>JARWLC010000012.1:88377757-89852757 GCA_033318265.1 Phyllotis vaccarum
TTCCATTTATTGTGTTCTTATTCTTTTCTAGGAAGAAAACAATGTGGTCCATAACCAGAAAGTAGAGATTCTGAGAAAAATGTTACAGAAAGAACAGGAGCGGCTGCAGGTATGGAGTAAGCATGGGCTCCTCGCAGGCCAGGGAAACTGAGTGCGTGTAGAATTCTCAGTCAAGAGAATTGTATTGTGCCACCAACTGTTGTATTAGCAGTGGGCTTCTTCTCTATTTTCATGACAAGTCATTAATTCCTAAAATGTCTTTATAACTTTCAGTCACTACAGGAAGATTACAACCGAACAGCTACCCAAAGATTGCTGAAGGAGATCCAGGAGGCCAAGAAGCACATCCCTCAGCTGCAGGAGCAGCTGTCCAAAGCTACAGGCTCTGCTCAGGTTCTGCCCAGTGTTTGCAGACAAATTCTTTTTTTGGGAATGTGTCAGAGAATTTTGTAGTTGGCTTTTAAAGTGACTTTTCTAGCATAGGTAGCAGGATGTTGTGTGTAGGGTGTTAGGGGTGTAATGATTAACAAAAGTCAGTGTGGACTTCTGGTTATTTGCTTGCTTCTGTTCCATTGTAATTTTAAAGAAAGAGTTAAGAAGTACTTTTTGCTTTGATGTGACAAACCAAAAATGTAATTGAAAATAGTTGCATTTTTGTGGTTCACGTTGTCACGATGACAACTGATATATTTTTAAGTAGGGATGTGAGACTTTTACATACTAAAGGGCATTCTGGCAAATATTTGGGTAGGCATTCTTTAGTGTCCTGAAGTTAGATACTGTTGGTCTCTTCTATTTTACAAGTGCACTTAAGACTTACAAGGGATTTCACTATTTATCTGAAGTCTTGTGGCTTAAAGTGATAGACCCAGAGTTCAAGGCCAGGCTTGACATATATGCTGGTAATCATGGCAGATCGGGCAGGAGGCTGGGGAGAGATGATTATGTGTTGGAGGCCAGCCTGGGCTACTAAGTGAGAAACTGACTCTAGAAAAAGAAAGAAAAACAAACCAGAACAGACCAAAACCACCCTGAAATCCAAACTCATTATAAGCATTCCCAGGCTTCAGCATCTGTCTGTCATCTTGTCTGTCTGCCCGTCCATCTGTCCATCCATCCATTTGTTCCATCCACCCATCCATCCATCCATCCATCCACCCATCCATCCATCCATCCATCCACCCACCCACCCACCCATCCATCCATCCATCCATCCATCCATCCATCCATCCATCCATCCATCCATATTTGGTTTTTGAGACAGGGTTTCTTTGTGTAGCCTTGGCCATCCTAGAACTAGCTCTATAGACCAGGTTTTTCTCAAACTCACAGAAATCTACCTGCCTCTGACTCCTGAGGAATTAAAGGAGTATGCCATCACCAAACTGCAGTGTTTGTTTGTTTATCCATCCATCCTGGCTATGTATCTCAGGCTAGCCTTGAACTTATAATAGTCTACTGCCTTAGCTCCTGAGTGCTAGAATCACAGGCATGTACCATCATACCCAATTTCATATTTATGGTCTTAATATTTCTGATTTTTATTGTAATTTTAAAGTAGGTTTTTGGTAGCACTTGCTGTAAAGGTGTAAGGTATGGAGGTGATGGACCCATGGTTAGAAAGCTATCAATTAATGTTAGCCAGACATCCTATAATGTTCATATTTGAGATGCACAGGGTTTCATTGATCTCATTTCAAAGGAAGATGATCAGTTTGCCTGCAGAATTAGTGACTTTTTGCCTGTGCACTTAAAATATGTAAAAGTTGATGAACTGTTACTATTTTTGATTTAGTGCAGTACTTATGGGCAGATAATCTAAATGGTGTAAGTTAATAAGTTATTGCTATGGTGTGTGTGTGTGTGTGTGTGTGTGTGTGTGTGTGTATAGTGCTCTATATGCATGTATACCTTTACACCAGATCTCATTATAGATGGTTGTGAGCCACCTTGTGAGTGCTGGGAATTGAACTCAAGACCTTTAGAAGAACAGCCACTCTCTTAACCTCTGAGCCATCTCTCCAGCCCAGAGTTAATGCTCTTGCATATGTATATGTTTATAGTGATATTTACTGTTAGAACTTTTACTCTATGTTAAAATATTGCTTTCCTTATTTAATGGTTTATTTTAGATTTCGAGAACTCATAAATATTACTATTATTATTATTATTATTATTATTTTTACTTTAAGTATTTTGTTCACATTAGTAGGCAGCCTTTAGCTGTACCTATGTAGAGGGTATTACCAGTATTTACTTATGTAATCACGGTTCTCTTTTGTGGTTGTGTCTATGTATAATTCTTTAATCTGTTTTAGGATGGCACTGTGATTGCACCCTCCAGGCTGTTAGGTGATGCCCTAACAGGTAGCGAGGCAGAAACAGATCCTGGAGATGGCCTTTGTAGGACTGATGGGAGCAGCGGGGATGCTTCTCGGCCTAGTAGTGACAATGCAGATGTAAGATTTAATCTTCTAAGTCTATGTTTTCTTGCACTCTCCTCACAGACCCTTTCTTAAATTATGTGCATTCAAAATAATGTCTTTTATAGTAAAGGTTTTTATGTAGCAGTTTAATGAACAGAAGTTCTGAACATTGTGATATATGAACTTTTAATTCAGAGTTTACTTACAGAGGCACTCATTGCCAAGTGTTTCTTGTAGGGATGGAATTTCCTAGCAGGCTTCTTGTTTGTAGATTGAGAAGCTAATTCCTGTGCTTTTTTGCTCAAATGAGAGGCCAACTGTTGGTATCTTTAAGAGCATGTTAATATTCCAATTGTGGTCAGAATGACTTAGTCCTAAATCATGAAGCACTTTGTCATTACAGAGAGGACCAGCCTTTATCCTGTTAGGCTTCAGCTACTAGCTTGGCTTTACTGAGAACTCCCTCCCTCCTTCCCTCCCTCCCTCCCTCCCTCCTCCCTCCCTCCTCCATTCATTCATTCATTCATTCATTCATTATGTATGCAGTGTTCTGCCTGCATGTGTGCCTACATACCAGAAGAGGGCACCAGGTCTTCTTAAAGATGGTCATGGGCCACCATGTGGTTGCTGGAAATTGAACTCAAGGACCTCTGGAAAAGCAGTCGGCTCTCTTAACTTCTGATCTATGTAGTCATAAATTTCTGACCCACCAGAAACTTTCAAATGCTCAGCAGTTGCTTTCCAAATAATTGACTTGGAGGCTTGGTTTTATAGTAACTGGCTGGGCCAGTAAAGTAGTTCAGGCTCATTATTAACTAGCTCTTAAATTAACTCATAACTCTTATCTATGTTAGCCACATGGCTTGGTACCTTTTATCAGTCCAGCATTCTCATCTTGCTTTCTCTATGTCTAGCTGGCAACTGCTCTACCTTTTTCCTAATCTGGTTGCCGTGCCTCTACTTCCTGCCTAGTTGTTAGCCAATTATTTATTAAACCAATATGAGTAACAAATCTACACAGTGTACAAGAGCATTATCCCACAGATTCATATCTCTAGTCCTCTGTTTTCATTTTTAAAAAAAATTATTTTTCAAAGTTCTTCATAATGGCTACTCTAACTCTATAGAAGTTTATTGAGATGGATGGATTCGGGGTCTAGTTGATCTTGCTATATAATTTTCTTATTTGCAAGTTTTTTTAATAATAAAATTTTAGTAAATATAAAATGTATCAGATATACTTTAAAACATAGAGAACACAGTGAACCCCATCAAACTCTTATAACCCAGCTTTGACTGAAACTTGTCTGTGGCTCCAATTCCTCATATCTAAGACTATTCCATCAGTGTGCCGAAGGTACACTGCTCTAAATAGGACTTTAGTATTATCAAAGCCTAGGAATTAATATTTTCCTAGCTTGTAGTTTGATTACCCTGTAAGTTGTTTATTTGATGTGCTTTGTGATGCTAGGGACCATGCCCAGGGCTCTGATCCTCTAGAGCCCTCAGTCCTGGCCAGGCGAGGTCTGTGTAGCACTTGGATGATAATGTAATTTATCACCTCCTTCCTACCCCATTCTTCCCTCCCCACCCCTCTTTTTATTGATATATTTTGTTTGAAAAATTCAGGTCATATACTCAGTTAAACAGCCCACTTTCTGACTCTTTTCATGATGTTTTATAACTTGTTCCCTTATCTTTGTTTCCTGAAAACTTATAATTAGATCTAGAGTCTCCATCAGCTTAAGGTTTGATAGTTATTGTTTGGTGAGAACAATCCATGGGTAGTACTGGATGCCTCTCCCCTATCACACCAGGTTGTTAGTGGTTGTTTAAGGTGTTAATACTAGATTTTTTTTTTCATTATGAAGTTCCCTATCAGTCTGTTGTATTTTTTTTTCCTCCCTGCCAAAGTCAAAATGCCTAGATCCTTTATTTACTTAGTTGTTCCAAAGGCATAGTTTGTCTCTTTTCTATATTTAGTAGCCTGGAAAGATTTTTTCTTTATCAGCTGTTAGTTTACCCTAAAATATAGCTTGCGTAGAAAATACAACACTGTGACACTTTTCCTGGGGACATTTCTGTTCACCCCATATAGAGAGGCAGTAGCAAAACTAGCGATGATTTGTATGTCCCGACTTGGTGAATCAGTTTATTGAGTCTGCTTATAGGACTTGGGGTGACTTGGGCAGTCACATCACGGAAAAAGCCTACCCCTGCCTGGTTGATGACTCAGGAAACCTGCATATGGTAGTCCTCTGTACAGCTTGCAAGCGGCAGCACCACAAAGAGTTACGTCTGTATCCCAGAAATTTGTTTTTTGCCGATAATATCCTCGTGGAAAGGCCTCCGGAGTGCTGTACGGCTTTTCTGGGTTTCTCGAGTCTCCTTAGTCTCTTATCTTCCTCCAGGAGGGGGTCCTGTTTGAGGAGAGGACTACACTGCATGCAGGGTGGATTCCGAGTGTCTGTAGTCTTAAGAAACTCCAAAGTTGACCAGTGACGGTTGAGTGACTGTGATTGTAATATTTTTGAATTCAGAGTGCTAATGTAAGCCACCAATTCTAATGTGAACCATTCAGTTTTGGTCACCGGAAGAGAGGTAGAGATGGCTGAATAAGGCAGAGGCTAAGAGCGATGAGAAAGTCAGAGTTTTATTTGAAACAATGTGTCTGAGGCATGGGATATACTTGTTCTTAGTTATGAACAAGGGAAGTGGCCCCAGCTGAGATGAAACATTGTCATTGCTCTTGTAGTACTTTCAGTATGAAATGAAAAGTGGAGAGAATCAGTGACTGGTTAGGGGCAGGAGTAAGAGAAGTGGTTTAAATACATGTAAGAAATACAGAACTTTCTCCCCTTACTCATTTTTATTTGTTGCTTACTGAAGTGAGTTGGTACATGTGTGTATGTGTTCTTTTCTCATTAGAGTCCCAAGAGTAGTCTGAAAGAAAGAATTTGTCTAGACGAAACCCCAGAGAAAAGTGAAGGGACTCAGGACACTGTGAGTATGACATCCATGCAGTGTGTGTCGTCTTTGCCTTTTGTTTTTCTGTTTGCATGTGTGAGGCATGAATACACCATGAGCACACGCTGGCCGGTACGTCACAGCCGAGCTGTGCTAGGAAGATCTTACAACTTAACAAGACCCAAACAAAACAAATTTATTAGAAGTACTTAGGAAGGATTTGAATAAGTAGAAAAGTAATCCATAGTATTAATGTGTTATTATGGCATAATGTGTCATTAAATTTACTGTTAACTATTTTTTAAGTATAAAAAACACATATATTCAAATTGGTTTGCAACTATCACTACTTTATGTCTCCAGAGTGTTTTGTCTTCCTCAGCTGAAGTTTGGTGCCCATTGAATGCGCAATTCATGTGTCCCCTGTTCCCAGCCCCTGGCAGTCACCATACTTGCTGTTTCTATGAGTGGACTACTTGACCTGTTCACATGAACAGAATCACCTAATAATTTCTCTTTTGTGACTGGCTTATATCAAGTAGCAGCGTAATGTCTTCAAGTTTGTCCTTACTGTAGCATGTGCCAGAATTTTCTTCTAAGACTGAATAATACTCTTCTCCCTTACCCTGTCTGCATAACAAAATGTAATATGTAAACATAAGGATTTTAACCTCTCCAGTGTATATGCTTACTCATGCACCACTGTGGTACCTCCAGTCCTTTTGAGTATCTATTTAGAGACGCAGTTGCTGGGCTTTGAAACTCTAACTGGATTTAACTCATTTTTATTGTGTATGTACATGATGTGGAGTCAGTCCTCTCCTTCTACTTTTCCACATAGGTTCTAGGCTGTGTGGCAAGTCTCTACTTGATGTTCCCTGTGGCCATAGATCTTACATATTCTCAATTGGATGCTTCAGCACTACGATTTTACTTGATATTTTAAATGTTGAGGTGTTTTGCCTGAATGTATTTCTGTGCACATGTGTGCAGTGCTTGCAGTGGCCAGGAGAGGGAGTAAGATCCCCTTGGAATGGGTCGCCATGTAGGTCAAAACCTGAACCCAGTTCTCTGAACAAGAGCAGAAAGTGCTCAGTAACTGCCGAGCCATCTTTCCAGCCTCATAATTTTACTTTTTAATAAATGTACTTGGTTTATTGTAAAGGGCTTGACAGAATTTCCTGTTATTATTAGCAATGTTTTGAATAGTGAAGAGACATCAATTATTTATTGCTAAATGAAAATTTGACCATTGTTGAAAATAAATGTCTCTTGTTTACCTTAGTTTTAAAAATATTAAAAATTTGAAGTTAGAGAAAATAAGAACAATTTTTGAAAGGGAGAGATAGAATAGGGGATGTACTATAGGCCATTGTCAGACCCTTGCCTACCATGACCAAAGCTTTGTATTTTATTCCTAGCATCACAAAAAATAAAAAGTCGTAACCCAGCTTTATGTTCTTTCATTACAAGTTGTAAGCATGTGTGAATTAATGAGTAAGGTATTTAAAAATGTTAGGGTTCCTGAAAACAAATATGTGTAGAGAGCAAAGCTGGCTTACTAGTCCAGGGACTCCCATCCTCTACCTCTTTCCTGTGCTCTCATGGACATTTGATTTTGAACATTTGAGAACAGATACTTTGAACATAAAGCACTTAAAAGAAGATAATAAGAAGGGACTCCATTGATGAAGTGAGTCATGCATTTGTTTGTAGTAAATGATGTCTTACAAGTATCACCCATACACAGGAGCCTCCTCTTCCCAGGGGTCTGGCTGTTTCTGCCTTTACCTTTGATCATCAGGTTGCTTTTTTGTTGCTCTTTCTGATGTTAGCAGGACACACAGTCGCTTGTTGGCAGCCCCTCCACCCGTGGAGCCCCTCACATTATTGGAGCAGAGGACGATGATTTTGGTACTGAACATGAGCAGGTAAGGCACTTGCTCTAAAATACTAAATTGTCAACTTTCCAAGATATATGACTTGATAAGCATTCTATGGAAGTTGAAATAAAACTTGTTGAGGATGTGAGGCTAAATCTTAAAAACAAAGCAACTTGGGTCAGTTGCTTATTTTAGATTTGAACAGTAGAAATTAACTTTACAAACTTCAGATATGGATGGAGTCATTTTATGAGTACTTGGGTGTTTCATTTTATTTGGAGGTGGGATATTTCTGAATATGTACCTAAAAATAAACTTTACAAATTCCAGTTATTCATTGATAGAAGGAGTATGACTAGCCTAATTCTTGTCTTTTTTACCCTCTGGTCTTGCTAAATTAAATTCAATGGCTATTTTTAGGAACTTTCTATAGTAGGAAGGTTTTTGTGTCTCATGTAGCCCAGGCTGGCCTGAATGTTCAGTGTAGCTGAGGATGGCCTTGAACTACTTTCCCCATCTTCCAAGTGCTGGGATTACTGGTGTGCACCACGATCCACAGTCTCCAGTAGTTTTTTTTTTTTTTTAAAGTTTTTGGAGCCCCTCAGAGGAAAAAGGATCACAAGTTTGAAGCTAACCCATATTGGCTACATTATGAGATCCTGTCTCAGTTTATTTTCAAAAACAAAAATAACAAAAAATACTTTCATATATAACATTCACATTCTTAGAGACATGGCTTTGTTTCTTCCTGTCGCTTTATGTATCTCTTGTTTCTGTACTTGCTTTATTGTGCTGACTGGACTTCCACAGGGGCTAGTCATTTTGGTGGCATCCTTACCTTATAAAGCACTCAGTTCATTGTACTTAGCATGTGACTGACGGGTACTTTTGTAGGCATTCCTGATTAGGCTAAGGGATATAAGCTGAAGACTAGGCCCAGTTTAACAAGAGTTTTCTTCTTTTTTTTCCTTCTTTAAATCTTGACTGGAGGTTGAATTTTGTTGAATGACTTATGAGAGTTCATATTTATTGGGTTTTTTTTCTGATTTACTCTCTTAATAAGACAGATTGTATTGATTATTATTATAGTATTGAACTGGCCTTGCATTACCAGAGTGACCCTCAACTAGTCATGACATATTATCACCGGTTAATTTTACTTAGGATTTATTTAGTGTTGTCTATGCATGTGGAAATGTGTATTCACATGTATGTATACATATGACACAGCACAGATATGTAGGTCAGAGAAGACTTCTGGGGGTTAGTTCTCTCCTGACACTGTTTTGAGACTGGCTCTCTCACTGCTTCTGATACTGTGCTGCTTATGCAGTTTCTGGCCAGTTCTCTACTTTCTGCCTCTTCCTGTCTGGCTGTAGGAGTGCTGGAATTACAGATGTGTGTCACCAACATCTGGAAGGTTTTAATTTTCAATTCACTTTTTTTTGATATTATGTATGAGTGTTTGGTCTGCATGTGTGTTGTGTACAATGTGTGCCTAGTGCCTGCAGGGGCCAGAAGAAAGCTCCAGAACCCTGGGACTGGAGTTAACAGAATGCTGTGAGTCACCATGTCGATGCCGGGAACCAAATTCAGGTCTCCTGAGCAACCAGTGCTCTCTTAACTGCTGAGTCATCTCACCTGCTCACCTGTCTGAATTTTGATTTAAAACAAACAAGTCTTATAAGTCCAGTACTTGAGAGACAGAGGCAGGAGGGCTCTGAATTTGTTAGCTTGGGTGGCATTTTGAGTTTAGGCCAGCCACGGGTACATAACGAAAACAAACCCAGAAGAGGGTGAGACAGACAGAAACAGGAAGGGACCTGCGACAAAACAGCCTCTTGTAGCACTCTGTAGTGACTTTGTCCTCCACCGTAAGTCCCCGCTCCTTCCAACTGCACCTCCGGAGGGAACTCAGCTCCCAGCACCTGAGACTCTGGGGGATGTTCCAGGCCAAGAGTGTAACAGAGGTCAAAGGAAAATTCTGATGGTGGTGTTCAGTTTGTCTTACAAGTGGAGCTTTAATTTAACTGTCAAGAGTTACTGATGTAGAATCATTTGTTCTTCTAGATCAATGGGCAGTGCAGCTGTTTCCAGAGCATTGAACTGCTGAAATCACGCCCTGCTCACTTGGCTGTTTTCTTACATCATGTAGTTTCACAGTTTGACCCTGCAACATTGGTAATGTACTTTATAGTTCACCTGACTCAGGTTCTGCATAGTGATTCATGTGTGGAGAACTGTCCTCTGTAAAATGAGTGGATAAGGATAGGCACGCAGGACACTGCAAATGTTATTAACTAAATTACTACCTTTTGTGTGGTTTGTTTTTTTTCACTCTGTCTTTCCATTTCTTTTTCCATGACAGCTCTGTTATCTCTACTCAGACCTGTATAAGCAGACCAACTCCAAGGAGACTCGCCGCGTCTTCCTTGAATTCCATCAGTTCTTTCTGGACCGATCTGCAGTAAGTCACCAATGCTAGGAGCGTCCCTTCAGCACACTCATTGCCATAGTGACCCTGACTGTTGAAGTGTGTCATGCTTTTGCACATCTATATTGTATCTCAGTTGATTATGCTTAGCTGGCTTAAAAACAATCTCTAATTTGGGGTATATGAATTCATACAATTGATTCTAGGGAATATATATGTATATTTGGAAATATGGATTAGAATGGCATATTAAAAAGGTAGTATAAATGAAGGACATATATATTAGGGTCCAAAGGATAATGCTTGGATAATTGAATTCTGAGTGGCTCCCTTGAAACATGAGAATCGCAAATTTAACTGAGAAGTGGTGGAAAAGGCCACACACTGAAATCAATGATAGCAGTGCTTTGCTTTACCAGTAGCAATGCTAGGGAAGTGACTTGGGTAGTAAAGTACTTGCTACAAAGGCTGAAGACCCAAGTCCACCTGCAAAGGCAGATCCTGGGAAGGCAGAGACAGGAGGGTCCTGGGACCTGCTGGCCAGGAGGTCTAGACTTTGAACCTCAGGTTTGAAGAGAGATTCTGCTGCAGACAGTAAGGTAGTGAATGATTGGCCTTCACTTGTGTGCTGGTAAGGTTTTTAATTTTTTAAGTCTTTTATTTTTAAGCTGAATTTTATCATTAGCATTACTAAGTAAAGGTAAATAGTAGCCCTTAGTGCTTCCTTGGATGGTCTTGTTGCTTGGCCCTTATCCCTTCACTTTTTTCTTTTGGCTTGGTTAATCTTTTAAAATAGAAATTTTTTCCTTTGTGTATGTGTGTGTGCACATGTTTGTGTGTGCACACACACATCTGCATCTACATGTGGAGGCCAGAGGTCAATATCAGATGTCTTTATTGCTTTGCACCTTATTTTTAATTATAATTCAATTTATTTATTGGTGTGGGTGTGAGCACACTTGTGCTAAGATGTGAGCATGGAGATCAGAGGGCAGCCTGCAGAAGTCAGTTCTTTTACTGTGTGGGTCCCATGGACTGAATTCAGGGTTTAGGTTTGATGGCAAGTACTTTACCTGTTTAGTCATACCCCTGGTCCTCCACCAGGTTTTCACTGAATCAGTTAGACTGACCGGTGTGCTCCAGGGATCCTCCTTATCCACTTCCTCATTGCTAGATGACAGTCACATAGCACCATGCCCCGCTTTTATGTGGATACTGAGGCCTTGAATTTACATTGCAAGCACTCATCGTATGAACCATCTCTCCAGTCATCCCTCCCTCTCCCTGTTTCTCACCCTCGTTATTTTTGCACAGGGTTTCCGGCCAGCCATGAATTCAGTATGTTACTGAAGATGACCTTAAACTTACTCTCCTGCCTCTATTTCCCAGTTGCAGGGGTTAAGGCATGTGCTGCTGTGCCTGGGTATCTGAGGTGCTGGGGTGACACCCATGGCTTCATGGATGCCAAGCAAGCACTCAGCCACGTTCCCAGCCTTGTCTTCTCAAATTACTGTTCTCTTGGATGATGGCTTCAGACTCTAATCACTTCCTCTCCTAGGATTGTTTTCAACTGAAGACTCTATTTTTTGTTTTACTGATTTTTATTTACATGTGTGTTTATTGTCTTTATGGGTATGTGCCAACTGTGTGTCAGTGATTGTGGACGCCAGAGAGAAGATCAGACTTTTAATTCAACTCTGGTCCTCTGTAAGATCAGCACGTGCTCTTAACCACTGAGCCATCTTTCCAGCCCAGCCCTGAACCTGCTATTTTCCTGGAAAGAGTATAAACCAGTGGTTCTCAATCTTCCTAATGCTGGGACCCTTTAATACAGTTCCTCATGTTGTGGTGACCCCAACCATAAAGTTATTTTTGTTGCTACTTCATAAATGTAACTTGGATACTGTTATGAATTGTAATGTAAATATCTGATATGCAGGTTATCTGATATGTGACCCCTGTGAAAGGGTTGGTCCCCCCCACCCAGGAGCTGTGACCCACAGGTTGAGAATTGCTGGTGTGTTGTGCAGAAAGAAAGAAAGCCACACACATCACCTACTTCCATCATACTGTACACCTTTCTATTTACTGCTCATGATCTGTGTTAGCATTAAAGTGTTAATGTATTGACTCCTCTTTTATGACTAATCATGATTATTTCATCCATATCCATATATATGATATAAATATATTATATATATATATTTATTTGTGATGCTGGGAATTAAATTCTTGTCTTGACATGGCAAGAAAGGCAGTACTACTTACTGAGCTACATCACCACCCCACATGTATTTTTTTGCACTTGAGTTAAAAATGCTTCTGTTTTTCTATTTCTTACATCTTTCCTTTTTCCTTTTCCTTGAAACATTACAGTTTAGGCAGGCTGTGGGCTCTAGACTCTCCCGTCTGATTCCCAACTATTGGGATTACAGGCATGCATGAACATGTCTTGCCATATCACTCTTCTTAAAAGTGAACATAGGGGCCAGAAATGTGCCTTGCTCAGTGGATAAAGTGCCTATTGTGCAAGTATAAGTACCTGAATGAGATGTTTGCACCCACATAAAAAGCCAGGCATGGCTGTGCATCCTTGTAATTCCCGTGCTAGGAGGGAAGGGGTGGAGACAAGGATTCCAGAGGCTCTTCAGCCAGTGAGTTCAATGGAATCAGCAAGTACCAAGTTCAGTGAGACCCTATCGCAAAAGAATAAGGGAGAAAGTGATAGAGGGACTGACTATCTAACATTGGTCTTCACAGATTCAGGCATGGGCAAGCAAACCCACCCACACATGTGCACACAATACACAAACACCCCAAAGTAAATAATATAAGGATCTCAAAATATTTTAACACTGACTTACTTTTAAACTGTAGATTTTTATAGGAATTATTTAAATTTAGGAAGTATATGA
This sequence comes from Phyllotis vaccarum, assembly GCA_033318265.1. Taxonomy (NCBI): domain Eukaryota; kingdom Metazoa; phylum Chordata; class Mammalia; order Rodentia; family Cricetidae; genus Phyllotis; species Phyllotis vaccarum. The sequence goes on from JARWLC010000012.1 coordinate 88,390,383, forward strand.
ATTTAATGGGTATTCAGTATAAAATAAGTATGATAAGGACTAAAATACTTCCTCTGAGTACAAAATAATAAGATTTTTCTATCAAATTGTTGGGGGAATAACATTACAGTCTGATGATGTGACCAGTCTTTGTGCTTACTGGAAGTCACTCTGCATAGAAGAGGCTAATCCAAAAATGGTTGTCTTACTTCTACAGCAGGAACTACTTACAGATGCTTACTAGAGATTTTAAGACCCAAAAACTTAATGTGACATCCAATACTCCCTCATAGGGGTCTATCTTGAGGTGTCTAAAAATTTACCTAAGAAAATTACTGAGAATGGCATGATCTTTTGGATAAGATTCAGACTCAGAAATTAAAATCATACTTACATGAGTCAGTTTTTCATGTGTAATATACACATAGCTTAGGTTTTACCTGTATTGACCATATTGACCATTGTTTCTAGTAAGCCACTGTCAGATGTTGGAATGATACTGAAGCATTTGCTCTGCTCTCTAGTAAAATGACAGTAGCTGTTCCTTCATATCAGAACACCAGGAAAGAGTGTTTCTGTGTTAAGCAATAGACTAGCCCAGGACTAGGACACTTATTGAGCCTGGATTATGAAACAGACCTGTAAGAATAACTCAGACACATTCTTCTGTATATCACAGAAGTCCGCAGTGTTGTTTTAACTTTCCCTTGCATTCTGTTTCAGCACCTGAAAGTTTCTGTTCCTGAGGAAATCTCGGTAGATCTAGGTAAGTTAGAGCATTCGTGACCCTGAGGATTAATATCTCCATGGAAGTGTAGCTTGCCTCAGTTCTGGTGTTTTATTTGTTAGTTTAGACTGACTTAATCACATGAATCCCAGCAGAGAAGTTGAAATCTGAATTCTGGTAGAAGTGTGTCCACTGCCCTAGGTGTAACCTCTCTGGTACACAAAGTTCAGGTTGTACTGTGTAATGTAGCTGTGTTGACAGTATCAGGTCACACAGAACATATGTTTAGATCAAATACTTCCTTTTCTTTGTCAGAAAAGAGAAGACCTGAGCTTATTCCTGAGGACCTGCATCGACACTACATTCTGACTATGCAGGAGAGAGTCCACCCTGAAGTTCAGAGGCACTTGGAGGATTTTCGGTAAGATTTGGTGTTAGACAAAACTGCTGGGCCGTGATGGCACACGCCTTTAACCTAGCACCTGGGAGGCAGAGGCAGGTAGAGCTCTGTGAGTTTGAGGCCAGCCTGGTCTACAGAGCAAGTTCCAGGACAGCCAGGGCTACACAGAGAAATCCTGTCCCCAAAAACCAAAACAAGAAAAAAGCTTAATATGCTCATTGTGAGTTGTCTTATTGTTTTAAGTAGGAAAAAGTTACATATGAACTATTTCACTCATTACTAGGTAAACCGTATGTTCTTGTCACTGCTGTTAAACAGAGCAGGCACCTTAAGTTCAGGGCTGGAGGAGAGCTGAGAGTCCATAGTCTCCGTTCATGCCCTTTCAGGAGTCCAGAACTGTGTCTTTTGCATTGAACACCACTAGAACCCGACCGGACTGGGTCACAAGTAGGAAACACGACCTTGTGCCTGTCCCTAGAGATTTGTAGCTAGGGCTGTCTGGACAAGTAGAGGGAGAGGCTTTGCTCTCTGCTAGCTTAGCTGAGATCTTTTTCTCCTCATCGTTTTAGACAGAAACGTAGCATGGGACTGACCTTGGCTGAGAGCGAGCTGACTAAACTTGATGCCGAGAGAGACAAGGACCGAGTAACTCTGGAGAAGGAGCGAGCATGTGCGGAACAGATTGTTATCAAAATTGAAGAAGTGTTGTAAGTCATAGACTATATGCAGAAATGCTAATTTTGCTTGAAGTACTCTTTGAGCAGATCTAATAGGCCTGTCAGATATACATGTAGAACTCTTTGTCATAACACTTAGAAACAGAAATTTTTTTCTTGGTAATTTAAAATTCTTGCCTTCTTTTTTCTGAGTGTTGGTTAATGAGTAACTCCAAACTTGTAATCAGTGATCAAAGTCAGGTGAACACTTCGACTGCTTAATTCATAAGCTTTGGAAATACTTGTTGCTATAAAACAAGTTAAACTACTAACATGGCTCTGAAGCTGTGTAGATCTGTTGGGGATTTGAGGCCTGTCAAATGCTGGAACCCAAAGCATGTCGTTCTTTTCTTTGGTTTCAGGTGTCTGAGCAAATAGTAAATCTCTGATTAAATGTGTTTCTTTTTTTTTTGTTTTGTTTTGTTTTGTTTTGATGGTGCTGGGGATTGAACCCAGGGTCTTGTACCATGCTAGCCAAGCACTCTGCCACTGAGTTTTAGATCACCTTCAGATGTATATATTTCATAGAAATATTTTTATTTTTAGGATGACTGCTCAGGCTGTGGAAGAAGAGAGGAGGTAATAGACTATTTCTCCACTAGAGTTATTTTCTATCCGCCTTGAATGACAAGTTCTTAACTTCTGTAGGTTGTTGGCTCCCTCTGGTGGTCTCTGTTTTATCTGACTAGCACTCTAGTGTCACGGATAGCATTGGTTTTGTGTGTGGTTCTTTAGTTTCTGCCTTGATTTGTTTTCCAACTTGGGACCTAGAAGTGCTATTTGTTCTGACCCCTCCCCCCAGAGCCCTCACCTGTCCTTCCTCCTCCAGCTCTACCATGCAGTACGTCATTCTCATGTACATGAAGCATTTGGGAGTAAAGGTGAAAGAGCCACGAAACCTGGAGCACAAGCGGGGTCGGATCGGGTTCCTTCCCAAGATCAAGGTGAGGCGGGGAGACAACAGGGGGCTGTGGCTGCTTCTTCACACTTGGTCACAGTCTCTAAATGAGCACATTAGCACGAAGCATCAGAACAGCTCTAACCTGGCCTCTCATTGAAAATACAACATCTCTTGTGAGAAATCTAGTGAATACATATATAAGCTTATTAGTGTTAGAAAATGTGAAAAGAGTGTCCGTGCCTGACATCTACAACATGATGCCTTATGCCTCAGGTGCTATCTCAGTTCATGATTGTTTGGTTTTATTTAATGTTCGTTAGATTGTAAAGATCTGTGGAGGGCAGCATGTTCTTCCTTACTATGTCCCCAGTTTTGAGCATGTTGCTGTAATGAAAGTGCTGAAATGGATGAGCAAATGATTTAAAACAGCCTCTTGACAAATGTGTAAATTTTTGTCAACAAACTTCTGGTAAAACTATCCTTTTATTGTTTTCTAACAGTATTTACTAAAAGTTTTGAAAGCTAAGCATGGTAGTTGCAGCCCTGTACTTCCAACACTTAGGAGATACAAGCAGAGGATCCAGCCTAAGCTTATAAGCTCAAGGCCAGCCTAGACTACATCAGATGATGCTACTCAAAATAAAAGATGCAAAATAAATATATAGATAGATAGATAGATAGATAGATAGATAGATAGATAAATAACTAAGGCATCTTGAGTCTGAGATTTGTATATGGCCGAGCTCTGGGGGCTTTTATTTGTATTTCACCATTGCCTGTCAACTAACCACTTGAGTCACACTGCTATATTTGAAAGCAGCAACAGCGAAATCTACTGTTGTATGTTTCTTACCTTTATTGTAATTGTACTTCAAATTTAGCAAAGCATGAAGAAAGACAGAGAGGGCGAAGAAAAAGGGAAGCGAAGAGGATTCCCCAGTATTTTGGGACCCCCAAGGAGGCCAAGTCGCCATGACAACAATGCAAGTATGTTGAAGCTTAAGACGTTGTTCTCTGCTCCTTTACTCAGAAGTTCACTTGATCAGGATGCATTACTCTGGGGATAATGTTGCTGATGCTCCACTGAGTCTCACTTCCCTCCAGTCCTGTTTCTGAATTAAGCTCCCCTGTGATGCTGTATTAATTGCTGTAAACATCTTCATCAGTGACAGTGTCCCATCGCATGACTGTCATGACTTACTACCTCTGGTTTTATGCATGTGTATTCAAGTTATGTTGGCTAAATTAAAAACAACAACAAAAACAAGAGAGAGTTTTGAGCTAGGTATCTAGTTCTTTAGAGCTTGTGAGTGAGTGTGTGTGTGACTAATGTGGTGGCTTGTATCTGTAATCCCACCACTGGGGAACCAGACACAGATGGATCCCTGGCCTACTTACTGAGTTTGTCTCAAAAAGGAACAAGGACCTTGACTGAAGAATGAAAATTGCACTTGGAGTTGTCCTCTGGCCTCCACACATTCAGACCTGCACACATGGACACACACACACACACACACACACACACACTGCTCCACCGTGACTTATTTAATCTCTTTATATTTACTGTTCTGCCTGTCTGTGGTGCTTTTCTGGTTCCTGCCACCTCCATCCTCAGAGAGAGATGAGGCCAGCAGACAGGACTGCACAGAGGAAAAGGGTGATGATGTGGGAGCTAGCCCGTCTGTACTCTGCTGCTCATCTGAGATGTTTCTGCATTTGTTGATTCTGGAATGCTAGGATGGCAGTATGGTTGAGGAACAGGCCAGTAGTACAGGTTGGGAAGTTGTGCCAGATAGAGGAAGTCTTAAGAGAAAGGGGGAAGACATGGAGAATTTCACATTTGCTGACCCTGACTTCACGGGATGAAAAAGAGTTTTGGAGGATGGACTTAAGTTTGGGGATTACAGAGCCCTGTGAGAATGTGTAAGGTAGCAGAGGCACCTGGTTGTCTGTAGTTTCTGAAAGTGCCTGGTATCAACAAGAACAGTGGGCAGGATGGTCTTTGATGTGGCATTATGGTGGCATTGTGAAGTAGAGGGAAAAGTGGAGTACGGCTTCTTAAGCACTCACATGAAGGCTGCATCTTAGTTTTCACAAATGGTAAAGCTCGCTATCTCTGCGTGTCTCCAGCATTCTCTCACCTTCACCACCACTGCTCTCTCCACCTCCTCCTCTTAATTCTTCCTCTCCTGCTCTATCCTTCTTGATTTTCCTCATCTACTCTCTCCTTTCTCCCCCTCCCATCCTTCTCATTTTCCCATCTTTCATCTCCCGTTCTCTTTGTGTCTGTCCCTTGTTGTGTGTAATCATTGCAAATACCTTTTCAGAGCTTTTTTCATCTACCCCCTTCCTCCTCTGTGTTGCTCTGCCGCCCAGGCTGCTAACCACAGTTTTCTGTCCAGTTGGCAGGGCCATGGAGATACAGAAACTACGCCACCCAAAGCACTTATCTGCACCCTCGTCTGTGAGTCCTGAGCCTCAGGACCCTGCCAAGTTGCGCCAGAGTGGATTACCCAGTGAAGGAACAGACACTGGATACTTGCCTGCCAGTACCATACCCCCTGCCATTGCAGGGGCTGCTCTTTCCCAAGAGGGAGGGAAAGAGAATGATGCGGGTGAGTCTTGCTAGAGTTCAGCCTAATTTAGGATCAAGACTTGGATGCAAGCACACTGAACAAACATGGAGAGACAGGGTATTTTAATTGAAACTGAATCCCAGTTTGCTTTGATTTTAAATATTTTAGTATTCTAGTGTCCACAATGAACATGTGCTCAATGATAGTTTGTAGTTTTCAAAAAAGCAAAAATAAACAAACAAAACCCAAAACAACACTCACTGAACTCTTGATGTTAGTTTTGTCCTGGTGCTGGCACACGTTAGTGATATACTGATGTATGTCATTTGAAGCTTATACGTTGTACTCAGAAAGTCACAAAATTAAAACGCCATATTGGGGTCTCTGGGTGTGCTAATACACCTAGAGTCATTCCTCAAGAGGCAAAGGCAGAAGGATCACAAGTTCACAGCCACCCGGTGATACATAGTGAGACTGTGTTCAGAACAAAGGACAAGACCCAATGATAGTAAGAATTTGAGACTGTACCAGTTCCAGGAAAGAAAGTGAGAGGAATTGAGGATACTGGCTGGTTGATATTTGCAGGTAGGTGTTGTATTTTGTTTTCTATAAGAAACCATTGGGGTTAATAAAGGCATTTAATGCAGTTCAAGCATGAGGGACGGGAGGTAGAGAGGTGCTCAGAAGAAGGGAAGGTACACCAGGAACATGGCCATCGGAGCCACAGAAAGTAAGGTCTCCTGTGGTTGTTAGGTGGTTTTAATACTTAGAGTTTTTAAACAATTTTATGTACCCTTCTGCCACATGAGTTCTAGGAAACTCATCAGTCTTGGAAACAAGCATGTTTCATTGTGACAGCCCCAAGATAAATTTTAAAACAACAACAAAAAACTTTTTATAAATATAAGACACTAGAGATTATATTTCTAAGTTAATGAGAATTCAGCTGCAAGAAAAGGTAAAATATTTCAACAGGAACTATTTCCACACAGCAGAAAAAAAAGGCCAAGTCAGCTATACAGTTTTTCATTCTTAAATATTAACATCACTATTCATTTTTGGGAACATTTATTTAATAGAGTTAAGACCTAAGGCAATACACAGTGCCAGACATTTTAAGCAGTGACATACAAAGAGAGTATATGTGGAAAAGTCACTCCTGGAGAGGAACAGCTTAATTTTAATAATAGATAATAAGCTTTAAAAATGCTTCTAAAGTATACTTAGGAGCATTAAAGAAATTTTAAAGAATAGGATCCCACAAAAAAAGATTTCAGAGATAAAATTTAAGTTAAATATAATAGAGTAATTATTGTTATTAATTGTTGTGATAGAGTACTCCAGGTTTAATGGCATACTGCATAAAATGTTATCTCACTTTTGTGAGTGAAGAACTTCCTAGTTGCTTGGCTTGAGGTCTCTCTGGAGAGAAGGAAACATACTCCTCTGTGCCACTCAGATGAGCCATGTGGGCTTTTTAAAAGCTGTGTTCTAGGACACTGTAGCTGACTCCTCAGAGCGATCTAAAGGAAGGAAAGAAGAAAACTCTACTGTCATCTCAGAAAGTTAAAAGCAAGTCACCAATCCAGCCCATACTTGAGGAGAGAGGAGTTAGAATCCATCCCTGAAGGAACATTAAGAAGTTTGTGAACATGCTTTTAAACCACTTACAGTTTCCAGTATTTAAAGTTCACGTTTGTGTGTGTGTGTGTGTGTGTGTGTGTGTGTGTGTGTGTGTGTGTGTGTGTATAATCCTTGAAAGTGATGTTTTAGAATGTATGTAAGAATTAAAACAGCAGAACAGCAGAAATCTATGAGAAGAGTATGCAGGGAATCTAGAGAGATCTGTGTTTCTCTCAGAGTGAGCAGAGAACATGAAGGAGAGGCAGGAAAAAAGGAAAGGGTCTCCAGAATCAGGAATAGCACATGCTTTCACACAGAAAGGGTTGTAGGAGAACCAGCTGCTGCCATGTGTCAGTGAGGAGGGCATCCTGAAAACTTGTGAGAGTTAGAAATGAGGATGGCGTTGTGTCGCTCCGCTCCTTGTAACAGTGAATGATGGAAGAGAAAAGAAAGGGGCCTTCAGCTTTCTGCAAGAAGGTGGCTTCTACTTTTAGTTGTCTGTCCTAAATTATCTGCCAGACAGGAAGAATAAATAAAGACATTTTCAGATATGTAATAATCTGAAGCTTACCTGAAACTCCTCACTTCTTGAACATTGAGGCTATACTTCTGCAAGATGAGAGAAGACACAGGACACAGCTGCAGACACCAGCAAAAGGCAGCGATGGTGTCACGGCCAAGGACTCACGGCTCCAGACTGGTCATAGCAAGTTGGGGATTAAAAAGAGAGCTGGGATAGGAACATGGTTCAGTCATTCAAATGCCTGTTGTAAGAACATAAGGACGAGAATGAGGGTACTCAGCAGCCACACAAAGCTGGTAGAGGGGAGACAGATGCATCTTTAGACCTCACTAACAAGCCAACAAGCCAGTAGGTAATCTCTTGGCTCATTGAGAGATTCTATCTCAAAAATATAATGTACAGAACTATACAGGAAGATACTATATGTTGTTCTGTAGTCTCCACATACATGTACACATAGAAACACCAACTCTCACATATACTACACATACAAAAAATAAAAGTTTTTAAACAGTAATATGAGGCAAAGGAGAAAACAATTGAGACTTGATAAAATTATATTACTTTGCCAAGAAAATAAAAGATTTAGGAATGCAAAGAAAAACAATTGTTCAAGACAGTAAGTCATACTTAAAACATGAAGCAAACTGGATGTGGTGGCACATGGATCTACTCCCAGAATTTGGGCTGCAAGTTGCAGGCCAGTTTGGGCTGTGTACTGAGACCCTATCTCACTAACAAAATGAGGGCCAGTCAGATGGTTCTGCAGGAATGGTGCTTGTCACCAAGCCTGACCACCTGAGCTCCATCCCTGGACTCTCAAGTGGTTGAATGAGAGAAGATTCTGCAAGTTTGTCCTCTGATTTATACACACACACACACAGTCACACACATGCACAAACCACGCATACACACACCACACACGCACACACATTCATGTACAATATAGAAATGTTTTTACTGTTAAAAAACAAGACAAGTATGATCATGAAGTAGCCGGTAGAGTAAGAGATTTTAGTGTAATCACTGTTTTAAGCAGATAAGGAGTTGCATAATTGGAGGCAGTAAGAAAGAAAAATATTCAAACCAGCTCACTTCTTAACCTGACAGGAACAGTAGTCATGTATGCTGTCGGTTTTATTTGACAATATGTGCATAGTCATAGTAATGCAAATAACTTGATTGATTTTCAGACATTTAGAATCATCCTACTCTGCAAAGTCAAAATAGACATTTCACTGTGACCACTCATCAGACATGTAAGCATACGAGAAGGAAATATATAGGCACTAAGTCCCTCGCCTGATAAACAAAAGCATTAACATTCTCCTTGATGGAGTAAAATGGAACCATATTTGGATTTATTACTAATTGGCTTATGAGGATTTATGTAATGTCTTATAACCCAATTAGTATAATTTAACTATCAAACATTGGAAGGGAAGAAAGTGAAGGCAGGAATATAAGTGAATAGAATCTCTACAGAAAGAGATACGATGTACAAATGATAAATCAAGAGAAAGTGTTATTTGGAATTGGTCCACTCTAATGGTCAGCATTAGAAAGGAGAAAAGTGAGGCAGGAGGAGGCTGCTTCTTATCACAGTTTCCGTGCTGACATGATGACTTGTCTTGCTTTGATTTTTTAAAACTTTATTTTCCTTAATTGTTATAATTTTATTTATGTACACCTTGCACACTGACCACTTTCACTTCCCACCTCTGTCCCATTTCCCTTCCCCACATCACTCTTTATGTCTATGTATTTTTTTCTGAGACTCAAAAGCTTAACAAGCAGCGTCTGCATGACCATGGATTTAGAGTTATCTGTTGGATAATTATTCTGCCTCTCCGAGAATCTACCAATAGGCAGTAGTTCCCAGGTAAAGGCAGGGTGTGTGGAAATCAGGGAACCTGTAGAAGTTGGGTTCTCCTTCATTGTAGATTATAAGGATCAAACTCAGGTCATCAGGTATGTGGGGCAAGTGCCTTTTCTACTGCATCACCTTACTAGCTCTTACATTGTTTTTAGAAGATACTTTAAAAATGATTATCCTGCCAGCATGGAGGTATATGCCTTTAATCCCAGTGCTTTGGAGGCAGAAGCTGGCAGATCTCTGGGAATTCAAGGCCAGTTTTTCTGGGGGCTGGAGAGATGGCTCAAAGGTTAAGAACATTACAGAGTCCTGAGTTCAATTCCAAGAAATGACATGATGGCTAACAACCATCTATAATAGGATCTGATACTCTCTCTGGTATGCAGGTATACATACAGAGCTCATACATAAACTGTAAGTAAATAAAAATTTTAAGTTTTCCCCAATTATGTTTTAGAGTTTTATATACTAAATTTTTGGTTCTAGCTAGCCTATTTAAATAGAATGTGGTGATGAATTATGTTGAAGTTCTTCTGGGGATTGATTCGATTTTTTTTGCAGGGTGGGTGGGGGGGTTACTGATATTTTACTGATTTATTTTAAACAGCCAGTGACTGACTTTTGTCCTTTTAGGATCAAAACAAGTTGGAGAAGCATTGGCACCTGGAGACTGCTTGGACGGAACACCTCGTGTCTCCAATACTGTTTTTGACTTCCCGCCTCCTGTGTTAGATCAAGTGCAAGAGGAGGAATGTGAAGTGGAAAGGTAATTTCAGCAAGAGCTAGAGAGCTTTGTGCAATTCAGCAAGAGCTAGAGAGCTTTAAGTGCCTTGCGTTATCACTTTTTATATCTGGCAGCACTTTCTTATAATGTTTTAAAAGAAGTCTGGTTGGTAGTAAATTTGAAATCCTACTAATTTTTTTTTTCTGTTATTTTGTCTTAAATAACCCTTGTATCCGAGTTACTTATCTAATCATTGGGATTTAACCCAGTTTGGGGTATCTTGTATATGCCTTTCTTGATCTCCATTTTGCTCTCTTGTAATTCTTTATCCTCTGTTGTTTTAGGGTGACAGAACATGGAACTCCAAAACCCTTTCGAAAGTAAGTACATCTTAGGTAGCTTTCATTTAAATAGAGCCTTTCCTCTTTGAAGTCCTAATCTTAAAGAAAAAGAAGCCCTCTACATAGCCTGTGAGTGTAAAGGAAACTCTTAGTAACCAGGTTATGTGATGGATGCATACAAGAACAAGCTGTGTGTAAGAGAGGAGGCTGTGTAGGTGCTGATCAAAGACTCACGAGGCTGGATGATATTTCAGCTGGTAAAAGTGTTTGCCCCACAAGTATGAGACCTCAGTTCAGATGCCCAATACCCATGTAAAGAGCCGGGCATGACAAGACCATTTCAAAAAGAATAAAGTGAACAGTCAAGGATGATACCTAATGCCAAACTCTGGGCTCCATATGCATGTGCATACATATTTACATGTATCCATATACATATGAGTATACACAAAAGATTTCTGAGTCTTCCATTGTTTACTTGAAGCCCTCAAACAGAATTTTCCATCTGTTTGTGTTTTATTAGGTTTGACAGCATTGCCTTTGGAGAAAGTCAGAGTGAGGATGAGCAGTTTGAAAATGACCTGGAGACAGATCCACCGAACTGGCAGCAGCTTGTTAGTAGAGAGGTGTTACTGGGACTGAAACCCTCTGAGATCAAAAGACAGGAAGTGATTAATGGTAAGTTTGATCATCTGTTGTTGGCCATATGCTTTGAGATTTCCAGAATGAAGCAAATCTCTCAGCCTTTGAATTTACTTTGTTTTCTATGGACCTTTTGTTTTTAAAAAAGACAAACTAGATGGGTTATTATTGAGCCTTTAAACATAAGAAGTACAATGTACAATTATATTGTAATTATAATGTAAAAGGAAAGGGTATTTATCTTTTAGGATACTGAAGATCATAGCATTATAGGTCTGGAACTTGAAGAAAATCAGTAGGACACTAGCCCTGAACTACCTTGAGATTATTTTGCAGGTATAGACAGACTATCAAGAGGAAGCTAGATTTAGGAGATTAGTTGAGTAGAAGTAGAATTTAGATCATCCGGGTGCAGTGCTCCTTAGTTACTGTCATGGTCTCATTTATGTCGAAAAGTGGCAGGGAAAGAGTTAATGGGCTTAGAATTCTAGGTTACAGGCCCTTATGAGGGTGAATTGAAGCCAGTCACATCACATCTCCAGTGGAGCATAGTTAACGACTGTCCTGTGCCATCCCACGTGTTCTCGTCTAGCCTTCTGTAATATATGCTCCCAGATCCCCTGCCTAGGGAATAGCACTGCCCATGATGTGTTGGATCTTCCTACGTCTTTTAATAAGACAGCCCCACCCCAGATCCCCCCGAGACCAACCTGTTACATTTACTCAATTGAGACTCTTTTCCCAGGTGATTCTAAGTTGTGGCAAGTTGACATCACAGTTACCCTAACATGTACGTAACAAGTATGTGACATGTATGCTGTACCCTCTGCTCTCCCTATGATTTGATTTCAATAAATATCTTTGATGACATTGAGCTAGTTACAGTATAACTCCAGAAATGAGGTTTTATGGGTAAATATAGAAAACTAAATCTACTATTGCTTCTGAAGAATGCTTTAGGCTGTGTGTTATTAGAATTTACTGTATTCTGGTGTGATGAGTTCATATTGTAAATGGATGATTTGGGGGTAACTGTTAATTAATTTTTAAACAAAATAGTTTTAATGATACTGTTCATTAGTCTGCTGTGTAGGAAAATTTCATGAAATCAGTATGTTTTTTTTTTTTTTAGAGACATGCCATTCTTTCTAAATGTTAAATAATTTATTACATAGTGCATTTGCTCCCTAATAACAATGAAATACTATATTTGGTTTCATGGAATTAATCTAAATAAAGTAACATTCTGTGTGTCCTTTTCCCTTTCCTGCCTAGAATTGTTCTACACTGAAAGAGCTCATGTCCGGACACTGAAGGTTCTTGACCAAGTATTTTACCAGCGAGTGTCTAGAGAAGGAATTCTATCACCTTCAGAACTACGCAAAATTTTTTCAAACTTGGAAGATATTCTTCAACTTCATGGTAAGAGAAATTGACTTGTGATCATTGTGTCAACATTCCTAGTAAAGACTGTGACTTTGTAAGGACACCTCTGTGACAGATTATAAATAACTGAATATAATTTTATACGTATCTGACACTGTATGTGAACACATCCTACAAAGAGAGATGATTGAATCTTTGACTAAATCTTTCCCCCATAATCAACATAGTATTAACATTGGGATTTTCTTCTCTAAAGTTAGTACTTACTGTGAAAAATGTAAGTAGTGATAATTACTCTTGAAAATGTCCTATTGATTACAGTATATATGTAGTTTAAAAAATATACATCCCATGCAATAATACACAAGATATATTTTTAATTAGTAAAATTAATACTAATTCTATGGTTGGATTCTCTTCAGAAACAGTTTTATAGTTTTGTTGCTTAGGATATATTTTATGTGTTTTGCTCCAGTAGAGTCACCTGAATGACCCTTCATGCTTCCCCACAACCCTTGATTTTTAGTTTTTCTTGGTCAAAGGAATTATCAGTTTGTCCATCAAAGCAATGCTTTTTGTGAGTGATTTCAGATTTCACTGACAGTGAGTGTATTGTTTACATCCAGGGTCTTTCAGAGCTTGACTACAGAAGGAGGCCTTGAGGGAAAATACATTCTTGATGTAGCCATACTGTAGGCAATATACCAGTTTCTAAAATACAGGGTTTAATGCTTTAGGACCCATTTCCAGAAGAGTTTTTGAAATCTAGCTGTGTAAGGGCTTTGTAGATTGGAACAGCCATGCTACTCTGGAAAATAAAATAAAATAATTAAATAAAAAGTTAACTACTTAGTATTAGCCATAATTCAGATTAAAATAAGCATGGACTTATTTTTTTCTTCTCCCTCCTGTAGTTGGGTTGAATGAACAAATGAAAGCTGTCCGAAAGAGGAATGAGACCTCTGTTATTGATCACATTGGGGAAGATCTGCTCATCTGGGTAAGGAAATTGAGAATTTCTTTTACTACTTTTACAAACACTTGGTCAGATTCCGGGACAAGTAATAAATGTTTCCAAATGCAAACACACCCATTTTGCAGAGTTAATATGCAGAACTAAAAAGGGTCCAGAGCATCATTTCATTGGTTAATTCATTCTAATCAGTATTCAGTCAGGCTAAGTACTTGATCTCATTGAGATGCAGATACACTAATTCTTTATGTTTTAAAGGCTAAAGAGTAATGTATCTTACTAATTTAAGTGATCCAAAATTTGTACCATCTTCTGTTCAAACCTTAGACATGCACAGTATGTACAACATTAGGCAATTATAGGTCATCATTGTTAGTAGTGAAAATTACTTAATCTTGTTTCCAATACAAGAAAAGAATCATAAGCTATAGGAACTGTCAAATGGTGTCTGTCTCTGAAGATTTATTTTGTGTGTATATGACTGTATTTGTGTGTATCACATGTGTGTCTCATGCCCACACAATTGAAAGGAATGCGTCAGATCCTGTTAGGATCCCCTGGATCTGTAGTTATGTGAACCACCATGTGGTGCTGGGAACCACAAAAGCAACAAGTGCTCTGGCTGTCAATTTATATGGAACAAACTGTATAGTTCTGGGGGTCAAGACATGTGGCTTATGCTCTCACAGAAGTTATGATGGAAAAGCTATAGTGTTTTGATCTGTTTTAGACAGCAGGGTCTCAGTAGTTAATCCCTGGCTGGTCAAGAACTCTTTTCTTCTTTTTTGGGGGGGAGGGGCAAGGTTTTCACTATGTAGCCCCCAGTTGAACCGGAACTCACAGAGATCTGCCTGTCTCTGCTCTCAAGTGCTGAATTAAAGGTATTCCATGCCATTGATTTAAATTTTGTATGTGTGTGTGTTGCCTTTGGTTTCTTTTTTCTTTTGGTTTTTTTAAGATAGGGTTTCCTTGTGTAACAATTCTGGCTGTTGTGGATTTTGCTCTGTAGTCTAGGCTCGCCTTGAACTCATAGAGATCTACCTGCTTCTGCCTTCTAAATGCTGAGATTATATCCAGCTAGTTTCAAATATTTTTTTTTTAAAAAAATACATGCAAAAAGTTCTTTTATTTTATTTTATTTATTATTGTTTCATGTTTGTTTTGTTTTTCAGTACTAAGAATAGAACCCAGGCCTTTATACGTGCCAGGCAAACATTGTACCACCTCTGGTCCCAAGAAGTGGTTGGGGTTTTGGGAGGTTTTTTTTGTTTTTTTCTTTGTGAAACAGTCCAGACCATCTTAGAACTCACACCATAGACTAGGCTGACCTCAAACTCACACTGCCTGCCTTCTGAGTGCTGGGGTTAAAGATAGGCACCACTATCACCCTGCCCAAGAAGTGGGCAATGTTGCACACACCAAAAAAAAAAAAAAAAAAAAAGTAAAACAAGGTTGATAAACCTGTCTGGTTTATTTTCTGTTGCATATCAAGGCTTGACTTAGGGTAGTCATCATAAAAACTAAAAGTAAAAACATCAGTAGGTTTTTAGATTTGCATTTAAAATTCCCAGTTTTTGGTTTTCCAACTTTTTATGGTACTTGGCTTTGTGGGCAGGGCCTTGTACATATTAAGCTTTTGCTCTATCACCTCTTCCTTACCTACCTGTTGTAATTATGAGGGAGGGCATGTACGTATTAGTACGTGTCATAGTGCGTATATGGAGGTCAGAGGACAGCTCCTCTGGGGAGTCGACTCCTTTCTTCCAAGTGGGTTCTGGAGGCCAAACTGTCAGGCTTGCTTGGCATGACTTCACCTGCTAAGCAATCCCACCGGCCCCTCTCCTACTATTTTGTTATGGTTTTAAATTTGAGGGTTTTCAGTGTCAATACTGATTTACATTATTACAACTCCTATGTCTTCCTTCACTTCCTCTTAAATTTATGACCTCTTTTATAATTATTTTGTTACATACATCCTCTCTTTCTCTCTCAGACAGACACACGCACACGCACACACAAACCTACTGAGCCCATTTAATGGTGTTCTTTCATGTGTTTGAGATGAACATTGGGAATTAGATAACCTTTAAGAGTCTTATATGTGGAGAAAACAGATTCTTCCTGTCTCTGTAACCACTGATTATCGGTAGCTCTTCATCTAGGGTGGGCCTTTATGTAAGTTCCTCTATCCAGGTGTCCTGTCAACTGGTAGTGTCATTATATAGGTCTTATTTAGGTAATAATATTGTTGAGATTTTGTGGATGCAGCATCCCTGTCATGTCTAAAAGACTGTATGTATCTAGCAGCAGGTGTTCTGGTTTTCTTACAGTTTGTTCCCCGACCTTCATTCCTGCCTTCTGTGATTTTCTCTGTTTCTTAGGTCT
The DNA here is from genome assembly GCA_033318265.1 of Phyllotis vaccarum. Classification (NCBI taxonomy): domain Eukaryota; kingdom Metazoa; phylum Chordata; class Mammalia; order Rodentia; family Cricetidae; genus Phyllotis; species Phyllotis vaccarum. The sequence continues at coordinate 88,406,155 of JARWLC010000012.1, forward strand.
AGGCATTGTATTGTAGGCATACCAACTGGGACTGGGCACCATTGATACTGTGTGTACATATAAAGTTTTGTCTCTTGGCATTTGAGAATGCTTCCTGGAATGTCTAAAGGATTGTGGTTGTCTCTCATGTTACTTGGCCTCGTGCTTGCTCAGTATCTCCTTTGCTGTGGGATAATGCTCTTATATACTATAAAGATTTGCCACTCCTATTGGTTTAATAAAACACTGATTGCTCAGTAGCCAAGCAGGAAATATAGGGGGGCCAACCAGAATAGGAGAGTTCTGGGAAGAAGAAAGGCAGAGAAACAGTTGCCATCCAGACTTAGAAGAAGCAAGATGAGAATGCTGGGCTGAGAAAAGGTACCAAACCACATGGCTAAACATAGATAAGATTTATGGGTTAATTTAAGCATAAGAGCTAGTTAGTAATAAGCTTGAGCTGCTGGCCCAGCATTCACTAAGCCTCCAAGTCAATTATTTGGAAAGCAGCTGCCAGGTATTTGAGAGTTTTGGTGGGACAGAAACCAGACTACACACCTTCTCTGTTGTCTTCTTTGCATTCTTGGCACAGTTCAGTGGACCAGGGGAGGAGAAGTTGAAACATGCCGCTGCTACGTTCTGCAGTAACCAGCCTTTTGCCCTGGAAATGATCAAGTCTCGTCAGAAAAAGGATTCTCGATTCCAGACTTTCGTGCAGGTGAGTTGAGTAAGTTATGTGACCCCCTCGTACCAGTTATAAGTTTTATATTAATTATATAATAAACTTGAAGCATTCTGGCTTAGAATGTTTCATCTATCTTAATTTTTCCCCTTCATTTGTGTTTTTATTTTATGAATATAGATGTTTTGTCTGTATTTATGTCTGTGTACCAAGTATGTGCACTGTCGTCAGTGGTAGATACAGATATATATAAGACTGTAGATACAGATATATATAAGTCGATGCCATCTGGGCTGAAATCAAGCCTGTGTCCTCTGGAAGAGCAGCCAATGCTTTCACCACTAAGCCATCTCTTTAGCTCTACCCGATAGGTCAGCATTTTTAAAAAAAGAGCTTTACATTATTTCTTAAATTACTAGAAGGAGTAAAGATGATTTGGGAATGATAAGTAATAATAATAAAAAAAACTTAAATATTTGACATAGACTTCTACATTACCATAGCAGTTTTCATTAGGAAGATGCTATATTCAATTCTGTGGGCATTCTCCACTGAGTTATGTGTCTAGCCCTTTTTATAGTCTTTTGAGGGAAGGGCTTATTAAATTGCCCAGCTCATTGCTCTGTAGCCCATGCTGGCCTTGAGTTTATAGGCCATGCCCCCAGGCCTGGCACATATTCACTTATAAAAAGCATATTTTTCAAATTTGAGGTGGATTTTTATCAGGCTTGGGAAGATTTCAACAGTGCTGGGGGGTAGGGATAGGATAGAGAAGAGTTTGGAGTTGTGCTCTGCTGGCCTTTTCCAGCCACCTGCCTGATTTATAAAGTGATCTGAACACCTTGCCTTCATTTCCTTTTGCTGCACTGTTACGTGGCAGTCCCAGATTTTGTGCTTTAAGAGTATTACTATAGTTTAACAGGATCCCCTTCTTTGCTTCTTATCAAAATGTAGGATGGAGTTGCAGTCTCACCTAAAGCCCATCTGAGCCCAACTTCTCCTCCTCCTCTTCTGTAAATACAGAACAAAGTCTAACTTTCTTATTGTTGGCTAAGAACTAGTCCCAGCTCCTGAAGAATACCCCATCTCTCTTCCTTGTAGTTTCTTTGGCAAGTGACTGGATTTTTTTTTCTTCTTTTTTTGAATATCAATAGGATTGCTTCTAAAGTTGGGGTGCTGAGAGATGGCCCAGTGGCTGAGAGCACTTGCAAGGACTGAAGTTGGGATCTTAGCTACCTCAGATCAAGTCACACCTACTGTCCTTCTTTTGATTAAATCAAAGTCAAGTGATAGTAAACTAATTATAGACTAGATTCCACCCACACTCAAGGGGATGGAATTACATACACCAGAGAGTGAGAATCTTAGCACTTTAAATATTTTTATTACACAAAACCATGGTCATTCATTTATCACTGATCTTTGCTAAAACAGTAGATTCAAATAGTTGTGTGAAAGACTAGCCCACAGAGTCTGAAATATGTGTTGTCACATTACTTTAAAGTTTTAGACCTCTGATGCATATCAGCTGGCATATCCGACTAGTGACCCTTTTTATGTAGTTGGAGTGACAGATAATAAGAAGTTAGTAAATGAACTTTTGGTAGGAATGCCAAGCAGGAAACTATGCCTTGATTTCTGGAAAGGAAGTTAAACGCTTGTAATACAAAAGAGTTTATCATAGGTGCTTTCAGCCTTTGTTCAAACATACAGCAAACCCAGTAGTTAGGATTTCAGGCTGCTTACTAGCGTGCCATTAGAGAGGATATGATAATGCTTTTTCTTTCTTTTACAAATGTCTTGATGTAGTAAGCAGACCTGCTATGGTGGGCACTTGTAGTGAATACCTGATACATACTTTGTGAGTATTTGTCCTAATGTGAATTGTGGGCTGATCTATTTCTCTTTGATTTAGGATGCTGAGAGTAACCCTCTGTGTCGTCGTCTTCAGCTGAAGGATATCATTCCCACCCAAATGCAGAGGCTTACCAAATACCCCCTTCTTTTGGATAATATTGCCAAATACACAGGTAACAGCATTTCTGCTGAAACAAAAATAGGAGACCCAAGAAATGGCTCTGTGGTTAAGTGCTTTTGCAAGGAGCTAGTATCCACACTTGTGACTGGCTACCCCTGTAGCTCCAGCTCCATGGGATCTGACACCCTTTGTTGGCCTCTGAGCACCCACATGCATAGACTATTATACATATAACACACATGAACATTTTTTTTTAAGTCAAGAACAAAAACCAAGAATATGTCCTGCTAAGTAAATAATCGTTCATAGCATCCTGGTGCCTAAATCTGGTTTCTGCCAGTGGTGTGGCAGAAATTTTCCACAAGACATAGTGTAGTCTTCCTTAGCCTGTGTCAGCTATGTTCTCTAGTAGTTGCTCAGGCATGGAGTTTGGCACACTGTGGTACCTGCTTTTTATTTCAAAATTATTATATTATTAAATTATTATATTATATGATTATGATAATTCTTTAAAGACAAAGTCTCCCAGAGCCCAGGCTTATACTGAACTCCATGTGTAGCTGAGAGTGGCCTTGAACTCCTGATGCTCCTGTTCTCACCCTTAGGTGGTAGGATTGCAGGCATGCACCACACATGGACCTCACTGTCTGTTTCTGTCAGTGAACTTAGGTGGTAGGATTGCAGGCATGCACCACACATGGACCTCACTGACTGTTTCTGTCAGTGAACTTAGGTGGTAGGATTGCAGGCATGCACCACACATGGACCTCACTGACTGTTTCTGTCAGTGAACTTAGGTGGTAGGATTGCAGGCATGCACCACCACACATGGACCTCACTGACTGTTTTTGTCAGTGAACCTCTATTAGAGCACAACACATCCAGCCCATCTGTTTGAATAGATTTCTGTGTTTGGCCTGCAAAGTATAGTAATTGCCATCTGACCTTGCTTAGGGAAAGTCTACCCATCTTTGTTTAGCATATACAGTTGCTTTGAAAGGGCTTTATGCCAGGTCAGAGAGGTGTTCTGTATCTGAAAGGACTTTTATGAAGCCAAACAAATGAATTATAGCTTTCTCATCTTGAAACATGAAATGATTTCTGAGTTTTATGTCCCAAACTCCTGTTTCTTACACCTGAGACTAGGAATACACTATAGGGACCACAAACTATGATACCCAGAAAAAAATGTGGCTTTACATTTTACACACTGAGTTTTACTCCATTTGAAGATGACAGCTTTAACTCTAGTTTGGTGTAGATGACAGAGCGTCTGTGCTGTTGGTGAACTTAACTTTATAGCACCCTAGTGTTGTAATTGTTCCTCCCTTTCAGTATGCTTTAAACACAAACTTATTCTGGAGTTCTTCAGAATTATTATATTTAAAAACTGCATAAGAGCACCTGTGGCGAGGGGGGGAGAGGGACGTGGTTGCCGTCTTACAGAGGCTTTCCTTGGAAGTGCATAATATTGGGGTTTTAATACGTTGTATAAAGCTTCACCCTTACACCCAGGGTTCTGTATTGTGATTTCTCCTTGCTTTTTTCATCCCTTCTGTATTGGGGATTGGACTTGGGTTTTGCACATGTTAAACAAAAGCTTTACCAATAATCTGCATTGCTAGTCCCTTTAAAAAACTAATTTTGAGACAGGTCTTAGCATGTAGCCAAGGCTAGCCTCAAGCTTGCCATCCTTTCTTCTTGTGAGTAGCATGTACTCGCCTAAAGACCACCTGAATAGACACTGTGACGTAAGTTATAACGTAGTATAAAATATCAGAGGTGTACATGTAGCCAAGGCTAGCCTCAAGCTTGCCATCCTTTCTTCAGTCTTGTGAGTAGCATGTATAGACACTGTGACGTAGGTTATAACATATAAAATATCAGAGGTGGTAGTGTTTATCTTCTTACACTGTGTGTACAGTATGTGTGTACTTTTTCTTTTTTCTAATTTTTTTTCTATTTTCTTTCTCTTCCTCATATCTAGAATGGCCACCAGAAAAGGAAAAGGTGAAGAAGGCTGCAGATCATTGTCGTCAAATCTTAAATTATGTAAATCAGGCTGTCAAGGAGGCAGAAAACAAGCAGGTAAAAGGAAAATTGAGATATGCAGATGGGATTGGAGAATATTAAGGGGTATATCTGGAAGCTGAAGTAACTGAAGGTATCATTATACAATCGATGAGTAGGATATTGGTTTGCTAGTAATATAGTGGCTGGGTTCAGATGGTCAGAGATGCTGTTGGCTCCTGAGCATCTCTAACGCCCCGTGTGCTCATTTCTTCCTCTTTACCTAGCAGGTATTTGTGAAACAGGTGCTGAGTGCTGGAGGTGGAGGACTGGGTGTATGAGAGAATGGAGATTACTATGTTCATGTCTTAAGTTGGTTGTGAGTACATGGTATAAAGGAGAGCTGCTGGTACTGTGAGTGTCTAGTTTGGACATGTCAGGTGGTGGTTCTCAGAGAAAGATTGTTTGAAGAATTAACATTTGAACCACACTGAACAAAGAATAGGAATGAACTGAAAACAGTGTGAAGAACAAGCTAGGTGCAGAAGGAGCCACGTGAGTAATTAAAGACTAGATAAAGATTGAACCATACAGGGCTTTTTCTACCATACTAAAGAATTGACTTTTTGTTTTTCTCTTTATTTTTTATTTTTATTTATTTTTTATATTCTCCTCTCATACATTACAGAATCAACTAAGCAGGGCTCATAGGGCCCACAGAGACTGAAGTGACAGTCATGGACCTTGTGTCTTCTGCATGTGTCATAGTTGTTAGCTTCGTGTTCTAGAGAGACTTGAGATTTTGTTTTAAGAGCAGTAAGACCTTGCCATTAAAGGCATGGATGGAAGTGCTCTGTGAAGAGTGAGCTGAAGGAAGGAGGGGGCAGTCCAAGATCAGCAGTGCTGTAGAGCAGTGTAGAACAAGGTGGGAGTTGGAGAAGTACTTATGAGGCATAATTAGCAAAAAGAGATGCTCAGGTTTCTGGTTCACTTGTATAGATAGAAAAAAGGCATGGAGAAGCCTCAGGCTTGTGGAAAAGTCTGATTCAGCTTGGAGTAGCAGGTGGAGATATATAGTGAGCAGTTTCCTAGAGGGAATAAACTCTAGTTAGATTAAGCTGAAGATAGAATGTAATATTGTGCACTTAGAGAGGCTCTTCACATTCATGGACATGGTTGTCATTCTTAAGAATTGAGTGTGACATTATTAGAGAGGCTTTAAAAAACTGTACTACTCAAAAGTATTGTTTGGAATGCAAAATGACGAAGCCCTGGGAGGAATTATGGCAATGTCTGTGTATATTAAAAGGGCCTGTACCTGTACTTCTGCCCTTTGGCCTGGCAGTTCTGTTTGTAATGATTTACTGAAGAGATATGAAGGTGTATACCTACAAACAGACTTACACAAGAATTTTTACAGTAGCTTTATTCATGGTCTCCCCAAACTGAAATTCAGCAGGAGAGTAAGTAAACCAAGTGTGGTATACTCCTAGATATAACTTAGAAGGCTGCCAGAGGTATACAGAATGGATCTAATTAACATCATAATGAGTGAAAGAACACAGACACAAAAGAACACATACATATAATTCTGTTTGTGTGAACTTGGAAGAGACTAGACTGATTTGTGATAGGAAAACAATTACAACTGGGGACGTAGTATAGAGATAAGCTGGGAAGAAATAATAAGGAACCTTTTTGGGAACATACTAATATTTCATGTCTCTGTATGAGTTTGAGTTACACAGGTGTATTTGATGGAATTCATGGAAAAACACACTTAAAATACATGCTTACTTAAAATGCAAATCTAATTATGCATAAAGGTTTTGTTTTTTTGTTTTTTTGTTTTTTTTTTTTTTAAAAAAAAAAAGAACCAAAGGGGCTGGGAGGATGGTTAACCTAGTGCTGAGCCTGACAACCTGAGTTCAGCCCCTATGATCCACACAGTGGAGGGAGAGAACTGACTCTCCCGCAGGTTTTCCCCCTGACCTCCACATGAGGGCTCTACCGTGTACATACATGTGTGTGCACACTTGTGCATACACAGAACTTTAAGCATAGAAGTTATTCATAGTTATTGACCTTAATGATATGCATGCTGCAGTATTTAATGGAGTGTGCACTCACACTTGATTACTTAGAAATTCATCTATAGCATAGACAGTCTGATGGTGCAGGTGGGAGATGGAGAGATGAACAGTTTGTAATAGATGGTGAATGTTGATCATGAAGTGTGATGTACAGATTTGTATTTGGAACTTCTGTGATAGGGGAAAATGCTCAAACCCTTTGAAATTCTTTTAGAAATTTATCATACACACAAACATTTATATAGATGTGAAACATTTATGATTAAAGACATTTTGTTACAGTATTACTTGTTATTGTCAAGTAACCTCAATGCCCATTAGTAAGGTGTAAACTACAATTTATTCACAGTATTTGAATATTGTGTGGTTATTGAAGAAAAGACATCTCTCTATATGCTACTGTAAAACAATTTCCAAGATATACTAACAGAAGAATACCTATATGTCCTACTTTGCTTCTCTCTTGCTCTGATAAAACCCTGACCAAAATCATCTTGGAGAGGAAAGAGTTTATTTGGCTTATATTTCTGTATTACAATCCATCAGTGAGGAAAGCCAAGGCAGGAACTGAAGCAGAATCTTGGAGGCAGCTTACTTGCTTTCTCTCCATGACTTGTTCTGTCTGCCTTCTATCCAATCCGGGACCACCTGCCCAAGGGTGGCAGTGCCTGTAATGGGCTGGGCTCTCCCACATCAGTTATTAAGCATAGTCTGATGGGGGCACATTTCAATTGAGGTTCACTCTTTCCATTGTGCCACATTGACAAAAAGTATACTCTGTGAACAGATAAGAGGGATGTACTGGGAGGCAAAAGGAACGCCAGTATTATGTTCTCCCATTTGTCTTAAAGGGCCTTATATGTACACACAACACAAACAGAGACAGGCATGTGTATTCTGTTTGCATGGTGATTACTCTTTAGAGAAAACAAAAGGAGCCAGGGGTAGGAGGAGACATACATTTTATTCTGCATGTGATAGCACCTTCTGAATCTTGTGCTGAGCATATGATTTACATACTCAGAAAACTGGTATAAGCTTACTTAGTGGTCACCAAGTGTGAAAAGAAGATTGGGAAGGGACAGCTGAAGAAAGAGGAAGGGGAAACTCGGGAAGGAAACGATCACCAGTGATGGGAAAAGGTGTGCCAGGAAGGTGTGGGCTGTCTGCTGGGGCTGCTATTGCAGTGGTTTTTATAAAGTGCACATGTAAGACATCTGTGTGCTTAGAAACAAAGGTCATTGATGCCCAAAGCCTTAACCCTGGCTCTATCCTGTTTAATTTTCAGCGCTTAGAAGACTATCAGCGTCGCCTTGACACCTCCAATCTCAAGTTGTCCGAGTACCCAAATGTTGATGAGCTCAGGGTGAGAGATGGCCTACTCTTATTTAAAAACATAAAGTAAAATGTACTAAAGACCTGACAGGCAATTAACATCTCAGTGGGAATAGCCATCTTTGAAAGCATTTGGCATTGTAGATTGTCTGCGTTTATGACTTTATTCCACTTGGTGATGTCTGATCCGTGTCAGGGGTACTTTGATCTTTATTAGAAGAGTATTTTGTGAGCAACTGTAGCTGTGTGTGACAGGAATAGTTAGAAGACGGGAACACTAGTTATTAGTAGATTTTAATTGCTCTGTACTTTGACTGTTTGACTACAAGAGCTTTTCAGAGACTGAGTCAAGATAATTTTTTCATGACACTTTTGAAAAGCATGAGGGTCGGCATCAATATAGGAATATTCTTATGCCTAGACTTCAGTATTAATAACCCTTCTAGGATATTAAGTCTTCTTTTTTGTTTTTTTCTGAGTCAGAGTTTCTCTGTTCAGCTTTGGCTGTCCTGGAACTCTCTTTGTAGACCAGGCTGGCCTTGAACTCACAGAAATCCATCTGCCTCTGCCTACTGAGTGCTGGGGTTAAAGGCATGTGCTGCCACCAGCCTTATGACTTTTTTTTTTTTTTTATGCTAGTTTACTGGTAGTTGTATTTGGTAGGGCTTGATACCTGTTTAAGCTAAACTTGTATGTCATATATTATATATATACATATATAATTTTATCAGAAAACATGCTAATGTATGTATTTCCTTACCTGAAAAGAATGAACATTCTCCTCAAAGTACTAATGCTAAAACACAGCACTTTTCCTAACAAATAAGTTGCCGGCAGAGACAGTAATTGGCATTCTCATAACAAATGCTGTCCTTTAAAACCTTCTTTGGGAGGTCAGAAAGCAGCCCAGCAGTTAAGAGTGCTAGCAGTTAGGGTTGGGGAACTTAGAAGCCTTGAAAGATACACACACACAGCAGGCATCACAGGACTGAGGGCATGTTGTGACTCTTTGGATTGCCATCCATAAGCTATTGCTCATCTGGAGGGAGGTTTGGAGACAGTGCTCATAAATGTTTTTCCATAGAATTCTTTCTTTTAGAAGCTTTTTGTTCAGGCTGTTTTAACACAGACTGATCCACTTTCAAGACATGTAGCAATACAATGTTTGAACATGTAAATGATAACTTTTGTATTAAGACTGTTTTAAAAAGATACTAGTTATGCCGGCTGTAACACCACTGACGAAATAGTTTTGAAAGTAATTTGTGTACTGTTCTTTTTACTTTGGCAGAATTTGGATCTAACAAAAAGAAAAATGATTCATGAAGGGCCGTTGGTTTGGAAGGTGAATAGAGATAAAAGCATTGGTAAGTCTGTGGTCCTGTCAGTTGTGGAGAGATGAGAATAAGAAAGTCTGCGTGTGTTTGTTAAGTGTAAAGCATGTTCCATACTCATTAGGAATGTAGCAGAAAACTGTCCCACTTCAGTTATATTTCCATCATCTGTCTCCTGATGAATCTTTGCAGTCTTTTCTGTAGACAAGTGTCTTTAAGTTCTTGCTGTGAAGGAGCATTATTTTTTAATTCTTATAACTCTCAGTGGTATTTCCACAAAATATACTCAAATAAATCACTAAAAATAAAATTAAAGGAGATAACTTGCAAATCATTTTTTAAAAATTAGCTAGGATTTTCAGAAATAATTTTCTTTGTTAAATTATTTTTGAATTTCTATTTTTTTTCTGTGTTTTTATTTCTAGATCTTTACACGCTGCTACTGGAAGACATTCTTGTACTATTGCAAAAGCAGGATGACAGACTGGTGTTGCGGTGCCATAGTAAGATTCTGGCATCCACAGCCGACAGCAAGCACACGTTCAGTCCCGTCATTAAGCTGAGCACAGTGCTGGTTCGGCAGGTGGCAACAGGTTAGTGTGTCTACCGAAGGATGCTGGCTTCTAGATTCGCTGTGAAGCTGCACAGGGCGCTCAGTGTTGCCTGAGCAGCACAGATGATTTCAGTAGTTTTATTATTTGTATGTGTAGAAACTTAAAGTGAAATTTGCCTGTTGTTTAGATACTGAATAAAAACGTTGGTATCTTCTGGCCTCCAAGGGCTTCAGAGCCCTGGAACTGGAGTTCCACAGTGTTCTGACCTGCTGTGGTGCTGGGAACCAGTGTTCATGGCTTTGCATGGCAGTTTAGGTTGACAAGTTACAGTTTACCTGTGTTAGGATGAGAGCCTTTATATAACTTAGCTTCATGACAGCAAACGTCGTAACCTCTTTTTTGCAGTGTTCTTCAATTCTTAACAATTTGGAAAACAGCTGTCTAAAATAAATGTGAAAGCAATAGCATTGGGTCAGTAGTATATGGGGGTGTGTGTTTATAAGCATTTTAATTTCAGAATTACAAGCACATCTACTTAGGCAAGGCATAACCTGTATTAAGACAACTTTTATGAGGCCAGTTACTTTTCATTGTTTGAGAATTTCATATATATATATTTCATATATATATATATCTATTTCCTGTCTCCTCCCCTACTTTTCTGTCCCGACTTAATGTATTTTCTCTCTCTCTTTTTTAACTCACTGAGTCTAAGTAACTTGAACTTTGTCTTATTTTTATTTCTAATGAAGTGTTGTGTTGAGTTTTATAAACTTCACTTGTTTAAGTTATAGAGAATGCAGCTTAGAGTGTGTTGCACAAAATCTAAATTTATAAACTTGATAAAGTTTTGCAAAGTGAACATATATAACTTTTATCTAAATTAAGATGCAGAGTATTCATATCTTTATCTGGAAATATGACTTCCTTGGTCATAGTGTTAGAGTAAATTTTGTTTTCTTCTTTTCTAGATAACAAAGCCTTGTTTGTCATCTCCATGTCAGATAATGGAGCCCAAATTTATGAACTGGTAGCTCAGACAGTTTCTGAAAAGACAGTGTATGTATTAGATTTAATTACCTTTTTCTAAATGATATTCTATTATTCAAAGTATAAATGGCGCGCACACACACACACACACACACACACAGCTTGTGAGCTGACTGATGTGGGTGCTGAGAACTGGATGGCTGTCCTGGAGCCATTTCTCCATCCTTTAAACTAGGATTCTGAAAACCACTATAGAAATCAAGTGCTTCCTCTTATACTCTTTTGGGAATATTCTAGAGTCTCTACATGAGTGGTACCAAATAAGGATGTTCTCTGGCAGCATGGGTGGTGTTGGGCTTTGTTCTCTCTTTTTTTTTTTTTTTCCTTGCGTGTATTTATAGGGTGTCTCTGCTTTCTCCCTGCATTCGGGGTCCTGTTCACCCCTTGAAGCTGGCAGGACCTCATCTGTCGAATGGCTGCGTCCGTGAAGGAGCCATCCACAAAGGCGATTCCTCTCCCACAGTCACCGCCCTGCGAGTGAGTGCTCCATTGTCCTTCTTGTTGGGAAGACCTGAGTAGTCTTTTGTTGGAATGCCATGAATGAAGTTGGACATCTGAAGCTCAGGGGTCTTTTCTTTCCTTTCCCCTCTTTCCTTTCTTTTTTCCTGCAGAGGAGACAATGACGAAGAAGAACCATCTAAGTTAAAAGTGGAGCACCATGGCCTTTCTGTCACTGGTCTACAGAGTCCAGGTAAGCTGTATAGACAAGACTGCCTGGAAGGATGTACTCTGTTACCTATAAAGTGAAGGCTCTGTGCTTTCACCAACCATGTACTTAACAGTCTGCCTGGGAGTTCTCTCTGTGCCACTGAGGCACTGCTCTGTGCTTGGTACTTTCCCCACTTTGTGATCTCTGTAGCTTAATGTGACTTACCCTGTCCCATCACTTCCTGATTGTCCCATGTTGAGAATGAAATGTCCATTAAGGTCTACTCTACCCTTTCTGTTCCACTGAACAGACAGAGTTTTGGGATTGGAATCTCCTTTAATGTCATCAAAACCTCAGTCTCATTCCCTGAGTACTCCTGGAAAATCAGAGGCAGAACATCTCTTTGTGAGTGCAACACAGTATGCAAAGGAGCAGTGTGCAAATGGGACACTGAAGGAAGATGATGGTGGTTATCCAGTTCCAATCCCAGACCCACACCTGCCTGTGTCAGAGGAGCGGTGGGCGTTGGATGCCCTGAGAAACTGTAAGTTTTCTTCCTACCTTGTGGCAGATACTAAGCACCAGAGTGTGTGGTGTACTGGGAAGCCTTTCAGAGAGAAGAAAAAAAACAAAAACAAAAACAAAAACAAAACAATTGATTTCATGAAAAAAGAATCTAAAATATGATACTTTTCCCTTAAAGAAATGTATGGTCTAGTTGGGAAGATGGTAAGAATCTCACCTCACCTCCTGCCTCTTTTAAAAGCAAACATTCCAGGAGTTATAAGCCTTTTTTTTTTTTGTCAAATCTGTCTGGATTGTTGTGGTCAGAGAGGGAAGGAACAGAGAGAAAGGCATCTGTCCTTGTCATCTTGAAGGGTAAGGTTTCACAGATGTGTAGAGTCAAACTATGTAGACAGAAGCAATAGCAGGATCACAGGTGCTCAGAGAACAGCGTGTGGGCAGCCGGCTTGCGCACACAGTTAGGAGATAGTCAGGAATCGTGAAGATGAACTGAGGAGTCTCACTGTTGTCAATTTTAAATCCTAGCCTCCAACCTCCACATTTGATGGACAGGTATCACAGAATTTTAGGAGCTTTTCCAGGTTACCATTTTCTATCTTTTGTGTAGAGATGTAATACTCTTCACAGCAGCTTCACACACGCACAGCTCTGTTAGTTGCCCCTCCCTAGCTCCAAACATGTGGGTGATTATTATTATACATGAAAGGATGGCACATCTCTCAGGCACAGGGAGGTGTAGAAAGTCCAAGAATAGTTGCTCTAGCTACAGGGAACCATATGAAGTTTTAAAGCTAGGTATGACAGACAAAAACGGATTAATCTGGCTGAGAGTTGCTCAGGGATGTGGATGGAAAGAGGCTTGGAGTGGTGCCCTTACTAAGTTGGCTCTTCCAGTCCTTTAAACTCCAGGCTGAAAGAGTTTAGACTAGAGTATGCACTGAGGAAGTATGGAGTTACCCAGTACTTAGAACAGTTGGCTTCTGTGGCTGTCTAGTGACAGTCTCACTGCTTTCCTGAGACCGATGTGCCTCTCTGCTCCATTGCTGTGCTCTGCTTCTACCATGCAGACTAGGAGCTCCTCTTTTAAACACCACAGTCCAGACAGGGAGTGGTAGGTCGGGGATGTAGTTTCAGGGCTGCCATTTTGGGGAGAGATTAAGGTGCTTGATTAAAGTGAGGTCTTCTTGGACCTGAATTCTACTGGGGAAGCAGAGAGAAGCCTGTGGTAGGAGCAGGGAGGTGCAGTTATTTAGAATCTCATCTATTCTGGAGTCTGCTGAAGTAACTGACTTAGTGATGCCTGGTAGTGTCTGCATGATCCTACAACTGTCATCTCTGCATGAGTTCAGTTTAAGCTTAGCCCAGGGTTTGGATCTCACTTTTAACATCCTAAAGAAGCTGTGCCACTATTAAGGTAATTTTTAAAAACTATTGAATGCTCCCCTTTGAATTTACACATGCTACTACCAAGTCATTGGAATTTAAGTTTATACCAGTTTTATTGTCTTCATCATTATGAAGATTATTAGAAAAAAAATAATGTCTGCTTTTGAGAAGAAAGGACATAAGATTTAGCTTTGGTGGCCTAGCTGAGAGAGTGGACAGCTGGGTATTAAGGACTTTTAAAGAGGAGGGCCTTGCTATTCAGAATGCTTAGCTCTGATCAGGTGTAGTTCAGTGTTGTGTAGAATATCATGTTTTTGATTGCATTTTTCAAGATAAAAATGAGTATATAGGCTAGGTTTAGTGGTTACACACCTTTAATCCCAACACTTAGGAGAGAGGCAGGAGTATCTGAGTTTGAGGCCAGGCTGATGTACAAAGAGAGTTCCAGGACACCCAAGGCTGTTATACAGAGAGATCCTCTCTCCAAAAGCCAAAATCAAAGCAAGCAAACAAAAGAAATGTGTAGGATTAATATTTTGGTTCTTCTGTTCTCTTCATCCCACCCTGGCTCTTCTAGTGGACCTGTTGAAGCAGCTGCTGGCCCAGCAGTTGGGTCTGACTGAGAACACCCAGGAAGATTGGCAGTCCTTCTCAAGATACAGGCCAGCTTCTGAAGAGGGGCGGGCAGAGAGTGGCATTCAGGACTCTGAAAATGTTAAGGCTTGTCATGCCGGGGAAGGACAGATGTCTTTTAAAACTGGAACTGGTGACGTTACAACTTGTGACAGTCCACGGACTTCAACTGAGTCTTGTGCTGCACAGGGTTCAGTGATACTGGCATCCCAGGACAGCCAGGCAAGTAACATTTTAGTAATGGACCACATGGTCCTGACCCCAGACATGCCTACTACAGAGCCAGAAGGGGGTCTGGATGACAGTGGAGAGCACTTTTTTGATGCCCGTGAAGCACATAGTGATGATAATCCATCAGAAGGTGATGGAGCAGTTAAAAAGGAAGAGAAGGATGTTAATTTACGCATCTCAGGCAAGTGTCTTTCACATTTCAACTTTAATTTTGGTTATTGTAAACTGTCTTATATGCTGGAGTGGATGTTGTTTCAGTATCTGAGTTGTGTATGTCTGTGTACATGTGTGTGTTTATTCCTTCATAACATAATAAATACTGAATCTGTTCTTTGCCAGACCCTGTCACAGGGGCTGGGAAATTGAACAGTGAAAAATGCCAGAAACTCCATTGTTTTAAAACTTTAGTGCCCAAAGGGACGTAGAATGGTAAAATAAAAAAGTAAGTGATAGGTGTCAGGTGTCAAGATGGATTAGGAAGAGGGTCAGGCCAACTATAGCCATGGCAGAGCAATGACAGCACACAGAGGTGATTGGTCTAAGCAGAAACCAAGTGAAGTGCAGGAAAAGGCGGAATGGATACTTGGGGAGATGGTTCCAGCAGCGAGCACTGGTGGAGTATGCTGTTCTGCTGCTGTCCTGAGGGACACGAGCAGGGAGAAAGCAACAGGAGTGCAGGAAAGGATATTTGTCGGAGGTGGTAGGTTGTCATGTGAGGGCTTTGTTGTGGTGTACAGCTTTAACGCTTACAACTCTGACTAATAGGAAGTTTCAGAAATTACTGGGAAAGTTTGCTAAGGTTGGCTTTACTCTGATGTAAATTCTGGTGGAGTTAAAACTAAACTTGGGAGCTGTGCTTCCCCCACCATAGTAGCATTTCAAGTTGTCATCTGACTCCATCCTGGTGGCAATGCTAATCTCATTAGACTGTCCTGTCTCCACCATAGGAAACTGTTTGATCCTTGATGGCTATGATGCCGTGCAGGAGAGCTCCACAGATGAGGAGGTTGCCTCCTCATTCACCCTGCAGCCTGTTACAAGCATCCCTCCTGTGGACTCTACTCACCAGCAACAACATTCCCCTCAGAATGTTCATTCTGATGGGGCAGTTTCACCATTCACCCCAGAATTCCTGGTCCAGCGACGCTGGAGAGCTATGGAGGACACTTGTTTTGAGATCCAGAGTCCCTCTTGTACAGATTCACAAAGCCAAATCCTGGAGTACATTCATAAGATAGAGGCTGACCTCGAACACTTAAAGGTAGGTCCCATTTCAGCCTCCACCGCACTTGATCCTAAGAACACAGTTAGCAGAGTACAAGTTTGAAATGATGGAATCCTGATGTCCACAGACTGGTCCAGATTCTGAACCTATCTATTTTTATTTTCTTTGACCACTAGTCATGAATTGACCTAGATAAAAGCTGTTATTGACACTGTTTGTCTCATGACAAATTACAAGAACAGTAAAGTTATAGGTTTGTAGGTAGTTTTATGTAAAGTTCTTAAAATTTAGAAGTACTTGGGGCAGTTGGTCTCCATCATGTCATATGATGTGGAGTGAGTTAGGCGGGGTTGCATGGTAATGCTGTGACTTGTAGCCTATTAATTAATGTGACTCATGAAGTAGTACTGGCAGTTGCACAGAGGCCGTGACAGATAGAAAGTGGCTTCAGTGCCTTCTGTTATCCAAACACATGAGCATGATTGAAGTATTTTGGAAATTGGTAAAGACCACACTGTGGTGTTTTCTATGAAAAGAACCCTATTTTATTGTTGAAAATTCTTTTCATACAAAATGTTTTGATTATGGTTTCCCTTCCCCCAGCTTCCCCCAGCTTCCCCCAGCTTCCCCCAGCTTCCCCCAGCTTCCCCCAGCTTCTCCCCCACCTCGCCGTCCACCCAGCTCCACCCCTCCTTTCTTTCTCTCATTAGAAAACAAGTAGGCAAGTAAGAACATAAATAAATAAACAGAACAGTGACAGTGACAAGCAAAAGAATGAGACACAGATACAAATGAACTCATAAAAGTACAAAGTCAGAAAGCAGGAATGTAAAAATATTGGCTCTGGGTAGATGCAGCTGGTAGAGCCCACACACTCCATCATTTGGTTGGGATACAGAGTGATCTTAGCCTTTTAGGTCCAGACCAACTTCCTTAGTGTTTCTTTCAGCTTCACATAATAAATACATTTCCCCTTTTCATTTGATTTCACATATTGTCATCATGTGGCCAGCAAGGCAGGGTACCTAAAGGTCTCTGTGTTCGTCTGTCACATGGTATGGGGCCATTTCCTGGGTGACTTCTGCTGTGGGCAGATCACCTTTCCTTGCTTCTGCAGTGTTTTTCATAGGAAGCTGCTACTCATTCAGGTGAAAAACAGGAAAGGAAATTTGCCTCCTTCCTGGCTAAGAGCATCTTCAGTGGTTGGTGTTAGTGTTGAAATTCAGGACCGTGTGCCTATGACAGAGAGCACCTTCATCTCTATTTTCAATTGATTTTATTTTTCTTGTGCCATTCTCATGCAAAATCTTGGATGTTACAGAAGGTGGAGGAAAGTTACGCTCTTCTTTGCCAAAGGCTGGCTGGCTCAGCCCTCCCTGACAAGCTCTCAGGTATGTGAAAGGGTGGCTCATCTAGCGTAACAGCACACTGGATATGTGATTTATTATTCTTCAGCCTGAAAATCTGTAACTTCTTTTTTTTTCCTGTCCTTAGAAACCGCTTGTTTCTAAATATCATATATCAAGTTTGCTGACTCTGCCTTTATGCTCTCAGCAGAGCTGTGGCCGGGCAGCTCCTGTGCCAGCCCCTCCCCTCTCTTCGCCTTTCCAAGCTGCAGGCAGAGTGCAAGGAAGCCTGCTGGACCATAAATCCAGTAGAGCTTGTGCTTGTGCTGTGCTGCTCCGACTCCCTTGTGAGGATTCCCGCCATACCCGGTGCCTCTTCTGACACCAAGGCCCCTGATCTAGCTCAGCCTGTGTTTATGGGCCAGTTCGTGCTCATTTTTGCTTGTATACTTGGAGGGTGTGTTTTATGATCCAGAAATGGACAGGACCATGCCTGCAGGTTGCATATGTGCTCTTCACGGTGTTAACTTTTCTCTTAATTGGCTTTCTTCCTATCTTCATTCTTCTCAGATAAAAGTTAGAGCCCGTGTCCTGGAGGTGACTGCAGGTTGTTGGATTTTGAGTGTCGGCCCCGTATCAACCACATCCTGGCTCCAGTGTGGACACAGAGAGTGTGACAGAGGATGTGTCTGGAACCACGTGGGCTCAGCCATGTCCCAGGTCCCCGAGTGGGACTAGTTCTTCAGTCTGTCAGTGAGGGAATGCCAGTCCTCTCGCTCTCCGCTCCTCACTATCAGAAATGCATTTTGATTCCGAATAAAAACCAAATGTATAGAGCTTTGGGTGTAGGATATGAAATTGTACGTAGGTAAGACAAAGATAAAATCAGATGTATTTATTTGATTTCATTCCGTTTTTGAAAGCACACTTTAAATTTTACTTTGCCTTTTTGTTTTGTTTTCATTGAGTAGTGGGAGCTTTAGCCCCTTGTATTTAGCACACCCAAGGGTCAATTGCCTAAAGCCAGGGTCAGGTAAGGGGCTGGAGAGGTTAGCAGAGAGGCGATGCAGAAGAGAGGAGTGCCTGACCTTCACTAACCTGTAACCCAGCCGCTCTGTCCAGAAGGCTGCCTTTCTGAGAACCGCCTTGTGCGGATGCAGATGACATGAGCGGTATGCTGCGCAGCTGGTCAAAGCAAGTGGAGCTCTTCCCGCCCCAAGGCAAGCATCTCTTCTGTGTAACTGGGATCCACCCCAATTAACAGGAACCCTCAATACACTAAACGGCAGACACTTGAAAATGGGTGTATTTCCTTTGTTGTCTTTTCTGTTGATACTTGGGATTTGGGAGAGAAGAAAACAAATTTTTATTTTCTTGGTTATAAATTTGTTGTTTTTGGTATTATTGCATTTGTATAATTATACATTGACTGGCACTTGTATGAAATGTTCCCTGCAGAGAGAGAGAGCAGGACATAACAAAGAAATGGAATGCTTCAGTGGTGGTGGGGTGCTGCAGAGGGGAAGGGTGGGGGGAGACTGGGAAGGTTCTCGAAACTGAATCACTACTGAGTTGAACCTTGGCTGTCACTAGCCGCGGGTACTGCTGATTGTAAGGCCAGTAAAAAATGGGTACCTGGGTGTTTGACTCTAACTTTTTGCACTGATGGTGCCAAAGGGCTCTTTGAATCGCAAACGGAGCCAAGGATGGGCAGAGGAAGGTGGGATGGAGAGTTGCTCACATCTCTGCACAGTACTTCCTCTGACCCCATAGCCACTGCCCTGTCTGCACCGTGCCGTGACTAGCCTTGGCAACAGAGACCAGAGGTGAACAGTGCACTCACCAAGGTGCTGGTGATAGCTGCCATGTGGGTAGCACTTGTGGAGGGCAAGCTAGTCAGAACTGTGGTCTGAGAACTCCTTCATTCTCTTGACTTTCAGTGATTTTCTTTGTGTATTTGGTAAATACGTTTTTGGAGTATTCTGTAAAAACAAACAAACAAACAAAAAACAAAAATCGTTTGTCAGATCTAAATTCTGTTAATAAACAAGGAGCTCAAATGTTTCTCACATCTTGCAGGAGGGCCCTCTGAACTCTGGGGGCAGTAAGGGTGTAATGTTGCCCTCCCGAGTGACCCTCACACTAGTCTTTCTTGCCATGGATGGGCCCCTCCTCCCGCTGATGGTACCAACACCTCAACAACTTAACAGGGTCATTGTCTGGGTCCCGCTTCTGCCCTTTGAGGACTCCTCTGTGCTCTTTGATCGGTCAGCTTGGAGCCTTGTACCTCATCTCTAAATTGGAATTGTATTTTGAGTCCTAGGTCAACCACATAACTCAGAATGGGCTTTGAAACTTCCATATAAAGCATAATATAAGAGAAGTTTGGGATGTGGAACTCCCTGTATCTCTTAGGAGAAGCACGTGAAGATCAAATGGTTCCATTGTCTTCCAGCAGCCTCTTACACTACACCATCTGGGTAGTCATCAGGAGTGGACCTGACAGCAGCGCTCACCAGGCTCCCAACACTACAGGTCCTTCCATGGTTCTCAGGCTGAGCTCTGCTCTCCTGGTTGCTTGTTTTCCTCTTCCTGAATCTTAGCCTCTCTGAGTTACAGCAGGGCTAACTGGAAAGGCACTTTGGCATTGCTCCAGTACTTCCATCTTTATATGAAACCTTAAAATGAAGTTAGTTCTGAAAAGAAAAACAAACCCAGTTTTTGAAAATTCTTTTTTTTTTTTTTTAATTCTTACCAGCCTTACTTCTTGCCTGTACTCTCCCTTTTGGGCCTCCCGTGCCTTCCATTTCATTTTGGCCATTATAGTCACATCTGTTTGACGTTGACATTACGTCTCCCTTCCATGATGGTGACAGTAGGTATTCCTCCAGTTCTGGAATGAGGTGGTCATTGTCATAGTTATCTCCAAGAAGGTGCAGTGTGTTTCTGTTCTGAAGAGTACAAGCCAGTGAGAGGGGCACGGCATCTGCAGAGCCAGAAAGCTGTGTGTGCCATGGGCGTGACCTGTGACACTACTCTCTTGTGAGCTTGTGGCTCTTCTGTCACTAAGTGACAGATTATGTGTGGAGTGTCTCCTTTTCAGAGAAAAGACCTAACCAAGCCAAACAAATAAACCTTCAAAGTACTGTAATTTAAAAGGATGGCTTTGGCCATGTATTTTGTATAGTTTCAAAGCAGCTAACTGGACTGTTGAGTTCTGCTGCTTTCACAGCCCAAATTGTAACTATTTATTGTATCACATGGGAGGTTATTTCATGAGTGTTTTTCCCTTTGTCTTCCCCAAACAACTTCTAATGACCTCTAGAAAGAACAAGCCCTCTTTTAGAACGTGTTTTGTTTCTTTGTCTTTTGGGGAGGGGGGAAGAGAAAAGTCCTTTTTGCCTCCTTTGTAGAAGCAGGAGACTGTGATGCAGTTCTTCACGCTCTGCTCTGCTCCTTGGCATTGGCGATGGTCTGGTGCCCGCCGCCTGTATTCCACCCAGGCAGTCTCCTCTCTGCAGTGCAGGATAGCGTTTGGAGGTACTTGGGCTTCTCTGTACTTCCTTCCCTCATGTTACAGACGGCACCACGGGACCTTAAACTACATTAGCAAGACTTTGCAGAAGTCTGTCCAGTAGATCATGGTTGTGTTTTTCTGACCCTTCACCCCCATTTAGTGTGGTCTTTAAAATTGTTCTTTCTTCAAGAAAGGAACTTCTTGTTCTGTCTGTCGTCTTCCCCACAGGGGCTGAGGATTTGGGTAATAAGTTGATCAGGAAAAAAGGGGACTCCTAGAAACCAGTCCTTCCCCGCCATTTGCAGGTGCCACCCGCTAAGCAGACATACTACAGCATGGTGACCGTAGCGTGCACACTGTTGGTTGTTTTTAATGAGCCTCTTCCCACTAGAACGTCTCCCTTTCCTCGTTCACCATACAATCATGTACTCTTTAACAGAAATTGCTTTTAAGAGAAATCTGGAACTATCTTTAAAAAAAAAAAACCTTATTAATAATCATGTATTTTTACTGATCACATTTTGAAATGCCTAAAAGACTTTATTGCTCTAATTATCCAGATGTACCTTTGTAAAAAGCTCTTTTATGAATTAGCTGATAAGGCTGTATGTTTCTGGAACAAAGTATTGGGTCATCTAAAACTTTCTGTTTTCTGGGGTCTGGGAAAATAGAAAATAAGAGTTCAAATATTAAATAAGCTGAAAAGAACTGAGCATGTGGCTTTTCATTTGTATGTATTTCTATTTGTCTTGTGCACCACTGTTTATTTTTTGAGACAGGGCTGCTTCTTAGGCTGGCCTCAAGTTCCTCCCTGCCTGTGCTTCCCAAGGGCTGAGATTATGGTGTTCACCACCACACCTGGCTATACAAGTTAGCTTTGAGAAATTAAGTGGACAAGGAGCCAGTAAGTAATCTCCCTGGCAGTGACTCCCATGTCTGTCCTGCTTCTTATGACACCTCTACTAGTAGGATGGGTCTTTGGATCACTGGAAAGTGAAGTGCTCTTCAGTGGTGCAAGTGGCTGACGTCACCCTGGAAATGGGGCAGCCTTGTCCTTGGTTTTTGAGCAGTGGTGGGTTGGGCATGGTAGCACATGCTTCTGAATACCAATGCTCTTGGCACTTGGGAGGCAGAGGCAAGAAGTCTCTTGAGTTTAAGGTCAGTCTGGTTTGCATAGTGAGTTCCTGCCAGGATACATAGTGAGACCCTGGGGGGTTTTTTTGTTTGTTTTTGTTTGTTTTTTAGCATTAAACTGGGATGGGGGGGGCTATATCTATTACTACTTTAAAAAAAAAACTAGATATTTAACTGTTTTCACTATTTTTGTTTGCTTTTGAGTTAGGGTTTCTCTGTGTATCCCTTGCTGTCCCAGAACTCATTCTGTAGACTAGGTAGCCTCCAACTCAGGGTTTTACCATTTTTAAGTGTGAGATTCATGCACCAGCCTTTGTCATGCATTTAGAGAAAGTGGCTTACTACTGCCCTGGGTGAAAAGATGAAGCCTTATATCTCCCCTGTCCGGCGCTGACTTCCTCCGGGACAGCAGTTTTGATTGTTTATACAAGCCATTCATTAAGAAGGCTGATTGGCTTCTGGCATTTTCTGTATTTTGACGCATAGGTGTAATTTCACTAATTCGTGGGAGAGTAGTAGTTTAAAATATTCTGGAGCACATTGGCTCAGTTTAAAAACATGTACTACTTTTCCAGAGGACTGGAGTTGGGTTTCCAGAAACCATAACAGGAAGCTTATCACCATCTGTATCTCCAGCTCCAGGGGATTGGCTCCCTCTTCTGGTCTTAGTGGGCACACTGCGCATGTGTTCACGTAGTTATCCTCCCACACGCATACCTGTGCTAACAAGTAAACATAAAAATATATGTTTTTATATAAAGAAATAAGTCCATACTCCTATCTCTGATGGTAAACATACATCCACCAGGACAGATAACTTCAATGCCATGCCCACTTGCTCTCAGCCAGCCTTCTTTTAAAAACACAGGAAATGAAGTGATTTGCATATAAACCATTATGGGTGCTTTTTACATTTCTTTTCCATACCATATGATTATTTCACCAAGCATTTAATATTGATTTCAAAGGTAAGAGGTTAGGCTGGGGTGTAACTTGAGGCTCTGGGTTCAGTTCCCATCATCACCAAGGTTTGTGTGGCAATATGTCATCAAGGATTGGGCAAGTGCTGAGTTTTTACTGACCGTTCAGGGCACTCCTGAGGGAATCTGGTCTACCTGCCTGTAGATGAGCAGCAGCAAGGAACCACTGACTGTATCAGGTGCCCCTGTCGTTACTCACCCAGACTCCCAGATCCACTTGCCATCACTTGTCATCAGTGCAGATGTCAACAGGATGAAACAGGAAACAGTGTCCTAGTCATTTTAGGAAAATAATTGTTGACTCCTTGACATAACTGAGAGATGCACAGGACACACAGCATCAGCATTAGTTCTAACCCTTCTTCATCCTTGTCACGTGATCTTGACTCAGGTTGTCCTCTGGCTTCCTTTTTCTCACATGGTTTCAACTGACTATGATATACTGAGTCAAAAATCCCATTTATTATACACTGAAAGGTAACCCTTACCAGGTAAGGTAACACAAACTGTGTAAAAGTATTAAATTTTGACACAGCCCTCACCATATGAAAAATAAATTATAAAACTATCAAATCCCATTTGTGTGATCTCAGGCAGGTTTTTGAGACTCAGTCTTAAACTCTAGTCCAATAAACCACCACCAACAACAACCAAAAGACAAACAATAAAAGACAATAGACTAAGTATGTATAATCAGAACGCACACAGTAAGATGCCTGGGGGAAGTACTTGGAGTAAGCAGTTGCTGGCCAAGTATGAAGACTAAAGTTTGGCTTCTGAGAACCCACAGAAGTGCCAGGTGGGCTAGCAGCCTACTTGTAATTTCAACCTTAGGCAGAGAGAATATTCTGGAGCAAGCTGGCTATTGAGACTGGTCATATCCCAGCTCTGAAACTGACTGAGAGCCCCTGCTGCAGTGAATAAGGTAGAGGAATAATGAAATAATCCCACCATCAAGCTCCACCTGCATGAACACATGATCAAACAAAATGGAAAAAGAAAACCATAGTGGTTTTCCGTTCAACACATCGTGTATCTTTTTTTCAAAAACATTTTATATGTGCAGTGCATATGTGTGTGGATGCCAGAGGATAACTTCAGGTGTCAGAAACTCTGCTCATCTCCTTTGAGACAGAGCCTGTCTTCAGTCTAGAACTGCAGAGTGGTTGGCCAGTGAGCCCTAATGATGACCCTCCTATCCCCAGGCTGGGATTCCAAGTACATACTGCTTCAGTGGTTCTTGTGCCATAGAATGTAGTTCATATGCTTAGTAAAGTAGTAGGTTTTGTTTTACACTTGCAATTTAGAATTTATTGATGGACTAAAATACATACATATAAAAGGTAATTAAAATTAAATATAAACCTTCAGGATACTTTTATTTTTAACAATCCAGTTTTAATGTAGTGAGTGGCACATACCTTTAATCCCAGTGCCAGGGAGGGAGAGGCAGGTAGACAGATCTCTGTAGGTTCAAGGCCACCTTGGTCTACATAGTGAGTTGTATGGCCTATATAGGGCCTATCTCAAAAAAACAAGACTAAAATCTGGTTTACTAGGATTGGGTCAGTGGCTCAGTAAATGATAGTCCCACACGCATGAGGACCAGAGTTAATTCCCCACACTCATGTGAAAGGCAGGTTAGTGGAGGAAGAGCTGATGCTGGTTCCTGGGAGGATTGTCAGCCTTGTCTGAGGAGGGACAATGAAGCCCTGTCTCCATTCCAGGGCTGTCCTCAGCAGTGGCCTTTGTGGCAGGGAGTTAAGTGCTGAGTCCCCAGAATATGAGCTAGCTGGATTGAGCTGGCCAGCTGGTACGTAACATAATGATGGTTCTAGCCCCAGAGAGCTCAGAAGATCTCACACCATCATATATTTACAAACTAACAGCTCAAATGGAGAGAAAAGAGATGGGATGAATTTTTTTTTTTTTTTTTTTTTTTTTTATCTTCCTGCTCCTGGAAGCAAAAGACTCTAGTCTTATGCCCCTAATAGTTGTCTTTTTAGAAGTGTCTTTTACAGATACATTTTAACTCTGGCAGTCACTGACATTCATTCAACTGGGATACATATAGAGTCTAATGTTTGCTCCCAATGGGGGAATTTGCTTTCCAGTGGGATTATGTGGAGAAGGTCTGGGA
Organism: Phyllotis vaccarum; assembly: GCA_033318265.1. NCBI lineage: Eukaryota > Metazoa > Chordata > Mammalia > Rodentia > Cricetidae > Phyllotis > Phyllotis vaccarum. The sequence continues at coordinate 88,430,936 of JARWLC010000012.1, forward strand.
TCTTTAAACATGAGTTATGATTAGCTTACATGCTCAACTTTTTCCTTCATCTCAAGCATGCATTGAGTAGAGTTGCAATCAAGGCCTGGGAGACGTAGGAAATGCAAATAAGAATCTTGTTATCCGGAGCCAGAATAGCTGGGTAGTGGTGACTAAAGAGGCCATTGATTAATTGGCTAACTTATTCCCAGCTTTGTTCTTGAAAACAAGGACTTGCTGAGTGTTTGATGATAGCTTTCAGAAGAAAAAAAAAAGAAAAAGAAGCCGGGGTCTTGAGATCCTTGCAGTGTTTGTTACCAGGCTCTGTGATGTTTGACTGTGATCTGATGCTCCTGTTGCTCTGTTTCCCATGTAACCAGGTCATTTTGCCACACACCTCCACACTAAACACCAGCATAAACTGCTTCCTCTGTCTCCAGTCTGCTCCACATCTGCCACACATGTCTCTCCAGTCTGTCACACATCCCATTTGACAGTCCCAAAGACACAGTCTTTACCATGCCACTTGTCTGCCCAAGAACTTACACAGACTCTGGTTACTGCCCTAGTAAGACTAAATTGCTCAATCTCTGAGACAGATTCCTAATTTATCTAGCCAGCTTTATTTCTTTCAACTGTGACCTCTTTGAGGAAATTCAGCCTCTTTCTTGTTTCCCAGCGTGGTGTTCCAGGTCCTTCCTGCCTCCATTCTGCATCTCTGAGTCTGAATGCACCCACTTCCCTCCAGCTGCCAAGGCTCTGCTCACACTTTCCCCTTCTGTCCTCACCAGTTACTGCCTTCTGCACTTAAGTCTTCCTTGTGGACCAATACAACCCACATCTTAGTAATGTTAATATTTTTGGGTGTTCATTCTGTGAACGGTAGTTACCGTTCACATATTTTATAGAGGACTAGACACAAGAATGAAAAATACCACTTCCAACTTCCCAAGTATAAAACATTTCAGGTGCTGTGCACTTGACAAACACTACTTGTCCTCTTCATTAGGATCCAGACGCAAGTGCATCTTCCCCTTTCACAGATAAGGCTACTGAAGCTAACAGTGATTCTGATGTATATACCCTAATGGAAGCAGGGTTCAAGACATTGCCTTCATTACTGGCCACAGAAAGTTTCTTCCTTAAAAGTGTATAGCCAGATGTTTCTGGCCCGGCCTAGCCCCGAGATCCAGACCTGTAGTCCAGCAGTCACTTAGTCCCAAATAATTACTCAGAAGCTTATATTAATTACAAACTGTTTGGCGTATGCTTCAGGCTTATTGTTAGCTAGCTCTTGCATCTTAACCCATTTCTACTAATCTATGTTTTGCCATGTGGCTTCATAGCTTACCTGTACTTTTACATCTTGCTCTCTGTGGCAGCTTGCAGATTCTCCATCTGACTCAGCCCTCCTCCTTTATCTGTGCTTGGATTTCCTGCCTGCCTATAAGCTACTTTGCTGTAGACCAAAACAGTTCCTTTATTATCCAATGGTAATTCACAGCATACAGAAAGACATCCTACATCACTTCCCCTTTTCTGCCTAATCAAAAAGGAAAGTTTCAACTTCACCATAGCAAAATTACATTCTTGCTATCAGGAAAGAATTACAGTTACAATATCTCTGTTTGTATTTAGCAGAATTTTAAAAAAATCTAGCATCTATCTTATTCTTGTGAGTCAAAAGTTTCATATCTGATTTACCTTTTATTATAACTAAGGAAAAGTATACTTATAATTATCTTATCTTTAACTCCACCAAAGACCACAGAAGGTTGTGATATTACCTGAGTAAAAAAGGGCATTATAAGCAACTTCCAAATTCTAGAAATGACAGAGGTGACACCTGGCCACCTGGACAGTCACCCAAAGTTTCTTTGTAATGGAGCATCCATCCTCAGCCTACAGGCCTAGAGTCTCTGACATATCTTTCATTGAAGCAGGAAATTTTAAGGACTGCTCCACTCATTCTGGCAAAGTCTGGCAGTTGCTTCTCCCAGTGTCCTGCAGAATGTATGGTAGACTCTGTGAAGTAGGAACCTGAAGGGTTATCTTGGTTTGTTTTGACAAAGTTCAGTGGTCATTTTCCTGCATGTCTGGTTTATACAGCATGCTGTCAAGCAGTTGACACAAGAACAGTCTCTTTCCCGGTGACTAATTTTTGCTACAAAGGAAGTAAATTCCAGAGGGGGTTTTTCAATGTCCATCATCTTGTATATTGGTGCTGCCAGAATCAGACATACCTCTCTCTGTTCAGAAAAGTTCTTATAATAATATTTTAAATGCCATATTCTGAAGGTCTTTGACATGTTTGAAGATTACTTATCTAATTATAAATATATCTTCATATATCTAAAAAACCTAAACAACATCTATAAATTTGATTATCATAGATGACTATTGATCTGCATTTCTTAATTATACATTACAATTTTAATGGAATTGAATAAGCATAATATCTTAAAAGAAGAAATATACATACAGTATAACAAATGACCTTAAAATTGTGTCAATAAACCAAAATCCATACCAATGTAAAATATTTTTGGATTAACAATTGTTTTTTTGATAAAAGTAGATTTAATAATCTTTTTTAACATTTCTATATTTTATTTTCCTTTTTTCTTAGAAAGAGATTGACTATCCATTAACCATTTATAATGACAACAAACATTCATAAATAATACTTTGGGAGTTTAGATGTAGCTTTCCATTATTACTTCCTGATGATTGTGGGTGCTAGCAAACTTTGGGGATCCTGGAAAAATTCAGGATTATGGTTATATGCTGACTGGAGTATTCTGTGAAGCTGGCTTATCCCAGCTAGTCTCCTTGCAGCTGTTCTGGATGCAGAGTTCAGAGGAAATTACAAAAGAGCCTGCTCTAAAATGTTGGATCATCTGGGCCATCCATTCCCATCTGATTCCCATTCCCATTTTTTTTTTGGGGGGGGGGGGTCGGTCTTCCTTGATCAAACCTAATTTTCTTTACCTGGAATAAATCGACAGCCTCTCATTTTCTATGGAAGTAAAAAGAAAACCTCTTCTCCAAAGTAACATATCTTTTTATTTCAATTATAAAGTCAAGTCATTTACAAAATATATAGGCTGAATTAATCTAGCATTTATAATCAGATGTCTCTTAGCCGATCATGTACCTTCTTCAGCTGTCAAACAATTCAAAGACTACATAACATACAGTATCCAGACTCTTTGTGTATTTTCTTTCTTTACGTGGCATATATATATATTGAGGATTTTCTCTATTCTTTCTCTTTTTTCTCTTCTCTCCCAAGCCTACTTTTTTTTAAAAAGAAACACACTATAAACTATTAAAGGGTTTTCTTTTTAATTTGTCTCTACTGTATATTTCTTATCTTTTTCTGTTTCTGACCACACCTTTAAAGATGTGTCTAGGATTAAAGGTTCAGCTCTGGCATTTTGGCAGGAATCACATTTATCACCCCAACTCAGGGGAGTTTTAGGGTCCACACTGTCACTAAGTAAAGCACTGCCACCTGCTGCTCATAAACCTCACTTAAATGTTTGGTGGCAGGGCCTCTTAAAGGAGCCTTGTACAGGTTTTTGCTGCTAAGGCTGAGTCAGAAAGCCTCTTATTTAAAAAAAAAAAAAAAAAAAAAAAGCTGTGTGTCTGCTTGCTGCCAGCAGAGTTGACCCAAAAAACCACTGCTGCTAAGAAGCTGTCTTGGACTTTGTTCCCTCTTTGTCTGTATGAACAGAAACCTTAAATCCATCATATACAGCTTGTGCTTACACCAAAGTTTCTGTGAGACTTCAGGAATCAGTCTTGTTACAGCTTAAGTTGTACAGCGCAAGCCCAACATTTTGTAGCTGAAGCCCTCTTACCATGCCACGTCACCTCTGTACTACAGCCCATTTGAAAGAGAACTTGGAAGCTGTTTTTGGCACCATTTTTGTACTCTAGAACCCCTTGTAAATTTCCTCAGGCTTTATGTGGATGTAAATGCTCCATGTTGGGTGCCATTTGTAGCCTGAGGTTTCTGGCCTGGCATAGCCCCAAGGTCCAGATCTGTCTGCAGCCGCTTAGGCCCAAATAATCATACAAAGGCCTATATTAATTACAAACTATTTGACTTATGGCTTAGGCTCATTATCAACGAGCTCTTATAACAACCCATTTCTATTAATCTGTCTTGCCGTGTGGCTGGTGACTTTACCTGTGTTCCATTACAACTTTCTCTCTTGGGTAACAGCTCACAGCATCTCTCTCCATCTCTATCCTTCTTGTTTATCTATGCTTGGAATTCTGCCTGCCACTAAGCTGCTTTGCCATAGGCCAAAACAGTTTTATTATTATTATTACTATTATTATTATTAGCCAATGGTAATTCACAGTGTACAGAAAGACATCCCACATTCCTTCCTCTTTTCTGTATAATCAAAAGGGAAGGTATACAAAAAGACATCCCACATAAAAAGTGCTTACAGTCAGTTAAATATTCCTGCATTACACACATAATCTTAGCCCTCAATCGAGCTGGGTGGATGATGAATATGAGCCTAGCTTGAACCACATAGTGACACCCTGCCTTTGAAAATAACTGAAATGTTTGCAAATCAAATGTCCTGCAAGGCTGGGCAAGTGGCTTGGTGGGTAAAGTGCTTGTTGTTCAAGCATAAGAACCTGAGTTCAGATCCTTGACACCCATGTAGAAGCTAGAAGCTGCCATGTGTAATCCCAGTGCTGGAGGTCATGGGGCAGGAAGATCCTTGAGTTTTGCTGGCTAGATGGCAAGCCCCAGGTTCACTGCAACAACTTGTCTCAAATACAGAGTGGGGAGAGGCTTAGCAGATAAATGTTCTCAACCTGCTAAGTCTGATGACGTCAGATCAGTCCCGTACTTCATAGGAGGATTGTTTTCTGATCTTCACCATGGTGTTAGCACAACAGTCAGTTAAAAACAAAAGAAAAGGATTAGAGTAGAGATCAAAAGAGGAAGGCGTTGTGTGCATATAGGTACCCACACCAGCACACGCAGGCATGGATGTCACACATAGAGACTTGTGTGTATGCACACACGTGCACACACACGCACACTCACTCATTCCATGTTCCATAAAACTATTTAGAAGTATGAAGTTCAGTGGTCTCTGTATATTCTCATTTTTCCAACCATAATTACAATTCTAGAACATTTCCTCACCACATCCTACTAACATCCCCCCTTCTCTTGTCTTTTAGCAACTGCTTTCTGTCCATGTATTTAATCTATTTGTATTTCACACAGATTGATTGTATGTGGCCTTTGGTGACTGGCTTCCCAGCATAAAGTTATCAAGGGTCATATTTCATGTATCAGTATTGTCACAATGTATTCCAATGTATTAGTATTCCAGCTAATACTCCATTGTATGAATGCACCATATTTTGTCTACCTTTATCTGCTAAGAAACTATAGAAAACGCCTGCAGCTATGAATTTCTGTGAGTACAAGATTCCTGGCATGAAGACATCTGGATTGTGTGGATCAAGTGCTACTTGGTTCTATAGCTGCTGCTACATACCAACCTCCCGATGGACATGCCAAAGCTGATTCAACACTGCTAACGGGACCTCAAGTTGGCCATAAATGAACTGTATTTACCTTTAAGGCCTTTCCTCCACCGGTCTTCCCTCCTAAGGGCAAATTCAGCCTCTTGGGTTTTTGAATTAGTTTTAGCCCCTTCCTCTCCGCTATGCTGTACTATCCTCTGTACCCATGTCTGTGAATTACTCATTACGTCATTCTTCCCAGTGCATCACTTTGCCAAATTTAAAGCTCTGGTTTAGACGTTACAGCAACCTTAACTCCTCTCAACTCTCCTGTTCTGTTCTGCTTTACTCAGCAGGATACAGCTGTTCAGTCAATCTTCCTAAAGTCTAGCTGTACCATTCCCAAGATCAGATGCCTGGGATGAAGTGCAAACTAGGATTTCTAATCAATTTCCAGTTAGCTGCAAGGGAGGGAGGGAGGATGGCAGGAAAGTGATGCAGGTACTTGTCAGACTTCTATGTGTGTGTCTGTGTGCATGTGTGTGTGTGTGTGTGTGTGTGTGTGTGTATGTGTGTGAGTATGTGTATGTATGAGTGTGTGTACTTGTGGGAATATACATATGTATCTCTGTGTGTGAGGGTATGCATGAGAGTGTATGTAAGAGTGTATATGTGTGTGTGCTTGTGTGAGTGTATGTATGTGTCTTTGTGTGTAAAGGTGTAGTAAGAGGTTTCTGGCCTGAACTTTTAGGCCTAGCCTCAAGGTTTAGACCCGCAGACCCGCAGACCCACAGACCCACAGACCCGCAGAGACACACAGATGCTTACAATAGTTTCAGACTGAGCAGCCTAAGGCCCAGGCATATAACTTGCTAACTCTTTACCCTTAATCTAACCCATGATTCTTATCCTGTTCAGCCATGTGGCTCGGTACCTTTTCTCAGAGCAGCATAGTTGTCCTCTGCTTCTTCTGGCTTCTCTCTGGCATTCTGCTCTGTTCTTCTGGTTCCTAGAGTTTTCTCAGTCTAGTAGCCCCGCCCATACTTCCTGTCTGCCTTTGGCCAATCAACGCTTTTTATTAAACCAGTGGGTGGGACAATTATTTACAATGAAACAACATAATTCCCCTATATAAAGGTGTGTGTTTGTATGAGTGTGTGTGTGAGGGTGTGTGTGGACTTGTGTGAGTGTACATATGTATCATTGTGTGTGTGAAGATGTGTGTTTGTGTGTCTGTATGTGTGCTTTGTGTGAGTGTATGTATGTATCTCTGTTTGTGTGTCTGTGTGTAAGGGTGTGTGTGTGGTTGTGTATGTGTGTGTGTGAGAGTGTGCATGTATGAGTTTATGTGTGTGAGTGTGTGCATGTATGTGTGTGAATCTATGTGTGTGTGATTGTATGTGTGTATGTGTTTGCATGTGTGAGTATATATATTTGTGTGTGAAAGTGTGTGTATGCATGTGTGAGTGTATGTATGTGTGGCTGTGTGCATATATAAATAAATGTGTGTGTGTATGTGTGTATGGAGGGTTAAGTTGGAGCCAGGTTTAGTGGCATATATCTGCAGGCTCAGTTACTAAAACTACTTGAGTCCAGAAGTTTGAGACCAGCCTGGGCAAAGTAGTGAGATTCTGTCTAAGAAAACAAGCAGGTGAGCAAACACCACTAGTTCTGAGGGACACTGCTCAGTGATAAAACATTTGTCTAGCATGTACAAGATCCTATGTTTAACTCTAGTGTGAATGAAAAAATCTGGTGGAAAAGAAAGTATTTCCCTGACTCAAATCCAATTGATGATTCAGTGTTCCATCCTTCTTCATCTGTGACACTGGGGCTGCTGAACTGCCAAGGGCACTTGACAGTCCACAGCAGGCAATTCCATTGTCTTAAGGACTCCAGTTGTATAAAGATTCTAGGTTTTGAGCAGAGAAGTGGTGGGCACACCTTTAGCCCCAGCACCCGGGAGGTAGAGGCAGGCTGATCTCTGTGAGTTCCAGGACAGTCTGAATTGTTTCACAGAGAAACCTTGTCTGGAAAAACAAAACAAAGCAAGCAAACAAACAAAAACAAGGGGGAAAAAAGAGGAAAAGATTCTAAGTTTTGGATACCAGATGGTCCTAACTTGTGTGTCATGAGGCAAGGCTGCAACTTCATTAAGATTTAGTTGTGTCATCTTTGTGGAGGGGAGATGATAATGGCCCCACCTTGCAGGCTGTGTTCTTCAGCTTCAGCAACACACTAGAAGTACCCGGAGCCATGCACAGAGTATCCACTTGGCGGATGGTGGCAATTAGTGTTCTATTGTTCCTTACTTACTTCTCTCATATAAAATATCTTTTGAGAGCTCAATTATGCCCATTTTCTTAATTGCCTGAGAGCCTCAAAAGTCTATTGCACCAAGGTGAGGGGCACAGGAAACAGAATTGGAGTAAGCTATGAAAATGTATGGCTTGTTTTGATTGTTTAAGGATTTCATTAAGATTACAGATACAATTAGGTCAGTTTACCAGTGACTTTGTTTTTCCCTTCAAAAGGCAGGTACACAGTGTGGCAAGAGAGCCAACGTGCTCTTGGATCTTGACAGACTCTTGCTAGCCAGCTAGGAATCCTGGGAGCTTCCTGTTAGCTTCTCCTTCATTTTCTGAGATCCAGTGCTACTTAGGGAGTCAAGGGCACTTTTGCTCAGCATCACGTAGCTGGTGTGAGCCTTTCGACCCATCTCCATGGCCATTAGTAACTGGAAGGCACAACTAGAATCCAATTTGTAAAGTGTGAATGTAGCAAAGAGCAGTTCCCTCCAACTGTCATCCTAACCTATGACATCTTTCCCTGTTTGGACTACGATTAGACAAGCCTTGTGAAATGATATGGTACCAGTAGCTCAGACAGGACACAATTTATTTAGGTTCAGTCATCTAGAAGATTCTATAATTTTTTATAAGCCATTTGTTATATTACGTGTCTATTGCAATCCTGGTGTTGACTGAAGATGCCTCTTGGTTTGCTTCATAAAGCATTGTAATAAACCCAGTGGAAACAGCCCTCAGTAGCTTTGCACTAAGGGCTGCCCCCTCCCTCCACAAATTCCTTGTTTCCCTGTCCCCACTGGGGCTCACTCCCTGCAGGGCAGTCACAAATCACCAGTGTAACTTCCACAGAAATCAAACAACCTCCCTCTCCTAGCCTGCTCTGTCTCGCTGGTCTGTTTGCTTCCAGATGTCAGCCGAGTAAAATATTTCTCCTAATCAATGTTTTAACCTTCTTGTTGGTATTTATTTAACTCTGTTAATATATTGTAGTACGCTGAGCTGCATGGATGGGAGAGTAAATCTGCATTTTCCCTCTATTCTCTGGAGACATAACAATATTTCCTATTAGCAGAGGCTATTGCTTTGCTAGGGTTTTAATGAGTGGTTTCTTTACCAGAAACACCATTGCTTCTCCCTCCTCCAGCCTCCAAACAAACAGTTCTGAATTAGCATGGAAACAGGTCTTAGTTTCTGGACATATCTCTAGTCTCTGAGTCTCACCCTTCTGCCAGTAATTTGGTGTTTGCATCTGTCCATTCCCTCCGATTCTGCCCCTGATGATGTGATTAGAACCCCCACTCCATGGCTTTTCATTTACTCTGAACTATTTCAGATCCCGTGCGCTGTATTTTCATTATTTAGATTCAAGCTATAATTAAGGAAGACGCTGAACAAAAGAGCCCTCCTTCCAGTTTCTCTCACCATGCTAATGGTGAGACATGCCCTTCGGCATCTCTATATCTGGTTAGGGGTCATGTCCTTCGTGATGGCCCCAAGGAAGGAACCTTCAGGTGTAGTACAGACGTATGATGGGCAGCTCGTTTACCCTACTTTGTGCTTAATGAAACTCCACGGATATTGTGAATTTGAAGCGCTTCATCTATTTTTATTATCTAGCATTTATTAAATGCCAACCATGTGCTCTATTAAACACAGTGTGGTTCCGTCTGGACTTAGTTTGAGTCCTTGAGCAACACAAACAACGTGGGTGGCATACATCGTCCTGGAGATTATTTTACAAATGAGATCCTGCCCAGGGGTGGATGGATCTGAAACCAGGCAGAAACATAAAATAAAGCATCAGGGAAGAGAGAGGATAGAGTATCGCTGACCTTTTTACATAATGTGGATTTGGCGTGTACTTTTACCTCAAGTGTGGGCTTAGCTTTTCTAGTTGTTTGGGTCTCACTAGGGTTTTTGTGTCTCTAAGATGGTCTTGATCTATTCATTTGGCACCAGGGGAAGCTGTAGACATGGCTTAGTCTCAAGAAAACAGCCGGGAACCTTAAAGAGCCAGAGTTGGGGTTTTAGGTCATTTCAGTTGTACAGCTTGATTCCATGCCACACTCTTTGTTCCGGGTCCTGTGGGTGCACCGGGCTGGTAGCTGGTTGGTGGAGTGGAACTGAGTTGCCAGCAGACCATTCTCATCTAAAGGCAGAAAATGCCACTGCAAGGCTTGAAATTCACTAAGTGGGGTACTTCCCTACTGTGATGGTAATGTTGGAACATTAATATGGTGGTGTCCATGAAAGCTCTCTGTACACTGTGCAGTGCTATGGATGTTAGACTTTAGAAAGTCCTAGTTAGGGTTGCTTTTGCTATCATGAAACAGCCCAAAAGCAAGGTGGGGAGAAGAGGGTTTATTTTGCTTACATTTCCACATTGTAGTTTAGCACTGGAGGAAGTCATGACAGGAACCCAAACAGGCCAGGGATCTGGAGACAGGATCTGACACGGAGGCCAGAGAGAGGCACTGCTAAACGGTTTGCTCACCATGGCCCCAAATCAATTGTTCATCCTGCTTTCTTACAGAACCCAGGACCGCCAGCCAAGGGACGGCACCACCCACCATGGGCTTGTCCCTCCTCCATCAATCACTAATTTTAAAAATGCTCTACAGGCTTGCCTACAGCCTGGTCTTATGGAGGCATTTTCTTAATTGAGGTTCCCCCCCTCTCTGATGGCTTTAATGTGTCAAACTGACGTAAAACTGCCCAGCAAAGAGATGGAACAGAGCCATCTTTTGTGACTACATAAGGACAACTGAAAAGCCCTTACCTGACAACTCTCTCTATTCCATCAGAACACTTATCTGTATGAACCAAATAGATTTAGTGCTGGGCATGGAGTCCAGGTAAGCACATGGTAAGCACACATTCTACCACCGGCTGAGTCTGCCTTCTAGTCTGCTTTTATTAATATTTTATATTTTACATCCTCATTACCCTCACTTTTTTCCCTCTCACTGGTCCATTTAGACGGCTTCTTCTCTCTCCAGAGACCGCTTCTATTTTCATGTGTGTAGGGCATGTGTGCATGTATGTGTGTGCATGTTTGCATATATGTGAGTCTGTGTGCACGTGTGTGTGAAGACCAAAGGTTGATGTAGGGTGTGTTCTTTCATTTCTCTTCTCTCTTATTGGTAGGATCTTTCCCTGAACCTGGAGATCAGCAATTGGGCTAGTGTAGCCAGCTTCCTCCAGGGATTCCCTGTCTGTCTCTCTCATGGAGTCTGGGATTATAGGCGGTCAACCACTGTATGAACCAGCATTTACATGGGTATTCAGGATCCCAACTCTAGTCCTAACACTTGCAAGCAAATAATTCATCATTGATTGTGTTTCCTCCGTCTATTTCTCTCTCTCTCCCTCTCTCTCTTCCTCTCTCTCTCTCTCTCTCTCTCTCTCTCTCTCTCTCTCTCTCACACACACACACATACACACACACACACACATAGAAAGAGAGAGGAAGAGAGAGAGGGAGAGAGCAAACAGGTACTATCTTTCTTTTGGAGCTTCAACCTTGCTCTTACTGAGTGAATACAGAGCAGTGACTGAGAATGGGAATTAGTGGGTTCCAACAAGGTAATGCTCTTGCTCTTTATGTTACCCCAGAGTCCCTCAGGTAAGCCAACTCAGGTTACAAGGATACCCCTGCCTGCCCTTTGCAGGGTTATCTCCGGGATCAAGTATAGAGCTTCTAGACACCTAGAAGCTCCTAATTGTTCACCGAATTCAGTTGCAGGTTGACTTTCCTATGCATTAATTTTCTCCACCCTCTTCAGTCATTTCTTCCTCCAGTGACGCTATAAAACAAATCTCACCTCATCCCTGGATGATAATCTTTTCTGTATGGCTTGGGAAAGAAGAAGCTTTCTGTTTTGGCTATTAAATTTGTGTAGGTATTTCTGCCTTGGGTAGATATTTTTGCTCTTTTTTTTAGGTCACTTTTCAGTTATTCTTTCTACATCTAGTCTATAAAAAAGAATTTATTTTATTTTAAAATTATGTGTGTGCCTGTGTGTGGGTATGAACATATGAGTGCAGGTGCCTGCACAAGCCAGAAGAGGGCAGCAGATCTTCCTGGAACTGGTCTCATGGTGGCTGTGAACTGCTTCATGAGATTCTGGGAATTGGACTCAGTCCTCTGAAAGAGCACGAAGTACTCTTAGCTCTTAAAAGCTGAAACATCTTTCCAGTTCCCAAGCCAAATATTTACGACAACCATACAGCTGGCTTAGTCAGCATTTGGAAAGCAGTGTGTGCCATCAGAAGGTAGAGGACAGCTGGGATTCATCTATCTTAGAGGAACAAGGTATATTATGGTGTGCACTGAGCTTACTGCTCAGGAACTGACGACCATTGTCCTTCTAGCAGGAAACTTAATGTGACTCAGAACAAAATCAGGAGATAAGACACATTGAGGCACCGTGCTCATCTGTATCCCATCTCCTGTGTTTATTCCTCAGTGTGTATTGAGGAGTGTACTGTAAGATGTCCTTTCATTACTTACTCATTGTGTGTGTGTACATGTTTGTGTGTGTTTGTGTGTATGCCTGCATCGGTCAGAGGTCAGCTCTGGGTATGTGCCTTCATCACTATCTACCTTATTTTTCTGAAACAGGTTCTCACACTGAACCTGGAGTTTGCTGATTTGACTAGACCAGCTGGCCAGCAGACTCGTGGATCTGACCATCTCCACCTTTCCAGTGCCAGTTACAGCCCAAATTTATTTTTGGCATGGGTTCCAGGGGTTTAACTTAGGCCCTCATCCTTATAGGGCAAGCACTTTACTGACTGAGGCAGCTCCCCAGTCCTATAAAGTGTCATTCAAAAAATGAACGCTGGTCTTATTTTAGAACCTTCATCCTCTTTTGTGAATATGTGATCTTTATCAACAAGGCTATTAATGCTATTTTCTCAGTAACACTTGAGTTTGTCAATACCATTGCGTTGGTCAATAGAGCACTTAGGTAATTATTATGTTCTCTAGTATTGAACATCTTCACTGTACTTAAGGAAAAGTACCCATGTGTCTATAAACAAGGTCCAAATACACAAGCAAGTTGACGCTGATGGTGTTTGGGAGAAAGGGATGCTGGGAATCTAAGCCAGGGCCACAGAGAAGTTTCTTTCTTTCTTTCTTTTTTTTTTTAAACTTTCAACAAGAAGTATCTTATTTTCCAAAGATTCATATTTCTTTTGGTCTTGGGCTGATGCGGAACTGGAACTCCAAGAGTTCAGAGATGGAAGATGCTTCATGCAACCTCCTATCTCATTGGAATGTCCTGTTCCTCAGGCAGTCCTGGCAGATGGCCACCCATCTGCTTGTATACTTCCTGTGTTGGAGGGCTCATTATCTTCCTAGGGAACCCATAAATTCTTTCTTATTTGAGCTAAAGCAGGCCCTCTGTGGCTTTGATTTATTAGTCCGGGTTTGGAGCACAATAGTGAAGATCTTAAATATTTGAATATGGCTTTGGTCTTTTTCAAATTTAGATGATTTATATTCTTTGAAAATTGAGGGGCCTTTTTTGCAGGGGGAGGGGCTAGAACCCAAAAGAACAAGAGTGGTAATGATTAGGTGTTAGACTCTATAACACTCAAGCTTTTACTGTAGGGCCAGCTAGCTGGTGAAGTAGCTCTTAGTGTTCCAAAGCCGGCATTGCCCACCACCTACCGGCCCAGTGACCCTTCACTCACTTTTGCTATTCTTAATTTTTCAAGGTGTGTCTCCAAATTGTGTTTTCTGAAAGCAGAAAGCATGCCTTCTTCTCCTTTCAGCCTCCTATAACACCTTACACCTTACCTGGCAGACAGAAGCTGCTCAGTGGAGCTGAACAAAAGGACTGGCCAGCATTCTGCTGAAACATACAAACATGTAGAAAATGTCCATGTGAAATATAAGTAGACACATATATACAATACTTACACATGTACAAATAAAAATACATGTACAAACACTTTTTTTGAGATAAAGTTTTATGGCCTTGAACTTCTGAGCCTTCTTTATCTACCACCACAGTGTTGGGTTTATAGCAAGTATCAGCATCTCTGATTTATGAAAGTGCTGCGGATCAAGGCTAGAGATTTATGTGTGTTAGACAGGCATTCTACCAAGTGAGTTATATTCTTTAGCCCTGTATACACACTTAAACACCACAAAATTTCAAATAGCTCCATAACAGTCCTGTGTCACTTCCAGATGGTCCACAGGAAGACTTAATGCTACCATTCAGATTGAACTGTACCTTGCATAAATTCAAGATGCCAACTCCCTGGGGATAATAAAGAAACTTTTGATATCTTAGGGCAGATCATTGCATGGAGATGACAGACCCTTTGCTCAATACTAGCTTCTGCTCAAGAGACAAGCTTTGCTCCTGGGTAGTACGTTACCCCCTAACGTCCTGGTCAGTACGTTACCCCCTAACGTCCTGGTCCTGTTCAAGTGTACAGTCTCTCCTCTCACTCTGGGGGATTGAGAGAAGACAACAGCAGGTTGGGGAGATGGTGCTTCTTTAATCCTTACTCACATCCTACCCTATCTGAGCTAAGACTATCACCCTTTCTCACTGTGATTATTGCCTAGCTCACTTCAGACAGTGGGCATCCTTCCTGAGCCAAAAGCCAGACGGTCTGAGTCTTAGGCCATCTCTGTCAGGTTCTTCCTGGGTGGTCCGTTTCTCAAATATGGTACAATCACTAGCCTAATGGAACCAAATAACACTGTATTGGAAGAAGTTGCTGTGACAGAGGACCCCTTTGATGATGGGGCTAGAGGATACTAGCATCCCTTTCCCAGACCAGCACAGTTTGGAGTAGTCCTCCAGCCACAGTACAGGTGGGAATTCTGAGATTTTAACACACAGCACCATATGCTAAAGCCCCTCAGCCACAACTGTTGAATTCCATAAATAACATTCCTCTTCCCCACTCTTGCCCAGCCTGGACTATGACCATTGTGTCATGTGACTTTTCTTTGGTAGATGTGAACAAATATCTGCCCACTCCAGACAGACTGAAGAAATGATTCTACTATCCCCACACTACCCAAATCTAGCTCCGTGACCCATGAGTTTGTTAGGGTTACTTATGTGGTATCACCCCATGAGTGTTGACTCATAAAACTGCATTCCTGGAGCTTGGTGAGAGCATGTAGCCAATATAGACTATCAGAACCTCCTCTCCTCAGCAATTACTACAATAATCCAGGGCAGAGGGTATGAAATGTGTACATTTTGGGAGCTTCCTTTGACGTACTGTGCATCTCCTGAGCCTTTACATTTTGCTTGTTTTCTGAGTCTTTGCATGGATGTAACCACCTAACACCACGCATGCAAGTTAGCTGCGTATGGAACATAGCATAGCAACTTTCTGAAGGTCCTTCAATGCCTCATGACCAGCTCCATAGGGCAATTTATGCATCTATCCTGGTTCTGCTTTACTTCTGATCCTAGACTAATATTTTTTTATTTTTATTTTTTTATTTTTATGAGACAGGGTTTCTCTGTGTAACAGCCCTGGCTGTCCTGAAACTCAATCTGTAGACCAGGCTGGCCTCAAACTCAGAGATTCACTTGTCTTTACCTCCCAAGTGCTGGGATTAAAGGTGTGCACCACCACTTTCTAGCTAATTTTTAAAACCTTTTTAAAAATACTATTTTAAATGCTTTAGTGGATATGTGTTCAGGTGCCCAAGGAGTCCAGAGGGATCAGAACCCCTGGAACTAAAGTTACCGGCAGTTGTGAGCTGTTTGGTATGAATGCTGGGAATCAAACTGGGGTCCTCTGGAAGAGCAGTAGGCTCTCTGAACTGCCGAATGGCTCAAGGACTTTCTTGAAGAGATAATGGCCATGCCAGTTTCTCTCTTTTCCTGAGTAGGAAGTGAAAAGTGAGTCACGTATGATGGAGGTAAGTCAGGGCTTCTTCACACTGGGGACCAGAGTGAGGCTGCAGAGCTGAAACACTTAGACATCTTTGGAGGGTGATTGGGATTTTCCTTTTTCATGTTAGCGTGAGCAGCAATCTTTATGCCCAAGCGAATGAAATGGAGGTAAGAGGTACAGGGGGAAGGTGCTGCCTTCTAATATAGCTGTCAAGTGTAGGGAGAAACTTCTTAAAACTCCATGGAACCTTTACAGCCAGCTCGGCTGAGCCATGTGTGCTTGGGAACTGTTTGTGTCCCCCTTACATGCCACGTGTATCTGTTCTTTGCCAGTACTTGCCCATTATGTCATTGGCCACAGCTACTGTAGATTCCAGTCTTTAATGCTTGAGTCAAAGACAAAGAATATTTCTTCTTCTAACATCAGTTCTGTTTACAATCTAGTTTTGTTAGACACTATACGTTTTACTAATGTCTCCCTCCAACAGGTGACAAGGACACAGGATTTCTTTCAATATGGAATTTGAGAGATAGGCTCTGATAGGGTCAATAGACTACACCTATAAAATGGGTGTACAGTCAGGCTCTTGCTTTCTCCAACCTCAAGGTTCTTCAGTGTGAAAAACTTCAAAATCTAGATTTCGAAGGACATCAGATGGAACCCATGGTGTCTCGGTTGCTTGGGAGATGATTTTCATCGGACCCAGGGCCAGTCTAAGATGCCAGAATAAGAATTGCCCCACTAACTCTTATTCTGTATAGCTTGTACTTTCTTTGTGAGCATGTGACAAGCCTTCACAGGAACCTTGGGGAAAGAAACTGCAGGTTTGATAGGTATAGGAGCATTCCCCCAGGAAGATTAGGAGTTTTTCTGGTGCAGTGGTAAGCTTAAGCCGTTAAGGAGCCAAGAGCAGAGAGCAGGTTGTGCTGAACAGTTCTCCAGAGATGACTGACAATCAGAACCGGCAACGGGCAATGGCCATCCATCATTGGACAACCCCAGGCAAGGGTGGCAGTTGCCAGAAACAGACATAGATTCTCAGTAGCAGGAAACAGAATCAAGACCCCAGGTGCAAACTGTCCTGTTGTGAGCATCTGCCAGCCTAGACACGTCTTCCCTACAATCTTTGTGGTGAGAAAGGGGTGGGAGGCCCTGATTCAGTTGGAAACTCTTTATGTTCGGCTTTGGCTTTACCCTGTCCGGATTTGGCAGCTGTCTCCTGATTGGTCCTCATTCTATGCCTCATTTGCATAGACACAGCCAATCAGTCATGATCTACCTTGGTCTCTGTAACTCCGGTTCATGGGATGTCTGTTGGTCAAATTTCTGGTGGGAGAAAAAAGGAGGAAGCTACTTTTGCCCTTAGGATCCACGGGAGACAGTCCACTTCAAGACTCCTCCTTTAGGGACTGACCTACTGTTTCTTCTGTCCAAACCCCGACACCTGCTTTCCACAGCTATCTTCAGAGGACTGCTCCCAGTTGGTATCCCAAGGCTTGCTGGAGCCCAGATGTGTAATTCTTGCTGGCAACGTCTTGGCTGGTGTCGGGCTATCAAGAAGTCTGGACCTTGTATTTTGCTGTTTGAATTGCCACTCCTGTGTGGTAACCCTCTGTCCTATCCCAATGGTTCCTCCCATGCAAATAAACTTCTCCATGTTTGTTCACTCTTCACTATCTGCCCATGTCATCGGTGTGGGGGGCAAGACAAGAGCCCACAAGAGAAACCACAATCTCCCACTGAAGGGAAAATATTCTGCCTCCTGGCTATAACCAAAACAGAGCACAAAGAGAAGAGAGGCTAAAATATAAATATGGGAGAAGAAGTTTACAAGCTATTAGAGCAGGCATGAAACAGATAAGTGCATATAAACCCTAACGAGTACAAGAGAAGATCAGATGGAAAATTAGTTCTGCTAGGAGAGGATCAGATAGTGAGGTCAGAGAACCTTCTGGCGGGATGATTTCTAAAAGATTTGAATGGTAAAAATACACATCGGAACTGGGAGATGGCAACCTCACACATGCAATACACTCTCACACATACGCCCCTGCCCCCATGTGCTTAGTGTGTCTATGGGAAATTTCAGGCAGAATTCAGTGTGCTAAGGCTGGGAACCATAACATAAGGTGAGCAGAGGGGTCAGAACACTATTGTTTTGTTTTGAGACAGGGATATATGTAGCACAGAACGCAGAGTCCAACTTGACTATGTTGCCAAGAATGACTTTGAGCTGCTCTACTTACCAAATGAGATTACAGACGCGAGCCACTGCACCCCACTTATGAGTACTGGGAATTGAGGTAAGCGCGTTACCAATTGAGCAGCATCTCCAGCTTCAAAGCACTTCGGTACTGACAAAGCGTGCAGTGGGAAGAGGTAGCAGAGACCTTTGGCCCATACTAAGGCAGTTTGGACTCAATTTTACCTTAGGGGTTATATGAGGTCAGTGTAAGGAAATGATGTTACCCATATCCCTCTGGCAGATAATTGGGGATATACTGAAGGGACCCAGTCCCTCAGACCTGGAGTCAATTCAAAATGGTTGAAACAGTCTCTGAGAGAGAGTGGCAGGTGATGTATGGACAGGTCATTTGGTTGCTGGGGGTCTCAGTTGACCCCATTTTTTGCAAGCAGGTTATCACCAACTTGTGTCAAATCTTCACAGGTGCTTCTGGGATAGATAGGGCCGGTGGTGCAGAGCACGTACTTCTTCTTTTGTGGTGTACCTGAGGCCAATACAAGAGCTAAAAATAAACACAGGAGAACAAACTTGTGCAGGTTCCAGCAACCAAAGAACTCGGATCCACCAGCCAATCACGACGGCCAGGTACACAGAGTCCTGCCTGTCTAGCCCAGCATGGGAGCTGGCTGTGAGTGATGCTTCAGGCAAGAGGGCCCCATTTCCCATCTCCTCTGCTCTTGTCCTCCGATCTCTCCCTATTTCTGGAAGTTACCTTGGGTGGGGTTGAATCTTGACAAGTGGCATTGGTTATGAGGAATAGAGACAGAGTCGGAGTATTGAATATCTCACCTCATTAGGTGACCACAGGGATGGGAGAGTCAGGGGGGTGGGTAGAGGATAACCACGGTAAGAGTAAAGACAGGCTTCTCCAGCATCAGTTTTCAGGGGCTCCTTCATTCTCTGGGAAGACTTGAAGAAGACAGTCCACACTTGAAGGAAGTAAAGAGACTGGGGTTTTCACAAGACAACAGCTAAAGTTACCTCTAGCCACCAACAGCTATGGAGCTGTGACAAAAAACCACCCCCATCACCCTTTCCTTGGCTCATAAAAATGAACTTCCAAGGCCAAAGAATTTGAAGAAACATTTCTCATACCTAGTAATTTTCTTTCCTGACTTTTAAGTATCTACTGTGTTGATCTTGAGCTCTTCCGGTAGAACATGTCACTTTGAAGACACAAGATTTCACCCAGTCAGTTTCCCTTGCTCTTAAAGAAGGAACTGGAAACCAAGGGAATGTGTAGTGGCTTGTCTTGGTCTCAGGGGTGCCCCTCACTGCTGTCATCCCAGAGCAGGTACTGTATGTATATGCTACTGTCCTGTCATTTATGCAAACATGTTCTAGAATTCTAAGGCAGGGGAAGGCAGTGCAGTTCAATCTCTGTTCTTTGGAATCCATTTACCTCGTGATGAGAATGTCCCACAGGTTATCTTAAACTCATTCCTAAAATTGAGTTGCTTCTGCTGGGCTGTGGTAGAATTTGCCTTTAAGCCAAGCACTTGAGAGGCAGGGGCGATGAATCTCTGTGAGTTCAAGGCTAGCCACTCTGCAGAGAAAGTTCCAGGACAGCTAAAGACGCACAGAGAAATCCTGCCTTGACACCCCCCCCCCCCCCCGCCAAGATGGGGTTAGGTTCACCTTGGTATCTACCTTGCAAAGCTGATGTGGAAGCTTTTGGAGATGATACTTGCATTAGTGGTACAGTAAATGTTAAATAATACTGGACTGGAGAAATGGAACCCTACCCAACCTGGAAACTCTTGTTCAGTATGGCAGCTCCCACGTCAAAAGAACTCTCATAAAGCCCGGTCTGGCAGTGAATGAGGTAGAAAAGGATCTTACACCCACATTTCTCCCTGAGGTAACTCAGGGCTGGTTCAGTATTGCTCCTCAATCAGCATAGGCTGTGTCAACAAATATCCTTTCAGTCCCTGTATTGTCCTTCTAGGCCCAAGAACCAACCAACTGGCTACATCAATGATTCTCAGCCTGTGGGTCAAAACCATTGTGTATGTGTGTGTGGGGGAGGATACAGGGGTCTCCTAAGACCGTTAAAAACACAGTTTTTTACATTATAATTCATAACAGCAGCAAAATTACAGTTAAGAAGTAGCAATAAAAATAATCTTATGGTTGGTGCGTCATCACTACATGAGGAACTGTATTTAAAGGGTTGCAGTGTTAGGAAGGCTGAGAATCACTGCTTTAGAACAACCCCTTCACAGAGACTCTAGGGTATGCCAGTGGCTGGGCATGAGGGCAGAAGGCAGAAGATGGGAAGGCTGGTGTGGATGATTTCTGGGTTTGTCCAAAGCCAAGACTCTGGGTTTGAAGTGAAGAGCTAATAGATTTGAGAAAGTCCTATGTCCCTCGGTCTCCTCGCCTTTTCTAGCCTCCTTTTTCAGGCAGCTGTGATGTAGACAAATGGTCCCTGAACCTCATGCCAAGAACCTTGGCTCCCTCTTGGTCTTGCCTACTGCTCGCAGCGAAGGTAGGACCCTTCTTCACCTTTCCTAGTCCGATTTCCATGTATGTCGCATGAAGTGACAACTCCTTCTAGGAGGTCTGTGTGCATAAACCCACGGTCTACCAAACACGAGCTGTTACTCTTCCGTCTCCGGAAACGGTGTAGTCTATTTGGCCTTTCAAAAGCAAAGCTCCCCATCTCCTTGTCACCACCGAGGAGGCCACCTTCTCTACATTTCGTTCCTCGCTCTGGTCCCTAAAACGCCACCAGGAGTCGCCCTTTGCCCGCCGAAGCAGGCTAGACTAATCACCCCTCTGGGCCCGGGCGGGCTACCCCTTGGTGCAGGGCTGTGGAGTGTGACCCAGCTCCCCGCTTGGGGACAGTCCTCTGCAGCGCCCATCCCGAGCTCCCTACACTCCCCTCCATAGCCGGCCGGCCGTCTCCTGCTCGGCCCGACCAAGGCGACTGCAAGTTTAGCCGAGCTACTCGGGTCCCCGCCGCCCCGCCACTCGGGAACCTAGGCCCTGGTCACCAGCGAAAGCCCCGCCAACGAGCAGAGACGCCGGCGACCGCAGCCCCGAAGGGACGCCCCCTCCCCGGCCCGCCGCGTGCTGAGCCGCCGCAGTTCCCGCATTGCCCGCCGGGCGGCGCCCCAGCGCCTCTCCGCGCGCCTCCCGCGCTGCCCGCTCCCGGCTCGCTCGCAGCCGGACACAGACTCTGCCTTCGGCTGCTGGCGGATCGAGCTGGAGCCGCCGCCGCCGCTGCTGCGGAAGAAAAAAAAAAAAAAAAAAAAAAAAAAAAAAAGGAAAACAACAGCCCGGCTTCGGGCCGAGCAGCGTCGGGTCCCCGGCTCGGCGCCCGGAGTGCGGAGCCGCCCAGGTAAGGGCAGCAGCCCCCGCGCCGCCCCCGGCCGGCGCCCTGCGCTGTCCCCGCGCCCCCCGGGGCTGCGCCGCACCCCGACTTCTGACGTCTCCGCCGCTCGCTCCCTACGGGCCGCGGCCCGCACCCTGCCTGGCTCCGCTCCCGCCTCCAGCTGCCCAGTTCCCTGCACTCCGGTGCCTACGTCCCCCGATTCTCCACCGAGACCCCGCCACCCTGCCCCGTACTTCCTCTCGTCTCCATCCACCGCCGCTTTCCCCCAGCGCATCCATCCCCTCCTGGGTACCGACCTCCCTCTGTGATCCTCCCTCTTCCCGGTCCAACTCCCAGCCCAGCCTCTGCCCCCTGCAGGGATGACGGCCCCTTCCCTGACTCTGGCGATTCTCCCCTGCCTCGTCACCCTCGCCTTCTCCTGCGGGCCGCTCTTCCCCGCCACAGTCCCCTATCAGACGAGCCCGGCTCCCGAGCCCCCTTTGCCCCTTCCCTCTTTGCCATCTGTCTTGACCGCCCCTGCCCGGGCCCTGGACTCCAGCCACCACCACACCCCCAACCCTGCACGCTGTCTTGCTTTGGGCCAAGCCGGCGTCCTGTCAGAAATGACCCTCCTTACTGCGACTAATGGGCCTCTTAGCCATCCCACCCTAGTTCACCCGAGTGGGAAGTGAGAGAGAAACTCTGGAGACCTGCATTGGGCGCTGGAGGGGGGAAGGGGCTAGGTGAAGGGGGAAGGGAGCCCAGGAGATGTGAGGACCCGGCAGAGCCTGAGTGGCATCCACAAAGCTGGGGGTGGAGGGCGCGCAGGTGACGGCTGGGACAGGGGGTTCGTTCTAGGCGCCAAGAGCACCTGTGCCTCCCTCCCCCGGCTCCCTGGAGCTGAGCAAAGTGAGGGAGGAGGTGGAGCCTGGGGAGAGTTGGCTGAGGGCTTTGGGGTGGGGGAGGCGCGAGCGAGGGGATGGGTATGGCCCTCTGGCCAGGCTGCCTGGCAGTGGCCGGACCATGCAGGCTGAGCTGGTCCTCGCCTGGACCTTGGGCTCTATGACTCTTGGCATCTGTACTTGATGCTGCCATCTTCCTCCTGGTGCTGTTGTCTGGTGATGCCACGCGGTGCCACCTCCCTGCCTCCCTCCAGTGGCTCTTCTGGGCATGTCTCCCAGGGGCCTGGGTTGTCTGGAAAGAGGAGGGGAACTCTGGTTGGGCCTGGCCACTGGGCCTGGCAAGTAGGCATCTCTTAAGACCAGAGCAGGAGGGATAAGGATTGGCCAAGAGGGTTGAGCCCTGCCAGGGACAAAGAGAACTACCTTCTCTTTGGCTCCCATGGGTCCTCTGGTAGTAGTGTCCCTTCCAGGAGCACCTGGAAAGGCTAGCCTTGCATCCTCTGGGGTGGAGCTGCGGGGGTGTGGTTTGTAAGGGAGCAATCCTGCCGCCTCAGTCCTGGAATGTCCTAGTGGTAGCAAGGGGCTGGAGAGGTCGGCTCTGTTCCAGCTCTGCTAGGGAAGGAAGCCCCTGGAATTCCACTGGGCATCCTCAGGCTGACTTTATTTGCAGAAGCAACGGCTCATGCTTCATCGTTAATCAGGTTTATTATTTTCCTTACTGGCTGGATGTGTTCCTCAAGGTCGTGACCCTTTAGAGAGTTAATCTAATATGCACACGTTACAGTGTCTGGGTTTGTTTAATTTTCCAGATTATGTTCATTTCTTGTGGCCTGGGCTTGCCCACTAGTCTTGTGCCTGTCTCTCGAGCTCCACCCCTCCTCCTCGTCTTTCTGGACCTGTCACTTGAGACCTGGAGGCAGGGCTGGTTCTAGCAGATCTGAGGGAAGAGGGAAGTTGAGTTTTCGTGTGTGTTTGTGGTTTTCCCACCTTCTTCTCTAGACATCTCAGTGATTAACTGAATCTTTCTCAGAAAGTTTGTTCTAAGGCTCCAGCTTTCAGTCTGGCTTCCTTTAGAATGCAGAGGGAACTTTTGCATGATAGAGAAGTGGATTCTTTTGTAGGAGATGCAGGAGATCCTGGGGAGCTCAGCTGCTCCTTGGGGACCTCAGCACCCAGAGATGGGAAGGAGGACAGCCAGGCCTGGGTGAAAGCCCAAAAGGAGGCGAGAGTGCTTGATGAAGAGGGTAGCTATGTTTTGTGCCTGGGGAGAGGGCACTCTTTCCTGCTGCAGGGTACCGTCCCCTCTGAATGACAGATGTCTGTGAGCCTCTGAATGCTGCACAGGAGGCCCACTGTGCAGCCTTACTAGCATTTGCTGGATCTGCCAACCCCTGCCCGGTAAAGAGGCGTATTGATTGACCCACAGGAACTGAGGCTCGGAGATTTACATTCGCCGACACGACACTCTGGGTTGCAGTGCTATGTTCTCGGGCAAGCCCTTGTCACCTTGTTCTCGCTGCTCCGAGAGCCCCTTCCAGCATAAGCGTTTTTCCACTCCCTCTTTCATTAACTCTCTCCAGCATCCGTGTAGCTGACCACTTTGGCTTCCTGTAGTGGCGCTGTCACAGACTGCTCCTTCTCAAGAGCCGTTAGCACTCATGAGTTACAGGGTATAGACCAGAGAGGACTTTGCTTGGAATTGAAGGCCCTCTGTATACGGGTCCCAGCATCATGTCATGCCACCACCGCCGGAGTGAGCTGCCTGGCCCTCAGCACGAGTACCTCATGTTCTCATCCATGCCCATCCTCCCTTATGCCCTACACAGCCTCCTGAGCAGCCTTCATGGGGCAGTTAGAGCCTTCCACAGCAGGAAAGGGCAGATGTTCCAGCTGCTAACTGGAGACACCTGAGTTCCCATCCCACATCATTCCCTGCATGACCTTGGCTGAGCTGCCTTAACCTCTCTGAGCCTTACATCCTTAATTGTAAAGCCAGGATAGTCTCCATTTCAGAGTCCTGACACCATGGGATGAGAGGACACAGGGATATGATTTGTCATGAGCAAATGGCAACTCAGGTGGGAATCTAGGACGTATTTCTTGCCTGGGCCCTCCTCCACTTTCTCTTGGTGGGCTGCTGGGTCAGCTGCTAGTCCTGCCTGGTATCAAAAAGGATCTGTCCTTGTATTTGTCCGCACCCAGACAGTGACTCCCTCGAGGAACGAAGCCTTTGCCTGACACCTGTTCATCTTCTCCATCCTCCAACAGAGCAGCGCTGCCCTTCAGCCCCATAACCTGTTCACAGTGAGAACATAAGACCTGCATGGTACTTGATTATACAATTTTGCTATGTAAAATGGAAGATACCTTACATTGAATAAATCCAATACGAAAAACAGTATTATATCACAGAACCAGGCTGGCCAAATTCTGGGGAAGGAAGGAATCAATGTAATACTGTATTAGCTGAGAACTTGCTTGTTTTGCTCAATCACCCAGCTGCCCTGTGAGTTAGATATGAGCATTTGAGTGTTTACAAATGAGGAGTGAGATCCTAGGGGCCTCGACGATATCCCGTACTCTGGCCTGTGACATGAACCAGTGACAGTCTCAGACTCCAGCTTCCTCCCTACACTTGGGCAGCCTGTGATTCCCAAAGCAGGAGCAGCTGGACATCCCATTGAGTTAACTGCAGCCCAGGGTACTCAGAGTCCCTTCATGTAGGGGAGGGCTCCATCCACCCTTCTTTCCACCTGTATAAGATTGGGAGGAAAGTATTCCAGGTATCTGATCTGGCTGGAAATGACGACTTGATTGTTAGTATGTCTGTGTTGATGGATGTGTGAAGCTGTGTGCAGATGTGTGCAGGCTGGAGCCAACAGGGGCTCATCGTGAGGAGAGTGAGTGGGAACTTTGCAGGCGAAGGAAAGAAAGCAGAGAGGGAACAGGGTGAGTGGGCAGAGTGGACAGGCCGGGTGAAGAAGGTGTGTCCTCCCCAGGGATCTGTTGGAGGAGCTGTGGAGACTTGAACACCCAAGGGCAAAAGACTCAGGTGGTTGCAGCAGGCTCGGGGGAGTTGTTCAAGATTCTTGGGCAGGGGAGTGTTATGTTGAAAAGGGAGTTGAGGGCTAAGCAGGGATGATGGCAACCGGGGGGGGGGGGGGGGGGCTTGAATGACATTTTCAAGGCACAGCAGAACATGCGGACAGATTGGTGACAGCAGATGAAGGAGCAGGAAGTGTTAGGATGGCTTTGAGATTTTTGCCCAGGAGCCCCGAGGGAAGGGTGATGCAGCTTTTAGAAATAAGAAAGCCAGACCAGGACTGGCTTTGTCCAGACTGTGTGGAGCATTTGGGGACTGGGTTGGGTGGACCATAGAGTTCCTGGATAGCAACTGAGCAGTCCAGAGAAGAGCTGAGCCTCTGGCATGTGCTTCTAGGCGACTGTCACATAGCAGGTTTGATGCTGGGATCTCCCCTCCTATCCTCATGCCAACTCTGTTTCTCTCCCTGCATGACACCTGGACCCTGTGTCCAGCGATAGTTTGTCTCAGACTCTGTCACTTTCTGGAGACAAAGTGGAGTTTCTGTCTGAGTGGGCAGGAGCCACTACATTTTTGCTCATTGAGATGTCCCTAAGCATGACAGAGCAGGTGCAAGTAAATATTTGTCCTTCTTAAGGGGCTTCAACTCTGGCTGATCCAGTGTTTGCCTCAGAGAAAAATGAATAGGCTGTGGTGCCTGGAGGCTGCCTGGGGGTGGGGAGCTTGGGGGGTGTTCCTACACTCAGTGCTCCGATCACACTTCCTGATTTTTGACCACTCCCCTTATTTGTCATCAACCAGAGGGGTTTGGTTTGTGCAGACAACAGCCCCAAGGACTGGCACACCCTCAAGCTCCTGGGTTTGAGGCTGTATTCAATGGCCCTCCTCCTAGGAAGCTGATCCCCCTCCTCATCTGTATCCAGGAAGCAATTTTCTCAGTGGGAAAAAGGAGGACCATTAAGTTAAGGTATCATTCCTCAGATTGTGTTTAGGATTCTGTGTAATGTTTTGGCCATGGAGAAACTGACAAGGAAGCTGCGGTATCGCTAGCATCACCCAGAGCATCTTAGGGGAAGGATTGCTAGGGACCAATAGAGGGTCTCCCTTGCACCCTGTTCCCTGAGAGAAGTAAGGTGAAGCCCACCTCTCAGGACTGGGGAGTCCCAGTGCTGGCCTGAGACTAGGTGGCTAGCAGTAAATACATGTTTAGAATAGAAGTTTAAGGCCTGAGTTAAAGAGGAGGATTTAATAGAATGAGAAATCAATAGCCCGGAGGAGGTTAAGATGTGTAAGTGAGAGGCCGGCTGCAGGGCACACTTAATAAAAAAGAAAAGTTTCAGATGATGGGAAGATGGAGGCACGGGCAGGCAGAGAACCAGATTAACTCTTCTACTATGTCCTGGTGCTGGGGAATGGAGGCTCCAGCCCTGAAGTGAGGGGCAGCCCTCTGCTGGCTCTCTGGGGGTTAGGAAGTCTGGAGGCTTCCCTCAGCCCATCAAGGCTTGGCAGTACAGTGGTTGGCACTGTCTCTGAAAACGTCTCACTGCCTTCCAGATTCATCAATGGGGTATTGGGGGCAGAGGCTGAATCAGCTCTGAAATGGCCCCTGGAGCCTCAGCAGGTGAGGTACATGCCCCACAGTGGCTGGGCTTATTCACATTAGCAGAGTGATTACATTTTCATTTCAGAGCTTGTCACTCAAGACTGTAAGTACAGAGTCTCTAGAAAGGTTGGAAGTATGACGGTCTATGACGCTCTTTGGGGAGGTGAGGAAGCCTGTCCATCCATCCTTCCTTCCACCCTTCACTTATTTTTTTTAAACCTATGGAGTCTAGACTAGATTTAGACTGAGAAAGCAGGGCTCTAGGAAAGAAGCAGTGCACGCGGAAGTCTTGGATCAGTGTTTATTTATTAAAGGATGAAATTGATATAACACACTCATGGATACAGAATGAAGTGGTAATGCTGCCTCTTTGTCCATCAGGGAGGAACGAAGCAGGATCTAGACCAGGTCACCCTGCCTTGGTGTCAGGAAGCCTTCATCGCCCAAGGGGGCATATGACACCCCCTCTTCTATTCTTAAATGGTCACATATCCTCAGAGAAGATCAGTCCATCAGGCTAACCCACTCAGTTCCATTGGTCATTAGTCCAAATGGTCAAATTCCTAGGGTCCAAGGAGCTGAAGCGCACAGTAGGGCCATGGCAGCTGATCCAGAAGGACCGGTAGGAATCATTGTCTCAAATGACAGCAACTACCTGGAAAGCACACCATCATTTGAGGGTATGCTGGGGCAGGGTCAGGACTCTTGCCCTGGATCTAGTCTCAGTCTGAGGACCAAGATGGAAAGCCACCTAACATCTGCCTCAAGGGTGAGACAGTGGTCCTCAGGAACACCTGCTTCTCACAAGGAAGGGCAAAAATTTTATGCAGAGCAAAGCACCGTTTGCCTGGCAGCGAGGCTTATTTGACTGCCAGGAAACCAGAAAGCCAGTAGGTTAAACAAATCAGAGGATCTGGTTCCTGGAATGTCCTGAGGTTGTGTTGGGTGATTATCCAGCTTCCGCCCTCTCTCGTTTTCTGGGAACGACCATCATCAGGCACCCGCATATCTTGAGTGCTGCTGTGTTGTGTGTGCACAGTGTGTTCTGAGCTGGCCTCTGGCTCCTAGGAAGTAGGCACTGCTGTGCTCACTATGAGCAAAACCCATAGGTACATCGCTTGCCCCAGATGACACCTAGCGGTGATTAGAGCCAGAATACAGACTCCATAGAGCTTGGCCCATGCTCCTGGTCTTCAGAAGATCAGAATACCTCGCTGAGTGGTTGTAAATGTGGAAGATGTGACAGGTCCAACTGTCTAATGTAAGGCGAATGCTCAGTCAGTGCAAATGACTTCTAGATTTATTAAGTTTTACCTTATACTCAACCAAGTCTTTGTGTTGAGCCTCATTCTACCTCCCTCCTTGGGAATCCACTGGGATGTGAAGATTCCCAATATGCAAGAAATGAAGCCAGCCATTCTATTTTATTCTCTTTGGGAGTTCCAAGACTTTTCCCTTGGCCAGGAAGTTGACAACGTTGTGTGGAACAGGAAGGCTAACTCGTACTAAAGGCTTATATTTACCTGATGGGTGCAAGAACTGCTTGATCCCCTGTTCCTCAGGGCTATGCCAAGGATTCTATGCATCCATTTATGACCATAAGTTTATGGACACACAGTGGGGACAGGAAGGTACATTCCAAGGCTGGGTCCTACAAAGGATGTCTGCCAAATCTTCTAGGTTCCTGGTTGGCCCTGAAGTCCTGGGGGCAGAAGGACCGCTGCTCTGTGAGTTTCTTGGTAGTTAGGGGAGGCTGCACACACCCCATCCAGGGGCCCTAAATTCAGATGACCCAAATCTAAGAGCACAGGGTGGGGCAACTAGCAGAGAAAGACCAAATTATTTGAACTAAAACAGTACCAACCATCTTTCTTTAGAAAAATAAGAGGCTGTAGGTGTCCAAGTATATTGACTGGGACACTCTGCCAGGTGGGGTGCATAGACACAAAAAGAGCAATTGGGCCATCAGAGGGCAGATCAACCAGTGTGGTGGTGGGCTCTTATCTCCCCTCAGCTGTCCAGAGCTTGACCTCGGGTATGAAAGGGTAGAATAGAGCTGACCTTTGTCCTATATCCTGGGTCAGTGTTTTTCATGTTCTCTGTTTCTGTCCTGAATTGCTACTGTGAGCTCTCCCCTTCCCCTCACACTGTTAGCCTTCCTTTGGGATCTTGTACAAGGTTACATAGCTGAGCTGCAGCTTCACCCTGTTTGCTCTGCCATGGTGCTACCATGCTAGTCAGGGCCTCTCTGGAGAGCCGGGGACAACAATGTCCCAAGAGTGTGGGAAATGAATATCTGGGTATAGCCAGGAGATGGTGGCAAGGGGGAAGCCAGGCAATGCTTGGATGCTTCAGGGCGATCCTCAGATCACCTGCTGATCCTGTAAATGTGGGGTTTACTTAGCATCCTGCCCCCTACAGTGAGGACAGTGCCAGCAGGGAACAGGTGTTCAGTGCACGTTAGTCAGTGAATGAATGGCTTCCTTGGGAAGCCATATCCTAGAACCCTTGACTATCAGCTAGTCTGAGGGTGCCCAGGTGACCTTCGGTACATAGGAGTAGAGGGTTGAGAGTCCACTGTGTAGAACCCCAGATGACCTTGTCATCTTGCATGGCACAATCATTCTCAGGTTAGCGAAGCCCAAAGTGAAATAAACCAGTATAGGGATAATCCTGGGTCTTCTGCATAGAGATAACTCAACTGGTCCTGCTACCAGAGATTCCAGGGAGGTTTGTAGTGAGGGCAGAGGTGCCATAGGTGGGGTACTCAGCTTCTGTGAGTCAGGGAGCACAAGCCAGATCTAGTTAGTAAAATGACTGATGTGACATGGGGCCCATGTGCACTCCAGTTAATTGACTAGAGCCAAGTTGGGTATAAGAAGCTGATTGGCAGTATGAGGACTGGGTACCAAAGGAACAGAGTCCTAGGAAAAGACAGACCTATTAGTACAGGAATAAGAGGCACAGGAATCTAGGAAGACACCTAGGTCGTGTCACCTTTAACTGCCTAGTTCTGAGCCATGGATTCTCTCTGCCACTGCCAATGCTCTGGGCTTTACTCAGAGCTATGAGTGGTTTCTCTTATAGTCATTTAGGGTGATTGACGTGAATGCCTGCAGGGAGAGTCTGAAGGAAGCCTGGTGTCTAGTGTAAGTTCTGTGAGCAAACCAAGGTCAACTTGTGATATCTGACCTGAGCCAAGAGTGCAATTTTTTTGTTTCTTCTCTGAATGGGGAAACTGAGGCTCAGAGAGGGGAAGTAAATTCCCTGGTTTGGAGAATCAGGATTATATACAGGCTCCCCTGTCTTTTCATCAGATTTATTCCCACGTGACCTTTCAAGAGAGGGCACAAGCCTTGCTACCCTGCTCCCGCCTGGCTGAAGGCAGTGTTTTCTCCCCACAGAACCCAGCTGCCTGCCAGCTTTTGAGAGGCACATGGAGAAGAGCCTATAGGATGTATATAAATGCACCATAATAACTGAAACACCCATCAGATCCGAGGTTGGCTTGGCTGTGCTGTCTGGGTTGGAATGGGCAGGGCAGGACAAGCTGATCTTCTAACCAATCAATCCAAAGAAACTTCCGGGAGCAAGCAGATTTGTGGGAAGGGAGGACTTAGCTTCCTAGGGATGGACAGGCTTGATGTAGGAAGCTATTTGGTATGAACGTGAGGAGACAGGAGAGACCTGGACAGCCTGCATGAGAACCCCCTTTGCCTACTCTGCAGCCTAGGATAAGCCAGTGGGCCTATCCAAAGGGAGGGAGAGAGATAAGCTCCTTAAATCATAAAGATCCTTTAGTACATTTGGTATGATTTTATTCATATAATGTCAAAGTATGGTAACAGAAGCCAGGGTAGCAGGCGCCCGTGAGGGGCTTTGGGATCCACTGGAATGCTAACCATACTCTGTTTTGTGATCTCAGCATGGCTAGCATGGGCACTCATAATCTGGCTTGACACTTAGGTGGATGTTTCTGCCCCCGCCTTCTACTTCAGTTTCAAAATTTGAGACTTAAGCGCTTATAATTAATATAATGGCCAGGGCCTTATTGCTGAAGTATTGTCACTTGACAGAATACTCAAGAGGAGACATGAAATGACACTAATAAAAACACTAGGTGGTATTTATGGAGCACTTTATACGGTATGTCACATGCATTTTGTTGCATTTCCATCCTGCAACAACCCACAGTCACCAGTGGGGAAACTGTGGCTCAGGGAGTTTGCTGAAAGTCACCCACTCAGCTGATGGCAGAGAGAGAGCGCGAGCACAAGCATTCCTAACCCAGTGGAGTCTGCAGGAACACTTGCCCTATAGCATCTCCTTGACCCCTTGTTTGGGTAACCGGGTGTCTGTCCCCACATCTGTGTTAGCTTTTCAGTTCTGGCTCTAGGTTCTGTGCAGCTGTAGCCTTCCTGGAAAGTGTGGAGTATCCCGAGTTCCTGCACAGTTCCCAATCTGGAGGTGTTTCCAGAATGGAAGTATTGAGAAGCAGGAGCCAGGATGGAGTGTGTGCACTAAACCAGGTGTGGGGGTCTCTGGAGCTGGGAAAGGAAAGGGGCTGGAAGAGGCAGTAGGCACGTAAGGGATGCTCCCTCTAGGCTAGGGAAGATGATCTGCAGTGTTTATTCTGGGGGTGGAGGCAGGGCTGCTGCCTCCCTCTGTGGGTCCCCTCATCATCTACCAGAGCTTTGCTGGGGATTCACAGCTTCACAGACACCTAACTGTCCACCTGGAGACGGTGAAAGGCAACTTTTATGTGTGGCCCTGTGTGGTGGCATGCTGTCTGTGTTTATTAGCAACTAGCAAAGCAAGCAAATGAAGCTGCATTGTTATTCAGGGCAGGTGGGAAAGGGGGCCTTTCCTAGCTAAGGCAGCCTCACTTCACCTTGTCTGAGAAGCCTGCCTCTATCCACCCCTTCCCTCTTGGCACCTCAGACCCTAGCCCTTAGCATTTGGAATACACAGTGCTTGCTTATGGTGCTCAATGACTTAGGCTTAAATTCAGTCAGTGTATTACTATGGTCACTCCTGTTTGATGGAGGCTGGACCTCTCTTGTGAGGAGGTTCCATCCAATGGGCAAGAACCCATCTGCAGTGTTGACTCTGGTTCCCAGTGTCGCTTTGGATTTCCAACTCAGGATCCTTTCATAGGCTGTTCAGCCAGCTTGGGATCCCTCCTCCCATTCCTCTCTTCTGGCATTCCTATGATTTATCCTTTTTTTATGCTCGCCCCTCCCCCACCCATCCTATTTTAGACCCTTTCCAGAAACAGCTCCCTGCCCTTTCTCCCTTGGCCAGCTTGCCACACTGCGCTCTAGCTGCCTGCTTCCTGTTTAGCTTCCCTGTTGGGTATAATCTCAGAGGCCAAGACTAAGCTTGTGGGCCCTGGGTTTATGGAGCGCCTATCTTTCTGGGCAGCTCAGTGGTCTACTTAGGAATCAGGGGACCGTAAGTGTGAGTCCTTAGAGCATTCCACACCTTATCCTTGCTATGTACCTAAGAGTCTGACCTTGAAAGAGCCTGTAGGAGCAGGTGGGGTGGGATGTCTGCCTTTGACAAATAGCTCTGTGGTCCCAGGACATGCAGGCTAATTCAAGTGCAAACAGTGTATTAGTATTTATTACTCATGCTCCACTGCGAATAAAATTTGAGTTTTAAAAATAATGGTGAATAAATGAATCGGTGGATAGCCTGCAGGGAGAGGAGCCAGGGGAAGGATGTTTCGTGAACAGAGTGGCAGGGGACCTACCTGTCTGTTGCAGAATCTGCTATGGCTTCTTTTGGGGGGTGTCTTTCCTAAATGCTTAGAATGGGGAGTAGTTCATTTGCAGGGCAGAATTTGCTGGAAAGCATATTTGCCAATGGCGGCTGTATATCCGCAGGCTGAGGGGGTGGTTGTTGTCTGGGTGAATAGCTCCCGAATATCTATTTCAGACATCTGTGCTTAAAATCCCAATTCAGGAAGCTGTTTCCTATTAATTCTATCCCCGTGCATCAGGAAGCTCCTTTGCCTTGCCATGACTGGCTTCTAGGGAAGACTGGGCTTCTGCCGCATAAGGCTGAGGGACACCATTTGGAGACCTACCAAGGGTCACAGGAAACCAAGAATGCTCGGTGGGTTCCATGATACAGGAAGATTGGAAGTGATGAGCCCATGCTGGAAGTGTAGAAGGCTTCAGAGTACCAGACTGAAGGGCACTGGGGTGGCTCTACCCTTTGACCTATAGCAGACAGCACCCTGCTAGTTAGAGCATCATGGACTGGGATGAATGTTCACTTAAATAAGATGAGGCGAATGTGTGGAGCTCAGTAGGCAGAACCCTGGGTTCAGTCCCGAGCATCCTGCTTCTCAGTCATCAAGTATGGTGGTGCTTTGCCTGTAATCCTAGTATTCCAGAGGTAGAGGAAGATTAGAAGTCCAAGGTCACCCTTGTCTATGTAACAAGTTTGAGGCCAGCCTAGGATACAAGAGACTGTCTCAACACATAGAGAAGAGACCTTCTTCTGGGTAACTGAGAGTGTCAGTTCAGCTCTTAGTGACTTAGTTTGCTTGTGAACTGGTGATGGTGAGTAATGTTTGGTGCATTTCTAGATGAAGAGATTGTGCTGTCTGGCTTGATATCCTTTCAGATACCTGGAGACTGTGCTCATGCTACCCTTAGCTTTGGCTTCACTTAGAGCTGGATGTTCAGATGGCAGCAGGGGCGGCGGGGGTGGGAGAGACTCTTTGTACGTGTTCTGTTGTCCTGTGTGGTTTGTCTGTGGATGGAAGAAGGGAAGAAGGCGAGGCATTCTCTCCTCTCCCTTGTACCTGTGCGAACCTCAGCACTCCAGCATGAGCATCAGGCTGTCTGTGTACACCACCTCTATCTGAGTGCCAGGGTCATCACATTTTACAGGAGCAAGAAGCAGGTCAGTCCAAAGTCACTATTATTAGAACTGAGTTCAGCTCGGCTCCTCAGGGCCCCTGCTACCTGCTTGTTTTGGTCCCTGGATGTCACAGAAGGTTAGTCCGTAATTTTGGGGTGTCACTACTGATCAAGTGTCATGCCATTCTTCCCCTGTCTCCACCTCCATCCCTGGGTGCTTGCAATATGAATAACCTTAGCCTACCTGAAAGGCACTTTACCTTCTATGAGCCATTGAATGAAGGGAGCAAGACCTCCAGAACATATGCTACCCTGGAGCTCATGTTAGAATGAGCCACTGTTCCTGACTGTGGCCTCTTTGAATCCTTGGTACCCCCAGTGACTCAGTCTGGGCTGCTCTGGTGCTCCTTCCCAAGTCCTGACTAAGCTTTCTGGGGGCACTCAGATCTGCTCCATGTCCAGCTTTGTACCTATTGGCTCTGGGCTACCCTGGATCACGGCACAGTTCCAATAGCCTTTCAGCATTCCAAGGGGGGGACTGTCCCAACAGCTGGAAGGCATTGAATCAAGGTCTCCTCCGAGAAAGAAAGAGTATTGTTTAGACATTTTGTGTAAGTTAGTAGTATTGTGACTGTTAATTGGATGTCCATTGATCGTCTCTCAGAGGTTTGATTTACTCTGTCCTTCCCCTGGAGCCTCAGACACTGGGAGAAACTTGCTGGCTTTGCCCTGTTTTCTCTCCAGTGTGGACTCTTGTCTTTGCACCTGTTTCATTCCCCTGGGTTTGTAATTACCGTCTTTTGTTTCCCTCTCCAGCCTTGGCCTCCCGGAACCGCTGTCCCAGGTAGCTTCCCTTGAGTCATTCCTTGAACAGAGTTTTCTGAACTCTTAAGACACAAGGACACAATCAGAGTGGCAGCTGATTTTCTTGAGGGGATTTTAGTGTTCTGAAATGTTTCTTAGAAGGGCATGGGAAGGGCAGTGGCCCAGAATGCATCAGGTGGAGCTGCTGGCTTCATGAATTTATCTATTCTGTGGTTACTTTTTGGAGGAGGGCCCTGTGTTCAGCACCAAGGAAAATTCCTGAATTAGAAGTAGTTAGGAGAAGCTGTGTAGCATGCAGGGGCTAATGCAAAGGGACATGGGGACACAAAAGAGAACATTTACCTTAGCACAGGCAGCAGGACAGGTTTCCTGGAGGAGGCATGGTGTCCTGGGAATGCTTGGGTTAAGTTTGAGAGGAAAAGATGGGGTTGCTCCAGCAGAGGCACCTCGTTATCAGAGATGAGGCTGCGGTCATAGTGACTGATTCCCGGGACTCCAGAAATGGGAGTTGTTAGAGAACGCAATCCAATAGTGGTGTTTATCATTAGGACAGAATGCTCCATGCTCACACTTGCTAAGCACAGACCTTATTCTAGGGGCTTTTCTTGTGTGGTCTGGTTTGTGCCTTGTCACATGCAAGCTCTATTGACAGAGCTCAGTAAGTTTCCTTGGTGGAGGACTAGAGGTGTGAACTCAGGCTATCTAATTCAGGGGTGCTGGCTCCCCCATTTCTCCTTTCCACCTTATAGTTGTGTGGCCCAAGGAAGAAACGCCAAAGGTTAGCTCTCATGTGTGTGCCAAATGTTTTAGCTTCATCCTGAAAGCAACCCCTGGGAGGCTTTAAGCAGAGCTAGCTTGTTTGAATCTTTTGTGTGGAAGATGGAGCAAAATAAGGCAGGCTGGAGGCAGGTCTGGTATGATCCTGCAGGGGGAGGGTAAACCTGGGCAGTGGCAGCCTTGGAAATCAGGAAAGAGAGAGAATCTTCAGGACAGAGTCTCCATTAGATGCTGTTGAGAGTGGTAGATGGAAGAGCAGCCTCGAGCAATTGACACTTAGTAACTGAGACAGGGCAGTTGGGGACCAAGGTAACAGCAGAAGGTGGTAGATTCAGTTCTGGTTAAGACTGGTTGAGTTTGAAGCAACTGGGAGACACCCTTCTGGAACTGAATATACACCACAGCCTAAGAAACATCTACAGTGAGAAGGCAAATTCTAGAATGAGGGTAGTCGGAGATGTGATGCCTCAGAGTGAAGTTGGATGTAAGAACAGGGCTGATGACAAAGCTCTACTACCACTCACGCTTGGGGGCTGAGTTCCCTAGAGACTGGAAGCATCATGGGTGGTGGTGCACACCCATAACGCTGGTGTTTGGGGAGCTAGGGCTGAGGCAGGAGGGTGGCAAATTGGAGGCCAGCTGGGCTACTTAGTGAGCCCATTACAAAACAAAACAAAATCCAAAGATACCATAAATAGTAGCCGGAGCAGAACAACCAGAGGATGGAGGTGCCACAGGAGCCCAGAGAGGATGGCAGGGGTGGGGTGGGGGGAGCTAACCCAGAGGGTGAGATGCTACAAAAGGTCTTGTAAATAGATTGAGGCGGCACATTATGAATTTGGCTACTAAGAAGCCATGGTTGCCTCTTATGCACTCTTAAGTACAAGGGGGTGTGTGTGTGTGTGTGTGTGTGTGTGTGTGAGAGAGAGAGAGAGAGAGAGAGAGAGAGAGAGAGAGAGAGAGAGAGAGAGACCCTGTCTCCAATCAGCTGATTCAAGAGTACTTTTCCTTTCCCTGTATGGAAGTTATAGATAGGCAAGAAAGCTCTTTTCTGTGCTTCATATCCCCCAGGGTTTGGCAGCAGCAAGCTGTCTGTCAGTGGCAGTGGGCAGGCAGAAGCAGAGGCAAGTGGTACTTCCTATGGTTACAGCCCTATTCAGGTCACTGGTATTGGAACTCTGAGTCACTTGCAGTGGCCCTGGGCCTGGGATCTCAAATTCTCAGACCCATGGACTTGACATGTCTTTGGCTTCCAGGACTTAGGGATTCTTTTCTCTGTTTCTTTGAGGCCCTTTCCCCAACTTGAGTCTGTGCCTTGTCTCCCCCCTTGTTCTGCTCTGGCTGCTTTGGAATTGTTCAGCTGCTTTTTCTGGCTGTGATTGGCCTAAACAAAAGACCTTGATCAGTCCAAATCCCATCCATTCTCAGGCTACTTAAGCAGGGTCTCAGGCTCATACAGTGAATGGACTGGAAGATACACACCTGTGCTATCAGCTCAGCGGCTACTATGGAGATGACATGGGGTGTCTGCCTCTCCTGGAGCTGAGTTTGGGAGTCTGCATGCCCAGTGCCACTCAAAATACCCAGTAGGCCCTTTTCGACCAAGAGCACCAAGCATAGGTGGGATCACACAGGCAGGGGTACCTCACATTGGGTGGGCAGCCTCACCTTGTGGATTCAAGTCTATAGCTGCTCCCAGGAATGCTGGGAAGGCATGGGCCATGGTGCTGCCAGCAGATTTCCACCACTGCCTCTTTAGCTGTGGTTTTACAGTGGTGCCCAGTAGACCAGGCCCAAAAGTCTTGACTGAGATTTGGAAACTAGACACCAGATGTGGGCCTGATGTTGGATACTAGACACCAGGTGAGAGCCACTGGGATCTTTTCCCGGGCCACTGGGGCTTCTTCACCTGTCAAACTGCCACCAATATTTCCTTTGTTGTGATGGTGGCCACTGTAACTACTAAACTCTGAGCTTACCAACTGCACCTGCTGGTGATCTGTTATCAGTGTGTAGCCTGTGCCACTGAAGGTAGACATGGAAAAGCACCTGGCTTTATTGTCCCTGATGCTACAAACCCAGGGGAGGTCCCCAGGATAGTGTTCCTGAACCCCTGTGAGCTCAGCAGCTTGTTTATATAGCTGGAGAAGGAATGCTTGAGCCAATCACAGCTGTTTGTGTGGACCAATCACGGGCTTGCCTCTTAGCACCTATCACACTGAGCCTTGTGTTTTGGACCGACCAATACTGCCTGTCTTTTAGTCCCACCACCACCAGGGGAAGCAGTCTCCTTTGGCCAAGATAGAAGTGGTTTTGGGGTCACCTAGAGTTCACCAAAGCTTGTGATCACCAGAGACCTGGTGCAAACTATGAATAACTTTGGCTGGAGCTGTGTGTGCTCAGGAGCCAGGGCGGCCAGCTGTGGTCATCTGTAGAGTTTTTTCAAGGTGTCAATGGAGTGTTCGGTACTGCTGGGGCTGCCTTAAGGGTAGTCTGGTTGGCTGTTTGACTGACAATAATCTTTCTTTGCTTAAAGATGGCCTCAGCAGGGAGAGTGGGTCCAACAGCCACTAACAAGCTAGATTATTCCAGCCTCAACACCTTGTTATTTATAGGAAAACATGAGGAGTGCTCACAGAGAAACAAAAAAACCAAACCCTTATTGTTAGCACTGACAGAATTTTTAAACAAATTTTAATAATGCTTGACCAGGACCTGGTGACCAGGGAGAGAAGGCTGCCCCTTGTTTGTCAAACTGCAGCAGTAGGAGAGAGGTGGGAAAACCCGGAGGGTACTTCAGGCAGATGGGCTAGGTAGAGACTCAGAGAAACCTGGGGGAGAGGCATGCAGGGTCTGGGGGGGGGGGGCACCTTGACAGTGAGAGGAAAAAGCAGTTTACAGAGTTTGGGGACATTTGCTCTATAAGCAGGTAGGACACTCAGTAGGGGTGAAGGATGGGGTGTACCATCTTCTAGTTTGTCCAGGATTGAGAGGCGTCAGATGCAGAGTTCTTGCTCTTATGCTGGGTCAGGCTGGCCCAAGGCAGAGCTAAGGTTAGCTAGCCTAGGAGCATGGCCACCCTGTGTAGCTGGCCCAAGGCAGAGCTAAGGTTAGCCAGCCTAGGAGCACGGCCACCCTGTGTATGGTGAGCTCTTGTGTGGTGTCTGACCTGCAAGGCTGACTGACTTAGGTCTAAGTGTTCTCACTATAGCCAGCCTTCAGCCAACAGTATGCCTCACTAGATGGAGAGCTAGGGTCAGATTTGCCAACTGCTCTGAGCCCTGCTGGATGGTTTGCAGTCAGACCAGAGGGGTCAGGTTAGGTATTCAGGGTGGAGTTTGGAGGCAGGAGGGTTCCGTATGTGAAGAGCAAAGGGAGAAGGGCATGGTGGACCAATGTAGAGCATGCTGGGTGATAGGCATGGCCATTCCATGGCATCGCTGATTCCAATGATAAAGGGTGGAGTGATTTTGGAGTGTGAAGGGGGTGGGGTGCAGAAGCAAGGGAAAGGTGCAGACTAGGACCTACTTCTAACCTCCAGGGATTATGGCCCAATACTGGAAGGCTAGAGATAGCCCTTAGGCTCTGCAGGAATTTTTTTTTTTTTTTTTTTTTTTTTAGAACAGGAGTGCTCAAAAAACGAGGCGTGGGATGTCTCAGACCATGATGGTGCAACCATTGACTGCAGACTGAAGACCTATGAGGAAGGAGTTGGATTCTCTGCTCAGTGGAGGGAGTAGAGTGGGCTGAGACTGAAGGAAGAGGAGGGAAGTACCAGGACCAGCAGGAGAGGCATGAGTCAGCTCTGGGAAGGAAGGGCCAGCCTGGATCAGGTGCCAGGTTTGGAGCCTGAGCCCTCAGCTAAGCCTCCTGTGTTCTGAGCTCTGTTCTTGCTGAGGAATCAAAGACAAAGTCTTTCCCAGTTTTACTGCAGGCCCATGGGCTGCCCGGTGAAGCAAGGCTTCCTTCCAGGCTGCCTTGCTTTGTCATGTGGTGTTCTATCTATGTTCCCAGTGGATTAGGATGGACTCATACAAGACTCTTCACTAAGGAACCAGTTACCAGGGCTTAGTGGGAGTCCAGCTGTGGATCCAGGTGTCAAGAAGACTTGGTTTGCTTTTTGGGCCCATCACTAAAGCTCCACAGACTCTTGGTCAAGATACAGTCCCTCTTCAAGCCTTGGTGTTTTTATCCATGAAAGGGGAGAGTCAGGTCAGACATAGATGGACAGCCCATGGGAAGGGGTGGGCACCGTGCCGTGTGTCTATATGTGACCCAGTGACAGGCGCACATGATCGCTGTGGCTATGAGTGCACTCCAGCTGTGTCTTCAGCCCAACTTGTTCTTATGGCAACGTGATGAGTCTGGCTCATTGCTACCACGGGTAAAAGTAAACATCGGGCAGCAGAATGACCCTGTGTTTTCTCTGAAGTTCTAGAAGTTTCTGGGGTGATAGGAGGAGCCACGCCACTGTGGTTGTGACCTCAGTGGGAACTGAGCCTAAGACTCGGAGTTCGGGATCTAATGTCAATGTGTGTCTGGCCTTCTCCTCATCTTTTGGCCTCTTTGGTTCCTTCTCAGGGCATGCACCACTTTCTGATGCATCCCGAGTTGTTGTTTTGTGGCCTTTTCTCTGTGAGATTGTGTTCATCGACTGCTTTGCCCCCCGTATCTAGGATGGTGCCTGGTATACAGTAGGCATCAACTACTTAATGAGTAGAGGATGAAGTGAAAGTCCCTGCATACTTTATTCTTGCTACTTTTTTGCCAGTTTCCTGGCCTCTTTCTTCCAGAAATCTCTAATGTTTGCGAAGCGGATTCTAACATAACAGTACAAACGACTTGCTGTAGGACCCAGAAGGGAGGGAACAGAACATTCTCCTTGACATAGGAGTGGGTATGTTTCACAAGAAGGGTAGCATTGACCGAGGTTTCTGTGTGGACACGAGGAACACGAATATCCCAGGCTGAGCCAATATTGTGAACGGAGAGGTTCAGTAACATGAGAGAACCTGGGATGTTCAGGGAATATTGACAAGGGTCGGGATGGGAAGAAAGTGTATGGTATGATGGAGGGTTAGAATGAGAGAGGTGGAAAGCATGGGGAGGGCTCTGCTCTTCTGGGTAGGCACACCTGTGAGGACTCACTGTGGCTGAGAGCCTATTTCTGCTTGTTGCAAATTGGGGACAATGGTAGTCCCTACCATACAAGACTCCAGTGAGGATAAAATGGGTTAAAAATATGAAGTACTTACACCCGAGTGTGGCAGGTGATATAAACTCTGTTGTTATTCTAGCTGGCACTCGCTGCCCATTGAACTTTTTATACCTCTGTACATGCACATTTGCACATTTGCATAGCCACACACGTTCTTACCTGGTTTCCATTGCAGAGCAGTCTTTACAGAGGGAAGGAGGGGAGGAGAGGCGGGACCCTGTCTTCCATTGGTGGGCACGGCTTGGATTGTGTGTACTCAGATACCGTGGCACGCTTGGCTCGCCTTTCCTGGCTGCAGAGCTGCATTCAGACGACAGTGGGCCAAAGCCAGGCCCACAAACCAAGGCCAGGACAAACAAAGGTAACTATACAGGCATCCCCGGCAGCAGCGGCAGGTTATAAATGCAATTCTGTGCTCATTGTGTGTATTATTGAGAAGCTGTGGAGAGGGCAAGTCGCATCAGAAAGCTAAAAGCAAGCAGATGTTTTTGCAATAAAGAAAAAGGTAGATTAAAAAAACACTCTGAAGCATGAGTATCAGGCCATTTTCTTCCAACACCTTGCAAGGGAATTGGAAGCAGATGGGTTTGGAGAGCTGGCAAAGCAAAGCAGAGCAAACAGCAGTTCACAGAGGTCAAGCTGGGTCAACTCATTGACTCCTCTATCTCTCAAAAGCTTACTATGTCTAAGTATCTTCAAGTCTCAATTTTAGAATGCCATGAACCATGCCATCTGTGAGGGAAAGATGAAGAGTTCTGGTCACCTTGAGGTGGAAGGAATCTGATCTAGGTGGACTTAGGCAGAATCTGCCCGTGGAGCCACTCATTTACATCTCTGTGTGGCGGACTTTAACCAGATTTTTTCTGTAGGTCCTGGGCACCACAGGGACCACATGTGTGGTGGGATTCAGGTGTCAGCCGATAAGGTCCGAAGACGCTTATCCAAGGTCCCGGGCTCCTGGAGGGGGTGTGACCAACCCCATTGATAAGGGGCTGCTGGGATATGGGGAGGTCTCTTCCTGGTTCCTGGCTGTTGGAGAGACCGGTTTGGAATCCATTGTCTGTCCATCGGTCGTCCATCGCTCAGATACTTCAGTCCCTGTTCGAGCGCCAGATGTAGGCAGAGTTTTACTTACAAGGCACCAGTCCAAGATTAATATTTATTAAAATATAAATCAACACTCACGATACAAGTAACAGCTTATAGTGGCACCTGAACAGGGACTGGAGTACCCGAGTGATGGACGAGCGATGGACGGACGATGGATTCCAAACCGATCTCTCCAGCAGCCAAGAACCACACCCCCTCCCTGGATAAGCGTCTTCAGACCTTATCGGCTGACACCTGAATCCCACCACACACATGTACACATTATGTTTGATATATTTATTTATATCTTCGATGAGCTAACTGTCCACTTCACATGATGCCAGGCTGGCAAGACTGTAGGATGACATGTAGGATGGCATCGGCAATATGTAGAGTAGATGGGCAGAACAAAGGGCCCTAACATAGAAGATGGCATTAGCCTTCAGCATGTAGAAGGCCTTGCATCTGAGTTTCAAAAGTGACTGTTTGCTATACAATCATAAGGACCAGTGTGGAACTGTGTACTTGTATCCCAATGCTGAAGGTAAAGATGGGGTGTGTGTGGGGGGATTATTCCTAGGACTCACTGGCCTGCCAGTGTAGTTGAATTGACAGACTTCAATTAAGGTGGAAAGTGATTGAAGAAGAAACAGGATGCTAACCACTAGTATACACATACATACACAATACACCGATTACATAAACCCAGGACAGGAGACCCTCACTCAATTTCACTAAGGCAGGGGACTTAGAAGTAGGTGCTAGCTGAAGGTGACCCAAAGGTTCATGGCACTGCATTTTGAGTACCTCATGCTTGAAGGTTTACTGTGCCCAGGGCTCAAGGCCCCATTCTGAGACCTGTGACAAAACCCACAGTTCTTGAGAGGAGAGCATTGGCAAGATAGGAGTCTTGGGGGCCTTTCCTGTGGGAAAGGGGCTTTGGAGAACAGACCTATATGTGTGAGGGCTGTGCAGCAGCAGCAGACTGATCATATGTCTGTCCTGAATGACAGTCCCCTGCTTCTGTCTCATCAATACTTTTTATTGGATGTGAGGGGAAGTCAGGTGGGTTTGTCTGGCATCTTTCCAGGATGCATTGCCTAGGGGAGTCCTATACAATTATTCACCATACACACTCCTTGGAAGCTCGTCCCAGGCCACAGACTGAAGTAATCATGTGTTTCTTCCCTTGCTAGGCACTTAGTCCCTGCCTCTATTAGTTCGCTCACCTATGTTCATTATAGATGGGCATTTTCAAAGTGTGCACCTCCTTCCCTGCCATACCAGGGAGCTCTGGGGAGTTGTCCACAGCCTCAGCCTTGGCTCTGTACCACATACAAAGTAGATGCTCAATAATGAATGAGTGCATCTGTTGTAAGATAAATGCATACTCTTCCGTGCTTGCTGGAACACACACTCACTTGTTCCTAAAACAACACACACACACACACACACACACACACACACACACACACACACACACACACACACATGTTTTCACTGTTTGGTGGCAATCGAGGGTGGAGGGCAGAGGTGCACTATGTACTGCACATCTGGAAGAAACAGCA
The DNA here is from genome assembly GCA_033318265.1 of Phyllotis vaccarum. Classification (NCBI taxonomy): domain Eukaryota; kingdom Metazoa; phylum Chordata; class Mammalia; order Rodentia; family Cricetidae; genus Phyllotis; species Phyllotis vaccarum. Next base: position 88,474,092 of record JARWLC010000012.1, read on the forward strand.
AGTTCATGATTGACAGCTAACGCTGTTGTTTAAATAAGGCTATTACATTATCTAACTTTAGTAAAGCAAATATGGGTTTTGGTGTCACAAACGGATTCCAATATAGAACACAAAAGCCCTTCTACAGAGTCAGAACGACACTGAACTCATGCTACACCTGCCCATAAGAAGCAGGAAGCTGCCTCTTCCCGATGGGGAGGCCCATTCTTTTACATCAGTGAGAAAGGAAGGGTTTCTGGGCTAGTTAGTAAGGCCGATGCATGCCTGGGGAAGTTGAAAATGTCCAGATGGCTCTCACTCTTTTTTTCCAGGTGAGTGTTTGATACCCTGCCTGTAACTTCCTTGTAAAAGTACAGCACGGGATCCAACCCTCCCACATCCTCAGAACTTATCACCTTTTTCTTTTTCTGCGCGTTAGAATCTTCACGTTAGTAATGAAATTGTGTGTATTGCATTAGTCATTATCACTGGCTTCCGTGCAGCTTCATGCTGCCTGGGCGGACTGCCTCTGGCCCCTTCTCAGCCTCAAGTGCAGCAATGGGCCAGACACTCAAATGTGTTGCTTGTGTGAGACTCTGAAACAGACCGTCTTTCCGATTAACTCTACACCTGTTCCTAGAGAGGGGAGAGGTCAGGAGGAAAAAGGTTAGGTGTCTCTACTGACCACATCAATGTTAAACATCTTTTAATATGAAAATCGCAAACCCCCCGAGCTTCAGAATGTAGGTATTATTTGAATGCTAACACAAGAGTACAGGGTGAAAATTCCGCACTGGATTGTTGATGAGCTACAGCAAAACACACAAGATTATTAAAAATATTGTATAAAATTCCCTGCCTGTGGGCTGTTTGTATAAGCTGTATATAAACCATAACTAGATTTCACATGTAGACTTGGGTCATCCCCCAAAAAAATTCTCATTATGACAAGGCAAATATAAAATCTGGAAGAATCCAAAATCAGGCAAGCATTTTAGAGACAGGTTCTTTGGGTTCATACATTAACAAGAAAGGGCACAGGATGATGGTGCTACTGTTGCCATCTGGAGGATGCAGGATGACATCTGTGTGGATGTTAGGGATAGGATGGCCTCTTCCTAGGGAGGCTTAAGAGTGAAGGCCAGTGTCTTCTCTGGCCCAGAGCTTCTTTCTTCCTTTGCGGAACAGTTTGGTGCCAGGGGAGAAAGGGGCCCCTGACACCTGTTCCTGGAAGCTCCTTGAGTGAACTGTAGAACATTGCCTTTCCAGAGCAGGTGAGGGACATTTGTCAGGGAGACTCCAGAAGGCAGCCATGGAAGTTATAGAAGCCATATGCGCAGTACCACTGGGGGTAGGAGCCCCTGGAAGACCAATCCCCTTCACCCACTGAAGCTAGGAGAACAGCTTCAGCTGTGAAACTCTTGGGGGCATGTCACCCCCATTTGGTCCCCTTTGTCCTGAACCACTTCGGGGTAAGAAGTGTGTCAAAATCTAGGACATCCTGTAGGCAAGCTGCAGGCAGTTTTCCTTGTGGAGGTTACGATCCCTCACGTTTGCAGCTACTCGATAACAGGACACAGAAGGATGTGCTGTCACAGTGTGGCGGATGTGCTGTCAGAGTGTGGCCTCATTCTGTGCTTCCAGCAACATGGCAAATGGTATTTACTCATCCCTCCTTGCAGATGGACTCCCAGTCCTGTGCTCTTCCCAGCTGCCCCTTGTGGCCATCTGTTATAAAGGAAAATTGCCATGGAGTTAATTAGAAGTATTTTAAGTTCAACAAGTCTTATTTGATCTGGGCATTAATTTGAGCTGCTACCAGCAAAGTTATCATTACCAAGGAATTTAAAATGATTGCATAGTTAAAGCCATGTCAGCATCTCTCAGCTGCACAGGTTTACTAAACACATAAGCAAAATGCCCCTGTAGGGGCTGAATGGTGAATTTCTGTACAGAATATGAGCCTCACATTCTGATAGGGCCCCTTGAGGAGAGAGAAGAGACCAGTTAAAGGGGAGCCAGCAACTCTGTCTGTTTGGGCTCTTCTAAGGCTGGGCACCAGAGGTACTTGGGAAATAGTTGAATTATTGTGGTACTGAGGTATAGACTTTGTCACAGGTATAGGAGCTATCTGACTACGTGGGGCCAAGTGGAAGTGGATGGAACAAGAGTGACAAGAAAGATGCCCACAGGGCCACTTCCAGACCTCCGGGAGAGCTCCGGGCCTCTAGAGGAAGGATCCCACACAGCGACAGTTCACAGCACTGGCAAGTGGCTGAGGAAGGGCCGGCCAGCTTGGATTTGAGAAAACATGTCCTCATATGTGGTGTGTAAGGGATTCAGAATCCAGGCCACTGAGTGCAGGGCCTGAGCCATCTGAAGTGTCTGGTAGAGGGAAGGGGTGGCATTCCGGTTTTTTGTTGTTTTGTTTTTTCCCGAGGATGCTCGAGAATTTATACCTGGTGTTGGTGATGGCAAGCATGGTAGGAAGCCTGAGCTCGACATAGAATCATGAATATTTGTAGTATAAGTACAAGATCAACAGCTTTCTTCAGATTCTCCACGAGGTCTGTGGTTTCAAAGAGTACACAGGATCTGTTGTGTGCCTGATGTCTAACCCCCTCCTGTGGCATATTTTCCTTTTCTTTCTCCACTGCTAATCACAGGACTGATTAACCTGAGTGAAGGAGATGCTGTGGGACCCATTTTGGTAGCTGCTGCTCTGCCTCTGCCGCCTCACATTGTTGGCTTCCTCCCGGTCGTCCATGATGGAGCTCCTTCACACTGCTCTCCTTTATACCAGCGTCAAACTCCTGCAGCCTTAACATGTGTTTCCCATGGTGTGTTGAGGTTTTACCCTCAGGGGGCTGGTGCTTCTTGAAGACAGACAGTCTCTAGCCCATTTCTGAGAACCCTCTGAGGAAAGCTTTGGGGGCGTTTGCTAAATTGACCTGAATAAACCATTTTTTTCCCCAGGAGAGCCACAGGGTGTAGGTACCAGGGAAATTGGTGTTTAGTTGAAAAATATATAGGAAGGATATCTTGTGTTCAGAGAGCAGAAAAATTAGTATTGTCCTAAACTTCACAGACAGCCATAAAAGACCTCAGACGTCAATGTAATCTTGAGCAGCAGAAACAAAGCTGTGGTGTCTCACTTACTTGTTTTGAATTATATTACAAAGCTCTCGTGGTAGAAGCAGAGTACCGTTGACACTAGAAGCTGACCCACAAATGAACAGAACAGAGTCCAGAAATCAAATCACCCGCATGACCAGTTGCTGATAACAAAGGTGCTGAGGATATACAGCAGGAAGAGGACATTCTCATCAGTAGATGATGTTGGGGAAATGTGAATCAGCTTACAAAGAGCCACGTGTGGCGGCTGACACCCCTAATCCTAGCAGTTTCTACCCCGGCAGGGCTGGAAACCTGAGGTCAGCCTGGGATACATAGAGAGTTCCAGGCTAACCTGGCTATAGAATGAGACCCTCTTTCAAAAACTAAGTGTGACGGGTGTAGCTTGGTGATAGAGTGCTTGCCTCTGTCATATGAGGCCACAGATCGGACCCCAGCACCAGAAAGAAAACACACGCATGCCACAAACCAACAATACACATGTTTTATACCACACACAAAATCAGTGGAAAATGGAGTAAGGACTTAAGCAGAAAGACCCAAGACCATAACATTTCTATAGGAAAATGCAATAGAAATGCTCCCTGACACTGAAATTAGCAGTGGTTTGGGGTCATGCCGGCAAACGCCTTAACGCAAAGCAGTGAACAAGGGAAATTCTGTCTAACTAGGTGGGTGAGGATTGTCTGTGGGAGAACAGGAGACAATATGAGAAAGCCTTAATCCACATGCATAAGGGACTCCCACAGTGCCATTGCAAAAACCAAATAATCAGATGGAGAGTAGGCAGCAGGGCTGGGGAGGCAGTTCTCCACCGAAGACATACAAATGACTGACTAGTGTGTAAAAGATGTTCAGAGACACTAATTAATTAATCCTCAGGAAACGCAAGTAAAGCCACAGTGAGATACCATTTCCTACTAGTTGGCATGCCAGAATAAAAAGGACAAAAGATGGCAGATGTTGGCAAGGATGAAATCATGGCATGCTGAAGGTGGAGTTGTAAATTGGTACAGCATTGTAGGAAGCTGTATGGTGACTCATTCAAACAGAGTGGAATACCATGCGATCTAGTATTTACTAAAAGAAAAATGCATTCCAGATATTTATACTTCTGTGTACACAACAGTATTGTTTATAGTGGCCAAGATGCTGCTTCTTAGTGAATAAATGGAGTCATAAGAATGTCACATATACATGCAGTGGGATACTAGTTAACCTTAAAGAAGAATATCCTGAGTTTGTGACATGTGTGAATCTGGAAAAGACTATGCTAAGTGAAATTTGCTAAGAAAAGTAACTATTCTTTGGTGTCATTTTCTTGTGGAGTCTAAAATAGTCAACTTCTAAGATCAGAGAGTAGAATGGTGGGTAGTATGGGTGCCGGAGGAGGAAGTGACAAGGTGTTGGTCAAAGGGTGCAAAGACCAAACTATGTATGTTCTATTGAGTTACTATGCTTCCTGCTTACACTTCTGGTGTTAGACAGGGTTCTCTAGAGGAACAAACCCCAAAGGATGCAACATTAGCATCCTGAAGAGGCAGAGGACACAGTAGTTACGCAATCCACAAAGCCCAACGCTTCAGCAGTCCCAGACTGGTGCCAAAGACATGGTGCTCACCGAAGTCACTTGCGCTGAGTGTACTTGGAAGGCTGAAGAAACAGAGGCTAGATGACATCAGAGGATGATGGTAACCATGGTAGATGCGCTTGCTTGGGAAGGAAGGAAGGCAGGCAGACGCTGCTTTTTCCCTGAGACATTTTAGAAGGTGCCACATACACTGAGTTAAACCCCCTTGAAATGCCCTCATAGACATGGCCAGAGATGTGTCTCTTAGCAGATTCCAAATCACATTGATTCGATGATCAAGACCAACCACCCTTAGAAATGTAAAGAAAGTTGATCTTGGATTGTGTGTTTACCCACTAATCACCGATAAAGGGGGGCGGGGTGTTAGATAGGTGCAGAGGCAGGTGATGGTTTAACCAATGCCTGTGATTTACAAAACTTATAATTCCATTCAGTTTTATGAACTAAATAAACCCTTTGTTTTGGGACGGGGTCTTACCACATGTAGCCCAGATCAGTTTAAAATGTGTAATTCTCCTATCTCAGGTTTTGAGTTCTAGGATTACAGGCATGAGCCACATATGTGCAGTTTTGTATGACAATTGAACCCTGATAACATGGTTAGAAGTAATTTTAACACAGCAGTAACAAGGAGATTTGTCTCCTTTCTCTTTCTACCTCTGGGGTATTTCTATGGGGTTGGAGCAGGCTAAGTTCATCTTACAAACAAGAGAGATGCCCTATGGGAGTCATTCATGGGAGTGATGAACAGGTCAGGAAACAGAAGGCTGGGAGGAATCAATGGAGAAATAGCCACCAAAGCAGTCCCTTTTCTGCCAAGAGGAGGCTGGGGAGCTGGGGCAGAGAGGGACAGAGACTTGTTAGCGCAGCACAGTGTCTAGATGATGTTGGTAGGGGTACTGCCACAGTAGCTCTGTGCTGCTGGATTTTTGTCTCCTCTGTTGGGAAATGGTGAAACTGAGTCAGACAAGATGTACAGACGGGTCCAGGCTTCTCAGTTATTCAGAGCAGGGCCAGGACCCGGTGGCATGGTCTACATTTGAAGCTGAGATATCATTATCTCAGCTCATTCTCCTGGAATTTTTACAGAGCCTGAGATGGTTCAGAGCTGGTGTGGCCAGCTGCTATATCACTGGATGAGCTTTTGGTCCTGGACAGGGGTCTAATTTCTGTGCTTTTTTTTTTTTTTTTTTTTTCTTTTTTTGAGACTCTCATGTAGCCTAAGTGAGTCTTGAACTCTGTGTAACAAAGGATAATCTTGAACTTTGGGTTCTCTTATGTCTGTGTCCTGAATTCTGGGATTACAGCGGTATGCCCAAAATGTCTGGGGAATGGAACAGCATGCTAGGCAGGCATTGTACCAACTGAGCTGCAGGCCCTATCTTCTGGGCCATTGTCTCCAGCAGTTCTCTGTGTATCTTCCAAGAAGACATTACAGCAGAGAGAGAAACGAAGGTCGACTCATTCAGCACCACCTACCTCTAGTCTTCTGAAGTTTCTTTGGCCTAAAGCTACATTAAATTAATTTACTTGAAGGTTATTTTCTTAAGATAAAAAATTTCATTATTATACAATAATGTCATATCCCCTAAAATACAGCTGAGCAAATGTAAGAGATGGAAATTTCTCACAACCCAGCACATACTAAATTGTCAATAATAACAGTCACTACATGCACTGAGCAGTTGCCATGCAGCAAACTTGATTATAAGTGCTTTCAAATACTGTGGGTTGGCCACGACTTATCCATGTTTATTTATTTATTTTACATGTGTATATGTGCCCCAGTGTGTATGCAAGGTGCCCTTGGATACCAGAAGAGGGTGTTGGCTCCTTGGCTCTGGAGTTCAGAATACCTGTGAGCTGCCGTGGGGTGCTGGGAGCTGAACCTGGGTCTTCTGCAAGAGCACCAGAGCTCTTAACTACAGAACCACTTCTCTAGGCAGGATTTTTTTTTTTTTGACTTGTAAATTTTCACACATGTATAATGAAGCATCTTGGGGATGAGACCTAAGCCTGAATATGAAACTCATGTTACACGTACAACTCAGAGGCTAAAAATAACTTCATACCATATCTTAATACCCCTGTGCTTTGCTTGTCACATAATCAGGCCTTCACTGGGGGCATCATACTGAGGCTCAAATGTTTTGTATTTTAGAGCATTTCAGGTGTTTGGATTATAGATGCAAGATGCAAAGCCTCTTTTTATGTGTAAGGAAAACAGAGACGTTGAGTGGATATGCTGATATACAAGAGTAGAGTGAGATTTTAATGAGCTCTTTCACTCCAGAACTCAGGCTCTTTGCCTCCTTCATGTGTGAATTCTGATAGGAACGAGTCAAGCCTGAGTCTTCCCTACTGTGAGCTCTGGGAATCTCGATTGTCACGGTGAAGCAGGGCCCACAACTTTCAAGAACTTCTAGAGCACAACTGGCCCCTGAAGGCCTTGAACTCGGGATTCACGAAGGCTGAAAAGCTATGGAAACTCAGGGTGGTCGTTGAGGCTCTTCCTCGGTGTTATTGCAACGCTATGGCTCCTTAGGTGTCCTGGCTGCCAATGATCAAGAGTTTTTGGTCTTTGTAGTTGTCTCTTAGGTGTAGTGGCTCCATTTCCTTTTGTGCTTTTGGGGACTGTATCCTATGAGGGACCTGTGTGTAGGGGAGTCAGGACCCTTATCAGATCTTATTCTTTAGTTAGCCTTGGTCTGGCTTGGGTGGTCTCAATTCCAGACCTATTTGTAGCTCTCGGTACGCAGGAAAGGTGGGCTAAAGCTAGACATGGTACAGAAGCTAGGGGGGTGTTGCTCAGTTTGGAAAGCTCTTTCCAGAATGGTACATGCCTAGAGGACATACTTGCCTGCACCTGCCAGGGCGCAGACACAGATTTGAGCCTGCATTCCCATCTCCTGGAAATTCACACACAATCTTTGTTAGAACTTTCTGAGTCACAGACTCTGTTGTTCACTGCTTCACAATGTCACCTCTCCATGATGCAGCTTCTAGGACTAAGGACAGAATTAGTGGTGGTGTGGGACCTCAGGCTTCCAGGGGCTATGTTGGAAGTGGATACTGAAGAAGAAAAGTGCTAATTTTGTTAGAGGAACTAACCGTGCTTTGGTCCTTCTAATCCCACCCACTTCTGGGGCTTGTGGTTTAGAGCACTGAACTTTGAGTGGGTTGGGTCAGGTGCTATTAACTGTCCATCTTAGCCTCTCACACACAGGGCCTGGCATCCTGCCTGACACTCAGCATTATTGTATTAAGTTTCTGGCCTGGACGGTCCAGCTTAGCCTGAGGCTTAGACCCGTGGACCAGCAGAACTGCAGAAACACACAGATGCATTAATTTTTTGCTGATTGGCCTAGGGCCCAGGCATATAACTTGCTAACTCTTTATTCTTAAACTAACCCATGATTCTTATCCTGTTCAGCCATGCGGCTCAGTACCTTTTCTCAGAGCAGCACCGTAGTCCTCTGCATCTGCTGTCTTGTCTGGCAACTCTGTGGCATCTCTGCTCTGTTCTTCCTGTTCTCAGTATTCTTAGTTTGGTAGCCCCGCCTACACTTCCTGTCTGCCTTCAGCCAATCAGAATTTTTATTAAACCTGTAGGTGGGACAATTATTTACAATGGGACATAATCCCTTTACACAGCAGTTTGGACTGTGGCAGAATTCTCTCTATATGCTCATCTGCACATGCCTCAGTCCCTTTGTGTAGGTTGTGCCATCTACTAGTCACTTTTTCCCTCTCCCTCGACTAATCTCGGGACCCTTATCCATGCGCTCTTTCTTTCTCCTCTTCCATGGTCCTCCCTCACCCCCTTCTTTTTTCAAGACAAGGTTTCCCTGTATAACAGTTTCGACTGTCATGGAACTTGCTCTATAGACCAGGCTGGCCTTGAACTCACAGAGATTCACCTGTTTCTGCCTCCCAAGTACTGGGATTAAAGGCATGTGCCACCATGTCCAACTCTATGCCCATCTTCTTAAAATAAAGCCTTGTTTAGAAGAAGTTTCTCTGAGAGACCCCGACATGCTCCTCTCTGTCTCCAGGATATCCTGAGCTGCTTCTTTGTGGTTCTTAGCATCTTCCTGGCCAGGCTGTTCAGTCCCCATGTACCTAGCACTCACTCCAGGCCTTCATATGTCTGGCTCCTGGCACCTGGGCAACAAGTGGCTGCTAAAATGAGGGGTCCTGGGTGGGCAAACAATATGGAGAATCTGTCTTGAGGGATAGGATGCTGCATGGGCAGCAATTCTCAGGTATGTTTAGGGAAGTGATCAGACAAGAAAACAGAGGCGTGGGTGAGATAGGCAAGGAAGGTTTCTTCTTGTTTGCTGCCATTCAGAAATAGCTTTGGTCCTGACAAAGACTTGCCTTTTCTTCATAGCAACATCTGACATGGGAAATCAGGAAAGAAAGAAAGAAAAAAAAAATTTCTTAATGAGAGACCAGAAATTACAGGAGTTCCTCATTATTATTTTTTAATTGAATGACAGCAGCTGCCTGGTGTTTGGTAAACCCAGGCCCCGCCCCATGGGTCTACTAATGTGCTAAAATCTGGCTTTAATGTACTGAATTTATGTTTTATACGAATCTGTTGCTGAACCTGCTTGGTGGAAAGGGCCTTGTTAGGGCTTTAAGAAACTTCTCATTAGTGGGAAAAACGTATCCAGGGCTGCTGGGTGACTGCCAGGGTGGGTGAGCTCTGGCTGGGTGAGGATGCACACGTAGGGTTGCTATTCACAGGGGAAAGATCCTAGGGAAAGTTGAGCATGGGGGCCCAGGTTCATGCACACACTGGACTGGTTTAAGGAGGTAACTCAGCCTGACTCAAAGAGCAGGCCTCCGGGATGCTGAGGCCCGTGCTGCCTCTCTGAGCTCCCACTGTATGAAGGCACTAACCATGCTGGCTAGAAAAGGAGTAGAGGAAGAACTGGATAGCATGAATGCCTCCTGAGCAGAACGTTGGTTAGTAAGTAGATTTTCAAGTGGAGACACAGGCAGAAGGTGAGGATTCCCAATGCCAGGAGTGACTGCAGTGAAGGCACAGTGGCATAGGAACGGGAAGACGGGAGGTATGCCTTGATGCTGGCATTTCCAGAGATGACAGCCTTGCTGAGGACCCTAAACAATTAAGAAGAAAGAATGGCATAGTATTTTGATGTTTTTAACTTTGATGGCAGTGAGAAGGTGCAGAGAGGGAAGTCTCATCATGGATATGAGAACTCCAGAGCAAAACATTCCAGAGCAGAGACTGGATCTTGAGATCAGTACAGACAAGTACCTGGATCCTTTAGATTAAGGGATATATCAGAAGGCTCTGGCTGAGGTGGCCAGAGGAGAGAGGGCCCTTGCACCTTTGCCAGAGACATATTTATTCCAGAAACTGGGAGATCATATATTCCCCTTTGGGCCCACAGGGGTGGGGCAGGGAGTGGGCAGTTCTCAGACTTGGTACATGGCACCTGGCCCAGGGGGTCTCTCTTTGCCACTTAATCATCTCAGTCAACCATGGGACCTAGAGATATACTCTTTCCAACATGTGCCTTATGGGAAGAAGCATGTCCCTTCTCCACTCAAACCACTATTGGTGGTGGTGGGGGAGGGTCCAAAAGTCAACATGGACCTACCTAAACTGTGATACCTACAGAGGGTGTAGAGCAACACTGTTAGAGGCAATTGTCCTTTAAGAGAGCATGGACCAGTACAGATGGGTGGGCGGCCTAGCCAACAACCCACCCAAAGCACAGTGCTTAGCTCCCAGGAGCCAGGTCAAGATTAGGAAGGTGGAGGAGACCAGCTTGCCAGCAGCTGGCAGATATAGGGTTGGAGGATGTTTTGTGAGAGGTGGCAGCTGCTGTAGTGAAGGGGGGCGCTGGGTGAAGGATCCTGCTAATCAGACAGAGACCCCAAAGGCTGAGCACTGTGAGCTAAGAACCAGGATGGCTGCTAGCTTGGTGACTACTCAGAAAAAGGCCTGCTGGATACTGAGGTGTGAAGATGTGAGGTTGATTATCAGTCATCTCTCAGCCAATTAGTTCTTATTATTGAAACCAGTTTGAACTGGCTTCTCTGTCAGTTGCAATGGGCTTGGTTCTAAGTATAATAAAAACCTACCAAAGGACTCTGAACAGAGGAATGACCAGTCCCATTTACATTTTTAAAGGACCATGGTGGCTACTACAAGGAAAATAGATTATGAGGGTAACGGGAAATAGTAAACCACTCAGGAAGCTGTCATAACCACTCAGGTAGGGGAAGAAGGGTTTGTACATGAATGATCATAATCATGAGACAGATGCCACCGTTCTGGGGTATTTGGGGTGCAGAAGCACCAAGACTCCCAGGGGAAGATGCAGAGCCTCGGCTCTAGAAGCTAGGAGGAGGGTGAACCAGTAGGTAAGCCAGTTGAAGAGCATGGCCTAGTGGATACATGACTGTCTCTGCTGACCAGATGTTGATTTGAGAACTAAGTAGAAAGACCAAGGCAGCACTTGGCTGTCAGTCTTTCACTCAAAAAGAAGTTCAAAGCTGGAGAGAGAACCCGGGCATCACCCGTGACTAAGAGAAGGCAAATATTGAAGAGAAAAAAGGCTGGGAATGGGGACTTGAACTTCACCAGACACAGTCTGAGAGAATTGGAGAGGCCAGAAATAGACATGGAGGAAGAGGAGTCCAGCCCATGGTATGTGCCCTGTGGGAGAAAGGAGAAACCCATGGGGTTCTGGGTACAGAGGGGAGCACACAAAAGGAAAATAGCTCTGTCTATGGGGTTTATCAGCATGGCAGTCATGACCATTGGTGGGACTAGGGTGACGGAGGTGTGAATAGAGAGCAGGGACTCAGCTGAGGTGTGCTGCAGTCAAGAGTGGGTAAATGAAAAGTTTGCAGGAGAGAATGTGGGGCCAAGTACCTTTTACTTGCTTATATACTTATCACTTACTTAGTTCTTTTTGTGGTACCAGGGTTGAACTCAAGCCTTTCATGTTCTCTGCAAGTGTTCTATCACAGAGCTATGCCCCCTAGTTCTTTATTATTCTTTTGAACCAGAGCCTAGTTAAATTGCTCAGGTTTGCCTTGAACTTTTGGCCCAGGATCATCATGATTCAGCTTTCTAAGTAGCGGAGATTACAGGCCTGTACCACCAGGTCAGACAAGGGCCTCCTGCAGAGGTGGCAGAAGCCAGCAGAGTGGGAGAAATTTCCAGTTCAGGAGAGAAGGGATGTGGGGGTGTGAGAAAATGAGGTGTTGGATTTCAGAGAACAGGAGAGCTACTAGCTAGCCTGGTATGGGAGCAGCTGGCTCTGGGTGGAGGAAGGATGTCTGTAGAGATGGCAGAAGCTCTTGTTTGCTCTTTTCCCCAACTGATGAAGAGCTGACACATGGAGAGACCGGAGGAAGGAGGCATGGCTAATGTGGTGGTTGAGGTGATAGCTTTGGTGGGATCAGTGTGTGTGGTGTCTGTCACGGCATTATTGAGAGACCTACGGGTATCCATGGTTGTGTTAGAAGAACAAGAGGCCAGCTTAGCTTTGTAATCTCTCTGGAAATCTTTCATTGCTGGTGAAGGCATGGCAGGATGGCAGGTCAAGTCAAGGTTGACTTGGGGTGCAATCAGGAGATGCAAAGCAGGCAGAAGAAAGGGGAGAAGGGTGGACTATGCCACAGCATGCTGGTGCATGCCCAAGTCCCTTCCAGGAAGAGATGGTGCTGGAAATAGCGTATTGCCATCTCCCACAGATTGGCAGGGATAAAGAGCAAAGTATATGCTGTAAGAAAGACCAGGACCAGTGGCCAAACTCTGAGACTCTCTGTCTCCAGAACAAGAGTCTTCTGGAAAGTCTGGGTGAAACCAGGAGAGGTGGTCCATGGAGAAGTGGAGGGGCGGCTACTGGAGAGAGGAGGCTGCCCTGTTTAATACTTTCAAGAAATCGTGAAAACTTCCATTGGATAATTAGAGGCCACTGGAGAGGTACGGAAGAACATTTTCAGATAGCTGGTGGTAACAGTGAGGAAGTCAGGAGGGGAAGTGTTAGGGTCTGGATGAACCTGACCTGCTCAGAGAATGAGAAACTGGCTAATTTTCTAAGAGTCTGTAGGGGAAAGAAGGCCTGACCCAGGCTTGGGGGTTATGTCCTGAACCAGTAAACAGCACATGGCTCCCCTAGAGCCCGGAGCACGGATGAGGGAGTGTGTGAGCTTGGAGAGGGAGGAAGTTAAAAGGGGTCAGTCAGGGAACAGGCTGGGAGTGAGGACTGAGATGCTGCTGAACCTTGCTCAGGCTGAGTAACTGTAATTGCCTGCCTCCTGAGACTTCCTGATGATCGGGAAAGTGGGCTGTGTGCTCTGCTTTCCACTGAGTGCGGGAGGGGTGGGGGAGTGGGGGCAGGACCTAAAGGTCTAAGGCACAAAGCCAAGCCTCAAAACATAAATGGGTTTGGAGGTGGGGGGCTGCCATGGTTAGGAAGGATGCTTTCATTTTCCATAATGGTAAAGGTTACACACACACACACACACACACACACACACACACGCACGCACGCACACACACACACACACATGCACACACACACACCCCACATACACACACACCACACATACACACAGACACCACACATACACACACACACACGCACACACGCACACACATGAGGGAGAGAGCTCATACACATACAAACACACACATACAAATGAGAGAGGAAGAGAGAGAGAATCTAGAATGTCCCTTTCTGTAGACACCCATAAAGCTCTAAGAATATAAAAAGGAGATGAGTATAAATATACAAGTTTAGAAAAACTCAGGTCAGGGCCAAATGGGCCCACAGAAATATCGTCTGACAAATTGGTGTGCCCAGGATACCACTGGCAGAGCCCGTTTATATTCTGAAAGGGCCCTGGATGGTTGGTGGTGGCAGTGAATTATTACAGCTTTTTTTCAGTGTTAGAATTCTGACATCTGAGCCTTTCAGGTTTGTTATCTGTGGTGAATGGCAAAGTGTCTCCCAAACTTTCAGGCTGTATGTGGGCTCCAACTTCCTTCTATGAGTCTCTGGTACAGTGGGGGCATCTTGGCCTCCATCTTGGCAGTTTTAGGCTCCGCTGCCAAGCCCGTATGCTCCTCCTTTCAAACAAGGAGTGTCCATTCAGCTGGGGATGAGGTGGAGAGATGCTAAGCATGCTCACTTTGTGATGACGTTGGATAAGGAGGTGGTTGTACCACCACACTGCCACATGATCACCCGAGGAGATAGTTCACAGCCCACAGACTAGAGCCAGTGAGTGTGATCACAAGGAGACTGAGCGCTGTTCTTGTCACCTGCTGCTTGTTTGTTTCACGACCTCATGCTATCCTACAAAGGGAACCCCAGAAGGCCTGGCTTTCTGCTGTTGGGGCTCCATGGCAAAACTTGAACCACTGGTTTCTTGTTTATGCAATAGGTATGGGAGCTCTCATTATTGATTGGTGACCCAGAAGCCACAGTGAGGCCACTAGGGCTGCATGTATGCTGAAAAAACACGTGCTGACATCTCCATGTCTGATTTGCATCAAGGTTGCCTGTTCTGGATTCACCGAGCCAATGCTCATACTTCCCAATCATCTCCCAGTAAAATCCATGCGGGGCCAAGGTTGTTCCCAGATGTACAGTTTGGAGCCTCTTCTCTCTGGCTCATCTGCCTTTCCTGACATACCACTTCTGGAAACTTTTGTACTATGCTCATGGAGTTGATAAGCTCCCATGGCCTAGGAAGCAAGATGGAAGGGGGGAGGGGGTGGTCAACCTGACCTTTGCTCCTTGTCCCCTGTCTCTGGCTTCTTTTCCCTGCTTCCGGGAAGCTGTACGTGACACACAGTGTGCAAGTTGCTTTTACCTGCCACTGGGCAAGGCCTTAGGATGCTTCCAATTGCCATATTTATTGATGTCACTGCTCGCTGGGAATCAGGCCATGCTGGCTGTTTGTCTTGGAGACAATAAAGATTGCGTTGCCATGGACTTGACTTAGGCAACAGTGGTGTTTACTTGGCAGTTCTCTACCTTATACAAGTCATATTTCTGTTTGTTTTTAGGTACAGTCTTGGCTATTTGAGACCAGTTTTCAGAAACAAACATTTTCCAGATCTTGCTGGATTTTCATACTAGCCCAGAGAGAGCTGTTTTACTTGAAGCTGGTGATTAGTTAGAAGGGAAAAGGTCTAGGTCAATATTTAACCTGTGGCCCAAGGAATCTATGGCTACTGCATAACACAAATGGTAAATGTACTTAAGACACTACGAAGTTTACTTATTTATTTATCAAGACAAGGTCTTACTATATACCCTTGGCTGGCCTGAAACTCACTATGTGATCCAAGATGGCCAGTAACACACAGAAATCTGCCTGCCTCTGCCTTCTGAGAGCTGAGATTAAAGGATTATGCCACTACAGTTGCCCCGATTTCTTTTTGTAGCTTGATTGTGTGGTTCTTGAGCATTAATTTAAAAAGCATATTAGTTTTGTTTATGGGTTTGTGCATATGCATGCAGTACCCTCAGAGGCCTGAAGAGGGAGCTGGAGTTACAGGCAGTTGTGAGCCTACAGAAATGGGTACTGGGAACCAAACTCAGGTCCAGTGGAGGAGCAGTACCTGCTTTTATCCTCTGAGCCATTTCTCTAGGGCTTTGAGAATGGATTTTATGGATGACACCTCATGGCACCGAGTCAAAGGGTTTGGATACATTTGGAACTGAGGAGACGGTGGGGTTGCCTAGAAACCTCCAGGTCTTCAGACTAATGACTCAGACGGAGGGATTTACGTCCCAGTTCCCAATGCTCCTTGGTAACTCTTACTTGCGTTCAGTTGCCCCCAAAACCCTGTAGGTTCCGCCTTCAAGATAAACCCGTAGTCTAGTAACTGTATCCCGTCTGCTGACTTTCTTTCTATTCTAAACCGCAACATTTTCTCTGCTCCCATCGGCTCATTATGTGACAGCCAGATTGAACTCAGAATGCAAGCCATACCAGGTCTTTTGTGAGGATGACACCAAGTGCATGTGAAGAGTCAGACACCTTCACCATGGTCAATTCCACCCATCCCCCGCCAGCTGCACAAAGAGCCTGGGCAGATTTCTTGGGCACACTGGCTGGCTTTTTGATCTGCTTGGTTTTCTTTGACCCATCCTAATCTCAAAAGTCTCTAAGTTCCTTGACATTGAAGAGGTGACAGCTATTTTAGGAGTGGGGATTACCTTACTCTTTGCTTTAGGACTGGCTTGGTAAGATTTGCTGACTGCTGTAATGGTAACATGAACATTACAGGCATTACCAACCACTTTCTGATTTGATTCTAAGCCTGATCCATCAGACAGAACTCATATCTGATACCATTCACTGGTTGAAAATACTCATGAATGCTAGGCCATGGGCCTAGGGCGGAACCTAATACTATTATTCTGTGAAATGGACACAGTAACAAACTGCCTCCTAAGCTCTTATCTTTATGCCTAAGGCACACTGTCTTTGGCTGTATGCACAAGACCTATACAAGATTATGCCAAATAGAATCCTGGCTTGGATGGGAGAGAAGCTCATGAAGCCTGACCTTTGACGAATTAGTGGTAATTGATGGCTGCTGGGGGAGGGAGAATAGAGTTTCTTTAGGGATTTAGGTCATGAAAGCCTGAGCTGCTCATGCTTCAACAGATGGTCCTACATCCACACACATATAGGCAGCATTTAAAAAAACGGAGAAGTAGACGGAAAAGTGATGGGTAATAGAGCTTTGAGGGGAGCAAAAAGGGGTGGGTCTGATCAAAACGCATTATTTGCCTATATAAAAATTTTAAGCATTTTAAAAAACTTTTTAAAAAAGAAGTATTATATTCTCTCCTGTGGATCCATGAGAGGAACACTTTTGTTTTAAACCATGCTCCACGGGTTTGTAATTACAGTAATTCATTTCCTCTCCCTCTTTGTTAATCACGGATGGCGGTCATGTTCCCACCTCCTGTGTCGGTTTAGTTAACTCTGTGTGTTGAACTGATTCTTCCTCCTTGGCTACTCTTCCCATGTTCTGTTTTATGCCATGCCCAGGTCCCGATCTCCTGGCATTGGGCAGGGGTTCACCGTCCTTGCTGTTATCAGTGGGCATTCCTCATGAGCTAACTGTCTGCCACGTCATGGCCACAGAAGACATCCACTTCTGGAGAGCAGGTCGGGCTGAGGCTCACATTTCCCTGACTGGGATGGGCAGTGGCATTCTGCGTTTCTTCGATGACCAATCTGGGGACTCAGCTGCTGTCTTACATCTTTCTCGTTGCATTCCGTAGAATCTGGAGGCTGCAAAGGCCCTGTGAGCTCATCTTTACCCCTTCCTTGTTGCACATTCTTACATTCAGTGTGGCATCTTCTTGCTATAGGCTAGGTTTCTGGCACATCAGAGGCAAGTAAACCAATGCTAGCTGATGTCTAGTGCTCCAGTCCTGCCCCTTCTAAGTGTCTTTTCCTGACTACTTGTGTATACTTTCCAGCTTGTCTGCTGTCTAGGTGACGGCGCTACCCAGCCAAGACAATCTGAATTAATTTTGCAAGTAAAATTTCATCAGGCGACCTATCAAGCGCTTCACTAAATCAAGATGTATTACATTTCACATGTGCCCTGAGCACATTCATCATGAGAGTCAGCCCTTGAAATAGCAGCCCGCATGAGGCCATGGTGAGGAACCTTCTCCTCTAGAGGCAGAAGGGTCTTCCTCCTCCCCAGATCTGCCATCTGAAAGGCCTGGCTCTTTTTTTCTCTGCTCTTTTGTGGGTGGTGACATCAAGAAGGCATGGCTGTGGTCCTTAGAATCAGAGCCAACAGGCCTCAAACAGAATCTGTTTCGACATTTACCAGCTGGGCAGCTTTGAACAAGTTACTTAGGCCTCTCTGAGCCTCCATGTCCTTATGTGCCTGAAGGAAATGACTTCTCTTAAGAGCTTCTGGGAAGTTAAGCAAGATGAGCCTGTGTGAGAACTCTGGCTCATCCCCCCACCCCCATCCGAAGGACACTAGCACTCCACAGATATGCTCTGCTCAGACAGCCACTCTGCCATTTGCACTGAACGGAGATGCTATGAGGTGAACCAAGTGGGGTATGCAGATCCAGCGCCGTGTTGTTCAGGCACACGGAAGTCATTTGCAGGAGAACGGATGGTCTGGAGACCATCACTTAATAAATAAGCCAGACTCAGAAAGAGAAATATCACATTTCCCCTCATCTGTGGAATCGAGATAAATAACAACTTGAAAGCAAAAGTCAGGGGCATCTGCAGCCAAGCCCGAGGCTCTGAGTTCAATCTAGAGAACTCAGCTCTTGCATGATGTCCTTTGACCTCCACCTGTGTGCTGTGACATGTACACACATGCACGCACACACACTGTAAAGAGGGAGCTATTTGCAAAGAGAAAGAGGCCAACGGGGGAGAGAAAGAAATGAAAGATAACGATTTGGGGGGGGGTGATCAAAGTATGCTGTGTCTGTGTGTGAAAATGTCAAAATGAACCAGTCGTATTCTACACTTAATACCTGTGAACAGAACTGAAGACTAGCATGATACTGCATTTAGTTGACACAGTTCAGGGGACCTTTGGGACACACACGGGGACAGGGCAGAGTTATCTTCTGGACACTGTGTGACTTTCCCGTATAGTCTTCACTGATGTTTTCTGTCTTGCTCTGGCCCATTCTGTGTGAGTGTTTGGCTCTGGAGACTAGAGTGAGGCTTTCCCAGCGGGATGCTGGTGGACCCTCGTTTTTTTTTTTTTTTTTTTTTTTTCTGTTGTGTTTACTTTTCCTGTTACTGTCCTAGACAGAAGCCAGTTAGAGCTAGTTAGGACCAGGCAAGAGGGCCTTTAGAACTTGAGTTGGCTGCTGTGACTTGGGTGAGAATGCTTTCTGGACAAGTAGGGATGGAGTTGACGCTTAATGGCATAGCAAAAGCTTCTTGGCTTGGTGATGGCGAACATTTACCCTCCTTAGAGCTGGAGAGATGAAGTCCCTAGCCCTAGAAATAGCGTTGGGGGGAACCAGACTCCTTAGCTTCTCTGCCTTCTTGTTGGGGATGAGCTGAGACACAAGGATGCTAACACTTCATACTGATGGGTCCTCATGTGGGGTACCTATATGACGATGAACAGACAATCTGACCCTGTACTCCAAAGACACCAGTAGGTGCTGACCAGCTAGGGTGCTTAATTGCATTTTAACTCATCTTTTATCTGCATTCCAAAACCGTGTGAGACACTAGAAATTAAAACAGATGCTTTGCCTACCTTAATAAAATGTGTTGGTTTTAAATTGACAGGAGAAGGAAGCGACCACTAGGCACTCTTTAAACAGCAGGCAGGGAGCCCTTGAATTTTTTTTTTTTTTTATCATTCAGGGTCACTAGCACTAGCATGGGCTGTTCTCCTGGGCTCGGTTGGGGAGCCCCCCCTCCCCCCCGGGCTAGGAGGGTATTCTGTTTTCCCCACATCAGATATCAGATGCCTGAAAGTGCTGAGCTTTTTGAGTTCTTCATCCACTCTCCTCTATTTCCTTTTCCCTTCTCCTTAACAGTCGCCTCTTATCTCTGCCAGGAAGCTTGCTCTGCCCTCCAGTGCTGAGAGCTGGTCCTGAGTACACAGAATCAGCTTTACACCCGTACAAGAGAGCCTGGCTGAGACAGAGGCCCAAGAAGGTCCCCCTTGTTTGTCCAGAACTCTTTGTTTCCTGCTTGTCTGGAGACCCTGAGCCCTTCGGTGGCTGCTGTAGCCTCTCTGCCTCCTCTGCGGGCCACTGCATTGTTTGGTATATAAACCTTCATTTTCAAACAGGTTTGAAGATCTTGGTAGGCAAGGGGTCTTACATTTGCTATGCCAGGCACACAGCCAGGTTACAATGTGTGTGGCAGGGACACTTTGCATGTGAATGAATCTACGAATCTGCTTAACAGTGAGATGTGGAATTAAACAGAGTCTGGCACGTTGTTAGCATCAGGAAGAGTATTAACATGGTGCAGGTTAGACAGCTGGAATGGTAGAGGTTAGTCACGTTGGGGTTTAATGTCAGCTCCAGCAGTCAGGCGATCTTAACTCCCTCATCCACCTACACAATGGGATAGTTATAATGGTTATTTCACGGGGATGTAGGGATTAAATTAAATGCCCATTAAAATTACTTGCCACAGTCCTGGAGAAGTGGCTCAGTGAGATCTGAATGTGGTGGCATCTGAATGTTGTAATCCCCCTGCCAAGGAGGCAGAGACTGGAGGGTTCCTAGGGCTTGCTGGCTGCAGGCCTAGCTGACTTCACTAGTTTCAAGCTGGTGAAAAGATGATGGTGGACTGACTAATGATACCACATATACAAAAACCTGTGCACGTGCACACAGGCACGCATGCACACATGCACTCATGCACACGAACTGATTAGCACAATGTATAATCTACTAGGTTCTTTTCTCCTGTTGTGGCAAAAAGTTGCCAGAAGCAACTTGACAGGGCAGAACCTGTTTTGGCTTATGGCTTAAGAAGGGATGTGGTTCACTGTGGTGGCAGCAGCATGGTCAACATGTTCTCTATCAGGAAGCACAGAGGTGCACCCTGGTGCTCAGCTCACTATCTCTGCTTTCTATAGTTCAGGGCCCCAGTCCATGGAACAGTGACACCCACATTCAGGGTGGGTCTTGACCCCTCAATTAAAGCTTTCCGGAAATAGCCGTACAGGCACAACCGGAAGTGTAATTCCATGATTCTTAATTCAGTCATGTTGTGAGTGAAGATTAATCATTACACATAGCAAGCTGTTAGTGCTGTTAATGATGATAATAAAAGCATTCTTGTGATTTGAGGAAGAGTGGTGGGGATGGCCTGAACTCTGTGAGGATTTTTCTATGGGCCCTTGCTCTGACAAAGCCTTCAATCTCTTCCTTCTACACTACTGGGAAGAGCTTTATGGGGTCTGAGCCTGAGGTGGATATTAATGTGAGAATGTTGGAGCTAGAGGTTTCTGCAGCCTTTGAATAATAGACATTTGGAAAATTAAATATTTCTGTCGAGTGGCCCATAAATCTTGTCTTCTTAGAGGAATTAAAGCTGAGGCTGTAAATACCTGAGAGGGGATGAGCCAGCCTGGCAGCCTCCTGCCTATGGTCCCCGGGTGGGGTGGGAGATGCAGAGAGGGCCCCTGCTCAGGTGGGGTGGGAGATGGGGACTGTGGTCCCCGGGTGGGGTGGAAGGTAACTGGGTTCTAACTGTCCTCCTGTTGGTCTCACGGAGTAAGTCAGATATGGTAGGAGGACATTAATTCTTACCAGAGCAGACTGTTGTAAGCAGAGGTAGCCTGGTTCTTCAGCCTCTGGCTCCTTTACTCTGTATCCGGGGCTCTGTGTGCTCATGTGTGCTCCTTACATACAACGCCACTGCTTCATTCTGAAGTAGCCAGAAGACTCTCGTCAGAGACCAGGTGGACCCTTCGATCTTTCAATCACAAACGCAAACAAACCTTTGCATCATTCATTCGTTATCCCGCACCAGGTGAACAAGGTAAAATGGAGCAGAATAAGGGCTGATTCCAAAGATGAGTAGCAAGGAAGAAGGAAGGACTTCCTGGAGGAGACAGTGCCAGAACCGGAAGGATTTGCTAGAAGGGGCAAGAGAGCTAGAGTGGAACGGGAGAAACACCTTCTTCTAAACTCCCCAGACAAGGAGGCTAAATGAAGCCAGGGTGCAGGGGGGTGGGGTGGGGAGGGCAGGAAACAGCAGTCACTGAGCACCTTGAATATTAGGTTTCTACCAAAGGGTACTGGCTAAGTAAGATCTGGTGGAGATGGTAGAATGGCTTAAGCTGACAAGAAGTAGGAAAGCTTCAGGCTTGCGTAGACATGAATGAGAAAGTGTATGGCTGCAGCTGTGGACTGATATGAGAGAGAAAGTTAATCAACCGGAACAAGGGATGACCGGACACGGAGGATATCATGTGGGGGAATGGAAAACCCAGGCTTGAGGTGGGGAAGAGTGGGTAGCCATGACTTTAATATGTAGGGTCCAGCTGCTTAGTGTCTGTAGGCGCTTTGTGTGCGTGTGCTGTGACCTCTGGGCTATGGAAATGAGACTGACTATGATGCGTTAGACAGACCTTTGAGATGTCAGGCAGGCACCTGGATGGCCTGGCTCCCAGGAGCTGGGTTGGTGACGTGTACCCCTTCACTGCTCCCCCCGCCCCCAAGGCACAACCTGGGAAATGTTAGGATTCTGAGCTCCTTTTGTTAGCTGTGAAGAAAATAAAGTCTTTCTTCTAGACTTCTGATCAATGCAGGCGTGGTCTAGGGTTTGCTGGCTAGTACATACTACTTCTGAGCACAGCTTCTCCTAGGTTAATAGATGAGTCCCTTCAGGAGGAAACCACTAGAAAGTCTTCAGCCTAGCTTCAGGAAAGCTTCCAGAGGGGCACTCTGGGATTCTGGGATATATGCATTTGTGTGTGTGTGTGTGTGTGTGTGTGTGTGTGTGTTTCCAGACTTCTCCATAGCCCAAGTTCCCTGGATCTGATAATACAACTGGGATTTGGATGTACTCCAATGCCCAACAGTGAACCTGTAAAAGGAGTTAAGAGAGCTCCATATTTTGGTGTCCTTGAGAGAAAAATCAAAGTGAAAATGCAATTTTCAGGGGCTGTGAAATGTGAACTTTTTAAATTACATTAATTTTTTTGTTTGTGTGTGGGGGGAGGGGAACTCAGTTTCCACAGTGAGTGTGTGGAGGTCAGAAGACAACCTATGGGGAGTCTGTCCTCTCCTTCTGCCATTTGGATGCTGGTAATTGAACTCAGGCCATCCCGCTTGGCGGCAAATGTCCTTATCTCTCCAGCTCTAAAATGTGAGGTTGAAACACTGGGATTCTGACCAAGCTAGGCTAAAGCTTGGGACAAAGCAGCAGCTGAGGTGTTGAAGTGACCAGTGGGGTGAGTGCCATTTTTGATCACTATCTGGTTGGTTCTCTGGATCTGGTTTTCCCAGTGCTCCTGGAGAAGAAAGGCTCAGGCTCTTGTTCAGAGAATTGAGTCCTATGGGCTTTTCTTTTACTCTTTACCAGCCCTGGTCTCACTTATTCCCGCAGGCTGCTCTGAGTACCCCCAGCGTGCAGTCTGCTTCCTACCTGGCCTGCAGGGGCCTGGCAATAAGATCTACTATAAGTGCTTCTCTGGGGATGTATCTCGTGCATTTCTTATTAGCCCATTAAAAGCTTGAGCTTGGGTCAGGGATTCTGGGACAGCCCGTGGTTTAGGAAGACTGGGTTGAGAGACAGATGCCTTAAGAGGAATGGCCCAGAAAAAGGTCAATGCAGGATTTGGGTGTACTAGAAACTAGGCAAGTCCTGGAGCCTGCAGCCAGTTCTGTCTCCAGGCCTTTGGCGTGCAGTAGGCCTTGGTTACTCTGGCAACTCACTCAGTCCAGACAGCATCAGGCAGCTGAATCCAGCCCCTTGTTAACGGGGAAAATGCGCCTATTGAAGCTCCAGAGCGGAGCTTCTGCCTTTTATTGCAAGAGGCGCCAGTGGCGTCCATTTGTAAACTTAATAGTGTTCTCTTAAGGGGATTTGACCCTGGAATCCTCAAGGCCGCGTTGGTCCTGGAGGGGGCCAAGACTACTGCAAGCTTATCACCTCGCCTTCCCCAGCACCCTAAGCTTGACCTTGACCTTGTCCCTGCCTGCCAGAGACAGGCAAGGTAGCCCAGGGTTCCTCCAGGAATGAGGCTCCAAGCACACAATTGGGAACCTAGAGGACTTAGGTGCCACTGTTGGAGAAACTCCGAGCCCGGGGCGGCGGCGGGGGGGAGAGGGGGAGCGAGCTTGGTCCCAATGTCAGAGCTTCCCCTTGTCCTGGCAGTGCTGGTGAGGGTGGCTCCGGCCGATCCAGATCGCCTAGGCAGAGGTTGGGGAGAATGCTAATGTACCCGCCCTGGTCCCTGTCCGTGGCCTGGTCTGTAGTGAGGCAATTAGCGGGGGCAGATGTACACGACGCAGACTCGCCGCCCCCGCGGCCTGGGGCTCCTCGAGGCCCCCGAGTGGGCTGGAGAGTGTCGCGTGGGCCTTCCGGGAGCCGGCTGATTGGACTCGGCTCAGGACTTCGCACAAGGGCGGCTCTGTGCACAGCTTCGCTGGCCTCCCCTCCCTGCTTCCTTGGTACCCACTGCCTCCTCTTTCCGGTTATCCTTTCCACCCGGGGGGGGGGCGGGGGTCCTGCCTCACCGCCCACCTCCCAGCTCTCGCCGCTCACTCTTGCGTTGGGGGACCCTTTGCCGGTGAGTGGTGAGTGTCTCGCAAGCAAGTCAGGGCCCCGCTGGGGCAGCGTGGGAGGACAGGCTGCAGAGCTCGCGTCATCCTGCCCCTGGGGACTGCTTGCGTCTGCCATCCCACCAGCGCGCCACGCGGGGCATGTCTGCCATGTCGCCACCAGCTGCCGACCTCATTAGGGCTCCAATCATGGAGGAGCGGGCGGCTAAAGGACCATAGGACCCAGAGCTAAGTGACTGCGAAGATATTGACAGGTTCCCTGGAAACCCACTTTCCAATGAATGGCTGTGTGGCCTCCTCCTTTAATTAGCAGGAGGGAAGCCGGACAAGTTGTTACAACACCAGGGAAACGATAAAAGATGGCTTTGTATTAGTGTGGCAAATTTTATTAATCCAAGAGAAAGGGTAACTGAGACATGACAGCCGTGTGTGTAGTGCCTACTGAATTTGTAATAACCCAATCTTGTTCTGAATCATTCCTGCGTTGGCAAACGGAATATAAAGCATTTAACAGATCCAGGATAGTAAGAAGTACAATAGAGATCAGCCAGTGGGGAGGGCAGATTGGGGGAAGTCTCCCAGGCAGGGCAGTGCAGCAGCGGTTAATGAGACCCAGCAGAAATGCACAGGCTGGTTTAAGGCTCATCTCATTAATTATACCTGCCACCCTGGCTCCTTTCAACATCTCACTCTTTCCACTTACAATTCAGAGGTAATATCTGGCCACAGGAGAAAACTTAGCTAATAGCACATTAGTTGGTAGGGAGTGGACACAACCATGTTTTCCTAGAGGGAATAAGAAAGCAAGACATAGGAGAAAGTTGAGACACCAGGTCTTGCCTCCTTGCTTAAGCTGGATGGGGAAGTGCCTTGTGTTTACTTTGCTTCAGCTATGTTGTTGCAAGGAAGTGTCATTTTGGTGATAAAGATCAGAATGAGGCCACTGAGGTTAAATTTTCCATCAAGGTCCGGGTCAATGGGTACTTGGATTTGTAGTTCACGCCTTCAGACTCAGCCATTCTTTCCTTATTACCCCAGGCCTGAGATTTTACTTCACAAATGAAAGGGCCAAAACCCTCTTCATTTGAGAGGCCATTTAGTGAGGGATTCTAGTTCTTAAGCTGCAAGGGATTTCAAGAGATCCCCTGATGTAGGTAAGCTTTTCTTGGATGGGAATGGTGGCTCAGTTGTATAATACTTGCTTTGCAAGCATGAGGACCCAAGTTTTATCTCCCAGAACCCTTGTTTAAAAGAAGCCATATGTGGCTGGTTACTTTTCTGGTGAGAGGGACAGGAAGATTCCCAAGGATCTGTGCTCTCACTTGCACACGAACACACACGTGAGCTCACATATGCACAAACGCACTCCCCCTCCCCCCCCACTTTTTATTCTGTTTTTTAGAAATCACCGGACTCAACTACATCAAGCAGCTTGCCTAGGGGAGTCCAGATAGGAACTGACTGTGGTTGAGCAAGGAGATTTGACCTCAAATTCCTTCCCACATAGGAAAACCTGAAACCTCATCTAAGTCCACAATGGTATTAAGATGGTCACCTTAGGACTGTTTCGTCAACGAGTGCTATCTGGACTCTGCAGAGTAGTAGAAGGAGAACACATTCACCCCTAACTATTCCAACAGGCTGTAAGCCCCCTTGGACTGCAGATTCTATTTTCTAAATGAGAGGTAGGATAGTTAATTCCTAATTGTTGATATCAGTTGAGAAGGATTTTCTAGTGACTCTGTTTTTTGTTTTTTGTTTTTTGTTTTTTTTTTTATCCCAGCCACAGTTTTCCTCTCTCTTCTCCTCCCCAACCCCCTTTCTACAGTTCATCATCTGTTTCTTATCCTGAGGGTTTTGAAGGGCTCACTATTGGAACCAAGGCTCAGAAAGATCCAGTGTTGGACCTGCAGAGCATAGGGATGTCTCTGTTACAGTCAGCAGAGCCAAGGGTTTAGAACAGACTGGTTGAAGGCTGAGTGCCGGGACTCAGGGGAGACAACCAGCAGGAATGGCCAGTACTTCCTCAACAGGGAGAAATTGGGGAGGTGGTAGCCTCCAGGGCAGAGAAAGGTGGTCCTGGCCTCTAGAGAGTCCATATGCCCCACCAAGACACTTGATTATAGCCCTGTATGGCAAGTAGGTTTCTGGAGGGATGTGACTTCTTGTGACTGCCTAGTGGGCACACTGTTGGGCTTTTCAAAGAGCGACTGCCCCAGTCTTCTGCCTCAAGAACAGGAGTAGATGGGAAGCACCCGCAAAGGGAGGATCTGGCCACTGAAAATTTATGTCTCAGACATCCACTCTCTTTAGAGAGGTGGTCCTGTTGGTCTGTGGTAAGCCAGCTCTGTCTGCTTACCTGCAGGCCTCAGTTCCCAGGGGAGGCTGAGATTGTCTCCTTCCAGTCACCTCTTCTGGACCTGAAGCCTGGGGTGTGGGTCTGTTTGCTCTCACCCAGCCCTTCCTACCAGGGACAGTTGGGGGGGGGGATGAGACTAGATGTCCTGAAAGGTTTCCCTCCCAACTCCGGAGAGAATCACCTGTCTCCTTTGCCAGCATGAGGAGGAAGTAAGCAAAAAATACTTCTGTTAAAAAAAGAGACAAAAACCTGGAACACAACCCCAGCCTCCAGTTTGGGTTTGCAAAGTAGAAAACAAAACAGAACCATTTTCCAGGTTACTTTTATGTTATTGCCTCTATAATGTGCCCCAAAATATTTTTCAAGTGATTCATCTACAATCCAATAAGAACAACGGCTGTTACCATTCGGATGAAAGGAACTGAGGAGCATTATTGAGCGATTTGGTTTTATGAAGGGAAGTGGCACAGGTGCTCAGAGCCATTTGCCTGAGGCACTGAGTGAGGTCTGGGACCGTCTGCGGTCTGCTGCTCTGGGCGGGGCAGCTGGCATGGCTGCAGGTTGGGTAATAGATTAGTCTGCCGAAACAGGAACAGGGGATGTAAGGATGACCAAGGTGTCACCATTTCATTTCAGCACATGGGTCCCAGCTAGTACAGCCTGCTATCTTCCAAAATGATCATGGCTGACGTTAGGGAAAGAGCTCAATAGGGAAAGTACTTGCTGAACAAGTGTGGAAACCTGAGTTCAGATCCCCAGCATTCAAATGAAAAGAGGGGTGTGGTGGCAAATGCCTGTAATGTCAATATTGAGGGGCAGGGATGAAGAGGCAGGAAGATGCTAGGAGCCTGCTGCTCATTCAGTCTAGCCAAAATGCCAAACCCCAGGGTGAGTGAGAGATCCTGTCTCAAAACATAGAGAGTGGTTGAGGGAGACCCCTGATGTCATCTTCTGGCCTCCATGTTCACACACACACACATGCACACATACACACACACACACACACACACACACACACACACACACACACACACACGCACGCACGCACGCACGCACGCACGCACGCACGCACGCGCACGCACGCACGCGCACGCGCACGCACGCACACACACACACATACACACACGACTAATAATAGTAATGGCAATAATACTCGTTCATGCTTGATGGAGTCTCTAGGTTACACAGCTGGTTTGTTTTGAGAGCCTTTTGGGATTGAAACAGATGTGATCATCCCCATTTTACAAGTGAGAAAACTAAGTCTTTGATATGTTTAATACTTTATCCAAGGGTCAAAGTTCCCCATCTCTCATTCTCCCAAGTGTTCTGGTTTTGTTTGGATGATGTTTGGCATAGAGCCCAGGCCTCAAACATGCTATGTGTCTTAGTTACTTTTATATGGCTGTAAAGAGACACCATGACTACCATGACTAAGGCAATCTACAGAAGAAAGAAGAAAGTTAATTGGGGCTTACAGTTTCAGAGGGAGTCTGTGACCATCATGGTGAAGAACATGGTAACAGGAAAGCAGGCCTGGTGCTGGAGACATAGCTCAGAGCTTACATGTTGACACACTACCAAGAGGCAGAGAGAAAGCCTACCTGGGAATAATGTGAGTTTTTATATTTCAACCCCCCCCCCCCCCCCCCCCCCCCCCCCCCGCTCCCAGTGACACACTTCCTCCAACAACACCTGATCCTTCCCAAATGGTTCCACCTCCTTTTGACCAAGCTCTTTGGGGGACCATTTCTTATTTAAATCACCACACTGGGAAAGTGCTATATGCTGAACCACACTGCCAGCCCTTCTTCCCCCTCCAACTCCCCTGTTGCCTTTCAATTTTTTCATCCTTTGGTCCAGTCTGACCTCAAACTCATGGCAATTGCCTTGCCTCAGTCTCTCTAGTTCCTGGATTATAGTAGTTACCCTGTCTAGATTCATCTTCCTATTTCTGTCTATAAGCATCGCCTATGTAAACGATTGGGACTTTCATTGACTTTTGAATTGAGGATAGTGAAGGGTAGCTTCCCTCCAAAGGCATAGTATTCGTCATGAGGAACAAAGAAAGCCATTAATCAGGAAGCAGGAGTGGCAAGGGAGACCCCAAGGTGGATAGGGAGAAGATGTAGACCCTCCTATTATACATTCAGACTTGAGGGAGGCTGGGTCTAAACAACAGTGGAAACCCTAAATGGTGGGCAGGAGCCGGATGGTTGAATTGGGAAGGGGAGGTGTGAAGGACCTAAGCACACCAGCAGAGTTCTCTTGCTGTAGTCTGAGGAGAATAGAGACACTTTCATCATTCTCTGCTCTCATTAGACACACTTCTTGGGATTAGGGTCAAGGACCCATTTCCATAGCAAAGCCTTATATGGCAGGAGAGTTGGCTGCTGGGGGTGGGGCACCCTCTTGGTGGCAGTGGTAATGAATGAAAGACCCCCCTAGGGCAAGATGAAGCACAGGTGACCAGGATCAAGACAGAATTCCTGCTGCCCAGCTTCATCCTGTCAACCACAGAGGGTCAGGGTTAGGGAATTTAAGAAAAATAGTCATCATTGCTTTTAGAGTATGAGAGAAATGTTTGGAAGGTTCCTAACAGTGTTGTGGTGTTTTCTGTCCCTGAGTCCCAGCCTCTCTTTTGGAAACAATGGCCCACAACAGGTTTTTGCTCTTCCATCTCAGGCTTATATATCCCTATAGTTTGTGTGTGCTGCTATATGTTAATGTGTTGATTACATGAATTATTGAACTTCCTATTTATGGTAATGTGGATCGAATGTTTTAAACTGCTGTCCATTCTGATTATTGCCTTTAAACATTCATTAAGTCGATATTCAGAATTCACACTATTATGTGGACTTGACTATTATTTACAAATGGCTAATGCAGCATAGTTTTCTGTGTGTGTGTGTGTGTGTGTGGTGTGTGGTATATGCTTGTGTGCATGCACAAGTGTGTGCAGATGCACTTGCCCTTGAGGATGTGTGTGGAGGCCAGAGTGTAACAGTGGGTTTCTACTCTGTCACCCTTACTTTGGTCTTTCACTGAACATAAGCTCACTATTTCAGATGTCTTTGTTACTCTTCTATTGGGGTGAAGACACCACGGCAAAGACAATTCACGGGAGAAGAGTCTGTTTGGGGCTTGCAGTGTCAGAGGGTTAGCATCCAGGACCATCATGGCAGGGAGCATGGCAGCATGCAGGAAGGCATGCTGCTCAAACAGTAGCCAAGAGCTGACATACTAAGACATAACCACAGGCAGAGAAAGTTATCTAGGAATGGTGCTGGCTTTTTAAACCTCAAAGCCTATCCCCAGTGACGTACCTCCCTCACATCTTCTAATCCTTCTCAAAGAGTTCCACCAATTGGGGACCACATATTTAAATATATGAGCCTGTAGGAGTCTGTCTTATTCTTCGATTGCTTCAAAGAGTTTCCATGACCAAATCAAGTTATAGAAGAAAGAGTTCATTGGGGGCTCACTTATAGTTTCAGAGGGTTAGAGCTCATGACCATCCTGATGGGGGGGTATAGCAGGAGGCAGGCAAGCGTGGCGCTGAAATAGTAGCTGAGAGCTCACATCTGCTACAAAATCAGGAAGACGAGAAAGAGCTAATTGGGCATGGCATGGGTGTTTGAAACCCTTTGAGCCTGTCCTGTGACACACCTCCTCCTACAAGGTCACATCTCCTTATCTTCCAAAAGTTCCACCAACTGGGGACCAAACATGAGCCTCTGGGGGGCATTCTTATTTAAACTACCACACTGGCTGAATAGTAATCCTCCAGGATCCTCCTGTCCCTACCCCAGAGCTGGTTACAGATGTACGACACCGGACCCAGCTTTTATGTGGGTGTGGAGTATTCCAACTCAGGTTCTCCCTCTTCCAAGCTAGCCTTTCATGTGGGAGTCGATCTGCCCAGCCATATTTCTCTTCTCATTGCAAACCGCTTCACTTATTCCTACTTATTTTCTTTGTGTTTACCTTTTGGAGTGATCTTCCTCCACGCTGGTTTCTTTGGGTGATCATTTCATTCCAGCACATCTCTTGGAGAGTTCGCTTGGGACCTCTGTGCCACTTGCTCCCCAGGCCTGCCACATTGGTCCTTTCACGGCATTTCCTTTTGCTGTTCTCTGCCTTGGAACTCAAGGGGGCTGTTTGTTATCTGCAGTCCCTGAGGCCAGGATCTTACAGCATCTTCTTTGTAAGTTGCTCCATGGTTCTGCTGCAGCCTATTGTCTCCGAGTCCTCAGGTGGAAAGGATGTTGAGCTGTTGAGGACTTGGTCATGAGCATTCCCCCTGTGCCTGTGTTTTGTTTCATTTTCTCAGACTCTGGCTGGCTGTTTTCTGTGACTGGTGCGCAATGGCTCCTTCCCCAAGCTGGGTCTCCTATTTTCCAACTTGGTTGAGGGTATTTCCTCATCTTACTGAAGGATCTTGCTATATAGGGAAGCTGATCGGAGAGGTCTTCGTAGGTGTCACATTTGTAAGTGGCAGAATTATGGTTCAGGTCTAGATGTCCTTTCCCAGACCTGGTGATTTCCCTCAGAACAGTGATCTTGACTCTTGATCCCACTGGCTGAATAGGGGTAACTTCTGCTGCTAATCCTCATCACAGACGGCCTCCTGTGCTGTTCCCTTCCTCTCTGGCAGGCCTCTCTATTGAAGTTTGTCTCCCAGCATCCTGCATCTTTGCTTTGATCCTTTGTATAGGATATGATCTGCCAGGAAGAAACCCCAGTCCAGTGGAGACCTGGATGTTTTGTACTTTTCTGGGTGACCAGGCCCCTAATGGTGGGAAATGTGGTTTATAGGAACCATGACCATGACTGTTTTTTTGTTAATCATACAACCCTGCTTATGCTACTTGGAACTTTTGTGACAAACTACTGGCAGCTGGGTTGCTTTAGCATCAAATAGTCATTTCTCACCATCCCAGAGCCTGAGAATGTCAAATGCAAGAGGCTGACAGATTCGGTTCCCTCTGCTGGTTTGCAGGCAGATATCCTTCTGTCTTGATGGGGAATAGAGACAGCAAGAGCACGCTCTGCTATTTTTTCCTAAGGGCACTGATCCTATTTGCAAGGGCCCCACACTCCTGACTTTATCACCTCCCAAAGTTTCCACATTTTTCTTGGGGATTCAGATTTCAAAACATGAGTTTAGAGGGAACACAAACTTTCAGTCCCTTATGCATCATCCCTCAGCATAGTACCTTGCAGCCCTTACTGGGGAACTATGGCCGCAGCTGGTGTCCCCTGAGAGCCATCACAATCCTACCCTGTGCCTGCATGCTGAGGTGGGAGGCAGAAGGAATACTCCTTGGAGGGCTGGCTGCCTGGGGCAGGAAGGGGGCTGCCTGTCCCGTTTTGCTCCTTCCATCCCCCTTTTCAGTCACTTCCCAAAGCTTCATCTTTCTTGGGAAGTTTTCCAGGCAGAGTGGATGCCAGAAGTCATGCATAAATAAACCTACACAGATGATTCCCAAGCCCAGCTTTAGCCATTAGTCTCAATCGCTCTTATGCACTAAAGTCTCTCCCAGAGCTGTTAAAGGGAGCCATGCTGATTGACTTGTGACACATTCCCCTTTTCATTTTGTCTTCTCCCTCCCTCCTCTGATTTAGGTACAAATTAGTATTGAAATGACCCCAGTAAGACCATTAAATGTTCTGCCAGAAGATGGAAAAGCAAGAGGCCTCAGTCATCCATAAATTCTATAGTCAGGCACAATGCCACGGAGAAGATGACCATGTTCTATTCATTTTTTCCTTCCTTCTTTCATTCACTCAGTCTTACCAACCTAATAGTGGTCCAGGCAGTGGCATTATAAAATCAGTGTCTTTCAGTCTGAAGCATTTACAGTGCATTTAAGGCTGATGACCTCTAGTGACCCATAATTAAGGCCATGAAACCAGGCTGATTCTGGGGGCTCTGTAAGGTGTCCAGCGTGTTCTACTTCTCGGGTTGAAGAAGAACAGCTCTTATGTGTGAATAAGAGCCCTGTAAGTGTTTGTTGTTGAGGCTTCTGCTGCTTGATCAATAAAGCTAATCCTTCCATTGTGGTCAGGATATGAATCTTCAGTCGTGTGAGAATTTCCCCTTGAATGTGATGCTAAGGCCTCTAAATCAGACTCTGTCCTATTGCAGAGAACCAGAGTGTGATGAAAAAGTCCTTGGTGGTTTGATGCTGACAGGAAGCTGAATAGGTAGCAAGGAGTTTCTCTGTTTTCCTTGTCTACCCACTATAGCCAGGACCACCCACAGCTGCCAGTATGTGGGCTTCTACTCAGTATTGGCTTGTGGGCCCCATGAGGTTCAGCTCAAATCTTGCCTCCCTGGAAAGTCAAAATTGGGACACTTAGGACTCAGACAGGACCCTGATTAAGTTGTTGTGGCCAGAGAAGGAGGGTGAGGCCAGGAATCGCAGCCCAGGCTGGGGTCATGGCTGCTGCAGACATTGTGTATGTGTATGGAGCTACAGCCAGGCGGTGGTGGTGCACACCTTTAATCTCAGCATTTGGGAGGTAGAGGCAGGCAGATCTCTGAGTTTGAGGCTACCCTGATCTACAGAGTGAGTTCTAGGACAGCCAGGGATGTTATACATCCTCGTTACAGAAACCCTGTCTTGACCCTCCCACCCACCCACCCACACACCCACCCACCCACCCACCCACCCACACACACACACACACACACAAAGAATCAGGAAGTCATAGAGGTTCAGCACTGGGGCTCAGGCAACTCTCCTCTCTAGTGTATGGAGGTGGTCCAGACTAACTCTAAGCCAGTAGTTTCCTGGGCCCTCTGTATCCTTGAAGCCTGGCCAGAGCTTCAAGGCAGTGGAAACACTTTTGGCTTCTATTAACTCATCTCACTAACTCCCCTGCTACTTGGCCAGGGCCTCAAAACCCTGATAGCATCCCTAAAAATTATTGTCACCTTGAGGGGTCAACAATTGTCCCTCAGATAGTTTGATATCTGGTGAACAAAGGGAAGAATGGGCAAGCTGAGGGAAGTGGGCCCTGAATCCCACGGTTCACCTCTCAGCTCCTGCACTATGAAGTGAGACTTCAGAAAGAAGGCTTGTCTTTGACCTGGCCCAGGCTAGTAGTCACAGAGGCCTGGGATCACAGACTCACCCAAATCACTCAGCTCTCATAAGAATACACACAGCTTTTTAAGGGTCTTTGCTGGGGAGGGGGGAAGCACTGGAGAGATAGCTCAGAGGTTAAGAGCATTGATTGCTCTTCAAGAGGTCCTGAGTTCAAGTCCCAGCATCGGCATGGTGGCTCACAACCATCTATAATGAGATCTGATGCCCTCTTCTGGTGTGCAGGCAAAACATGCAGGCAGAACGCTGTCTATATATTAAAATAAATCTTACTTTAAAAAACAAAGAGTCTCTGTACATCTTTAATCTCATCTCCTCTTGGGCCCTGCTTTAAGGTACTGGTCAGGGTGGTTGTCCATGGCCACTAGACTTTAAGCAGAGTTCCCCTTTACTGACAACAAGTTAAACCTCTCCCGTTCTTGCCAGATCCTTTCTTTTCTTTTCTCTTTTTTCTCTCTCATCTCAAACCTCTTTGTTCTTTATCTCACGGCTTCTCTCCAGCCTTAATGTAAGTGTCTAAAGAACAAGGGAGGCTCCTCTGCCCTGGTCCAGACATATTGAAGCACTGCGGGGTGGGTGGGGATAGTAGCCAATGTTGAGTGAGTTGAGCAGTAGTCATGGCAGAGTGGGCAGGGAACAGCATCGGAAGTCGCGGAGTCGGATACCCCCCCCCCACACGTTTTTGGGGCCTTCTCAGAAAGAAGCCATAATGGAAAGTAGCCTGAAGATTTTCTGTCCTGCCAGGGCCCAAGGTCTGGACAAATCTCTCTCACTTTGTGGCCCCACGGATGCTTATAAAATAATTACTTGGAGACTTAAATTAATTATAAACTGATTGGCCTATAGCTCAGGCTTTTTGTTACATCTGAAATTAACCCGTTTATATAAATCTATGTATTGCCACATGGCTGGTGGCTAGCTAGTACTTTCACATCTTATTTCTTGGGCGGCTGGCTTATGTCTGTCCTGACTCTGCCTTTCTTCTCTCTCCCTCTCTGCTTAGATTTCCCACCTGGCTGTAAGCTATTTTACAATAAGGCCAGAACAGCTTCTTTATTAACCAATGGAAGCAACATATAGTCATAGTGTACAGAAAGCCATCCCACATCAGTGGAGGGGTAGTAATAACAGTAGGAACCCAAACAGCAGACACTTCAACACTTGCCATTGAGCAGCAACTGATGTGTAGTATCTCATTAATGCTTAGAAAGACACTCAGATTGCTCTCATTTTTACAGAGGAGGAAGTAGGTCCTTGGCTGACTCTGGGCCATTGCTCAGGACTCTATTGAAGAGTTCCTTCTTTGGAAGGCTCTTACACCCCTTGGCCCACCCCCATTGTTGCCTTTCTTTTCTTGATCACTGTTGGTTAGCCTCTGCTGTACTGAGGTGTTTACACATATGCTATGGAATTGGTGTTCAGTCAAGTACTTTTGAATAAGTAGTCAGACGCATCCTGTTGGAGTTTTAATGAGGACTCTGACCCAGAGGGGCATGTGTTTGAACCCTTGATCCGTAGCTAGTGACACTGTTTTAGAAGATTATGGAGCCATTAGAGGGTAGAGTCTTGCTTGAGGAAGTGGGTAACTCTGAAGTGGACCTTAGTAGCCAGACCCCACTTCTTATCTGCTCTTGTAAATTTCTTAAAATTTAATTTTGTGGCTTATCTGAATGTGAACCACATGTGGACATGTTCCCAAGGAGGCCAGAAGGGATAGTCAGGTGCACTTAACTGCTGAGCCACGGTCTATAGCTGCACCCCTTGACTGTATCCCTTCTAACTCTAAGCCAACAGACCCTCCTTTGCTAAGTTATTTTCTTTCGCCAGGTTGCAACCCCCCAGCAATGAGAAAATTAACTAAAACACCTTTTTACGTCAATTGGCAACCCCTCCCCAAGGGGTATTGTGTTGTTTCATGGTAAATAATTGTCCCACCTACTGGTTTAATAAAAAGAGCTGATTGGCCAAAGGCAGGCAGGAAGTGTAGGCGGGGCTACCAGACTAAGAAAATCTCTGAGAAGAGAATGCCAGAGCAGAATTCTAGAGAGAGGCCTGGAAGAAGCCGAGGACAACCATACAGCTTTAAAGAAAGGTACCGAGCCTCATGGCTGAACAAGAGTCATGGGTTAGATGAAGGGTAGAGAGCTAGCAAGTGATATGCCTGGGCCTGAGGCTGATCAGCCAAAAACTAATGAAAGGGTCTGTGTGTCTCTGTAGGACTGTGGGACTACAGGACTGCGGGACTGCGGGTCTGTGGGCCTAGACCTTGAGGTTAGGCCGGAAAGTCCGGGCCAGAAACCTCATACTACACCCCCCACCCCCTGAATTCCTGTGATTCATCCACAGGAAGGAGGCTCTTGGCTCTGAGATTCCCAGCAAAGGTATGCTGGGTAGAGGCGTGACCTGGGACTGAGCACCTCTGTTTAACCTGCTGTGTGTGAACATATACAGATTGACAAAAAAGGAAACCTCTGACCTTAGGGAACTTTAACACTGAATGTGTAGGGTCTAGAGACCCTTCCAAAGAAATCCCTTTATATCACTGTACTAAAGCTATGACGTGTTTTATTTCTGAAAATAACTCTTGAATTAGCTCTCTCGGGGTTTGAGAAGAATCATGCGGCATCATTCTCCATAGTCTTTAAGCCTGAGGCACCCCTACATGGTCCCTGCTGCTCAGGAGGGCCATCAGCAGTGGGATCCTGACACGCCTTTTGGAAGGCATTTTGGCACCCTCTGCAAAGAGCATGTTTCCCCACTCAGCCTGTGGTGGCTGACAGCATCTCAGAATGACTATCTTTCCATTTATCATTTGTCCCATGCCTCTGCTCCCTCTCTCTGCCCAGCCACACTGCCTTGTACCTCATTTAATTTTCACAGTGATCCAGTGGCTTCTCATGAACCTTGTCTGCTTCACTTTGTTCCTCTTTCCTCAGGCGTGAGGGCTTCATCCACTGTTGAAACCCTCCTGCCCACTTGAAGCATATTTATAGGACATACTGAGGTTGCACACCCTGCTAGATGTGTTACGCTTGAGTATGTGAGTTGATGGATGGGTGCAAGCAGAAACAGAATTCTTCCTATACTCTACCTCTGCCATTCTTTCTGAGACCACAGGGAACCCAGATTTCCCGCTGGTGTAGACTTGGGCAGGACTGAAGCTGTGTCAGTAACCCCCTCCTTTATCTTGCTTCTGAACCACACAGCAAACAGAACCCTTGAATCTGAAGGGACTCAAGGAAGGGCTTACAGGCAATCCAGACAGCATCCTGATGCAGCTGGGGATGCCACCCCTTTCATTTTCTGGGAGGCAACCAGAGGAAAACAAAGTATGAATGGCCATAATTTACTGGGCTCCTGGGTGAATTTGTATTTCATTCTGATTATTGAATGTGTCGCCTAATTGCAGCTATAAAAGGAATAGTCCGTCTTCCTCATGAAAGCCCAGTGCTGGCTGATTGTTGTTTAATTAGTTGATTCCAGTGGTCGAGGGGTGAGTTTGGAATTACAATTACAGCTCCTATTATTTCATGGAGATTGCTGAATTAATTAGCGGAGCAATAGAATTCCTCATTGTTGACGTCTTAAGAATCTACAATAATAACTTTCAAAGTGGTCGCAAGGATGGAAGTTAGGAATAGATTTATCTTCTCTGCTGGGTGAGCCTGGACTTCTGGACAACTAAGGCTTCCTTACCTAGGGAGGACTGGTGTGTGTGTAGAGGCAGGTGCCCTTGACTGGTGAGGCCTTTGATTGGCAAGGAATCTGGTGGGGATCCAAACACCTGATTTCATTTCTCTGAATGAAAGAAAGTGAGGTGGAGAGCAGAGGTGATTGAGGTGTAAAGATAAATACAGAAATGAAGAGGCCAGCTGAGGTTGTGATTAGAGGTCAGAGTTAAGCTCTGGTGGTCATGGACAGTCATTCTGACCTGGTGTGCCTCTAGGGAAGTCACAGGCGTGAAGAGTCAGAAGGCATGCAAAGCCCCCTCCCTGGGAGCTATGTAGGTTCCTGTGAATCTGTCCTCAGTGTCCCTCTGTGGCCGACAGGCTGGGCTGGGTCCAGGAGCAGCCTTCTGGTTGCTGTCTCAGCTGAGTGCTGGAGTTGGGTGGGAAGCTGTGGGAATTCTGGCTCCCCCGGGTTTGCCTCTCAGTCTCTTCCTTTTATCTTTGCCCTCTCTCCAGTAATCACCAGAAACATTGTCTCCCCTGGATATAAAGGAGAAATTGCCCTGTAGCTCTAGCCAGGGAGGCGATAATGAGAACTGAGGAGACACTGTTTATCCAGGTGGTAAATATCTGAATAATCCTGAAGGTCATGTGGCAGCTTTCTTTCCAAGAAAAATTTCTTCTCTGGTTTCTCTAAGCACAGGTGAAATGGGATTTGATTTGCTGCCATCCCATACTGTACCTGTGGGCTGAAGCAGTGGCTTCTGCAGTCTAGAGACACCTACAAATGACTAGAAGAGGTTGTAGAGAATCAAGAATGGAGGTCTTTGTGAAGAATAGACCAGGATTATGGGGACCTCTTGGTTTGGCTTCTGGTTCTAAAGGCATTTGCCCAATAAAAGATGTGTGGGGCCTTATCCCAGGACTGTTCAAAGCCTCCTTTCCCCAAAGCCCCTTGCGTATATTCCAGGGGTATTCATTCCAAAGGATGAAGGAGCAGAGGCGCTCTTTGGAAGGCAGATCATTAAGATTTTAATGGGACATTTTCTGCTAGACAGGAGGATTGTAAAACACAGCTAATTTAGAGAGCTAGGGGATCACAGAGTCATTTTGCTTGTCGGCTAGGAAAGGCCAGACATGAAATTATACCAGTCCATGCCCTTGTGTCTCCCACCTTCCCAGCCACAGGTCTAGGCTGCCAAAGAATACAGGCCACTGTGCAGATTATAGGCCACCCCCACCCCTCCAGCTTGGCCTGCACTGCAGCCACAGCCAAGACCACCTTGGCATATTTAGATCCTTTGCAGCTGATTGCCAGAGTTGTAATTCAGCAGGGGCCTGTCCTTTTGGGACAATGAGTTTAACAGAAAAAATGAATTGGTAAAGGGATGGTGGTAGTATATGCACATGTGTATGTAAGTGTGTGCATGCATGAAACATGTAGAGTTAGAGCCAGCAAGGCGGAGAGGCAGGGAAGGAGGTGGGGAGACAGGGAAGGAGGTGGGGAGACAGGGAAGGAGGTGAGGGGACAGGGAAGGAGGTGGGGAGACAGGGAAGGAGGTGAGGGGACAGGGAAGGAGGTGAGGGGAAAGGGAAAGAGGTGAGGGGACAGGGAAGGAGGTGAGGGGACAGGGAAGGAGGTGAGGGGACAGGGAAGGAGGTGAGGGGACAGGGAAGGAGGTGAGGAGACAGGGAAGGAGGTAAGGGGACAGGGAAGGAGGTGAGGAGACAGGGAAGGAGGTGAGGAGACAGGGAAGGAGGTAAGGGGACAGGGAAGGAGGTGGGGAGACAGGGAAGGAGGTGAGGAGACAGGGAAAGAGGTGAGGGGAAGAGAGGGAGGTGAGAGGACAGGGAAGGACGTGAGGGGATAGGGAGGGAGGAGAAAAACAGGTCTAGAGAGAAGAGGAGTGTAGCAGGACATTATTGTCCTCCCTCGTGGGGTTGAGCTATTTGGGGGAAACTGATCTTAGCTGCATGTCTGCACTATTGGTGCAGCCAGTGGGGTGATGGAGAGGTAGAAATGGGCACCATTCAAAGATACAAAAGGGAGGCTAGATATGGGGCTCTGCCTCTTGACTTGGGCAATTAGATGAAGGAAGTCATGGCTCTGGGTATGTTCTGGAAAGTTTTGCCACCTAAAGATGTGTATAGTCTTTGAGATCACATAACATGAGGACATTATTGCTGACTCTATAGGGTTAGATGGAATAATGCAGCTAGAGCTTCTGAAACATAGTAGGTCCAACAAGTTGTCATTCTGCCTCCACTTCTTTCAGTAACGGTTCATGTGGTTGCTTAGCACCATGCCAGACACATGCTTGGCATTCGGTACCGCTTGGTGGAATTGGATCTCAAATCCTAGCAGCCATTCAGCAATGTCCTTAGGTCCTTGAGAGTTGGGTCATGCTGGGAACAGGCTAGGCAAGGGCTGACATCTTACTGAGCAAGCCAGCTAATACCATTTCCAGGGCTGCCTTGTCTGTCTGCCTGCTTTCTTTACCTGACCTATCCACACATGTCCAGGCACCAGATGAGGCTGAATCAGAGTGCAACTCTACTGTACTGCAAACTTACCTGTCGTTGCCAATTCCAGAGACCTTGCCCATCCACAGTGGGGCCAGGAAGGAGGTTCCAAGAGTAGCACCTCAATTCCTCCTATCTAAATAAATGACAGCGTCCCTCAGAGCGTTCTTGGAAAGGCGAGGTGACAGCCTCTTTCCTGAAGATCACAGCTGAGTTCAAGTGTCTGTTGAGCACCTACTGTGTGCAGGCCCTGCCCTAGCACCTGATGATTTAGCCAGGGACAAGGCCGATGATGGTGCTGCCATGGAGCAGGTGTGGCCAGGAGTAAATCTGGAGGTGACAAGTGCCGGGCCATGATGGAAACCCTAGGGTTGATGCGCTATGGATGCTAAATGGGGACATATGTGAAGAATTATGAGGTCAGTTATAGGGAGCCAACAAATCAGATCTTCATGGAGATCAAGGCAAAAGAAATGGAGGCCTTCATTTGGGGACATGCTTGGTGTGTTCAAGAGAACAGGCGGGTGCCAGGGTGGTGGTCGCGATCACAGGGTGATTGAGGATTAGAGGTCTGAGGTTTGAGATCTGAGAGTCAGGTTTCGCTTTGTACACCGAGGAAGGATTTAGGGTTTTGTTCTAAAATGCGCTGAGACATTGGGGGAGTTAGGCAGGGGAGTGACACTGTGCGATTTATATTTGAAAAGAGTAATTTTGACAGCTTTTTAAGAATAAACTATAGGGGAGGAGAAGTTAAGAAGCTTGAGTCACTGTAGGCTGGGTGAGAATTGGCAGTGCTTGCAGTGGGATGGCCCTGCAGGCACCAAACCTACGTAGGCAGTTTGGGTCTCGGACTTGCGTGTTGTCACAAAGGCGTGTACTACATTGACTGTAAGGCCTGCTCTACTGAGGGTTCCCTGACTTCTAACAGCCTAAAGTTGTACAGGCAACGCTACAATGGAGATGAGAAACATCACCACCTCCATTCTTGTAGTCAGCTGCCTCCCTTGGCAGCTTCTGAATTTTTTTTTTTTTCCCCTTCCCGTCCCCGGAGGCATGCCTTTTCCAGAGTGTCATATAAATGGAATCGAGCAGGAGGTAGCCTTCTTTCACTCAATATAATGCATCTGGGACTCATCGACGGGAGCATAGATGACTTTTTTACTTCCTTTTACTGCTGGGCAGTACTCCATTGTATAGAAATCACAGTTTCTTCCTTCACCAGCGGAGGGGAGCTGGGTTGTTTTCAATTCTTCAGCATTTTTAAATCAGGCTGCTGTGTACACTCAAGTACAGCTTTAGATGTGAACATAATCTGAGGAGTCTGGCTGCTCTCTGTCCTCACTGACGTATACTGTTAACCTTGAAATAAAAACCATGACAGTTCATTCTCCATTTTGACAGGTGTAGAGTGGTATATCACCTACAAGTTTAATTTGTATTTTCCCGCGTGCTTATTTGTAAACTCTGTTATTTTTGGTGAACAATCTGCCTGGGTCTTTTGAAT
Source organism: Phyllotis vaccarum (assembly GCA_033318265.1). NCBI lineage: Eukaryota > Metazoa > Chordata > Mammalia > Rodentia > Cricetidae > Phyllotis > Phyllotis vaccarum. The sequence continues at coordinate 88,515,264 of JARWLC010000012.1, forward strand.
TTTTTTTATCCATTGTTACTTGCTTTATTGTTGAATTTTGAGACTTTAAAAAATTATATCTGGGATATGAATCTTGTGTCTGATGTGCGATTTGCAAATACTTTCTTCCAGGCTGTAGCTTGCCCTCCCTCGGTCCCTCCTCTCTATTCCTTTCTTCTCTTTAAAGCAAAAGAGCAAGTATAGTAATAAAAATAGAAAAGAGATTAAAATATGTAGTTCCCCCGACTTCATTTTATTGTCACTTAGAAAATGGCGGTTGAAAGAGATGCTCTCTGATGACCTTACCTGGATGGCTTAGTTGGCAGTTTCTTCCTCTTTTGACTTTGAATAGTATCAGGATACATTTACCATAAAACTTACTATAGTAATTACTTAACTTAAATTCCCCGACATTAAATATATGTACAAAGTTGCACAGTTAGTTTTCAGAACTCTTGGTATCTTGCGGAACAAAACCACCCTGTACCTAAGTGGCAATACCTCATTCCCAGCTACTCTGCTCTACTTTCTGCTTCAGCAGATTCAACTATTTCTAGGTACCTCCTAACAGCGGAATCAGATGGTGTCAGTCCTTTTTGCATGACTTGTTTCATTAGAAATAAGGTCCTCCAGGCAAGTTCCTTTGACACTTCTATCAGAATCCCCTTCATTTTAAGAGTGAATATTATTACTTTGTATAGGGAACGCTTGATTGTATTTATGCAATCCTGTCGGTGCATGCAGGCTTGCCTCACTGCATGGATGTGTGGCTACAGTGCAGCGTGTGGTATGGGATACACCGTGTGGACCCTGTGGGTCTTTTTGGGTACTTTCCATTCTCTTAGGACCTTTTGGGGAGCAGAGCTCTTAATTTTTGGAACGTCTAAGTCATCAGTTTTTCTTTATGAATTGTGCTTTTGGTATTGTATCTAAGAACCAATGGCCTAATTCAAGGTCACACATGCCATTCCTAGACATTTCATACTTTGGTGCTTTTTGCTGTGATTCATTTTCATATACAGTGAGAGGTAGAGACCAAAGCTCGCTGTATTTTCTCCTTTTGAAAATCCCAACAGTTTTATCCCTAATTACTGAGAAGCCTGTACCCCTCCTACTCCTGGGTTTGAGATAGACAGATTAACTTGGTTTGGGACATGAACATGGTGGGAAGGAGGAGTTGCTTTGGTTTGAGTAAATAGTTCAGAATGCTACACTGAAAGGGGAAGTCTGGGGGTTGGAAGTTCAGAGTTTTGGATGTGCCCTTGTGGCATGTAAGTACCTGTCTAGGACACAGCTGGCATATGAGTCTGGAGTTTGGGGCAGAGATAGGAACTTGCAATACACAATTTTCAAGATGCTGACATACACAAAGATAGATGGGCATGGGAGCCTGCATAAAGACCAGAATGCATTGCTGAGTTGTGACAGAGCTGTGTGGGAAGGTTTGTAAGGTCGCTGGAATTTGGGGGCAGGGCAGGGAAAAGCCTTAGGGGAGATCACCTTCCTGCACAGGTGGTTTTCCATAAGGGGATCTGGGGAGTAGTGTTTCAAGGGAAAGACCATCCAAGGCACAGGTTTTGAGGTGTGAAGTGTAGAATGCCGAGGAGCAGCAGTGAGGGGGTATGTGGGTGTGAGGACAGGAGATGAGGCTGGAAGAGGAGCATGGCTGCATCACGTGGGTTTATTTCAGGAAGGAATCTTAGGGAGCCCGAAGAAGAACCTTCTGTAAAAGAGTGGCCCGGGCTTCCTTCTTCTCTACACTAAGTCTTCTCAACAAGCCACGAAGGCCTCAGAGTAAGGTAGAGGAGACAGAGGGCAGAGGAGACGCTTATCCAAGGCCACGTGCCTGCTTTGTAGGCATGGGAAGAAGGTGTCACAGTGATATGTTCCGGATGAGCACTACCACCCTAACCATCCTGTCACCACCCCGTAGTGTTTGGAGGTAGGGCCTTCTTGTGTAGCTCAGGCTGGCTTGTAACTTGCAGCCCCTCTGTGTCAGTCTCCTGATACTGGGATTACAGCATGCATTATCAAGGAATAGTTTCTCCCTACCCTTGGTCCTCCCGCATGGGTCCTCCCTCTGATGGAAAGGGTTTATCTGTCTTCCTTATCCACATCCTCTCTGTGCTTTGGCCTCTCATGCCAATGACGTGGTTGGGGAGATACTTCCTACTCTATCCTCTGCCTCAGGAGCAGCCAGGGGGTCCAGACCAAGTCGTCAGTGGTCTGGTGTGGGTCTGATCTTTCATTCATCAGCTTAATCAGACCCTGTCAGCCCTGACAGGAATACAGATTCGATGCTTCTTTCTCACTCTGTCTGAAATTGCTTTGTAATAACAGTAGGAGTTAGAGAGGCATTTTTATTGATTAAACAATTGAGACGATTTGTCTTTACAAAACCAAAAATATAGAGGTGTCTCTTTTTCTCTCCATATGCATTACACATGCTTACGCATTAGAAGCAATAGTCTTTGCTTGTAATCAAGCTGATGCTTATGATGGGCTGTATTTATAATGCCAGGCTGTGATGGCATCATGGGAATCGGAGTGAAAAGAAGGTAATATAATAACACTGACAATCAGGGCCAAGAGGCCCCCTGGGCTGTGACTGCAGGTGAGAAGCGCTTACTGGGAGTCTTGGAGACATGCTGATATGGAAAAGGTTCCTTGTGGAGAGGCCCAGGAGCTTTGGATCAGAAGGCTCAGGGATTGACTCCAGCTCTGCTCCTCCTTGCAGAGAAGTTACTTAAGATGTTGATGTCTTGCATAGGGATAATGACACCTACTAAGACAGCAGCTGTGCAGTGGCCAGTCCAGTGTCATACAGGTGAGGTGATTACATTGTGATCTCTCTGGACTGATGGAGTTTCAAGGAGCTATAGGTGCATTGAGGTGCTTGGACTAATAATGTTCAGTGCACAAGCCAGGAGATCTTGGGAGCTGATTTTCAGGCCCATGTCATCCACCTTAGACTCTGTGTCTAGCCTGGCTAGGCACCAACCAGGTTTATTAGTGTGACTTAGGACTTGCTTGACAACCTTTGTAGGTACTGCTCAGGTGTGGTGCTGGATGTGGTAACCCCCCCCCCCACCCCCCCCCACCCCCCCCACCCCCCCCACCCCACCCCCCCACCCCCCCCACCCCCCACCCCCCCACCCCCCCACCCCACCCCCCCACCCCCCCCACCCCCCACCCCACCCACCCACCCCCCCCCCCGCACCAGGAGGCTGGTCAGCTGCCTTTTCAATTGTGTGGGCAGAGTGGGGCCTTGTTAGCCAGCTTGCTGCTGCTTGAGAAAGCAGCTGCGTTATAAAGAGATCTTTCTAATTCTGTCCTGATCAGGGTAATTGTTCCCACCCTGCAGGGTTCAGTATGAAAACCGCTGTCAGTCATTTGGGTGCTGGGATTTGCCAAACTGTATTCACAAATTCCATTTGCCACCCCAGACAGCAGGCTTCAGCACAGACAGAGGTGGGAGGTGTGGGTGTGCATATTCAGGAGGGTGGGCTGCAGTGACAGGAGGTACAGAGGCACAAAGTGCTTTTATTTGCTGTTCATAGATAGGCTTGGTAAACTCTTGGGGACATCTGGAATCCAGAAGCGAGTAAAATAGTTTTCAGTCTTTGAGCTGTGCAGGGTTTGAGGCCAGGGTCTGTGGGGGAAGTTCTTCTTGGAGTGTGATGTTCTTGGGGTTGGTGTTCTAGGAGAGGAAGTCAGGTCCTGGTAGCTAGCTACCTACAGACAAGTATAAAGGAAGGTCACACAGGGAGTCTGGTAGGGCCTTCTTGGGACAAAGTGAGTGCAAGCCTAGCACAAGGTCTGATTTTCAGGGGAATCTATTTCTTTCCACCCTAGATAGAGAGCAATGTCAGACCAAAGAAATGATTTCACCGCACTTAGGTGAACCAGTGAGTTTATTGGGCTGGGGTGAAGAGTTACTTATAGGAGTGTAGATGAATCTGGCATCTGTCCCATTTCAACATGGCCAAACAGCTCATAAAAGTCATGTCATTAGAGTCCCCTGCCCCTTCCATCTCTCATCTACTTTAGCTGCCATCCCCTCCTAAGTCCTTGCGAAGCTGGGGTGAGATTATAGGCAGTTCAGAGTGGAACAGGAGGGACGGAGCGGCTGCAGCCTCAGGAGAGAGTCTGATGGTGACCTCTTCTACGAGGGGATTTTCATTTGGTTTCTCAGATCACATTGATTTTAAGGGGACAACAGTCATGATGACAGAATTTCATAACATCTGGTCATCTTGAGGCATGTATCGGAGGACTGGCATCTGCCTTGATTGGGGCTGCCTGGCCTTATGGGAGGGAGAGGATTGCCAGGAGATCAAGAACACAAGCCAAGGAGCGAGATGCTGAGTGGGAGAGCCTAGCGGCAGAAGAGACTGCAGGGCAGGGTTATTGACATTTGGACCAAATGATTCTTCTTGGAGGACCTGTCAGTGTGGGTGTTTGACACTAGTTAGATCCCTTAAGCCCCTAGTTGGAATTCTTAAAATAATGCCTCTAGGCTTATCAGTTGCATCATGGATGGCAAAGTTGGCCTCAGCTGAGAGCTGGTGTAGGTGACAGGAATAGGAGCGAAATCATGTCGGAGTCAATTCTGGAGGAGCCTTGAACTCCAATTAAGAAATCTGGAATTTCATTCGGGAAATAATAGGTGGTCATTTTGAGCAAGCAGATGGGATAGAGAGGCAGTGCCAGAATGCCTTCTGAAAGAAGAGGTCACATGGGTCAGACCGTTGCAGCCCAGCCTGTTTAACAGGAGACAGATGCTAACCAACTAGTAATGGGCCTACAAATGACTCCTATCTGCTTATTCTACCTGGTGGGTCAGATGTCACCAGGTGTGGGAATCCACTGGAGGGCTTGTGGAAACACAGTGTGCTGGCCTCCACTTTGAGTTTGTGGGAGGCCTGTATTATTTTCGCACTTGCATGACAAAATACTTAACAGAGCAACTTATGGGAAGGAGGGAAGTCCTATTTTGCTCACAGTTTCAGTGCATCATGCTCGGGAGGCATGGTGATGGGAAATCCTGCATCCATAGGAGAGGGGCAGGAGGCAGGGGCATGAAGCAATGACTTGCTTACATGGTAGCATAGGAGAGAATTAGAGGCCAGGAGCAGGTGCTGTCCTCAAAGGCCTTTCCCTAGTGGCCTACTTCTGTCCACTGGGCTCCACCACCTGAAGTCCCCATAGCCTTCTACTGGCCAGTTTTATGTCAACTTGACACAAGCTTGAGTTGTCAGAGAGGAGGGAGCCTCAACTGAGAAAATGCCTCCGTAAGATCAGGCCACAGGCATAGCCTGTCATGCATTTTCTTAACTGGGGATTGATGGGGAGAAGACCTAGTCTGTGGTGGGTGATGCTGTTCCTGGGCTGATTGTCCTGGGCTCTATAAGAAAACAGGCTGAGCAAGCCATGGGGAGCAAGCCGGTAAGCAGCACTCCTCCATGGCCTCTGCATCAGCTCCTGCCTCCAGGTTCCTTCCCTATTTGAGTTCCTGTCCTGACTTCTTTCAATGATGGACAGTGATATGGAAGTGTCAGCCAAATAAACCCTTTCCTTCCCAACTTGCTTTTTGGTCACGGTGTCTCATTGCAACAATAGAAACCCTAACTAAGACTCCCTTCAAAATGGTTCTTGAAGTTGAGGAACAAATACTCCAAACACAAGCCCGTGGGTGACATTTCTGATTTGAGTCATAATAGGATCCCCAACCTGGCATCTTCACAGGTTCTCAGCTGATACTGATGCTGACATTGCTAGCCTGGAGACCATACTTTGAGAATCTTTGAACTGCTTGGTTTTAACTCACTTCCAAGGCCAAATGGAACCTGGCTGCTAATCAGCAGCCTTTACCTCTACATGGCAGAAGTCAGAGTCCTGCCTTTGCCTTCACCTAAAGCAGGCAAAGACTACTTTAGGAAGGGCACAGACAATGGGAAACATGTACTCTAGGCTCAAGATCAAGGTCAGGGATTCTACGCAGCTGAGCCTCTGGGAGCTTTGTGGTGTTTGCTACCATCATCTCACACAAGCACTGGAGTCTCCTGTGTTAGAACCAAGCTCCAAAGAAGACCAGGGCTCAGGAAGCTTGAGAGAGGAACAGAGGTACTGCGCCAGTGGCTAGGAAGCATTCCTTGTTTACTCCCACTCCCAGGGAGAAATGTCAAATTCAGAATGTAACCCTCTCCTGGGCCCCCTTGCCTGTGTAGCTACTAAACAAGAGTTCTGTCTGGTTAGGGAGGAGGCACATCTGCCATCTTTTAATATATATTTAAAAGGTATTGATGGCCTGAAAGGCCAGAGGGACACAAAGGGTCCTGCTTGGGCAGGTGACATTTTCACATTGTAAAGGCTTCTTTATGGTTTTACCTTTAGAAGTCCAGAGGAAAATTGGGTGACCCACTCCCCTGAGGCTGAAGATAGAGTTTCAGGATGATGCAGTCAAAGAGGAAGGGTTGTCAGCCTGTAGTGAGTGCTTTAAGGACTGAATCCTTATGCTTCTTGGACATAGACACGACCAAGCCCTCCGTCTGAACTGGAGTCAGGGACCCCTGTGTCATCTGTGAAGAAAGACAGAGCATCTCACCTCTGGTCTCAACCCATGCTGCTACTGGAACGAAAAGTCAGAGCCTAGGCCCCAGCAGCCCTGACAAGCCAGGGTTGGCCACCTGCCCTCAATGGGACATCCTAGTCAGGGTTGGCCACCTGCCCTCAATGGGACATCCTAGTCAGGGTTGGCCACCTGCCCTCAATGGGACATCCTAGTCAGGGTTGGCCACCTGCCCTCAATGGGACATCCTAGTCAGGGTTGGCCACCTGTCCTCAATGGGACATCCTAGTCAGGGTTGGCCACCTGTCCTCAATGGGACATCCTAGTCAGGGTTGACCACCTGTCCTCAGTGGGATTTATTTAATCAGTGTGACAACATTCAGAAGAGAAACAAAGAGTTTTAGTGACTGCCCACCCCTCCCAGAGTCCATCTTCAGGGTCCTGACTTAAGATTAGATTTAAATGAAGGGCAAGAAATGTGTACAACGAAGCAGTCCTGGTTCAGATGTGGATCTGTCAATCATCATTATTTAGGCTCTAGTCCCTCCTGTAAAGTGTTCTGATAAGTTGTCAAAAGTGTGTGAAATCTCTTCACAGGAGGCAAGCTTCCCCTCTGGCTGCCACCAGCTTCATACAGGCTTTTCTTTTTTTTTTTCTTTCCCAGCATAAGATTCCTGGGGAATTGCAATTTTGGGGGAGTCCATTATTTCAATGATTTGATGACAAAAAAAAAGGACATAAATGTCTCTGTAGGTTATCTTTATTCCAGCCAGAATGGTTGTGTGACCATCAATCTAAAAGACTTCTGTAACCCCCAAAAGGTGTGGAGATTTCTCTAATAAGCATACAGTTGTTTCTCAGGGGACACAGTGAGGTACCGCTTGGAATCCAAATCAGTCTACTTGGCCACAGCTCAGATCCCAGAAGGTAAGAAATGGGATCCTTAGGAAATGGAAAAGAAGTCTACAGAGAACCACCATTTCATGTGAAGTCTTAGAAAGCCACTGTATACACTATGGGTTTTTCCCTTTGGAACACAGTGTTGATGAATGGGGCAGAGATCAGTCAGGATGCTGGCACAGAATGAAACTTTGCTCCTGTTTCCAGAATGCATTGCAAAAGGGGGGGGGGGATCCACTTACACAGGGATGCCTGGCCCCCTATGAGGACAGTCAGCTCTAAGAAGCACGTGTGCATGTGTTTGGACATCCCTGCTGGGAACTCCCTGTGGACTTGCATGCAGTTTCCAGGATATGACATCTGCATTTCTGAAGGATCCATTATTGATATGGAGTCTTAACGTGTTAACATAAAAGTTCTCCAGTCCCTAAAGTCTCTCTGACAAGTACTTGCTGACCTGTAAACTATTTAAATGAGCTAAAAGAGTCCCAGCTTTGAAGAACCAGGCAGCATAGCCTTCTGTGGAGGGAAGGCTTTGCCATGTGAACAGCATCCCCCAAGTTGGGGTTTTTCTAAGGAGTTCCACCTGCTTCCCTGGTGCTCTGTGACCTGAGCGGGCACAGGTGGTTTGTCCTGACATTTTTTTTATTTCCTAGGACACTGATACACATCTGCTCAAATTAATTACTCTTCTTGGATCTCTCTACTGACTCATTTGGAGAGAGCAGGAGCCCCTGGGCCGATGGGACTGCTGTAGAGGAGGAAGTGTGGCCATGCATTTGCATTTGTCAGTTCACTGAGATGGAAGCACCAGCCATATACTGGGAGCATCGGTCTAAGCAAGCATACATCTACGCTGCATGAGACAAAGACAAAGTCGGGCAAGGAGAGAGTGGGGCTGTTGCTGGTCAGGGAGAGACTCTGATCAGTAGAGTCAGAAGAGGTGGCAGCTGTGGACAGTGGCTGGGGCACACAGAGGATAAATGCTTTGTGATCCCTTCTGACATACCTTTCACTCAGGTCCTTGTATGACTGACTGGCATCATTGCCACAGTGAGAACACATCAAGTGCCACAGTGGATGGGAGACTGAGCTGCAGCCAGGCTTGGGAGGTAGGGTCAGAAGTCACCTCAATAACTCCAGGGAGGAACTGAGCAAGAGAGTCAGAGACTATAAATGTAGGCATTACTATACTTTCCCATCTGTAGCAATGTTGCTTACTATGCTGATTTGCCCCATTGCCTCCCTCCAGTCCAAGAAGAAGTACGATCACCTGTAATTTAACCTCTGAATACATTACCACTTGGCCACAACCTTCACCATCTGTTTCTCAGGCCCAAGGTCAGTAAACTAAAGCAGGGAGATGTCCAGGTTAGCTCACTCTCAACATCCTAGCCTACCTGCAAAGCAGAGGTTGCCGTGCTCATCTTAGTCGCTGTTGAGAGGATCACCCAGACATGTAAGGCTTTTGTGTGGTGCCGGGTTTTTAATAAGTATCATACAAAGGGAAGATCAGTTGGGGATCCTGTAGCAAAATCAGCCAAACGGCTGGAGAGTCCATTGACACAGGCCACTGGGTCATCATAGGCAAGTCTTAGATTCCCAAATCAGTAGAATGAGCAAAGTAGATGGGTTCAATTGATTACTCGCTCACCAACTGAACTGAGCATCACATTACAAAGACTGGGGCTCAGCCAGGAAACGAAGCAATGAGCAAGATGACATGCCAGTGGCGAAGTCACACCTGTGTGTCAAGGGTCTGAGACATCACTAGGACTGGTCTGGGGCTACACACCCAGTCCACCAGGCAGAGTGTTCTTTGGAGACAGGTATCTTAGTGATACCTAGGAGAAAGTTTTCACTAGTTCCTTTGGAAGGACAGCTGAAAGCTATGAGAACCCACCAGGTCCAGGCTGAGGCCTGCAGGTTACTTTCCTAACTTCAGGACAAACAGACAGGAAACAGGCAGGCATAAGGGAAGCTCTGGAGCAGGGTTAGATGTTAAAGAAAAAAAAAAAAAAGCCAAAAGGAATCCCTTGTGGTATTATGAAATGTATACTTGGACTGCATCCCTATTTCTTGACTAACATCACCTAAAATCTCCTCAGTTTCCAGTATTAAGTGTCTTTCACATTGATAACTGCATTGGCTGATGGAGGCAACCCTTGGGTAGCTGCTTCATGATGGGGGTGATCATCTGAAATACCAGGGCATCCAGCTCTACCTCCACCCTCAGGAGGTGGCTATGATTTGAGTCTCTTCCACCGTCACCCAGGACTCATGCTGAAATCATGGTATTAAGAGGTGAGGTATTTGTCCCAGGGACATTGTCCTCACGAATAGATTATGGCTATCATCTATTGTCCTGGAGTCATTAGTAGTTAGTAAGTGACCTTTCTTTTCTTATCTCACTTCTGTGCCCTCACAGTTTGTCACCTGCTGTGTCATGGTACAGCAAGAAGTGTCATTCATCGGCTGTGGTCCTTTGATTGTGGCTCCTGAGAATGAGCCCAACAAGCATCTATTGTTTGTAACTTATCTAGCCTCTGGTATTGTGTTACAGCAGCTGAAGGCAGACCAGAACAGTGGGTTATGGTCCATCTTGGAGCACTTTACATTTTGATGATGGGCAATAAAAGGAACAAATTCCTAAAAACTTGTCCCAGTTTCAAACTCAACCACAGGATTCATAGCCTCCTCTCACATGATAACCAAATCTTTATAGTTCCAGGCAGCTTTTGGAAGGCTGTATGCTGCTTGTAGCCAAACACATCCACACTGACATCTTGCCTGGTGTCAGTCTCTCTGGTTTTCCAGCCCGTGGCATGCCAGGATTTTCCTGTCTGCGTTGGGCTGGGTGTTTGTACACGCCACTGCCTATTTAGATTTTCTATCTTGCTTTTCCCTCAGCCCATGCCTATCCGTCTTTGACGTCTCAGGCTATTCTCATATAAGGATTTTCCCACCCCTTCACAGCTCTGTCTCTGCTGCTTGGGATTTCAGTCATGGCCTCAGTAATTATGAAATTACTTTTTCTGTTGTTTTCTTTTCTTTCCCACTCCGGTCTGAAAGTTGAACTCCTGCATCTCTCAATCAGCACATATAGAGAGAGGGGCACAGCACTGAGGGCTCACTACCCACTGCCTGCGCCATTGCACAGAAAAGAGATAATTTGACCTGTGCTCATCCCCTACTGTATTCTCTGCCACTGAAGGACCTCTCACACTTGATTCTCCAGCCGTACTGACCTATGGTATTATAACTTCTAGAACATTCCTTGGTCTTTCTCACTTCCATTGTATATGCAGCTCTGTCTGCTGGAACAGTTCTTTCTTCTCCCCCAGAAGCTCTCGACCTCATCTACGAATGTTTGTGGCCCTGTTCTTGAGCCCCACAGCTCTTGGCTTGTAGCACCCCTTTACAGACTTGGAGCTCCTAGAGGTGTGCCCCCCTTATCACTGGATAAGAGGGTCCTGTCATAAACCCAACAGTTCTTTGCTACACTGTTCTTTGCCTAATATATTCAGATGCCTATTGTGTGTCAAACATTGTGCTAACCAGTGGTTTTCAACCTTCCTAATGCTGCAACCCTTTAATACTGTTCCTCACGTCATGGTGACCCCAACCATAAAGTTACTTTGTTGCTATTTCATATCTGTAATTTTTATATTGTTACGAATCATAATGTAAGTATCTAATACACAACGCCTGCAGGTGGTGACCCCTACTATAGAGTTATTTTGTTGCTACTTCGTATCTGTAATTTTGCTATTATTGTAAATCATAATGTAAGTAACGCAGCCCCTGCAGGGGTCGTAACCTATAGGTTAAAAACCAATGTAACCAATGTAATGTTGGGGGCTGAAAGATAAGACATTGTTTCTAGTCCTTGCCTGAGGCAGACAGGCCTGTTAACCAAAGAAGAGAGCGGTGACCTGGCAGAGGAAAGGAGACTGTGGGGACATAGAGCATGTAGATGTAGAAGGTAGGGGTGCTGCAGCAGCTTAGGGGTGCAGTCAGAGGAAAGGCAGAGTGGGGCTCCAGCCAGTGAGGCCATTTCAGAGAGAAATGATGGCTATCCATTTGGGAGAAGGAACTGTCTTGGGAGGTGGGACAGAAGACGTATGGTGAGAAGGGGCCCCAGCAACTTACTGTACATTCTCTCCTTTTCTCGCCTTGAGAAGGGTGGCCCAGGCCTGCCTGACTTAGCAGCTCACAGAGCTCAGGACATGGCAGCCTCATGCCAGCACAGCCCAGGTAACTTTGCTACCAATGATGTCCCCTCATCTTGACTGTGCTCCTTATTTGTTGGATGACCAGAGCCTGGTGAAGATGCTTCTGGCTCGGAGCTCCCAAGGACGAATGAGAGAATGGGTGAGCGAGTGAGTGGGTGAGTGAGTGAGCGAGGAGTGAGCAGTGTCTACCAGGCACCCTGCACAGACAGGGCTCCATGCTCCGGGCTTGCCCACCTCTTTCTTGGCTGTTCTATCTAACAGATACCTCCTGCCCTGCTCTGGTCTCGGTTCCCTCTCTTCCACCGAGTGCAGTAGCAGGAGGCAGCTGAGTCTCAGTATAATGTAAGGCAGTGTCTTTACTGTTTCTTTTTAAACACCCAAAATCAAATTGCTTTCCAGCCTTCCTTGGCGGCTGATGCAGCATGTTTACATTAAGGCATCTGCGGGGGGTCCCCCAGGTTGTGGCTGCGTGTGTTTTCTGCTCATTTGTTGTGCTTCTCACTCTGTCTAATTTCCCAGTACAGTGAAGTCTTTGAGTTTTTGCTATTTTTTTAATTTTTTTTTTTTCTTGAAAGGTGTGAGGGGAAAAGGGAACCAGTGCCTGAATGAGCCCCTTAGCCAGGCTGCAGCCCAATTACAACGCTGCTCAGCTTTGAGGAGCTTTGGAATGCCTGCCAACAGAGACTCCTGTTCTGTTCGAGCCCTAATTACTGCTTGATGGGATGAATAAAGACTGCTTTTTTCTATGTTTTACTTACGGAGTTGCTGATGCGGTGAACTCAGGGAAGAAATGTCTTTTTCCTTTGAGAGATTAAAAGCCAAAGTACCTCAGTGGCCTAACCAAGTTGCTGTCTGAGCAACACATTCCCTCCAGCACTGGTTTAGCAGTTTGAATGGCCTAGAGACAGAAGGAAGGCTCGCTGAGACCCTTTGGGTACTTCCTACTTTATAGGAGTCAGGGTGGGAAACACCTTAGCACCTTGAACATATAGTCTGATTGGTTAAAACAGACATGAACATTAACTGAGCATGTGCTATTATTAGGTCTTCCTGCCTCTGTACTGGTGCCCTCACGGTGATGGGGGGGGGGGCATAGCTAACTTGCAGTGTGTCTGAGAATTAAGTATTTTGTCTAAGGTCTGCCAGGGAGCAGAAGAGCAATTTGAGCCCAGTTTTCTGATGCTGAAGCAGATCTTTCCTTGGTGGCCCTGGGAATACCTTAGAGACCTGCTTGGTCTACCCAAGCTTGGAGGATGTAACCAGTTATTGGCCTTAACAATTAAAGGCAAAGAGAATGTAGCTATTAGTTTCTGCTGCATAACAAATTGCCCAGGAATTTAGTGGCATAAAAACACACTTGATTGGTTTTCATGGCCCCGAGTTGTCTAAATGGTTCTTGTGGTGTAGACTGGATTGGCTACCTTGGGATGACCTCATGTGGTTTCAGCCGGGTAAGGAAGAATTTGTTGTCCTCCAGGAGGCTGGCCCTCATCTCATATTACATACAGTTAGTTGTCCCTTGTTCCTCAGGAATGTGGCTCTGTTGGCTAAGTCCGGTCTCATTCTTTTGTGGTAGGAGATCCTCATAGCTCATAAGGGAAGTCAGCATCATTTTATTGAAATAATGTTCTCATTAAGTGTATATAACATATTTTGGTCAGGCCTCCCTTACCCTCCCTTACCCTCCCTTACCCTCCCTTACCCTCCCTTACCCTCCCTTGCCCTCTCCCACTTCCCATTGGTCTCCCTCGTCCTCCCAGCCCCGACTGTCCTGGATCTCACTCTGTAGTCCAGGCTGGCCGCCAGCTCACAGAGATCCACCTGCATCTGCCTCCTGAGAGCTGGGATTAAAGACATGTACCACCGCTGTCTGGTGTTTTATGACTTTTTAAAAACTGACCCAGTGAAGTTTCTAAAGATGTATTTATTTTTATTTCATATGCATGTTGTTTTGTATGCATATACACACATACATACTTTGCCTGTGCCTGGTGCCTATGAGGAGAGAAGGGTGGAATACCCTGGAATTGCAGAGAGCAGTGAGCTGCCCTGTGGATCCTGGGAACCTAACCCAGTGATCCAAATTAGGGTTGCTTACAGGAGCAGGTATGAGCACATTACTAGAGATTACTTTGAAATAAAAGTCTTCTCCTTCTTGGAAAACCATTACCCCACTGCAGAATTACATCTGTCTTCTGTATTTCATGTCTATGAATGTCCGAGGGGGTCAAAGGAAGTGCCATGAACAGATCCAAGGATGGGCTGACAGGACTCTGCTTTTAGGGGGAGAACCCAGAAGCTCTATACCACAGGGGCATACCTATTTTGTAAGACTTTATTCCAGAGGGGAGGACCCTCCACAGAAGGCCGTTCACAATTACTCATTCTGTAAACCAAGGGCTGGTATATCTTCTACCTGCACAGAAAGACACTGAGCCTAGTCCAGATAAATGTCTCAAGTGGTTTTCTTGTTTGTTTTATAACATGCAGAGAATGCAAGAAAATAAACCTTCCTTGGGCAATCTCTCCAGGTTCTCATCACCAGCCACTATCTTTCTTGATTCTTATTTCCCAGGACTGGCTGCTTTGGGTGCCTGGGAGATACTGTGTGGAGTTGGTGGTGGGGAAGGGCCCTGCTGCAAAGATAGCCTTAGGGATTAAGGAGGGGCAGTTTGGACTGGTGATTCCTTTTCTAGAACCACAGTGCTCTAGATTCTCTGCTTAAAACTACTGTATCCCTTCTATAATCTAGGAAATGCTCACCAAAGAGCTGCAGGCCTTTATAGTTTTTCAGAAGCCCAGGCCTGTGATGGAGGCTCACTGCCCAGCTTGCTGGCTCCAGCTCAGGTTCTATATTCCCAGCCTCACCCTCTCCTTGTGCTTCTAAAGCCTGAAGTAATAGCTCTTTTAATCAGTTGTTCTTGGAATCAGGGTTTTGTGTCAGCCTGACCCAGGAAGTCTGCTCCAGGATTTCTCGGGTTGTGGGCTCTGAGGCCTTGAATCTGAGTGGCTATGGATCCCCCCATTTCCACAAGAAGAGAAAAAAGTGATAGGTGATCTAGACACCTGGGACCTCTGAGCCCCCCCCACCTTGTACCCCCTTTAAGTGATGTACCTTTGAAGCAGGCTGAACACAGCACTTCAGAACCTTAGCTCAGTGCCCAGTACCCAAAGGACAGGGCTGTTTATGTATTGGCTGGGTTTAGGTCCTCATCACTGTGGTCTTGAGCAGGGTCTGACTCAGGCCATGTGTTCTAGATGTGACCTTGCCCTCTGATCTCTGTGCAGGCATCTCTGGTTCAGATGTGAGTGGGAGAAATGAGCCCCTCACTGTGGAGGCCCTAGAGCCTGGGTCATTTGGTCTGAGATAAATTAAACACTGCACTTTGCTCCAACGCCCCAGTGGGAACTGTAGTTCTCGAGTCCTGCCCTCTACAAGTCAGTCGTTTAACCTGGCTGAGACTCTGGCTGTACTGTCAACCTTTACAGTCCCACTACAAAAAAAAATTTTTTTTTCTTCCCCCACATTAGACAAATGTTACCCTCAGCTTTGTTGTCTGTGTGGCAGTCTTCTAGAAGGAATGCCTCAGGCAAACCCAGGGCAAGTGGGATTTCCCAGTCTCAGGGCCACCTGGAGAGGCCACCTGCTTCACTCTGCTCCTTGATCAGAGGTGCCAGTCCTGGCTTTGTGCCTGGGTTCAGAGCTGCAGAGTATAGATCCCATTCAGCATTGCAGAGCCAAGGTTTCAGGGCTGACCCTATGCGGGGACTCTAAGGACTCCGGGCACTCACACGCTTCTAAGTAGCAGGCAGTGTTGTCTAGACAGTGAAGTGAAGCAGGCTGTGCCTTGCTTCTGAGCTTCAAAGAGGTCAGTGGTCCTTACCAATCTAAGAGCTTCTTGAGACCCAGTTCAGCACCCTCAATTTAGACAAAAGAAAGTGGGACCAGAGGGAGCAAGTGACCTGAATGAAATCACACAACATATATTCCAAGGGAGGGGGCATAACAAGGAGAGGAAAACTTCTCTGTTTGCCAGTCATTTGCAAGCTGCTAACGCTTGATTGTGGCTTTATTTGTTCGTGTGTGTGTGTGTGTGTGTGTGTGTGTGTGTGTGTGTGTGCTTAAAGTTGGACTCGCTCCCAGAAATAAAGGGGCTGAGATGATGAGCAAAATGAATAAGCAGACTGAAGCTTTTGTGGGTGTAGGCGTGTGTGTGTGGGGGGCATGCAGAAAGTAAACCGTGCCTGAGTTGGGGTTCAGAACCACAGGCTAGCCCTGACTATGTATGCGTTCTTTGGTTACCTTCCTTAATGAGTCAGGATAAGAACAACATTCATGCTAAAAAGCTGGGGGCGGGGTGGAGGGAGTGGGGGGGTTGGGGTGGGGAGAGGACTTGTTTGTTACCTGTACCCATGGCTTGGGGCCTGCCCTTCCCTTTGGATAGGGGACTGGGAGGGTTGAAATGGATGGAACCATGATGGCTGGGCTGTTGAGCTCCCCCTCCCTTTAGTTATTCACATTTTAATCTATTCTTCCCTTCTGCAGTGCTGGCTGGCGTGTTCATTTCTTTTCCTATTGTTGTGACCAAGTATAATTTCCTTTCCTTGAATTGAGGAAAGGAGGAAGGGAAAGGTTCCTTTTGGATTTTAGCTCGTGAGGATATTGTCCTCACGGGAAAGGCATGGCTGGCAGAACATGGGGTGGCTGGTCACATTGTCTCTCCAGTCAGGAAGCATGGTGGAGACTAGAAGTGAGGCCAGGCTAAAAAGCCATAGTTTTACTCTTGGGCCATTGTCTGTTAGTAAGTAAACAAGCTACAGGATGAGATTAGTACCAGTGGTTTCTCACAGGCCAGTGTCCTGTTCAGGATGTGCAGGCCTATATGGGATGGATAGTGGGCAGTATGGGGACCATTTAATTTAGCATCTCATAGGTTTTCCCATAGGCCAATCTCATTGTGGACCTTTTGGGTCCGGCATTGGTTTACGTGTCAGTTTGTTTACAGATGTTTACAGGTGTGTAAACCAGCTCAGAGAAGTAAAAGGGCAGGGGCGGGGGATATGCCTCATGGATAAGAGTGCTTGCCCAAGCCTGAGAACCAGAGGTCAGATCCCCAGCATCTTCATAAGAAGTCAGGCATGGCTGTGTGTGTGCAACCCCAGCATTGTAGGGTAGAAACAGGCAGGTCCTGAGAACTAATGATCCAGTCAGTCTAGCCAAAACAGTGGGATTCTGGTTCAGTGAGAGACCCTGCTTCAGTGCAAAGAACAATGTGGCAGATAGCAATATAGAGGGACACCCATGGTGCCCTCCTCCGGCCTCCACATGGCTGCCATGATTCATGCACTCAAATACTCAGATGCATGCATCTCTCTCTCTCTCTCTCTCTCTCTCTCTCTCTCTCTCTCTCTCTCTCTCTCTCTCTCTCTCTAACACACACACACACACACACACACACACACATAGGAGTGAGAGAGAGAATGAACAAACTTTGCGATCATCAGAGAAGGTTGTGAGCCTAGAATTATCCAGCCCAAAGCCCTCTAGTCCTGATTGAAGGCATAGTAACATAGTAGTGTTATTGCCTTTCATAACCGACCACCTCCTTGTTAGTATCCTACTGACGTGTTTATGCTGGCTCTTACAGTCGAGGCCTGAAAATACATACGGAGAGGCTTGAAGGCTGCCTCTGGTTTTTCCCATGGGGAATCTGCAGGGCTGAGATCACTGTCAGATGGGTTGAGACCCACTGAAAGACGTGCCCCTGCTCTTTGTTTTTGCTTGGAAATGACTGAAGCCTGTAGACAGGGCAGGCATTTCCAGCTGTGCCACAGTCCCACCCTCCCCACTGTCCCACACCTGGGAGATCCTGTTTATTTTTTGTCTGCCTTGAGAGCATGCTTTTGCCCCTCTCTCCTCAATTCTGTATGCAGTGACATCAGGTTGCTTGCTTCTGACTGACTATTTTGGGGGTCTTCATACCATGGAAATCAGTGGACACTGTACATTCAGGCTTTTAATTTAATTTAGTGGGCTTAGTTTTTGTGGTCTAGTTTACCTGCATACAGCTGCCTTTGGGCTTTCTTTCAGCTCCCCTTCTAAAAGGCCTGTTCGATTTGTCTGAGCCATGTTCACCGAGATGGTTTATTTAATTCAATTTCATTTAAGTCTCATGACATTGACCTTGTCACTAAGATAAAGAAACTCGTGTTGATGGGTGGAACACAGAGTGTGGGTTCAAAGAAGTGCCCTTTGCCTCCATGCCCACTGCCTTTAGACAGATCAGCTCCTCGGTTTTCAATCGGGCAGGAGTCACTCTTCAGGGCATATTAACAAGAAGTGAAGGTTTTTTTTTTTTTTTTTTTTTTTTTTTTTTTTTTTTTTAGTTAACAGGGGTTCTGGGGATTAAATTCAAGTCCTCATGTTTGTATGGCCAACACTTCATTGACTAAGCCATCTCCCTAGTCCTTGAAGACATTTCTTTGGGGCTGTCACCATTGGAGGTGTTCTGCTGACAGTTACGTAAAGGCCAGGCATGTTGCTGAGCGCTCCATGTGCTAGGACAGTTCTATAGAATTGGGCCCCAGTATGGAGTTCCTGGTGCTGCTCCAGAACATATATGAGATGAACCTCAAAGCAGCACTATTTGCCTGGGCCGGGCAAGGCAAGTGGGTTACACAGTGAGCCGAATGGGCAGCTTTCAACCCACAATGGACTTGTGTAGAGACTTGGAACTCATAATAAGACAGGGGGTGGTAACAGTCACCTCAAGCAGGGGGAATTGAGGTCTAAAGATAGAGAACTTAGGACAATTAATTTCTTTCTCTTTTCCTTTTATCCTGTCTCCCTCCTTCCCTCTTTCCCTCTTCTTCCTCCCTCCTCTTCCTCCCCCTCCCTCCTTCTCTCCCTCTTTCCTTCTTTTCTATCTTTCTTCCCTTCTTTTCTGATAAGGTCTCATGTAGCCCAGGTTGACTTCAAACTTACTATATAGCCAGGGATAATAGTAATCTTCTGATCCTTCTGCCTCCACTTCCTGGGCTGTGATTGCAGGCCTGCACCACTGTGCCCGGTGTGAGAGAATTTCATAAGAAAAAGAAAGATATAGGGAGATGATGAGCAGGAAGAGCCCCACTCCCAGAGAAGGATTGCGGTTGTCCACTAGTCTGTAAACCAGCTAGAGAAAATGCAGCCAAGATTTAGACTGAGTCGGTGTGCTGTAATCCCAGCACTTGGGAGGTGGAGGCCAGTGATTTGAGACCTTAAAGACAAACTGAGCTACAGAGCCAGACAGTTTTAAATAACCAACCGGTCCAGTTGAGAGAAGTTAGAGAGCAGTAAATAGTGATAGGTTTGTGTTATCTTCAGAATGAACAAGGGTGTTGATAATATTAAAAAAAAAAAAAAAAAAAAAGTCTGTAGAGCAAGTTCTGGGATAGCTAGAGGAGGGTGGAGGGAAGAAGAGAGAGAGAGAGAGAGAGAGAGAGAGAGAGAGAGAGAGAGAGAGAGAGAGAGAGAGAGAGAGAGAGAGAGAGAGAGAAATCAAAAACCAACATATGTATAGCCAGACCTGGCCCCAGACTTAATTACAATGTCCAGAAGTGGGACCCTGAAGATGCAATTATAAAACATTTCCAAGTGATGATGAGCAGCTAAGTTTGGGGTCCCCAGTTGGTGAGGGCTGCTGACCTTGCACTGAGTACTAAAAAAGGTAGGGAATCAACACTCATCCGTGGCACACAGTGGAAAGATCACTACCGGCATGGGGACAGGTCTCCTGCTCCCAGGCTACACAGAACAGGATTAGGTCCCGTGACAAAAGCTCCCTGAGCCTCATTTCCTTCATGCAGTAAATAAGACAAATAATGCTCAGAGAAAAGAGTGTCTTTGAGAACAAGGTGCAAAGCACAAAGTCCCCAGCTTAGTGTTGGGCCCACTGAGTTCTCCACTGTAGCCTGCCACCCAAGGCTCTTTTGAAAAGTTTTAAGTTGGGGTGGAACTTGCTCAGTGCTCAGCCTGCGCTCTGCTAGAAAGAAGCATTCCACACTCCCTGTCAGTCCCTGCCCTCAGCCAGTGGACTCAGTTTCCTAGCTCTGGAGAAAGCTGAAGTGAAGGAGACTTCACCACTAGTCTTTATCCTCAGGAAACTTAGCATGTGGTGGGGAGGGCAGCATGAAAAAGGCTATACTTTTGTGTATGGAACACTAAGGTTCATTGGGCACACAATGGCCCAGAGCAACTGGATGCCTATTCTCTGTGGGCCTTGGTGAGAGAGGGTGTTGTCCTAAGTAAGGAAACTGCCTAGAGCTTCAGTTCTCAACCTACGGTCATGACTCCTTTTGGGGGGGGGGGGCAGTGCAAGCGACCCTTTCACAGGGGTTGCATATCAGAAATCCTGCATATCATGTATTTACGTTACGATTTACAACAGTACGAAATTACAGTTATGAAGTAGCAAGAAAATAATTTTATTGTTGGGGGTCACCACAGCCTGAGGAACTGTGTTGAAGGGTCACAGCATTAGGATGGTGGAGAACCACTGGCCTAGAGTGTGCCTCAAAGGAGGTAGCAGGATTTCACAGGATAACCAAAACTCTGCAGGCAGGCAAGCCAGTAACAGCTCTAGGAAGGAATGCACAAGGAGGCCGTGGTGGTGAGGAGATTATGGGTGGGTAAAGAATGTGTCTGGGGTTTGCTTTGTTTCCCCTGGAGTCTCCAGGGCTGGGTTCCTGTCAGAGCTCTCCCTCTTTCCTCCCCTTTGGGGAAAGGCACACCAGGGCAGATGCTTGAAGGATCATCTGCTTGGCGCTTGATTTATCCTTCAAACCTTCGGTAACTGATTTCCAGTCTCATAAAATATTAAATACATCCATATATTGAATATCACATTTTGATACGTTTTCACGCCTCATTTGCCACTGAAGTCAAGGACAGATTCACATTTTTCATGGCATGGGGCCCAGATTTGTCTGCGCACAATGTTTTATGGTATACCCCCACCCACCTTTCCACGCCGACCACATTCCTCAGTGTTTCAGTTGAGCAGCCATGCTGCCAGCACACTTGGCATGGACCACAGCAGGCCCAGGGCAGAAAAGCCACATACATCATCTTGGGCAAGTTATTTACATATCACTGTAAACATTTGTGGAAGGGTAAGGTCTCTGCCAGACAGTGACCAAGAAGGTAGCTGAGCTTGAGGGGAAAGGCTTGGTTTCTTGCAGGCCAGGGCACGGTCGTCTTTCAACTCTTGCGGCTCCGACACTATCATGGTTTAATGAGCACCTACTAAAGACACCAAGCTAGGCACCGGGGACTTTAGGTTAAAGACTCATTGCCCATAAACAGGAAGTAGTCCAATTCCCCAGATCTGGAAGTGAAGACTGATGGCAGCTGGGAAGAGCCCGGTGCCTTCTAAGTATGCGTAGACAGAAGATGTGGGAAACCAGGACAGCTGCGGTGTGTGCTGACGAGGGACGCCGGAGGTGGCAGGAGATGAGAACCTGTTTTTAGGTGGCATCAAAGGGCTCAGGGAGGATCCCGGAGAGAGTTAGGCTAGGGCAGGAGCAAAGGGCCAGGCATGTAGTGTCCTAGAAGACACAGGATAAAGGGATTTTTTTTTTGTCTGTACCTTATAGACGTTGAAGCAGCATTGTACAGGAGAGAATGGCAGTGAGGCAGGGAGCGGTATAGCTGGTCCAGCACCAGGATTTTGGTGGGGAAAGGTAACTGATGGGATCTAGAATCCATGAGAAGGGTGTGGGCGTGAGCTCGAAGGCTCACTTGGATAGCGAAGCAGCCAAGACTGTGGGCTCAGATGATGATAATCACAGTCCCGTCAGAAGGAAGGGCAGAAACACGTGACAGGAAAACGGCTGGAAACACAGGCATTTATGGACCAAGTGAGGGAAGAAACCAAGCTAACTGATGAATAACCCGAGAGCTAGAGAAAAACACAGCCAAGTACACACACAGTCAGGGACAGACCCAAGGAAGGGAGAGGTGGTGGCAGATGCCAGGTGCTGAGGGGGTGACAGTATGTCAGGAACGACAAAAGTGGTTTTGCCTTGGCCACAGAGGTTTTGAAAGGGGTGCATTTTCATTCAGGTGTTGTGGGGAGGGGGACGGGGCTGGGGCTCAGAGGCAGCTCCTAAGGTTTTGGAGCATGGAGAGTCAAGGTCAAAGTGGCACTGTAGGAGCTTCATCTGGAACGGATGTTCAAGGTCAGAGTTAGGAAGAAATGGAGAATGAGGGAGCCAGAGAAGAAACACTACAGCATGCTGTCAGCTCAGAATGAAGTAGTGACAGTGGAGAGAGGAAGGTAGGTTAAGGGAAGGCTAGTTAGGGCTAAAGCCACCACGCAAGCTAAGAGGACACGTGACAGGCAATCAGGGCCAGCTCTGCCTGGCATACTTCTGGGAGCCTGTAGACTCTGGGGACTGAGTGTGTGTGTGTGTGTGTGTGTGTGTGTTTTGGAATAAATGCTGTCCTAAGACACAAACTAGTCTCTGCTCTGTCTTCTGAGAGGTGACCTTGGTCACGACCCTCACTAAGAAGACTCTAAGACTTCTTCCTTGTGGTGAAGGAAGGAAAGAAGGAAGGAGCCACTTCATGAGTTATGACAGTCCCTGGAAGTCCTGCACCGATGGTGATACACCTGGTGGGGTTTTCCCTGTGCTCCTCATAACCATCAAGGTCTGTATCTTCCAAGACCCAAGAGGTGCTCACAGAAGCTGCCACTGGCCCTGCCCTGAGTGCCCTGCCCTGACCTCCTGGAAGCCACAATCTGTGCTGACCTTGAGTGTTCCCATCTCAAGGTTGAAGGGCCTGGCTAGACAGCAGCCAGTGGACAAGAAAGTGACCTGCCAGCAGGAACCTTTTCTTCTGTTTCCTCTTCAATTCCGAGCCACTCTGCAACCCACTGGCAGGGAGATTATTGAGTCTGATTTGTTGAAGTACAATAGCAGATTGATTTTGTAGCCACAAGCATCTGTGACAAATTCCTAGTGAAGTTTGGATGGTACAATCGTGAGGTAATGACATTTTAATTATGTGTCATATTTAGTCTGGCTGCATTTAGAGGCCTGGGGTGGAGGGCCAACACTTGAGTGCTTGCTGCTCATCCTGCTCCCTTCAGCCAGTCCTGTTTATCCCCCATCTAGGCTCCCTGCTCAGAGATCTTGGTTTGAGCAGTACGGGTCAAGTTCAAGGTAGCTTGGAGCTCACACAGGGCTCGATCTTTTCATCCTCCTTCCATCCTATCGTGTGCCTGTCTGTGCCTCGTTTCTCTCCATACGTTGTTCTTGCTGCTACTTTAGCGTTCTACTGTTCTCGATTCGGTTTTCCCATTTTTCCACCTCCACTCAACAGCTGTGTGATTTGGAGCAAGTCGCTTACCCTCTCTGAGTCACAGTCTCTTCACAGTGGAGGAGAGAGACTCATTGGTTAGCATGAATGCTATGCCCCCTTGCATCAGCCTCTTCTTCCCACCAGGCTTCCCTCGCACACTCTAACCCTCCAGTTGTATTTTGATGATCACTGGAGTCAGGTGTCAGAGCTGAGTGCCTTAGCAGGAATTTCCCCTTGTACAGTAGTGGTGGTGGTGGGGGGTCCAGGCTGCCTTTTATGCTTCTGGAGTCTTCCAAAGGAGATTGAGGAACCAACCTGCTCCCCTCCCCCAGAACAGCCAAGTAATTGAAGAAAACATGAATGTTAATGATGCATTTAGCATTTTGAAGTTAGAGGGGTGATTAATATGTTGTAAGTTGTATATTAACACCTTCACAGTGGCATAATGAAGACAAAATATGCTCACTCGGAGATGAAATTGTTTGTTCTTGTGTGCGGGTGCCTGTTTGCCAGCCGTTAAGCCAAGGAACAGGCAGTGGGGCTGTGTGCTTGTGGCCTGCAGAAGATGGTGGAGGAACAGTTGGCTGGCATTGTGGTCCCTGCTGAGGAGCAATCTTGTCCTTATCTATTCTGTGCTAGATGGAAAATGGAGAACACAGTGGGGTCATATGTGATGTGCAGAAAAATCAGGACCCGAGTTAGGATCCCCGGTATCTATGTAAAAAAACACACTGGGCATGCCACTGGGAGGGGCAGAGACAAAAGGGTATTAGGAGCTACCTGGGTGGCCAGGCAGCCTAGCTGAAAAGGTGAGATTCCAGTTCAGTGAGAGACCCTATCTCAAGGCAATAAGGTAGGTAAGGAGAAGATGGCTGACATCGTCCTCTGGCCTCTGCATGCACATAGGTCCACACACGTATATACTTATGTACATAGACCACACTGCATACACTCACTCATACAACACACACACACACACACACACACACACACACACACACACACACACACACACACACGCATACATACATGGTTCTGATAGTATAGGGGGAAAGTGGCCAGCAGTGACCTGAGATTGCCATGGCCTCCCAAGACTGCATCAATCTTTTCTGGGGCCTTATCATTCCTCTCCTGTCTCCTTCTTCCTCCTCCTTAGTAATCCAGAAAGGACACACAAGAGAGGCACTCTCTAAGGAAAGCATGGAGCCACTAGCTCTGAGAGGGGAAGAGCCATAGATGCAAGGGACTGTTACTGTTACCATTACCAGTGATTTAGTTATTATTCTCTTACTGTGAAGAAACACTATGACCAAAGCAACTTTGAAAACCTTTAGCTGGGAGCATGCTACCATTTCAGGGGTTAGTCCATGCCCCTGTGGCAGGAAACACGGTGCCCAGCACAGTAGCTGAGAGCTAGCCTCTGATCCACAAGTTGGAGGCAGAAAAAGAGAGGACACAACTGGGGCTGGTGTGGGCTTTTGAAACCCCAAAGCCCATCCCCAGTGACACACCTCCTCCAACAAGGCCACACCCCCTAATTTTTCCTAAACAGTTCCACTAACTGGGAACCAAGCTTTAAATGTATGAAACTGTGGGTGCCATTCTTATCTAAACAGCCACAAGAAGATTGGGGTCTCAGCCAGCACACCCGTATCCAACCTATCCTAGGGATTTAGCCGAGACATCATGGGCTCTGGCATGTTTCCTTGTGGCCTACTACCCTGCCTGTGTCATGAAACTATTGTGCAGGTCAGGCACCTATTGTGTGGGTCAGGCACTCACCTGTTGTCCTTGCTGCTGGAGTTTGCTTGCCTCTCCCACACTGTCACTCCCCCCGCCCCTCCGGGCTCTTCACTCCAGATAGGGCACCAAGGACAGACCAAATAAACAGCTCCACATAAGCCATTAATTAATTTAACAAAATGGCTCTACCCCAGCGAGGCCATGAGCTTGTTGGGGTTGCTGACTCAAAGATGGCTCCGTTCCTGGAAAGCCCACCTCAGCACTGGAAACTGCTTGTGAGAGCTACATTCCCAGAGCCCCACCTCCAAATTTCGGTCAGCTCGTCTGGTTAGTGAAACCCCCTTCCCTATAGTTCTGTTGCTTACATAACCTTGGGAATCTCCCAGATTGAGGTGCATCCTGGGTGTGTAAGTTTCTCTTCAGTTCTGAGAGTATTCTTTTCTGTCTCCTTTCAGGCTTATACCCCATCTGACAGAAAGCTCAGCAAGGTCAGCATCCTCTATGGTTCTTGCTGTGAGTCAGTTTTCCATCACTGTGACAGATACCTGAAGAAACAATTACAAACTATAAATATTTTTACGTGTTTTTTTTTTTGTTTTTTTTGTTTTTTTTTTTTTTTTTTATGTGCATTGGTGTTTTGACACGGGTGTCGCTTCCCCTGGAACTGGAGCTACAGACAGTTGTGAGTTGCCATGTGGTTGCTGGGAATTGACCCAAGGGTCCTCTGGAAGTGCGCTTAACCATTGAGCCATCTCTCCAGCCTTTTATGACTCACACTTTCAATCCAAATTCTGTTAATTCCTTTGCTTGGGGCAGGGGGTACATGGGACCAACAACAACAAAAAAAAACATGTACAGGAGGAGGAGGAGGAGGAGGAGGAGGAGGAGGAGGAGGAGGAGGCTGTTCACCTCAGGCTGCCAGGAAGCAGAGAAGCAACATTGTGCTTCAAGCTTCCCCCTCCCCCTTCTTATTCTATCTGCAACATCTGCCTATTGGCTGGTGCCATGCACGTTCAGGGCAGGTCTTCTCTCTTAGACAGTGATATCTCGATGCACCTACACAGGCACACGGGAAGGCTTTCCCCTCTTAGGCATTTCTTAGTCATATTTAAATATAGATGAACTTCATGTTCTAACTCAGGCCTGGGAGATGTAGCCTGAAACAGACTAACAGCCTCTCATTCTCCACGGTGAATGTCAGGTTTGCTTAGGAAGCATAGGGGTCTCTTAGTGATGTGGAGTGACCAGCTCCCCTCCTTGAGGAATTGCAAATTGGGCCCAGCTGTTTAAGGAAAACTTTCTGGGAACCCTTGTTGCTGCCCTGCTTCCAAAGAACTCTAGTCACTCTTTTCCTGCATCACTTGTTACTATAACCTACTTCCTGTAGGCTCATGTTCATATTGCACATGCTGGCTACTTTTATGTCTGTTAGACATAAACTATATCATCAGAGAGAAGGGAACCTTGATTGGGAACATGCCTCCAAAGGATCAGGTTGTAGGCACTTAAGTGATTGATGGCAGAGGGCCCAGCCCACTGTTAGTAGAGCCACCCCTGAGCTCATGGTCCTTGATTCTATAAAAAGCAGGCCTAGCAAGCCATGAGGAGCAAGCCAGCAAACAGCACTCCTCCATGGCCTCTGCATCAGCACCTGCCTCCAGGTACCTGTTCTGTTTGGGTTCCTGTCTTGACTTCCTTCAGTGATGGACTACAGTGTGGAAGTGCAATACAAATAAACCGTCTCCTCCCCAAGCTGTTTTAGTTCATGATGCTTCATCATCCCAATAGTCACTCTAACCAGGACACTGCACATCTTGTCTAACTGTAAACTACACGATGGGCAACATCTATGCACAGTAGTATACTTTAATAGAGTCCAAGTGACATTTTTTAAGTTAATTAATGGCTTATTATTATATTTGTAGTATAGAAATCTGCTGGGCTGGTATATATCTTAGTGTTAGGTTGATTTTTTTCTGGTCTACGAAAACAAGAATTTTATCAAGTATTTCTGGATCCTCATGGTATTGGGCAAATAATGTTTACTGGTTAATTAATTCCTGATTGAGTGCCTAAGATTTTTTTTTAATCTTATTAAGACTTCTGAAGGAAAAAGAAAGAACTTATTAGTCTTGTCAAAGGGTGGAAATATTTGAAAAAATTGACTGAGCCTGATTCCCTATGATGAAATGTCTAGTGTGTAGGGTTCCACAAGTGAAAATCTTGTTTTTCTGATCATTTACTGACAGGCACTGATTACTTTAATGAAGGCAAAAGATCTCAGTTAAAGGAAATTATTAGACTTGACAACTGAAGTTGTAAATGTAGCCCTCATTAATGACTTGATTAATTTTGAGCTGCCTTATGGTGGACAGTAGATAGCTTTGGGGCTTTGTCTGTGACAGAGAGGAAGGTCCCTGCTCATTCTACAATAGAATGAGACACAGAGGAGCTCCAAGCTTCCATCAGCTGTGAGGGCATGGTGTCCTGTGTGGGGCAGGAAACACATACACACATACAGACAGAGAGAGAGAGAGAGAGAGAGAGAGAGAGAGAGAGAGAGAGAGAGAGAGAGAGAGGAGAAGGGAGACCTGGGAAAGAAGATGATTCACATGATATATACGGTAGTGTTCACATGCAGAAAAACTATTTCTTGCCAACCACCTTCCTGGTGAGAGGCAATCCATATGTGAGCAGTGGGAGAGTGGGGTCAGTATGTATGAGGGTCCCTGGGGCTGGTTCCTGTTGTGTGAGCTCAGACTATGGAGACAGTGAAGATGCTGTCAGCATGTGTACGAAGTGGGATTGAAAGAACTCAGTTCTGGAGTTAGAGGAACGTCAGGTTATCCCTGAACTCAGTCACATGCTTGCTTGCCATTGACCATGGGTAAGTAGCACTCACTCTGTGCCTTTTTCCTTCCTGTGGGTCATCAGGATCCACACCTCTCTGTCTCATGTCCAGAGAGACATGGTTCTCAGCTGGAACTAGAATTTATGGCTTGTGAATTCTACATGCTGCTACTGATGGGAAAGGAATTGGCCATGTAGTTAGCTGGTGTTGGTGAGCTTGTAGAGACACAAAGATTTGCATTGTGAAACCCATTAATATGTATGGAGCTCATAGGTGAATGCAATCTGTAAGACAAATAACAGAAAACAATGAGCAGGAGTGCAGGACAGTATGTACATGGTGTGTGTGCATATACACAAGCATGCAGATGTGCACTTGATCACATTATTTATGCTTACCTTGGGTGTACAGGAACAACTGATACAGATCTCAAAATCAGATGGCACATGGAAGAAATAACCTATGTATTTTCATCCCAGAAATGTTGGGTCCCTGTGTGGAGGTGCCTTGGGTGCTGGGGCAGGAAGGCCCTGAGCTCTGAAGGGGTACTTGAGCAATCCAAGGGGAAGGCTCTGCAGCCTATGGTCAGGTGAGGTGCACTTTGCACTCTAATCTGCTTGTTTTCTCATTAAAACATTGAGCTGGTCCTGATTACTTTTTTAGCCAGATTGCCAGCTGGCCACCACTTTGGATTGGGGGAATCTGTGCACCGTGAGACATTATGGCCTGTGACACTCTATAGCATGTAGTCTGTTTTTTTTCTCAGGAGCTTGGCTGGAATCTAAAGTTGTCAATCACTTTTTCATCCTGTCCCTGGCTCCTGGCAATGAGCAGAGTTCTGCCTATATCCTGGTCAGTTGCCTCTGGTCCCTGTTCACTCAGTTGGCTCTGTGGGAAAGAGCCCTGGTATATCTGTTCTGCATCCTGTGTCAACCATGAGCCTCTAAAAGCAGACCTGAGGTGGGACATGCTAGTGTAAGTGATAAATGGTTGTTTGGGAGGCAGCCCTGGTGTCTAGCCTGACAGATCACCCAAGTGAAGGAGGTCAGGAAACAATTAAAAGGCAGAAGACAATGTTTAAAGCTATGCGCAGCCAGGGCCAATCCTACCAGGGCATGATGGAGAGCCTGGAAGGCAGCTGAGATCAGGATATCCCACTGGTCAGGGTTGCTTTATGTGAGGCTGACCTGTGAGAGAGTGCTGTGTGGACTCCAGAGACCAGGAAATTCCCAGGTAAGCCTTGTGGATGCACATCAGGGTACAGACCACATTGAGCATGAAGGAGTGTGGGAGGCCCCAGCCTCTTTTGCCCACTCCAAACCACACCTGCTTATCTAGGGTGTGGGCATTTCTTGTGGCCTGTAACTCCACTTAGTGGATGGCAACTGCCCTCTGGGTTCTAGAAGGTTCTGCCAGCTCTACTTCTGGAGGAGACTGGCAGTGTAGTGTGACTTATTAGTGTCATGAACAATGCACATTTATCAGAAGTTTCTTGTGTGCTTAGCATTTCTCTATTTTTTCCAGATCCCATGATATCAGAATTCTCAGTTCTGAGTTCAGGTGTGGGTGTTTATTTACATTGATAGGTTTTGTTTTTCTATGGCGGAATCTACAGTTTTCAATAAGACTCAAAATTGACCCTTGGCCTCCTAAAGGTTAAGATTATGAGTCCGTTAGCACCGAGAACAGCTTGTACCTTGTTCTTAATCTGTGTTTATAGTGCCTCACTCAGTCCCCAGTACTGAGTAGGTACTTCATAATGACTGCCAGTAAAAGGTGATTAAAATACTAACGACTCTTGGATGGGACAAGTTCTTAATGAAGATGTGCATAGCCCTGCGGAAAATTTCTGGTTTAATTTCTTTGATAAATATCTATTGAATTCTCACTGCGCGTCAGGGAGCATGGTATCATTACAGCATTTGCCACTTCTGCTACTACCAACTACATATGGGACATATTGGACATTGTTCAGAGTCTTCACAGTTAGACCTGGGTCAGTCCCCACAATGATGTGCTAAAGCAGACATCATGGATTCCCCCTCCTCCCTAAGGCTCAGAAAGTTGCCATTTATCCCATAATTACACAGCCAGAGAGTGGAGATAACTTCCTTCCCATCCCACATCTAACTCCAAAGCGTGCATCCTCATCAGTAGATCATTTTCAGGGCTGAGTAGTTCGGTACTTAGAGCATAGCTTTACCTACCTGCATCCTGTTTCTATAAGTGGCCTGAGTTCTCTGGCTGGGACACAAACCTCACACCAGAAACCCCTATCAAGTGGCAATCGAACATAGTCACTCTGGGTCATAGCAAGGACAGAAAAATTGCTGGAGGAAGGTCTGGTCTGGAAGGCTGGTAGTCACCCCAAGGGCCTTTCCCTCAGGCTAAGCCTTTTCTGTGTTCCATTTTCTTTCCTGTGACCAGCTGATTTTATGGTGTTCTGCAGGCTCTTGGGGGATTGGGCACTTAGAGCTGTCAGGAAGAAATATTGGAATCATTTGAACAGGTAATCATAAAATATGGTGAGATTGTTCGTTACAGAGAGCACATCGGCACAGAATACCTCTCCCTGATGGTCAATGGGCATGGTATTTAAGGGATTTTCTGTAAGGTACACATAAGACACTTCCTGATAGAGGGATAAGGGTTGGGATGTCAAAAAGCCAGGTGGATTAGTGGTCACAACTTCTAGGGGGGGGGCTGTAATTCATTCACCTTTGCCTTAGATCTGGAGCTTCATGACTGGATTCTAGTCCTATGTCAGCCATTTGTGGTACAAGCTTGCTATTATTTACTTTTCTGTTGTAACAAAGTATCCAAGATGACTAACTTATAAAACAGTAAAGGTTTATCTCTCTTTCATGACTGAGAAGGTCTCCTCATCTCTTGTCTGGGACTTGATGAAGAGGAAGGAAGTGTCCAGGGTCTCAAGATCCCCTTCAATGGCATACCCCTGTGACTGGGGGCCTTCCACTGGGATCCACCTTTTCAGGGTTTTACCACTTCTTGATGAAGCTACAGACCTGCACTATTCTGTCAACGCAGGACCTTTTGGGGAACATTATCCAAAGCACAGCTCTTGAACAAGCCCTTCAAGCATTGTTTCCCTTTTAAAATGGAGACACATGACTGTGTGGTTTTCGTCAGTTGTGACATATGATAAGCATCATGAGCGTGCCAAATCAGACACAGAAGTGAACATGATCTTGTCTCTCCACAATGTCAGAATTTATTGAATAACAATAAATTCGCAAGGCACGTCAGTTTTGATAGCAGCAATTTGCCAAGTCGCCTCGATTTCCTTGATAGCCAGCTGAGGTGAACGGGCTCTTTTATTCCCCTTTTAACCACTAACGTCAACTCTCAGATCACACGTTATGTATCACACAGTAAATCTCTCTATAAGTACACATGTAGGTTACTGAATGAACACAAAGACTTACGAGGCTTCCATGGAGTTCTGGTTATGTGCCCACCTGCCTCCTCGGTGGTGCAGACTGGAGGTGGTGTTTATATGCTTATAAGATACAGGACTACTTTTCCACTGTGTTTACAGAACAAGTAGAGGTAAAGGCTGCTTGTGAAGTGAAGTTTGTGAGGGCAAGCCATAGCCTGGAAAACCACTGTTTTATGCAATATGGAGTAACTTAGAGCAGGGCACAGCCTGATCTCAACAGTTTATAATATATACAGGTTTTGTAGCAGAAGTGGTAAGACAAAGGGACATTGTCGTCATTCACAGTGGTAGGGGTGTAGCTGGCACTGGTCTCTTCATATGTTTATCTATATCATTCCTAACTATAATGTGCAGACAGCTGCTGATGTTCACTGAGGCTACAGCATGCCAGCCAGTGTAGCAAGTGGATGACTTCATCCCTCACAGCAACCTAGGGAGTAAGCAGCGATCATCACTCACATCGGTTATTCAAGTCAAGTGGTTTAGCAAGGCTGGCCTGCCTCAGGTCGGTCACACAGGCTGTAATAGAGCAAAAATGAGATGATACCTGTTTGTACAGGTTAATTCAAACTCCAAGTCCTGAACTGCTTGCTGGGCCCTCCTTTACATCTTTGTCGACCATGACACACCAACAAGTACATTTCCAAGCTCAACCCAGATTGCCCATGTAGTCTGTGCATCTCAAACGGAACGCCTTGTGTTCTGTGCCTGGAGAACACTTATTTTTGACTTTTATTTCTTGTCTATTAGTTTCATGTGGCTGCTGTAACAAATGACCACAGACTGAGTGTCTTAAAATAGCAGAAATTAATTCTCTCAGCAATCTGTACACAGAAGACAGAAATCAAGGCGCTCAGTAAAGGTCCAGTGAGAAGCAGTTTTGCACCTGGACCAGCTTCTTGTGGCTTTAGGCCATTGTTGGCTTGTGCTCAGGTCTCCAACCTTTGTCTTTGTGGTCACACTGTCCCCTCTTCTTCTGTGTGTCTATTGTAAAGATACATATAACTGCATTTAGGGACCATCTGATAGTGTAGGGTGTCCCTCTCCTCCGAAGGTCCTTCACTTAACCATCTTTCCATCCACAGTTCTGAGGCTGATGTTGCTGACCTGCCATTTAGAGGCTAGCACCATTTAACATCTATAGTTGTAGACTCACAAACCTCTTACCTCTGCTGTGTACTTGGTTCTGCCCAGTAAGTGACCACATCTCTGACCATCAGAAGCCTTCTGGACCCAGTTCTTGTGACTCCAGGACACGATCCCAGAGCCTGAGAGCAAATCACCCAGACATAAAATATCATTGGCCAACTTTGTTTCTAATGTGGAAATTCTTTAGGTTGCCCTGATTTCTTTGGTGATGGGGGGGGGGGGCAGATTTCTCTTATTTTTCATTCTTTCTTATTTCATTAAAGAAAAATGCTGATTATAATTGCAGTGGTTTATCTTGATTGTCAACTTAATTAGATCCAGAGGCACCTAGGAGATTTGTAAAACGCACTTCTGGTTGTGTCTGTGAGGGAGTTCCCATAGATGATTAGATCATGAGGGCTGTGACCTAATCAATAGTTTAATCTATTGATGGATTAAGAATGGGAACAGACTTCTGGGAGATGGTAGAACCATGAAGACAAAGGCTGGAGGAGGTGAGTTACTGGGGGCATGTGTTGGAAGGATACATCACATCCTGGCCCTGGCTGCTTCTTGTTATGCCTTTCTGGTTCTGGGTACTGTGAAGGGGTCAGCTCTCTGGCCACTTTCCCCTTTGTGATATGTATGTTTTGCTACACACTTTTGAGCAGTAGTGTCAGGGAGCCATGGACTGAACACTATGCACCCGTTGGCCATAGTAAATCCTTATTCCTGACAGCCGCTTTGGTCCTGTACTTGTCACAACAATGAAAAACCGTCTCAGACAATCATCTGCTGTCTTGGTTTCTGTGACCCACAGTTTGAGAAGCACAGGACTGGAGTATTTTCTTTGTCTTCACAAGTTAGGAATTTCTTTGCTTCAGAAAGTGAAGCTTCCCAAAGAGAGGACCAGCATCTATCTACCAGCTATTCCCTGGCACAGGATGGGGCATGTCCACCCTACTGGTCACCCTTTGACTCCATCTACCCTCCTCTGCCCTGGCTTCTCTTCCCTGTCCCTCTCTCTTTCCTCCTGTTCATGCTTCTCTCCATCACAGCCTGGCTTCTGCTTTGCCATTCTAAGAGGCTAATGTGGAAATTGCTCACAGATGGCACAAACAATATGGAAAAGAGCCTCTCTCTTCATTAGAGCGACAGAAGACAGTGTTTTAAATGATTAAATTGTTATCTCAATGATTAGGCCAGAATCTAGACATCTTCTCAAGGCTTTGTCTCAGCCTCTTGTCAAGGGCTTCTGTGGCTGGAGATAGAAGGGGCCAGCACCGACAGCTAACCGTGTGCTGGTGGTCCCAGCCTTCCATGACCTTCAGTGTGGAGCCTGTGAAGTAGCAATTGAGGGGCAGTGTTTGCCTGCATTGCAGCCCTTCAGCTGCCACCAGATGCAAAGTCCCAGGCTGTAGCTGTTTGTCCCCTCCCCATGCATGCTGTTTTCTTGTCCCTAAGTAGCCCACAGGTATACTCCTCGAGCGCTAATTCTGCCCCAGCTGGATTTCCAAACTCTTTTGTTTGTTCAGTACCTCTGGCGGTCAGCTGGCTCAGAAGGAGGAGGTTTGCATTTTCTGGAGCATTGCGGGGACTGCTTTCTGGGTCTTGTTCCTTTGAACCCGCTTCCCTTTTTCTCCCAGGTCAGGAAACAGCTTCCCTCTCCACCTGGTATTGGGGTGAGGTTGGGGGGGGGTTTGGGGTTGTGGGGGTGGGGTGTTGTTATACAGTCTCCTGTCACTTGAGGGGCTAGCAGTGATGAGGACTGTAGATAGACCTAGAATAAATGAAATGTTCCATTTACTAAGGTAATAGCAATGCAAAACAACATTGGAAGTAAGCAGAGTATGTAAAGATGTCTGTTGGTTTCTGTTGAGAATCTCCAGGGGGCGTGACATTCCAAACCTCCCCCCATAAACGCCCACTTTTCCCATTCCAGACCCCTCCCAAAGAAAGCAAGCGCCCCCCCCCCCAGCTCCTCAAAACCATGCCTATCAGGTATTTAAGGTCCGGTCCATAGACTTGCCACATGGTTTGCTCTCTTCCCCTGAGATCACCGGAGGATGCTTGGCTCATTAAATCTGGACTTTTAATTCAGTTTGATTTGGCTTATTTGCATCAGCGGAGTTATCCACTACCGGGGGATTTTCATAATACTTATCAGTTTCCAGTCGTGATTAGCCAAGACAGCTGGGAAAGGGGAGTTCCTCCGGAGGTGCTCGGGTTGGGTATGGAGCTGAACTACCTACTTACTGACTGGCTCTAGAACAGAAAGGAGAGAAGAGCCCAGAACTGGAGTGGGCTGTGCATGAGAAAGGACTACCACTGCTGTAGGTATGAGTCTCAGGCAACCCAGGTTGGCCATGAATTCACTATGTAGCCACAGCTAGCTCCTCCTCATCCTCCTTTTTGAGAATCACAGACCTGTGCTAACAAGTGTCAGTACTTTTAACCACTAATATCCAAGTTGTAGTTTGTCAGCTCTTCTGCTTCCTCCCAGGTTGGCCATGAATTCACTATGTAGCCACAGCTAGCTCCTCCTCATCCTCCTTTTTGAGAATCACAGACCTATGCTAACAAGTGTCAGTACTTTTACCACTAATATCCAAGTTGTAGTTTGTGAGTTCTTCCTCTCCAGATCCCTCTGTCCCTTTCTAATAGGGACAGCTCCATCTGACCAGAACAGAGAATGTTTTGGTTTGGGTTTAAGTGGACAGAATCAGAGCTTGCTTGTGTATTTCTGTGTTCTCCCCATTCCATGAGGAGAGCCAGAGGCACGGTAGAAGCTTCTTGACTGGTGGGCAGCAGGATGGGTGAATCAGTCTTTCCAGGTGGAAGTGATAATGTTGCAGAGTAGATTTGGGCTTTGGGTGTGGGAGCCGGGCATGTGGGTGTGGGGAGGAATCCAAGATGGCGGTCCTGCTGGTCCTCAACCCTCTTCTGTTCTGCTTCTTCCTCTGATGAAAGGCCCTGACACAATATTTGAAGAAATAGAAAAGGCCGAGTTCATCTGCTGGGATGGAATTACATTAAGGAGAATGAAATTAAAGGCTTTTCATGGAAAGAGATCTTCAGGATAATTTGATGGAAGACTTTAATTATTTCAAAGTGACCCCCCCCCCAAAAAAAAAGATACTTTAAAAGGATTTCATTTGAGTGACCACATAAAATATATATGTGTATCTCTCTGAATTCTTATAGCTGTTACTGATCTAGAGGGCCACCAGCAGCCCAGGAAAGGGACGGGGTGGGGGGTAGGAGACTGAGGGGGTGGGGGGGAGGTTGGGGTCTCCAGTTCCCTGCCCTCTCCTGTGTACTGGTGACAGATGAGGAAGTTCTGTGCTGGTTGGAATGAAGCTGCTGAAAGCAGGAAGTGAGCTTATGTTGCTTAGACACCAGCAAGAAGTGTTACTTACTCCCTCTTTCCTTCAGAGTGTGTGTGTGTGTGTGTGTGTGTGTGTGCATGTGTGCAAATGTGGATGACAGGTATCCTATACTATCATTGCCCACCATATCCCCTTGAAGCAAGATTTCCCTGAATCAGGAGCTTGTCTGGCAACTAACAGGTCCCAGCAACCCTCCTGTCTCCAACAGAGTTAGGGTTACAGGAGTGGATGGCCACACTTTTTTTTTTTTTAATATAAGCGCTGGGGACTTGAACTTAGGTCCCCATGCTTGCACCAGACAGGAGACACTCTTATCCAGTAAGCTGTCCCTCTGGCTCTGTTACCTGTTGTAATCGATGTGGTGCTGACATTTTCTTGGAAGGAAGAGAATGAGTTTCCTCACTCTTACAGGAGAGGGGTTTAAAAGCAAGGTGGAGGTTGTGTTGTTTCAGAGACACCCTATGGGTGGCTGTAGGCTTTGTGGGTGCGATATTTTCTTCCCTCTGAAAACATTCTTTGGCACTAGGCCCCTCAGTTCCACCCTTATTATTCCAGATTCTTCTCAGGGATTAGCAGGATGGAGTTCTTTCCATCTATCTACCCATTTGAACCAAATTGCTTCCTCCTATGAGACTGCTCCTTCTTTGCTCTGAACACACATCGCCCAAAAGTTCTCTTGTTGGAACTTCACCCCTCTCTCCCTTTGAGGCTTTTCAAGGGAAAAGTGGGGAAGTTACAGATCCAGGACTTTCTTGGAGAAACAGCTGCAAGTAGTAGTCATGTGATCTTCTATGAAGAGACGTGGCTTGATGTGACCTACAGTCAGCTGGCTCTAATCAGGCAACACTGGACAGTATTGGGCAGTGGTGCTTCAGGGATAGTAGCCAGGGTGGGTAGACCTGGCTTTGTCATGTTACTCCTGACCTTGAAGCTCCTGGGCCATGTTTCTAAGGTCGCCCAGTTCAGCATCCTTCTGAGTCAGTAGTCTGCTTTATTTACTGCAAGTCCCTGGGGCTTTGCACACAAGAGGCATCACGTTATACTGTCTGGGAAATCAATACTGAAATATGAAGAGCCCATGTCAACCTAGTCTTTGCTTACCTTAGTGGCAACAACAGGCCTCGACATCTCCCCAGACTGATATCATACACAAGGAAGCCCCTACCTGCCTGCTCTTTTCCAAAGAAACTGTACTGGTGATACAGGGAGTGTGAGACAGGAGCCCTAACCCAGGGTGTGGCCCCTGCTTTGTGTGCTTGATTCCCCAGGGTCTCTTGTACTTCTCTAGAACCTGGGTTGTGTGCTGGTTTCCTGAATTTGCTTCCTGTCTTTTCTCTTCTCTTTAATTCTCTACTCTTGGTATAAGCTGGGTGGGAGATGTAATGGGTATGGGAAGCTTCCAAAGACCTTTCAGGAACAGGACCACCTGTCTAAGAGGCAGATGGAACTGAAAGGAGGCTGCTGCATAGACAATGCCATTATGGCCTCAGGATTACAGGTCCCCGGAAGCTGTCATATGGGAGCTGTGCACTCAGACCGGAGGACAGATACTCTCACTGGGAGAGCCTGAGCTACAAGCAGAGAGGGACCCTATCCATCAGATAGCATGTTCTTCTCTTCCAGCATGAAATTATTTGTTGATTTTTATTCATAAAATTAAAAAAATATATTGTACATATGGATGTTTTACCTGCATGTATGTCTTAAACAGGATATGGCAATGCAGACTGTAATCCTAGAACTTGAGAGAGGTAGAAGAGTCAGAAGTTCAAGGACACCCTCACACACATAGCAAACTAAAGAGTGCCTTGTATGTTGGCTATTTTTATGTCAACTTGATAGAGGCTTGATAGTCACGTGCCCTGGAAATATATTTGCAGCTTGTGGTACCAGGAGTAGCCCAGTGTCTTTGTTAGGGTTCCCATTGCTATGATAAGCACCATGACCAAGAAACTTGGGGGGAAGAAGTGTTTATTTGGCCTACACCCTCATATCTAGTCTACTATGGCAGTAAGTCAGGACAGGAACTCACACAGGGCAGAGCCTGGAGGCAGGAGCTGATGCAGAGGCCATGGAAGGGGACTCTACTTCTGGATTACTCCATATGGCTTGCTAAGCCTGCCTTCTTATAGAATCCAGGGCCACCAGCCCAAGGATGGCACCACCCATAGTGGGCTGAACCATCCTTCTCCATCAATGACTAATTAAGAAAAGACCCTACAGGCTGGCCTATAATAATAACTCGATCTTAGGGAGACATTGAGGTTCTCTTTTCTCTGATGACGACAGCTATGTCAAGTTGGCATAAAACTAATCAGCACACCCACAAACCCCTCACCACTCACTGTCTTGTCTGAAATGAGAGCTATGACTCTTGATCTACTCAGCTTCATTGAATAAATAGAATACTGTGCTTTAGGGTTGTAGGTCTCCTGAGGTCATGGCCAGTTCTCCCATGATTCCTCCTGACATCAGTGCCACAGGCAGAGAAGGGCTTGTAAAGTATAAGGATTACCATGACAACCACAAATTGTTGGCTATGGGAGGGGGGAGTTCGTGTCTGGCTCTACTTCTCTGATGGCTTGAAGAAGAAGGGGGGAGGTCTGCTCCAAAGGGCCCAAGGAGGGCAAGTTCCTTGGCATCCTTGAACTTGCAGCTTTAGTCCTGATATGAGCTCCAAGTCAAAGGGACTTCTCAGGCACAGGGAGAAACCCATGCTCCATTCTTGCCGTTTTTCCCTGTACCATGAAAAATACATGTGAAGTAAAGAGCATTCCCGGAAAGAAAACCCTTCATCCCTCCTGCTCTTCCTTTCTGAAATATTTATTGAGCAAGCAGGCTATGCCTTACGTTTGAATGCCGAAAGTGGAGTGTTCACATTTACTGCACTCCGAGGGACTTGCTGTCTAGTCAGGAAGGGGAAGTACACAGCGCGGAGGTAGGAGCTGCAGCCATAACTACTATATTGGCACAAGCTTGGGTGAGCGTAGTGAAGTCAGCCCAGTCCGGGAGGGCCTTCTGGAGGAGGTGGCCAGGAGTTGGGGGGCATTATAGGGTGAGTAATTGGAGAGCTGATGAAGGAAAGCAATGTGCAGAGTGGCTGGTGATCTGGATTGAAGCCTGCCCGTACCACTGAAGACCCAGGTAGCTTTTGACAGATCACCTTCCTATCTGTACTTCCAAAGACCGAGACAACAGAATCCACTCGACGGGGTTGTTTGGGGGTTTAAATGAAATTAGGAAGGACCATGTAGGGCCATGTGCTTTGGAACACAGGGACATTCCTGATATGGCACTGTTGTCCCCACCTGCAGCTGGGGCTATGGTTCTGTCCCTCTGCTGCTAAACCCTGTGCCCTCTGTCCCTGTGCACATGGCTAAGAGCTCAAGCTTCTAGCCAATCCTTATTTCCCAAGCTGAGCCAGCCTCAGCCCCTCTGGCATGTGTGAATTAAACCCAGCTTCCCTTCTGTCCCATCTGATTGTCTTCTGAGGCAGAAAGTGCCCCTGCCAGGCCTGGTGCTGTTTCTATCGGCAGCTTCTATCACCTTTTCCTTGCGGCTCTCCCCATGCTGGGTGGCTAGGGAGCTGGCCTTTTGCTAGAGAAAGAGTCCCTTGCCCTCTGAAGCGCTGTCTGCCCACTCCCTCAAGAGTCTGACATTTTGTCTGCTCCAGGGTAGAGACCTTGGTGCTAATTTGACTTGTCCTGGCTATCTCAGCACTAATGACCCTGCTGTTGGACCAGCAAAACCGCAGTACACAAGCTTCAGACAGGAGCCGAGCATCGCCTGCCTAAGTGAGCCCCCTATAAAGGTGGAGGCTGGAAATTGTAGTTCCTGTGCTTTCTGCCAGGCTGTGAATTACAGGGTCATCTTCACCCTGTGCTTTTCAGGGCCCCAGCTTCCACTCATGTCTAGTCTTTGGAGGAAGGCAGGAGATCTTAAAGTTGGTTCTGGAGCTAAAGCCCTCAGGAATGTGTGAGCCAGGCCTCCAGGGACCTGCCCTTTGACTCCAACAGAAGCCTGTGTGACAACTTTGGTGTGTATGGGGCTGTTTCTGAAACAGATTGAAACACTCCCGCAAAGTGTTGGATGAGCATCCCTCTGGGATGAGGAGGTCTCTTGGTAGCCTTCTGGGAAGAAGAGGCATGCTGTCAGATGGAGCATCATCAGAGCCTCTGCAGACAGTTTGGAGCAGGCAGCCAGCTCCAGTGACTTGTCCTGCTGAGAAGTGAAGCCTGAGAAAGCAGACCCTGTTCTTCTCAGCACATCAGGCTGTGCTGTGGGAACCCAGGACCCTGTATCAGGAGTATTAGGTAAGGAGAAACATGATAGTCCACATATCCATACCGTTTGGAATAAGAATCAGGGAAGGGATGGGGCTCATGAGCCCCACTCCCAGCTCCTAACTGTTGGCAGCTGATGGTCTTTTGGGGAAGCAAAGTCGATTTTTATCTTTGTTTGCTTTTTAAGGGTGTGCAGCACCTGGTAGGTCAACCACTCTCCAGTGGATAGCTTGCACCCATGTGGTTAAGGGCAGTGCAAACTGAACTCCATGGGTTATTTTCTTTTACGTTAGGAGAGAAGCAATCCTGGAGGAGTTAGGGGGAAAAGAAGAAAGCAAATATGACTAAAATATATTATATGCATGTATAAAATTCTCAAAAAATTAATAACATTTCTATATCAAAATGGGCAGATGATTGAAAATTTACTTTATCTGTTTTCAAATTGTTTTTCTTGCTCCTTTTGTATAAGGTTTTTTTTGGGCACTGGGGAAAGGCAGCTTCCTATAGTGGAAGTATGCAGACCCAGGTTCAGGGGTCCTGGCCTGAAGATCTTGGGCAAGGTGTTTTTTTTTTTTCATCTGCACAGTGACTAAATGTGTCTCTGCCACCTCTGTGTTCTTGGTGAAGCACTCCATCTGTTAGGGTGAGACATGTGTGGGTTTTGTAGCTCTGACAGCTTTGGGGCTGGGTTCCATCTCCATCACTTACAGGCTAGGTAGTGCCTCCCTGACTCAGTTCTCAGATGCAGGATGGGGCTGACCCTTGTCACCTGCCTGGGGCTACTCTGAGGGTTTATAGCAATGATTATAAAGCACTCATTAGTACAGTGACCACCTCAAAGACACACAGAGGTGTTTTGTTTGCCTCTACCGGATTTACCATTCCTATTATTTCATTGTCTAGCCTGCTTCTGACCTTGCTGGAGACTGTGCCTCAAACTCTGATCTTTATGCCAGTCCCTTGAGGACTTTGTGATTCTCACTCAGCAGGGATTGGGGAGGGGCTTGAGGGTCCTACATTTCTTTCTCACAGGTTTCTATCAATGTCAATGTTATTTTTCTGTAGGTCACTCTTTGGGTGACCAAACTGTGGATTTGACTGTCAGGTGTTGGCCAATGGCCAGCCTAGGTGGAATGTCCTCTGGAGCCACTTTTCCAGGGTGGGTACATACGAGATATATGGGGTTGGCTTGCTAAGCTCAGCAGTCCCACGGGAAGATAAACACAAATGTTCACGAAAGAAGAGAGAGACAGGGCAGAGATGAGGGGCCTCTCAGGGACATCTTCCTGACTCCGAGTCTATCTATGAACTCCCAGTTTTAGGACTAACATGATTGCCTTATCAATATGGGGTTTGCCTGTCAGATGTTACTGGAAACTCTTTGAAGCAAGGGCTGTGTCTTTCACCATGGAACTTCTCAGATCACACTGGACATGTAGAGGAGCTCATGGGGGTCCATATGCCTGGATCCCTAGTTTTGGATCTTGGTGGAATATGGAATGAGAGCATGGGGTTTGGGATTGGGGAGCTCTAGGCATGAAGTCCAGCATCACCATGTATAATTGTCAAGCCCCTGACGTCTCTGTGTTTGACCAAGGAAGATGAAAATAGCTGTTGCCCATTGCTGGGAACTGATGAGTGTCCCCCCTCAAAATCCATGTTTATATCCTAACCTCAAAGTGGAGGTACTGGGAGTGAGGCCTTCAGGGGATGTGGTTATGTCAAGTAAAGTATGGTCACCCTAAATTCCGGTGTCTTTAAGAGAGAGAGACCGTAGAAAGCTTGCCTTCTCCCTTTACTGTGTGAAGATATGAGGAGACGGAAACCACCTACAAGTGGGAGAGGCTCTTCTCATAGCCCTTGTGTACACGCTGCCAGTCTGTGGTGGCATCTTGTTACAGTAGTTCTCACCCAGGCACCCAATACTGAGAATGTGCAAGGGCCCACTGAGATAATGGAGTGAAGAGCCAGCCCAAAGCATCTGTCTGAACACATCTCCTTCAATCCAGCCCTCTTTTCCTCCCATGTTCTAAGGAAAGCTGGCCATGTTGGAATGTAGAATCACTCAGAACTCCACATTCAGCTCTTAGGGCCTTGCCGCGCTGCTTGGTCCTAGATCCTGGTTAGCTCAAGCTGTGCAAAATGAAGGTGTTGACATTGTTCCAATTGGTTCTCCA
Organism: Phyllotis vaccarum; assembly: GCA_033318265.1. Taxonomy (NCBI): domain Eukaryota; kingdom Metazoa; phylum Chordata; class Mammalia; order Rodentia; family Cricetidae; genus Phyllotis; species Phyllotis vaccarum. Next base: position 88,557,330 of record JARWLC010000012.1, read on the forward strand.
ACACCCCCAGCTCTTTTTGCCTGTCTTCTTTGTTTTTCAAGAGTAGCACTCAGGTTACAGGACCCTGTGTGTCCTGGGCCCTGGGGTGGATGAGCATATACTGAACTGAAAGATTATATATAGTTCTGAGAATGCCTTGAAGCCTCCTGCCCCAGGCACTCACCCAAGAAACCTCTGCATTTGCATGAACCAGCCTTCTCCAAGGCACCTGACACACCCCTCCTCCTCTGTTGAAACTGGGCATCAGAGTGCCTGTCAGCTACAGGCTATACCTATGTGGGACTCATTAATTCTGTTGGTGACTGTGCCTGTCTACCTTGTCGCTGAATCCAGTTTCCTTTGCAATGTAGCTCTGCTGTAACTGGGTGGCCACCCTCCCCTTGATCGCTCTCCCACAGTCACAATCAGATGTGGCACCTTGACCATCAGACCCTAGACTCATTTCCCTTTTTGGGAGGTAGCTTGCCCCAGGGCCAGCAGCATAATGGAGACAGATCAGAGTCAACCAAGAGTGCATTGTGTTCAGAGCCAATGATGTCAGTGTCTCCTTGGCTTCGAGTCTCATTTAAAATGAAGTGCCATCAGCCAGGTAATTATCATGATCACATATTTAAAGTACTTAAATATTTGAAGCCATGTCAAGCATTTACAACTCTCTAAGTCAGACGCACAGCTAGACTGGGGCAAGGCCTCATGAGACTGCTAGACTTAAGGGGCCTAAGCTGTTCTATGTAGGGAGCAGGGAGGTGAACTCCTGCCTGAGGAAGGCTCCTTGTAGGCACTATCTTCCTTCAGGTGTGCAGAGCCTTGCAGGACATGTGAACCTGTGCGTGCCCCTGTGCATACCCTTAGCTCTTCGGATTAGATGTTGCTGATTTGTGACTGGTTTCTGCAAGACTGTTGCACCTGTCACCAGTGGTTTCCAGTTAGGGGCCCCAGGAGCTCTTAACTATTACTGTTTCTTAATAAAGATGCATTCTGACATTAACGCCACACTGATTGGTTCCTTTTAAGTAAAGAGGGAAATGAAGGGATATATGGCCTAGGATAAGAAGGCTGTGTATGTTAGAACAAGCAGGGAGGGGCAGAGGGGCTGTTTTCTCCTCATCGACTCCATGGCTGTTGGCTGGCGAGAAGTGGTTGGAGGTAGAAGGAAAGCATGTCTGAGCATGGAGGAAGGGCTTTAAAGAATTTGTGCCAATGGTGTGTCTAAAAGACTGCACTGCCAACCTCTTTTGCTTTTAGCTAATGGAGAAGCTATGGGCATGGAGGCATTGGAGAGGGGACAGGATATCAGTCAGCCATGTAAAACCTGGATGTGGTTGTGCCCTCAGCTTAATGTCTCTTTAAGAAAACACTCAAGAAAAAGCAAGCTGAAGGTTGCTCTGGGGCCCGAGAGGAGGCCGAACATTATGGGGAGAACAGGCAATTGAGTAAAGAGAGCTCCTGTCCTCATGGCTGTGAGGAAGGAGGAAAGTTAGGGTCCCAGGATCTCCCCCATGAGCACTGTCATGTGACTTTTCCTGGAGACACAAACATGTGTCTATTCAGTAAGACAAAACGAGGATGGATGGAAAAATTCCACCCCAGCTTGGCCTATTGAAGTGGTGTGTTTGCTGGGGTTACTGGCAAGACTATGGGTGCGTCAAATTCAGCTGTGACACTGAAAAGTCTTCCTTAGCATGGGTGATGGCTCATGAAAGCTGCAGCCCTGAAGCCCGCTGCCCAATCTGTGAAGAGCTCAGTCGGTCACGGTTATCCCTATTAACAAAGGGCCTACCTCAGGGGAGGAGAATCATGCTGAATTCATCATGGACAGTTTCGTATAAGTTAATAAAGTTGATGTGTTTCTATTAGCTAAAGAGTGAGAGGCGATAGGATGAGAGATTGGGAAGGGCATGAAGTAAGTGAGTGATGAGGAGGAGGGTAGTAAAGAGGGGTACTAAGGGAACCCAGGACAGGCAGGACCCCCTGGTCTTCAAAATTGTTTTATTGTAAGATTTTCCATAAAAGATCTCAGAAAAAAAAATGTATGTATGTAGGTATAAGTGATAATATATAACTTTTAATTTTTGGCACATAAACACACCCTGTATCTAGCTCCCAGGTGGATAAATAGCACTAAGTTATTCTGCTTGGATCTCAGATACGTCACTATGAACCCCATGGCATCCATTGCACTGATTTCTAATGCTATAGGAAAGTTTGTCCTTGTGGGCTGACTCTGCTGCTCAGGCCCATTGTGTTTGGCTTCCTTTTGTTTAACAGTTATATTTGTGAGAATCATCCACGGCAAGGCTCGCTTGTTTTCATAGCTGTGTAGTGTTCCACCATGTGACTGTCACAGGTTGCCTCTTCTGTGGTTTATGGACATTCGGATATATAGGGATTGACCTCAGGAGTAATGCTTTAAGTGTTTTGAACCATATGTGACCCTTTAATCTTGAGATATCCCCCCACCCCGAGTTCTCCTCTGACTTCACCTCCAGGATAGTATGAGTGTCCTGCTTGCCCCACCTCTGTGGTACCTGCTGCACTGTAGATTGTAGCTTCCAGACTAGTGTCTGGTGTGGGAGATCTCCCCAAGGGCTGGTTGGTTGAGTGACTGTGTCATTGAATATAGAACACAACCCCCTCTTTTCATATTCTGCCCGGAGCTCATTTCAGTACCTTAAAAAATGTAGGTATAGGGGACCTAGGGAGATGGCTCAGTGGGTGTTCTATTTGCTTCCTATTGCTGAACCCAAGGAAACTGAGAAGAAAGGGTTTATTTGACTTAGACACCCTAATCACAATCTATCAGCAGAGCAAGGGAAGGTAGGGCAGAGACTTGGAGGTAGAAACTCACGGAGGAACATGGCTTGTTCCCATGGCTTGCTCAGCCTGCTTTCTTATACACCTCAAATCATCCTGCCTGGGGTGGTGGTGGCACCACCCACAGTGGGCTCGGCCCTCCCACACCAATCAGCAATCAAGGCCAATCTGATGGAAGCATTTTCTCCATTGACATTTCCTCTTTCCAGATGGCTCTGGCTTGTGTCAAGTTGTCAGAAACACAACCAGCTCAGTAGGTAAAGTGTTGGCTGTGCAAGTATGAGGATTTGAGTTGGATTCTCAACACCTGTTTCAGAAGAAGAAGAAGAAGAAGAAGCCAGATGCATGTAATTCTGGTTCTGGGGAGGGGGTGTGGAGACAGATAGAGTCTGTTGGTCAGCCAGTCTAGCTAATCTGTGCGCTCCAGGCTCTGTGAGAGACCTTGTCTCAAAAAGTAAGGTAAATGGCAACTGAGGAAAACGTCGATCATTGATTTCTGGCTTTTACATGTGTGTGCACATTCACCTGCCTGCACACGTGCACGCGCGTAAGAGACAGGAAAAGAAAAGAAAGCGGGTGCTGGGAACCTGAGCTATCAGTTAGAATTCATACCCAGAGTGTTTCTCTTTAGGCTCAAGCTCAACCCTGGTTCTGGGTCCTGAGAATGGGATTGGCAGGAGAGACTGCAAGCAGTCTGGTCTATAGGAGCATCTTTCCTGGTGTGCTCCAGGGCAGACTGATGATGCCCGGTCAACTTTGTCCGACTGTTTCTGGATCTCTCCAGGGACACACGTGTGACAGTCAGCACTGGGGAAAATGGCGATGAATGGAGGAATAAAAAGGTCCAGGAAGTGAGAAGGAGGCAGAGGGAGAAGGAACCTGTACGCCAACCACGCTTGTAGAGTCTGCTCTCCAGAAGCCATTCACCAGTCAGGCAGGTAGCGTAGCTCTCTCCGGAGAGCTCAGATCCTTGAGGTTGTATTCTTTCCGTCAGCCAGCGGCAGAATGAAGAAGGAGCACTGTCCTGTTGAACATGGTGTCAGGGTGCCCTGCACGAGCCAATACCTTTCCTGGTTTCTGGTAAATCCCATTCACTGGCAAAGCATGTCCTCACTGCCTTCTTACCTATGCTGTGAGTGCTTCTGATGACACAGGTTAGACTGTATTCATATGTCTTTTGCTGCATAACAAGTAAACCATGAATTCCTTGCATAGAGAAAGCCTGTCATATCAAGCAGGCTCACCTGCCCTTATACAGTGGGTCTGGTGACATACTGTGACATCGGAGTCACAGCCTTGCTATTTCTAAAGGAAACATGGCATTTAAGGGGAGCTGTGTGCCTGGGAAAATTCTGTCTTGGGTGATCTATGGCTACATTTGATTTCATCTAATTTTTGCCTCAGCCCAGTGTTTTGCCTTTGAGGTTATGTCAGAGTGTGCCGAAAGCCTTCTTTCTCTAGGGTTCCTGGGCCTATGAACAGCACCTCCTCAGCCCTCCCCTCCCCTGCTCCCAGGAAAGCTGACAGCTAATTCCTAGCTCATTAGCATTTGCTAATCTGTCAACTGTGGAACAGTTACAATGTACCAGGTACTCTCCCATATTCTATCAAATACTGACTCATTTAATTCCCTACAGCTTATGAAGAGACACTATTTAATACCCTTACTTCCCCAAACTGCTAAACAAGGCTCAGAGAGGTTAGGTAACTTACTTGGGTCACATGGCTAGTAGGTGGGTGTTAGAGTTATAATTTGTTCTCAGAGAGCAGTATTATTCACTAACATGCTCTTCTATTTCTTTGTCTGTGATAGCTTCTAAAGTGGAAAGGTAAGCCAGAGGCAGCATTTTGGGGGGAATTCAAATTTTTTTTTTTGTGCTTTTCTTAGCATAATTTCTATCCAAAATAACCCTTAACCTTGGAAGAGCAGGGGACCAGCTCCCAGGAGAGTGGTTCTAGTGTGTGAAGCTCACAGGAGCTCCAGGGTCTGGGAAGCACCATGGACAGAGGTGGAATGGGGTTCCACGAGACTGGCCTGGACTAGCCTGAGCTCTCATTAGGAGTGCTAAAGGCATGTCGTTTGTCCTTTGTGTCCCCACACAGCACAGATGCTCCTGGCTTGTCTGGACATATTGTCCCTTCCTCCTGATTTTACTTTCTTCTGGTCTCCTGTGCAGTCATTCCGTCTTCAACAGTTTGACGTGGTGCTGTCTCAAAACATGGTCTGGGCACATACCAGAAGCCTGGCTACCACCTTCGTTTTCCATTTCTTCCACATCTACATCCAATATCTAGCCCTCATCAACCCTAACTTCTAAAAATGTTGCAGCTACACATGTCTGCCCCTTTACCTTTGATACCTTACTCACACAACCCCCATGCGTCTCCAGGATGTCAACACCTATCCAATGCACCTTCTAGAGTGTGGACATGGTCACTCTAAAATGATACTCAGATTGCACCCAGAGTGGTCTTTCTAGAAAAAATTCTCACTGTGGCCTTTACCCCCCCCCCCATGGAGTACAGCTGAGACCACTTAGCTTGCTAAGGCTGATGCAGGCCCTGCCCTCTCAGGGCATTGACTGACACACAAAAGATCCCTGCTTCCCTACCATTAGGGCCAGCTGTGGACTGGTCCCTCGTCTCACTCCCCACCTCTGTTTACCTTTGGGTAAATACAAATCACCATACAGATCTCTATTTAAATGTTCTTTCTTCAGAGGCATCATTCCTGACCCCTCAAGCTTCAGAGTACCCCTGACTCAGTGTTGCCATGGCAACCAGTGATCACACTGTTCACTCTGGATTTGGGACTACCTGTCTGTGTTTCCCAGCACATGTCATTTCTCTCGCAGCCAGCAGAGTCCCCAGCCTAGTTCAGGCTGGTTTGTAGAAGATAGTTTTGAAGGTCTTAGTGAGTGAGTGCTGTCATAGAAAGGCATTGATGGGGCAGTGTGGAGATGGAGGTTTCCAGTCCATTCTGGAGCAAGATCTTGAGTTTGCTTAAGTCATTCACTGTTCCTTGAGTGTCACTTGGATATCTGTGAAATGGGCAGCTGGTATTGGGCAGTCTTCAGCCAGTTTTGAAGCACAGGTTCAGGGATCTGGTTCTTAGAGCAAGGGTTGACATCCGTGTTAGTTGATTTTTGGATCATAGTGACCAAATACATAGGGAAACGGCTTAACCAGGCCTTCCCGAGTCCTAAATTAGTAGAACTTTTCTAACCAAATTACGAAGTTTTCAGGTCCTATTCCTAAGTTTCACTTTAAACATGGCTGAAAGCAGCCAGTAAAATGCATACCAAATGCTGCATGCCACATGCTGGGCTGTTTTAAATGTTCTTCTCTGGGCTAGCTAGCTCATCAGCTGTGGATTCAGTTCTTGCCAAGTCTCAGGACATAGACAAAATGTAGACAAGTTCTTTGTCAGAACGTAACGTGACCAGACTGTAGTCCAGAACCTCATTTCCACCTGAAACCTCCTGAGCACTTTTAATTCTTCTATAGCCCACTTGCTTTTGGTCATCTGAACTCCCACAAGAATCAGCCACCCAGCAGAGCTTAGCATTATGGGGCTTCTCCAGCTCAATTTTCTGAATTCCAAATTCATTCCAGAAAACAGTTCCAGAGACCGAAGAACCACATGGTCAAGGGATCTCAACAATGACCTGTGTGTGTGTGTGTGTGTGTGTGTGTGTGAGAGAGAGAGAGAGAGAGAGAGAGAGAGAGAGAGAGAGAGAGAGAGAGAGAGAGAGAGAGAGAGAGAGAGAGAGCTTTGAGATAAAATGCTTGAGAAAGTAGCTTAAAGGAAGAAAATTTTATTCTGGCTCAGGGTTTTGGTAGTTTCTGATTGTATTAACGTTCTAGGTGAGATATGTGAGAAGTGGTGAGGTTTTGATAGGACAAGAAGGTTGTTCCAGGAGTCAGGGAGAGTGTGCCATTTAAGTCTAAGGCTCTGAGGTGGGAGCATGAAGGCTGTATTGCACTAACTTTGAGGCCCTAAGGTAACCCCTAGACTTTGCACATCAGGCTCTCGGGGAACAACACCAAGGTGATGATGAGCCCCCACAGTGTTGCTGATGATTGCACTGAATGTCCTACAGCTTGTCCACAAGGTCAGTTCAGTCCCATGGGAAGAGACGCCAGACCCACTCATTGCCTATATTTGCTTATTCTTTTTAAATTACTTACCTGCCTTGAATTTCTGTCTCTTAGACTTTGGAGGAGAATTGATTAGGGTAGATTTTTTTTTCTAAAAATGCATGGTGAGTGTGTAAGTGAGCAAATGGGTGGAACTTATGCCCCTGCTGTCTACTCCACCTAGCCTTCGGGAGCACTTAGGTTGTGTAACTTAACATGGATGAAGCTTCCTGCCATGCAGGAGGCTCCCAGCTGGGATTTGGAGCTTGGATATCCTTGGTGCTTGTGGTATTTTGGATGAAAATGGCCCTCATGGGGATCATATGTTTGAATGCTTGGCCTCTAGTTGGTGGGACTCTCTGTAAAGTATTAGGAGGTGTCAGATGAGGTGTGTCACTGAGGATTTGAGATTTCAAAAGCTCAAGCACCATTTCCAGTTGTCACTCTATCTATCTACCTATCTATCTGTCTGTCTATTCATATTTCTCTCTCTCTCTCTCTCTCTCTGAATCATGTTTTTGGGTGAGCTCTTGGGTACTTTTCTAATATTACGCCTGCCTGCTGCCATGCTCCCAGCCATGATGGTTATGGACTTTAACCCTCTGCAACCATGAACCCAAATTAAGTGCTTTTTTTAATAAGCTGCTTTTGGTTATAGTGTTTTATCCCAGCAATAGAAAGTAATTAAGACAATGCCCAAGTTGACATTGGGACCACTGGTCTGTATGCAGCTGGCCTGGGTCTCTGGGTTGGACTGGAAGGCCAGCTGTGGGAGTCTAGAAGTGCCTTTCTTCTGTGGTTCTGGAGAGTTCCCATCTGGTGCCTGCATTCTCTTGCCTGCTGGCTTCTCCTTAGGTCTCATGGAAAAAGGAAAGTGTTGGGAAGTTGTCCTTCCTGTGGTTAATGTGTTTCATGCCCGCTGTGTCCCCCTGTGCTCTAGTTCCGGGCAATTACCCTCCTGCCGGGTTTTGTTGCTGAGCACAGCAGGTGGGCCTTGTTTGTAATTCACTTGCACCATTAACGCTGGGTTGGCACCATAAGGGCGACTGATCCATTCAGTGCCCCTAACCCCAGATGTCATTTGATAACTGGGACATTAAGATGGCTTTGGGGGTCTAACTACTTCTGCAGTTTAAAGTAATGAGACGCCTCATCCACTGCTTGTCGCCGGGCGTTCACAATCATCTGCTCTGGTGGAAAATTTGTATCCAAATACTTCCCCCTGACCATGGTAATCTGGCTCTGGACAGTCCCAGCACCAATAACAACAGCTGTTGAGTTTAGAGTACTTACTGCCTTCAGGCACTACAAGACCCAACAAGACTCAGAAGCAACTTGTGGATGTTTGGTGTTTCCCCTAGCTATGGATGGAGAAACTAAGGTCTGGAGAGGTTACTCACTCTAATTAGTTCACGAGTGAACAGTGGAGTCTGGGCTGGTAACCATTGCCCTCCCCCATCTCCCGCTGAGACAAATGAATGACATTTAGTAAATAGAGGAGGAGGTGGGAGAATCTCCAGCTAGGCAACCATGTTATTATTATTATTGTTACTATTAATTATTATTTATTAGCATTACTATTGAGATGAGCCATTGAGTGACAGGGTTGGGGGAGATGTACAGGTTAAAACATTCTCTTTAAACAAATCTTTGTACCTATATATGTACATATGTGTGCATGCATGTTCATGTGTCTGGGTGTGGTGGTGGTGGATAAATGTGATGCACATGTAGAGGTCAACCTTGAGTGTCAATCCCTGATTTTGTGACTCTTGTTGCTCACTGTCACTGCATGTGGCAGCCTAGTTGATCCTTAAGCTTCTGGGAGTTCTGTCTCTGCCTCTCATTGCATGTAGGCACACTGGGGTTACAGCCATGTACCATCACATCCAGCTTCACATGGCTTCTAGGGATTTGAACTCAGGCCATTCATTCACTGAGCTGTCTCCCTAGACTCCCAAATCTTGTTAATGTGTTTACTTTTATTATCCATCCAATCAATCAGTTATTGATCAATCAATCAACCAAACATACATTTATAGAGCTCCAAGTAGGTGGAGAGCATTGTCCGATGGGGTTTTACAGAAAATAGAAACAAACAATTCATCCATGCAACGAGTCTAAGAGAGGTAGGGAATCAGGCACAGATTCTAGAACATGAGCTAGGGAGTGAAGTATTAGGGTGTCTGGATGGAGGGACACTAAGAACTAACTGACCACAGAGGTCACATTTAGAAAAAGGCTTCCTTAATTTGTTTACAAACTAACATGTTTCTTACAGGCAGCACCTTCTCTGATGTCTGAGTGAGTGATGTTGTGAAGCAGACAGGACTGTTTCGCAGGAAAATGCGGAGAACTTTTGTTCACACAGGGAACAAGTACCTCGCTGGTTTTGAGCTTGGCTTTCTGACTCCAAGGTCAAACCCCCTTCCCTCAATCACCCAGCAGTCAATCTCCAGGTTTGGGGTTAGTCCCAATCCAGACCCAGCAGTGTGTTTGACATCCTGAGGCGGCTGGCTCTGGAGCTGCCGGGAGCTCTGTCCCCCTTGGAGATCCACAGAGTATGTGCTCTTCCTCAATGCCCAGCTATTCAGAAACTTTCTTTTTTAGTTTTTGAGAAACATCCCTGTACCCTGATTCTGAGTTGGACCTGCACATCAGGTCCTTTCAGGGCTAGTAGTCCTCATAATCTGATTTCTCTCTCACACTGCTGTGTGCTCATAACTTCCCCAGTCCCCCTTCCCTCGATGTACCCCTCCCCCACCTGTGCACCCTGTTCTTGTTGGTCCTCAATACTGCTCACATCCTGCCCCTACCCACCACCCTCACCCCCAAACTCACAGTGACTCTTTGTTGCCCAGTTAATCAAGTTCAACTTTTTTTCACCTTGGCCTTGAAGGCCTTCCAGCTCTTTCAGAATCTCAGGCATCCATTTTAGGAGGCACCTCATATACAATGAGTGACTGTCAGTGTCAATGTCTGTATTAGTACTTCCCCCATTGCTGTGACCAAATACTCAACAAGAAGCAAGAGAAGGGGGCAGGTGGTTTATTTTGACTCAGTGCTGGGAATGCATGCTAGTGCATTAGGTTCATGGCTGAGAGGGCAGGAGCAGGAGGGTGCTTGCTAACATGAGGGTAGGTCAAGAAGCAGAGAAAACAGAATACAGGCACTCAGCTCATTTTCCCCTTTTCCTTTGTATTCAGTCTTGATGCCCAGGCCGTGAACTAGTTCTGCTCACATTCAAGGGCTTCTTCTTCTCTCTGAAAAAGCTTTCCCTGACATAACCAAACTAAAGGTGCATCTTGTTAATACACTATTTCCAAATCCAATCAAGTCCTCAATCCAAATTAACAATGACAGTCATTGTTTTGTGGTTGTTCCTTACTTTTCTTTAGCGTGTCAACAGGAGACCTGTCCTGTATGTAGCCTGCATCTTTCAAGATTCCCACACCAGCAGCAATGGTCCAGGGATGCCTTTTTATCTCTATCTTCTAGCTCCTCCTCCCTGCTTAGTAGCAAAGTCTACACTAATAAATGAGAAAGCTGTATCTTTGATGTGCTATTTTCTGAGTTCTGTGGGCCTTTTTATCTTCAAACAAGGTCATCGGGCTTTCCCAGAAATTCCTTGAGGAAGGCAATGTCACCATCCTAATGCCTGCTAGCATGAAGCAGGGCAGGTCAGGCACGCATGATTACTGAAGCATTGTTGTGGAGCTGCTCAGCCATGCAGCTCCAACATGGCAGTCTCTTCTTGGTGTGAAACAACGTTCTTGGTCTTCCTGGTTCTGGCAATCAGAGATAGGTTTTTAGCATGTGTTCCTTCACCAGGGCTCCTGTAATGATGCCTCTCTTGGGGAGGATACTAGATGCTTAGTTAAGGTCTCTGTGACTAGGGAAGAAATGGGTCAGAATTGTTAGATCCTGGACTCCCAGCCTGCATAGAGGCTTGCTGTCTCAGGCTGACAGTGAGCAAAAGTGGCAGGATTCTGATGTCATTTCTTCTGTGGCCTGTGACCAAGAGCTTCTGCCTGGAGTAGCTTCTGGAGAGGGTGCACTCTTCCCTCTGGAAACAGGGCTGGATACAGTGATCCAGGGCTGCTTCTTCAATAGACTGTTTTCCTCTCATGGAGAGTTTGGGATCTAACTGAGAGTGGAAGTTGGGGTCTTGGGGGATAGGCACTGGGACTGCAGGTTGGCTGAGGAGAATTGCTAGAAAGGGGAGACTCTCAGCTCTGAGCAGCAACCCCACTTCCCTATGGGTAGCTGGAGCACCTATACCAAGAACAGGCCCTGCATCCCTGAGAACTTGGGCCTGTTGAACATAGGTGTGATCAGCCTCACTGTCCTGAACGGGGACTCAGGCTGAGGGGTGCTTACTGATCTTGCCAGCCAAGGAAAGAGTCACAACACTTTGCCTTTTTTTTTTTTTTTTTTTTTAAATAGGGTCTCTCTTTGTAACAATATTGGCTTGGCTGTCCTGGAGATCAGACTAGCCTTTAACTCATAGAGATCCACCTGCCTCTCTGCCTCCTGAATGCTGGGACTAAAGGTGTGTGACACCTTTGCGTTTTAAATTATTGACCAAGCTTTTAATTGAAAAAGCAAACCAACCTCTCTCTGTCAGAATATAGAAAACACTGTAGGATGAAACTGAAGGCACTCTCCTTTCTACTGGGGAACTGGTAGAAAGCCTTTTCCAGAGGTAGTTGGTCAGAGACACTTTGTACCCTCAGCCCCTCATGGAGGTACAGCCCCTCAGGGAGCCTGTGCTTGGTTCTACCCTAAGTGGATGATAATCAGCGCTGATTGAACTGGATAGAGGAAAGGGGTAGGGTGGGCCATCCTTGTGCTTCTAGATGATTCCTACTGGTTGGCCTGTCCAATAAATATGTTACCCTGAATTTTGAAAGGGATGCCAATTACTTTGAAATTTATATAGAAAATTTTGTTGTTGATATAGGTTCTCATGTAGCTCCGACTGGCCTCATACTCACTATGTACCCAAAGATGGCCTTGAACTTCTAACCCTCCTTCTGCTTTCTAAGTACTGGGATTATAGAAATATGCCACTATTCCCTTTAAAGCAGTGCTTAGAAGTAGTCCTCAGGGCTTTGTGCATGCTGAGAAAGTTCTCTACCAATGGAACCACACTCCTATCCCCTGGAACTGCATCTAATTTATTTTTCTATTGCTGAGAATCCTGAAGGGCTGATGTAGAGTAGCTAAAAGCAATGCTTGCCAAGATGGCTGCTTTCTCTCCTATGCTATCTAGGATTTAAGGCAAAGCAGGTAGAGCCCTGCTGTGGGACTATGCTGTTATACACTGTAAATATGTGTCACTGTAAATATTGGCTTAATAAAATGCTGATTGGAGAGAAGCTAGACAGGAAGTAGAGGAAGGGCAACTAGACTAGGAGAATTCTGGGAAGTGGAAGAACAGAGCAGAGATGCTAGCCAGACACAGAGGAAGTTGGACGAGAATGCTGCTCTGAGAAAAGGTACCGAGCCACATGGCTAAACATGAATAAAACTCATGGGTTAGTTTAAGAGTAAGAGTTAGCCTGAGCCCCAGGCCAAACCATTTATAATTAATATAAGTATTTGTGTGATTACTTAGGACTAAATGTCTGCAAGACTGGATAAACAGGACAGAGAAACTCCCAAATACAGAGCCCTGTTTTCTGAAATGGTGTCTAAGACTCAGAAATGTTTATGCTTGTGGCTACAGATAGAAGGGATGTACTGCGATGCCCACTTGGGTGATGTAACCAGGCTGAGGGTGCCCCAGCATCTCCAGACCTTCTTTATCACAATAGATTGTCATCCTGATTTGACTTTGACTCTGGTTGTCATCATCTGCGAGTCTAGAATAAACCTTCTCTGGCTTACTGGGATAACAAAGGTCTGGCATGACGCAGGATATTGTCCTATTCCACATCATTCTAGGTTAAGCTGTCAAGCTCCTTTCAGGCTCCCAAAGGCCCAGGTAAGAGTCTATGAAACACTTCAAAATGTCAGGGAGATTCCAACAGAGGAGAAAGGACATACTTTCCCAGAGGTGATTAGGACCTGCTCTAAAACCTGCTCTCCCTGTATCTCTCTCCCCTGATCCTCTGTGGCTGCTCCTTCGTAAGGGCTTTTGATTCTGCATGTGTTGCACACACTCCAGCATTGAACTGGATTCTTTCAAAACTGTGACACACATATTCTCTCTAAGGAGCTCATCTTCCCCAGAGCCAAGCTCGGTGGCTCAGATAAATGCCAGGAACATTGCTCACACCCTAAGCCATTTCCACCTTTCCTGTCTGACTCTGGTCCTCTGTGCACCTACAGCTGGCGATTGTCCCTCGAACTTCTTATTGCCAGCTGCCTGCTCAGAGGCAAGGGATATAGACACTGTGCCCCATCAACCTTATCTGAAGGGTTACTGGTCTAGTATCAGGCCTGTGGGGACATCTGCTTTAGGTGACATGGATTATCCTAGACCTAGGGAAGCAAGGAGTTGGGGAGCAGATTGGCTTTATCCTAGGGAGGAAGGCTGGGCATTGTCACAGCAGATATGCATGAGGGGATCTCTGAGCTTTTCTACAGCAGTGGGCACTACTATTTCTAAAGGCATAGTTTATGTCTCACTGGGCCACATGCACTCTTTTCTCTGAGGTGATCTCCTGCTCATTGGTTCTTCTCTTTAACTCAGTCTTAATAGGCCTTTCCATACTACCATCACTGGTCTGTTCCTCCTAGTCATCCTTTAGAGTAGCGGTTCTCAATCTGTAGGTCATGACCCTTTTGGGGGTTGAAAACCCTTTCATGGGGCTCACCTAAGACTACTAGAAAACATAGATATTTATATCACAATTGATAACAGTAGCAAAATTACAATTATGAAGTAGTGGTGAAAATAATTTTCTGGTTGGGGGTCACTACAACATGAGAAATTGTATTGAAGTGTCACAGCATTAGGGAGGTTGAGAATTATTGACTTAGTAGTCACGCTGTCAGCCACAAGACTTCACACTCAAGGACATTGCAATCAAATATCAGATAATAACAATAACCACAAAGAAATCTCATAATGACTCACATTTTCAATTTTGTGCTGGGTTCCATTCAAAGCCGTCCCAGCCACATGTAGTCAGCAGGCAGAAGAACATCTCATACATCCCTTTCACTGTCTATAATGGCGGCATCTCCTTCCTGAACGTCAGAATTCATATCACTTAGGATCCCACATGGTAAGGTCTGTGAAGGCAGGGATTTTGTTCCTGGGCTTGGAGAACTGACTGTAGGTGGCAGGCACTCGGTAAAAATATTCATAATGGACAAAGTACAAGACAGTCCGTGCTGAGGATTCAGGTACTTGACTATTCCAGGGCTTGAAAACTATCTGCACTATTTTGCTCCGAAAGTATACTATTCATCTGCAAGGCAATTCTTCATGCATTATCTCATTTGGTCTTGATAATAATCCAGAAAGGTAGTGGTGTGAGCCCAATTTTCCTACGTCACAGAAGAGGAAATGGGAACCCTCAGAAGTTAAGTGACAGGCCCAAGGTCACACAGTTCTTTACGTCCAGAGTACTGAGTTTTTCTCCTGTGTCTGGCTAAGACTGCTGCATAAAGAGCTTTTGGGAGCATGGAGGGCCTCTGGGATTGCAGGGAGAGATTCTATGGAGCAAGAGCTTCTGGGCAGGTTTGACTTGGAGCTGCATTGAAGGTGAAGGCTCTGGAGTCATTTCATTAAGTAAGCCTTAGAGACAATCTTGTCAGGAGATGTGGATGCAGTCTAGGTCTTGTGCACAGGAGCTGGAGGGAAAGGCTGAATGGGGCTGGAGAGATGAAGAAAGGATGACCATGCTTATTGACTGCATTGTGTCTAAGATCCAGGCTACAGTCTTTTCTGTGAGGGTGTAGTCTGCTATAGACTTATGGGTCTGGAAACAAACTCCAGAGAAATTAAACAATCAGCTTAAGGACATACAGTGATAGCTGGGATAGGAAAACAGGCATGTGCTCTGTCTTCTGATGAGGAACTCTTTTTAAAGATGCATTAGGGGCCTCAGTTTGAAATGTATTTGGGAATGGTTCAGATATTCGTGTGTGGGAGGGAAGGTGTCCCAATACTTTCTGTTTAATACTACTTGAGAATTCTGAATGGTTGTCCCTTGCCCTGTGGTCTGGCTACCAGGTACCACAGTTACAGTGAGCATGGGACACTCCCACAGTGAGGCTTGGGATGGGTAATCTGTCCAGCCGTTATTCTTCATTTCGCTCTAATGAGTCTGTTCAAGTCCAACTCCTTTATGCTGTCTTGTAACTCATTACAAATACCCAGTAGCAGCTCTTTATGGGAAACCTTAATGGTCAGGGATACAGGAACTGCATTTTTTTTTCAGAAGGCACCCCAGATTCATGTCTCCTGATTCAGCCTGGCTTGAGGTCTACACCATGTCATGTTCTCTGACATCACTATATAGCGTTACTATGTTCCCACCTGTCCTCAAGTACCTGCTGCATGCTAGGTTCTGGGACACAGGAAGAAATCAGGTAGAAAGAGTAAGACTATGGTCCTGGGTATGATGGCTCTATTTCTACCTTTGCTCATTGTGTGACCTTGAAAAGCCCCTTTATCCCTCTGTCCTCTGGCTCCATATCTGCAGGTGGGGAGAATGAATGAGTATATCTACCTCTCAGGGCTCTTCTGAAGCCCAAATGAGTTGAAAATAGTGTTGTGTGGGTTTTTTTTTTTTTTTTTTTTTTTTTTTGCACATAGTAAACATCCATAAATATTCAATAAATGCGATGTTAGGAAATTTCATCCTTAGAAGTACAACGTTTCAGAGCTTAAAAGTTCCTCAGTGAACATTTTGCAGCATCAGAAGCTTATGCTCAGAGAGGTGGTTCACAGAGCTGGTGTGGCTAAGCCCCTGACTCCCCAGGCAGTCTTGCATCCTGGTGCCACCATACTTGTTGCCAAGGACATGTGGTATTTACATGTGTTAGGCGATGAAATGAAATTATCCCTCAAGTGGCCACAGAGTCTACAAGCAGGGGTGGGGGGGTGGCTTGTTCGTCTGTATCCCACCAACCCAGGCCCTCTACCTGAGAAGTTGCTGTTTGGTCTTTTTCCCAGCCAGGGTGAGTGAAAGAACAGCAGGGGAGCAAACATCCATTTGTCTTGAGGAGCCTGGAGTGTCAGGAGAAGTAATCAAGATCTTGTTGCCCACGGCTGAGAGAAAACCTGTAATTAATCTGACTGCCCCTCTGTTTTCTCTGTCCTTTTCACCACCAGCCACCAAACACGGTCTGCTGGCTGTCAGTCTCCTCTCTGCCCCACCCAGGGGAAAAAAAAAAAAAAACCACGATTAATGATATGGTAGTCCCATGAGGACAGCAGGGGATAGCACAATGACTGCTTTGAGCAAGAAGAGTTGCCATTCAGTGCAGGTGGGCTGGGGGGCCAGACAGCATGTGTAGCAGCGCAGGGATGTCTTCAGGCTATGCTTGTCCGCTCCATCAATCGGCCACGAGCGTGACTCTGACTCGGTGACTGTTTATTGAGCTTCTGTACAGAGCAGGCCCTAGTGCATGTGTGTTAGGTAGATGTATGCCTGGAAGAGATGTTCCCTGCCCTCCATGGCAGTGTAAGTGTCAAAGGAAACATTTACTTGTTCATGCAACTGTATTTATTGTGGTCTCCTCTGGTGAGCACTGTCTAAGGTGCTGTGGAGGTGCTGTTGTGAGGGAGAGGGAGAAAGCCTTTGCAAGTCGGTCTTCAGTTCAAAACAGACATAGAATGGGGGGGGGGGGTTGGATCAGAGATGATTAAGTTTGATGCATGTTCAACAAACACCACTTCGGGCTTGGAGAATCTGAATGGCCTGGCCATTGTGACAGAGTGCAAATTAGGTTTCCCTTCTGGAAAAAGTAGGACTGACAAATTTTTAGCATTAGGAGGATATATTTGGGGCAGGCACATGAGAAAGTAGAGGCAGAGAGACAGAAGGACCACAGTCTTGGAAGTGAGAGGCTGCCATAGCACAGAGTGATGAATGATGCCACCTTCGAGCTAGGTCAGAGAGGGTGAAGGGCCACAGACAGGGAGCTTGGGTTGGGCAAAGATTATATGTAGATTGTGAACTGGTATCCAACATGTTAAGTACCTGACAGCTCACACGGTCTCTAAACTCAGTCTCTGTATTCTTTCATTATTTCAACAGATATCGTGTGAGTACCTACTATGTGCCAGCCTGTGCCAGGCACTGGGGACACAGGTGGAAAAGTCCAAATTGTTCCCTGCTTTGCTGGGTCTCATCATCCCGGAGGTAGGCACTGCTTTTCTTGGGTTCTCAGTGGATGAAAACATATAGGGTCTGATGGCTCTGGGTTCAACTGTGTCCATTTCTGAAGGTCAGGGAAGCCTCCAGCTTCCTTTGAATGTGGCCCTCCACTGTACTTAGGATTAACAGGGCCAACCAGGGCTTCAGAAGAGTGCTCCCAATGACATTGCAAAGGTCTGCTTCTGATCCTTTGGCCTTCCAAGTTTGACTGTATCCCAAGTTCTAGAACAATGCTGGGCACATATTTCAGCCTCTGTAAATATTGTGGAATGGATAAATGAACTGTCAAAAAGGAAGAAACTGTAAAATCCAGTTATACTGTATCAAAGCAATACTAAATACAGTCATTTACATCAAATGCCTTCCATTTGTGCCTAATCAGCACCTGGCATGGCAATTATCATGTAGACAGCTAAGTAGGTGTCAGATTAACCCTGTGCATTTTATTTGATGACAGACTTACACTCAGTTCATGCAGGTGCGACTTTCCTTGTGCCTGGCTCTAAAGCCTGCTGAGACTAGAGATTGCCTTTCAGAACAATGATTTGTAAAGTCTTGGGAGCCCTTAAACCTGAACCTAATGGTGAGAGGTCATCTCCCAGGCCTTACAAGAAAGCAAAGGACCATCTGTGGCATGGCTGGGAGGCTCAGTGGTTTGCAGTTACCCCCATCCCCCTCCCCCCAGGTCTTGAGAGAGTCCATCCTGAAACATGCTCTGTTACAGATGAGGAAGCTACATCCAAGAGAACTGAAGTGCACAATCAAGGTCACACAGAGCCAGGGCTAGCAGGCCTCTGACTCCACCCCCTTTTCCATTTTAACAGTTGGCTTGGGAGATCAGCAAGCTGGAACTTTCAGTTCCTCTGTAAAAACCATAAAAGACTGAGGCGTTGGCCTTACATTGACATGAAGATGGACCCAGTCGTGAAAAGCTAGAAGTTAGATTATGATATTTGAATAGTTTAGAGCCAGAGTCGCCGATACTCCAGCATTTATAGGATCCTCCCCAAGAAATCATTAGCTTCTTCTGCTAAGACTAAATGAGGCTCCTTACAGCAGGTTGAACATCCATCCCCATCTTGAGTTCTAGGTGGACAGACACAGCTCTGCCTTAGGTGTCCTTGCATATCAGTGTAGAGAGAGTCAATCACCAAAAAAACAAAACAAAATCAATGGTATCCTAATAATGACAGCCTAGGAAAGTGGACCCTTTGCCTTGCCTAAGCAGCACAATAGAGCTGACCCTGTTGACAGAGGTGCAGATGAGATAGCCCTAAGGCTGTGAGAGTGGGATAGCTGGCCACACCCCCCTCATCTTCCTTGCGGTGGTGAGGATGAGGGCAAGATGCCCTTCTGCTTGACCCTGTCACCTGTGGTCGGTAGATGAGGGAGATGACCCCCCCCCCCCTTTACCAGCTGCAGTACTCTGCACTTTGCCTGGGCAGCACAGTGGAGCTGATCCTGTTGGTGGTGGTGTGGGTGAGCCAGCTCTGATGTTGCGAGCATGGGAGAGCTGTCCCTATTACTGGTCAACGCCTGATGAGTGGAAGGTGGAAGAACTGACCCTGAGGTAATAAGAGCAAGAGACCTGTTCCTGTCCTACACCATGCCTGGGCAACACAGGAGAGGTGACCCTGAAAGTGTAGGTGTTGGAGAGCTGACACTGAAGTCATAAAAGCAGGAGAACTGGCCCTGCCCCTGGCTCATCTCTGCAAGGAGTGAATTAGCCAGGGCAATGCAGGAGAGCTCATGCTGGTGGTGAAGACAGGGAAAGCTGGCAGGCTGACCAGCCCTGCAACTACCCAGGCCCAGAAACAGGGTTATGTGTTGGCCCATCCCAACATCCACCCCATCTGTGATCTGTTGGAGCATGATAGGGGAGTGCCTACAGGATCTCCACAGTACAAGGCAACAGAATGTTGAGGAAAAGTCACAGCAATAGTGTGGCAGAGACCAGGAGCCTCGAACTAGATCAATGATTCTTTGTGATGAACGCTTGCATGTAAAAATGTATGGAAAATGTAAGGATAAGGGGGTTCACTGAGCGACTCCCTGTGTTACACCTCAGCTTCCATGATGAGATTTTCCCTTCTTCCTTCCCTCCTTTCTCTTAAACTGGGGGGCAGATGGGAGATGGTTGGTATTGGGAGGCATAATGTGAAAGACACAAATAATAAAGTAAAAAAAAACAAAAACAAAAAAAACCCAAACAAACAAACAAACCAAAACCCCAAAACAAAAGAGTGCCAGGCTTCTCTTGAGACAGGCTTGGCTTTCATCTGTCTCTGCTGTGATCTGAATGCCAAGTGTTTCCAACAGGCTTGTGTGTTAGAGCATTTGGTACTTGGGTGGTGGTGCTGTTTAGGGAGGTTGTAGAACCTTTGGGAGGTGGAGCTTAGCTGGAGAGAGTGAGTCTCTGGGGAGTGCAGTTCACGGGTTTCAGCTTGGCCCTGCTTTTGCCTGGGTTCTGGGCTTCTGTGCTGGGATTTGGGGAGTCCCAGCCACACACTGCTGCCACTATGAACTCAGCCATGACTTTCCCCTCTCAGACGAGGAGCCAAAACAAATCCTTTCAAGTTACCTCTAGCAAGTATTTTGTCACAGCAGGGAGGAAAACAGTAACTACATCCTGAATGAAAGGATGGATTCTGGGCTGGAGTGTTATCTCTGGGTTTCCCGTCCTCCTCTATCCCTCCCGCATAGGCCTCCGCCTCCTTGCAGCAGGGGGCTGTTTGAGGCCTGATGCTCATTGAACAAATAGGCATCATGCATCCACTGGTTATAAGGAGACTCTGGGGACACCATAGAAAACTGGGGACAGTCCTTGCTTTTAAGAGGCTTGGCTGGAGACTTTGAGGACAGCATCAACCAGGGAGGAAAAGTGCTAACTCTGAGTCACTATAGGCTGCAGTTCTGGCTCACACAGGAGGACATTATTCTGGGGATGTGTGGAGACGAGGACACACACACACATGCACACGCACACACAAACACACACACGAACACACACACAAGCACACACACACAAACACACACATGAACATACATAAACTCACACATGAAGACACACACATACACACACACACAAATACAATCACAAGCATGTGCGAGCACACACATACACAGGAAGACACACACACATGAAGACACACATATGCACACATGAACATGCACACAAAGACACACACACAAGAAGACACACTCACACATGAAGACACACACACAGGAAGACACACACACCCTCAAGAACATGTGCAGGGGAAGCTGAAAGATATAACGGGAAGAATGAATGTGCATTCAGATGTAGGGTATCATGACACATGGAAAACTTCTGAAACTTAACACCCCTAAGGAAAAGTGCACATGGCCGTGACCTGTGTAACTAGCATCCAGAGTAAAAAACAGATAGTCTGTTCTGCAGAAGTCACTGGGCCAGTGTCTACCCTGAGCAGAGTTCTAATTGGTTATTAATTTCATAAGCTAATGGGTTTCATATCTGTATATAACCACTTGGAGCGTAGTGCCCTCCTGTTTCATTTTTAAAACAATATTTTATTTAGTTAACGTTTTTCATTTATTTTACACACAGACCACAGTTTCCTCCCTCTCTTATCTTTTCTTAATCTCTCTCTTATTCCATTTCTCCTCCCTCTTCATTCTTGATCACACATGGCAGGAAGCATGTCAGCTGTATTTCTCAGTCTGGCTTCTTTCCAGTAACCTCATACTCTCCAGCTCTCTATCCATTCTCTTTCAGGTGACATCATTTTTTTTTCTTTATTCACGTCTAATGCACGGTTGTGTGTTTGTATGTCACATAGCCTTCATCCGTTCATCTGCTGGCAGGCACCTAGGCCAATGGACTAACTTGGCTGTATCAGTCAGGGTTCTCTGGTGTCACAGAACGTACAGAATGAATCTCTCTCTTTCTGGGATTTATTGGAATGACTTACAAAGTGAGGTCCAGTTAATCCATCAATGGCTATCTGTGAATGGAAAGTCTAAGAATCCAGTAGTTGTTCAGTCCCACCAGACTGGATATCTTAGCTGATCTTATGTATATGTTGGGATCCTGAAGAAGTGAGCTCTAATGCCAGTGAAGGAATGAATGTGCTAGCTAGCAAGGCAAGGACAAGCATGCAAAGAACAAAAGCTTCCTTCTTGCCCTTATAAGAACTTCCTTCTATGTCCTTATAAAGACTTCCAAGAGAGGTATCACCCATATCAAAGGTAAGTTTTTCCACCTCAAATCCAGTTTAGAGACGTGTGTCTTCCAGCTGCAAGATCCAGAACAAAGCTCAAAGTGAATTCTTCCACTTGAAACCAAGAAAAAAAAAAAAAAAATCTCTCAGCAAGTGTGCCTTTCATTTTTGGAGTGTAGTTCATTTCAGATATAGTCAAGTTGACAACCGAAAATGGCCATCACACAGGCTATTATCAATAGTAACCCCAGGTATGCAGTATCTCCAGAGTATGCTAACTTCATTTCCCAGATGTTGCATTGCTGGATGATATAGTAGGTTTTTTTTTTTTAAGGTCCTCCATGCGGATTTCCACACCCTATTTATTTATTTGCATTTACATCAACGACACATAAGGATTTCTCTTTCCCTCCACCTTTACCATTATTTGTTGCCTTTTTTTTTCTTATTTGATGATAACTCTTCTCACTGGCATGAGATGGAATCTCAGTGTAGTTCTGATTTACACTTAATAGCTAAAAATGTTGAATCTTTCCCTATGTATTTATTGGTCATTTATACCTTTTAAGAAGTGCCTCCTCCATTCAATTGCCCATTTATTGACTGGATTATGTGTTCTTTAAACATTCTTTTTTTTTTTTTTTTTTGAGTTTTTTGTATATTAATTCACTGTTGGGTGAATAGGTAGCAAAGACCTTCCCATTATGTGGGCTGTGTCTTTACTCTGTTTCTTTTTCTATACTTAATCTTTTTAACTTGATACAGTCTTGTTTGTCAATTCTTGCTATAATTTCTTGAGCGGTTGAACTCCTAGAAAGCTTGACTTTTCTTGAAGGGTTTTCTCTCTGTTCTTTAGTTCTTTGAGAGTTTCATGTCTTCTATTAGGATCTTTGATTAAGTTTGGATTTATTTTGGTTTACGGTGAGAGATAGAGATCTAGTTTCTAGTGTCTCTGAAGTTTTCTGAGGCTCCCGATAAGGAAGCTGTCTTTCCTTCAAAGCTGTCTTTGTCAGCTTTGTCAGAGATCAGTGTCCCGCGCCTTCTTTGCCCGCAAACAAGACGCAGTACAACAGGATCCTTCTGCAGCAGGTTTATTGAAGCTTCACACACTAGGGCAAAGAACGGAAGACCCCGAGCCTCCCAGGCAGGCCGCTTTTATAGGCAACATTGTTTATCTCTGACGTGGGCCTTTCCCATTGGTCAGCACACCCTCACCCGATATGATGTATCTATCTGGGGGCCAGCCTTCTTGCTGGAAAATTTCAAGGTGTCATGTGCAGTGACTTGTTTACTAAGGAGCTTCCTTAAACCGCTTAGTCATAGGCCCGATACAAGCGCCATCTTTAGGGTGCGGCTGGCTCCCTACAGATCAGTGGCTACAAGCTGCTCATGTTTATTTCTGGGTCTTCTATTCCACAGTTTTATGTACCTTACAGACCTACTAGGTTTTTCTTTGTCTGAATATCTTTTATTAATATATCAATCTCATTCTTGTTATTATTCTATGTAGGATTTTTATATTATTCTTTTGATTCAATTTTAGTAGGTCTTTTGTATCTGAAAACTGTATAGTTTTTTTTTCTAGATTTTTCAACTAATTGGGGTATAAGTTTTCAAATTAATTCCTAACTAACCCTCCAGACTTCAGTGGCATATTTTGTTACTCATCTTTCGTTGTCTCTGAGTCTATCAATTTTGGGCTTCTTTCTCTTTCTTTTGTAAATTTATCAACTTCCATATGTTTATAGAATTTCTTTACTTTCTCTTGCATTCAGGTTTATTCCATTATTATAAGAAAAGGTCGCAAGATATTCTTTCTTTTTTGGTATTTGTCAACCTAGAATATGATCTCTGTTGTAGAGAGCTGCTGAAAGACATACATACTCTGCAGTTTGGGATGCAACACTCTGTAGGTGTCTGTTCAGTCAGTTTGGTCTCTACATAACTGAAGTTTTCACATTCATTTGAGAGGAGTTGCATTACAAAGCTACTGATGAACACAGAGGTACTGAAGTCACCCACTATTATAATATTGGGTCTTTCCTGTCCACTTGTGTTTGTTTTATAACATGGGATGTTGATGCCTAGTACATATATATTTGTAGTTATTACATCCTCTTGATATATTTGTTCTCTTTACCAGTATGTGATGTTTGTTTGTTTGTTTTTGCTTTGGTCTCCTTGAGTTTTGGAGGTATCTTTTATTGTGCATAAACATTACTTCTGTTTGCTTCTGGATTCCACTTGCCTGGGATATCGTTTGTCATGCTTTTCCTTTCAGTCTGTATATCCTTGCCAGTGAAGTGTGTTTCTTGCAGGCAGCAGGCAGTTGAGTCTTTTTTTTTCTTATATAATTAGTCAGTCCATGACATTTCATGGGAAAACTTAAGACCATTTGTATTGGAATTCTAACTGAATAGTATTGGTTAATTCCTATCATTTCATTGCTTTTTTCCTAATGTATGATTCTTTTCTAATTCTCATTTGCTTATTTCCTGTTCTGGAGATTTATTCCTTCCTGCGCTTTTGTGGTTGTATTTGTTTTTTTCTACCATGTGAAGGACTCCTTGGAATTCCCTTCGCAATACTGGTTTTGTGTCATGGATTCCTTTAAATTTTGTTCCTGTTCAAGGGTCTTTATATCTCTTTTAATTCTGAACATTAACAGTTGGTGGTTTTTACTCTAGACTGGTGGAATTTTCTTCCATAGCTGAAATAAATCATTTCATTCTTTTCTGGCTTTAGAGTTGTTATTGAAAAATCCAAGTTATTCTAATAGGTTTACCTTCAGAATGAGTTAACATTTCTCTCTGGAAACTTTCAGTATTTTTTTTTTTCTTTTGTGTTCTTGGCTTTTTAATTGTAAGATGGAGAGCTTCTCTTCTGGTCTTGCCTGTTTTGGCTTCTAAATGCTTCCTGTTCCTGTATGTCTGCATCCTTCCCAAGATTTGGGAAATGTCCTGATATTATTTCACTGCATAGGTTTTATACTTTTAGTCTATACTTCAGTACTAACATTTACATTAGAAGTATATAAATTTGGTCTTTTAATTATGTCCCCAAGAGTCTTGTATGTTCTGTTCATAATTTCTTATATTTTAAAAATTGTTATTTGCTGAGTCTTCTAGTTTGTCAGTCTTGTCTCCAGCCCCTGAAAGTCTCACTTTTAATTGGTACAGTCTTTTGGTTCAGGCTTTCCACTGGGTTTTTTAATTTAGCTTAATGAGATTTTCATATCCAAGATTTCTGTTTAATTCTTTTAAAAAATCTTGTCTTATGAACTTTTGATTCATATTGTTTATTGCCTTTCTTAATTGGTCCAATTTTTAAAAATATATTCTCTTAGAACTCATTGGTATTTTAAAAGTCATTTTATAAAATTTTTCATTCTAGTAGTTTATCTTATTCATTATCTTTGGAGTCAGTTGCTATAAAATTATGAGCCTGGGGGGCGTTTTGATGTCTCAATTTTTTCTATATAGAGACTTGAGTATATGTTGGGATGGATAGCTTATACTTTTTTTTTTTTTTTTTTTTTTTTTTGAGACAGGGCTTTTTCTGTGTCCCAGTTGTTCTGGAACTCTCTTTGTAGACTAGGCTGGCCTTGAACTCATAGAGATCTGCCTGCCTCTCTCTCCCAAGTGCTGAGATTAAAGGCATGTACTACCATGTCTAGCTAGCTATTATACTTTAGTGTGAGAATTTCTTTAAAGAAAAATGATCTTTTGATGATATATTCTTTGGTAGAAGATTTTTGAGAAATGGGTTTATACCATAGCTTCCTGGTAACATTTTTTAAGGGTTAGTCTGTTTTGACACAGTACATATGCTGTCAAAGGTTGTGCTTTCTCAGTAGGTCTCACAAGAGTGGGGCACTTCTAGTATAGTAGGCAGAGGTGTTGTGGACAGCATGGTGTATGAGGTATGTTCTCCATCATACTCCTCTACTCTTGTCGTCAATGTGCAGTCTGAAGGGACATGGGTGACATACACTGTAGCCCTTCACACTTTGTTTTTGTTCATCTCTGATATGTTTATCTTCTGCATCTGTGCCTACTTGGATCCTGGTCTTCAGAATGGATATTTTTATATCTCTTCTTTGTGGTATTGACTTTTCACCGAAGTTAGACCAGGGTTGGGGTGGGTTTCGAGCACAGTGCTCAGACTCTTTGGCAGGGAGTAGTGTGTAGCTCAGCAGCAGAGCATCCACCTTGTACTCGGCGCCCAGCCCGTGAAGGATGGGAGGACAAATAGCATCAAGTGATCATGAGCCGGGTAGAAAAAGTGTAAAACTCAACATCCACTACTCTCAACCTTGACAACAGCAGCAGGAATGGGGGCGATAGAAATAATACAAGCAGAAAAACTGAAGATAGGATAGGAAAGATGTAATTAGGAGAAAAGATGAAGGAACGTGGGCAAAAGGGAGCATTCAAAGGTGAAAGGAGAAAACAGGCAGGGAAGTAGAAAGTGAGAATGAATGACTAGAAGAGAAGGAAGAGCCTTTAGTCCCTGCTGCAACAGTTGGAAATACAGAGAAAAACAGGAGAAGGAAGAGAAATGTACGTATAGAAACAAGTCAGAAAAAAAAATAAGTCTCAAAAATATTGAAGTGAGTATCATCTCTGCTGGGGCATTGATGTAGGCAAGTGTGGGAGGGGACTCACTGCCTCCAGCCGGTTTGCTCCTCTTCCTGTGTCTTCTCCAGCTGTGTCCAGCTGTGTGTTCCTTACAGAAAGCAGAGGCTTCCTCAGTTGCTCTTCCTGTTCCAGGGTTAGTCTATGGGAGTGGCTCGGGACGGAGCTGGTGGGAATAATTCTGTTTCCTTGATTGGTACGAGGTTAACATAGAAGCAAATTTCCTTCAGCCCAAGTTTACCATGAGTAGATTATTTCAAAGTATTCTCAAGGCCAGGTTGATAATGAGGTCCACGGGGTCTGGGTCTCAGGCATCCCCCATGAAGCCCCTCAAGGAGACCAGGACGATAAACTGTATTGCACTGAGGGAGAACAGTGAACCCCCTCCCCCCCCCCCCATTTTTCAAAGTCTGTGTTTTCTCAAGGCCCAGTGTCTATATGCAATTGTGCACATCCACTTTGTTTTCAGACTGTCTTTGCCCGCGGGGAGTCCCCAGTCTTAAGGGAAAAGAAACTCCTTTTAATTTTGTGTCTCTGACCCAAATCCTACTGTTTGTATTTTCTAATAAATTTACTTCAGTAGCATTTTACTGGGACCGCTCAGGGTTGCAAGGAAGATACTGGCTGGGAAGTATGGTAACAGTTGTTATGAGTTCTAGAGAAAAAGAAAATGTAGAAATTTGGTTTCTCCAGGCAGGAGCTTGGTTGGCTCAAACCTTTTTCAATATGGTTCTCCCTTTCCTGCACCAGCCTTCTGTGTTCAGACAGCAGAGCACCGCTGAAGAGCGGGCACACCTGGCAGCCCCAAGAATTGCTAAATCCAGGCAGTCTTTCTTCCTCGCACATGTCTTCATCATGCTTTTCCCTTTATTTCTCTCCGTTGCAATGATCTGGGAGTTCAGTTTTCTCTTTCTGTCCTCTTGTGTGTGCACACATGTTTATGAGTGTGAAAGTACACATATTTGCACATATGTGTAGAGACAGGGGACAAGCTTATGTCCCTCAGGTGTTGTCCACTCTGCATTTTGAGCCAGAGTTTATCACTGTCCTAGAGCCTGTTGGGTGAGCTAGATTGTGGCCCGTAAACTACAGGGATCTGCCTGGCTCTGTTTTCTCCGTACGAGGATTATAAGCATGCATTTGTCCTTTTTTATGTGGTTTCTAATCATCAGACTCAGCTCCTCATACTTACATAGCAAACACTTTAATGACTGAGCTATTTCTCCAGCTCATCATGTGCACTCTTTCTTACCCTCTGGTTCAATAGTCACAGATTCCTGGTCTCTCCCAGTCTCTGTGTGTTCAGTATTGAACTCTAATTTACCCCTCAGTTACCCACGTCACCGAGAAGCTGTTTTCTGCCAGTATCAATTTCAAACCACAGAGAAGCTTGAGGATGCTGCTTGCTTCTAACCCATCGTTTTGGTGACATTTTTTTCCTCTGACTGAACTTTGGATCTCATGGCTCTTTTGTTATTTTTACACTTGTGTCTGGTATCTTTTTCTTAGTATTGTGGTAATGACACACCTTGTGCTGTTGCGTGTAGTAGTTGTTTATGTCTATGCCTTTATGGCACTATGCCGTGTGATCATACAGTATATTTCTCCATTCTGCTACTGGACATTTGGGTAAATACAAAGAATGCCACTGTGAATATTCTAGGGCTTGTCTTTGGTGAGCATGCATACACTTCTAGTGGAGAGATATCAAGGAGTGGAATTGTTGGCTCATGAGTGTTGTTGTAAAGCCCCGATAGGCCTGTTCTCCCAAACATTTCCATGATTTATGTTCCCCCATACGGTGTGATAGACCTAGTTGCTCAGGTTCTCGCTGACACTTTGTAAATGCTGTGGCTTAAAATGTGCTTCCTTGATGCCAGTGGATCTGAGCATCCTTTCAAATGTGCGGAGCATTGATTTTATTAGTTAGTGAAGAGTCTATTCAAGGCTTTTGACTGGTTTTCTGTTGATTATCTATGGAGTGGGAGGCAAAAACATTTTGATACTTTTCTCCTTTGCTAGAGCATCCAGGATTAAATACACAGGTGCTCAGGACCCCACTTTCATCTCAGTTGTGAGGCAAAACTGGCTTGCTACAGATGCTGAGCCTTAGAGTAATTGAAAGGTCCTGGGAGGGTTAGTGGTCCTGCTGTCTTTTTACAGCTATGATTTTGATATCAGGTAGGTGAGGAGGT
Organism: Phyllotis vaccarum; assembly: GCA_033318265.1. NCBI lineage: Eukaryota > Metazoa > Chordata > Mammalia > Rodentia > Cricetidae > Phyllotis > Phyllotis vaccarum. Next base: position 88,585,661 of record JARWLC010000012.1, read on the forward strand.
GGAGGAAGGATGCGAGAAGGGTTTAGTTAGCATCTGGAAGACAAAGAAGGTACAGAAACTGTATGTTGGGCTCGAATGTGCACCTCTGTCATCTCTTTGCAGTGAAGAGATGGCTCTCAACCCAGCCATGAAGGAACTGACATGCCTTAATTTTAGGCAAACCTTATATAAGGTAGCCTCCCCTGTGTTGTCTTGGTCCTACGACCAGCTCCACTAGGAGGGAATTAACACCAGTTACACAATCAAGGAAGCTGTACCAAGACAAAGAGAAGCCTTGTGAAGCCCGTACAGGTGGCAGGTGGGAGAGCTGTACTTGGCTCCATCCCGTGTGCTTGAGAATAACCCTCCTCTGCCTTCTCTTCTGCGTATCCATGGCTTCTACTCCTTAAGACAAACCGAAGGTCTTGATTTTTAACTAGAGATTTTGAAAGGAAAGTGAGGTACCATGCATCCTGCAACCTGTTAGAAGAGCCTGCTGTGTATTCATCTGGGGCCTTCATTGAACCCTGGTGAGTGTAGGAGGAGAGTCAAAGACCCCAGTTCCAGGGCTTTACCTGAAGCTCTCTCATGGATACTGCCAGTGATTCTGGAGGGATTGTCAACTCTCTCCTCTGAAGTTCTTGGGTGCTCCCTGGAGCCTCTGTCACTAGGATGAACCAGGTGGTAGCCTGTGAAGGACTCACATGCTTCCTCCACTCCCTCACAGCGTTATGTCATGCCCAGACCAGCAGAGGGCTCCATGAGGAGTTATAGAAGATGCCCCGTATCTCCGCGCCTTTGGTGCTGCTTCCTGCGTGGCTCGTGATGGTCGCCTGTAGCCCACACTCCCTGAGGATCGGTAAGTACAGTCTGACTCTGAGTGACAGTCTCATTGTTACCCTAAGTTACGCAGAGGAAATATCCTTATACTTCACAGACTCTGTGGGATGCTCCCCTGACCTCCCTGAATGTGCCCGTGACAGATGTGGATGGAGGTGGTGGAAGCACAAGCAGAGGTGGACACAGATGTGGATGTGTGAGGGGGCAGCAGGCTAGTGGCTCCCATCTGCTCTTCCTGCCAGGCTTCATTGGTGTCTAGAATAAAATGCTTGTCACTCCCTGGTACAATTCATGGCAGATGCAGTCTGTATGTGTAGGGGCAGCTGTTGGTGATGAAGGAGTGTGAAAATGGCCATGGGTATTCCAATCCAGGCCTGGAGATAAGCAGTTGCCCTTTATTTTAAGAAGCATCTAGAAAAGGGTATTAAAATTGTCAATTTGGATGAAGGCCAGTGTCTGCTTGGTGATTCGTGCCCAGTCTGCTTGGGCGAGCCTTGAGTTGCTATCCGCTAGCCATGGTCTGACTCTGAGAGGGATGACAGGGCCCTTTCGGTCTCTCTCACTCTTTTTTGTCCTTGTCACTGTGGACATGCCTTTCTAGGTGTGGACAAGCAGGGTTGTCACTTTTACCATTGGCGCCTCTACTCTTGGCAGGGAGGTCTTGAGAAACCTGATGCCTCCTCCCCTGCAACAGGCAACTAATCTTAGTACATTGGAAGGCAAAGCATTGTAGATCTTGGGACCTGGAGACACAGCCATGGTGGCAGGGATGAGGACACCATCTACTCTATTAAGAAGCAGTACAACCATCAGATGATTCAGCATAGGGAACCCGTGGAGTCAGGACAGGTGTAGGGGGTCTACATGTGGATGTGGGACATGGGCCAGTGTGAAATGAAGCATCCAAATTCTTTTGGTCTGAAGAAGAGCCTCCTGAGAGCAAAACCCTCAGTTAGGTTCTCCAGGGCAAGTTATGCAGCCAGATAACCATAAGCCCTTCATCTCAGACTGGAGGTGGGTGGGGCAGAGTAGCTGCTTTGCTCACAACAGAATCTCTTCTTTCCTTTTGAGATAATGTCTTCACTATATAACCCTGTCAGGCCTGGAACTCACTATGTAGACCAGGCTGGCCTTAAGTTCACAGAGATCTGTCTGGCTCTGCCTCCCGAGTGCCAGGATTAAAGGGATGCCCAGTGGGACCTGGACCTTCAACATAAAACTGAAAGGCTGGAGGCGCATATAGAATAAAGATGGCCTGATGCTGGGTAGGAGAGCCTTTCCCATCACAACAAGGACTGGCCTTAAGAGCACCAGAGTACAGTTGATACTAGGGTGATGGTCAAGAGGCCCAGACATGACCAGAGGAAGGGCAATAGCTCAGACCACAGTTAGGTCAGACATCAGGTACAGGCTAAGGCCAAGCCTGTAAGTGCCTGAGCTGCTTACTTCATGGGCATATTTCTCCATGCGAATGCAGTGGCTACTGATTACAGTCTAAAATGCGGACAGGTGATCTAATTCTCTCAACCCTATGCTCAACCCCTTGTTTTCTTGCTTTAAAGAAGACATTAAAAACGGGACCTTCCCTCCTACTACCTCATTCATTTCTATAGAAACTACAAAACCCAATTTAATTCTGCTTAAGTGACGATGCAAAATGGTTCATATCCCTAAGATGCTTAATTTATATGATGCCTACAGTTATCTAGCATTTGCTGCAAAATCCCCACTACTCCACCTTTAAATGAGCAGACGAAGCTGTGGCCCATCAATTTCCATTTGTCACTAACAGAAAGCAGAAAGGAACTGAGCCAGAATCACAGTCCCCCACCCCCACCTTGCCTCTCCAGGTACTGGTTCTTTGTGGGGAAAGAAGCAGACATTGGATTCCACAGATCTCTGACTTGGTTGCTAGGCTAGCAAGAAAGCTTGGGGGGGGGGTCCCCAAGGCTCCCCCACCACACTGAACAGTGCTTGTCTGATTCTGCTGAACCCTCAGTTTTGATTCATGTCGGGCTTCTCACTGATCTTTGGCCTCAGATACCACTGTCAAGGTCAAAGTGAGTTTGATCACCAAGAGAAGCCAGGAAATACGAGAGAGAGAGAGAGAGAGAGAGAGAGAGAGAGAGAGAGCAGAAAGAATCTGGTTTTCTTGTCTCCTTGGTTGTTTTGGAGCTAGGAGCCATGTAAAAGTCCTGATGGTTTCAGGGGGCAAGGTGCTAATTACACGGACCCTGGAGAGGAAGTAGATGGAGTAGGTCAGGACGGAGTGGAGAATTAGGTCAAGAAAATATTGGTATCTGTGCTTCACACCAGGCAGCCTGGCACATGGACAGGCTGGAGTAATACGAGGAGGTTACCAGGTCTCTGACAGACTCACAGAAAGAGGAGGGGTCACTGTTCCCCTCACCTTTTCAGGGGTCACTGCTATCACGGGCGAGCTTCTCTGGGTCTTTCCCCAGAGCCTTTCCCACCCCTTGAATCTTCGGAATAGATAGCTGTCAGAGCATGACTGTATATGGGGACAGGAAATAAATTGTTCAGTCAGCTCCATGCTCAGCCCCACTTGTCGCTGGTGACAATATGGATGTTTGTAAAGAGGCGGCCGAACCCATTACCCTGCCTCCTGATGGCTGTTTTTCATTCAAGTGAGGCACAGGGCAGGAGATACAGCCAAATTGTCTATTACGGTGTCTGCTGTTTACCCCCCGAATGAAGTTTTGGGTAAGAGAAAGGGGTTTTATTTATGGCTGTAAGGCTATCCGCATAAATTTCCCAAACTCTCACATGCGTGTCAGACCCCTTCAGTCATCTATCTTCCAGAAATGTTTTTGATTTTGCTGCTGTCCCTCTGGGTCCTCTGAGGGACGACTGGGGAGTCACAAGTAAATAAATGCTCCCAAATCGCCCTCAACCCTGCAGCTCTCCCTGACTCCAAGGGATCATGGCTCCTGGTTCTTCTTATAATAGATGATGAGAACCCATTATCCAACCTGATCATTTGTGCGGGTGAAGTGGTGTGGCCAAGGTCCCATGGTTCTATGTTGGTGACCTTTAGTCACTGGGCAGCATAATCAACTTCAGTGTTCTGTGACATTTTCTCTTCATTTCCCCGATGTAAGTCGATGCTCTTGTCTCTGCTGCACTGGTACTTACTAAGTTCTTGTTAATGGATGAACACTAACTTGTCTTGGCTACTCCTTCCAAGCTGTGCTGTAGGCATACTGGGCTGCCCACTTGTGTCCAAGTATGAGAGAAGACTCACTCCTGCCCACCTGTGCCCTTACTCTGTGGGAGAACTCTTTTCCCATCCTCATGGCTTAGAGAGCTCCTAACCTCTCCTACTGCCTCTTCCTTTGGCTTCTTCATCTCTTCCTCCTCCTCTTCCTCCTCTGTCACTTTTGACTGAAATAGTTCTTCATCTGCAAATCCTTTACTTGGGGTCAGCAGCATTTCCCGTATTTATAGCAGTCTCAGCCAATGTATTGTTATTTCTGGTTTAAAAATATTGAAAGATGAATAATTATGGGTGTATTGTCTCTTGCTTTGCATTGGCATTTTGACCCCCACTAAACTGCCAAGGGCTAGCCCACAGATACAGAAACCACCAGGGACTTCAGAAGTTCCGTTCTGGTCCTGATGGAAGTCTCACTCAGCATGGGTGGCACCAGCTGCATCTCAGGTTAAGGCAGCAATGGAACCTTTTTTTCTGTTTAAGGCTTCCCTACTCAGGGAAGCAGCAAGAACTCAGATTTATTTGACACTGGGCCTTACTAGGACTCCCCCACCACCAAGCACTTACAACTACAATTTTTTTTACTTAGTTGATTTTTCTCCACTGAGCTCCAGTCCCTTTGCAGAGATTGTCCAATATAGAGCATTCAGCTGCTATAAAGATGAAGCTAATAGGAGAATTGGGGGGAACAAGTGGAAAGGATAAAAACCCTGGTTTCTGATCTCATCGACTGTGTATTAAATGTATTAGATGCACCGAGACTCAAATCTCCCATTGATTCCTTAGCCTTCTAGAGGACTCACTATGGGGGTTTTGAGTAGTAGCCTCTTCTTGTAATGTTACCACATTATTTGATTTATGAAATTTTGATCAGTGTGCAGCATTTCATCTTTATTATAGATCGGATCAACAAGATAGACAATCAATCGGTCTTTCATGATGGTGACAAATCAAAATTGATGACCTTCTCCTTTGCATGTCACTTAGAGAAGGAATGCAGAAATGTTTCTGACACACAGTCTCTTTTTGGTGGTGTCTCCAGGGAGTCTGTATCCGTCTTACACTTTTCCTCTCAGGGTCTAGCACAGTGCCTGGCCTATGGAATGATACGTCTTGCCTATTGCCTGCTAAATAAATTACCTATGGCAAATTTTGAATTGTGAGCCAATCTTTTAGTTTTCCAAAGCTTCTCCTCCTAGATGATTCAATGCTCAAATGTGGCATTCCATTTTACTGGTAGCCTACAAAGACATGTAATTGAGAAAGTATTGTAATTTGAATTTTAAATGTCCTCAGAGTGTGTATGAACGTTTGGTCCCCAGCTGGTGATGTTGTTTTGGATGGTTGTGAAAATTTGAGGAAGTGGGGCCTCACTGGAGAGCAGGGGAGAAGCATTGGAGAGGACCTAGAGGTTTTTTAGCCAAGCACACTTCCTGTCCATTCATGTCTCCTGATGGTGGATGCGGTGTGACACACTGCTTCATGCTTTGGCTGCCATGGTGGACTGCATCCTCTTCGACTGGGAGCCAAAAGAAAGCCTTTATTCCTTAAGTCACCTCTTATCATTTATGTGGTCACAGTAACAAGGCAAGTAGCTAATGGAGAACATGAGTATTTTTGCTTCTAAGTGTGTCTGCAGATGCCTGTGCATTCAGTGACTGGCTTCTGTACTCCACTCAGGACCGATACATGTTGGGGTGAATATGGGAGGCCGGCAGGAGTTGGACAGCTATCTAGACCAGCATGGCCTGTGTGTGCATCTGGGTGAAGGCATTGACCAAGATGACCGAATTCCACATTCTTGGTGACATAAGTGCCATAGTTTGTAGTGAATAGTGTTCTGATGTGTTAACTGAGTTTTTATGAGACAGGCAGAAGGGAGCATCATGCTGTGAGGAAGAGCCCAAGGTGCTCAGGATTTGTGACTTGCCCAGGATTCCATGGAGGTAAGTGGTTAAAGCCAGATGATGTAAACTGAGTGAAATCTGAGGGTGTAACGGTCCGGGACAGCCTATTGGCAGCACATTCTCTGTGGCCAAGAGCTGAAGTTTCCAGAGGCCAGGATGCTGATGTCTGGATCTCATAAAGGAGTAGGCAAATCATGGTAGTGACTGTTAGTGAGTCAAGCTTCTCTATCTGTTTTCAGCATATTTGTCATGAGTCTTTGGAGGGGGTAGTTGTTGGTCACATTGCAAGGGCCTCAGAGGTGAGACAGCAGGGCCCTGATTCTGTAACTGTGAATCCTAGAAGATAGAGTTCTGTTTCCATATCACCTTGGTGTGTTGCTGCCTTTGTTTACTTGCACTAGAAAGGCCTGGCTTCCCCAGGGCGCTCTCTCTCTCTCTCTCTCTCTCTCTCTCTCTCTCTCTCTCTCTCTCTCTCCCCCCCCCCCCCACTCCTCAGTTGGATGTAGCAAGGTCACCTAGTGAGGTGACCTGTGGACTTGATAGTCACCACTAGGTTGAGCAGGAAGTGACACAAGGCTGATAGAAGGTTGTCAGAATCCCCAAAACCTGTCTCTATCTTCATAGCATGGCTTACCGAGTCCTTGGATGTCGAGTGAATCATTTGCACACTGTCTTTGTGGGAAAGGAGGTAGAGTTATGAAAATTATAAAGAGATATTTTTGTCTCCACATTTTGAGAAAAACATCTATCTGGCAGATGTAATGGTCATACCAGCGGTCCATAGAGAGGTTTGACAGAGATTTCAGCATCAAACCGAGGTTTGGATCTGTTACCTCAGGACCCTTAGCCACCTAGAGTGTGACTGTTTAGTTAGCCTTTGGTCTTATACTCACATGGGAAGACACTCCTGTTTCATTAATAGCCATTAACAAGAGCTTAAATTGAGACAGCCACCTGCCTAATTAAAGCCATGACCCTATTTGGCTCCAGTTCCTTGGGAAAACACGAGAGTCAGCAGATCTATTTGTTTTGTTATATAGTCCAGCCTCTCTGGGCGTGTCCAGTGTGGTGGGTGGGAGAAGCAGTTGCTAGATATCAGCCGAGGGCTCGTGTGAATCTGAGTGGGTGGGATACACTCATGTATCAGCAGAACCTGAACATCCCACTCACAGCCTCAAGGCTCAGCTGCAGGCAAGACCACAGTTACACTTAGTTCTTATTAGTTTGGATGTGCAGGCACATATTTCCTGCAGGGCTTATGGGAGCTGCTGGGGGACACAGGATAGCAGGATGCTACAAATAAGCTAACAGGCTTCCCAGCAGCCCCTCTTGTATGTGTATGGTTTCCTCCCACTTGTCTAGTCAGCTCCTAGTAGACTGAGTCAATGGCACCCATTTAGCTCACCTTGATAATGAGAATCACGAAGAGAACCCAGGCTAATCCAGGTTTAATTTTGCACGCACTGGCATGCACAGCTCTAGTCTGCAGGTATCACTCCTCTGCTGGCCTCGGGAGGTGTCATGGATGAGTCTAGTGTTCAGCTGTGCTGTGTTCAGAGAGGCGCTTTGCTCTGAACAGCTGTCTCAGGAGTCCGGCCTTGGTCACAGGCTGTTCCTTTCCTCCTGTGTTTCAGATGCTGAAGTCAGGTGCTGGTCAGTCCTCTGGGGCAGTCAACACAAAGATCCCTCAGGTGCTTTCATCTTCTTAGTCCCTTCCACCTGGGTTTACCGGGGTTCTACTCTGCTTGGTGCCTGGAGAACAAAGGAAAAATGGAGTCATTTGTGTTATGGGTAATTAAGATTAGCTTTGAGAGTTATGTGTCTGTGTAGAGGCTAGCTCCCTGTGTGGTCTCAGGAGCCAGGCTACCTCGTTGTGGCTCTGAGTCCTCTGCTTTCAGAGTTGTCTGTTCTTGGAAAAGAAAGTTACTTCTCAGTGCCTCCGGAACTCGGAATCCTAGACCCAGTTTCATGTGTTTATGAGAATCACTCAGCAAGCTCTTAGAGAAGGTCAGGGGCTTTCAAGTACTGAGAAAGTGATCCCTCCTAATAATAATGCCACTGGGTCAGCTAGACCCTGCCTCTTAACCTCTCTGTGCCTGCAGCATCCTTCTCGTTACTGTATCCTAGATCCTTCCTGCTTCCCATTTGCTCTGTCCAGGAAGGGCCTGATTTGGGGATCTCTCGCTTTTGGAGGGCTCAGGGTGCCTTATGCATGGTACGCGGGCACCTGCTCACACAGCGTTGCACTATCTTCCATGATACTTACCCACCTGCTTTATACAAACATTTCCCAAAATCTTATTTGAATTTCATCCACGTCAGGAGCCTGTAGAGATGATCTCTGTCTTTTGTAACTTCGAGTGCCATTCACACCAGATGGCAAATCTTCCGTTGACTCCCGTCCCTCTTGAACTACCCGTGTCCTCTTGCGTTTCTCTCTCTTTACAGCGGCACCAAGAAAGAACTGCTTGTTCAGGCCTTTCTGCTTTTTCTTCCCACTTTACCTATCCATAGTACTAGTAATCAAACTCAGTTGTCAGGCTTGGTGACAAGCACCCTTACCGACTGAGCCACCACAACAGCTCTCTCTCCACTTTTTCTTTTTTAAATCTCTGAATATGGCTCTGTTCTCAGAGCTTTGACCTTGAGTGTCTTCTGTATCCACCCCACTGCCACGATGGTCTTATGTACTCATATGTAAATAATCTTCTAGTCTGATCTCCAGCCCTGAGCCCATTCTGTAACTCATTTATGCTGCTGTACACTGATCATCTTCACATAGGTGACAATACAGACTCAAAAGAGGCATGTCTGCAGTTGAAATCTTGATTGACACCCTCTTCCTGTTGCTTCTCCACTCACAAATGGTAATGCTAGGGATAACAAGATGGATGGCTCTCTCGGTAAGAGTGCTTGCTTTGTAAGCCTGGGGACTTGTTGAACTCAAATCCTCAGCATCCAGTAAAAAACTTGACATGGTTACATACACCCATAACACCAGCCTTGTAGGACAGGTGGATCCTGGGAGATTGCCTAGGCAAAAGCCAAGGTTCTGGTTCAGTGAGAGACCCTGTATCTGGGCATAAGGCAGAGCAGTGCTAAAGGAAGAAGCCCAGTATCCTTCTCTGGCCTTCTCAAAGCGTGTGTGGATGCATGCACTTGAACGCTCATACATATATAGCACACACATTAAAATATACACAGATCTCACTCCCTCCCTCTGTCATATCTGTTTGAACTTGAGCTCCAAACCTTGGAGCTATCCTTCATCCCATCAGCCTCCGACCCCACCCTCTTGATATCAAGCCCTGTTGGTCCAGCTTCCCCATTTCAGCCATTAATTATCCCTTGATAAGTTCCTGCCAGCTTCCCTGTTCTGTGGCTCTCCTGAGCTTGACACTCTTCCGTTTATTTCAATTTCATTGCTGCAGCCTGCCTGCTACTCACAGCAACCAGCCTAGCCCCATGAGACTCTTTCCTTTACCCAAACATGCCCAGCACGTTTCCACCTTACAGTCTCTGTACCTGCTCTCTTCCTCTCGGCTGAGAGCACTCTGGATAGCAGCATAGGTCATTCAGGTAGGGACATTCACACACTGACCGTTCTCTGTGCCTTTCCCTGCCCCCAACATTTTCTGTTCTCCTTTGCTTAAATTTTTCTAGAGCACATCTTCTCAATCTGGTTGTGTTTTTATTTTCTTCCTGTCTGAATACTCCTATGAAGAAAACATCATTTTATTCTCAGATGCTTCCCCAGTACAATAAACATATAGTATAGTAGGTGCTCACAAAATATCTTCCAGATGAATGAATGAATAAATGATGCAGACACGAAGGAGACTCTAAAGGGGCTTCAGGGTTGAGAGCCTTTGGGAGGCACAGACTAGAGGACCCGCTTGTGTGGCAGCAGGCACTTAACAAGAACTCCCCCACCACCTAGAACAGGATACTTGCACCACTGGCTGACTCAATGTCCCCTTTTCCAAGCTCTCTAATGATACTCCAGGTCTTGAGGCTACTCTTGATCCTGCTCTGAGGAGGTCTGACTCAGCAGTTATGTTACTTAGCATCACTGTGAGCCTTTGCTGAGAATCGTACTTTGTCCTTTAGATTCAAATACCAGGCTCTTAGTTTATAACCCACCCCGACCTGTGTGGTCCCCGGAGTTCCCACATCTCCATTGTGGCTGAGTCCCAGAGCTTGCCTTGGTATTCTGCCTATGCCATGCTCCTCAGGACTGCAGCCAGACCTTACTTATCTCAATCTTCCAAGAACCCAGAGGCCTGAACTCACTCAGACCTGGTGTCCCAGCTGGGACGATATGACAGACTTCCAGCCTTTTGCTGACACCGCTGCTATTGGCCAGGTGCCTCCCTACTGTTGGCCAAGAGCCCACACCAGTCATGGCTGCCTGCCTGTGCTTACGTTCACAAAATCTAAATGGAAGCAGGGACCCTAGTCTAACCCACTAAAGCTCTAGTTAGCAATCGCCATTGGTGGTTTTGTTTTTTGTTTTGTTTTGTTTTGTTTTTCTGTGTCTTTCTGTGTCCACTATTTTATTTCTAGGCCTTGGGGCCATGCAGGGCAGTTCCTCCTGGAACTGGTGTTCCTCCTGGTGATGGCACCTGTGAGAGCTGTAGGGATGCCATTGTCCTCAGCATTTTCCATCTCTCAAATTCATCACGAGCATCTTTCACATCATTGCTTGGACTTCACTCATCATCTTGGGTACCGTCCACCCAAAAGTTATTGTTTTCTCTTAGGTTGTGATTCCCAAAACCAGAGCTCTGTTCTCATCTTCCAGTCTACCAGTGCCTTTTCCTGTGTTCCGCTTATTCTCACTCAGCCATAGCTGCATGGACTTTGGGTTAAGAAAACCAAGCTACAGCTTTACCTATACTGTGAACCTCAGCCCCTGGCTCCTACCCAGCTGGCTTGGCTCACAGTGTGCAGGTGGGGTCTGTTCTTTGGCAGCAGGTTGTTCCTGGGTCTAAAGACACCAGTGTTAAGGTTCCAGATGTTGTAGGGGTTGGATGTTCCTTATAGTAAGTCTGTGGCTACCTCCAAACTATGAATTTCCCTATCTACGACATGGTCTTTGAGCACACAGTGACACAGCAAAGGGAGGGGGGGTCACTTTGCTAGCACTACTCATAAATTTCCCTCAGGGGCAGGGATCTAACAACATGAGACTTTGAGCTTTTGGCTCAGAAGAAATAGTAGAAATTTTCCCAGAAATGACAGAAAAGGAGAGATCACAGCCCAAGGGGCCTGTGTAAGAAGCCACCTGTAAGGGCTACTCCCGGGAGACCCCAGGCATCAGCTTGTGTCCCAGTCGGCTTGCAGTGGGTGTGCCCAGATATTCAGGGCAGGCACCCCAAACTCTAAGGCCAACAACAGCCTGGAGTAAAGGAAAGCCCAGAGGTAAGGAATTCTCCTGTACCTCTTCACTAGTGAAAAGGCCCCATCACTTGTCAAGGGCAGGTGAATGCTAATTGGAGCCGATGGGGAGAACATAAGAGTTCCAGAGGAATTGAGGTTAAGTGGCAATCTGTGCCATTGGTGGAAATGAAGTAGGGTATTGAAATGATCTCTATGTTGCCACCTTCAGAGCATTTCTTTTATTGAATCAACCTCTCTCTTGGCTGTCACGGGTATGACCTTCTAAAAAAACAAGGAGGCACCTGTGAGAGGCCTGAACAGAAAAGGCAGGGCCCACCGGCTCCCAGAGACTTAGTGCTTTCTTCCTGCTGGGTACTGAATTGGCATTCTTCTTGGCATGAAGCCACAAGGATGATCCGGTGGGACAGCATGAAGTTCACAATCAAGTTTCGTGTCCCAGAAATCATAGAACAAATTTGGCTTTGGATTTTTGATTTCATGTTTCCATAACCCATTCATATGTGCATTGAGGTAAATGAGGACAACCTTTCTCACACTTGATTTCCCATCCTTAAGCTGGGAATAATAGTGCTTATCACCAATTAATTAATTGGTATTAACTCAGAGGAGCATTGTAATGTACCATGAGCAGCATATGGCATATCGTAATGTTTAGTAAATATTAGTTCTGGCTCTTATGCTTCTTTCAAGGAATGATTTTTAACTCAATGATTCTGGCAAGCAACTGCATGGCCCCTCTAAGGCAATGAAATGGTGTGGCCTTGACTGACACAGGGACCTGGATTTAAATTATAGTTTTGCATGTGACCTTGTGCAAATTGAATTATTTGGCCTGCGTTGACTGCTATAAAAGGGGGATAATAAACTCACCTTGTGTGATTATTGTGCTTTACGTGAGAGATAACGTATGGAAAACAGCTAGCAGAATGCTTGACAGTCGGTAGGAAGTCAATAAATAATAGCTGTTATCAGTAGTGCCTGCATTATTGCTGTTACTATAGTTTTTCTATTGCTGCCATAACAAATTACCAGGAATTTAGCAGCTTAAACAAGACAAATTTATTATCTCAGTCTGTAGTTCAGAAGTCTTACTGAGCTGAAGATAAGATGTTCTTTCCTGGGGGCTCAGAAGCATCTGCTTCCTGCTCGTTTGGGTCCCGGGTGGAACTCCCGGGGAAGTTCTCCCATTTTCTCCCTGGCCATCAGCTGAGAGCCTTTTCCTGCTTGCACTGGGCTGCATACCTGGCTTCATCCCTTCACGTTCAAAGCCAGCAATGGGGAGGGGTCACATCACCTTCAGGTTCTACTGCAGCTGGAAATGTCCAGGGTTATGACATTTTGAGATTACCTGGACATCATCTTCCCACCTCAGGCTCAGTCATCAACTTCAAAATGGAATCTGAGGCCCCATTTTCTATACAAATTAACAGTCATAGGAAGCCAGAGTATGGGCATCTTCAAGGCCACTATTCTGCCTACTAAACTTGCTACTGTTAGCCTCTGAGGTAGATGACTGAGTCAGAGAACATCTTTTTTGTGAACAGTGTCTGATGCAGGAGACTCTTGGAAACTGTTCCTAGCTCCAACTTTAGCCTGGTTTCTGGACTCCCAGTGACATTTTCTTTTCATGTGAGACCCAGGCATCCCAGCCCACTAGAGCCAAACTCTTTCCTCCATGATAGAAGTCACCACATAAGTTGGTCACATTACAGAAACTGAGTTCATACCAGCAGTTGAGAGACAGCCAGGAAGGTGCTGTGTAACAGGAAGTGCTTTATCACAGTGATTTAATAATCTTGCTGCTTCTCACATGTCAGGGCACTAGCGGAGTAGTCTACAAGCTGAATGTTATCTGAGGCTGTCACGTGGCCTTTGCCAGGCTTGGCATGGAGTGATGTGTTTATTTCCTGCCATAGGGCTGGGAGAAAATAATATCCCCCCAGAGTCCCGGCAGGCTCTTCTTCAGTCTGTCATCCCTTCCAGGAGGGACAGGGTCACTTGTGCTTTAAAAAGCAGTTGCTGGAAGAAGGCATTAGGAGGCCTGGTGTCTATTTCTGATCCAGCTGGTCCCTCTGTCCCCTGGAACTTTGTAACATGACTGTCCTGTTTGAGGCTAAGCTTTCTGGGAGATACATGGACACAGGGTATTGTGTTGGGCCATGTTCTAATTGTTAGAAGGGAAGACTCTCTGACACAGGACTGAAGAGTTATAAATAACAGGAGAGAACTGAGCTCTTAGGCTGTGATGAGGACTACAGTGGTCCAGGGACAGTGGGCGTGCTGGCATTGGAAGTTTCTTGTTCTTTCCAGATCTTTGCCTTCCAGAGTGGATTGAATGATGAGCTGTGGGCATGGCTTGAAAAGACTGTATTCAGGAGATGGAGTGACAGTTTTGCTTACTGAACACGTACTGTGCACACCACTTTCTATGAACTCCATAGTGAGTTTGATAAGATCTGCTATTTAGATATAAAAACTCTCATATGAGGAGACCAAGGGTGCCTATATCTCTTATGGTGGGGAACACAGAGGATTTGAACCAAATTTCTTGAGCAATAGCCTTGTGTTCTGTTCCCTACACTAAACTTCTCTCTGGTCTGTTCCTATGTGGAGCCTGGAGGCTATTGGCTGTGCTTCATGGACCAGAAGCTAGGGTGAAGATGGATGTGACCACAGCTTACCCCAGACCAGAGTGAAGCTTTAGGGTAAAAACACATTGTAGCTCTCATCCCCACCACTGAAAATTTCCTTTGAGAGGGGCATAGGGAGGGGAAGGGAAGGAGGGGGAGAGAGAAAGAATGTGTGAGTGAGTGAGGCTGGGGAATTAACTCAACACTGAACTGCAGGAGCAGCATGGAAGGTACCTTAGGCTAAAAGTAAGAGCTGAGACTGCTGTGCTCAGGGGCCAAGTCTGCATGCTGGCTTTATTTATAGTCGCTTATTTATTAGATTCCAAACGATCTTAAGCAGGAGTCATATGGCAGTGATCTTTGATTACTTATGTGGCTAATGGCTGAGCATATATTATTATTGCTGTTTATTTAGCACTGTTAAATGTACTGGGTACTTCTCTTTCATGAAGCCACAAGCAAAGGGCCAGGAAAATGGAGCAAGCAGTAGCTTGGTGGATGGCGCAGGAGGCCAAGCCCGGAGGATGCTGTTACAAAACTCTATTCCTTGGTGATCAGAGGATTAGGGTAGAGAGAATGCCCTAAAAAGTAAAGAAAGGTTTAAGGCTGGACTTTCAGCTTGTAGAAGCAAAACTGTTTGGGTGCATATTAATACACCACTCATCATTTTACAGAGGACAAAGCTGAGGCCCAGAGAACCTGAGAAAGTTACTCAAGGATTCACAGCCAGTAAGAGGTTGAAATCAGCCTTCCTCTATGCCTGCTGCCTCTGCTAACTTGTTCAGTAAACATCTCAAGAACAGAGTGGATGGAGATCTTGTTGTTCTGGAACACTGAGTGTGAAGGAGAGAGTCTGTTCCCACTATTCCATCCTGCAGTGTTTACAGCTCACTTGGACCCAGCTGTCAGCAGTTCCCCAGGGCACAGCCCATTTCAGAGCCATCTGATACAAGCCCGGAGGATCCCTGGGGTGGGATCAGGGATACCAGGTTTAGATGACAGTGGGTTATTCCTCTTAGCTAGCTGGAGCTTGCTCTCTAGACCCACAGAGAAGAAGAGGGTTGGAGGTGGGGGTGGCCTGGGCACTGCCAGGTTTAAGACGTGTAGATTCCAAGCATCATGACTCTACGCTCTGGGGAGCTGAGAAGAGCCTGGTTCTCCTCCCAGAGAAAGCATGAGAAGACCATGCTGGACCTCCAGGCCAATCCCTGCACTGCTCTGGGCTCCTCCTCCTTGATGACCGCCTTCCTTTCTAGTTCTTTTCTACCTCAGATCCTCTGGAATGAGAGTCTTAAGGGAGAAGGGATGGAGAGGCTGCTCTGTGTTTTATGGCTTGCTTTGGGACAGGGAATGTAGTTGCTATGGCTCACTCTGGGGAGGAGTAATCCTGGCTTCTATGGGCTGCTTTGGATGGGATCCAGAAGGACCAGAGAAGGATAGGGAATCCTCCATCTGAACTTTTGAGTGTTCAGTCTGCCTAGGCGCCGTGCTTGTTGCACCAGGCTCCGAATCATGACAGTGGTCACTAACGTGGCTAAGTAATTCAGAGGACTCAGTCATGCTGGGCTAAGATGGTGTTTGCCCCACTGGCATCCATAAACCCACTAGCTTTGAAACCGGGGACCCCGAAGAGAGAGGAAGGCTGAAATGAGTTGTTATATAGGCAGCAACAGGTCAGCAGAGCACCTGAATCATTCTGGGTGGGGGAGGGGGGAAACTGTTAACTGTGTCTGGCACACCGGATGGAGGAAGAAGAGGCCTGCCAGGGGACACAAGGAGGATCCCAGGGCTCCCTTTCTCTTTGCACCCTGATGTCTAGTACTTGGCCTTTCAGCTTTGTCCTTCTGCATGCTGTGAGGCCTTTGACATTTAGAAGGAGGCTTCTGTGTGCCTGGCCCAGCCTCATGGGGTGGCCCCCTGCCTGCTGGGCTTACATGTGAGCAGGGCCACCCTGTGGTGGGGTGGCTTGGCCTTAGACCTCTAAATGCTTTCAATGCTGTCCCTCAGAGTCAGTCCCTTCATCTGAGACCCAGCCAGTAGCTGCCTGGAGCTTGGCTAGATGAAAGGGAACTTGAAAAGAGGCTCCTTAGACAGTAGAATAAATCCCTGAAAGGAAGCCAGGAGAGAAAGAGGAGATTGGGGGCGGAGGAAGGGGCCAGGGAGGAAGTTGTGTTAATAAAGCTCAGGGTATAAGCCAGAGTACAGAAGGGCAAAAGCCCCAGATGTGGTCAGCTGGGGAACTTGAAGGGTGCAGCCCCCTCCAGGCCTCAGCATTGTCTGGCTGTGGTCTTGAGACTACAGCAGGTATATTTCCTGCCTCCGTGTGATCTCCTGTCCTGTGCTGAAGTGTTCTCTCTCCCATTTCCTTTTGCCCCTCCGTGTATTTACTGCCCACCTGGGTCCAAGTGATCCCCTGATGAAATGTCATGTAACTGTTGGCTTGTTCACTCAGTTTTATAGACACATTCAGAGAGCTCAGAGGCCAGGGCCTGGTTTGGGAGGAGAGTAATGAGGACAGAGAGCAGTGGTGGCCCACTTAGATTGAATTTTAATAAAGTTTCCTCCTAACCTAAATCATCCTTGTCAGAGGCAGCTCACAGCCTCTGAGTGTGGGGCTCAAGGCTGCCTCCTCAGGCTGGGGATAGGCAGCCCTAGTATGGAGGCTGCTGGGTAGAGAGAGAATCCTCAGGTCCTCCTCAATGGTGAGGGTAGGGCCAGCAGAGCCATGCTGGAGGTGAAGGCTCTCGGAGGGGAGGCCGAACGCCTGCTCTTTCAGCAGCTGTTAATTAGTTGCAGATGATGAGATAATTCATAAAAATTAGCAATGATCTCCTTCATTGTGTGAATATCACCGGGCAATAAAACTGCTGTTAAGGACACTTTTCTCCACATCAAGGAGCAGGGCGTCAAGGTAGAAACAGCCCTCCACAGGGCTAGATGGGGAGAAAAAGGGAAACAGAGCTGGCGAGGGCAAGAGAAGGGAGTCATTTCCCAGCTTTGGCTGGAACCAGTTGAAAGAAGTGAAGCTGACATGCAAATGGCTGAGGTGTCCCAGAGCCCTGTCTGGGGATAATGGTGTCACCTTGGTAACCATGGCCCGGGTGGATGACTGATGGGTGGTGGGGAGGGTTTTCCTTGTTGTTCCTCAGGTATAATGGTGGTACCCAGAGGCCAAGGCTTAGGCTTCACTCAGGGAACTCAGAGCTGAGCAAGCCCATAGGAGAATCCCCAGAGAGCTGGCGCACTGGTAGGTATATCTAGCATGTGGCTCAGTCTGGCCTTGACCTTTTCCATCTGTGGCTCTTGGCGCTCTTCTTTCATCCCTTACTGGCCTAATGTGAGTTTTTCAATATGCCAAGAGCCTTTTTTCATTTGGGGTCTTGCCCTTGCTCTTCTGTCTGTCTACTCTGGATCATTATTTGCAACCTCCTTTAAAAAAAACAGTCTAACTAAAGCCAAGTGTGATAGCCCATGCTTTTAATCCAACACTCGTAATCTCTGTAAGCCAGCCTGGTCTACCTAGTAGTTTCAGGTCAGCCAGGGCTGCATGGAAGAATACTGTCTCAAATAAGTAAATAAACATAGTAAAACAAACTACAAAATCTTGCCAACTTCTATTTTATCCCTCAGATAAACTGTCATTACTTAGAGATAAACATGTTCCTTGAGCTGTGCCTGGTTTAATCAACATACTGAACGCTTGGAGTAAAGAGTAGGTAGTCTCTTCCCTGCTAAAACCTGCTAAGTCCAGGCCCATTTTCCTGCAGGGATGTATGAAGAGTACTCTGTCCTAGCCCTAGCTTCCACCCTGTCTGCTTCCAGCTCTATATACATGCCACATTTTCATATTTCTGTCTCCATACATAGAAGGTTGTATTCCAAGTGTCTGCCCGGTGGGTCCTTGCAAATTCTCTCCCCAATCTCTTTAATGTCAAGCTCCCTGTGAGGTGCTCCTGGACAAAGTTCACTGTCTCTCCTTGCTCACAGCCTCTGACTTATCAGCCTTGTGTTTCCCTTTCTGGTAGCAGCTTTGTTTTGGCATCTAAACCCACAGTGCTCATTTGAGAGCCTTGACTAAGACAGAATAGAAGCTCCCTTCCCAAGTCGCTGAATGGACAAATATAATGAAGCTCAAATATGATGTTAGATCGATGTATGGACTTTAATTTTTTTCTTTATGAGTTATCATCATTTGGGTTTATGCATGATACAGAGAGACTCCACACTGAACTTGGGTTTCTCCCTCACCTCTACATGTTTTCTATAGGAAACATCTTTACCCACTGAGCCATCTTGCTCAGCCCCTGCCCCATATAGTACCATTTAGTAACCCATGATAGGGATAATATTGGCTTAGGAGAGGGATAATGGAAAAGTAGGAAGTAAACAGATCTGGAATTGAGTTGGCTGGTCTTGAGAGTGAGACCAGGCATGAAGGATGAAGAGGAATTTAAGAATGACCAGCCAGGTTGCCATGGAATTGTTTATTGGGATGCAAAGTGGGGAGGGGGTTGAGGGGCAGAGAGATAAACATTCCATTTGTGAAGTGTTGGGATTTGAGCTGCTCAAAGATATCTAAGTGGAGACCCCAGAGAAGCAGTCTCAAATAGAGATAGGAACAAGAGTGGGGTGCTGCACATGCAGATGACATTCAGGAGCTTGAGGTTAGGCAGCCTCCACGGGGGAAGATGAGTGGAAATTAGACTGGATGCCCCAGCAGGAGGCAGCCTAAAAAAAAAAGTGATCAAAGATTCTGGGGCCATTATTCAAAACAGACATAGTCTAGCGTTGCATGAACTTTGTTTGGTATTATAATAAAAACCCAGAGCCAAATTTTGTGGAAGAGCAGAAATATCAGAGAGACAGAGGAACAAGCCATGTCCAGTTCTCACCTAGCCAACTCCTCAGGCCAAAAAGGGTAGATCCTATCTCCAGGCATCTTCAGCCTGAGTACTTCTGAGTCCTCAGTAGAAAGGGAGGGGAGGGCGGGAGGGCTGAACTCCTGCCTCCTGTCTATCTTTCCAGCCATCTCACTTCCTCCTTCAGTTTTCCCAGTGCTAGGATTAAAGGAGTGTGCCACCACCGCCTGGCTCTGTTTGGCCTGAACTCACTGGATCTCTACCTCTGGAGCTGAAATTAAAGTGCTGGAGTTAAAGGCATGGGGGTGGGGTCACCACTCCCTGACCTTCATGGCTTAGCTCTGTCCTCTGAGTTTTAGATAAGCTTTATTAAATATACAGTATATCACCACAGTCTAGTGAATACACTAGTTCAGGGCCAAATTGCGTACCACACATGAGACAAGACACCATAACCAGCAGAAAAAACTGTGAATTTTGTGTCTGGGGGACCAACCATGACCAGTTAGCCTTGAGAGAGTAGTCTTCAGAGACAAACTGTCTTTGCTGCATCATTGTGGCCCTCACTATAGTCTAAGTAGAAAACATTAGCCCTGGAGTGTCTCTCTGTAAGGCTAGGCAGTTATCCCTGTGTAGAGTTGGAAGATCCTCAAAGGATAAGTCAGGAACACAGACTTGTAAATTAGCAAAGAACTTTTCCAGCCCATTAACACTTTCTGGCAAGCCTCCTTTGTTTCTCCCTTGGGAAGAAATCAAAGCAAAGCAAAGGCAACACACATTTGATTTAATAACGGTTGATTGGCCCTCCTGCTCACTCATACTCAATAGCACTGTGGCTAAACCACTGTCTGTTACAGTTAAGAAAAAAACTGAGAAAGCATAACATTTGATCACTGATCTTTAAAAACCGAGGAGACATTGTTAATGCATATGAAAAGTCCAGTAACCATTCAGACAATCTAATAATTATGGTGAATGAAATGGACTTAGGGATTCAATGAATGGTTCTGACAGTGTAAGAGACAAGGGCCCAGACAATTGGCGACTCTTCCTCCCTGCACCAAAGTGATCAGGGGAAGCTCTTCTATGCCTTCCTGATGTGGTTGGTTTATCTCAGAGGAGCAAATAGAGTTCCAGTAAAGGGGATATGGCATCAGGTGGAAAGGAGTTGACTTAGGCTGTACTTTGCTGGCAGATGACATTTAGATCTGCTGCCATCTGTTGGTGAGTTTGGGAAGGAGCCTGAAAAATGGCCATAATGAACCAATGATGCCAGGTAGAACCAGGTTCATTCTTCTCCAGCCCCTCCCCCTCCCTTGCTCCTTCCTCATCTCTTTGTGATAATTCTCAGGAGGGCAGGATCCAAGTTCTGCTCCCATGCATCAGTCGGAGGGCTTGGCTACATTAATTCGCTTTTGAGGTTCATTTGACCTGTGTAGTGAGAGTCATTACATCTGCTTCTGAAGACTATTGGGAGACCCCTGGGAATAATCCATGTAAAGTGCATGAAGCTTCATGCATAGCAAATGTATGTTAACTTTGAAACAATTCTATTTTCATGATACCCGTATCAGAACCAACTCATCCTCTACCTCTACCCACCCTGCAATTTTTGTTTTGCACCTCTGCTTGTCTTTTCTCCTTTGTATGGAATTTGTAATTCTGCTC
This sequence comes from Phyllotis vaccarum, assembly GCA_033318265.1. Lineage (NCBI taxonomy): Eukaryota > Metazoa > Chordata > Mammalia > Rodentia > Cricetidae > Phyllotis > Phyllotis vaccarum. The sequence continues at coordinate 88,606,182 of JARWLC010000012.1, forward strand.
TCTCAAGACCAAACTCTATTGCTCCCTAAGCCGGGAAAGCTCTGACGAACGCAGCTCTTATACGACTTCCTACATTGCTTTAACTGTGTGTCTTAGCTCGCTTGTATCACTTTCTATCTTGTCTTGCCATTATTTAAGCATTTATAACATCTTTCCTACAAGACTGAGAACTGTGTGGCAGCTGGGCTCATGGCCTTGTTTCCCCTCCAGGCTAGGGCCCTTCAGCTTAGAGGATCTGCAGTACCATCCTTATAGGCGCAAGTTAGCCCATCACTCTCGGTCACATGTGCTGATAGATGGCAGTGGTGCCAAACAGCCAAGGCATTACTGCCAACAGCTATGGAAGGCCTTCTGCTATTTCTGCCTCTGAGTTACCTTGCCTATGATATCTTATCAGGCATGTTTTTGTAAGAGTTTGTATTTCAAGATTATACACCGTCTGGGGAAAGGAAGGGGGTGATCCAAGGTCTGCTGGGAACACCTAGTTTGGGGTTTTCAGCTGTCTCTTAATTCCTAACTCATAAAGCGAATCGCCCACTCCTAAACATAAGAACCAACTGTTTTGTTATTTCCTCTCTGAGCTGTCTATGGTTGAAACCCTTTGTAACAATTCATCAAGGACTTGAGACTCACCTGTCTATTGACATTATGTACTTCTGGTGATGGCTCAGACTGCTGTGTTTTGAATTGTTGCCAGGCTATTACAGTAATGATACCTTACATCTGTGTAATGATTAGTAATTTATAAAAAGCCTTTATGTGTGTTATTAGTTTTATCTGCACGACAAAACTAAACAGAGTATGTCATTGCTCTCTTTGAGAAATGGAGAAATCTAAGTTCAGGAAGATGAAATGAGCTCTCCAGGCTCTCCAAGCTCCAGAGAGGTAGAGCCTGGGGCCACAGCCGTGGCTTTTTGCTCCTGGGTTCCAGAGGTTCCCACTTTGCCATACTCAATTAATGAGCCTCTCATTCTTCAAGATGTTGTCCAGACTGGAAGGATAGCTCAGTTAGTAAAGTGCTTGCCTTCCAAACATGAGAACCTGTATTTCTTCTTTAGAAGCCATGTAAAAACATCAGGCTTGGCGGTGAGCGCTTGTAATCTCAGTACTGGGGAAGCAGAGACACTGAGATCCCAGTGACTCACTCACCACCCACTCTAGCCCAATTGGTGAACTCCAATCCTGTGAGAGACTCAGTCTCAAAAGAGGTTGCGTGTTCCTTAGGATGACACCTGAAGTTGTCCTCTGGCCTCCGCATGCATACGTACACATAGACATGCATCTGAGCACACGTGGATAGGCACACACGTACTCTTTCTCATATACACACACCAAAAAGAAGTGTGATTGTTGTATGGCTGTAGAATTTCCAGCAGATTCTTTCTTGTTCTCAACTGGTTGGTGAAATTTGTCATTTTCATATAGTTTGCATATGTTCTTGGATTTTTTTTGGAGGGGGGCAAAATGAGGATGTTAAAGCCTCTTCTTGTCGCCTGCGCTCTCTGGTTGACTTGGGGACCTTGGTTGACTTGATTGTTCCCCCATTGTTCCCCTCCACCCCTGGAGCTGCTCATCTGGTTCATCTTTGAATGTGCCTGGTGTTGCTGAAGAACTAAATGCTGGGTATTGTATCAGCTGAAGATTCAGGAATCTCTCTCAAGAGAAGCCAACTCTTTGCCAGCTACATAGGAAAATCAAATCTTAATGCAACTAGTGACTGAGTTGAGTCCAAGCTAGGCTCCATCCTGATAAAGCATTAGTTCAGGTGCTCTTCTTTCTGGCCAGCACTCATTGCTAGCCTGGAGAACTGCTATGGGATTTCTAGGGAAGGCTCTGAATTCCAGTCCTTTTTTCATGTAAGACTGCTTTAAAAATAAAAATCCAAATAACTCACTCTCTTTGCTTTTCATTTTTAAAACTTTGTTTAATGTATTTAGTTTAGACTTTCTGCTTATGATCGTTTTCACTTCATGTGGCATTTGGCGCTACAGATCCGTAAGCGACTTGAAGAAATAAGTGGGCCACAATCGGGGGACCTTCCAAGTTTATGGTTTTTTTTTTTAAAAAAAATATTTTTATTTATTTATTATGTATACAATGTTCTGTCTGCATGTATGCCTGCATGCCAGAAGAGGGCGCCAGATCTCACTGTGGATGGCTGTGAGCCACCGTGTGGTTGCTGGGAACTGAACTCAAGCCTTCTGGAAGAACAGCCATCTCTGGGGCCACTAAACCCACAGTTTTAACTCTGTCTAGTTCAAAGCCTACTAGGAACCTGTGTGGCTTCTCTGTCCCCTTGTACCAACCTAATGAGCAAACCTGAATTCTACTTTTCCTGTCCTCTACCTAGAAATGACTGGCCCCAGATGTAAAGCCATTCTAGAACCTCATCCCCTCTGCAGTGTGTCTGTCCCAATCCATTCTGCTTTGCTAGGTCTCTGATACCTTTTAACAGTGAATGTTCCATCTTATCCGGGATTTCAGTTGTTCTCAGTGGGAGTATTTATTCCGGCGCAAACTCTCCCATCTCATCTGGTCTTACACGTTTATGATTAATGCAGAAGAATCACAGGATTATCAGGACAGTTCTTAGCTGGAGGTCTTGGTAGGTGGCACAGCCAACTAGATGTGAACTGCTTAAGGCTTTACCTAGTCTCTGGTCTGCCCAGCCAGGAAAGGAGGGCGGGAAATGGATAGGTGTGGAACAGGAGCTGAGAGGAAGGCATTCATTAGGCTGAGGAATGAGTGCTCCACAAATTCAGAAGGCCTCGATACTCCATCAGGTTTCTAATGATTTTGTCAGAGTGTTAATCCCCCGGGTGAGCAGCAGCATTTTGATATCAGCAAACAGATTGTGTTTCAGCTCAGATCACCCAATATGGAGTCCTGCATGCAAGTCAAAAATAATTCATCATGTCTTAATGGGATGGAGAAAGGCCAGTCAAAGATGATTTATGCTGGAGACAGGGTGATAGAACTTAGAACAAGGGTGTGACATGGGGGACAGGCCCCTATGAGTGCCAAAAAGGAGTGTGTTTATGTACGTGGGTGTGAAAGGAAGACATTGTATGCACAGCACTGTAGGGACCATTCTCTTCTGTCACCAAGTCCCCCTGAGTGGCCAGTTTGGGCCAGGTTCTGGGGATATTGAGAGAAAAAAAGGTGATAGACCTACCCTTCAGAACCTCCCCTTTGCTGGTGGAGGTGACAAGTGAGTCACATGATGAAGAACAGCAGTGCTAAGTGAAGGGAGCCTCTTGTTGAACCAGAAGAGCTGGAGCACATCTCATCCTGAGGGATGGGGTAGAGGACTTTCCCTGGGACCAGGTCAAGGAAGCAAACTGCTGTAACATGCACACACACACACACACACACACACACACACACACACACACCACCAACAACAACAGCCTCCCCCCTACACACACACAGACACAAAGAGAGAGTCTGCAGAATACCAGACGTTTGCATGGCTCAGCCTCTGTCTACCTTCTTCTTGAATCTATTCTAAAAATGTGCTATGGCTCAAACATGGGTTGTTCCCTTTGAAACTCACGCAGGAGTTTAAGGCATTAAGAGAGTAGCACAGCCTGGTGTTTAGGAATGGAGCCTTAGGGAGGTGGTGATGATTAGATTTGGGCGGTGTTCCCGTTATTGAATCTTGTGGAGAGTGAAGGAGGAGATACACCCTGGTTCCCTGAGTGGCACCAGGAGATGTTCCTGCCCCACCTTCGGATACTGACAGTATGGAAACCATCACTAGGTGGGACTCAGCCTTGGACCCAAACAATGAGCACATTTATCTCTTGTCTTTACAAACTACCCAGGCTGATAGGTCGTTTTTTCCTCATATATGGAATTTAGATTTAAATTTATGTGTGTGTGTGTGTGTGTGTGTAGATATTTTAAGCAGAGGAAGGAAGAGAGGAAAAGAATGTATGTGACATGAAATCTGGACTATTTTAAGGGGAAGAGGACCAACAGGGGAGGGGAGGGGAGGGGGAAGTGCCGTGGAGGAGGTGGAGGAGGGGGATGAATAACAATAGGGTATAATGAGGCACATGTAAGAAAATGCATTAGGAACTCATTACTTTTTATGCTAACTTAAAAAGTTAATAAAAACAAAATAAAACAAACGACCTGGACCACGGCATTATTATTAGCGACAGACTAAGAGGATGCGGACCCAGGTTTTCTTCCTGAGATACAGTCCCTCATGCTCACAGCCCAGGCACTTCCTAAGAGTTTCTGTAGTTGATGAGATGCCCAGTAGCTGGCTTAATGTGTGTGTGTGTGTGTGTGTGTGTGTGTGTGTGTGTGTGTGTGTGTGTGTATGTGTGTGTGTGCGCGCGCTTGCATGCGAGTGCGCATGCATGCATTGGAGAACAACCATAGCTGCTCCTCTTCCTCCCTCTTCTTCCTCTGCACCCTCCTCAACCCTCTCTCTTCTATACCTTGGTTTCCTGGCTTTATGCAGCCAGCATTTTTTCTGCTTCATATTTTGTTCCTGCATCCCTTATACCCAACATGGCTTTTCTTGATGTCATTACTTGATACTAGTCTATCCTTTGCTCAAGATCCACGTCGTGTGACACTTCCTTTCTAGAAATTTCTGGGATATTCCCCAACAGGGAGGATCATCTTCCCTCTGAGCTTTCTAATAATCCACCCCGCAGTCAGGGTCTGTCAGGGTCTGTCACGTGTCTACAGCAGTAGTCTACCTCTGTACATGGCAGCTCTCCATGCTCACCAGAACAGGCTTCTTAACGGCGAGGAGGCATCTCATCTTTGAAATCTCCATTACAGCTCACAGGTCATTTCTTTTACTCAATATGTATTTATTGATTGGCAGAATAATGAGTATCGAATTGGCTTCCCAACAGCCTTGCTTTAGGTGTCTCTTTTTATAATTAAAGTTCTTTTCTTCCTTTCATTTTTTTTAATAAGTAAATTTCAGGCAAGAAAACAAAGTAAATTTAATGCAAGGCTTGAGAGAGAATAAATGTGATATCTGGGAGTGTCTAGGAGATCTGTGCAGACGGATTCTGCTGCTCTATCCATCATTGTTGACCCTAAATTCAGGTACAGGTATAGCTGCCCTCAGCAACCCTGGTCCTCAGGCAGAATTCTCTCTCCAGCACGTGAGTGGTGTGTGGTGTTCAAGGGCAGTCTTGGCATCCCTGATGGATTGGCTTCTGGCCCCCCTAAGATAACAAAATACCAAGATGTTCAAGTAGTCTATAGAAAATGACATGTATTTGCATATGACCTACACATGTCTTCTTCAAGCCGCCTCTACATTATTCATAATCCTAATGTAATATATGATGTAATGCAAATATATGCTATGTAAATAGATGTTATATCTCATTGTTTAGGGAATAATGATAAGAAAAAAGCCTGTGCATGTTCAATTTAGATGTAACTATGGTCCATGGTCGGTCACATCTGTGGAGGGCAGAGCATGTGGATACAGGGAACAGATACTAGATAACAATGTGCATACTGTGACAGGAGGGGTGGCTCAGTGGTTAGAAGCACTTACTGCTTTACAGAAGACCTGTATTTAGATCCCAGAACTCATGCTGGGAGCCCCCAAATGCCTGAAATTCTAGTTCCAGACCTCTGAACTGGAACTCTGGGCCCATGAACACTTATATGCATGCGTACAGTCCCATGCATGTACCCCCCAACACACACTCGGCGGATATTGTCTACCTATAATATTCTGCATCTCATGTCTGAAGCCTCTCCTTGTTTACATCAGTGAGGTCCAGCCACATACTGTTGCAGCATGCCTCAGCCTTGCCACACAAGGCTCAACTTACTACCCTGGACTCCTGTTTTCAGGCTCTCAGTCCTAGAGCCACCTGGATGTAGCAGGAACAGTCTGAATCTATCCCTTTATATTTCCAGAGTGAGGCTGAGTGTGAGCCTCACAGATCAGGAATTGAACATATGGAAACAATAGTTCTGTGTGGAGAGTGAGATCACCGTCAGAGACCTGTACTGGACCAGATTGGGGGTGGGGAGGGCACAGCTCTCAGTTACGGACGACAGCACAGAGAGCCAATGGCTTTTGCTTTCAGGTGGCTTCACACTATCAGCTTCATGCCTTGTCCCTAACTTCACATCAGCACAATGTTCCCAGGGCCCAGATTAACTTTTTCTTATTTTAGTTCAGGCCATTTCTTTCGGTAATGGTGTCCCAAGCTGCCTGAAACAATTCTCGCCCTTCTTTTATGTGGCTCTGTCTCGCATATTTATGGGAAGTTATCACATCCTTGCAGACCCTGGTTCTCTGGGTTCTATATACTATGTCCCCTTAACCCTCCTTTATACGTCGAGCCTTATAATTCCTTTTATCATTTTTATTTCTTTTCTTCGTATTCCATTTCTTTATTTGGCTTCTTTTAGGATCAGTTATACAACATGTTTCAAGACTGACCCAAATAGGGGGTGATCAGGGACCCCTGCTATGGGCATTTTTCCCATAGATTTTTTTTTTTTCCTCTGATGATGTTCTTACGAGATTAGCATGTTTCTCTGAGCTCTCCTGTTCCTGAGTCATCACCCTGAGCTTCCTCTTTGCATGAGATAGGACTTTTCTCTACAGTGGGAAAAGGTTTAGGAGCCGCCAGAGGCTCAGAAATGAAGGCTCAGATGGCTCTGGGTAGGAGGAGTCAACAAAGACCTAGGATGTGCTAAGGCACCATCTGAGACATTCACAGTGCAGTGAATTCTTGCCTCTCCTTTCAACTAAGGAAGCCAAGGCTCAAAGAGTTAAAAACTTTTCCCCAGATCAGATAGCTAATAAAGGGTGCACGAGGGATTTGATCACGCTGTGAGATGACCCCAAAACATCTTCCCTTTCTGCTCTCTCTTTCCTCCTTTGAGTTAGGGAGGAGAATCCTGAGGCAGAAGCAGCCAAGACCCACACAGCAGACAGGTGAGGGCTTTTAAACTTCCTCCATCCCCATTGAACCTAGATCCGGGGAACCCATTGTTTTCTCCTTGCAGAACCTGATCTAAAAAAAAAAAAAAAAAAAAATTCCTATGCTCTGATCCAAGTACTTTTCCTTTTAACCTGACTGAAGCCAGCTTATTTTCTGCCCTGTGAGTTGTGGGGCTTGTGTGTATACAAACCCCATCAGTGGCTGAAGGGATTCAAGGATCCCTACTCCTGAGCAGGAGAGAGCTTCCATTGTAGGCATTTCCCCAGCTGCTAAGAATGCCCCAGCCCTTTCTTGCCCACTCTCCACCAGGGGTAAAGTAAGAGGTGGTTTCCTGTGATACACATGTGTGATTGGCTTCAGGGGGACAAAGCATCCCATCTGGTCTCTTCCTCTCCAAGTGATGCAGTGGCATGGGGCCAGGATTTGATGGCTGACCCATAAAATCAAGCAGAGTGATTAGGTTTCATTGGTCATGGCTTGATAGCTGTCTTTGTTTTCTCTCAGTGGGGCAGGGAGGCACCTACCACTGTCCTGTTTGCTGTCTTCTGTCCTACTCTAGCATAAACACCAAGAAATGCCCATCAGAAAATGCTAGGGAAGGATTTTGTTTGCCTGCAGGCCAGGTGACAGCATCAATGACTTTCTGTAGGAGGTTAAAGAGTAGGTAACCCATCAGCTCTGGGAGAGGAATCCCAGGCTTTTGGCTTCTCAGAATACCCACCCCCCCTTTCCTCCCAACTGCTGTCATGTACTGGTCTTCATGCTGGACAATGGGGACACAGAGCTGAGTGAGACATGGAGCTATGTTCAAAGTGATTCAGGCACAAATTTTAATAGGACTTGCAGCATGGAACCCAGGCTCCAGGCACCCAGTGGCCTTGGACAGCATTGGTGGGGGCAGGAATGATTTTTGAGAGACATGTGGTTGGTGCTGAGTAAGAACTAGCCAGATGATCCAGAAGGCTGTTCTGGGGAAGGACATAGAGATGAGACATTTCCTGTGTGCCATAGTAGGAAACCTGAACTTTCCTTTGCAATAACAGGCAGTTAGCTATTATTAAAGAAGGACTTCAAGGAAAGAGGGTGTCTCAGCAATTTGTATTTTATGTGAATCAGCCAATGATAAAGCAGAGATACAACTTTATACAGAGATCAATTAAGAGGCTATCGGGACAGCCCATTAATCCACCCACGCACTCATCAATACCTTCCATAAGTATCTGCGGAACTGAACAGTAGTGTGTATTGGATATTCACTTGGTCACAGAAATATACAAAAAAGCCTATAACTTCCAACATTGGCATAGGAGAGGTGAAGAAGCCCCGTGGAGCAGGTAGATATGAAGGGAGATGAGCTGGAAGGTCCTTTTATTCTTACTATAGCTGGATTTGGTCATTTTCCTGACAGGAAGGTGTCAAGCACAAAGGAGGAGGTGCTTAGAAGTCTCATTTTCCTATTGGATGATGCAGAGTATGGGTCAGGAGGGGCTTCATCAGCAGCTTTAGTTTCCCCATTGGATATACAAGCTAAGGGGAAGCAGACAAATTGGTCAGGATCTTCTCCATCTCTGCCCCAGTGCTCTGCTGTAAAAATCCCTAGAGCTGCCTCTGGCTGATGGAGAGACTCTCCACTGCGGTGGTCATTAAGCAGGGTACCAATGGTGTCACTGTGATGACTACTACAGCATCCTACAGACATTTTAGCAAGAAGACAACGGGCAGCTGACAGAGAAGTCTGGAGCAGGAGCAGGCTTGGGACTGGAGGAGAGCTGGACATCATCAGCAACAGGAATCTTGAGTACAGAGCAAACGAGTGGGGAACCAACAGTGGCTGAATGTCACAAGACTTTGCTCCTTCCACTCTTCACATGATGTGACCTCTTGGGTTCCCTCCCCCTTTCTTTCCCCCTGAGTCTCAGGAGCCCTCCATCTACAAAATGAGATCAGACCAGATCAGTGATCTCCAAACTTTTTTTGTAGGAGTTAAGTGTTTTGCTGAACTAAAATCACAGGAAGAATTCTCGGCTTAAAAAGCTGAGCATCTCAGGTGTATGTGGGGGGGGAGCAGAGTGTCTTTGGTGACTTGGTGACTGGCCTCCACTCTCTGCCTTACTTCTCTGCCCCCAGCTGTGGCCATGGGGTACCAGAGGTGGAGATGCTACCCCAGGGCACATGCAACTGGGGATGTGGGAGCTGGCGCCACCTTTAGACTGTTTACCCACCAAAGCCTTGCAACACTTTCATCTTTCAGGAGTCTAATTAAAGTCCCAGCCCTTTAAATTTGTTTCCTTTTTAAAAAGAAAAGCCAGAAGTAACGGCACAGACCATAAAACACTGCAGCCCATGACTTGTCTCCGTTATAGCTCCTGTAGTTCTGGCTTCTTCCAGGTTTCCATCCTCTGGCTTCATCATGGGAACTCCATTATTGCCTTTTTCCCCTTCAGAGCATTTAAGAAGATATTAAAAAAAAAAAAAAAATTCAGAGCCTCAGCTGAAACCAAGCCTGATGCTTTTTTTTTTAAACTAATTTTGAAGGCCAACGTGTCTGAAGATTGCACTCCAAAAGGAAGAAGTGCAAGGTACTCCAGGCCTCAATCTGGGAAGCCTGGGGCTCAAGGATGTGAGCCAGGTTAACACTCATGAGCATAGCTAGCTCCTACCTGTATTTGTAGCTTCTGGCTCCCTCCTCCCCGCCCTGTGGTGCCCTGGGTAGTTGTTGTAAGTGGGCCGAAGGCTGGCTGTCAACAGCTCCTAGCAGGAATGGATGCACACTCCTTTGACATTGTTACCTACAACGTTCATGTTCCAGAGCTGAGTGATAGAGTTATGAAAAAAAAAAACCTTTATAATATTTTAAGTAAGTGTTTAGTGTTGTGTGAGGTTATGTTCATAGTTCGTAGCTCTCCTTTGCTATACGTGGCCCTGGATCTTAGCTTGGGCATCCCTGTGATAGCCAAAGTGCTCCTCATAGAACCATCCTGCCACTGTCATTCCAGCCTTCTGTGCTACCAATCTGTCTCCCACCCAGTCCTGACCCAACCTCTAACTTATGTCACCTGATTCACTTCTTAAAGGGTCTTTTGTGGCTTGTTGGGGGATTGTTTTGAAGACATCCATCTGACCCAGGTTCTAGGGAGAGACTCACTCTGTAATCCCAGAGTCTGGGAAAAGCCTCTTTGCATAGCCAGACATCCGCTCTTCAGCAGCAAGGGCACTTGAGGCCATGCTTGTTAGAACTTTCATTTATGCAGAAGAGAGAGACAGGTCAATCTGTGGAGTCTGGCCTCTTCACCATTTTCCAGGCTAGAAAGCCGTCACTGGTAGGAAGCAGGGACTGCTCAGCTGTCTCGGCCTTGTTAGCCTGGCGGAAGGCCTGAGTTGAGCTGAAGGGGGCTGTAGGAGGCTGACACCCCTGTGACCGAGGTGAGCTACAGTGTCATTAGCTGGGTAACCTGACTGGGTATTGATCAGCTTTGCAGAAGCCTGGCAGCTTAGCAAATGGAATCACCACATGGACTCCATGAACCTGTCATTTGGAGGTAACAGGATGTGAGTGGGTTCCAGGGACCTCACGGCACTCACAGAGATCTTTTCTGTGGATGGAAAGAAGCAGAGCGCAGGGCTCTCACGAGCCTCCCGTGAGGCCATGGAGGCCTTTTCTCTGGCGATGATCACCCTTCCTAATAGAGGGATCTAGACTGTCTGTCTCAGCAAAATGGGGCAGGGGCCTGAAGTGCCTCTGAGACGTGGCCTAAAAGTGACAATGGAGCTAACAAGCATTAATTGGCTATTGATGCTAGAGGCTAATGAACCCTGGGAGTGCAGAGCGAATAGAGGAATCTCTGCAGAGGCTGAATCTGAACACATCTGTGCCCCAGTGGCAACCAGGGACCTCGCACCATGCCCTCTTGGTCCTACAGAAAGGTGGGGACCCAGAGTGTCAGGCGGGAGAGAAGTCCCAGACTAATGAGCACCAGTCCATACACCTTACAGAGGGAGGAAACTGAGGCCCAGGATGGAAGGAAATGGGCTTGTTTAATACCACAAAGGTGGCTGATGTTGTAGTCAAGGCCGGCGGTGCAGTTTGATAAAGCCAATCTCTGGCTGGTGTGTGGTACTCTATGTGAAGGTTCGTCCTGGTTTGACATTCTTAGGACCTAGTGACAAGTATCCAGTATATCGAAGTGAAGGTGACCAAGAGGGACTGCTCTCCTGTGCGTGAACTCTCAGAGATAGCTGCTCCAGAAAGGTAGAGTCTTTTGAGTAAGACATGTGTCAGGGGAGATTCTGTGGTGGAGGAAGATGCCTCAAAGCAGAGTTCACATGAGGCCCAAGGTCAGAGAGTGGAGGTTGGAGAGGCAACTTGGAGCCTCTCTGCCACAGTTTGGGGGACAGTGGGAGTCGATGCAGAGGGAGACAGTGGCTTCCTGATGTGTTCTTTGGGAGAGAACAGAGGAGGCTGGGTGACTGGGAAAGGCCTGGAGGAAGGATGAGGGGATACCAGGGATCTGGTCACAACAAGGTGACAGGTAAAGACAGTCAAGAGAAAGCAGGAGCTGGGGACAGTCCCCATTCCACAGTACCAATATAGACTCTGCTTGCCAGTCACTCACCTTCTCTACTCCTGGTTCTCAGAAACATCTAGACACCTTGAGGTCTGGATCCGTTACTTCAAAGACCATGGGAAGAGGTGGCCCCATGTCTAGCACCCTGAGGCCAGATCCTCATCCAGGCTCCTCACTGCCGTACCTGTCAGTGTCCCTTTCTCTTCCAAATTACTTTCATTTTCCTTTCTGATTATATGTCTTTGCCTCATCCAGAAGCCAGTCTGTTCTTGAAAAAAAAAAAAAAAGGATTGTTTGAGTCCAGGGATAGCTGTGTTGACTGTGGTGGACAGTGACGGCCAGCCTGAGGTAGCGGTTCATTCCTGATCACCATGCCTGTAGCCACTGTGCCTGAGCTAGGGAAGTGGACATCACTTTTAACATCTGAACAGCAGAGCCATAGGGCACTCAGAGTCCTGGCTTGTGGGAAGGTGACAGTGACCCCGTCCCTGAATGCTGGTCTCCGCACACTCTCTGGAAATGGTTTATATTGGTCCTGTGTATGGATTTGAGGGTCTCCATCCTTTCTGAGAGGGGTAGGAATAGTCCAAAATGGTCTCTGTGGAGGGTCTCAGCTTCTCTCTGCCCTTCTCATACCTGCCTCTACTCCTCGCACACCTCCCTCTTGTCCAAAACCAGTCTCTCCCTTTCATGTTCCAGGAATTAGAGTTGTGTTGGTTTGGTTCTGTATGGTCCCCAGTGAAATCTAGCATCACTCGTCCCAGCACACAAACTCATCACCTCCCTTTGTCTTTTTAAGTCTACCAGGGAAGTGTTTATAGAGCTGAGAAAATGGGGTATGGAGAGGCAGCATTGCTAGAGGCTATTATAAATCAGTGTTCTCCAGTAGAACTTTCTGTCATGGTGGGAATGTCTGCTTCAGTCCTCCAGCGGCGAGTACGGGGAGTACAACCTCGCTGGCTTTTTAACTGTATTTTGACTTGACTTTAAAAAGTCAGCTGTGCCGAGTGGCTACCTCCGTGGACAGTGCAATTGATTCTAAGAAGTCAAATCTGTATGTCAAGCCAAGTCCTCTGAACCAAAAGCTTGCCTCTCCCAGTCATCCCTCTGCTCCTCAAGTAGGTTGTGGACTATTCCAAAGGGAGCTATGCTGGCTTGAGATCATGAATCTTTGGAGAGTAGAGTCAGTGGTGATGATGTGTAGGACTCAGCATCCCCTCTTAAATTCATTATTAGCTTGTTTTGCAAGTTCTCTAGCATGTCTGAAGCCTCCTCCCTCTACTATCAGCTAGCCCAGGCTGAGGGGGTGGTTCCCTAGAATTGATGACCACATATGAATCCCGCTACTTGTCTGTTTCCTGCAGGATGTTTTCCCTATGTAGGGGGATTATGTTCCATTGTAAATAATTGTCCCACCCACTGGTTTAATAAAAAGCGCTGATTGGCCAAAGGCGGACAGGAAGTATAGGTGGGGCTACCAGACTAAGAAGACTCTAGGAACAGGCAGAAAACAGCAGAATGCCAGAGAGAAGCCAAAAGATGCAGAGGACAACTATGTTGCCCTGAGAAAAGGTACCGAGCCGCATGGCTGAACAGGATAAGAGTCATGGGTTAGATTAAGGGTAAAGAGTTACAAGTTATGTGCCTGGGCCTTAGGCCATTCAGCCTAAAACCATTGTAAGCATCTGTGCGTCTGTGCAGGTCTGTGGGTCTGTGGGAATAAACCTTGAGGCTAGGCCCAAAAGTCCAGGCCAGAAACTTCATACTACATCCCTAAACACTTGAAACCCTCTTAAATATTGTATTACAAACTTCCTGTAGACTTGGAAGTATATCTGGTATTATTGTCAGTATTTCAGTGATGGCTGTGTCCTGTTTCTTTCCTGCAGGTGAATGATGGCGCGTTATATTTTCTATCACTGGTGGGGATGGGGTGAGATGGCATAAAGGATTGTTTTCATAACACCAGAGTCTGGAGTGATGCTCAAAAAACTGTAGGACTTGGATAAAAGGTTGTGTAATAACTGAATGGCTGAAGTTAGAGACTATCACATAGTCTCTGTTCAGATTTCAGAGTTTCTGATCATACTAGGTCTGTAGCCAAGGGCCGAATGCAAAGCTGTTTGGAACCCACTTTGTTCATCTATCAAGTGTGATGACTGTACTTTTTGTTCTAATGAGAATTGAGTGATAATAATAATAGATGTTTTTGCACAGTCATGGATGCTCATCTCATGACAGTGTTCCTTACATTTCTTCTGTTGTTGTGTACTTAACTTACTCTCTGGACTGTGGCCCTCTAAGTGGGGGTGTGGTATTGTACTGCCATTGCACTCAACTGTGCTTACACAATGTCCTGAATATATCAGATTCATGGGAATGTGTTAGATTTATTGCTTGATGAATACCTCTGGCCCCAGCTCAGGAGATGTGATGAAGTGAAGGCCAATAAGGAGCATCTGTGGGGGCTCAAACTTAGAGGAGTCCTGACCTCTAGCTCAGATAAGAAGCCTACTGGTAATTTAAAAAAAAAAAATCACTGCTTTTCCCAGGGGACATCCAAGTTCTTGAGATTGCAGAGCTTCTCTGTATCATCCTCCAGCTGGAAGAGAAGCCCCCTTTGTCTATTTATTCACTGGTGTGTCAGGGCAATTCATTGTGTGGAGCAGGTGTGTGGTGTGAGGCAGGGATGTGGTGTGGGGCAGGTGTGCAGTATGGGGCAGGCACATGGTATAGGGAAGGGCTGTGGTGCAGGGTAGATTTTTTTTTGGACAGAAGAATGTTCACAGGTGAGCATGTGAAGCAAGATTTTAGAACAGGAATCTGCAGCTTTCTTTTGATAAAGGACCAAAGAGTAGATTGTCTAGATCTGGGGCCCCACTGTCTTCATTGTACCTGATCACATTTGCTATGGCAGCTCAGATATTGCTATAGGTAACACACAAACTTCCCAGCAGGGCTGTGTTCCAGCATAGTGCAAGCACATGTTTTCCAGATGTTCTCACACCAGCACGGAGGAGATCTTCCTTTTCCCATTATATTTAATATCCTGACATTCTTATCAAAAATAATTTGACTATAGATCTTGGAATCTGAATTTTATAGATAATCTGTTTGTCAGCTTGTTGTCAGCGCCATACAGTTTTATTACTGTAGATTTGTGATTTTTTTAAAAAAAATAAAAAGTGTGTTTTTTTATTTTTATACCTATTCAAGGTCTCTTTCAATTCTATATGAATTGGGAAATCATATTTATCATTTCCATTTTTTAAAATTGCAAACTGTGTGTATGTGCATGTGTGTGCACACATATGTATGTTTGTGGAGGCGAGAGGCTGACGTTTAGTGTTGTCCTCAATTACTCTCCATATTTTTTGAGACAGTCTCTTATTGAACCTGGAGCCCACTGATTTGGTTAGACTATCTGGCTGGCAAGCTGCAGGAATCTTTCTGTTCCTCCCTCCCCTGCTCTGGGACTACAGCTGCACGCTGCTGTCATTTGGGTTGTTACGTGAGTGCTGGAGATCTGAACTCAGGCCCTCAAGCATTCATGGCACCCACTCTGATGGCCGAGGCATCTTCTCAACCTCACCATTTGAACTTTATTGCGCCTGTGCTGAATCACTTGGGAGACTATTGTCACTAACAATATTAATTCTTCCCAGTGAAGAACCTGAGTTTTCTTTCCATTTAACCAGGCTTTGTTTGTTCATTTGAGACAGAATCTGATTCTGCGGCTTAGAGTTGCCTCTGCCTCATGATAATCCTCTTGCCTTGACCTCCAAGGGCCAAGATCACAGACACAAGTCTCTGCTCCCAGCTTCTCACAAGCTCTTACATTTCTTTCAGCACCATTGACCGGTTCATATTGTTTTATCTTTTTGCTTTAATTTTTCCTAGATATTTTATTCTTTTTAGGTGGACATGCTTTTATATGATATAACATGCTATTATAAGTAGACACGCTTTCTTAATTTTCTTCTCAGATTATTTATTGGCAGCATCAAAAAAATCTAGAAAGTCAACATTTGTGTGTGTGTGTGTGTGTGTGTGTGTGTGTGTGTGTGTGTGTATCCGTCATCAGCAACATAAAGTCAGGCCTGTACCTTACCTCATTCCATATATAAAATTCAGCTCAAAGTGGATTAGAAAAATCTAATATAACATTTAAAACTATACATCTCTGAGTAGAAACCATGAGTCCAGTCGCATAAAGATGGCTGTTGTGGTAGTTGATGAAGTCAGGGCTTTTCTTTGTACATGAAAAAACAGCCAACAGATGTAGCTGAGAGGAGGAAGGACCTCCTTTGGCTCAGGGTTTGCAGGGCTGGTATGTCACAGAGGGTAGGGTGTGGCAGCCTGAGAGGCAGATGGTTACATGGGTCTCCAGTCACAAAGCCACGAGGTGGAAGCTGATGCTCAGCCGGCTCCCCTCTGCCCTTCTATTCACTCTAGGATGCTAGCCCACGGCCTGATGCCACTTGTATTCAGGGTGGGTCTTCCTTCTTTCTGGAAATTCTATCTTCACAGTCTTTCCCAGAGCTGTGTCACCTTAAGTGGTTCTGAGTCTAGTCAAGTTGCACTGTAGGTGACTGATAACTGTCAGCTTCTAGTTACTCTAAGTAAATTCTCTTTCTTAAGAGGGAAGACTTACCTTGGTTCAAAATGTGAGGGGTTTCAACCTATGTATCTGGCAGACCCATTGCTTTCGGACACAACTTTTTGCAGATGCACCCTTGGTGGCCTGAAGCCTTCCCAGCAGGCACCAGCTCATCAGTTTCCTTTACCTCTCAATAGAACCACACTGAGGACTATCCATTTTGGAGTGCACTGCAGATCAAACACACTAGTCAATTCTTAGATTTTTTTTTTTTTTTTTTTTTTTTTTTTTTTTTTTTTTTTTGCCTAAAGCAAGGTCACCAAAGCAAAAATCGAGGGACTGCCTGTTAACTTAAAACCTCTGTGTAGCAAAAGCCGTTATTTAGGATTTGCAAAGAAAACCTGCAGAATGGAAGAAAACATTTACAACTATATATTTGATAAGGCTTTGAGAATCAGGATATATAAAGAGCCCACACAACTCAACTACAGGAAGCTAAATGCTTCAGTTATAATAGGAAGTAGATTTGAATAGACATTTTTCTAAAGAATATAGCCAAATGGCCAAGGAGCACCTGAGAAAATGTTCAGTTTCATTGATCCTTAAGGAAATGCAAATCAAAGCTGTAACGAGATAACCACTTTATGCTCACCAGGATGGTCGCCTATGAAGAGTAAAGACTAAAATTAAAAATATCCAGCAAAATAGCAGGTGTTAGGAAGGGCGTGTGGAAGCAATGATTTTATTCTTTCGCTGGTGGGAAGGTAAAATGGTGCAGTCACTGTGAAAAGTGGCTTGCTAAGTCCTCCAAAAGCTAAACATGTAATTACCATATGGGCCAGCAATTCCATCCCATATTCTCTAAGAGAAGCAAGACCAGCTGTCCACACAGAAACTTATACAAGCATTTAAAGTGGCGTTATCCAGAACAGCCAAAGCATGGGGACACCCCAAATATCAGCCAACAGATGAATGCATAAGCAGTTACAGTTAGTTCATAGAATAGAATATTATTTAGGCATAAAAAGGATAAAAGCACTTTTGGAAACTAGAACCTGGGTGAACCTCAAAAATACATTACAGAAGGGAAATCACAAAGGAACACATACTGCCCAATTCCTTTGTGTGAAACAGAATAGGGAAATCTGAGAGAGAGAGAGAGAGAGAGAGAGAGAGAGAGAGAGAGAGAGAGAGAGAGAGAGAGAGAGAGAGAACACAGAGTAGTGTTTGCCAGGGATAGAGGGAGGAGGGGATGGGGAGTGATCTTTTAATGTGTATGGATGTTCTGAGTTGGTAAAAAAATTTTTTTGAAGCTACAGAGAGGCGGTGGTCACACAGCACAGCATACAAACAGCATTGCTGAACTCTACATGAAAATGTAAACATACACTATGGAACTACAAAAATTAGAAATAATGTTTCAGTCAAAACTAAGTCAGGGCCCATGATGAGGTGACTCAGCAGGCTAAGGCTACCAAATCTGACGACCAGAATTTCATCTTGGGACTCATATGGCAGTGGAGAACTGACCACTGTAACTTGTCCCCTGGCTTCACATGCAGGCCATGTTGTGACACTCCACTCTCTCGTGTATGTTTGTACACACATTACCAACCAACCACCCAACCAACCACCCACCCAACCAACCAACCACCCAACCAACCAACCAACCAACCAACCAACCAACCAACCAACCAACCAGAGGTCAGGTAGATGACTGTTGGGGAAGTACATGACATGGAAGTTTGAAGACCCAAGTCCAGCTCCCAAATAAAAGATGGGTACTGTGACATTATATAGTCCCTGCTCTGAGAAGGTGGAGATGAGCTGATCCATGGAACCCACTGTCCGGCCATTCTATCTGAATTCGTGACCTCTGTGTTCAGTGAAAGACTTAGTCTCAAAACCTAAGGTGGAGAGTGATTGAGAAAATATCTGTCATTGACTTCTGGCCTCTACATGCATGCACACACACACATATGCATGTGCACATGTGTGTGTACCCACATGGACACATATGGACAACACATAGACAATATCCCTCTACATGAGTGCATCCCCCCACATGATCAAAGAAATGTCACAATTTGGCCTGTGGCCTGTAGTGTTTTGACTCCCTTCTACAATAGCATTTTTCATCCTGCAAGCCAAGACCAATTAGTGTTGTGGAAATCAGTTTTGGGTCATGAGTGGCAATTTTAGAAAAGTGGGGGAAAGTAGAATAGAGCACATGAGTGGAGTCTTAGACAGCCAAGTGTTACTGCTCCTAAAATGTTTGTTGGGGTTTTAGGTTTGGGCATCCTAGTTAATGATGTGACACATATGGCCATGTTTGGGCCATGGCCCCTGCAAACTTGAAAGGCACTTTTATAGTCCTGTGGCCTTTTTTATGGGTTAGGGGTGTTAAACTGAGTGCCAAAGCTGAAAGATAAGCTCAGTTTACCACTTAGGTTTTATTGGAGGAGCTCAGACTTCTGACTGCCTTCCAGCTTTGCCACAGTGAGGTCTACAGGACATCCTTCTCCAGAAATCTCAGAGGATTCCTTCCCAATGCCCAGTGTTTCCCATAGATGCTCAGTAGCCACCATGACGAGCTTACTTGGCATCTGCTCAGGGGAGACAGAAGAGCTTCTTCCGTTGTCTGTATGAGTCTTGTGGTCTGTCCTATAATCCAGAAAGTACCAAAGACTCTAGGCCGAGGTGTCTGATACATGGTCCAGAGGTTACATCAGCCTATGATCAGAATAAATACAGCCCAACACAAAGTCATGAACTCACTGAAAACATGAGATTTTTTTTTTTTTGCCTCTTTTTAAAATAACTGGATTGTGTGGTTGGTTCTAGAACATGAACCTTGCAAATGACAATGTCACGTTATAGTGTCACACAAAATAAACATATGTATATATGCACGTATGCTCTTGTAACCTGTGGGACACACTGCTCTACACTGATCTTGAGTTCTGCAGAAACTTCTTAGTAATATGTTTACTAATTATACACTTCTGGCAGCCATGTATAGAGGCAATGTCCACTCTGGCCAACATTTGGTCCGGTTCTTAACTGCTGGCTGAATGGACCTCAGCATTGTGTCCACCCTCAATTCCTGGCTCCCACACCTATATAGTGATGGGCTAGGTGGCTGCATTGGGCTTGAGTGGGGGAATATATAATTTGTGGGTGTATATGTAGAGGGTAGGAACCACTTTTCAGACCTGACCTTCCTCCACATCCATTCCTTTCTTCAGGCCTGGAGGCCTCACATGGCACTTGCAGAGAAGCCACAGAAGGGAACACATTGGACAGCTACACTTGATATATGGTGTGTTCTTAGGCTTCAAATTATAGAGCATCTCCAAAGGGCATGTGGTCAATTCCCCTCCCAGAGACTGCTCAACCCACTCAATCCTTTGTCACATAGGTCCCCTGTTCCATGCAGTATCAGAGACCCTGGGAAGTTGTGGCTGTGGGTGATAAGTGGCTCCACTTCCTCAGTCCCTACAGCCCTGTCAGTGTCCTGATTTCAGGTGTCTGTTCTGTAGGCATATGCTCCTGGGTGGCCTTGTCTTCTCAGTTCTGATTTTTCTTGCTATTACCATGCTGTACCAGGTGTTGACATCTGTATCACAGTGCCGTCATCTGACAGTGACAGGTCTCATGAAAGGAATCTGCATCTACAGATCTGCTCTGACTCTGGCAAAGATCCTAGAGCACCAGAGTGCTCCTGGGACAGCCCTGCAGAACTTTTTACCTTCATCAGCTCTGAGTCACCAGGCTGAGAGGAGCTTCTAGGAGAGGGCTCTAGAGGGGTCCTGCAGAGTGAGGTCCACTTGGACCTGGAGACAGGGGGGTGAAAGGGGAAGAGACAAGACCCTAGGAAATTGTGGGAAGGCTCTCGGTCCGTGGGATAGTTTCATGTCCTGGGAGTCAGAGACACACGAAAAGTCTGAATCTGTCATCTTTTTGCCTGAGACCCACTGCTCTGACAGGAGCCTGCAAGCACAACCATTCTGCTGGAGAGAAGGCTAAAGGTAACACCTGCCAGTGTGGCTGATTTTACTGGGATCTTTGTCCCCTGGGGGATCCATACCTTTTCCTTTCTCCATGGGACCACATGGCTCTGTCACTGAGAGTCCCCTTTGGTGGCAGACTGGCAAAATGTAAGTGAGGGTGGCCCAGAGGCTTAGTTTCTAGTGCATAACTAATTCGGCTGTCTATGACAGTGAATCAGTGCATTCCCAAAATGTCAAAGCTTGATACCACAGTTGCTGGTACTTTAGCTGACACATCTTCAGTGTGTCAAAGTTCAGTGGGGAAGGTTCTAGACTATGCTGCACCCATGGAACCACCAGTTGAGATGGCTTAAAGCACTCCTACAGGACAGGCCACTTTTTTTTCGACTTTATTTTCATTAAAAAAATGTCATCTCCATAAATGTATTCCCCCCCCCACTCTCTCCTCCCCCCTCCCAGTCGCTCCCAGTCAGCCCTCTGCCTCACCCCTCCCCACCCACCCATCCCCTCCCCCAAAAGGGCGAGAAGTCTCAAAGTGGGCCAGCCCAGCGGGGATTCACTCATCCCAAAGTCAAAGCTAGGCTGGGTGTTCCTCTACAGCTCTATAGGGAATGGGCTCCAAGGTGGCAGCCCATGAACAGGAATACAGCTTGATCCCACCCCTCCTGGCTCCACACACTCATGGCAGTCGAAAGCTGCTCACCCCCAGTGGGCCCAGCTCATTCTCCAGATGCATCTCCAGTAGCAATTCCCAGCTCAGTGAACTCCCCTGAGCTCCAGCCAGCCATTACCCACTTTGCTAAGGTGATCTTTTCTATTTTTCCTCTGGATGTCTCTCTTAAATTCCTTTTAATTCCAAGCTGTTCAGTGGTTGTCGTTTGCAGCTTGGGTATTCTTTGCTTTTTATCTAAAATCTACTTATGAGTGAGTAGATCCCATGTCTGTCTTTCTGGGCCTGTGATATCTTGTTCAGGAGGATATTCTCCAAGTCCATCCATTTGCCTGAAAATTTTAGGATGTCTTTTTTTTTCTTGCTGAGTAGTACTCCATTGTGTAGATGTACCACAGTTTGTTAATCCATTCTTCATTTGAGGGACATCTCAGTTGTTTCTAGGTTCTTACTGTTAAAAATAATGCTGCTATGTACATAGTTGAGATAATGCCTTTGGGGTACGAATGTGCATCCTTTAGGTATATGCCCAATAGTACTATTGCTGGATCCTTAGGGAGATTGATTCCCAGTTTTCTGAGGAACTGCCATACTGCATTCCAGAGTGACTGTACAAGTTTACACTCCCACCAGCAATGGAGGAGTGTTCCCCTTGCTCCACATCCTCTCCAGCATAGGCTGCCATCTATGTTTTTATCATAACTATTCTGACAGGTGTGAGGTGGTATCTCAAAGTTGTTTTGATTTGTATTTCTCTGATGGTTAAAGATGTTTTAAGTGCCTTTCAGCCATTTGTAATTCTTCTGCTGAGAATTCCCTTTTTAGCTCTGAACCCCATTTTTTAATTGGGTTATTTCAGTTTTGGAGCTCTAGTTTTTTGAGTTCTCTATATATTTTAGAGATTAGTCCTCTGTCAGATGTAGGGTTGGTGAAGATCTTTTCCCATTCTGTAGGCTGTCATTTTGTCTTATTGACTGTGTCCTTTGCCTGACAGACAGCTCACTTTTATAGATGCCAAAAGTGGTGGCTGTGGGCTGGAGTCTTGGTTGGAATCAGAGCCTGAGACCCCTCCCTTGAGGCTCTGAGACAGTTTTCAGACTGAACTGAAGAACCCCAAATGACCCAGCAGGATACTTACTACTTTGTCTCTTGGAGATGAGCTAGCAGAAGTCATATAGGATCATCCAGATCAGAGTTGTCCAGCCTTGTTTTTATATAATTAAATGATTTTATTATTTGTGTGTGTGTGTGTGTGTGTGCGCGCGCGCGCAGGTACATGTGCATCACATGTGTGTGGAAGCCAGAAGACAACAGAGAAATCACCCATTCCCTCTCAGACAGGTCTCTCATTGGCCTGGAGTTCACCAATTAAGCTAGGCTGGCTGGTTAGTGAGCCCCAGAGATCTGCCTGTCTCTACCTCCCTAGTGTTGGAATTATAAGCATATGGTACCTGTCTAATATTTTTATATGGCTTCTGGGAATTTGAACTCAGGACCTCCTGCTTGTGAGGCAAGCCCTTTATTGATTGGGTTATCTTCTTGACCCAATGCATCCAACCCTTTGACAGAACAATACCACATTGCCATCTACAAAGTTCATGGTATTACTCAATCAGATTACACGACAAATTACATAATGTTTTAAGTTAGTTCAAGATTTTTGTATTTGGTAACATTTGTAACTCCATCCTAGATTAAAAGGAGGAGTCATAGACTCAGTCTATTAATGACTGATGCACTGACCCCTAGGGGGATTTTTTTTTTTTTTTTTTGAGTGGACATAGGTACACTGATGAGGAATGGATTTTCCTGCAGGCACAGGATCCCAACCTGGGCTTCTTGACTTGTTCTGTGTTGGGGGAGGAGGTCACGCCTTTGATCTGCTGCTTTGACCCATGTAAGGGAACCTTTGTGGGAGAAGCCTTAGAGTTGGGTTTGCTGAATTTCCTCTTCCCACCCTTAGCTCAGCTCCTGCAGGCATATCAGTGATGACGAAGCTTCACGGGTGGCGGGGGCAAAAAGGTCTGTCTGGGCAGAGACGGTGTACACACAGGGCTTTGAAGTGTTGGTCTGGTGGCTGGTGGGCTGGCTGATGTGGATTTTTATTTATTTATTTATTATTTTTAGTTTGAATCTCCAGGGCCACATCAGGAAGATGCCCTCAGCCTGGCGTTCCTGAAGGGGACCCAAGCAGGCTCTGGAGGCAGCTGCTTGTTGTGGTAATGAAGCTGCCCTGTTAAAGGTTAATTGTCCTCAGCTGTGTGGGGCTGAAAGCGGTTGCTGAGATTCGCTGTCCTCATAGTCAGTAGCATCCTTTCTGCTGCCGAGACCTGCTGCTGTGGGAAGAGGGGTGAGATTGCTGTCCACAGATGTTCCTCTCCTAGATTGCACCCCACTGTGCATCTGTGGGACTCCTGCAAGCCAGCTGGCTCCTTGCTAATGGCTTGAGAACCTGAGAAAACTCTAGGTTGTCACCTTTACCTGTTCTGGCCTGCAGACATTTAAAAACAAAACAAAACAAAGCAAACATGAGCTTGGAGACAGTCTGTGTGGACAGGAGGTATAGACATGGTCCTCAGGAGAGCCTGCCAGCTCAGGAATTCAATCCGTCCTAAGCCACCATTTTCAAAGGGAGGTCCAAGGGTCATTTATTAGGCATCTTACCTAGCCAACTTATTAACCATGCAGACTTCAGTCCGACTGAGTTGCCAATGTCTGGGTCAGTTCTCTGCATTTTAACAAGCACCCTGGAGTTTGAAGTTCAGTTCTCATCCCATCCTGTGCTTCCCTTTGTCTCTCTGGAGCACTTTTATTGTGGCATTGGCTCTATGTGATGCTGGAGATGTGAGGATAAATAAGACAAGGTATCAGCCAGGGAGGAAATAGTTGTTTCCACAAATTCTTGTACAAAACTGTATTTTCTGAGGGAAAATAAATGTGTGTGTGTGTGTGGGGGGGGGGTGTTGATTTACTTTTCTCACCTTTCAGGATTTGGGACTTTCTTTCTAAGAGATTCTCTGCAAATGCTGTCTAGCTTATAGGAAATGAAAGGTCATTTGAACAGGAGCCCTGGGAATGTGATGCCATCTGGTTTGGCAGTGTGAGATTTTAATAACAACCACACTTTAGTTTTACATGACCCCTCTGACTAGCCCTGCAAATAGATAGACCTAGAAGTATTTGTTGATTACACAGAATGCTTTGGACAGCTGTTTACCCATTTACCAAAGCCCCTTCCTTTGAAGCTTTCTGTGTATGCAAATCGAGCCTCAGTTTTTCTTTACAAGGTAAAGTATGGGCTGGGGAGATGGTAAAGTGTTTGCTGTGTAAGTGTGAAGACCCGAGTTCCACCCTTAGATCTCCTGTGAAAAAGCTGGGCGTGTAGCGCACACCATAACCCAGAGCTGGGGAGGTGAAGGCAGCTGAGATCACTGGTAGGTGTACTCTAATTGGTGAGTTTCAAGCCAGTGAGAGCCTGTCTCAAAAAGTAAACTGTGCTTGAGGAACCCAGCAATGTAGACTAAAGCAACCCACATCAGAATCCCATCTCAGCTGCCTGTGAGACACCATATGTGCCCCGACCCCCACCCCCGACTCTGGCCTCCCATCTATCTGTTAATTGTCTCACCGTGTGCCTCATGAAATCTGACACTTAAAGTTTTTTGGGAAGGGAGAAGCAACCCCAATATGGTTAATACCAAGAACTCGAGACTCTGGCTTTCTGAAGTGCTTCTGAGTCTCAGCTGAAGGGAGGTTAGGGAGAAACCAGATGGAGTGACTGACCCCATGTCACATTTTAATTCTGGAATCTACAGATACAGATTTCCTGTATTCCAATTAATCCTTATAAAAAGTTGGAGAAATAGGTAAGACAGATGTTATCAATACAGTGAGGAGATTGGACTAGATAGTTTCTGGGGCCTCTTCCAGCTCTCAGATGGAATGATTCTGTTGTTTGCCAGATGAGAACACTCATTGGACTGAACCGAAGCACTCAGAGGTAGGAAAAAGTGGCTGAGACCACACAATAGTCTCTAGCGACAAGAGTTGAGTGTTTGTGGGTCCCCTGGCTCGCCTCATCCTCACCTGCTTTGCTCGTCATAAAGGCCATCAGCTCCCTCTGGATTGTCACTAGTTTGACCCTCTGGATGGACAGATTGGGCCCTTTCTCTTGAGCTCTGTCACTTACAGTGCAGTCTTCCTGTCTGTAAAACTTTGGATATTCGAGGCAGTTGCTGTGTCCAAGTGCAAAGATCCTCAGATCTTTCTCAACAGAGGACAGGTCACCACCAGATTTTCCTTAGGGGCATGGAGACTTAACCATGGGCCTTGCCCACTCATGCCTGGCCTCTTCCTCTGCTTTCTTTGCCACACGGGGTGTGCGGTGTGGGAGGGTGGGGGGAGCAGAGTGGGTAGTTCTTTGCTGCTTTCAGCACTAATGGTTTGTATTATTTAAAGTTGGGTTGAGTGCCGGGAGGCACTTCCACAGGCATAGAGAGTAAAGAAGTGGGTAAATACATAACAGGAGCCTTGAGCGCACACCAGGACTGTTGCACCCTGGAGGGCCGTGCAGCACTCAGCATCCCTGCCTTACCTAGCCTGCCACTTTGAGGTGGGGAGGGCACATGAAGGGCCTTGCTCTTTATTCTGAGCCATACTGAGCTGCAGGAGGGCATCCAGCATCCAGCCAGACTCTGATTAATACTGCACCAGGGTTTGGTGTGTCAGGAAAGCATGCCTTCTTCGAGAGACATTAAATATTAATAGCAGCAATAGAGGCAAAGGGTAAACAAAGCGAGTTGTCAAATGTTCATTTTTAAGGGCAACTGTGTTCGCTCTATGGCTGGGAGTCGAATGAGTCCTTCAGAGACTACGAGCTCCTTGGGTCCTATTTCACTGGGCTCAACAAGTCAGGGTCAGACTTTCTGCTGTTCCAGGAGGAGAAAGATCTGGGCCCGCACCTGACTGCATGACTGTAGGTTTCTTTGGAAGGATTGGCGAGTCCTAGCCTGGTTGTTCTTTCTAGGGATGTCTCTCAGACAGCCTAAGTTCAGAGGGACAGAGATCATCAGGTGAGAAAGAGCCCCCCCCCCCCCAGCTCTTCTTATCTCTTACCATTTGGCAAAGTCATATCAGATACATAGATCCACTGAGTGTTTCAGAAAGAACTTTGTCACCTGTCCATTGCAGGACAAGCTGCTGGGGAGGCATGACTGATGCACCTGGAAGCTGTAGAAGGCCTTTGTGGGGAAGAGGGCGGGGCAGAAAAACTTCAACATTGGTCTGCAGGCCAGAGGCAGGAGGTGTGTTCTATAAGGGATGGTGTGCTTGGTAGTTCCCAAGTGCTGTTGTCTGACAGACCCTGCTGCCTCCACCATCCTAGGTTCAGCAGAAACTGATCCGATGGATGGGTCATGGGCAGTAACTGTAAAGCAGGGTAAGCACCCTAGTACTGAAGAGGTAAGGTATTGAGGGAGACTGTTTTGCGCCAGGGGTGGGAGTGGAGGTGAGGGGTGGGGTGGGAGAGTGTTGAAGGCTTCTCAGAAGAAACAATTGTGATGGCAAAGTACCAGTGTCTGGCCATGTGGGATGCTTAGGAGAGGATGGGCAGCGAGGGAGCAAAAAGACAGGAAATGAGAGCAGAGGCAGGAGAGACAAGGGACCAGGCCTGCTGACCCCATGAAGTGAAGTTTCGAAGCCAGGCAGCATGAGTGTGAACTAACTGTGGCCAGGCAGGAGAATCTCTCCAGATGTGGTGCTCTGGGCCGTGTAGGCACAGAATCATGGAAACCAAGGACCACTGTTTTCATCCCTAACTTGATGGTTTGCTCATACCTTGTCACAGTCAGAAAGCTCACAGCAGTCTGGCTGTCTATCAGTTTTCCCTCTGTTGGCCTGACTTGGCCTTCTTGAGCCTGTAAAGTGTCTCTTTCTACCAGACACCTTCATGATGCACTGAAAGCCAGCAGCCATGGGATGCTGCATGTTTCTCTTCCTAAGGTTTGGCATCTCCCACTTCTTCCTTCACATCTCAGACTTGATTTCTCTGTGTCACCAGCTCAGATCCCTCATGGGTTTGTTTGTCAGAGTTCTTCTGCAAGGGATAATCATCCAGTCATTGGGCTCTGTGTTAGTCTGACTAGGGCTGAAATTAGACAAACAGTTCCCTCCTTGGTGCTGAATACTCTGCTACTGGTAACACAGCCCAAGGATTCACTGCCCATCCCTTCTTTGTGTGTGTGTATATGCTGTGTGGATGTGTGTGTGTTTGTGTGTGTGTGTATGTATGTACGGTGTATGCGTATACTGTGTGCGTATATAGGTGTATATAGGTATATATGGGTGTGTATATGGTATGTGTGTATGTATATATGTATGGTATGTGCATATACTGTGTGTATATGGGTGTATATGAGTATATATGGGTATAATTATGTATATATTTATGGTGTGTGTATATATGTGTGTATATGGTATGTGTATATGTATATATGTTTGGTATGTGTATATACTGTGTGTATGGGGTATATGTAAGGTATGTGTATGGTATGTGTGTATACTGTGTGTGTATATGGGTGTATATGGGTATATATGAGTGTATATATGGTGTGTATATGTATATATTTATGGTGTGTGTATATATGTGTGCATATGGTGTATGTATGTATATATATATATATATATATATATATATATGGTATGTGTGTATACTGTGTGTGTATGGGGTATATGTAAGGTATGTGTATGGTATGTGTGTATACTGTGTGTGTACATGGGTATATATATGGTGTGTATATGGTATATATTTATGGTGTACTGTGTGTGTATGGGATGTGTGTAAGGTATGTTATGTGTATGGTGTGTGTGTATCATGCATTTATGTGCCTTGGCTAGAGGTTACATATAGAGGTCTGAAGATATCCCAAATGAGCATCTTTCTGTGTTTTAGGCAGAGTCTCTTGTTAGTACTGCTGTGTGCCTGGGTAGCTGACCTGTGAGCTCCTGGGGATGCTTCTGTCTCTACCTTCATTGCATTGTCTGACCCCTGGGATGACAGACATGCTCTCCCAGGTCCAGCATTAGTTATATGGGTTCTGGAAATCGGAACTCTGGTCCTCACACTTGCACTACGAGTGCTTTACCCACTGAGCTTTCTCCAGCTCATCACAACCAAAACAACACAAAACAAAAACAAAAGTTTGTCACTTGGCTCATTTCAAGCTTATGGTTCTAAACCACGTGAACAAACACTCCATTCATACATTTTCTTTCTCTGTTAACGACCATGTACTCTCTGTTTATAGGCCTGCTATTGATTTCTTAAATCCAAATGCAAGTTTTTACATTTTCCATCTAATACTTGGCTCTGCCTAGAAAGAGGAAAGGTCCCTTGCCTCTATCTATTGCACCCTGGAGTAAAGATGAGGGCCTTTCAGAAAAAAAGGCCTGTATCCGTTCAGTATTCTCCTCAATCATTTATAGTTTGCTAAGTGTGACCCTGCTTTCAGTGTTGTGGTCCCTGTAGATTTGATCAGCATATGCTGGGTAGTGGCAGTACTGATCCTGCTCCTAGATCCTGGCTGATGAACTCCATATGGGAGCAGGAAGAAGACAGAGAACCTCTGGATGCACCCAAGCATGGGGCTATTCAATCATTGTCAGATTGCAATTGGCAAATACGAAGCACAGCAGTGTTTTTCTGTTTTGTGCTTAGAGCTTGTTACCAGCCTGGGTTTAATTGCAACAGAATTTATGACCACTGCCCATAGGAAGGAATAGATAGATCTGTGTCTCTCTCACCCTCTCTGGCCACAGAAGGCTCAAGGGGGTGGAAGAGACAAGGGGATCAAGGTCTAGAAACCACAAGGTGGAGAAGCAGCTGGATGAGCTGCCTCCAGCCACTGAGATTGCCCTAAGAGCTCCCAACATGAATATTTATAGCTTCCACAGTCTAGATTGCTGCCTTCTGAACCTTATCTCTTTGCTTTAACCCAAGAGGATAGGGAAGGAGGTCCCGATTCTCCATTTTACAGAAAGGGAAATTGGGTCCAACAACGAATATGTTTGTTAGTCAGGGTCTCTGGGGAAAGTCATGTATGTAATTGAGGTAGAGTCTAGACATAGGTTCTGATGTCCCTACAGAACACAGCAGCTCTGGCGGTCCCATTTTTTCTGGTCTCATTCTCTCTTGCATCATTATTGATGAGAGAGTCCAAGAGACACATAGTGTACCCTGAAGCCTGGAAGTGCTCCTCAAGGTTCCTGCTGTGATGATGGAGGACGTGCTGCGTGAAAGTTGCCAAGCAAGGTACCAAGCAATGTGGCACTACACCTGGCTTTTCAACAGGAACGGTGGTGAGGAATGACACAGCCTGGAGGCTCTCAACTCAATCACAGCCCTGGTACATGGATCTGTTGTATCATGGAGTCAAGGTGAGGGACTCGCAGAAAAGGAGGGCTCTGGTAGTTACATTCCATATCATGGTGACAAGATGCTTTGCAGAAACCAACTCTCAAGAGAGAGAAGTTGCAGCTCATTTGGGTAGGAAATAATGGTGGTGGTGACATGCCAGTGATGGGGACAGGTGTGAGAGGCTGTGACTATTTACATAGTCCCATTGTACAGAGCAAGAAGCAGAGGCCCCTTCCAGAACCACACTTCAAAATAACATCACAAGCTGGGGCTGGAGTGTTCAAAACGTGGAACTGTGAGGATCATTTCAAATCCAGGCCATAATAAGAACGGACCCTAATCTACCCATCTCTCTTTAACATTTTATTTATTTGTTTGTTTAATGGGGTATCACTGCGCTGCATTGGGTGGCCTATAACCCTCTGTGTAGAAGATCAGGCTGCCTCTGCCTCCCAAGGGCTGGGATTAAAGGTGTGCCCCACACCGCTGTGCCTAGCCTTTCCTTCCTCTATTCACATTTTCTGCTGGATCAGTTAACGAGTGATAAATTTCTTTTGTTTGTGGCTATGCTGAGTCCATGGGTTTGAAGGTCAGAGGTCAGGCTTGGGTATCTTTCCTCAGGAACCACCCACTCTGCTTTTAGGCATAGCCTGGGCTCATCAAGCAGACTACATTGGCCAGCCAGTAAGCCCCAGTGGGCCAACCATCTCCACCTCTCCAGCACTGGGATAAAAGTGTGCACCACCATGCTGGGTTTGAGGTCTGAGGGCAGAGCTCAGGAGTTCCTGTTTGCAAGGCAAGCCCTTTATCCACCGAGTCTTCTCCCCAGCTTCTCAACTGATCAATTTCTATCAGATTTTACTGAGATCCTACTATGTGCCAGGTTTCCAGCCGGGTGATGTGGTCATAGTCATGAACATAAAGATCCAGTCTGTGGCCTCTTGGAACACAGAGGCCAGGCCTCTCTGTGGCCGAGGCTGTAACATGCATGATAAAGCACTTATGCAAAAGGTGATGTTTGTTTCTAATAGAGCAAGTAGGTTTGGAGGATGGCAGGGTCACTTAGGAAGGGTCTGTGACTCAGCCTGGGAGAGAAGGCTTCCTAGTGGAGAGTTGACTCAAATCAGAGTCAATGGATAAATAAATCAAGTAGTTAAATAAAAGATTATTTTCAACATGGATGAAAGGGCATGGTCAGGTGCTATAGTGAGAGAATATATGGGTCGGGAAGCCTAGGGAGGTAGATAGTGAATGATTAGAAAGGACCGTAAAAGTCCTGTTAGGAAGGCGTTGGACATTTGCCTTATGCCAGGCAAGGCTGATGAGTTCAAAGCAAGGAGGACCTGATTGTACATTCAGTCTGAAGATGGTCTTCCAAGTGGGGGCAGAGTGTGAGGGAGGGGCTTGTGTTGCCTCTGGTCCTACAGATTCCTAGGTGTTTCTGGCTTCACCACATCGGTCCATATAAGAGGGTTTGGTGAGTGAATCTGGAACTGAGGAGACACGTGCAGACTAGAAATTTGAATCTTCCCTGTAGGGGATTATGTTGTTACATTGGAAATAATTGTTCTGCGTACTGGTTTAATAAAAACGCTGATTGGCCAAATGCAGACAGGAAGTGTGGGCAGGACTACCAGACTAAGAAAACTCTGGGAATAACAAGAACAGAGTAGAGATACCACAGAGACACCATGGAGACACCACGATGAGATGCCAGCAGATGCAGAGGAAAGAAGTTGAAATGCTGCTCTGAGAAAAGTCTCATGGCTGAACAAGATATGAATCATGGGTTAGTTTAAGAGCAAGAGCTAGCAAGTTATATGCCTGGGCCCCAGGTCAATCAGCGTACAATTAATACAGGGTGTTTTACTGGGACTATGGGATTGTGGGTCTGTAGGTCCGGGGCAGAAGGCTAGGCCAGAAAGTCCGGGCCCCGAGGCTAGGCCAGAAAGTCTGGGGCAGAAACCTAATACAACACCTCCTGCTCTTGTTAACCCTGAGGCACTATTGCTGACCAGTGCTAGGAGCCGAGTCAGAGGATGGAGTAGTCATTGAAGCCAGGAACACGTTGCTACCAGTGGAGGGAAACAAAATTTGGGGCAGACCCCAGGGAGCACCAAGCTGGGAGGATAAGCAAGAAAATGGAATGCAAAAAATGGTCCAAGAAAAGGAAGCTGTTTGGGAAGGTCACAGATTACACTTGAGAATGTGGTGAGTAGGTCTCTCGGGAAATAAAAAGTCACAAAAAGAAGCTAGGAGCCTCTTCCAGTCTGATAGGTGAGCTGGGTAAAGCCATCAGGTGTAGGCTGAATCCTCCCCACCCCCCTTCCAACCCTCCCTCTCTCCTCATTGCTGGGGTTCTCTTCCCCAGACATCCATTTTCTCCACCAATGCCTTCCTGGTCGGGTGGGGTGAGTGACATTTGCCAAGGGCTCAGGCATTTTCAAATCCCAGTGGTCCCAGGGAAGAAAAGGTCACACGCTGATGGCTTTATTGCAAAGCAGGGTGTGCAGGCACCTCATTGTCTCCCCTGTGGGGACCCATAGACTCTGGGCCAGGGGTCCTGTTTTTGAGACGGAGCCGGGGTTCCAGTTTGAGCCTCATTTAGGTGAATGAGAACAGTTTTCCCCATCCTGTGTCTGCGCAGCACATCCAGGTCCAGGGTTCTGGGTGGGTCTTTTCCCCAGCACAAGCACAGAGGAGGAGTGTCCACTCAGAAAAGGGTACTTGAGTGTCAGTAAGAATTGGGTGTGTGGGGAGATGCCATAATGTTGGGAGCCTACATGTTAGGGGCTGGAATCTAGGGTAGGTAGTTCAAGACTCCAAGATGGTAAGGAAGGGGTCCAGATTATTCAGAAGGCTGGAGAACCTAGTCAAGGTTTTTTTTGGGGGGGGGGGGCGTTTGTTTAGTTGAGTGGGTTTTTTTTTTTTTTTTAAATACAGCCCAGGATGGACTTGAACTTTTTGACTCTCTTGTCCCAAACTTGAGAGTGCTGAGGTTACAGGTACCAACCACTCCTGACTGGCTGAGGTGTTTGAAATGAAAGTGACCATAGATAGCTAAGTGGCATGGAGGAAGTAGAGGCTTCTCTGCCTGTGCCCAAATTATTTGGCTTCTGTATTATGAAGCTAACTCATTCACTCCTTGTGAACCAAGGAGACTTTAGGTGCAGTATCTGACCCTTGGTGCTAGAAAAGCAAAGATAACTGTGATGCGGTGCCCTCTTTAGAGAGCAGACAGTCTGGCCAAGGAAACAGTAATGATCACTCCCATCTGCCATTCACTCATTCTGCACTGAACCTTTCCCAGAGAAACAAGAACTTCCGGAAGTATTCCAGTTCAACAGCCAACCTTAGCCACCAGCACTTCAACGGGGTGGGAAGGCTGCTTCTAGGCAGGATCATGATTTCTAAATGTCATTTTGAGAATCTAGGTCCTTCTGGAAAGCCTGTTTGCACAGCTTTGGCCTGAGAGTGTTGGAGAGGGCATGGGCTGGGATTAGGAGGCAAATCCCCTAACTATTTGCTGCAGGGATCTCTTCCCTCCCAAGAGGGGCAAGAATACTGAGCTAAGGGACTTCTTGTCACTCTGACAGGCATCTGGAGGTCTGGCTGGAATGTTTCTTTCACTGACCAAATGTTTTTGAAATGGGGTCCAGCTGCCTTGAGCTTATCACAGACCTGGTTCCTTAATGTAAGTGATAGCTGGTGATCAACCAGCAGCTGGTGCAGAGAGAGAGGTGGAAGGATGAAGCATCCATAAATGGCTGGGTGGTGGGTAATACAGCTGACAGGGATGGATGGACTGTGGTTTTTATGTTTGCACCTTCATGCTGCAGGCAGCTCCTGGCCCTTCTGCAGGCTGAACTTGCTCTTCGGGGTAGAGAACATGCCTAGGAATGAAGCTAACATAGAAAGGGAGTGTTTCCCACCATGACTGCCTGTCACTTCTCAATTTGTTTAGAGAAAAAAAAATATAGACCTGGGAAATCCAAACCCCAAAGCTTAAAATATGAAAAACAGACACACCTGGGCTCTAGAAGCTGATTTGTGATGTTGACTGTTGCTGGCCATTTGTTCCCCATTTCCTGCTTCCCATCTTACCAGATGATGTTCAGAGACTAAATGAGATGTACAAATGTGAACCAGTAGGGAGAAAACTAAACACCCTCCCCTCCTTCCCTCCCCTCCCCTCCCCTCCCCTCCCCTCCCCTCCCCTCCCCTCCCCTCCCCTCCCCTCCCCTCCCCTCCCCTCCCCTCCCCTTCCTTAGTGGAGGAGGTGGGGAGTCTAACCCAGCCACTGTGACCAGCTGTGTCAACACTAGTCTTAGTGACTTGCTGCTGGGGGTGGTGGAGGCTCTGCATTGCCTGGCAGAGAGTTGCAGAAGCACCTTCCAGTGTGCTTTCCCAGCACACCTCCCTTAGCTCTGCAGGGGCTACAGCAAGGGATGGTCTAGGAAATGTTGGAGAGAATTAAACCAGGGAGGCGTCTTTTCCTCATGCCTGTCTAGACACAACACCTGTCTCCAGGCAAGGAAGAGCATAAGTCATTCCTTTACTGCTTTGGCTCCTAGGAAGCCAACTTCTCCCTCCTGCCATCACTTAAGGCCTCCCTTCCTCCCTTCCCTCCCTCTCTCCCACCCTCTTTTCCTTCTTCATACAAAGGCACAGCTCAGCCCCAAAGCATCGAGATTGTAGGTAGTGTGATTGCCACTGGATTTGTCAAGAAGTCAGCTCAGTCCAGATGTGCATATGTTCCTCAAGCTCCACACATCTGTAAGTCAGTCACGTCCTAGCTACTTCTTCCTCCACCCTATTTTTACCCAGTCATTGTGCAAGAAGCAGAACTCCCCCCCCCCCCCATTTCTGATAAACTGGGGAGTGCTGTGGTCCTCGGTCCAATGGCTAGAGAGCTCACAGTCAGAGGGGGATGCCAGCCAGGTTACGTTTTTCCTGAGAACAGAGAAGAAACAGACTCTGGGGGTAGCCAGCCAGACTTAAGATGGGGTTAAAGAAGAGCTCTAAGTCTGTGGGTGGAGAGATTTTCCTGATTCTTTCTCCTTACCTTCTGTGTGGCCTAGCCTGGGACACTTTAACCCCAGTTTTGAGTATCTTTCACCAGGAGTGGTGTGGCATACCCCTGAGATGGACGTGAACAGGAGGTTCTCACACATATTGTCTGCATGTTGACCTTAGAGAGACCTTAGCATCTAGTGCCTACCTTATCTCAGGTGGACAGATAGTTGCCCTGGATAGAGGCCAACCTGGTCACTGTCCACTCTGCCCCATCCCAGGGTCTGCAGGGTCAGGACCTGCTTTCACATCCCTCTTTGCTAGGCCCTTCCCCAAGGCTGCTTGATGCCTTTTCCCTGTTTCTCATTCTGCCTAGCGTCAGCTGAACCATTTCACCCCTGGCCACGCTAGGGTTTGGACAACCACAGCTGCAGACCACAAGATTAATTTAGTAATAAAGAAGTGAGACAAAGGTTTGAGGCTTGAGATTTTTTTTCCCCCACAGTGACTCTTTGGTAAGTTGCAAGAAAAAGTTTATTTTAAAGGGGGGTAAAGTGGGTATTGAAAAATTTAAATACATCAGATTTTAAAGAAATGGGAGCTCTCACATTCTTCTACAGGTACCTTTGATAGTTGAATAACATTTGATGCATGATTGGATCAATCCTTAATTAAGAATAGGTTTTTTCAAATAATAGAGCAGTTAGGACAGTGCCATCAGGCACATAGGAAACCTTAGCCCCCATCATCCATCTGTTATTAGGTAGACATGGAGATGAGGCTGAACAGGAGTTGACTAGATGGCCTCCTGCCATAGACCCTGAGAAAAGATGGAATTTCAAAGTAGGACAGATCTGAGTTGAAATCCCAGCTTGGATACTCACTGTGACTTCAGGCTGCCTGCTGTCCCTCATGGGTCTTGAGTGCTGATGTTTCTGGTAAATTCAGATGTGTGAGACTCCCTCCCTCCTAGTTTCAGTGAAGACATGTGGCAATGTCCTAGGAAGACCCATCTTCCAGAAGTGACACCCTCCCTTCCCTTCCTCTTTTCCTTCAGGCTGCAGTTATAACTGCTTGTAACATTCCTTCCCATATTGAAAAGATTTTTCCACCTTAAAAGAAACAAAAGAATTATATCAACTTTCCTCTTACCCAATATTCAAAATCAGAATTTACAAAGCAGGAAATTAAGCAACAGCTAGACTTTTACAGAAGGACTATCTTGTGCATGTGTGCAGCCACACTGTGTGTGCAGGTGTGTGTACATGTGTGTATATATACATGTGAAGGCCAGAAGACATCCTAGGACTTAGTGTGTGTGTGTGTGTGTGTGTGTGTGTGTGTGTGTGTGTGTGTGTGTGTGTGTGTGTGTGTGTGTGTAAGTCTCTCACTGGTCTGGGACTCCCAGAGTGGGTTAGGCTGGTCAGGAAACCTTGGGGATCCTGTCTTTACCTCCCTACTGCTGAGATTACAAACACATGCTACCATGCCCGGTTTATTTTATGAGGGCTCTGGAAATTGAACTCAGGTCCTCATGCTTGCAAGGCAAACACTTTATTGACCGAGCTATCTTCTCAGCCTTGGGAAAATTATTCTTTTTGCCTAAAGATATTTATTATAACACATCCACTCCAGAAATCCCCCCCCCCGTGAGATTCTAATATCTCCAGTGACAGAGAGAGGCCAGAAGCTAAGGCAGAGATATCAGGAACCCACTTCCCCTAAAGGTAAACTGAGAAGGTGGTGAGCCACAGGGCTTCTTCTTGTCTGTGGTTTTACTTTCTGCAGCCTTAGATACTGGGCCATGTGTAGAACAGAGCAGGAGGCATGAGTATTCACCCTTCCTTCATTACAGGGTATCATTATAATTGTCCCATTGCATACTGTTGCTTCTTGTACCCGGTTCACACTTGAAATTTTATTGTAAGTCTTTATATGCAGAATAACAGCGTGAGTAGACCTTGGTCCAAGCTGCAGTTTTAAGAATTCACCAAGGGTCTTGGATGGATCCTGAAGATCCTGGGGGCTCCTGTTGTAGGTTTTTTGCTTTTTGTGTTTTTTTTTGTTTTGTTTTTTTTTTTGTTTTTTTGTTTTTTTTAATGATGTGGAAAATAAGATTTGAAGGCCCTGAGAATCAGCTAATAAAAGTTCAAGTTGTTTCAGGAAGCAGTTTTTATAGAAAGTACATCTGGAAATGTTGAGCCTTGCTCTTGTACCTAGAATATGTAGTATAGTGCACACACACACACCCCTCACAACATCCTCATACATGCACATGCATGCACATACCTACATGTGCATGTGCATGCACATACACTCACAGATGAGCAAGCAGAGATGGGAGAAGCAGAAAGAAGGGAGGGAGAGGTCAGTGTGAGACGAAGGCTTATTGGAACGAGCAGTGTAACTGCTTCTGGTCACAGTCACAGCACATTAAGATCTTCTGAGGCAGAATTGGTCATGAAATTGATCAACGCTGCGCTTTGTGTTCGACTCTGGTTTATTGTAGACTGTTTTCTCCAGACATCTTGTGATGTGGCCTTGACCGTGAACTGGCTGGTCCAGTTTTTCCTGCACGGTGCAGGTCTAAAATTGACTGCCCTGCAGTCTGGCATCTCGGAACCAGGGAGGAGAGGAGTGCTCTGGAACGGTACCTACCACCCCCACCCCATCCCATCTCAGGACTGGACATTGTGGGGAGCAGAAGCCGAGGGTGGGGAATGTATCCTGCCTGGGTCAGAGTTAGACCCACAAAGGAATGCCTTTTAAACTGGGGAGATGGTAGGTCCTGACCATGGCCTTCTGGAGAAGATAAGGGTGTGAAGGAGAGGTAGTGAGATCAGGACAGGCACCCCTGGATTTTACTCTGAGAAGACTGGGTTGGGAAGGACAAGGCGGGGAATGAGAGGGATTTCACTACGTTTGAAGGAGTCAGGGTGCCGTGTAGATTGGAGAAGAGACAGATTAAAGGAGGGTGTTGTGGGGCTGGGAACAGTGGTTTGGGCAGCCAAGGCTTGCCGCACAAGATTGAGAACTTGAGTTCAGATCTTTAGCACCAATATAAGAAACTGAAAGTGGTACCATGTACCCATAATCCCAGCACTGGGGGAGCAGAGGCAGGAGGATCCTGGGGGCTTGCTGGCCAGCTTGTGTTGCAGATTTAGTGAACTCCAAGTTCAATAAGGTGGAGGGCTGGGTAGAGAGCGCAATAACTGGGAACACATATTCCTTTTGAAAAGGAGCTGAGTTTGACTTCCAGAACCCACACAGACTGGCTCACAACCATCTGTAACTCCAGTTCCATGAGAATCTGATGCCCTCTTCTGGCATCCTTGGTAACCTACAATCACCGGCTCATACACCACCCACACAAATAGACATATGCATGTGTGTGTATATGCACACTCTGTCCCTTCCTATGTGTGTATTTGTGTGTGTGTGTGTGTGTGTGCACGCGCGCGCTCGCGCGCGCGCACACACACACACACACACACACACACACACACACACACACACACGGCCATTGCTTTGTGTGATCATGTCACAGTAAGGTTCGAGGGGGTGAACAGTGTCGGAGAAAGGGAATGTAAAGGGAAAAAGGACAGAGGAGGGAGGGAGGTGAGTGGTCACTTCAGGATAAAAACACTGGAAAGGTTTATTCACTCACATGCTGTCCATTCATTCTTTCAGTTAATAGTTACCGAGCCGCAAGGCAGGGCCAGGAGTCTGTACTCTGGAGGAAGGGCATGTGTCCTGGGCAGAGTCTCTAAGGGAGGCTTAGGCCATTAGGGCCAGAAGAGGGGCGATGAAGGCACTGGCAGGACCTTGTGAAGCGCGTCGTTTGGGGATCAGGTGATCAGTCAGCAAAGTCAAACAGCATAGTAAAGCCAAGGGAGCAAATAGCTATCAATGATGCCATCTGGTTGGCAGCTAGGATATCACCAGTGCCCTTCACTGGGGCACTTTCAGGGGAGCCACTAGAGAATGAGTTAAAACAGTTCATTCAGAGCACATACAGGTGCAGCGAAGCCAAGAGAGCAGAAGGATGGCCGCCATTGCCGAGAACTGGACACTCACAGTCCCCGTGAGCAGAGGGCATGCCATGCCATAGGGCCACATAGAGTACCCCAGGGGCAGGGGTGGGGCAGGAGCAGAGGGTGATGTGGGGGAGTGCAGGCTTGGCCTTGCCATTTAAATGACTTCAGTGCATTCTGAGCCATAGGGCTCTGCCTAGCTGTGTTGGGTGGTTGGGGCCAGTGGCTGGTGGCATTAATATTAAGAACTCTACAAAGAAAGCAAAGTGGGTGGAATCTGGATTGAAAATCACCTTTGAAGGATGGTTCCTTGTTGTTTTGAGAGGAGGGGAAAGGTGGGGAGGAATGGTCTCTTCAGGGTCAGTGGGGCTCCAAGGCACCAGAACAGCAGAACACAGCAAAGGAAGACATGCTGAATATAGCAGTTATGGGAAGGACCTGTGAGAACTATGTGTCAGGTGCTCTTGATAATTTATATATTTCAAGCAGCCTAATCATCACAGCGTCTTAGGAGCTTAAGAGCTACTTTTCATGTTAAGAAACTGAAGTTCAGAGAGACTAAATAACTGCAGGTAGATCACACAGCAAACAAATGGCTTCCAGATTAGCAATTACATCATCTCACCCCTTCTGTGCCAACATAACAGTGTGGGTCGCTCATGCCTGGCCAAGCATTTTAATTCAAGTTGAGTTTCCTCTATAATTCCAGGTATGGTTTTTTCTCTTTAAAACCTACAGTCTCTGCCCTGAAGGAGGTGATGGCATTTTGGTGGTGGATTAATGAAGACCGGGGGGATTTTAAGGCTTTTCTAAAGAGTCATCTTGATCAGCTTGCTCTGAACAGAGCCCCAGAAGCTGGCATTTCTCTCTAGCAAATAGCAGCTGGCTTCGCCCAGACACAATGGTCCTTCAACTGCGTGCACATGGTGTCTCGAGGGTTCAAGGACCCCCGATGCAAGCCCGTGTGCTGTTCCCTCTTTAAGGAAGGGGAGGGAACTGTCTGCACTGGGGTCTGTGGAGCATAAGCAAACCCAAATGAGATTTCCTCGGCAATTACGTTTTCCTTAACTCTGTTTAAAGGAGGCAGTAACTAACAGGGTTTTTCTCTGACACTAGCCATTCTTCATCAGTAAACAGGGCTCCATAGCAGAACAACGTAGGGATGCTTAGGGGCCTCATTGGCCAAGGCTACAGACGGAAGAGGGAGACATGGGGTGCTGAGGTTTGGGGAATCTGACTAGTTTCCGACAGCTGGCTTTCCAGTGACTAAGGCTTCAGGGCATGTCACCAACTTCAGGCACCTTTGGCTTTTTTCAGACAAACCACTGGGGATCCCTGGAACTTGGGCTCATCTCTAGCCTCCAGAGATCTGTTGTATAAAGTGATTCTTCACTCCTACAGGGTGATGAGGAGTTCATTGTGTTCACCACTTTTATAACAAACATTAGAAGTAGAATCACACAGAATGTAGAGTTTTGTGCGTGACTTTTTTGCTCAGCACAGTACATTGAAAAGGGTGCTGTTGCCCTTATGAGATTTGCTCCTTTTCACTACTCAACAGTAGTCCCTTGTGTAAAAGAATCACCGTGAATGTGACCACTAGCCAAGTTAGGGACAGTTCAACTGTTTTCAGCTGTTGGTGGTGAATAAGTGTATCTCATATTAAAACAAATGAAAAGGATATTTTGAAAATTCATTTATATTAGTGCTTGGGTTTCCAGCTCTTACAAGGAGTTTTCCTGGCATATGATGGGGCAAGCCCGAGGTTGTCAGTATCTTCCAATGTACCTGGGTACAATGAAGACATTTTCTGCTTCTTACGAGGCTTTACGTGTTCTGCCAGATATTCACACAGGGCGTTTATCAGTATGGGAACCCAGAAGCAACTATATCTGTTAGTACTTTATTTTACAAGACTGGGCTTCTCTACCTAGCCCCTGACTGTCTGTCCTGGAACTCACTTTGTAGATCAGGCTGGTCTTGACCTCACAGAAATACAGCTGCCTCTGCCTCATGAGTGCTGGGATTAAAGTCATGTACCACCATGTCTGGCTATCTATTAGTACTTTTTAAAAAATATTTTTCACTAGCGCATTTTATTTGTATGAATGTTTTGCCTGCACGATATCTGTGCACCATATGCATGCAGTGCCTGCAGAGGCCAGAAGAGGGCGTCAGAATCCTTGGGACTGGAGTTACCTGTGGGCATGAGCTGCCATGTGGTTGCTGGGATAGAATCCATGTCCTCCGGGGAGCAGCCAGTGCTCTTAACCTCTGACTCATCTCTCCAGCCTCCATAGTACTTTTATCAAGACCTTGTTTGTATTGAATTCTCCATTAATGCAACAACTGGCTTAACAGGACCACAATTTGCTTTACTCCGAGTTTTATCAACTGTTGCCTACTATCACATGAGTATCCATCTTCCTTGCTGACTTGGCTTGTGGTGCTGGAGTTTCTAAGACAGCCTGCTTTAGCCCGAATCCTCCATTTCGGTGTTCACTGGCATCCCACAGGAACATGTAAACATCTGCCTGTTCCATTGTGCCTTCCAGGTTAGTCCAACACAAGCATTAGCATAATGAAATGCTTATTATTTTGTTATATGTTTCTGCCTCTTTATTACTCCTTTTTATTATAGTTTGGAAATTATCTTAGGGTTTTCAGAAATGATTAGGTATGCAGTTATATATAAATTTTAGCCTCAAACAAACAAATAAAAAAAGAAGCACCATAGAATATGCACCTTGGGAAGAGCCAAGAACCATGGCTCTATTCATGAGGTAGGTGGCTGAGACTCTGTTCAGCGTCTTAGACTGGGGTCTATCCTGAGCAAAAGGTTGAGATTGACAGATGATGCTTCGGGAAATCATCCGTGCTCCAGAGCTTGCTGTGGGGCAGGGCTTGGCTCTGTTGGTCATCAGAGGCACATGGAGGTATTATTAGCTGATGAATATTTATTAGACATCTTTTCTGTACCAGCTGCTACCTGCAAGTTCTCTGTCTGCAAGGAGAATTCTAGTGTGGACGGTCATGCTGAGATAAAATATAACTACAAATAAATTTCAAAGCTATTTTTCTGGGCTCTGATGAGTTCTGAGACAAAAATGAAGTGGGTCACAGGTATAGTTGGAACATTCCTGGCAGGCTTCTCTGAGTATGACTTAATGGTAGAGAGAAAACAGAACTAGCTGCAAGGATCCAGACGAATTCCCACCACATGGACAGATACTCAGAGATGAGGCGTATTGGGGTATCTTTAGGGTCAAGACGGAAGAGATTTTGTGTTTGTGATGTACAAAAACAGGAGAGTGGAGGGAGATTGAGACAGAGGGGACAACGTGCTGCAAATTCCACAGGGGCTGGAGGCAGAGGTTGGGGGTTAGGATGTTGTTTGTGGTAAGAGCCTTTGGGATGTGACGAGTGTCGAGTTGATGCTTTAGGAGATCAGACTGGCTCTGGGACAGAGCATGAGAAGTTAGCCAGATAGTCCTGATGTCATTAGAGAAGAGAAGCATCCGGGAGACTGGAGCCCCATGGAGCAGGTAGTCAGGCTGGCATCTGGACAGTACTGCTTAGGAAGGATGTGGAAGAGAGATTTCAAATTTTTTAGCCCGAGCAGCTGGGAGCATGTGTTGGGAAGATTAATGGAGATGATGTAAGTGGGATTTTATTTTTTCCTGGTTCAGGTTGAGATACTAACTAGATATTCACAAGAAGACAGCAGTTTGTAGTTGGGTCTCTACAGTCAGGTGTGAGATGCAGCCCTAGATAGAGGTTTGCAAGTACCAGTGGGGGAGATTTTTTTTAAGATAGTGGCCATGGTGGCAGTGTAATTTTAGATCTTCTGAAAGGTCTACCTAAAGCGGAACAAAAAGATAACAAAAACCAATACACAATTCTAACATGGGCAAAGGCAGAGATTCCATACCCAGAACCATAAAATAAAAACAAAATGAAAAATTCTCCCTAACCTCAAACCCACAAGCAATATTTACCACAAAATTAAGCAGCAGGGTCTTCTCAAGAGCTCCAAAATACAGTGATGGAGGGAGAGGCCATTGTCACATCTGAGGCATGTCTGGTTTAAGTGTCCATGCACTGAAAAGCAGAGGAAAGATAGACTCAGGACTGAGGTACCTCAACAGTTCTTCACTGACAAACATGAGCAGGGCAGCTGCACCAGGGAGGCGTGTGTTTGCAGCAGGAGCACCTGAGTGCAGAGCCCAGCAGATGGACCCAGGCCCTGAATCTTGTCATGAGTGACCATCAGGGCTTTGTGGTGATATATATTTAATAAAATTAGTCTGGAATATCAGAGAATCAATCACAGAGACAAGCCATGAAAGCCAGGCAGTAGGGGGTGCACACCATTAGTCCCAGCACTTGGGAAGCAGAGACAGGAGGATCTCTGTGAGTTCCAGTCCAGCCTGGTCTACAAAGCAAGTTCCAGGACAACCAGGGCTGTTATACAAAAACCCCATCTCAAAAAACAAAAACAAAAGCAAAACCCAAAAAGGCTGGAGAGATGTCTCTGTCCTCTGATATTCCAGACTATTTTATTAAATATATATCACCACAGGGCTTTCTTCTAGAGTCCACTGAAGAGATACTGTGAGAAAAATAATAAGATTAAGCAGAAATAATAAGAAATGCAGTCTGGATAAGAGCAGATGGAGGTAGTGGAGTTGGGAACCTCAGAAAGCAAATGACCTGTATTGGTTTT
This sequence comes from Phyllotis vaccarum, assembly GCA_033318265.1. NCBI lineage: Eukaryota > Metazoa > Chordata > Mammalia > Rodentia > Cricetidae > Phyllotis > Phyllotis vaccarum. The sequence continues at coordinate 88,649,172 of JARWLC010000012.1, forward strand.
GGTTTTTAACCCCCACCTCCCATCCCCAGGAAACAATAGCAGTCTCGGCTCTCTGGAGTAAAAAAAGGCTGTCTGAGCAAAGCCTTTGCTTTGTAGTGTAGAAAATGTGCTTCAGACTGGGTGTGGTGACTCATGCCCATCATCCCAGCCCTTAGGAGGCAGAGGCAGGAAACCATCTGGAACTACATGAGACTTTGTTGTAAAAATACAAAACAAAACAAAACCAAAATGGAAAAAGAAACTTATTTCACATGAAATGAAACTACTGGATAAGAATTCTATAAAAATCACTGTGAGAGAGAGAGAGAGAGAGAGAGAGGAGAGAGAGAGAGAGAGAGAGAGAGAGAGAGAGAGAGAGAGAGAGAGAGGGAGAGGGAGAGGGAGAGGGAGAAAGAGAGGGAGGGAGGGAGAGAGAGAGAGTATACACAGAGGAGAATAATATCCATTGAGACAATGAAAGCCCACCCGAAAGATATGTTCCCCCCCCCCAAACAAACAAGCAGGAAAACAAAGGATCTTGTGTTACAGTCTTTTGCTGTGACAAAATGCTTGAGATGTCACCTCTGACAGAAGAAACGTGTATTTGGTTCATGCTTTATGTTTTCACAGGTGTCATTGTTGGGTGACTTCATTGTTTTGAAATGGAGTGTCACAGGTGTAGTCTCCACAGAGTGAAGTTACTTATTTCATAGTAGCCAGAAAGAGAGAACCTGGGTCCCAGTACCCGCTTTAGAACCCACCCCAAGGGCCTAATGTCCCTCCACTAGGCTCCATGAGAAAGCTATACTACCTTCTAATAGTGTGGGGTGGTGACCAGACTTTGGGGGACACTTAAGACCCAAACTATGGACTAGGGATATGGACCTGAGTTCAGATCCCCAGCAGTCACATAAAAAGTTGGCAGTGACCACACAAATGACTGTCACCCCGCGACAGGCCTTGCTGAGGCTCACTGGTCAGATGGTCTAGCGGAAACCATGAGAGCATCAAGTGAATAAGGGTAGATCAGGACCCCTGACACCATCCAACACACATGCCCAGGCTTGAATATCTTCACACATGTATGTGCATGCACCACACATGCACATATCACACACAAAAGAGAAAAAATATCTGAACTATAATAGTGCCCTGCAACACAGCTGCTTAGATGGGCTTTGACACGGCATGGGGTTGTGAAAAGTTTGGCAGCAGTAAAGGCTTGTGTGTGTGTAAGGGGAGCATATATGTATGTGTCTATGTGTGTGTGTGCACATGGATACACATGTGTGTGCACACATTTGGATATATACTAGTGGGGGCCCAAGGTTGACATTACTTATTCTTCCTTGATGGCTCTTCAACTTCTATATTGAGACAGGATCTCTCATCTGAATCCTGAGCTCTCTGATCTGTTAGACAGCTTGCTCCAGGAATCTTGTCTTGCCTCTCACATGCTAGGATTGCAGGCATGCCCCTAAACTCACCATGGGGAGATAACCTCCAGTTCACACACTTGCTTGGCAGGTAAAGTGCCTGCTATATAAAGTTTTGAAATACTCACTGACCAAACCCACACAACAGTGTTTTCAGAGCTCTGCTCTTGCAGAAATATTATACTGTAATTACAGAAGACAGAGTCTTCTGATGTTTGCCTATACTTCCTCAGGATGTAGATATCAACAAACATATCTTCAGATTGGATTGGATTAGAATTTTTATCTTTATTTCTTTCTATTTATTTTATTTTTAATTTTACTTATTTTTATCTATTTTATTTATTTTTCTCTTACTGAAAACAGGTTTTTTTCCCTCATATATCTTGATTATAGCTTTCCTTCCCCTACTCTCCTCAATTCCTCCCACTTCCTGTCCCTTCCAAGTCTACTCTATTCCTGTTTCTCGTTGGAAAACAAATAGGCTAAATGTTTGAGTTTTAAAGATGCTGTTTGAGTTGCTGACTTAGGTTTTATTAAACATCATTAAATAAATTTTGGCTTGAGATTGGGATAGACTTTCCAACCATTTCTGAAATGGCCCCAAACATACTTCTGCCACTTTGTACTAAGTATTTATACAAAATGCTGTTCTCAGCATTGGTGATTATAAAATCAAAATATTGATCATCTCTGAAAAAGGTCTACATCTGCAGTATCGAATAGTCAGCCAAGACTTAATGCTTCCTATAAAAATAAACAAGTACATCCATCTTATTAGCATGCAAATTTGCTCTGTCTTTAATAAATGGTAAAATTATTTGTACATGAAAGAATTATTTCAAGATAAATTTCTTTATGATTTACTATCAGTAAAGTTTTACTTGCCTATCTATTTTACATATCTGAGGTCATGTTAACATTCTGGGGGGGCAGAAATATACCACTGAAAAATGCTCAAAAGTATTTTTAAATGACATAAAACAGGGATAATGCAAATCAGGAGAAAAGCTGTAGAAAAATTGTGACGATATTCAGGTCCAATGAAAATGGAAGAAAGAAACAATTTCATGAATGCAAACTAAGATGCAAAGAACAGAAGAAGAAGCAAATGTTGTTAAAATTTTTGAGAATTTTAGAATCAAAGGAAATCCGTGGGATGAAAATTCCTGGGGAGAAAATGGCAGTGAATCCCATGGGGAGGGAGCTACAGAAACAGCGCACAGCCGAGCAGTCACAGTTCCTAAGACCCTGTGAGATCACAAGTATGTGGGCTGGGGATGTGGCCCAGTTAGTGGAGTGTTCGCCTAGTATGCATGAGACCATGGGTTTCATCCCAGACACTGCATGGTGGTGTACACCTATAATCCCAGCACTGGGAATGTGAGACAGGAGGAGAGGATCAATTCAAGGCTATCTTTGGCTATATAGGAAGTTCAAGGTCAGCTTGGGATACATGAAACCTGGTCTCATAAGACTAATGAACAAACAAATCCCAAAACAAAGCACACACACACACACACACACACACACACACACACACACACACACACACGCATACACGCACACACACACACACACACACACACACACACACACACACCCCAAACTTGCTTAAAGTGGTTTGTTGAAAATGCAAACGGTATACTTGAGAATATTGATCCAGAAGAACCAAAATCCATTCTATCAAAATCAGCAGGTCTTAAAGAAACAAGAAGAGAATCCCATTGGACAGCTAGGCAAAAAGAACAGGTGTCTTAATGAGAAAGCAAATGGTATTGTCATCAGACTTTTCTATAGCCATACATTATGACAGAAGAAAATGGAATAACATATTAAAGGTACTTGATAAAGAAAATGTGAACAAGAGCCAAGGGTTTTTATGTTCAGCAAGATTGACCTTCAAGCATAAAGAGAACAAAATATTATTAATGGGACATGGAAAAGTGAAGACACCATTGTTCCTTCAAGCTGTTCTCCAGGAATCTGTAGAAGGTGTTTCAGATAAACAATTGAGATGTCCACAACACAGACACCAAACCAGTTCTCAGCACCAAACACCTGGTGACATGAGGGGCCAATGCCAGGAGAGGATTGGTAGGGCTGTGTCCTGTTCTGTGGGAGCAGGATGATCTGAGGACGGAGATGAGGCGTAGCGTTGGAATGTTGGGGATGGAGTGCTGTGTGGGCAGCATTTTAAATGTTTTTATAATTGTAATTTGCTTGTAGAGTGGTGTTTAGTATTGTTCTGTTATTCCGAGACTGCTGTGTGTGTAATGTGAGTTGAAGCAAGGAAATGTCATCATGGCGCTGTCATTTTCGTGTCCTTGAAAACCAGTGTCCTCAGTTCTCAATAGACAACACAGAGTAGAACAGAAGAGACAATGCTGTGGAGCTGCGTTTTAAACACATGCCGATACATACATGCACACACAGCACACACATACATATACAAACTCACACACGTACACATGTATACACACATACACATAGGCACACACATACATGCACAAACTCACACACATACACATGCATACACACACATGCACACATACATACATACACAAACTCACACACAAACACGTGCATATACACACATACACACATGCACACACATATACACATGTATACTTCTAACCAGGTCTATTGAATGAAGCCTGGAAACTATACAGTAAATGCAATTAGTATCTTTTATGCTTGATTATAGTTATGACATTATTGCTTTCCCATGGAAGAAAACGGGGTTCCTGTGAGGACTGGCTAATTACAATCCTGGGTGACAGATATACAAGACATTGACCCCAGGACAGGTCATGTCAAAAGGATGTAGGAACCAACTTAACAAGACTCCCCATCAACGAAGGGTGACAATTTTGGCTCTAATAAAAGCAGAAAATGCCATGAGTAACAACCCGTGTTTAAACGTGAACTTTATATACTTTCACATTAATGAGTTCATAACGACATATTAAAAATTAGCTAATTGGTCATCTTCTGAGGATGGCAAGGAACCAATTTATCTTGAAAGCAGGGTGAATAAAAGAAAATAAGCATTTATTCTGTCATTCCGTTTTGAACTGCAGCCCTTGGTAACTAAATAATAGCCGAAGGGCATCCTCTGTGTCCCCAGCTGATTGTAAAAACCAAGATGAGTTGTGAATTTGAGTTGATATTGTAGACAAGGAAGCACCGACGGCTGCTAAGGACCAAAAGCAGGCACCATGCACTTTCTGATGAAAAGGCATTACCATAGTCTTGGCTATTGAACTGGAAAGTAGGGGAAAGAGTGAGAGTCTTGTGAACATGCTAGCAATGGGATCCAGATGGAGGGGGAGCGCCATAGGATAGATGAACAGAGAGAAGAGCTGGGAGAGAACTACTATTTTGAAGATGCATAGGAGTAGTCTTAAAAGCTAAGCAAGACCAACTACCATGTCTAGCTGTGTACATAAGTGATAAAAATCAAAAAAGGAACACACCCAAGGAGGTGACTCACTAAATGGAAAGTGGTTACTTTGCAAGGAAGAAGGTGTGGGTAATGGGGCATGGAGGGCCTTCTGGGTGGTCGGAACTGTCACATATCTAACCTTAGGCTACTGTACTGAGACACTTCATTTTTTTTTGTGGTACTTTATACTTGTGTTTTAGCTAACAATGAGCTGATTAGGAACTAAAACAAAACTATAAGTAGAATGTAAGGCTGGAGTGATTGGATGAGTTTATTTGGGAAAGGGAAAAGGATAGGAGGGGAAGATCATCCAGGACTGAGCCTTGGGGGCACCCCAACCCTTGAAAGCCTGGAAAGATAGAAAGATTTAGGAGGCACTGTTGTTGAGGTATGCATTTTCTATCACTATAGTAAAATGCAGGAGGCAGGATAATCGCATACAGAAAAGGTTCCTACAGCTCACATGCTGGACACTGAAATTCTATTATCTCTTAGTCCTGCAGGTTTGACCATCAGTGAAGGCTTAGGACAGATGGCTTCAGAGTGACAAGAGTGTGTGTGAGCAAGAGGCCACACCTCCAGCTAGGAAGGGGGGGGGGGAGACTGCTGGGTGGGACCCAATGGCTGTGTTCTTTTCTTCTCCTCCTCCTCCGTCTTCTTCTTCCTCTCCTTCTCTTTCCTCTTCTTCTTGAAGAACTCAAAATTTCATGAGAGGAACCTTAACCCTTTCTGGGCAAGATGCCTAGTGACCCAAGGACCTCCCATGAAGCCCAACCTCTTAAAGACTCCACCACAGCTCCCATTGCCATACTAAAGACTGGCCCTCCAACATGTGAACCTTAGGGACAAACAATGTCTAAGTCACAGAAAAACAGGACAGTCCAGCTACTGCTCTGGATCAGCAAATGAACTGGCTGTCAGGGAAGTCTAGAGAAAAAGCCAGCTGTTTAACAGCACCGCCCTCCAGGGAGGATAAGCCATCACGTGGAGACAGCCATTCTTCCAGGACCGTTTCCATCTGAGTACTAACCAGGTGGGATCCTACTTAACTTATGAAGTCAGATTAGCTCAGTCTCACTCAGGCTTCTATGTCCGAGGGAGTCTTGCCTGCCATGAAGGGAAGGTTACAGGATCTGTTTTGCTGATGTCTTTATTCACATTCTACTCGCTGCATCGGCCAGTGTAGGTTGTTGAAGCTGGACCTATAGGGGGATTGTGTTGCTTCATTGTAAATAATTGTCCCACCCACTGGTTTAATAAAAAGCACTGATTGGCCAAAGGCAGGCAGGAAGTGCAGGCGGGGCTACCAGACTAAGAAAAACTCTGAGAACAGGAAGCACAGAGCAGAACGCCAGAGAGAAGCCGGAAGAAGCAGAGGACAACTATGCTGCTCTAAGGAAAGGTACTGAGCCACATGGCTGAACAGGTTAAGAGTAATGGGCTAGATTAAAGGTGCAGAGTTAGCAAGTTATATGAGTGAGCCTGAGGCCTATCAGCCAAAAACTATTGAAAGCATCTGTGTGTCTCTGTGGGACTGCGGGTCTAAACCTTGAGGTTAGGCCAGAAAGTCCGGGCCAGAAACCTCGTACTACATGGACCTGCAGCAGGGCAACCCGCCCATAGTAGGGCCTGAAGGATGGAAGGCGCCATGCGTATGGATGGCAGCAACCAACTGTGGAGAGAAGGTGCCTGTCAGAATGGAGTTGTTAGCTGGGGCATCTGATATCCTTTGCTGTTTACCTATGGCATCTTACCTTTGCCTTCCCTTTAAGGGCCAGCCAGGCACAGCTACATGTCATCTCAGGGGTTCAAGAGCGCCTTGCACTGAAGATGAAGGCAGGCCAGGGCTATTGAAGGCCCAGCCAGTGGGACATGATGGTCGCCTCTCAGTATGGAGGAACATGGGTAGCTAATGTTCACTGAGGGGTTAGAGCCAAGAAACCAAGGCTGAGCCAGTCACAACAGGTCAACACAGCTTCAGAACAGTCTGGCAATTTCAAGGAGCATTTTCAGTCCTGAGTCTACACACTTGGAATTCTATTCTTTGTAGGTGTGTTCACTCAGGCTCAGGACCACAACCTCCAGCTACCTATTCTGCCCAGGAGGAGAAGGCCATGTAGCAAATGGTCTGGTGATAAAGAGCTGGGCTTGGGTTGGCTCACCTCTGATGCCTACCTCTTACAGTTTTTGTGAGAAATGGCTTATTTTGTTTCAAAGCTCAGAACAGAACTAACCACACAGGGGTGGGTGGGTGGGGAGGTGGCAATCTTAGCTGGTCTGGTGATGAGCACCCTAAAGGCTCTGCCTGCCTCACTGCCCTCTCCCAGAAACATAATGTCTCTACCAGACATGTTCCATATATGCAACTCCCATGGAGGGCTAAAGGACTCCAGAGATGATTTTCTAGGTGAAAAATTAAGGCCCATGGGGACAAAGTCTTTTCTAGCAGTATAATTTTCTCTCTCATTCTGTATGTCATTGCCTCAAAGTCAGAGTGTTATAGATCTTTTATATTGGTGTGCACATATTAAAGAGGCATTGTGGAAGGTTGGAGGCCTCAGTAGATCTGGATGTGTGAGTATCTCTTAGCAATCCTGCTTATCTTGGGAGGTGATACTTGGCATTAGTTATATACCTGTGCTGTTGTTTTCTAGCATGTGTGATGAACTTTCAGTGAACTGGCTCAATCCCATGCTGTCTGATATCTGGGGGCTGCCTAGGGAACATAGGAATTTTGCATCTATCCAGCGAGTCCATCTAACAAGGTCACAGACAGTGCAAATCTGCTATACTTTTGTGAGACTGTGCTCCAGCCAGCTGACCTCAAATGTGTTCTAACCTTGTCCACCAGGGCAGCCCATCTGGTAGCCAAAGCTTGCATCTGGGAAACACAGGTGGCTGGTTTGCATGACATGGAACAGCTTGGGAAGCTGGATGACACAGACAGTTGGCTGAACTTCTGCAGAAGTTCATGTAGTGCTTGGCATCACATAGGGGCAGACCATCTCACCTCCCCTGCTGAGCTCCTTCCTAGCTTCTAGGGGCCAGGGGAGGAGGCTGGAGCCTTGCTGGTTTCCACAACCCATAGTTGTTAGGCCTGAAGTGTTGGGGTGTAGCTAAGGCAGCCAGGAAAACTATATGCTTTCTAGGTATCAGCTTTCTGTTTGAAGAACAGAGAGATTCAGTACCGTCACAGCCAGCCTCTCATGATAGCAGGTGAACCCTTGCCTCCCCATCCTCAACACAAAGGGCAGTGCATAGCTAGAGCAAGGATGGGGCAGAACAGGAACCCCAGAGGAAAAGATACTGACTGTGTCATCCATAGCATCCCTTTGGTCGGCCTCTGTCAGAGATCTGAGTAATATGCCCCAGAATGCCCTTCACTCATTTAGAGTCCAGTCTGGGAGAGGACAAGCGAACATCCAGCTTCCTGTTGCCCTGGGCTGGGATCTGAACACACTGACACTTTCTACCCTCAGCTGTGTCAACTAGCTGGCAATTTTTATTGTTTAGACACGTTACTTCGGGGTCCTAATTAGTACCAAATTGACAGGACTAAAGTGCTGGAGGGCGTTTTCTCTGGCTGGCAGAGGGAGAGTAGGGTTGCAGGAAGCACAGGAGCGGGGACAAAGCCAGTCACCATCTTCTCTGTGCAGGGCACAGCCACTGATGCGCCCTGCTAGAGAACAGAGCATCTACATCCCTGGGAAGAGACAAGGAGGAAGCAGGAGGAGATGAGGGTAGAAGGAGCAGGCCAGCAGAGCGGGAGCCGTGGCATTTGTATAAAAAGACTCCCGAAGAGATTTATGTGCAAGTTAGCACTGGAGAAAGCCACGCTCTAAGTGGAATATTAATGGCCTCCATTTTCCTGCCGTCTCCTGCAGGAGCACTTTGGAAGTGCAAGGGGAAAAAATGGCCTTGCAGTAATAACTGTTATTTATATAAGAGAAAAGCATTGGGCCTATCAAAATGTGAGGTTTTGAGGTAATAACTGGACCCTCAGAATCATCATTATCTATTTAAAAGGCAATTTCTAGACTTGGAAGTTGATAGAAAAAACATGGCCCAGTCTGACCATGGTGGTAAATATATTTGCCTCTTTATTTTTACGACTTGATTTTGTTCTGACTTCAATAAGAATTGATAGATAAAAGGAGCTCCAAAGGGTGTGACTGGAGGATGACCTTTCTAGCATGCCTTCACAGATGTTCACCACGACTGTTGGGCACACCACATTTCCTGTTTCTACCTGGTCACAGCTGGAGGGAAAGCAGTAGACACAGAGGGGGAGACTTCTGCCTGCCTGAATCTGTGATATCTTCTCAGAGGCTTGCTCCTGGCCTCAACATCATGCCTCTTTCTCACACCTGCCGAGTTAAGGACAGCCAGCAAACACATTCCTGGAACTTTTTTTTCTATTTGTGCTATAACTATACACTTTTTTCTTTTTAGAAAAAATAGGCACCATTTTATGCACACTGTATTTTGATGGACTTTTCCACTATCTTGTGAACAAACTTTCATATCTGTTCATGTAATCTCTACCTTCTGGCTCTTAAATATCCTCCAAAGACCTGTGTGCTATTATTAAATGATGAAACGTGTGTGTGTGTGAGCGTGTATGTACTGTTGGAAATCGAACTTAGGGCCTTCATGCCAACCAGCCATGGATGGAAGCCCAAATTGGGACCCAATAGAACTCTTTTCTCTCAATAAAAGGATTGACCTGGGTGTTTGTCACAGCGAAGGAGAGCTGACTGGGGCTGCCCAGATGGCTCAGTGGGTAGAGGTGTTTGCTCTGTAGACTTGATGACCTGAGTTCTCCTGGAACCTATGATGGAAGGAAAAAGCTGACTTCCGGATTGGACCCTGACCTCCACATGCAAGCATATGTATGCCCCCACTCACACAACACACACATACACACACATACACACACACACACACACACACACACACACACACACTGCTGTGGTAATGAAATGTGTTTTAAAAAGAAAACAGACCAACACACTTGCTTCCTTTTAAAAGCCACATGCTCTTTTGTGTGTGACTGTTCCAGCAAGAGTGTTTCTTCTCTCTATGTGTGGGTTCTCTGCATTCCTGTACCTGACACTTTTCTGGAGTATTATTCCTAGAATGAGAGAAATAGGTGAAAGGGTTTGAACATTTTTAATCAGAATCAATTGAACATTTTTGACCTTGAGATGTGAAATCTGATATCCCCTGCCCTGTGCATCGTTGGAATCTTGGATGTTATGCCGGTGGGTGGTCACATGAGTGAGCTTCAGGCTGTCAGTTCTGGTGCTCATTCTGGGGCCAGGATGGAGGTTGAGAAAGAGATGGAACTGCCTCAGGAATGTGGGTGTTTAGCTTCACTGTGGGAGATGAGAGATGAGAGGCGTTCAGTAACCCTTGATCCCAAGGCTGGGCAGTGACAGTTGCCATCAAGCATTGAGGATGGAGAGACACTTGGAATGGGTTTCTGACTCAGCAGAGATCCTTTGTCGGGTAATGAGCTCAGGGTTCAGGTGCATGTGTGTGTGCATTTTAGCCCCTTCCTGTGTAAATGAGGGATCCTCATGTGTACCTCACCAAGCAACTTACCAATATGAGCTAAATGAGATAACCTTGTAGTCCTGCTGTGTGAGGTACAGAGCTGTGGTGGGATTCAGGTGTTAGCCCATAAGGTTGGGAGGCGTGTCTCTAAAGTCCTGAGAGCCTGAAGGGGGTGTGGCCAGCCCCGTTCAAAAGGAGTTGCTGGGATCTTGAACACCCCGTTTTGTTCCTGTTTTCTTAAAGATTAAATCAACATCCATCGCCTATATCATACTATCCCCAAAAAATTGTCCTAAAGGTTAACTTATAATCATAAATGTTAAAATACCCTCCAATAAATATTAATCCTATATTTAATATATTACAAATAAAATTTATTACAATAGCCCACGTTGGGCACCATCTGTTATAATGAGGTTTTTTTTAGCCTTTGCTGGCTAGAGGTCTTAGATTTATAGATTTGTAGATTTAGACATTTTAGTTTTCTGTTGTTTTTTAGTTTTTTAAAAATGATTTAGACATTTATATTAATTTTATATTGTTTGGCCTATGGCTTAGGCATATTGTTAGTTTTTAACTTAATATATTTTTATTAATTTGTTTGTTATGTGGTTTGTGGCTTATTTGAGTTTTATATATATATATATATATATATATGTATATATTTTTGGTGGCTGGGTTGATCTGTCTTTGACTTTGTTCTTTTATTTATTTATTTATTTTTATTCCCCACCTACTTCTTTTATGGTGCCTGTCATGGGCCAAAACAGCTCTTTTATTTAAAGATTGTTATTCACAGCATACAAAAAGACATTCTCACATCACAGAGTATTATGTAAATGCTGGCTAAAAATTAATAACAGATATGAGGTTTATTTAGAGACCTATGCTCCCCCTGCCTCACTACAGGTCTTAGAGGTCTGTGGCCTAAAGGATAGATGTTTTGTATTGTCTTCTTTGCCCTTTGACCTTGGGAAAGGTGTATAATTCTCACAAGTCAATTTCCACTTGGCAGAGGGGCAGGTATATGGAGGATCTGCAGCCCCTGTAGCCAGAGAAAACTCTTGTAGCCTGGCACACCGGAGCAGAGGAGTGGTTGTGACCTGCGGGTAGAGTGTGAGGCAGGTAGGTAGGTAGATGGAGGGAACAACACATAGATATGTCCTAAGAGCAGGACACACTTCTTTCTCTAAGCCACTCTCTAGCCTGGTCAGAGTGCCTGACTTCATGGATCTCAACGCTGACAGGGAGGGGACCCAGGAACTGTCCTGGAGAGCAGAGGGGGAGGAGCTTCTACTCATCCAACAGTGGACTGAGACTTCATTTTCATTCTGTTCCACTCCAGAAATTAGGAAATATTCATGAGTCGAGTCTACGGGATGGCAGGTCTCTCTGTCACTGTCAGGGTCCTGCAGCAGAGAGGCGGCAAAGTACAGCTTCCTTGCCTTCTCTTAGCATATTACACCTGGAATTTCAAATAGGCAATTAACGCATTAATGAAATTGTTTCCTTGAGAGACGGGAGTGGAGGATAATCCAATGTGGTTTAGGAGATGGGGCTGAAGCTCGTGGTAGAGCAATTGACTAGCATTCACAAGGTTGTGGGTTCAAATCCTAGCCCCCCCCCCCCCCGAGAGAGAGAGAGAGAGAGAGAGAGAGAGAGAGAGAGAGAGAGAGAGAGAGAGAGAGAGAGAGGGAGGGAGGGAGGGAGGGAGGGAGGGAGGGAGGGAGGGAGGGAGGGAGGGAGGGAGAGAAAGGCCATGGAGTTGGAATCCTGACTCTACCACTGGCAAGCTGTTTAACACTGTAAAAGTCACTGCATCTTTCAGAGCCAGAGTTTCTTCATTACTGTAATGAGAACAATAGCGCCTTTCTTGGAGGCTGGCTATGAACATGAAATGAGTCAAGGACATAGAGCGCAGGAAGTACTCAGTGAAGTCCACGAAGTGACAGCTGTATGTTATTACCGGAACTCTAACAAGTAATTAAAGATCCAAGGCACTGGGCCTTCCCCAGTATCCACAGACGTAGGCTGATGTGTTAACAGCCTCTAATGAGCACCATGATCACCAGTTAAGTACACACATTAGGAGTGAGTAGAAGGCTCTCTCCCAGTGCCTCCCATTCATCTGCGGTCTTAGTTCACATTAGTTGTAAGCTGATTAGCTGCACAGCCCAAGCCACTGTGCACCCTCAGTTCTGAGGCAAACCTGCGTGGCCCCCAGCCCATCCCAGCTTGCTGCAGCCCTCCCCCACTTCTCCTGGGGTTGAGACAAACCATGTCTGTGTTGAGAGCATGAAGATGACTGGACAGGCGCCAGGAAGTAGTGGAGGAAGTCCAAAACGCCATAAATGGATTGCCCTAGATGTAAAGCCAGGAGTGTTGAGGTGTTTTGAGGCCAATGAAAAACTTAGACAAATAGCCAAGGCTCTGGGAATTTCATTAGAAGTCTTCAGAACAGTCTGTGAGGTGAGAGGCAGAGGAGAAGCGTGCAAGCTGCCAGATTCCTGGTTTGCTCCAGCCTTCCTATCGGTGATGATTTTTTTTCCTGTTTATTTTGAATACAGATCCTTCTTATTATTAGTTTTAGTATTACACTCCATCCCTCAATCCCATGGATTTTATTTTTAACTTTTCCCTATCTCTCCTTCCATCTTCTTTTCTTACAGGGCTTTATGTTGCTCTGGTTGGCCTTCATCTTACTAGACTAGTTGCTTGCACTTGAATTATAACAGGCATGTGCTACCATGCCCACTTTACAGGGTGCCGGGGTCCAAACCAAGGGGTTTTGTGAATGACAGGAAAGCACTCTACCAATTGAGTGGTGTCTCAGCCCAATCTGGTAAGCTCTGTTATCAGATAATTCTATTAGATCATTATTAAGGTGTCTGGAAATGGGCCTGGTACAAGATCAGAGGGTGTGTGAGTATGCACACATGCATGCACCCATCCCTCAGTTTTTAACCTTCACTCTACTCTCTGCAGATTTTCTAAGCAAGATCCAGGGTGAGGGCCACGAGAATTGGAATCCTTAACAGGATAAGCAAACTTGAGCATGTGTAACCCAAGCCCATGATCCAGTAACTAAGTGGTTTAATTATGCTTATCATTGCTACCCTGAGCCAGGCGTCTCTGTGGATTAATGCAGCTAATTCGAAATCCTCTCTAAGCAGTGCTGTCTGCCAATGTGACTGCTCTCCGGAGCAATCCTGGATCTCTCCGTTCAGCATCCAGGCCAACCAGGGCATTCATCTTGCCTTCGGAGGAGGGCTCTGGGAAGCCCACTGACAGGCTAATCTTGCTCTCTCATCAGTCTCCCTCCACACTGCTTGCTTGCCTCAAACATCCATTGGAAGTCTTTGGAGCATCCTCCCTTCCCTCCTCCCCCCCCTCCCCTCCCTCCTCCCCTCCCTCCTCCCCTCTTCCTCCACCCCCTGCTGAACATTTTTAATTTGCTTTGAATAACTGATTCTGTCTTCTTCATGCACCTCATTTTGCTTTACTTTTATTTATCACCCTTAAACACTTCCTTGGCATCAGTAGTGTGGAAAGAGCTGGGCAGTACCAGACTCTGTGCAGTGGGCAGCATACAATCCATACAGTGCCTCTGGTTCTAGAATCTACAATGTCCTAATCAACCTCCACACCTTGGTGACCTCATGGTTGTATCCTCAAGTGTAGAAACTCCATGACACGCAGATTAATGAACAATCGAGGCAAAGAGTGAAAACTGAGCCATGTTTTGTGTTCTGACTGTGGAGTTGACTCCTGACTTTTCACCTGTGACAAATGTTTCCCTTCTACCTCACCCCTGCTCACTGTTCCAAAAGGACATAAAACCCACACCTTCTCAGCATCATTTGCTCACCACACAAAAAGGATAAGGTTTCTGTTGAGACCCTAGAAAGTGAACTGTTCAGTGTCCTCTGAGAGTTGAGAGGAAGCTGAGAATGATGTAGCCTTCCATCTTCTTGAGATTGCTACAGGAACCTGTTTTTCATCCCTGGTAGTTCTTGTACAGCCTCATCTTTCTCAGAAAAATACTGACAACATTTTAACAATTGTGAGTCTGTGTTATTCATATCTGTTTGGGGAATAGTATAGGAAACCAAGAGCAAAAAATATCCGATGAGCAACTCAACTTTGAACATGGTCGAGCATCCCACCATGCTGGGCTCTACCCTGAGTCTTTTTTTTAAGGTAGCTAAGCCCCTCTTCCTCCTAAAGATCTGTGAGAATTAGAAAAAGGCCAGGGAGTGGATCTTCCTGAGTTCAAGGTCAGTCTGGGCTACAGAGTGAGTTCCAGGTCATCCAGGACAACATAGAGAAACTCTGTTTCAAAAACTAAATGACTAACCAAACAAACAAACAAAAGAGAAAGAAAAGAAAGGCAGACCGAAAGAAAGAAAGAAGGAAGGAAGGAAGGAAGGATTAAGAAACTGGCCATGTTGGGTATGTTTAACAATGGGTTAGAGTTTCTTAGGCAGAATTGGATTTCTTGGCTCTTTTGTTCCCTTCCAACTTTTTCCTTCCTCTACAGAAGTTTTGCTAGACTCATCTTTGACTCCATATCATCTCTGGGTTCTGTTGCTCTGAGAAAGACACAGAATGTTCCAGAACTTTCAGGTGGATGCTTTGGGGCACTGTTGCCAGGAGGAAGGAATCTTTGGTTCTCCTCAGGGTCTGAGCCTGGAAGAGTGAGTTGTCTGAACTTTTATTCATCTAGTCACAAGTGCCCACTATCACAAGAAAAGTGACAGTGCTTTTGCTGAGTCCTTGACACTCAGTGTCTACTGGGGTCAAAGCAATCTGTAGAAATCTCCAAACAAAAGGAAAGGCACAAAGAACCCAGGGGAGCTCCTGAGGAGTCATTGAGACCCCTGAGTGTAGAGAAGTAAGAGAGGACAGGACAGGTGACAGTGAGGTGTCAACAAGCCATTAAATTTCACAGCAGGATGCTCACACCTAGGCAAACTGTAGAGAGAAGGTCCCCAGCAGAGGGGACTCTGAGGGCTTTGACAGAGTGAGGGACATTTAAGGTCATCTTAAAGTGCACTTTTATTCTATTATTATCGTTGTTATCTGCATGATTAGAAAGACAATCCAGTCTTGTGATGGGTTCTTCATTTAGGGTTGTTGTACTTAATTCTAGAACCATGTGCCAACAGACTGTCTTAGCCACGCTTGGGAGAGGGAAGCTACCAGAGCAGCACCAGGAAAGAGTCCTAGACAAACTGACATTTAGGACTGTGCAGAGATCACCACCGAGTTCTGGGCCATCGGAGCCTATTTTACGGCAGAATGGAGACAAGGACCCAAGGCTCTTGCTCCCAGGCTAATCATTCTATGTAAAGATGGGTGGCGGGGGTGGGGGGGGGGTGGGGGGTGGGGTGGGGGTGCTGAGGCAGTAACTCTTTTGATTAAATGCTTGCCTCAAAAGCAGGAAGACCTGTTTTTGATCCCTAGGACTCAAGTAAAATGCTGGGTATGGGGCACAAGTTTGTAACTCCTGGGTGAAATGGAAATCGCCCCAGTGCTATGGATTCAGAAGGATCTCAGAGGCTCACTGGCCAGCTAGTCTAGCCTAATTGATAAGCTCTGGGTCAGTTACAGCCCCTGTCTCAAGGGAGATGGGTGGCATTTCAGAGGATGACATTTGAGGCTGTCCTCTAACCTCTATAGGTACAGCCACAAACACAAACACACAAAATATAAAACACACACATACACAGGGGGCTGGGAGAGATGACTTAGCAGCTAACAGCACTGACTATCTTCCAGAGGATTTGGGTTAGATTCCCAGAACCTCCATGGCAGCTCACGACAGTCTGTAACTCCAGTTCCAGGGAGTGTAACTTCTAGCTTCTGAGAGCACCAGGCACACACCTGCGGTGCACAGACATACATGCAGGTAAAACAGCCATGTAAATAAAATAAAATGTTTTAAAAATAAGAAAAAGAAAGGACACAGGCCATGCCAATAGCTATCTCTCTTGAACCTCTGCTTCTTACATGCTGGTTCACATAGAGTATTCCTAAGGAATATGTACTGGCTTGAGAAAAATGATTAAGGCATGGTCTTGGCACAGCCCTGCCACAGCCCTGGTGACAAACAGATCTTGGAATGATCTTTTCTCATGTTCTTTACACCCCCACATCTATAATACATGTTCCTTGAGGTGGGTGCTCTCTGTTTTGTTCAGCTAAAATAACAATAGCCGTGAATTAAGTCTTCGGCAATGGGCATTGTACCAAGTACTTTAGATAAATGATTACTTGTCATCTTCTGAGTCAAGACGTAGGCATTATTGTCCTTCTCGAAGATGATGTCATCATTGTATTATCATGAAAGCTCTGGAAGATTTCAGTCATTACTTCAAATGACACTGCTGAATTGCCATTGTGTTAGAGTTGAGTCGGGGTCTGTAGGCTCCCCCTAAGCACCCCTTCGTAAAGCCTGTTCATTGGAGAGTTCTTTGCAGCAACCCTGAGCCAAACTTGATCTGTGTGCAGAGGGCACAGTATGAGAAGACCCTCTCCAGTGTGAGCATCTTCGTGGAGAGGGAACAGTTCTTTTCACATTGGCAAAGCGCCCTCCCCCACAGGCTCACTCACCACCCGGGCCTGCTCCTTCGAGTGCAATTAAGCATCTCTCTACAGTAAACTCAGATTCCATGCCTGGCAGGATCCAGCAAAGCTCTGCCAGTGGTTGCCAGCAGGAAGCACATGGCAATGAGGTTTCTGAGCAGAGGGCAGAGAGGCAGGAGGAAGTGCCACAGTGCCGTCACACTTCTTAAAAGGACGCAGAGGGAAAAAAAAAGCCACATAGGTTCTTGGCAGCTTCAGGTCCCAATTTGCATCTCATCTGGGAGTCATTTGCATGGGAAGTCCTATCTGTTGCTGTATGAAATAAAATAAATAAAACGAATGGACGGGTGGAGTTGCTAAGCAGATCCTTATGAACTTGTGCTCCCTACGAAGTTACTGCTTTGCTGGGAGTCTGCCTGAGTCCCCAAGAACAGCTCACTGTAATACTGCAATGCTCTGGGTATACAGGGCAGGGTTGTGGGGGAAGGGCAGGCTTCAGGATAGAGGGTTCTGAGGAAACCTATGGGTCAGGTTCACAGACAGAGCAGTGTCCTGAACGTAGCCTAGGAAGCCCCATAGTACTGCTGGGGTGCAGTTTCTTTAGTTCTTTGGTACTATCTTGGTAACAATGGTACCTTTCTGCTCCAGGGTCTTTCTCCCTCCTCAGCCCTGGTGGACTTCAGAGCTGGCTCTGTGCTAAGGATGCTCCTCAATGTTGAGTGTGTGAGATAATCCTGAGTATCATACCCAGTGAAGGATCTTGGAGCCCAACATAGAAACTATTGTAGGATGTTAAAGGTAGGAACCCAAATATCTCTAGCTGATAGCAGGGGTACTGGGGAGCCACCCTCTGAGGAACCTGCTCCCAGATGTGGGGAACCAGAGCTATAGTGTCTCCTGCAGGGTGACAGTTACATATTCATCTTGAGATCAGACCCTTACCTGAGGTCCTAGCATATGCTCCCCTTAGTTTATGGGGGAGTCAGCTGACTCCTCAAGATCATTGAGGACTCGTGGGTCAGCAAGGATCTACCCCAGTTCTCTTAGCCAGTAAATAGGAGAGGAGAATTTATAATCGAGTTCTTCAGCCTCATAATCTTGTTGCATTTTTAGATTGTTCCTGAGCCCAGCAGGTTAGTTCATACTCACAGATGGTTTAACAGTGCGGGCCTAGTGACCCTTAAAGGACATGCAGCTTAAACTTTTTCTTTCTCTTAAGGGTCTCTTGCTTCCAATAATTGGTTTTGTCTTCTGTATTCTAGGAACAATAAGGAGCAGGAATGCCTACAGCCCAGAGGGGCCAGACCAAGAGCCAGGGCTCCTGTTCCAAGTCTAGCACTCTCTTTATGGGTCCTGGTTGTCACTGTTGCACAGCCAAGGTACAAAGGATAGTGGCTATCAGTGAGCCATCTAGCCTTCTAAGTCTGCTCACCCTTCTCCATGGTGAGGTCAGGGGTGTTCTTCCCCTCTATCCCCACCACAGTAAGATCAGGGAAGGTCCCCTTCATCCTCTCTTCAATGAGGCCAGGGTGGTCCCTTCTACCCCTCTCCCCCATGAAGTTAGCATTGTCCCTTCTAACCCATCCACAATGAAGTCAGGGTGGTCTCCTCCAGACTCATCTATAATGAGGTCAGGGGCAGTTCTCTCCAGTTTGGGTGCTCAGGTAGGTGGAGCTCCCAAATGAGCTGTTATCTGCTCATTCCGTTGTTCAGGGTGATGGCTGAGCACATAATGGAGAGATTTGGAGAAGATGACAAAGTGATAGAGTTTTGCCCAGTTTCCCAAAGCAGAACCTAAGGGCTCCATCTGAGCCCTGTTCTGGATTCAGCCTCATTGATGGAGGAGCATTCTGGGGGAAGGGGGACCAGGGGAAAATGCAAAGCGCTGGCTTAATGGAAGCTGGGGAGCAGAAGCAGATGGCAAACTCTGGATAGCATTTATGTCATCGGACAAAGAATGGGTGATGGGAGAGGGAGGGGAGGAGGGGGAGGGGGAGGAAGAAGGCTGGGGAGGGGCAGAGAAGTAGATTAGAGTGATTTTGCGGAAGAAACAGGAAAGCAAACAGGTCAGAAGACACCCGAATGTAATTCCATCACTGTTACTACATCTATGTGGCCCCAGAAAGTGACCAGTACCATAAGTCTTCAAACCTCTTCTATAAAATTCCACTTGGTCACAGTCTCTGACAAGCATCAGATAGATGACAGGTGTAATTGTAGCCCTAGAATTTAGGGGGCTGAGGTAGGAGAATGGAAAATTCTAGGTCATTTCATGCTGTACAGCAAGGTCTAGATCAGCTCAGGTTACGTAGTAGGACCAAATTCTAATCCTTCCGTATTAAACAATACAATGTGGACTAGAATCCCATCGGGACCTCAGGAGACAGTTTATCTGATTATACTGAATTTGAATGAGGGTCTCAAATGCCCCGATTTTGTTTTGAGTCAAAATGATTATGATTTTTAATTCAAGAAATTGAATCTGGTTGCCTACTCTCCAGCGCTGTTGTTGGTGCTGTGGGTGATACCACAGGCCTGTACAGCTCAAGGTTTTGTTTACTAACCTAGAGGCCTGAGAAAAATGGAAAAATCAGAAACAGACTTTGCTTCACATCTCCTTTTTAAATGTATTTACTATTTGTGTGTGTGTATCTGTGTGCATGTGTGGGCGTATGTGTGTGTGTATGTTTGTGTGTGTCTGTGTGTGTATGTTTGTATGCACGTGTATTTTTATGTGTGTGTGTATGTGTGTGTCTGTGTGTGTTTGTTTGTATGCACATGTGTGTTTGTATGTGTGTGTGTATGTGTGTGTCTGTGTGTGTTTGTTTGTATGCACATGTGTGTTTGTATGTGTGTGTATATGCGTGTTTGTCTGTGTATGTATATTTGTGTGCACATGTGTGTGTATGTTTGTGTGCACATGTGTGTTTGTATGTGTGTGTATGTGTGTTTGTATATGTGTGTGTATATGCGTGTTTGTGTATGTATATTTGTGTGCACGTGTGTGTATGTTTGTGTGCACATGTGTGTGTGTATGTGTGTGTGTATGTGTGTGTGTATGTGTGTGTATTCCTCAGTCCACACATGGAGGTCAGAAGCCAACGTGGTGAAGTCAGTTCTTTCCCTTTACCTCCAGGTGAGTTCCCAGGGTGGAGCTCTGCTTCCCAGGCTAGCCCACCCACCTCATTCATTACTTCATTTCATTTTTTAAAACACAGCTTTATCCAAATGAATTTATGTATCAAACAAATCATGGTCCAGTTCAGTGCGTTTTATCATATTTACAGAACTGTGCAAACATCACCCTAACCAACTTCAGAACATGACTGTAGGTAACTGTCACTCTGGAAGAGCCTCACCCCTTTTGCTATCTCTCCTGGGTCCTCACAGGCCCTGGAGCCACGATGTGTGCGCCCGCATCTGTAAATGCACCAAATGAAGGTGTTTCTTGGCTACTTTCACTGCTACCATGAAGAAACAAAACAAGAAAACCCCAACAAAGCCAACTTGATGAGGGAAGAAAAAGGCTTGTTTATTTTGTCAAATATAATTTTTTTTTTTACTGAAAATTTTATGTACAAGTTACTCTGTTTACATGGGTGGAGACAAAGTATTTATTTTTACTCACAGTAGGTCTGGTCCATTATCACAGGGAAATAGGGTAGCATGAACTAGAAACACATGCCATCCATATTCCGTAAGAAGAGAGTAGTGGATGCTGGTAATCAGCTCTGGACCCAAGGCAGAGAGTGGTGCCATCTATTGTAAAGGTGAAGCTGCCCAACTAATCGTGATGGTCCCTCACTGGCATGGACAGAAATTAACCTAGTGTGGATAATCTGTCTTCATCCACTTGCATGATAATTTTAAAGTTCATCCATGTTGAACACTTCTTTCCCTTCTATGGTAGAAGTATGTTCTAGTATGTGGACATCCACATTTTATCTGTTCATCAGTTTACAAGTATTTGGGTTCCTCCCCACTTTGATCTATAGTGATTTATATTCCTGTAAATTTTCATATCCATACAGGTTTTTAGGCAGACACCCCTTCTGCATCCTTTTGGGCATATGCCTAGGAGCAAAATTGCCCCACCCTAAGCTAACTCTGTGTATGATCATTTGAAGAACTCCAGGCTGTTTGCCAAAGTAGCTGCCCCATTTGGCTTTCTTGTTCGTGTGTGGGCATTCTAACTCCACAGTGGTTTTCTGTGGTGTTAATTACCGTTCCTTTAGGCATTAATGATGATGAGCACCCTTCTGTGTGCTTATGGTCCATTTGTGATCTTCTTTGAGAATCAGTCTATTCAGATCTTCTGCCCTTATTAAGTTATGAGGGTTCTTTGTATATTCTAGATACAGTCCCTTGTTGAATACAACATTGACTAGTCTATTTTCTTTTGAGTTTGTTGTTGAGTTATTTTCTTGATGGTGTCCTTAGAAGCGAGACATCTGAATGTAAATGGTAAAAAAAAAAAGAGTCAGTTTTAATTACACTGAAACCTCATTAATTTGGATTCTAGCAATTGGAGTTGGTTAGGGCAGAGGGTCAAAGTCCATTTTCTCGACAAATAGTTATTGAGACTGTCTGTGGTCAGAGATTATGGTAGGCCCTGGGGAAAGAGAGGTGAATAGGGCAGAGCCTGCACAGCCCACAGTCTGCAGTACGGAGCATTGTCACACCATCCCAGATAATGGGCAGATCTCTGGCAGCACTGCATGGAGGTTGTGAGTTCTGAGGGAGGAAACCCAGCTCTGTTAAAAAAGGGTTTACAAAGCAAGTGAGCAGCGGAAACTGCTTAGGAAAATAAACTGCTTGTGAGGCCCTGGAGCCTCTTGCTGGCATTGATGTCTGTGCTAACAGAAATGGGACTGTCTTTGTCCTTTGACCTTTCGTGCAGAGCTTGGATACATCCCTGCCCCTTCATGGCCTCAGCACATTTTATCATCTCTAACACTCATGACAATCTAATGAGTTGTCACCATTCCATCAGAAACCTATAACTTGGGGAAGTGAAGTGACTCCCTCAAGGTGACATAAAATTAATTGTTGGGACTGACATTAAGAGAGAGGGTCCATCTGCAGCATCATGAAGCTCTCCAGAAATGTGCACTTACTGTCTTCCCTGAGAGAGGAGTTATAACACTTGCCCTGGGATGAGAAGGCATATGGCTACCTGTGCTGCTCAAATTAGCGGATGATGTGTATCACTGTTCAGTGATGAGTTCTCGACGGCTTGTATTTGAACGATTCTCTCTCTCTCTCTCTCTCTCTCTCTCTCTCTCTCTCTCTCTCTCTCTCTCAGTTTTAATGTTTTGTTTGAGATGGGGGGTCTCATATTGCTATGCAACCCAGGCTGGCCATGGACTCCTGGCAATCCTCCTGCCTCAGCCCCCCAAATGCTTCAATTACAAACCCAAGCCGCTACACCTTACATGAACATGCACTTTCTTTCAATCATCAGATGCATTCTCTACACACCATGTCCTCATCTTCTAACAAAATTGCCAAGACCCATGCCACTGCCTTCTCTTGACTTTCTGTGGCCGTAAGTAGCTCTGTTCTGTCTCTAACTGTTCACTCCTAAGGCCTATGGGATGTCCTGATATGTTCACAGTATCCCCTGACCCTCTGTGACAGAATCTATCTATAGGACATTATTGCATACTTTTGAGGCCTAGACTCAGAGGACAGTGAGGCCTGTGAGTTGTGCAAGACTTGGAATTATTTCTCTTGCTACCAATTCATAGCCCAAGATTATCACTGCCACTTCTTCTCTTAGGGACTTTCTTCTCAGGCTCCTCAGGCATAGTCCTCAATAGTCTCTCTGAAACATCTTCCCAGTTCTCCATTGATAGCTCACACTCTGCTGTTGAGAATTTTTGTTGCTTTTAGTATTTATGAGGTAGGGAGTCTAAGTGTGGTAGCTGATAAGAGCCAAGGCTGAACCATAGGAGAGGCAGACCTAGGGGCTCTTATGTAGGCTTTTCACAGCTTAGTATAACTCAACTTCCTTTGTACCTTCTGTTTTCAGGGTACCAGACTCTTGATGGCAACAGCCAAACCTCACCTCACTTCCTGCTGGAGGACTCAGTTCAGTGAAGATGGGTTTGTTATTTTAAAAAGTGGTTCATTGTTCACTCTCTAGCTGAGTATGAACTCACCAGCTCAGTCAGTGGTCCATGGGTATCCTGTCTTAGACACAGTGACAGCATTGTTGGGGCTACCTCTACCCCAAGTAGAGTAAGAGAGTCCAAGACTGCCCTCAAATGGCATTGGAAGCACATCTTTGGCTACTAGGTACTACCAGCCATGGCAGGGATAATGTGAAGCAGTCTCAATAGAGACCGAAATGGATAATAACCTCTAGGAAAGACAAGGAGTTTGTCTGATGGGCCGTATTACCTGTCTTGGGAATTTGGAGAGATGCTATGGTCTCTTGGAAAGATCCTGGGCCTTTTGACAATCCCATCTTTGTCTTTCTTGGGTTGATTCTCTGGGCAAGACCTTTACCTCCTCTTAGCTTCAGACCTCTCTGTAAACATAGCCCACCATGCTGCCTGTTTGACAGGGAAGGTGATGCAAAGCAGAACTGCCCAAGGCACCAAGGATGCTGAGTGCCTGGGCAGCTGGACCACCCCTAGATTTTCTCTTTCTTGAGACTCTGTCCACCCCCAGAACTATAGATGGAAGAAGAGCTCTCAGGGGCAGATAAGAAGCAGTGAAACCTCAACCTGCTAGTTCTCACATTCTATTTTTTACCTTCCAAAATAGGGTCTGGGTTCTAGGGAGGAGGAATGCCACATTTAAATGCTGGTTTCTTTGCTGGGCCTGTAGCCACTGCCTTCCTAAATAATAGGAGAGCTGTTGGCATACCTCATTGCCTGGGAGGAGAAGCTGGATTCAGGAATGTTGCTGCCATGAGATTCTTTTCCTCTAGACATCTTGGGCAGGTCTCTCCACCCCACTCTCCACAGATTCAGAACATGTGAAGTGAACAGGAAGCTCCTACTGTCCTCTGGAGGCTCTCGGTAGGGTCTCTAAAGATTTTTGAAAATTCCTTATAGGAAATGGAATGACAACTTGGAGACTTGACATCAGCGACAGCAGATGGGAACTGTGCAGAGTAAGTGGCACCCTTGAGGCACACACCTCCCTGGAGGGACCATCTCCATAGCCAGCTACTCAAGCTTCGGTAATAGCTTTAGCCCTCAGCCAAAGAGTAAGCATGTGGCCTGGGATGTCAGTGGAGGCTTCCTTGGCCTGTAGGTGGACCCCTGTCATCCATTTTCTGGAGTATCCCTTACTGTTCAGCTCTGTACCTTCTGTAGCCCTCTTTGCCCTTGCAAACACATCAGGAGCAGGGGTAGCACATGGCTGGTGCAGGGGACAGTGTTCTGAGCCTCCTATCCACCCACCTCTTTGGACATCTGCCATGATTCTCC
Organism: Phyllotis vaccarum; assembly: GCA_033318265.1. Lineage (NCBI taxonomy): Eukaryota > Metazoa > Chordata > Mammalia > Rodentia > Cricetidae > Phyllotis > Phyllotis vaccarum. The sequence continues at coordinate 88,673,627 of JARWLC010000012.1, forward strand.
TTCCTGAAGACCCAGGACCCTCTGCCTAACAAGTGATTCCAAAGCTCATTAGGAAACTAGATGCTTTCTGTTGGATACTTGTGTCTGTTTTTGTCTTTTCCCAAAGGCCCTAAGCCAGGAAAATTCACAGAAAAATATTTATCTCTGGAGTCTAGTGAGACTTGGCTTAGAGAAAAAGGTGCCATCAGCAAATAAGTCTGAGAAGTGCTATACATCATGCCTCTTGTCTTACGGGAGCCCTGGTCCTGCCTACTTCCTCTCTCATTGCTTCAGGCACAGCATGCTGTCAAAATCTCTGAGAAAGCCCATAGTAGAGAAAGCAACTTGGATTTGTTTCTCAAAAATGGCATAGGTCTGAGACCTGGAATGCTTGTTAACCAGGGGGTGGTCTCTAATACACATTCTGTCTTAGAGATAGCAAATGGATACAGGGAAGAAAGTGCGAGCCAAAGCCACAATATCTTTTCTGTGTGGCCTAATAGGCATAAGCAAGAGGGGGGATCTTAATGCCTTACCTAATACTATGTTGTGGGAACAAGCCCTCTAGGAAGCCTGGGTGCTCTTTGGGAGACATTGTACTCAGTGGGTGGGCACTGCCTTTGGCTTTTGGGAGTCAATGTAAACTACACCAAACATGGTGACCCCTAAGGACACCAGCAAGGGAGGCATGGGTGAGTGTAGCCGAGACAAACAATATGTGTGGCAAAAGAAGTCCTGAGAACTGTGGGTGGGATGGTGTATAAAACATGGTCTAGGAGGTCACACGTGGCCTCTTATGACACTGTAGTTTCAGTGTTGCTTGGCAAAGGATGGGAAATGGGAAGTTTAATGTGCAGAAGGAACAGTACATACAAAGATAAAAGTCAAGAGGTGCCCCTGGCTCCAAGTCACAAACACTCAGATGAAGGCAGTTTAAAGGTCTAGCTGCAAGTGGTGGCGTTGCTTATCTTAGTGACCAGAGCATCAGCTCTATCTTAAAGGTAGCCTCCCCCTGAGTCACAGGATACTAGTTGGGAAGTTTTCTCCAAGCCTAGCAGGGTAGTGAGAAGCAGACATAGTTTCTTCTTCCCTCAAGTCTTAATGGACCAATTTGGATCACTAACCACCCTGAACCAATCGCTGCCACTGGGGAGTGTCTAGCTCTGACTGACTTAGTCTGAGTTCCTAATAAAACATCCAAAACCAACTGGTAAGGAGTGTGAAACCTATGCCTGACTTAGATCACAACTTGGCAAACTTTTTCCATATGGGGTCAGATCATAAATAATTTAGGCTTTCTGGGCCTAAAATACAGCCACCATTATAACCTCCTAACTGCCACTGTAGCACCAAAGCACCATAGAGCATACATAAACGCAGCTGTGTTCCAGTCAGCTTTTAGTAATAGATATTAATATTTTAAATTGATAAAATTTTTGCAGCATAATAATGGGGTTTTTTTGTAGCCATTAAGAAATGTAAGAAAAACAGGGTGGGGGTGATAGCTTAGTTGGTAAAGTATCTCCTAGGATGGCATTAAGAGTTGAGTTTGGGTCCACATAATAAAACAGGCTGAATACTGCATGTGTTTAACCCAATGTGGTTGGAGGTGGGGCTCTCAATTCATTGAGCAGTGAGCCTAGCTGAACTGATGAACTCCAGGCTCAGTGAGATACCCTATCTCAAAAAGTTAAGTAGAAGAGTAGCCAAAGGAGACACCCCATGTCAACCTCTGGCTTTATGCGCACACATACACACACACACACACACACACACACACACACACACACACACACACACACTGATGAACATGTACACTTACAAGCAACATATAAATAAAGAAATTTAAAGCTAAATAATAAGTATTTTAGAAGAGAAACACTGTAAGAATCTGTTCTCAGCTCTTTGACCACATCCTCCTCCACATATAGTGAGTAGTGGAGATTTGATTTGGCCCATGGACCACAGTTTGCTGACTCCCTGACTTAGGCAAATTAGGATTCTATCCCAGAGCAAAGGTTTCATCCTTGTACTATATTGCCACTGTGTACTGAAGAAAGAGTATAGGGGATGGGAAATCAATCTCAGAATCTTCCTTTGAGAGTCTGGTGCTTGCAGGGGTCTCCAGAGGATTTTGTAGTAGGCAGCACAGCCGATATCTGTTCAGTGTCCATGGACAGGAGCTATCACCCTTTCATAGGCAGTGTTCTTTCTATCTGAGGAGGGCTGTGGCTCCCACCGAACTTGACCAATGTATCATCCAATGAAGGAATCTTTGAAAATGGTGGTAGTGGCTCGGGGGATTTCCTTCTCTGTTCTAGGCTAACACTAAGACCTTGCATTTGAGCAGGGGCTTCCAGGTAAGGTAGCTCTTTCTTTTCTTGCTAGACCCAAAGGAGTTTCTGCAATTAGTCAGCTAGTCAGTAAGTAGTCATTGAAACACTGACTAGGTTTGCAGCTCTCCTGGGTGCCGTAGGGAAGCAGGAGAGGAATGGGGCCTCTTTTATTGGAAGACATACAAAACCAACACCTATAAATCTTCCCCAATCCTGCAGCGTGGAGCTTCTCTGGGTGGCAGTGGCCTGATAAAGTGCCCTTAACTCCAAGTGTCGGTTTTTGCCATGTTGTCAAAGTTAACCAAGGCTAACTCCTCAGCAAAATTGGGAAGTCAACCAAAGTTCAGCCTCTGGCAACAGCCATCCCTTCAGAAGACATGTTCCCTCTTTTTGTAGTAACTTTTCTCAGGCTTGTCATTGCTTCACGCTCTATCCAAGGGTCTGTCAGTGACCTGCTCCACCAAGACTGGTTGACAAGAGTATACATTCTTTTGTATGGATCTCAGTTATAATTTTTCTCATACTCTGTGTGCATCCTGCGGTCCTCGGTCTACTTATACCATTTCTACCCTGAAAGGCTTTGTCGTCAGAGAACTGCTATCTATGGTCTGAATACTGGGTCTCATCCAAAGGCGTATGTTGGAATCTAATCAACAGTGTGATGGTGGTAAGAAATAGGGCCTTTGAGGGATGACTAGCTCGAGAGGACTTTGCCGCATGGCATAAGTCACCTTATTAAAGGGGCACAGAGAATGCCCTGAACCTTATACCATGTGAGGCCACAGTAAGAATGAACCATTTGGGACCCTGGAAGCAAAAGCCTTCCTGAAACACTAAATCCACTGTGTCTTCATCTGGGACTTCCAAACCTTCTTTGTTCTTTGATATTTAGCTAATATGTAGTATTTCGGGGGGGGGGGGGATATACTAGCTGAATGTTGTTATTTTAAAGGATTATTTTTACTTTGGATATACGAGTGTTTGCCCGGATATATGTACACTCTGTGTATGCCCCCTACCCCCATATAGAAGGAGTTCAGGGATGAGAAAATGAGAAAAAGCCGGAAGAGTTTTGAGGTGTGTGCTAGAAACCGTCAGTGCTGATGCTTGGAATAAAAACAACAACAAAGAAAGCCTCAGTCTTAGCAGATAACTCAGTGGTCCTGAGCAGCCTCCGTAGAAATGGGGATGGTTAAGGATGTTCTGAACTCACAGGAGGAGGAGGAAGATGCTATTGGACAGCAGAGGAAAGGCCATCCTTGCGGGAAAGTGGTAAGTAACTGCTGTGTCAGACTCACTTCCTGTGCTATTTGGAAGTGAGAAATTGTGAGTTGAGTAGGGAGTAATTGCTAGAGAACATTTCTAAGTCAAGTGTTGAAGGACAGCTTGGCTCGTGTGTGTGTGTGTGTGTGTGTGTGTGTGTGTGTGTGTGTGTGTGTGTGTGTGTGTGTGTGTGTGTGTGTGTATTTAGAGGATGTGACAAGAGATAAGTGACCTACGGTTCTACTTGTTAATAATGGGAAGGAGAACTTGGCCTGTGATGTTGGGAGAAATGTGAGCAAAGAGTGAGGGGTGAATGAAGATGCAGCCAGGTGCCTGTTGGCTAAGGAGGCTCATGCTTCAGAAGACTCAGAGACCCCTGATCCCGTTGTTCAAAATAATAAAAATGTTCTGGTGGTTTTCTGGAGACTTCCAGAGCTGTTCATGCTGTACAGGCCCAGATTTCCAGGGCCTGAGGAACAGAGTGATCTCAAAAGAGCCTGTATGAACTTGGTGCTCAGGTTTTGGTAGCACCGCCAAGGTCTTGCCTGCATGTTTGTCGCTCCCCAACCATGGCTCTGATGAACCCCGTTAGAAAGTGTGTAGTCAGAAGTTTCTGGCCTGTCTGGCCTGAGGTCCAGAGCTGCAGTCCTGCAGCTGCTTAGCCTCAAATAATCACACAGAGGCTTATATTAATTACAAGCTGTTTGGCTTTCCTGTGTTTCTTTGTATTTTGCTTCCTTGGGCAGCCGCTCACAGCATCCCTGTGTGACTCTGCCCTCCTTCCCCTTTATTTCTGCTTGGACTTCTTGCCTGCCTCTAAGCTGGCTTGCCATAGGCCAAAACCCTCTTTATTAACATGTGATACTGACAGCATAAAAACAGACATCCCACATCAAGAGCGTACTTTATACAGCCAAACTGTGTGCAGAGTGGAAGGCGTCTTCTTCCTACACTTAATAGGATGTCAAGGAGAGCCACAGAGTCCATGCTGAAAACTGCCAGGCCACCAGAGAAAATGCCATAGAGGAAGGCTGAGGAAGCAGGGGGGAGGGGATTCCACAGGACTGCAGACTTCCAGACAACTACTGTGAGACTCCAGACTAGCCCCTTCCTTCTGTGATGTCTCTGCTGGCCGGTGAGCTCATGCTTTCCAGAACTCAATGATAGGTGGACAATCTGGACATGAAGATGCTACCAGGCACCCACATTTATACCTTAGTTCCTCTGTATTCCAAAAACAACCAGGAAACAGTAATTTGGGGGAAAAGTGATTTTCTTTCTTCTGTACCAGCTCCATGATAGTCTTCCTGTGTGTAGAAACTGCAAGACCATCTATGGCCATTCCTCACCAAACAAGCAGATCTCAGGCTTGGAAGCTAAGCAGGGCCAGACCTGGTTAATACTTAGTTGGGAGACAAATCATGAAACAAAGGCCAGAAGACACAGAGATTTGTCTGTGACATGGGGGTCAGGGAAAGAGAGCCTCAGTGGTCCATACTGTTATAGAGACTTTGTATTTATATCCAGATGTGAGGAAAATGAGGTAGACATTCCTTCTTAAAGACCCCACAGCTTTGAAAGAGAAAGGAGTGTCAAGGGTTTTATTGAATGGTGAATGTGAGATGTCCCTTTGTGGATCTGGTAGCATTCTTTGAGCCTAAGTCCATCCTTTTGAGAGGCACACGTTGGAAGCCTTTTGTATCTTTCCTTTGGAAACCAGCTTCAAGCTGGGACACCTGCATGTCCTTTAAACCCATTTTGCAGGCGAGTAAAGAAGATCTTTTAGTCTCCAAAGGAAGGGAGGGACAGGGTTTTGCTTTAAAGTTTCGAATAGCCCCTCTGTCCCTTTTGGGTTTCTGCCTTCTCAGCATGTGACCATAGTCACAAAATCACAACACAGGTCATTCAAGAGGCCCCTCCAAGCTGAGAGAAGGTGGCAGAGCCAAGGGGGTGAACCTACCCGAGAGGCTGGCTGAGGTCAGGTAGTGTGAGTACTGAGGCTTGACCAGCTGCAGTCCTGATTCTTCTTTCTCACCCTATGTGACTTGGGTAAACTAAGGCTCACTGTCCCCATCCTTCAGAGCTCACAAGGCTCTGTATCTAACTGTATCTAATGACATGGTGATTTTGGAGGTGCTTTGTAAAGCATAAAACATAGCCATCATGACAGGTACTGATTGAGATGCTTCCTACCTACATGGAGTAGGAAGGGGTTCAAAGTCTGCTGATGGGGCAGGGTGGGGTTAATTCCTTTACATATCATCCTAGCAGTGTTGAGTGCCTGCTACATTCCCGACCCATGTGGCCTCTTATTTCCGCCTGATGACAATATTGGTGAGAACTGCTGGTTCAGAGACATGAAACAACTTGCCCAGGGGCAAAACTAAATGATAGAGCTGGCATTGGACTTCAGCAATATCTGGCTCCTCTGCCTGTTCACTCACCCCCCACCCATTGTGCTGTTTCTCAGGGTGTTTGCAAGGTGCTTTTATTATCACTTGGCTCAGCCTCTGCCCTCTTTTGCCACTGGTTTTCCTTAGGGGTGTTCCTGGCTGTGACAGCATGTCCAGGAGACATTTCGATGAAGGCATCTCTCATTTTGACTGAGAACCTGGGCACCCAAGGCCCTCTTAAGAGTGTTAATAACATTTACTAAATGTGACAGAGAAAGGTCAGCCTCTGAGTATTGTGCCAACAGGAGGGATAAACCTTTCCCAGAACATCTGCTCTCTGTTATTGTTGGGCAGACTCAGAAGTGTCTAAGTAGCCCATAAGTTCAGTGGGCAGGAGGCAGTAAAACAGATCAGGCGGCGTCTCTACTGTACCCCTGGGACTGGGGCACACAGCAGGTATGTAGACAGAGCTGGAGGGACAGGGAACAGCATTGCTCTCTCTCAGGCAGACGCTGGACTCTCAGCTCCTCTTCCTTTGAAGAGGGCCTTATATTTTTCTTTCTTTTCCTTTCTCTCTCTCTCCTTTATTCTTTCCTCCCCCCCCCAAACCTCAGATTCAGCAGCTTAATATATTGTCTCTTTTACTTTCTGGTGAATGGAATCTGGAATTTTTTTCTTGGGCTGTTTTGGGCTCAGGGTGAATCATAAAGCTACAGTCAAAGGTAGATTCAGGTTGTAGCCATTACAGATCCCACTGGGGCTCTGACTTGGTAACTTTTAATCTTGGTATCTCCTTGGCTATTGGCTGGAGGCCTCGGCGCCTGTCTCTGTGGGTCTCTCCATAGGACACTCCTGGGTGATTTGTTATTCTCCAGAGTCGGGTGCAAACCCTAAGAAAGAAGCTACAGTTTCAGAAACTGCATTCCCATCTCCTCTGTCACACGCCTCTGGTCAGAGGAACCTTTCCCAGATAGGAGCAAATGCAAAAGGCATATGGGCTATGGGACACAATAGTCACTTGGGACTATCTTGAGATCTAGTTAGTACAGAGATCTATCAAGACCCTGTACTGGTAGAGTTGTGTAGGGAACTGGAGCTTCCGTCAAGTCCCAGCAATGCTCCTATGTATTTCTCAACCAGTACCACTGACAGAGTTCAAGTTCCCATAAATACCTGCAGCGTCATTTTCTGCCCTTTCTTGAGTTGTACCGAATTCCAGCCCCATGAACTGTTTGCCACACTCCTCTGTGCCACGTGTACACCTACTGTTTTCTGACTCCAGCCAGAAGGTTTCTATGTCACAACCCACTTTAGCAATCTCCTCCTCTGGGAGTCTCTCCATACCCCAGAGTACTGTACTTCTTAGCAGTACCATTTCACCCCCACTCAGGCACGGTTCTCCAGAGTGTCCTGGGTGCCAGGCTCCACACCGGGCTGCAGGGACAGCGTTTGACAAAGTGCCAGTGGGGAAGGACAGGAAAAAACAAAACAAAACCATAAAGTGGAATGTGGCTGCTGAGGGGAGCTGCAGACACCATTAAAGAGAGTCATGGCTAGGAGAGTATTCTAGTAGAGGGGAGGGCTCTCACTGTACTAGACGTGGGGAAGCCTTGCTCATAAGGGGATAGATATCTCAGAGGCCATGGAACAGAGCTGGGGAGAACATTTTGAGCCCAGCATGATTATGTAATTACAGTCTTCATGGTGGAGATATATTCTGGGACTGGGTGATCTTGTGCTAACACCAAAGATCATTAGAGAGAGAGAGAAAGAGAGAGAGAGAGAGAGAGAGAGAGAGAGAGAGAGAGAGAGAGAGAGAGAGAGAGAGAGAGAGAGAGAGAGAGAAGAGAGAGAAGAGAGAGAAGAGAGAGGCAGACAGAGAGACAGAAAGACACACACACACACCCCTACATTATTTACTTTGTATTGTCAGTGACCAAATCTAGGGCCCTGGGCAGTTTTTGGTTGGTGATCTACTATCTAGCTGTGTTCTAGCTGCTTTTTTTAAAAAAATTATTATCATTTTGTTTAAATTTGAGACAGAATCTTAGTATCTTACTGTCACTCAGACTGGTATTGAACCTGCTACGTTCCTGCCATGACCTCTGGGGTTACTGATGGCTGTCATCACACATTGCATATGCCATTTAGGTTATATGTAAGTCCGCGCACACATGCATACACATTTGTAGGACATATGGTGTGTGTATCTTACTAAGTAGTCTGCTGCTCCTAGGGCCATGGTGAATAAAACAACATATGATTAAGTCAACCACAAAAGAAAATACTACAGGCAGGAGACACGGTAAACACCAAATGTATGGGGTGGCTTCCAGTGCCACTTGGCACGTGGCTTTACAATAAACACTCTTTCCAGCCTGAGTAGATGGTAAAATAATTATACAAAGTACAGTACAATAATTATATAAGCTAGCAACACAGCCATTCATTAGCACATCCTCTGTTACGTACATTATATAGTTGTGTATGCTGCACTTTCATATCTCTGCCAAGACACTGGGTTTACTAGCACCAGAATCACCACACTCATGTGCCCAGTGTGGTGTACCATGATGTCATGAGGTTAATGATGTTAGTAGGCAATGCACATTTTCCTTGTATGGTGCTTTGTTGTGGATGTGAGTATCTTATTTGGTGCATGACCAAAATCACTTTCATTTCCATACAAATCTGTCAGCTTCCTGAGGGCAGGAACCATGATGAATGAGTGTTCTTTTGATGTGTTGGAGTTGAGCTACATCTGAGCCAGGCAGGACTGGATATCCAGTGAACTTCCAGAGGTATTGAGACAACCAAAGGAAGGAAGAATCAGGTTGGAGAAATTTGTTTGAAGAATTAAAGACTCAGTCTGTATATATCCCTACATTTTATAGACAGGGATAAGATGAAAGTGAATTTAAGTAAAGACTTTATTCTGTATTTAATGATGTCCTTATTAGGCTGCATTTGGCAATATGTCCCCTGACATAAAGTTTAAACATTGGCCTTTCCGAACACTAAATTACCTTTTGTATCTGCCAACTCTAATGATAAATAAAGAGAAAGTCGACCTCATTACAGTCAGATTCATGGAGTGGGTTAACATTTGTTAGACTTAACCAGTACTGGATGCTGAGAAATGATGGCCACTAAGTGACAGATTTTGATGGATAACCAGGGACTGGAGTCACATTTGCAACCGAGTTCATTATACAGGGGTCTACGAGCCCCTGCTTTATATCAGTAGTTTCTCAGTTTCCTCTATATCCATAAAGCAGGGGAGGCTGCAGATGCCGTTGCTGACTCAGGCAAACCCAGTCATCCCTCTAAGGATGCAGGGATGGAGAAAAAGCTGATGCCATGTGACCAAAGGGTCACAAAGAAGTGGGTTTCTTATAGACTCTTGAGTGTGTACTACATCTCCATTAGCTTTTTGGGGTGCCCTGGAGACCCTTGATAGTAGTCCCTTTGGAGGGATCTGCCCTCAACTACATGTCTTTTATTACTCGTGGGTAAGGCCAGGGAGTGCTGGATTGATGGAAGATACACATTATGCTCTCAATTGTGAGTTATTTGATGAAGGAAGGGAAGGGCTTTGAGAAAGGAGTAATTGCCCTGATAGAGTTCTTCCCTGTCCCATGAGACATCACATGGAGGTACAAGTGTAGAGACCAAAAAAGAGGGGGCAAAGTAGAGCTGGAAGTTTTCCTGTGTGCAGCAGATGCTTGCTCCCAAATAAACACACAGAGACTTATATTAATTAAAAACTGGTCTATGGCCCAGGCTGTTATTAGCTAGTTCATTCATCTTAAATTAACTCATTCTATTAATTTATGTGTTGCCATGTGGCTGCTTCTTGAGCAGCTGGATCGAGTCTCCCTGACTCCCTCCTGGCTGTAAGCAGTCTTAAAATAGGCCCAAATCGCTTTTTAATTAATCAATGGTAGTAACACATTTTCACAATGACAGAATGACATCCCGCATCAGTAAAGTGGTGGCACACAGCCCTTGTGAGTCAGGAGGTAGGGCAAGGGGAAAGGAAATCTATATACCACACCCCTCTCCAAAAATGTCAGGCAGAGCCAATTGGCCAGGCCTAGGCCAACACATAACTGGGTTCTGAGTTCCTGTAGAGGAAAGTTTTGCAGGACAGTGTCCCCTTTCAGTTGCAAGTGTCCTGACAGGGTTGATGGGGTGGGGAGAGACCGTGAGCTGGACGAGCAACCAATTAACTGGAAGGCTAGGCCAGGAGACTCAAAAGCCATGTGTTGGTGTTCATATCATTCCAGAGAAAAGGCCTGACTACATCTCCCACTGGAAACCACACAGATCAGGAGGCTTTCTGTTTATTTGTTTTTAAACAAACACAAAGGTAAAATTGGCTAAGTGACTGAAGGGCTCTACCTTCTGCCCATCTGTAAAAGAATGATAACTACCACAAAGGCAGATATTTCCTTCTTCCCTAGGTCATGAGATGGGGGTCCCTCAACCATGTCATCACCGTCACCATTCCTTTGTCTTCTTTCCTTCCTCCTGACAGACTAGCTAGCAGCTTCCTTGGTACATGGAAGGCATTATGCTCTATAGAACCTGTGATGTGATGTCTTGGACTGAGTATTGGTTCAGCAAAAGTCCTGGCTGGCTTTTCTTTTGAATATGGTCCGAGCCACTGTGTGTCCTTGAGTTGATTTAGTCTTTTGGGGCTTTTGAATACTCACTCACCTACAAAAATTATAATGATTTCATTTTACCACTGTATTCTAGATTGTGAGAAAATACAAATGAGTTGAAGTTTGTGAAAGCATAACCTTTTCTGCATTCAAAATTATTTTTAATTGTGTTAAAAGACACATAACCCAAAATGTACCACCTTGATCATTTAATAATTTTTGATGTTTTCATTTATCCCTTCAAATCTTCATTCATTTAGTTTTCTTGTAAATGAACTGTGTTTGAATGCATATTCATGTATGTGTGTGTGTGTGTGTGTGTACGTGTGTGTGTGTTTGTGAGTGCAGTGGTGTGGGGATAACCTTAGGTGTTATATTTAGAAACACAATTCATCTTCTTTTGAGATAAGGTCTGTCACTAGCCTGTAGCTCACCAATTAAGCGAGGCTTGTTAGACAGTGAGCCCCAGAGATCTGCCTTGTCTCTACTTCCCCAGCATGGCCATTGCAAATATGTGCCACTATATGCAGGTTTTTCTAACCTTTTAGGGGATTGAGTGCTGGTCCTCATGCTTGCAAAGCCAACGCTTCACCAACTAAGCCACCTCTCCAGTCCTCATCTCAATCATTTTAAAGTGTACAGTTCAGTGGGGTTGAACACCTTCAGGCTTCTGTGACATTACTGAATGTTTCTCAACTAATTTTATCTTATGAAACTGATAACTTCTCTGTGTCCCAGCCCCAAACCCGTGGCAATCACCACCATGCTTTCTGCCTCTTTTTTTAACCCCTCCATGCATGGCATCTAAGTGGAATACACAGTGTTTGTAGTTTTGAGACTGGCTTGTTTCACAGAGCATCATGATCTCAAGGTTCATCCTTTTCTAAGTATAAATAAGACTTTTCTTCCTTTATAAGGCAGAGTAGTATTTTATTGTTTGATTTTTTTTTTTATTTATTCAGCTATCATGAACATGAGAGTTGGTTCTTTCTCTGGTAAAGTGAAATGGCTAAATGTGGATGTACAAATATCAATTTGGGACTCTACTCTTAATTATTTTGGAAATATACTCTAAAATATGCTGAGACACATGGTGTCTTAGTTTTATCCCATGTGGTTATGGTAAAAATACCTCTGACGAAAACAACTTTAAGGAGAAAAAGTTTATTTGGGTTTTGTTTCAAGAACACAGTCCTGTAGTCTGTCCTGCCAGGGAAGTCAGGGTGGCAGGAGACTAAACTGCTGGCCACAGCTGGGCATTGGTGGCACACGCCTTTAGTCCCAGCACTTGGGAGGCAGAGGCAGGAGGATCTCCATGAGTTCAAAGCCAGCTGGGTCTACAGACTGAGTTCTAGGACAGCCAGGAAAACACAGAGAAACCCTGCCTCAAAAAAACAAAATAAAACAAACAAAAACCACTGGTCACATCACATCCACAATCAGGAACAGTGAACAATGGATGATGCATACTGTTGTTCAGCTCCCTTTCCAGTTCACACAGTCCAGGACACAGGCTAGGGAATGGTGCCACCAGCTCTTCCCATCCCAGTCTATGTAATCAAGATGATCCCCTACAAGTATACCTGAAGCTCCACCATCTCCCTGGTGATTCCGTCAAGTTGATATGTTTTTATAATACCTGCGCCACTTTATATTCCACCCAGCAGCGCACAGGTGTTCTAATTCCTTGACCTCCTTGCCAACATATCTTATTCTTCTAATTTAAAAAAGGTAAGTGTGTATGTAGAAGATGCAGCACTGCATATACGTGTATATTTGTGTAGTCCAGAAATCTTTTGTTTTTCCCAGTTACTTTACACCTTGTGTTTTGGAGATGTGGGGATAGGGTTGGTCTCTTACTGAACCTGGAGTTTGCTGATTCATCTAGACTGGCTAGCTAGCAGGCTTCAGGAATCTGCCTGTTGCCCCCCTCCCAGTGCTGGGACCACACGTGTGTGATTTCATGCTTTTTTGTTTGAGGTTTTTTTGTTTTGTTTTGTTTTTTTGTTTTTGTTTTGCTTTGTTGCATGGTTTCTAGGAGACTGAACTTAGGTCTCGCGTGCAGTGGATACTTTATTGACTGAGTCTCCTTGGTGTTTTTCTAGGTTTTGGTTGTTGGTTTTATTAAGTTTATTTTGAGGGAGTTTTGGACGATATTTGGGTATGAGACAAAGATAGGATGTGAGTTATTTATTATAGGTTGCTCATCATATTCAAAACAGAAAAGATGGGTTTTAAGCAGACCTGTCTAGGGCATGCATGGCCCTAAAAGTCTTGGTTTAGTAGTGCAGTAGAGGCTCTCATACAGGCACACAAATAACAGTTTGGAAGATGGGAATGTCTTGGCAATGATAAGTGATATGATGTTCGACAGGGAGTGGGCCATGTATCTGAGGCATCGCTGGAGGGATGTAGGAGTGAGCTTTTGAGTCAGACCTTCACAATTGGCTGGTATTTCAAAACACAGTGCAGAGGACAGGTGGGCTGGCATGGCGGCAGCAGCATGCTTGAGGACACAGCCAATACTTATTCACAGGACTACTTCAAACATGCTCTCTGAATTAGCAGTATCAGCAATTCCTAGGAACTTGTGAAAAATGAGTACTGTTGTGTACCACTCCCAGACCTCTGCTTAGTCAGCAAGTGGAGTGATGGACTGGGCAACCTGTGTCTTCACAGGTCTCATGGAGATTTCTGGTATATTCTCAAGTTAGAAGAAAAGAGTATAGGCTAAGATGAGCTAGTGAGGGACTACTGGGGATTCTAAGATCAGGCCAAGAAGAAGGGTTATATGTGGAATCTTCAGTGGGCAGATTGGCACTCATGCCTTTAATCCCAGCACTCAGGAGGCAGAGGCAGGCAGATCTCTTGAGGTCAGTCTGCTCTAAATAGTGAACTATAGGATAGCTAGAGCTACGTAGAGAGACCATTTCAACGACAAAACAAAACAATGCCCCTCCCCAACCAGCCAAATAAACCAACCAACAAACAAACAACCTGAAGCTCCAGTGGCTGGCCATTGGATAACATTAAGCTTCTTGCCATGCCATAAAACCGTAAGGCCACCTATGGCGCATTGCTCACTCTTCCGTCTACTTCTTGGTGGCTGTACCTTATGCTGATCCCAGGCCCTCCCTACAAGCCCTTTCTTACCATTTTCCTTCAACTTCAGTGTTCTTTGTCTCTGTTCATAGCTTCTTCCTCTGCATTATTCATGTCCTGGCTCAGATGGAGCCCAGGTAGAGGCAATCTTCTCCGCCACTCCTGATGATTTGCTCAGAGTCACCCACCTCCTTCTTTTTCCAGCTTGTTTCCATCTGAAACCAGCCTGTGCCTTTCACTTACGCCATTCTTGTCTACCTCTCTTTGTATCCGAGTCTCTGTCCTTCTTCTTGCTCTATTTCCAATCCTTAGAACAAAGTGCGGCCACACAGTAGGTAACCGGGATTATTATTTTTTCATTCTCTGGACACTGGAATGCTTTGAAGCAGTTCCGAATAGTGAAGTGACACCATCAAAGATACGCCTTGTGGGGAAAGTTCCCCTGTGTGTTTGAGTAAGAGGCGGAGGGGCAGCTGCTAAAGTAAGTTGTAAAGTGGCAATGGTCTAAACCATTGCTTCTCAACTGGGAGACGTGGCTGTCAACTTCAAGGATGCTCAGAACAGCTTCCTATAGTAGAGGATTGTTAGGACCCAAACCATCCCACGTGCTGATGTCCATAAAGCTGACTCTAAACCAGCGCGGTGGTTGGGGGGATAGAAAGGAACGAATTGAATGTTTTCTAGTCATTGGAAAAGGCTTTGTATAATCTTTGCCCATAGAGGTGGTTTTAAGTCAATTTGGCAGCAGAATCAGAGACTCCCCTACCTGGGCAGTTCCTCCGAGAACACGTGTTCTATGCCTTATTTCTGTCTTCCTCTGGCTGACTCTATGGACACTGTTCGCAATCTCTGTATCGCTGATCCTGGATTTTGTTGTCCACCCCCCCACGCCCATTTTTCTTCCCTTTCTCCATTGCCTTCCCTTCCTCTCTCCCCTGTACGGTCTGTCTCTCCCATTTAACTACCCATTATGAACATTTGAAGCTTAGTGGGTTTATGGTCTCGGTCCTTAATTTTTAAAGTGGGTAATTGCGTGGTCCATACTAAATTAGATTTACTAGCTTTTTGCTTCTGTGGCATATGGCATCCGGATAGAGCTGCCTTTTATCTCCTGCGGTTGGTGATCTTTCTTCCATTATGTTTCTGTGCATTTTGAGTATTCCAACATCAGTAAGGTGATCGTCTCTTTCAGCCACAATTCCTGTGGAAGTTGGCTGGTCAGGTCAGGCAGAGATTACCTGGAGAGGAAGACCAAGACTGTTGCTGAGCAGAGCTGTGGCCAGTATCCTTCCCATTCCTAGCACACTTCCTCTCGTCTTGAACTGACAGGAAAAAGGGAGTCTATTGCTCTATGAGCTGGTCTCCTAGCTCCTCCTCCTCATCTCACAGAAATGGTCCTTAACCAGGATAGCCCAAAGGTACCCATGGATACCAGTTTAACCTGTGATTTACTTTCAAGGAAAAATGGTATGCATAGTAAAGGATCTGGGGAAAGGGCTACCACAAAGGATGTTTGAACATCTGTATTCCCCTAGGGAGGCATTGCACCGAAGCTCATCCTCATAGGGTCTGGGAGGGAAGAGACAGGCTTCCAACCTGCATGCTACACGTGGCCTCCAAGACAATTCTGCCTGTCTCCTGGGTACAGAGCAGTGACTATCACTCCAACCAGAAATCATAATTACAGTGTGAGCCACAAGTCTGACACATTTTGTTGATATGAATCTCTTCCCTTCTACCTTAGAAAAAAGGGCAAGAGAGAGAAAATGACAGATTATCTGAATATTTTTCGAATGAATGAGCACATGAATATTCCATTCTTGTCCCATTGGGGGTACCTAGCCTAGACTCTATAAACACCAGCATCCTGTTTGATAAATAGTCCTTACCCTGATCTGGCTCTTTCCTTGGGGGAAGATGGAAATGAATAGAAAAAAAAAAGCATATTACTGGTGTTTTGATTTCCTGGGAAAAGGAGACAGATAACATTATTGTAGAAACAGTCAAAGAAATGACGCTTCAGATTGTTCTCCACATTTTGCCGAGAACTCAAGGCAGTCTGAATCAGTTACTTCTCTTGTTTATACCCTTACCTCAGGATGGAAGGGGGATGAACAAAAACCAGATACATCAATAACCCTGTTTTAGTTCCTGATGAGAGGTGACAGAGGTGTTGTCAACTCTAGTACACTTGACCCGCATTTGTTCAAAGCTTGGGGTAAAAATGTGTAACATATTGACTGTCCCTGATGGATGTGATGCAATGGTGATATAATCTGATGGAAGGTGCATTGGTTACTAATCTCACTGCTGTGACAAATTATCTGACAGCAACATAATGGAGAAAGGGCTTATGTTGGCTTATAGTTTAAGGAGGACAGTTCATCATTGTGGGGAAGGTATGGTGGCTGGAATAGGGGCAGTTGGTTATGTCCCATTGGCAGTCAGGAAACAGAGAGAGTGAACAGAAGTAAATTCAGACTATAAAAATTTCAAGGCCTGCTTTCCAAATCTACTTCTAAAGGTTCTACAATGTTCCACAGGAATTATCAAACATGAGCCTGTGGGAAGCGTTTCACATTCAAACTATGGTAGACTATTGGGTGGGTCAAAATGCACTGCCGAGTGGTGTGTGTTTGTGTGGAGGTGAATGGACTCCTGAAAAAGCATTTGACAGCTGTCTATCTAGGCTTATCTTCAGCATCTGTTTAGCACATGGCTTATGAACTCTACCCTCACTCCCCAGCCCCCATCTCCATCTTCCCTGCGAGTCTATGATGAGTCGTGGAGAGCAGTGACCATAGCTGATTCATGTCTTCACATTTCATGTCCTCAGCTGCATCCCCACTGACTGGTGCCTGTCATAAGATTGGTGATCCATAGATGCTCTCTAGATTGAATTACCACAGCCAAGGAGGCTGGCCTGGGATAACTTTCCTCTTCTGTCAAAAGGCCAACTTCGTCCGACATCCTGTACACTCAAACCCTCCAAGGCTCCCAGCAGCCTTTGCTGTTCCACATCCCTTCTGCCTTCTTCCCACTCCGTGCTACAGTTTGGCCAGAAGTCTGTCACCAGCAGCCATTAAACAATATGAATGGGCAGCTCTGCTCACTATTCCTTCCCAGCAGTGAATGAGAGTGTGACTCCTCCAGGCACTGTGCGGCCACATCCTGAATTGGGGTCAGTCACAAGCTGCCCATGACATTGCTCAGACAGGGTGGGGTGGGGGCTCCCCCTGTGACTGTGGCTTAGAAGAACACATGGAGGAGGATGGTATTCCCCAGAAGAAAACTAGAAGGAAGGTGGCAAGGACTAGGCGACCAGTTTATAAAGGTTAACTGGGAATATTTATTAGATATCTACATAGACTGTGCAAAGTAACCATATTAATAAAGCAGTAAGTGCAGATATAATTTTTGGCTATACCATGGAATTCATAAATATTTTCCAGGGGGTCATGTCCTTTATTTAGCTATTGATGTGTGAACGATTAAAGCAAACCGTGCTGTGAAGTCTAGCCATGCCCTTACGCCAGACAAATCTAAAAGGCATCCATGCCTAACATGTGTCCAACTCAGTGCTGAATTGTGCTGGGGGCAGAGACACAGGGAGATGCTGGCTTTCTATACTCTTTGTTTCCTGTTTGGATAGTAGTCCACACACGAGGTACTAGCTTCGTTCCCTATGTGCATCTCACCTGCAGACGTATCTCCACTCCTTGCTGGACTGCGGTCTGACTGCGGGCTGTCTGCAGTCCATAATCCCCTCTGTGCTGTTCTCCATGCCTTAACATCAGGTGCATGAGCCCCCATTCTGTGACACCTTCACACCCACCACACTCCCTGCACAAGCTAGCACTCAGCCCTAGAGGGTAGAGAGTATCCCTGTGGTCTCCAGGAGCAACTGCTTCCCCAAGAGTGGCAGCTGCATTGTCCACCCTTCCTGATGTAACACACCAACACACCCTTCTGTTTTTTTGTTTGTTTGTTTGTTTTTTAATATAGGTCCCTACTCGACTTGTTCTGTAGAGATGGAACTCTGGACTTCCATTCTCTCCTCAACTGTCTTGCTCCATCCTGATCATCCCCAATGACTGCGTACCCATTCCCCTAGGGCCATTGCTTTGGAGATCACTGCATTTTTCCCTTCTGCTGACACGGTTTCACTCCAGGTCGGGATCTTGACCTTTCGGTTTTCTTGAAAGTACTAGGGGACTTAGTGCATGCCAGATAAGTTCTCTACCATGAGGCCACACCTCTAGATTATTCCTCAGAAAACAGCCTCCTGTCCATTTCCTTCAGGCTCTTCACTCTCAGAATGCCTGACTCTCTGCATGTCGGGGGTATCCATCACACATACTACACATCCCCCGCTCTCACAAGCGCTAGGACTAACCCTTGGGGATAGACTCCTTTCTCTATCCAGTGGAAGACCCCAATCCACCACTCTGTTGCTATGATACCAGCCACTCCTCTAACAATGTCTAGCTCCTCCTGAGAGCTCTGACATCTGCTTGCCTTACTCTGTGCGCTGAGCCACACCAGCATCTCCCATTTTGAAGGGGACTCAGAAAAGCATTTACACAACAGAGCAGCTGTAGTCAGCTCTCACCTGTAGCCACCTTCCCTATCATTGTCATTTTGGCTTGCAGAAGATGAAGATGTTGCTTCTGCTCCAAGAAAATGCAAACTCCCTCCCCGAAGTCTCCCTCAGCTCCCCCTCCTACCACACACTTAAGATGCTACAATGTTTATTAGTCTTAGAGCGGAGCTGAGTTATCTGTTTCAGCACTTGAAGTGGAGCTGGCCTGATTGGAGATGTGTAACACACACACACACTAGATATGAAAACAAGAATATAAAACATCTCAATGATTTTTGTATTGATTGGATTTTGGCATTATACTTCTTGTGATTTAATTTCATAATCTCATACATTTCTTTTGACCTTTTACAAAGTGCCCACTAGAACATTAACAGAGATGTGTAGCCTTTCGTTTTATCCCCCTGTTGAGTAGCGCTGAGCTGGGACAGGGGCTGAGGCACAGTAGGATTGAGACACAAAGATGGGTCGCTCAGATGTACGGGTTTATTTCTTGCACACATGAGCCTAGGGTATGTGTGGTAGTTAAAGGATGGAGGTGGTGAGCAATGTTGCCATTGTCAAACCTGTGGGTGGTGCTTATTCTTCTGTCATATCTTTTCAGGGAAAAGGGGAGAAAAGAGAAGAATAAGGGATGGTCTGTATGTCCTGGTCACCTTCTGTCACCTCTGTGAGCTCAAAGTCAGCTCAGCGAAGGCTGTCATGTATCATCTACTTAAAACTTGGCGTGAATGGTTTGTAACAGGAAGAAGTGAAAGGCCCAGGGTTGGCACTATGTGCTGCCATCTTGGAGAAAGAGCTGTCCCTTCTGGCTTCTCTTCTGTCCTTCTCTTTACCTCTCTCCAGATTCTCTCTATCTGCCCTTTAGTGGGGCTTATTCAGAAAAGGCCCCTTACTTCTGTGGTGACCAGCTTTCTCCCAACCATCTTCTTTCCAGGTTCTTGTCTTCATAGCTTAAAATCCTTTCCTTGGAAAGTGTGTGTGCACAGCCCTCAATTGTCCAGAGACAGATGCTTTACCTTCTAGCCTCCTCTCTTTCGGTCCCTCCTGCTACTATATAAGTATGGCTCCCATTGTTCCTCTAAAGTCCCCAGAGACCTCCTAACTGCCGAGCCTCATGGGAAATCATTGATCTTTATTTCACGTGACTTAGCCCCCTTAGGCCCTCCGGCCAGAGCACTGCTTTTCAGCCTTCCTTCAAACTCTCTCCAAGCATCGAGTTTTCGAGGTCTCAAGGCTGGTTTTTCCTTCCCTCGTCCTCCAGCCAGTACTGACCCCAAACAGTCCTTATAACCCTGTCCCTGGGGAGGTCATCACCTAAATATAAGAGAAGCCTAGAACCTGCTTCATTTCCTGCTACCTCTACAGACTCTTCTGACTTCATTCACCTCATCAGGGTCATTTGAATGTGCCCCAACCTTTACAAGCCCCAAGTCAGTCCTTGGTCTCCTGAACTCAGGGGAAGCAAAAGAATGTTTTTGACTCTCCTTGCCCTGACCCTCACTACTGGCCTCATTTCTCTCTGCCAGATTTTTAAAATAGCACCCAGACCGATCTGATCTTTTCAGATCGTATTTCCACTCTCTCTCCAGTACATCTACAAGAGCAATCACCCTGAAATACAAACCTTGCCATGTCATGACCTGTTTAAAGTCCTTGGGCTGTTTCTCAGCATTGTTGGACACCATTCCAGCCTCCTAGTGAGTCTAAGCATTGCAGGGATGGGGTGGAGTGGGGTGGGGGTAGGGAGTTCCATAGTTGGCACATTGCTTCTCTGTCAGGAAAACTCACTAACTTCTTTCACAGCTGTTTCTTCTGGGAAGCCTGGTCATAGCCACTGAACGTGTGTGCATGTGTTCGATACATGCAGGAATCCCTCTCTGGAGCTTCCCCATCTGACAGTTTACTTTTCTTTAATCTTCCTCAGAATGTCTTGCTTTCCTGTACAGTAAAGATCTTGCTTCCTCCCCAGCCCCAGGATCTCTTTGAGAACCAAAGCCCTCGTCTCTGACTTGTGAGTTTCTGGTACATGAACACCTGCTTCATAGCTGGAGCATAATATGATTTTGTTTGTCACTTGCCTTGTTGGCTTGTGGCCACTTGTAGCTTTGTCTTCCTTCAGGCACGTAGGAGTCAGAAGCATCCCATCCTCTATATACATCACCTTGAATGAGAGGATCGGCTAATAGACTTTCGATGAACTAGTAAATAGAGGGAGGATTGAACAAAGACACCAGCTTCCGGTATCACAAAGGTCACGGAGAAGTACTGAATGAATGATTCAGATCACAGATGCTTTGGGGGATCCCAGAAGTAGGGAATCCATTCAACTGTAGCCTCTTATGGCTTCGCTGGGAGTTAAAGTGTGAAGCTGCAAGAGAATAAGGTTATGTGAATGTGTTCACAAAAGAAGCCAAGAGCTGTCCAAGGGGAGGGGAGACAACTACCTGAACCAAACTCAAACAAAGGAAAGAGGCAATAAAAACCAAAGTCACATGACCTGTTTCACGGTCAGCAAGGATCACCTAGAAGCAGCTAAGTGACCATAGAATTTAGTAGAACACGATCCTGGAAAGGTACATTAGAACCAGATTCTAGAGGACCGTAAGGGTAGGGGATCTGCACTGGTATGGGGGAGAATGAAGCAGGTTATGGGAATTCTGGAGGGCAGGAGGAGAACCAACAGCAGAAACAGAGAGCAGTTGGGAAGTGAGTCCCCTGGCTGACCTCAGTGACTGAGCAGCTGGTGTGGCCAAGGGATGGAGAGAGTGAAAACATTTCTGCCAAAAATGTGCCTGTGAGCAACTGTGTGACTGTTGAGCCTGAGAAGCAAGAATGTGTCCTCAATTGTATACAAAGATAATGAGCGCCATTTGGGCCACAGAAATTTCCCTAAGAAAATAGTAGCCACCAGAAACAAAAGCCTAATGTGTGGTTGACAACTTGAGTCTATGTAGCAACCTGGAGCCTGAGAGCTGAGAACTAATCTGAGAAAGCTATTTCTCCCTGTGTGCATGCATGTTTGTGTGTGCTCAGGTGCATGCATGGGCATGCATGCCTGTGGAGACCAGACAGCAACTTTGGGTTTTTGTTCCTCAGGCCCCATCCATCTTGTTTTTGAGACAGAGTCTCTCACTGGCCTGGAATTCGTTGATGAAGGTAGGCTAACTGAGCAGGGAGCCCCAGGGCTGTCCCTAACTCTGCCTTCTTGGAACTGAGATTTAAGAGTGGATTATCATGTCCTACTTCTTTGCATGGGTTCTGGAGATCTAACTCAGGCCCCTGACTTGTAAGGCAAATGTGTTCCCAACTGAGCTGCTTCCCCAGTCCAATAGGTTCTTTAGGGAGAAAGTATACAGTGAAGACCAGGAAAACTAAAGATTAGACTCAGTCTTGGGTGATACGTATAGGGTCATATAGGGAGATGGGTGAATGGGAATTTCAGTTTTTCTGTATCCTCGACACTTCCTATGGTCAACCCTTTTTAATTTCAGCCATTCAAACAGGTTTGCAGTAGCATCTCATTGTGGTTTTTGACATTTCCCCAGATACTGTTGGTGTTGAGTATATGTTCTACCCACCCATATCACTTCTCTGTGAAGTGTCTGTTCAGATTTTTTTGGTTTGACTTAAAATTTGTATAGTTTTCTTAATACTGAGTTTTGAAAGTCTTCATGTTTTGTGGATGGGAGTCCTCTGTCTAGCATAGTTCTGCACTGATTTTCTCCACATCATGTCTACTTATTCTCTTCATGGTGTCTTTGGAAGAACAGACACGTACAGCTTTGATGAAGTCCAACTTACTGGGTTTTTACTTCATGGTTGTATCTAAGTCTTTGTCAAACTTGGGGTCATGCAGATTTTCTTCTAGAAGTTTCACAGTCTTGGGGTTTACTTTTATGTCTACAGCCATTTGGGGTTCATTTTGGCACATGACATGTGACAATTTGAAGTTCTTATCTCATTTTAGTGTTCAAGGTTCCTGCTATTTTGGTTCAACACAGTGTGGTACTGTTTTTCACTGTGCCTTTGTCAAAAAGAAATTTCTTTCTCCCGCTGATGTATGGAGCAGAGTAATGATCTTAATAGAAGTTGGCTTAGAATCTCCCCAAAGTCAAGGTTAATTTGGCTCAAATATTTATAAAGAGCTGCTCAGGCTGGCCTTTGCCAGATGAGGACCAGATATTGGGTTGGAATGAACTGATGATGTGTGAGAGCTAACGAAAGAAGCCTTGGCTAAAATGCACTCCAAGAGGCGTGGGTTTCTTGGGAAATACGTAACTGCGGTGTTTGGCTAGCCACTCTGTTCAGGGTAAGGCTTTCTGGAGGAGGAAATGTCTCAGGAATTACCCTAAGTGAGCAGGACCACAAAGCAAAGGTGAGAGAACAGAGCATGTGGAGGACCAAATGAATAGAGTCCCACAGGAGCATCAAGTGTGTTTACGTGTTCGTGTTTGTGTGTGTGAATGCATGTGTACTCACATGTATGCCTCCATGTGTGTGTGTGTGCACACATGCACACACACACACCCATGATATATCATCAACATTTCACTATGTATGGAGAGGGGTGAGTGGGCAAGCAGAGTCTAAGGGGTAGGTCTCGTCCACTATGTCAAGGAACCCCATGAATGGAAGACAAGGTGGCACATATGTCAGGAAAGTGTTATTTCACTAAGGTATACCCAAGCCTGTTTTTATTTTTGTTTTCATTTTTACTTTGAGACTGGGTCTGGCACTGTTGTGTGTACCTGTTGCTTCCCCAGGGAGGTGGCTGGAAATGAAAGCCATCACTTATGAAGCTCTTGTAAATAAGGCAGAAAAAGGGCTTTGCAGAGACCCTGGGGATCCATCCATATTAAAGGATGGCAGGAGCAGAGGGTACCTCCTGCAGCAATGGCTAGAATATTAGTAGCATCCTTGGAAAGCAGCTTCCTAAGAACCAACCAATGAAGTTGAAGGCCTCGGGTGACAATATAGGAACAGGACTTGACTGCAAAGGGCCCTAGACCAGCAACAGATTGAGGCAAGGGTACTGCAGCAAATGGGCCCAGGCCCCAGGTGCCATTGGGAGCCATGCAATCATGGGCAAGTTGCTTCACCTGCCCTTTGTCACTTACCTTGCCTATAAAACAGAATAATAAACTGTAGGTTTCATGGGAATTAAATGAGATCATATATTTGCTGTTCTCAGAGCAGCACCTGGAAATCATAAACAATAATAATGCTGGCTAGGCTGTAATTAGACAAAGAATCAGAAATAACACCACTGATTTTGCAATGATGCTGTTGGCATTGGTATTGTGTGCAGTCTGAGTGAGGTGAGGGACAGAGGTGGCTTGCAGTGAGTGGGTTGGGGGGGGACGACTTTGGGCTGAAGTCAGCAAACTCTGAAGAGTCATCCAAAAGCTGGGTTTGCACCGCAGGTAATGAGGAAGGGGAGCTGTCGAAATTGTAGGAGTATCCCGGGAGGCTGCGTTCTCTGCCCTGTGGGTATTAAAAGCCCTCTGTACCTCTTTTGTGGGTTGGCTGTCAGTTTTGGCTTCACACTCACCAAATTGGGAGCCCATTGTGTTTGTTTACAGGGCCAGTGCGGGCACATGGCCCATCTGGTCACAGGAAGTTCCATCTGCTTAAGCTTTGATGCTCTCTGAGCACAGAGAGACAGACTGGTCTGTAAGAAACTAAAGACAGGAGCAAAGGCAGTTTTATGGGGCACACAGAGCAGGCGAAGGAAAACAGGCCTGCGGATGGAGGCTCTCCTGGGAGAGGGATCTAACAGGATAGAATTAAGACAACTCACATGGAGGGAGAGTTCCTTCAGTGGAAGAGATGAGTGGGAACAAGTAAACAGAGGGCGCTAAGAGCATAGACCTGATGACAGATGAATGACAGGGCTGTACCATATCTGGGAGCCTGGAGCTGCAAGCAAGCAGCTGGGAAGCAAGGGCAACCTGTTCCCAGGGCTCAACCCATCTCCTTTTCCTGTTAGCACGTGGTTGTAACAGGTAGGGCCAACACGCCATTGGCAGTGTTATAGATATGGCCTATAAAGGCTCGCCAGTAAAACTTCTTTATTCCCTCCCTTAAAGAGAAGTGCTGTTAAGGTGCCTAGAATCATCTAGCAGGCCTCTGGTGGAGCTTAGAGATTAAGGTCCACACTTGAGGGATCACCCCGGAGCTTTCAGTAATACATGGAGAGAAGGCAAGTCCTGCTTCAGTTCCCACAGATGAGCGGAGAATAGGATACTGCCATCCCTGGATGGATGCTGCTCAATGGAGACACCACTGGGTTCTCTGCCATGCACCCCATGCACAGGGGAACCTTCAACCCTCGTTTCATTTGATGTTGCCACATCACCATTTGCTGCAATTGCTGCAGAGGATGAAGAGCCAGGTGGTCCTGCACTGCTTAGATACCCAATAGCCATTCGTTCCTGACCACGATGTGTCCAGAGTTATCCATTTACTAAGATGAATCAGGTTCAGCCAGCCAATTCCCTCAAAGAGCTGACTGACTAAGAGAAAAAGGAAAGGCCTTGGGTAGGCAGCAGGACAAATTCACAGAGCACAAAGGAATGGAGTTCATTTCAGATGAGTGATCTGGGGAAGCAGGCAGGCAGGAGCAAGAATTATGTGGGCATTTAAGGCACAAGCAGCTGAGGGCACACACACAAGTACATGTGGGCAGACAAGTCTCTGCCAATGGGGTGGAGAGCTTCTGGGGTTCTCAGGGAATCAGTGAAAGAGAATGGTAGGACCTGGGGGTTGGGGAAGGCTCTCTGAAAGAGATGGGTCTGAAGGGAGAAGATGCCAGGCAGGGAAAGAGAAGAGGAAATGAGGACCAGCGTCAACAAAGGCAGAGGAGAGAGCATCAGTGGGAGCGGCTGCTCCAGTGATGACAGGCTATGATGACAAAGATTGTCACCAATTCTTTGGGACACCATCCTCCAGGCCGTAACAAAAAGCCAATCGGTAGCTGTACAGCTACTTCTGCACAGGCCTGGTCACACTTACTAGTACTGAGCTAGCCAGTGTGATAGCAGGCCTGGCTAGGCCCACCAGCCCAAAGGAAGCCATCTGTCCAACGCAGACACACATTGGAATGCGGACAGGGAGAAGAACTTGGGATCAGGGTGCACACTGTCAACAGGCTGTCTTCCCATTGTCAGGGATCTCAGACCCCAGATGGGGAGAGGGCTCAGCAGAGAATATATGCCTGGGGTTTGAGGGAGAGGCTCTATGTGAATACAAAGGCTTTCTCGACATAAAGAAGGTGTGTTGAAACCTGCTGGGCCAGAAGAAGCAGTGGGCATTGGATTTTCAAAGTTAGATAAAGGACAGATCCTAGTCCCTACATGTGTCTCCCCATCGCAGCTCTGCCCTCACTGAAGCCCAGAA
Organism: Phyllotis vaccarum; assembly: GCA_033318265.1. NCBI lineage: Eukaryota > Metazoa > Chordata > Mammalia > Rodentia > Cricetidae > Phyllotis > Phyllotis vaccarum. The sequence goes on from JARWLC010000012.1 coordinate 88,699,374, forward strand.
TTCTCAGCCTCACTGTGGCTACTAGTAGACTCTTGGGCAGAGCGGTCCCTAGAGCCACAAGATGTGCTGGCTCATACTGTTCCTCATTTGGCAGCAGCTGGGAGCTCTGAACATTCTGGGCCAAAGGGACCAGTGTGGTCCAGGAGCATCCGCTGAACATTAAGTCTCGAGCACACTGCTCTCTTCCATCCATCTGGCCCTTCTCCTGGGATTTCTGAAGAACAAGTATGCTGTTTGGTAACTGCCTTTTGGGGACATGTTCCATCAGCATCCTGTCTCTACCCTGTCTTTGGCATCTATAGCCTTAGAATTCAGTTCCTATTTTCAAGCTAATTATCCTGGTTGCTATATATTTGATGCGAACCAACCAACCACCCAGCCAAGCTTCTTTTCTGTATAAATTAATCACCCTCAAGAACCCAAAATCTTAGTAAAATGTGGTGCTCAGGATGGCCCGAGAGTGAGCGTGGGGAACAGGATTTGACAAGCCCATGTTAAATACTTGAGGCCCTCATAGGGAAGGAAGAAGAGGGTCCAACGTCAGATTCCCTAATTTCCTCCCGCTGTCCATTATTCCTCTGACTCAGCACATTGGATGATGCTCTGAATTTTGGCTGTACAATGTGTGACACAGTGGCCGGGGGTGTTGACATCCGAGTTTGAATTAACACACTGTCTTAATCAGCTTGGGATACTATAAAGAGAGATTGCAAACTAAACAGCTGAAGCAGGACTTTTATTTATCAGTGTTTTCTGGGATGTTCAAGGTCATTCCTAATGACCCAGTTCATTCCTACCGAGGCCTCTCTTCCTGGCCATCTTCTCACTGTGCCTTCTCATAGTAGAGAGCAAGTGAGTGAACGCCTTGCTTTTTCCTCTGAGATGGACACTAATTCATGAGTTCAGGGACCCATCCCTGTGACCTCATTTAACTTCAGTTAACTCCCAATATTGTCATATTGGGAGTTAGGACTTTAAAAATGCACTGGGAAGGGGGGGCAGTAAGAGAGAGGTAAAGAAAGCCATAGCACACACTCTAGTGATATATTTTATATTTAATAAAATCAGCCTGGAATATCAGAAAGAGGAAACAGACCACAGTCAATTCTCACTCAGCCAACTTCTCAGGCCAAACAGGGTAAATGCTGTCTTTAAGAGTCCCTAGCCTGGCTGGTCGCTCCTACAGAATGCCTAAATCTCTGCTCCTCCTGCCTTAAATATCTTCCCCGCCAAGTTGTTTCACTTCAGGTTCAACTTTGCATCATAATCTTAGAGTTAGGATTAAAAGTGTGAGATACTACTGTTTGATAGTTAGGGCTTGAACTCACAGAAACACAGAAAGATCTGTCTCCTGAGTGATGGGCTTAAAGGTGTGAGTCACCACTCTCTGACCCTCATGGCTTGACTGTGGGTGATTCTGTTCTCCGATATTCCAGGCTAATTTATTAAATATAAAATATATCACCACAACACACATTAGATGTGTCTTTTTCATTAAGAAGAGGAGAGGAGGGGAGAGGAAGCAGTTGTGTCTGGAACAGACCCTTGGGGTGTGCTGCTCTTGATACACTGCAATCGTGCCACTGTGTACTGATGGAGCAGTGGTAAAGCCAATGAGACTGTAACATAAACACCCAGGGAAGATGCTAAGTTCTCATGTTCATGAGGAATACAGACTTGGTATGAGCTTTCCATCACTGTGACAAAATTCCCAAGGCCAACCACTTAAAAGAGGAGCAGTTACATGTTGGCTGTGGTTCAGAGCAGTCAGCTCTTGGTTGCTGGGCTCCTTTGATTTAGGGACCACGGTGAGGTTCTATATCATGATGGAAGTATGTGGCAGAGAAAGTGGCTCAGGTGGCCAGGAAGTGTGACAGGGAGACAGAATCATTGGTTACCATCCAGTGACCTAACTGCCCTCAGCCTTTGGAACATACTTCAGACCTGAACCTTACAATATTTTCTGGGAGATTATTTTAGTGATTAATTTATTACAAGTAATTTATAAATTATTTAGTAGGTGTTAATAGTGAGACTCAAGAACTAAGGATGGGTGGCTGGGATAGCTGGGAAATCTCATCAGGATGTGAGTGCATGATGGTGTGGGAAAGCAGAGAAGTTACCTGGGTGGTTTTCAGAGCTCCAGAATCCAGTCTGCCATAGTTAGTATCTCAGAGTTGATTTGCCTTGGTGACATGCCTTTAAAGTTCCCTTATGATGCAGGATCCCTGCCTGCCCTACTCTCTCTTGAACCTAAGTCATGAGAAGACAGATTTGGTATCTGAGGTCAGGCCACCCTGATACCAGGTCCTCCTCCATCATTAGCCAGCTCTGGAAACGTGGGCAAGTCACCTGACCCATCAGATCCCAATTTCTCATCTCATGTGAAGTTAAGTCACTGATCTTATGAAGTTGAGGGTGAGATTTTCATGTGTTCACTAACCACACCATTGTTGCTGAGTACACAAGCACAGATCTGTCTTGGATCCAGGATCTTCTGCCCATGACTCTGCGGATAGACTACCAATTCTACTGTTCTAGGTGTCTTCCCTGTGCATAACGGCCATGATATTTTCAGTGTAGAGTATTTTACAGCATCAAATCTTATGTAGAGGCTGGTATTCATAGCTAATGGATGCGAAGTTGTAATGGTCACCCCTGGCATGGGGGCTACATACCACCTGTTTGCTTTTAAGAGGTACATCATGTGTCCATCAAGGGACATCATTTGGGAATCATTTCTCTCTATACCTGCGTCCTTATGGTCCCAAGTTGCCATCTTAATGTGATGCGACATGACTCTGTCTCTGCTTCCTACAGAACTGTCTCATTCTGAGTCTTGTTCCCTAAACCAGTCTAATGAGATGGTCACGTGAACACGGACTGATGTCAAAACATTCCCAAGTTTTCCCATTCACAGGGAGTGTGCACATGTGTTACAGGTTACTTTGGCAGGGCTTTGAAGTCCTTCCCAGTTCTTCGTCCACTCCTACAGGCGGCCGGCCATCTCATGTTTGCTTTTCTAGTTAATGTGTCTATTTCATTGCCGAGGTCTTGGAACTCACCTTCACTAGCCCCAGGCTTGAGCCTACACTGTGAATATGAAATTGAGTTTGCATTGTTCACTGAGAGTGTGCATATAAATAAATTCGCGGTTAGGAAGAATGCCACGTTCTCTGCTGTGTCCTGGTATTTTCTTTGTGAGATGTCATTTATATGTATATCAGCAGTGGGCAAAATGACAGCATGGAGTTTGGGCCATTCAGGTACAGGGATTACCTCAGGGACTTTGTCACAGCAATGGAAAGCTAACTAACATCAAGTCCGTATTTCTTGTGAACATGAGAACTTAGGGACATTTTGCCCTGGTCCACCTGTCCATAGCCACTCAGGGCCATGTGACAGTGGAGTCTGTTGTAATACATGGAGTCTGTTGTGATACATTCTGTGTTTCCTTCAACCTCTGAAAGATAAGTTTGATATTCTTTTTTGTAATTATTTTATTGAGATAAAATTCATAATCTGCATAATTTGCCTACCTAAATTCTGTAGTAAGAGGTTTCTGGCCCAGACTTTTGGGCCTAGCCTCAAGGTTTAGGCCTGCAGACCCACAGACCCACAGAGACACACAGATGCTTACAACAGTTTTAGGCTGATCAGCCTAAGGCCCAGGCATATAACTTGCTAACTCTTTACCCTTAATCTAACCCATGACTCTTATCCTGTTTAGCCATGGGGCTTGGTACCTTTTCTCGGAGCAGCGTAGTTGTCCTCTGCATCTTCTGGCTTCTCTCTGGCCTCCTGCTCTGTTATGCCTGTTCCTAGAGTCTTCTTCGTCTGGTAGCCCCACCCACACTTCCTGTCTGTCTTTGGCCAATCAGTGCTTTTTGTTAAACTCATAGACGGGGACAGTTATTTACAATGGAACAACATAATTTCCCTACATAATTCTGTGACTTTTTACTATATTCACAGCTGTCTCATAACCCTAGGCAACTTTTACTCTGATTTCTGTCTCTTTGGATTCACTTTAACTAGACATTCTTGTACTAATAGACCCATCTGATACATTGTGCTTTACGTATGGCTTCTTTTACTTGATGTAATGTTGTTAATATTCATGCATGTTCTCACATGTGGAAATACTTCATTCTTCTTATTTCTCAGCAATAATCTACTACAATAGGAAAGCATCCTCTTCCTTGCCCTTCAGTTGATGGCCATATAGACTGTTTCCACCTTTTAGCCTTTGTGAATAATTACTCATGAATAACTGCTGCAAGTGTGTATGTGAAAGTCTGTGTGTTGGGTGTCAGATTTTCAGCTCCCTGGGGAAGAGATTAAGATTAAGCCAGCACTGAGTGCCTCTTGGATGTAAGGCTGCTCTGAGCAGTGCCATCTCATCTACTTCTCACAGTAGCCTGAACTGTTTGCTTTCCTCCCCAATTTTCAAGTAAGGAGACAGGTCCTTTAGCTAATACGGGCAGAACTGGGACTAGAATCAATCCTCTGTGATTCCCTTCATATTGCATCCAGAGGCGGGCCAGCTACTTAGACTGTACTTCTCTAAGTCAACCACACTGATTGTCACAGTAGTTAAGCCCAGGGGATGGGTTAGTGACCTTCACTACGTGAACTGAATCCCTACACTAACTGACCAATGGGTTTTTCTTTACTACAATGTTCAGTAAAGGAAAAAAAAAAAACATTCTGAGAAATTGTATAGCTCAGGGGGATATAGCTCATGGTACCAGAGACTGGAGTACAAGCATTCCACAGTAACCTGCAGCTGCTTCCCTGCCCCCACAGCTGTCCCACATAAATGCACAGCTTTCTCTTTCCTCAAGGAGTTTCCCTGTGTACTTAGAATCCCATTTTCAAAAGGGTAGCACATGTGCCTTTCTGTGTGCTCTTGAAGAAGTCTCCAAGGGTATTTTTGCACCTGTGCCCGGGACCTCAGACAGGTAGGCCCCCTGGTGGCTGGTTGTGGCATTGCATTGTTCCTTCCGTGCATATCCCGTTAGAATTCACTGCTACACCCACCTAGAGACTGACTGCAGTGAACTTACTCTGGAAGGTTCTGTGGATCTCGAGGTGGAGAGGAATTTGGGCAGTTTGGGGAGGGTGGAGAAGGAAGAGGGTAATGGTGGTAGGTGCTGTACCAACTGTCTCCATATGGTTACCTACCCACAGCTGCTATCTTGGATGACCCCATGGAGTGCAGCAGAGGGGAACGGCTCTCCATTACCCTGGCTAAGAACCGCATCAACCGCGCACCAGAGAGACTGGGCAAGGCCAAGGTCGAGGTGGACATCTTTGAACTTCTCAGAGACAGCGAGTACGAAACTGCAGAAACCAGTACGTAGAATGGACAGGCTGGCAGAGGAAGATGGTGGTGGATGTGTGTCTAGTGCCAGCCCTAAGATACAGATGTTTACAGGGGAGGGAGAGAGTTTCATATGAGGAAGGACTGTGGCAATCTCAACCCAGATGAAATTCCTAGGTTTTGTTGTGAATAATGAGTTAGACAGAATGTTAATTAATAAAGTAATCCATCCATCCATCCATCCATCCATCCATCTATCCATCCATTCATTCATATGCTGATTTATTGATCTGGACATTTTCCATACAAATACTTGAACAAAGTTTTGTGGATATTGCAAAAGAATGGTAGCTTATCCATTGCCCACCTATTGCCTTTTTTCCTTCTCTCCGTCCCTCCCTCTCTCCTTTGGTCCTCCCTCCCTTCCTTCCTCCCTTCCCTCCCTTCCTTCCTCCTCCCTACCTCACTCCTACTTCCTCCCTCTTTCCCTTTTTCCTTCCCTTCTGGTCTTTAGTAGTGTTTCACATTGAGATAGGTTTTCACTCTGCAGCCCAGGCTGATCTAGACCTCAGTAAGTAGGCCAGGCTAGCTTCAAACTCACAGCAATTCTCCTCCTCAGCCTCCCAAGTACTGGTACCACTGGTGTAAGCCACCCCGCCTGGCTCTGTCTTGTGTTCTCGTGTTGAGACAGACATGTAGGAAGATGCTATGACTTAGAACGGAGTGTGCCCACTTTCTTTGATTGAGATGTCAGCCTGACTATACACCTCAGTTTCTTCATCAGGAAGATGGGAGTGCTAGGTAGGCTCTAGTTTGAAATATGCTCTTGCATATTGTTATGCGATTCACATGAGTTAAAATATAGGAAAATCCTCTGTGGATTGTAGGGTTTCACAGACAAACAGGTCACCCAACTTACTCTTAGCACAAAGGGTGAGTCCCATGTGCTGGATGCTGCGTTCACCTCTAACAAGAGTGTGAGAGTCCACACAATCTTTTCTATTTCAGAAAAGAAAGGATGCTCAAACCTTCCTGAGCACAAGCTAGCCTGTGCAAATCCACTGAACCTCTCTTATGATCTTCTCTCTGGCACTGGCATTGCCTTGGGACTTGGGCTCAACTGAGTGAGCCCCTGCTTTGTAGCCAATCCGGAAGTGAACAGCTCCGGCATAGAAGGAAAGCAAAAAGCTGTTCGTCAACCTTCTGTGACTAAGTGGCCAAGACATCAACTTAAGAAGAGGAAAATGTTTAGCTGTACAGTTTTTGAGGTCTGAGTCCATGACCAATCTACTCCATGACTGTGGGATTTGGGACATACAGATCAAAATGGTGGGGACCTATGTTAGACTAAAGTTGTCCACCTCATGGTAACCAGGAAGCAAGACGATATAGGAAGAGGAGGGATAAGGGTCCCAATATCCCCTTGAAGGACATACTCCCAGTGACCTCACTCCCTTCCACTAGGCCCCACCTCCTGAAGTTTCCACCACTTCCCAATAGCACTACCATGTGGTGACCGAGCCTTCACCACGGGAGCTTTTGCAGGACATTGGAAGCCAAACTGAGCAAGGGGTGCTCAGCACAGACAGATAATTGACATCAATTCCACAAGACTTTGGAGAATCCTCTTCTCTTCCCAACCCCCAAACCAAATAAATGAGAACAAAACAAACAAACCAAGAACAGCTAGTGCAACTATTCATGTCTGTCACAGGATCTTCCCAGTGAGGATGCAGCAGCGCTCAATTGCTCTAGTCTGGGATGTTAGGACTACAGGAAGGAGACAGGTTCTCGCTCCATGATGGGGGGAGGCAGTATGTGGTCCCCAGAACCACTAGCATCTGTGTGTGTGTGAACATGTGTGTGTGTATGTGTGAACATGTATGTGTGTGTCTCTTTTTCTAACTCTCTATGTGTATATATGTGTGTAATAACATGTCTTTCTCTGTCTCTCTGTGTGAACGTGTGTCTTTGTGTGTTTGTCTGTGAACGTGTGTGTGTGTCTCTCTTTCTCTGTGTATATGTGTGTAATAAGGTGTGTCTTTCTCTGTCTCTGTCTCTCTGTGTGTGAACGTCTCTCTCTGTGTGAACATGTGTGTGTGTATGTGTGTAATAATGTGTGTCTTTCTCTGTCTCTGTCTCTCTCTGTGTGAACGTGTGTCTTTCTTTCTCTCTCTGTATGTGTGTGTGAACATGTGTCTTTCTGTGTGTGTGCGTATTTGTGAATGTGTGTCTTTCTGTGTGTGTGTGTGTGTGTGTATGTATGTGTATGTGAACATGTGTCTGTCTCTCTTCTACTCTTAGTGTATACCTTGAATACCCTGTACTGTTGGGCCCAGGCCCTTCCCTCAGCTGCCGACTTTTTCTAGTTCATCCATTATGCACCTGTCTCATAATGGCTGCTCAGGATGGTGTCCTTTGAATCTTCACTTTGGAGCTTTTATTGAGTGTTTCCTCTATGACTCAGGATGTTTTGCCATGGGAAGAGTGTTAGAAACAAGATAGACAAAACCTCAGGACTCATGGTGCCTGCAGTCCCTTCGGAATACAGTGTCAGCCTCCCCTAGTACCATTTTAAAAATATGTTTTTATTATTGTTTTTTGAGAATTTCATACAGACATTCTTCTCCTCAATTCTTCCTGATCCATTGCACCCCATCTCTCCCAATTTCATGTCTTTTGTTTATAACTAATTTACTGAGTCTGGTTTGTACTGCTCATATAGGCAAGGGTCTGAGGCCACCATCTGGAGCATGGCCAACCAATCAGGGACCACACTTCTAAAGAAAACCTTCCACTAGCACTGGCAACAGCCAGAAGCTCCTCAGCTGGGAGTGAGGCTTGTGAGTCCCTCCTCTCTCCGTGCTGTTATGTGGGTTGGTTCTGTCTTATGCAGGTCATTTGCAGTTGCTCACAGCTGTTGTGAATTCATGTGTGCAGCTGACCTGTTCAAAAGATGCCGTTCTGCTCTGCTCCTCCCTGACTTTTGACTCATTGTCTTAAGGTTCCTTCTCTGTGATGTCTCCTGAGCCTTGAGATGAGGACTGTGACCTGTTCAAAAGATGCCGTTCTGCTCTGCTCCTCCCTGACTTTTGACTCATTGTCTTAAGGTTCCTTCTCTGTGATGTCTCCTGAGCCTTGAGATGAGGACTGTGAAATAGTATCTTACTTCATATGTGCTTTTCTGGATTCCTAAAGTGGAGGGTCCAATCAGGTCTGCCCACTTTGCTTTGTGGTCAGTTTCACACGCTGTAGGTGTTTGCCAGACTGCAGTTACTGACTATACTTGGGGACAGTGTCCTCTCCTGGTTCAGTAGCTGTGACTGAGGGTGATTTACACTATACAGAGTAGGGCCCTTGAGACTAACAGGAGCTACTGACACCTGTTCCTCTAGAACAGGGTGAGGGACTTGGGGTCTAGTATGAAGAGATTCATTCATTTATTCAATAAGTAAATACTTAACAAGAGCCTACTGCATCTTATTTCACCCAACAAGAATTTATTAAGGAACAGAAAAATGTCCAAGAAGACAGCAAGGTCAAGGTTAATTTTTAGCACAATAAAAGGAAGACAGATTGTCCAAGATCTTCCAAATAAAACCAGAAATACCCCCAACAAACATTTTATGAGACTCCTAGTCTGGTTTGTGGGATTTCTTCACCTAGGCCTCAGAGAAGGGTTTGGATTTCTTCATAGCTCTGCCATCTATTCTTTGAAAACCACCTCCCTTCCCTTCAGTTCTGCAGAGCCTCCCCAGCAGGACTGAATGCATGCCTTCCTATTGTAGACAGTATCATTGGCGGGAAGAAATTTCCTCTCCCAGTGACCCACACAGCCTGCCTTGGTAAAGTCAATGCATCTAAAATATTAAGCCAGATGAATCGGGGAATAAAGGAAATTGATATCTTTATTCCTCATTTCAATGCTTTGGACATCTTTTTTTAGGCACAAAGTATTTTATTAGCAAGTGGCCTTCAGTTCAGCTTTTATATCTCAGTGTGTTTGAGGCATGCTTCACATGGCTTTTGGGTCTTTCTACCCCAAGTGTCTTTCATCTGAAGTCAGACTCCACCACTGTAGTATGTTTTAAATGCCACCAGACAGACGGTTCTTTGAAAGGCCCCAGCCTAGTTTTTTCTATCCTCAGATAAGGAGAGAGGTGAGTGGTGGATTGGTGCAGTGGGCCACAGCCAGGTGAACAGGTTCGGAGCCGGTGTCAGTGGGAATATTGGAAAAAGACAGGTAGAAGGAACAGGATCCTTGGATGGAGAGGGCTAGTCACAGTGACCCCTACTTGGGAAGAGGTCCCCATGCTGTGACAGTTAGGACCATGGGTTTGAGAATTAGACCAGCCAGAGCTCTCCCTGTGTGGCATGGAAAGGCTATGTAGCAGCCATTCTTATGCTTTAGGTTTGTTTATTTGTCAAATGATAGTGACAGTCATGTTGTCATTTAAGTGTAGGTGACACATGCCCCTGGGTGGGTCCACACACAGCTCTTCAGCAAGTGACAGCTATGGCTTTTGCTGGTAGGTTATTTTCCCCCCTGTATTATCTGAGTTTTCCTCCAGCCCCCAGCCCCCATCACCTCTTCTACCCTGTGTTTCAAAGCTCAGCTGTTCCTGAGGGCTACATTCTCTCCCAGGCTCCTCTCAGGTGACTTGCTTAATGTCAACATCCCTCATAATTGGACATTCCCATTCTCTTTCCAATTTTCTGCACTTGATGCTTCTGACAGCTTTGAGCCTTTGAAAGTTGTGGTGGGTCACCTCATGCCAGCTGCTGCTCCATACCCCAGTCTGGGCTTTCACTAGTGGTCCAGGTCCGATTTTCATTGCTAATTTAAGACATTTGCATGCATCCAGGGCCTTGGAGAACTCTCTCAACAGCTCACCTATCACCCTGTGGCCAGGAATTGGGCTTTAAGGAGATGAAAGAGACGGCTGGTGATGTTTTTGGTTGTACAAAGTCGAGGCTGTGATTGAAGTTGAGATTTTAGTGATCTAACAGGTCTGTTTCTCTTACTGCAGTAATAGAAGCTTTTCAAAAAGCACCGTACACAGCACACTTAATGAATCATATTCAGGTTGGGCTAGCTGGTTCAGGGAAGCAGAGGTTATTTTGAGAATCAAAGATGAGGGAGTGTAACGAAGGTGAAGATGGTGGAATCTAGAGGTGCCCCCTCATCTGTTCACTGCACATGAGGCTTAGAGATGGGAAGTATCACACAGGGCATTAATTAACAGCCAGCCTGGAAACTGGGAAGATACGAGGAGAAAAATCACCCCCCATTTGGTCTGGTTCAAATAGGCAGATTTTCATACAGTAGGTTTAGTTAGAGTGAGGGTCACTTACAAAGCTTCCTCCAACACTCATGAGACTCCCTCCACCTCTGCCCTTTACCACCATCCCCTCAGGCTTCTAGATGTTTGATTTGCTAACTCCCGCTGCATGGCTCACAGATTTGGAGAGGAATGGACAAGACCTATTAGGCCATTCCCCCCGCGCCCCCCCCCCCCACACTCTGCCCTTCCTCCTTCCCACTCTGTCTTATCTCCACCACAACCTTCCTTTTGCAAGGAGCTCCTAAAAAAGCATCAGACTTCCACATCCTCTGCTCCATAGATCACTGTCTCCTGTGGAGAACGTATTAGAGCTGAACTAAGCGCCACCCCTTTACCACCCACATAGCCGTAGGCACCATCCCTGCTGCTGCCAGAGCCAGTTTGAGGTTTAATTTACTGTAAAGCTAGAAGCAGGGGCCTTCCTGTCAACCCCTCACCTCTGCTTGTCTCTGTGAGGTCAAGCATACCATCCACTGTCCACATTGTCTTCCCTTGAAACCCAGAAAGCACACCAGAGAACCAGGACCTCAGAAGGCCCCAGGCTCCCTGGCATGGAGCATGTATCTGCTATGTTCCAATCCATTCTTTTATTTTACATGTCTTAGGTTTCTTACAGGCTCTGACGGTTATGAGCTCCAGTGATTCAGGGTTGCCTCTGATAATTGAGGGCCAGCATGCCTCAAAATCAGTTCAAAGGGCCCAAGGAGATGGCTCAGGAGGTAAAGTGCTGGCTATCCCTGTAACTCTCTGTGTTTGGGAGGTGGAGATAAGTATATCTCTTAGGCTCACTGGCCAGCTTAGACTTATTTGCTTAGTTCTAGCCCAGGATGAGACAACATTGTCTCAAAACAAAACTGGACGGATGGGGCCTGAGAAATGAGACTCAAGCTGGCATCCATAAACACCCCCCCCCACACACACACGCACGCGCACACACGTCAGGGTAAGGAGACACTAGAAGAGAAAGACATGCAAGTATGCTGAGTCAGTCATCAATAGCTGTCTCACTTCACAGATAAAGAAACTGAGGCTGACATTTTTTTTTTCGAAGTTAAGGAACACACATTTTTCAAAGTGACTTAAGTTTTAGGTAGTCTTGAAAGGTATGTCAGAGAGTGGCTCAGACGTGGTTCATGTCAGAGCTAGGACACAGGCCAAAGGGTCAGGTGAAACTCCAGGCAAAGCTTGAAATGTTCCATACGTGGACAGACACTGGCATCCAAGTACAATGGCCCAAACAAAGACTTGAGCCTGGACAACAGAGGTATGGTGGGGTGGAGTGGCTGCTGAACATGTGTTTAAAAGAATTTACAGCAGGCATAGTTGATGGTCAGATGTGAAGGTCAGTAGAAATCAATACTCAAACTCAGGGCTGATGCCGAGAACCCAGGTTCTACTACACCTTGGATTCATGCCCCATTCCTTCAAGTCTTCATGGGAGAATAATTAAAATTCTATGGAAATGGGTATGCCTAACACTCTCCCTTTCTTAGATTAGCAGGGAGTGTGTGAGGATAGAAGTATTTAACACACCCGGAGCAGCACATGGCCTGGTGTGAGCTCTCAGTAACTTTTACCCATTCTTGTGATCATAGATTCACGCCTTCCTTTCTGTGGCAGTGTGTGTGCCAGCTGGGCTCCTGGCACATGAGAAACCCTGGGGAATAGTGTTGTTCCTTCTGAAGTGGTTTGAGACTATTAGGGAAAGAGGTGTGTGTGTGTGTGGGGGGGGTGGTTCTGGAATCAGGCCCCATCATGGAGCACGATAGTGCAGAGAGCTGTACTCTATACTTCCTTTCTTGGCTTGCCCAGTAAGACCAAGTTATTCAGCCCACCAACCACCTCGGAGACATGAACAAGGGGCATCCAAGAAAGCTTTGGTGCCAGAGGAGACAGTGTGTCAGAGTAAACAGGAGCAGCTGCTGCCTGATGGGAGGGCAGTCAGGGCCTCTTGAGGTGTTCCAAGAGTGGTGTGTGCAGGAACAAGGAAACAGCTTTGCTCTCCAGATTAACCTCGAAGTGACTTTGTGCCAAGGACTGAATCATCCCCAGTTTTTCCTGCTCTGTGGCTCTCCCAGCCCTGTGAAGCCAGGGTGCTTAGCCCCTGAGAGCAGCTAAGTGGCCTATCTCGATCTACCTTGCCAGGGACAAGAACCTACTTTAAGTGGCAGCTGGATTGACCTTTCTGAAACGTATGCCTCACAGCCAGCTCTTCCCAGCCTGCACTGCTCCTGTTTGCTATGGACCCAGCTTCCTAGATGGACTCGGGGGCAACAGAGAAGCTCATCCATGGGGTTGCAACACCACATCCCTGTATTTTATTCTCTTAGCTGCTCTAACAATTGCCTTTGATTCCTCTGCTGGCTAGAAAACTCAGTTGTCACAGCACTGTCACTCATGATTTCTGTGTCTCTGCTCTTCTAGGGCTGTCTGTTTCCCTTCCTTGGTGTCCCTCCTACCCATTTCTCAGTGCCTTCACTCTGGTGGCTTTAGCCAATGGAACCAAGGTGCAAAAACTTTAGAAATGAAGCCTTTTTGTGGATGATTCCAATTTATACTGAATTGGGTGTCCTTTCAAAGAAACAAGAGCTCTGTCCATCTCAGGGACTCCCCGGGCCACACTGCTGCTAGGAAGACCATTCCATTTCCCGGAACTCATCTTGGACCCCCTTAGTTCAATTGAATTACTTTCTTCCAGGGCTTACCAGATGTCCCCTGTCCTCAAGAGTATAGGACCCAGTGAGCCAATGAACAAATGGATGTGGGTGTGGAGTGCTTAGAAGTCCATGCCCAGGACCTCAAGCTCCTGAGGCCTGATAGGTTTAGAATTCAAAACTTTCGAGACTGTAGAAGTACACATGGCACACGTGCTAGACACTAAAAAAAAATCTCCAGTAATGACCCATGTGAAGACAAATGTGTTTTTATAGTCATACACTCTACAGATTGGGAATCCTTTAAGTGAAATGCTTGGAACCAGGAGTGTTTCCTGGTGGAGGTGGGGATTTAAATTGTTTGCCTAGACATTAGTAGTTGAGAATTCCTAATGATCAATAAGTTGAAAACTCTGAATCTCAAGTGTTTGGAGCCTCATAATAGTGCTCAAAAAGTTTCTGATTTTGGATTTAGGACTTTTGGATTAGACATGCCTAGCTGCTAAATAGCCACACATCTGTCTGCTTAGAGGAGATTTTTACCACCTATTTTGTCAAAACACATCCAAATTTGAGATTGTGGACTTCTATATGTATTTATCTTCAGAAAAAAACATTCCTGTGCTGAGAGCATCATGAGTGTGCTTGGGGAATAAGCTGGCAAGGCCTTTAAGAAGGAGGGACTGGCCCTATTTCTACAGGCAGCTGGGACAGATGCAGGACATAATGTTTTCTTGCCTGGGGGCAGGATCTGAACTGGGTGCAAGAGCATCAGTATGAGTTTCCTGGGCAGAGGAACAGGAGAGAGTCAAGACCATGCAGGCTGGGAATGCTAAAGAACCCTGGCACAGAGGAGTATTTTAGAGTGAATAAAATGGCTGACCATGGAAACCAATTATATAAAAAAGCAGCTAAAATATTTTAATAGTGATGTATTAATATCTGTGATTTATTAGTGTATTCATAGCCAAGCCCAGCATTGGGTCTAACCACTAGAACAAGGTTGAGCTAGTCATGAATATAAATGACATTTGTAATGTGATATGAAAACATCAGTGATTTCGGTTGACGACAAAGACACATGTACTGCATATATACTGTGCTTTATTATACGCATTAAAACATGAAATGTTACATTTCAGCTAGGCTTACAGATAAAAATTAAACACACACACACACACACACACACACACACACACACACACACACACACACACACACACACACACACCCTTCACACTCCTTCCTGTAGAACAGGCTGGGTACACCTGGTTTAGGTGGGACTAACTGCTCAGAAGCCTGGAGGAGGAAGAGAGAGGTATGGTGCCCGGAGGGGGAGGGGAAGGGGGGAGTCAGGAGGGCAGGAGGAGGCAGGGGTGGGGGGTAGGGCTGTGAAGACAAGGTGACAGGCAGATCAGACCTCTTAAATTCTACTTGTCATCAGATTTTTTAAAAAAATCCTATTCCTCACAACATATTATAAAAAGAATACACGCTCATTACAGAGAGTGAAGAAATAAAAAAAGGAGAAAACCACAGAACATTCCCACGGCCAAGGCAGTGTCATAGAACATTCTAGTTAATTGCCATTCTCTGTGGAAGGCTGTGGTTTAGGAGTTGGTCCTGGGGACAGGGGTCAAGCTTTCCAGTCTGCACTCTATTGCTTCATTTTCTTGTCTCATTTTTATGTCTGTAAAGTGAAGTTGGAGCCATTATACCCGTTTCATCAGGTTGCTTCAGAATTACATAAATCCATTCCTAAGACGTGCTCTGAACAGGCATAATTATCCCCCGGTAAATGTTAGCACTAATCATGTCTTCCTCCAATCATTCCTCAGTGTATAACCAGTCCCTGTATTTGCTTAGCTGAGGCTTCATGTAGATGCACATATAATTTTATATCCTACTTAATTCTCTTAATATTATTACATAAATAATCTTAATGCTATTATTAACTGTTCATATACATTTTATAGCCTAAATACCATTCTGTTTGGGCATATGACCCACTCTTTCTAACTATCCCCTGATGGATATTTCCAGTTTCCCATGAGAAGAGTCAAGAAGGCGAGGATATGGCAACTTGGTATGTTACTGTAAGGGCTGGAAGGTGCCAGGATTACGTGAGACAGACCAAAGTGACAAATCAACATTTTATGATTATAATTTACACTGCAATGTGGAGAAAAGATTGGAAATTGTGAGCCCTGGAGATAGACCCCGTAGGAAGTCAGGTCAGATGGGCGGAGCCTAGCCCCAGCAAGTGAGTGATACAGTGAGAGGAAAGATATGTAAGAATCAAGAGTAACTGGAGCCTTTGACCTTCAGTAACTAAGGGGAGTGAAGCACAGTGGTTAAGAATATGAGCTTTGGAGTCAGTGGACCTCTGAGATCAAGATTAGCTAAGCCATATATTACCTATGCGAGCTTGAATGAGTTACATACACACTAACCCTCCATTTTCTCATCTGTAAAATGGGAATAAAATGAATCATCGTCCTCAGGGGAGGAAGGGAGCAGCGAGAGCTGACAGAGGAGGATGGAGGAGTGCTGTGTGAGAAGAGGGATGACCAAGAACAAAGCGTAGTGATGCATATGTGTGAAACGGCTATAAAGAAACCCATCATTTTATGGCTAACTTTAAAAATTAATACATCTTGGGGTCTGGGTGAAGGCTCAACAAGTTAGTTCCCCTGCTGCTCTTGCAGAAGACTTGAGTTTGATTCTTTGTTCTTATGACCAAATGCCCCATCATTCAGCAGTCAGTAATGAATTCAATCTCTGATCCTATCTAGACAGCGCTGTGCTAGACATCAAGGCATCTAGAAAGGTGGACTTCATGGAGGGGTTTGCAATCTGGTGAGGGAGGGAGTCTAGAAAGTTAGCAGGCAAGACCTTGTTTTGAATGCCAGCACCCACATAAAGGCTATATATAGTGATGTACATCTCCTACTTCACTGCTGGGGCAAAGATGGTAGATCCTCAGGGGTTACTGGCCAACTACCCAAACTAGCCAAATTAGTAAGATCCAGGTTTGATGAGAAGCCGAGTCCCAGAAATTACGGTGGAGAGCAACACAGGAAGATGCCCAACAGTGACCTCTGGCCTCCACATCACACATGCGCGCATATACACACGCACACGCACCCACACACGCACACGCACGCGTGCACACAAGCACACAATCTTTATGCATGCACATTCACAAAGAACTTGGAGAAATCTAGAGAACTGAGAGAAGTCTATTCCACACTGAATTGGGCAAGGCGTCTAAGAGGGGATGTGCAAACTAAGTGGGAGTCGAGACGGTCTGAGGAAAGGAGTTTGGGAAACCCTTGAAATGTGAGTGTCTAGAGTCTAGGAAGGAAGAGCTCCTTTCCAGCTGAAAAAAAGCAAGGTCAAGTCCCCCAGGCAGCACCCGGATGAGCCAGCTCTGGGACAAGGCAGCCAGAGCAGCCCTGAAAGGTGACACCCCCCCACCACCACCTCTTGTTTTCTCTTCTCTCACCCGTCGGCCATTTGCCTCTCTACTGGCATTTCTTGGCCACCTCTGTCTCCTTCCTATCGGCTTACATCCTCCTCAGCTGTCTTTGCCTCTGGGATGTTAAGAGATTGAAGGCTGGCCACCACTCTGGTACCACCTGGATGGCAGCAGCTGTGTCCCCCAACCCTCAGCAAACCAGACAGGGAGTATGGGGGCACCTTGGGTTCTCCATTACCTCTGTCCTTTGGTGATGGCCAAGACAATTTATACCCGCTGTTGGCTGTGGCTGTATGTTGTCATAACCCGGGTCATTTCCTCATTTAATACTGTCCATAAACATCAATAAAACCGTCTGAGAGTGTGTAGACCAGGGAGAGAAGGAGAAACTTGGATTTGGAAGAGGCAGAAAGGGGCCTGGATGGGGCATGGGCAGGCGAGGGCAGTGGGTTATGATAAGGACATAGTCCGGACAGAGTCTAACTGCTTCACCTGAATGCAATATTTTCTTTCCAAATCCCTGTTCCTACCCTGGCTGTAGTGTGTCAGATCCTCCCCAAGGGAGTGGTCGCCGTCCTGGGACCTTCGTCCAGCCCAGCCTCCAGCTCTATCATCAGCAACATCTGTGGAGAGAAGGAGGTGAGTGTGGGGCTGCATTGGGGATGTCTGGCCTGGAGGCTGGATCTTTTGAGTACAGGAAGAGCCTAAGGAAGCCATGATATTAATAATATCATCGATGCGAATGTGAGATGGAGTGACCACTGGTGGGGACCTTTCTTTCTCTAAGTGCTTAAGAAATAGAGATGTTTACCCACAGGATTTCCAAGTTAAGTTCAGTGTCTTAGGGTCCCATGGCCGGGCAGTGCCTTCAGTGGCCTCTCTGTTATGAAGAGAGGTTCTGGTCATTTGGCATGAGGCTAAGGGGGCAGAGGTCTTATGCTCTGCACTCTCGCCGATGCGGGCAGCTTATTGGTAGTTTGTTCATTTGGGATTCTGGGGAAGAATGCCTTGGGGGGAAGAAACCACTGCTCCATTTTATTGTGAGAATAAAATTTAAAAGCCTCTGCTTTCTGAGTGCATGAGGGGAAAAAATTTTTTTTCACTCTTCACTAGCTATTGCCCTTCTTCCAAGTGTGATGTTGGTCTACAGGTATGACCTCTGACTGGGGTCTCTCTGGGCTCCAGATCATGGGAGAAAAACCTGATGGAAGACAGGTTTCCTAGCAACTCAGGCTTTAGAGAGTCTGCCTATTGTAGGCTTGGGGGGAGCTTTCTAGAACCTTCAGGTCTTTCTCTTGGAAATACATTCCCAGGAGACAGTGGACAAGAGGACCTTACCCAGCCCCCAGCTTCTCTGTGTCCCAAAGTCTTTCTGGACCAGTTTGTAAGAATTTGATGAAGCTAAGTCTCAGGGAGGGTCATGAGGAGGCAGCAGCATCTCCCATCTGTACTAGAGACCGAAGGCTTGGTATCCCAGCAGCTTTTCTAGGAGAAGCAACTGGCTCCGGGAAATGGTCGGTGCCCTTTCAGAGAAGGGCTAACATCCCACAGCAGCCCCCCCTTACCACAGACAGGCTTCTACCTACCCATGTGTTCTGGAACTGACCTCCTGATGCTCTGATAGGCCCAGGTTCTCTAAACCCCTCTCAGAATTGTTATGTTCAAATGTCTTATGACCGTAGCGACACCTGTCCAGGCCTGGATTTGCTCCTCCCAATCCTCCAGAACATTCTTTCCCCTTCTCTCAGTTATCCTGGAAGAGGCTTCTTAGGTCAGCTCAGATCGCAAAGTTACTCCGGTCCCGCCATGATCCATGCAGCATTTCACAGGCTCAGCCAAGAGCTGACATTTAATTTAAATCTTTCTCGCTCTGCTTCAGGTAACAGTCAAGTGTGTTATGTGGCAGGTTGTAACTCTAGCCTTGACTCTGATCTTCACCCCGCTAGGCTGTCAACGTTTGAGCTCCCATGTTCTTTCCCTGACTCCTTTTCCTCTCCCCGCCCCCACGATTCTCCACCACACCCCCTTTACTGCCCTTGGCTAACCTCCCCCAGTCGCCACTCCAGAATAGCCCTGTCTTAGAGCTGGGGCTGTTTCATGTGGGCTTGCAAGGCCCTCCACACTGTGTGGCCTTTCAGGACGGAGGTCATGGAAGCCACTGATTTGCAGCATCACCCACGGTCCCACCAGGAGGAGCTGCCCAGAGAGCAGTCAGGCAGTTACCCCTCCTTCATCTGGTCATGTTCTTTCCAGAGCGACCTTGCTGCCACTCAGATTGTGCATTTTGGTTAATATTTTATAAGGCCTGGCTCTGGGGAAAAACCATGGAGTCCTTGTCATGGGTCCCAGCCCTTTAAATGTTGCTAATATTCCTGAGACCCCATGGTTGGCTGCTTCCTTCCTTCAGCCCCACTGTGGTGACTTCCTTGGACAAATTTGCAATCGTGAATCAATCATGGATTGATTTTTCTTTAGGAGAGAGAACAAACCAGCAGGGTGAGGCCTAGCTACCTCTGCCCAGGCCACAGAGCAGCTGGCTGCCTCCCCAGCAGCCTCTCAGAAAACCCCCTGCTAGTGATTTACTATTTGTGCCTCCCTGGGGAGACCTCTTCACTCTCTCCTTTGTACAATTTAAAGGGCTTCTGTAAACTTCTACAATTGGAGGAGAAGGGGAGGGGGGAAGTTAAGCATTGTCCAGACACTGTGTATGGGGTGGGGGTTTGGGCTGTTCTGTTCTTTGGACAGAGAATCCTATTCTCTCTTCCTGGACTTTAAGAAGCACCTGAGGTCAGCTCTGTTGGGATGAAGCTTATCCGGGTTAAATGGTTGGCCCTGAATCACACAGTAGAACCTAGACCCAAGCCAGTCTGTAGAATCAAAAAAAAAAACAAAACAAAAAAAAAAAAACAAAACAAAACAAAAAAACCCAAAAAAACAAAAAAACAAAAACAAAACAAAAAACAAAAAACTATATATCCTTTTCCTTCCTGAAGGACCCTTCCCTGAATCCAGGGCTGGGAGTTATGAATCCATTGATGACTCCCAGGGTTCCTCCCCATGAGGGAACTAATGGACAGAGCTCTTTTGGCTGCTGGTAGAACCCAGTGGGCTGACTGTCACCCAGGGAGGAGGCAGGCCACAGATGCTGATGTCTGGATCTGAATCAGCCAGGCTACCTGGCTTGTACCCAGCTTTGCTCTTCATTTGGCTAGTTGTCACCTCTCACGCCTTCAAAGTGTATGTGTTCCTCTCTTTAGATTGATTGTAAAGGATGCAAAACCCACGCAGGAGGCAGGAGGAAAGACCCCCATGAAATGCACCAGGTCAGCTCTGATCTCCAGAGCCAGACTTCAAATTCACCAGGCTTTTGTCAGTCTGCACCATGCAATCCTAAGTAGATAAAGACAACAGCAGCTGATGGGTGCCTGTGCTCTGCCCGTGGTCCAGGGGCTAAGCCTAAGTGAATTTAGTAATTTTCTCTTTCGGATTTTCCTAGATCGTTGCTTTTCTCCCATTTCAATTTCCAAAGAGCTCTGGTTTCTGGCAGGCTTCTCCTTAAATCGTAAAAGGATAAGATGGTGGAGTCCTTCAGAGACCATTGCAGCATTATCCCAGACCCCTGTAGCACAGCCTCTGAGAAAAGCCAGGCAGAGAAACTTCTGTAATTGCGTCTGACTAATCCATTTTAGAAGCCAAGCACCTCATCATCAGGAAATTCTTCCTGCTGTCTTCTTTCGATCTTACTTGCTTTCGCATCAGTACAAACTCACGTTCAGTTTCAGCTCTCCCAGCTTTGGGTACCAGGGATGAGAGTGTCTGAATAAAATCAAGGTGGATGGCAGCTTATTACGATTTAACTTTCCCATTACCTACCAAATAGCCTAAGCTGTCAATAAAGCCACCATTGGTGCCTCTTAATATCTCTTTCCCAGCAAAGAGAGGGAAGACAGCACCTTCTAGAAACATCGCTGGTACATGTGATAGGAAGCTAGCACTGCTCTGATGAATTCAGGGCAGGTGTTTGTACATCTGGCTCCATGCAGAGGCTCTGTATGCTCCTCAGGTTCATTTCTATCTGCCCCCTGTCCCTGGGATTTACCCAAAAAGCTTGTTAGGAACTAGTGTGTACCAGCTATGTAGGGTTAGGCTGATGGCCTCTCCTCTTATCTATAGGGAACAGTCTGTCTCTTTTTGACATCTTTGCTCCAACTTAACTACAGATAATATACTGTAAGGACTGTGCCTTCAAGAGCAATTGGACTCATATACCACAGAGCATTTGCAGAGGTCTCTGGCTAAAGGGGGGCTTGTAATGGGTCTTTCCAAACATGTCATCACATCACACTCCCATGGACTTGGAACCCAGGTCCTGAATGCGTCTTTTCTTTGATGTGTGTCAAAGATGTTAAGCAAAAGAAGACATGCCCAGGGGCAGCCTGGGTCACCCGTCCTGATTTTTCTCTCTTCCTCCTCTTGCTGTCTTACTTTCTGCTCCTCCTTCCAGGTCCCTCATTTCAAAGTGGCCCCAGAGGAGTTTGTCAGGTTCCAGCTGCAGAGATTCACCACCCTGAACCTTCACCCTAGCAACACGGACATCAGCGTAGCTGTGGCCGGGATCCTGAACTTCTTCAACTGTACCACAGCCTGCCTCATCTGTGCCAAAGCAGAATGTATGTATTCCCAGGCTAGCACCAGGCCCACACAGGCTGGCTTTGTCCACCTCCACTAGGCTGTGGGCTCCTGGTCTCACGACAAGCAAGGAGATGTTAGTGGTGTCCCTAGAATTCAGGTCTGACACAACAGGTGCAGTCCCCCCCCCCCCAATGTGCGAAAGAGAAACAATATCCACAAGCACCCTTTGCCTGTACTACCTGGGCATGGAACTAGATTGCAGGGAGACTGGCCACCTGCCAAGTCCTTTTGTATCTGCAAACTCAATTCCCACATTTTCAGCCTCATTGTTAAGGAGATACAAAGAGTCACTGGTGGTGGGGGGGTGATACAAAATTGAATGCGTTTGTACTTGATGAGCTGAAGAGTATCCCCCCCCCCCCAGCAGGTTTTGCTAATGGAACAATGTCCAAGGTCAATCCCTGATAAAGCATTTATTTTTTTCTTTCTGCAAACACAGGTTTGGAGATGCATTTTCTGCGTCTCTCACACAATTTGAGACATAAATTCAGTGTTTATGAGGTCTAGCTAATTTGAGCCAGAAAACACATGTGTCCATGTATTCCAGGTAGCATCCGTGTGCCCACTCATTGTCAGTCAGATGCTGGCCACTGCTGTGCACTGGTGGCCAGGGTTTGAACCTAGCATGTCCCCTGCACAGATGAGCTCTGCAGATTGTTCTGACCCTGAAGGTCACCATGGCTATCCTCATGGACATATACTCTCTTCTGCCAGAAGCCCTGCCTTCAGCTTCTCAGAACCACTCTGAGCAAGGCCCCCCTCTATCCTAGGATCCAAGTAATGACAGGTCAGGACCACCCGCGGCAGCAGATCTTCACACTTGACTGCCCCACGTGTGCACTTCTGTATTCATTCTCTATCTTTCCCGACTATTTCCTTGGGGCTACCCAGAAAACAAAGTCAGTGAGCTTCATCCCCATATGCTTTATCTCTACCTAATTATTACAACCCAGGGCTATGGAAGGCATGGCAACCCCCATTTCCAAGAGAGATGCAGATAAGGGAGGGAAAGGGAAAGCAGAGAGTCTGGTTCTGTGTCTGGGGAAGAGCTGGTCCCATTAGGTAATGGATGTTGAAAGAAGATGGAAGGAGGCTGAGGAATGTAGCCCATGAAAGTAAAGGAGTGTAGACGTGGGTCCTGTATTCACTGACAGACCTCGAAGGTCTCTTCCCTGAGGAATTCCTCTCTAAAGAATGGTCACTGTAATGCCAGGGGCAGCATTTGGGAACATCTATCTTGGGTAGGTGACACTGATGCAAGGGTTGGGAGTTTGAATCAAATTCAAGGCTCTGGGGACCCTTAGGTCTGGAGACAGAATGATGGTTCCCAGGGGCTTCAGCAAACAGAGCCTGTGAAGACTTACACACAAGAACATACCGGGTCCTCTCTCTCTCAGCTAATATGAGTATTGAAGGGATTATGACAAGAGAGTGAGTTAGTAGGGAGTGGGGTGTGTTTGAGTTCTCAGGCTGGGGCTCTATTGAAGGGATTCAGCAATGGCTCAATGAACAGACACCAAACTCCTTCAACACGAAAGAGGAAACAGAACTCCAGAGAACCGCTCCCCTTGCCTAGAGTACCACAGCTAATAAGTGGGAGAGTTGGCGATTAAATCCATGTTTCCTGATAACTAGTTCCATGTACTGTCATCAATACCCCTGTATTTGTCAAACTGGGATCCTCTGGATCTAAGCTGACCCATGCAATACTTCCAAGTCTCTTATGACTATTTAAATTTAAAAGCTGAATCAAGCAAAGTTAAAATTTCAGAGCTGTGTGTGATGGTGTACATATGTAACCTCAGAAATTGAGAGACTGAGGCAGGAAGATTGTAATGGATTGAAGCCTTCATTAGCCTACAGAGTGAGACTTTAAAAAAAAACAATAAAAAAGATTATATTAAAAATAAAAATTTACTCTCAGCCTTAGTAGCCTTGTTTTAGGTAATCAATAGTTATACATAGCTAGTGGCCACCAACCAGTCAGCACTAAGACTGAACACTGCAGCTCTGTGGAAGGCTCCCTTGGACAGCATTGCTTTGATGTGAATGATTATGGACAAAGTTCTGTGGCAAAAAAGCAAATAGATGACTAGAGGATAAACCTTTATCTTCTTTCTCTTGTAGCAGCTCACAATGCAACTCAGCATGGACCTTCTGAGATGTCTGTGGTTCACCAAATAGTTTCCCATGAGCCTCACAAAGATGCCAGTCCAGTGGTCCACAGGATGCTAATATTGGGTGAAATATGCTGTATTTCTGCCCTCTGTACATAGTGCCCAGCATTGCTGAGTGATGTAACAGAATCAAGCACTTGCGTCGTTGTGGGAATTGATTGCCACAAGGCCACACTAACAGGACTTACACAGCAGGGGTTTTAAAAGAGCATAAGGCTGTCCATAATATCTGGGGGCAAAAGGTTTCTTGAAGTCTACCTCAGTGTTATAGTTAAGAATGTCTCACCCACCCTTCAGGAAATTCTTTCTTATGTCAGCCATAATCTTTATTGCTTATAAACTGAGCTCCATTTCTCTACTCCGGCTATTATGGAACCTGGGGAAATCTGTGGCTTCGATGTGTGTGACACATCTACTCTGCACCAAGTACTTCGATGGGTACTGTTGCCCCCTCGATCTTTCTATTAGAATCATGTCATCCCTTCTCAGTCATGTTGGAATGGAGGAAACAGTGGTGGCATTTTAAGGGACTTCAGGTCATGTCACAGCAAACCCAGGACTCTTTAAGTCCTCTGACTTGGGCTGGGGCTGCTTCTTTGTTCTGTGCCCTCCCCCTCCCCAGGTACATACAACCCCAGGGCAGCAGCTTTACTGTGGGCTCTGCCTGGTAGGAATGGAGCAAAGGTCCCTATAGCCCTAGAGGACACGAGAATGCCAGGCTCGGGACCTCTTCAAGCCACAGCATTATATTCTGCTCAAAGACTTTTGTCCTGACCCTCAAGGCCAGGAGAGGAAGGTGGGGCAGGCAGGAGAAGTTCAAGGGCAGAGAAGATTAAAAATCTAATCAGAGGCTGAGGAAATGAGAGGCTTCAGGGAGATGTGGCTCAGAGCTCTGGATGAGACATTCCTCCATCTTCCTTATTAATGCTGGGCCAAGAGCCACTGAGGGTAGAATTAGGAACAGGAATCTAATTCTATTTTCCAGCCTTCGGAATCTCAGAGCAGGGATCATTCCACGGGGAATCAGCCACTTAGGCTCCTGCTTCCCAGAAGGAGATTTTTTTAATAAGCAGGTTTGGGACTAAGAAGAGATGCATAGTAGATTGAAAAAAAAGTCAGAATATCCATAAGTTTTATTTCTAAAATGGCCAGGAGAAGAGATGGGGTGAGTGGCCCTGCCATGGCCTTCCTAGTCATCCCGCAGAACTCAAAGGAGTCGGCTGTTTTGGGGCTTTCAAGGAAAGCTGTGGGTCCCCACTATGACTGTGGGACACACTTGCTGTGACAGAAAAAGAAATGTAGCCTAAGAGAGGCAGGTTGGTGGTGTGAAGGGGAAGAAATGGGCATCACTGCCATTGAGCAGGAAGGCTCAAGTCCGAATCCTCATAGGAAAACCTGGCCTGTGGTAAACATTTGCAATCTCAGTGCTGGACAGGTAGAAACAGGAGACTCCCTGGACAGCCAGCCTAGCCAAAGGTTGAGTTCCAGAGAGCACCTGTCTCAAAGAATAAGAAGAGCGATTGAAGAGGGTATCCAAGTCTACACAGGAGAGAGGAGAGAGGGAGGGGAGGGAGCTGTTGGATGCTCACCTCACCTTCTGACCCTTTCTTTCCTGATGCTGGAAATGATAAAACCTGCTGAGGTACCTGGGTGGGAAAGTCCCTGTGCCCAGAAAATGATGCACATTTGAGTACTGTTATGTTACCCTGCAACACTGGCTGAGGCGGTGGGAGCAGAGCAGGGGACGTTGTGGTTAACACCCAGGACCCTTTCAAGGACTCGCTGGCACAGTAGTGGGCCTTCTCCATGCCACCACCTTAATCAGCTGTAAGAAGCCTCTTGCTTGATACAAACTTCCCCATGCACGTGCAGGCTGATCTTGCGAGGTGGCAGTGACCTCACTGACATTGACTGTGTGCTGAGCACTGTGCTAAGAGTTTTTAGTATTATTTAATTTCAACTTTAAGTTCTCAGGTCCTGGAATTGA
This sequence comes from Phyllotis vaccarum, assembly GCA_033318265.1. Taxonomy (NCBI): domain Eukaryota; kingdom Metazoa; phylum Chordata; class Mammalia; order Rodentia; family Cricetidae; genus Phyllotis; species Phyllotis vaccarum. The sequence goes on from JARWLC010000012.1 coordinate 88,725,036, forward strand.
TCCCTGATCTTACCCCAAAAGCTTAAGTCTTCTCATTTAAACCAGAGAACTGAAAATCACCATATAGAACAGCTTCTATTATTGGTCTCATTATATGCATGAAGAAAGCAGAGGTGACATCCAATTTCAAGGTCACATAGTTTCCATCTCCCTTGGCTTGCTCACTCCTGTAATCCATGGAGGAGAGACAGGAGGGAGGAGCACCTTTTCTACATGGAGGGAGCACAAAGATCACTCATGAGAGTGCTGCAATTGGAGAGCGGGTGTTGGGGTTAACAGTTGTTTGTGCTTGGTCCTCACCTGCCCAGACCTCTGACTCTCTGGCCTCTGCCTTCCCTGTTTCTGGGGACACCCTCTGGTGTGAGATGGGACAAGACAGAAGCATGTGAAAGGCATTGTTCCCACACTCATCTGAAGTGTGCACTGTTCAGTGACCAGTCACTCTGGATTCCCACATTCTCTAGTCAGACTCAGTTTTTCCAGATAGACAGGGCAGCACTCAGGAAGTTGGAGAAGGAGGATGATACTGAGTTTGAAGACATCCTGGGCCACTTAAGCAAAAATAAAAGACATAGTCTCTCACCTAACTGACCCCCTTTCTTCAAAAAGAAAAAAAATGGTGCCACAGAGGAAGTTTGACAGCCATACAACCTGAGTTTTGACACTTTTGGCATGGGAAGAAAAATGAGTACTTGGCAGGTCGGGGGCACCAGGCACCACATCATACTCATTTAACTTATTACATGCTCCTCAAGGTCCATACAAGTTCAGACCATCTGTATTACCACCCCCTCCCAACACACACACCCTAGGACTTCACAGGGCTTCCCTCCCTGGGAGCAGAGCACTTCCCAGGGCCAAGAGCTATGTGTAGGGAGTCAGCTAGTGGAAGGGGACAGGAAGGGAAACTGAGGCAAAGCCAGCTGAACTAGATGTCATCTTCTTTGTGATGGGCTGCCTGTGTCACCAAATATGAGGTCCTCCTGTCTCTAACAACTGACTGCTGGGTGTGCAATCCCATGCTTCCTTTATATGGTGCTGGAGGTTGAAGCCAGGGCAGGGCTTCTTGCATGCTAGGCAAGTACTCTACCAAGTGAATGACTTTCCAGCACCCTGGTGTAGACATTTTCTTTAGAGTGTGTGTGTGTGTGTGTGTGTGTGTGTGTGAGAGAGAGAGAGAGAGAGAGAGAGAGAGAGAGAGAGAGAGAGAGAGAGAGAGAGAGAGAGAACATCAGAAAACAACATGTAGGAGCTGAACCATGGGGGTCCTAGGGATGAAACTCAGGCCATCACTGGGCAGCAAGCACCTTACCTAATGAGTCATCTTGCCAGCCCTTCACTTTGTTTGTTTTGAGACAGCAACTGACTGGCCATGGAGATGCCAGGGTACCCTGTCTCTCTGAGCCTGCCCTCCACCCAGCACTGAGTCACACACACTTGTCACACCTAGCTTTTCAGCATTGAAGGATGAAACTGGGCCTCAATGCTTGCCTAGCAACACTTAACCCTGAGCCATTTCCCCAGCCTGTTTTTAGATTTTGAAATTGGGTCCTCTGTGTCCCATGCAGACATTGCTCCAACATTTCTGTCCTTGTCCTGTGGCTGTAACCAACACTGACTGCACTTTCACAGCCTTGACATCTTTCTTCTGACCCTGGGCCCCTGCCTTCCAGTTCTGGAAACCAGCCTATGCCTTTCCTCCTAGAGCAGCTGCTCGTTGGGATCCACACTGATCCATTTGGATCCTGACCAAGACTAATGGATTCCTCAGGCTCCTCAACTCAGCCTTGGCAGGCACGCCCGCTGCTGGGCCAGCATCCTGTCCCCATCCTATGAGAAGGAAAGACTGGGGTGGAGGTGGTGGAAGCCTGAAGACAGAGCGGAGCTTAAGTCCTATGAGGGCTTCTGCACTTGGGAAATCCTTCGTTCTAGAACAAAGATGTGAGGGAATGGCAATGGACATGTGCCCAGCTGTACCGAGCGGAGCACGCTTTATCTTCTGCAAGTTTCCCAGTGCCCAGAACCAGATGTACCAACCTCTGGGACCTTCAAGATGGCTCAGCAGCTTAAAGTGCTTACCATCAAACATGATAACTTGAGCTTGAACCCTGGGACCCACATGGTCAAAAAAGAACTGGCTCTGGAAAGTGTTCTCTAACCTCCATGTGAGCTTGCATGTGAACATCCATGTGAACATCACACACACACACACACACACACACACACACAAACTAAAAAATTAATTTTTTAAAGTATCTTGGTTTTGGCTTTTCATAATCAGAGATTCCCTAAGCTAGAAATAGATCCTTTTTTTTTCTTTCTGCTTCCTGACCATGGTTTAATTCTCTAGACTGTAGTCTACAAATGCTCCATCCAGGGTTTCTTTGCCTCCAGTAAGGAGAGCAGAGCTGCTCCATGTGCATCCCATTGCATCTTTAGACAGTGGAATGGAAGATGCTCCCCTAGTGTGGGCAAGCCCCTTCCAGTCCTGAGGCTTCCTTGACCGTCTGTCTTCTGATTGTCTTTCTCATCACCACACTCCTTCCTTCATTCTTCTTGCTTGGTGACAACATGACAGGTCTTGCCAGGCTGCTTCCCTGGCCTCAGAGTTACTTCCCCCAATTGCTAATTCAGTCCAGTTCAACAGTATGATGCCCCTGCCTTTACTGGGGATATGCAGAGAGGTTTGAAAGGGTTCCCTGCCTTTCCTGAGGGAAATAATTCAGGCATATAGTATTGTAATTGGATGGTCTCAACGTACATGATCTAATTTACATTATCCTACATTTACCATTGTGTAAACACTATGTACCATCAGTGGAAAACATTCTTAAGGGGCTTTTGAGATTTTTCCATAGGTATAGCACTGTCACACAGCATGAGTTTGGATTCCCAACACCCACCTAAAAAACTTGGGACTAGTGGCATGTGCTTTGCAATCTCTGTGCTGGGAGGTAAAAACCGGGTAACCCCAGAGCTTGTTGGGCATCAGCCTAGCTGAATCAGAGAGCTGCTGGTCCAGGGAGAGGTTCTGTCTCAACAACTATGGCAGAAAGTGGTTGAGAAAGACACTTGACATCAACCCCCTCCCCCTCCCCCCATTTACCATCCTCGAAAGTTTGGTTTGGATCCCTTCCCTGGCTAATGGTATTAGGTCCTATACTTTCTTGGGCAGTGACAGTTAGTCATGTGATAATAAGGGAGGGGGGGAAGCCCACACAGGAGTGTACAGTGTTTGATATTGCTAAGCCACAGTGTTCCAGTGGCCACGTGTGCAGTGGGTTTTCAGATTAAGGTGGTTCCAGCTGACAGTAGCCTTATCAGGATGCCCTGAAAATTCAGGGGACTGTGTATGCTGGCAAATATTTTATGTGATTGATCAGCAGAGGCGATGTTTTAGGGGATGGGTGATTGTTAAGTGCTGGGGAAAGGAGAAAAAGGGTGAAGACAGAGAAAGGAGAGGCAAGAAATCACGGTGAGAGGCTGACAAGATTCTCAGAGCCCCTTCTGGGTGACTGACGCTTTGGTGCTGCTTTACTAATTCTATATGATAACCTTTCCTGGTTTCCCGGGAGTGAAGGCATAGTGGACTGGGGACATTATCCCACTGACTCCCTTGCCATGTTTGAGGTCTGTGCGAGCCTCAACATTGCGTTCATTTTTGCCACTCCAGGCACTGTCTAGGTGGGGGAAGGGATAACTTTCTGATGGGTGGTTGACGGTGGGTGCACTCCTTTAGGGGTGCTCACTCCCTTCTGATGAGTGGTGAGGGGCGGGTGCACACTTTTAGGGATGCTCACCCCTGTCTCTAGTTCTCCCTGTCAGTGTACAGACTGTGGGATGAAGTGGAAGAAATGTCCTATTCTTGTTTAAAGGGCAACAGAGCAGCCAAGAAGTCAATGGCCATGGGTTGATTGAAGCAGGGTCTCTGGTGTGTCAGCGGCCTGGGGGGAGCTCTTTCCCCAAGAGCCCAGTGCACCTGCCCAGATGAAAAGGATGAAGAGTCCCTGAGATGCATTCGTCAACATTTTACCCACAGTCCTACTCTATTCCCTTGGGCTTCCTAGTCTCACTGCACTGAATGGCATTGCCCATCTGATTCATTCTGGCTTGAGGGGAGAATGTGCTTAACTTCTTTGTAGCCAGGCTCCAAAGATTTACAGACCAGGCCTGTGGGGTTCATGACAACTTCTGATTTTTAATCTCTCTGGCATAAGTGATCACTCCGTGGCCAGGACCTGTCCAGGACTCTGGAGAGCCATCTCTGTGCCCTCGACTCTGGCCTTCTAGTGAAAATGCTGTCTTTTGAGTCAGAAATTCAAGCCTGTCTGGTTGGGGCTTGTCTCTGACATCACCTCAGAGGAAGGTGCAGTACTTTCTCCATCTTGGAGCTGAGACAGAAGAAGGCTGCTTCCATAGAAATCCAAATCCATTCAGGCCATGAAACAAAGCAGGAATGTAACTTAATTTCACTCTTCACTTGACTTTCTTATGCTCCTGAGGGCAGGATCCAGTGTGTCTGCCTGCTGTTTGTGTACATAGAGTCCCCCAGTGACACACCTCCTCCAACAAGGCCACCTCTCAATCTTTCCAAGCTGCTCCAACTAGGGAACATATGAGTCTATGTGAACCATTCTCTTTCAAAGCACCACATACTATGTGGCCCTCATTTGTGAGGCACTCGCCATCTCTCACTAGGCAGCCCCCTGGAGGACTTTCTCAAACAGGGAGCAGGAAAATGGGTGGGCTTCACCTTTACAGACTTCTCATTCATCATACAGGCCCTCAAGCTCCCGTTCTGGTTCTGGTGCTTGTTTCAAAACAAAACAAAACAAAACAAAAACACTCTTGTTGTTAAAAAACAAACAAGCAAGCAAGCAAACACAAACAGACCAAATGTTGGCGTCTCTCACTTAAGTCCCCAGATGCACGATCATGTACCCTCTGCCACTTGCTTTGTCCCAAGAGGAAACATGGTCTCGTGTATAAAGGGTTGGGTAGAGATCAGAAAGTGGGAGATCTAGTCCCAGCTGTGTCCTTCCTGCGTGTGACTGAGCAAGTCACAACATCCGTGTATGACATAAAGTCTGCATGATGCTCTTCAGTGCCACCTCCAAATTGTCAGTTGACTTTGAACCTCAGGAGGGTACAGGGTACAGGAAAGAATCTTTATGGGTTGTATGGAAAGCATGTCTGAATTGAATACTCAGTCAGTGCCATAGCTGGCAGCACAGGGAACCTAGTGTGGTAGAAAATTAGACTTCTCTTGCCTCCCACAGTATGAGGTGAGTTCCTTACTTCCCTGCCTCCCACCCTGCTTGGAACTTGGGTGTTTTAATACTTTATAGTATTGTTATGAAGACTTATGTAAGATAAGTCATGTAAAAATTTTAGTACATTAGCCAGAGCATAATAAGGTGTGATAAATGTTTATTCCCGTCAGCTTTGTGAACAAATGCCTGTAGGTATCTTTCCACCCCACCCAAGACTGCTGGATCTGGGGAGATGGTCTTCCTGTCATACATCTGCCCTCCCATGGCCTGCCTTGGCAGGGACAGACAGAATTAAACCCCTCTGGTCTCAGTGACGTTATTCTGGATTTTTTTTTTTTCTTTCCACCAAGACCCCTGGCATCAACTAGCTGGGGGATGGAGAATTCTTACCTTGGGTCCCTCTTTGCTGTTTGCTTCTGAGCCCAAGCTTGCCACTGTTCAAAGCCTTTTCTTTTAGGATCATGATAATACCTTGTCTTAGAGTGGGCCATGGGTTCTGAAGAGTTCAAAGAGGTTTGATGGAGTTTGGTGGAACACTTCTAGGTACTCCTGAGCATCCAAGAGCTTTTACGGTGCATCATTTAACACTGGCACAGTCCTGGGAACTGCCTGCTGTTAGCATTTGTCCTTCTTAGTGAAGGGACCGGAGCTTTGACCACAAGCTACATGGGAAGGTTCCAGAAGTGGGGGAAAGACTCAGAGCTGGTAATCACTGATAAAGTAGTCAGGTACTGGGAACAGCACTTCAAGGGCTTTGACACATTTTTTACCTTGCGCTGCATTTCTGAAGGAACCACATGTTCTACTCTGAAAGTAGAGGATTACTGGGAAGCTGATGAGAGCTTCTGGGTGTTCCTTATAGTTAGATGGCATAACTGAAGTCCAAGAAGCAGATAGAAAACCTATTTGAAGTTTGAAGACCCCAACCCCAACACTGACTCTGAGCTACCTCCAGCCTGAGTCACCATGTGACTTTTACATCCGTGGAAGCAGCTCTGCAGAGTCTCAGAGGTTCCTCCTTTTCCCCCTCCAGGCCTTTTAAACCTGGAGAAGTTGCTCCGGCAGTTCCTTATCTCCAAGGACACACTCTCCGTTCGGATGCTGGATGACACTCGGGACCCCACTCCGCTCCTCAAGGAGATCCGGGATGACAAGACAGCAACCATTATCATCCATGCCAACGCCTCCATGTCCCACACCATCCTCCTGAAGGTGGGAGCCTGGCTGGGGTTTGTACTGCAGAATGTAGTGTGCCCTTCCTGTCTTTCCTGACTTGAGCTTTGGCTGTCTCTTGGTCCTGAGTTGGATCTGAATGCCAATCCCCTGTCTACTTCTGTTTCCATGGACACCAGTCCTTCCAAAGAGAAAGCAGGATGATGATGCCACTCAGAAACACTTAGCACCCAGTGGGACTTAGAGACCAGTTGGACCTAGAGTCAGACTTGAGGGGCTCTGGTGGAGGCCACTTGTCAGACAGTGTACACATGGCACCACTCACGTGCTGACAGTGTTTTGACAGTTTGCAAAATGCCTCCCTGTCATTTCACAGCACATCCCTCTCTAAATGATGTGCCATAGGTACATTGTGGTCTTCATCATGCTGGTGAAGAAGCTGAGGCCCTGAGAAGTCAGCAGCTGTCAGAGGCCAGCTCTGTGGGAACCAGGTGATCCTCTCTCCTGGGCAGGCACTTTCTATTAGGATTCATGATGAGCTAGAGTGATGACCAGGCAGACATAAACACATGGTCCCGGAACTTCATCAGAGAGGCAGGGTCCAGGGAGAGAGAGAAGTCAGGTGATTAGGGTCACATGGACAGCTGGAAACAGCTGGGCAGCTGAGGCACCACCTTACCCCAGTCCCTGGGCTAAGCACATGTTTTAGAGAGCAAGTCTTGCTCTAGGGTCTTCTGTCTTCTCCACAGTCCCCGTAACTGCTCAGGCGCATGGACCTCTCTTAATGCTATTTTAATTTCACATTTAAACACACCCTGCCGTCTTCCACTGGGGTAACCAGGCTCCTCGTTAACCTTTGCCTGCTTGTGCTGAGCCCCAAAACACTCCTTTCTGCCTCTTTCCTCCCTTCATTCAGGTCTTTTATTTTAATCTGAGAGTTAATAAGAGATTTGAATGCGTTCTCTCAGGACCCAGGGCTGTCCCTTCAGCCTGTTGCTATAGTAATTTTCCACATCACTAAAACCATATCTGTCTATGAGCACTCAGCTTATGAAAGGACACTCGAACACATGAACACATGCGCGCACACACACACACACACACAGACACAGTCATATACAGAGACACAGAGACACACACATACAGAGACACAGAGACACACACATACAGAGACACACACACAGACATAGTCATATACAGAGACATACCTACATACACACACACAGACACACACGTGTGCATATGCACACACACAAAGAGAGGCACACAGATACAGTCATATACAGAGACATACCTACACACACACAAAGACACACACAGTGAGACACACACACGTGTGCACACACACAAAGATAAACACGCAGACATAGTCATATACAGAGACATACCTACACACATACACACACACAAAGACACACACAGTGGCACACACATAGTGACACACACACCTCTTTTTCTTTCTTCTTCCTTATCACATCTGGAGATATCATCAGTGATGTCATTAAGAATGAAAATGGCTCCTGCAGGTTTCAGGGGATAAGAAGTAGGCTAAGGGGTCTTCTTTAGGGATAAGAGCTTCAGCTGAGTAAATAGATGTCTTTCCAGCATCCCTATGGAGAGTGGAGGCTGGAGAGGGGATGGTTCTTTCCAAGAGCGTTCCATGACTCTGGGCATAGCAAACTGATGTCCCCCAGGCCCTCACCCTACCCCCACCTCGATAACATTCTGAGTGTGTTGCTGAGATTTTCAAAAAGGTACAGAGAAGAAAATAAATGTCATTCACAACCCATCGCCCAGCCTTAACCTTTCCTAAAATCTTAATGTGTATTCTTTCTGCTTCAGAATCCTCCAATTATCCCATATTGCTTACACCTTCTGTAAGCAACTATTCTTCTTGCTCAACTATGTATCATGCATTTTCCCACGTCATTAAATATTTCTCTACAAATATTTTAGTGGCGCTATCATTTCCTATCATGCCGATGTCCCATAATTTATTTAACCATCCCTTCATCCTTGTAGAAACAGGTTGTTTTCAATCTTTTGCTATGATAAATAATGCGAGGGCACACATCTTCATACATAAATCTTTCTGCGACACATTCGTGCATATTTATTTAGCATATGCTCTTCCAAGCAGAATGCCAAGTTCAAGCGATATATGCCCTGAAGAGTTTGAGATGAGTTGCCACACTTAACTATTTTCATGCTCAGAAGTGGCATGCAGTGGGAAGTTCCTTTGAGTCTATCCTGCGTTTTCCCATCTCTTAGGGTTTTTCTGCAGCAGGAGGAGGCCCTGGGTTATATGTATATATTTACTTATTACATCATGCTTTCGAAGGCAATTGTCTATAATGATCCTCATTAGCAGACAGCTGCTCTGGTTGCCCTGTAGCCATCCTTTCTTACCCCCCCCCCCCCCCATCTACACTCTTGCATCTGTACAGCCAAACTGGTCGATGAGCAGGGAGGCTTTGGGGAAACCTGTTCCTTTGCTTTCTGACATGACATCGTGGTAGCCACAGGTAGGCAGTCTCTCCAGCAAGCCTGGACTTTTCCCCTGGGCTTTCATGGGACTCCATGTTCTTCCCTCTGGGAGCTGACAAGGACATTCTGGAACTCTGCTGTGCATGAGAGCCAGGCTCTGGCTGGTAGCTCTTGGCAGCTTCTCGATTTCAGGAGGCTTTGCACAGTAATCCCTTACTTTATTGAGTGGCTGTTCTAGCAACGAACTCCATGTTTACCCAAAATTCATGTCTTAAAAACCTAGGATCTCTTGTCTTTTATCTCTAGGATAACAGGCTTCACAAAATGGATTTTAACTACTGACTATGCCCCTTAGCCTGCTTCTGGCTGGATGCCTGTCAAAGGTATCTCATGTGGATCTAGGCAGTGTTCAAGGCAATGATCCTTTCATAGTAAAGATGTGAGTGTGTGTGGTGGGGTGTGGATGGAGGGTAGCATCCTGTCTGTCTTGAGAGTAGGGAAAGAAGTGTTGAGAAGGAGCCCCATGGAAACTTTGTATTCCACTGTAGCATCACAGGAACTTGATCTTGTTATAGAGCCCTTCTGCACTTCAGTGCATCCTGAACCTCAAGCATCTGGAGAGACACAAAGTTAAAAATGCTCTCAAAGTTATTTGAGGTCTAGGGGGAGAAAGAGGAAAATGCAATTATCCTGGTCTCGTCTCTCCCCTCCCCCAACGCAACAGTCATGACAAGGGCCATCTCCCAGTGGCCTGCGGCTGTAGGATATATTATGAAAATCTAACAGAGTGTCAGGAGGGATGAGGACCCTGGAGAGAAAGCCAGGCTCATTACTTACCTGATCTCCTTGTCACTTTCTATAGCACCTGTGACACTCAAAGCCAGGTACACTGACAGGGAAGGTTGGTTAGGGGTGTTTATGATGGCTTCAGACAAAAGGGCGGCTGTTTCAAAGCCACATTTCTCAGCTGTGGGATGACACCACACTAGTGTATGGTGATCAAGGGTGAGGCATGTCACAGGCAACTTGTTCCTTAGCAGAAATAAAGGAATCAAGTTTGCAAATGATTCACTTGATCTCCACGTGGCTGCAGATGCAGCCTATTCATGTTTCACCTGAATCCTGACCGAGGCAGGGTTCATTTGGGCATGCTCCGTAATCCTACTCACAGTCCCCCAGAGTACTGTGAGTGCACTTCCATCAAGCTTATCGTCCTTGAGGGGAGTATGGTTTGGTTAAAGGCTTTGGAATTCTGATACATATGAGCTCATACAAGTGACTTAGCCACTGCTATGTTAGTTGTCTCTGCTGAAAAATTGGAGTTGAGGAAGAGAAATAGTGTCTTTCCCCTTTGATTAACCCAATGTAGAAGGAAGGCTTTAGAGTACGGGGCTCAGACTGAACAGTAGATAAACCTTAGCCAATGTTGTTAGGACTCATGGAGATTATTCTCATATATTTCCTTATTTGCTTCATTTTTCTTAAATCCTTTCTGGTCCCTGTAATGCTCAGTCCTCGGTGAGAGAGTGTGTTATACACGAGAACACCAGATATGTAAGCGTTAGTCAGGGTGGGGAGTGGGGTGATGTGAAGCATGCTCCAGAGGCTAACGATTCTGTCTTCATCCTCTAACATCGAGGACCACTTGAGACCAGTCAAGGTGTTCTTTGTTTTGCGCTGAGGGTTAGTGGGCCAGGTAGATAGTAAACTTGGCACCCTACGCTCCTGTGCTTCCAGGGAGTGTCTGGCCTCTAATCCCCTTCTCTTTACATTGCAGGCAGCTGAGCTGGGGATGGTGTCAGCCTATTATACATACATCTTCACTAATCTGGTAAGACATTTTTACGGCCCTTCTCATTAGCACCATGTTGGCCAGGGTTAGTGGGTCATGAGGGGATGATGTCTAGAGGATGGTTCGTGGAGAAAGGGAGGCAAAAAGAGAAGAAGCCAGTCATAGTGTCTGACCCAGTAGCTCAGTGGGATCCTTATGCCAACACCTTTAGTCCCATGAAAATGGGAAATTGGAGGTGTTGATACCCCCTGCAGTGTCACTGGTTTTATAGCATGGATTCCTTGGGACAGCTGTGTGATGGATAAGCCTCCTGGGTGGGTACAGTTTCTGACCTGCAGTGGAGTTCTTCTCCATCATCATGATAACTCAGAAGGAGGAAAGCGAGGGCACAAGATGTATGCATGCCTGACAGTATGGACGTGTATCCCCAGATCATCTTAGCTAAAGCCCTTAGTTTACAGGTGAGAAAACTGGAAATTTACTAAACTTATTGATTTAAGTCCTAGCTTTGCCAAAATATTAGTCATGTGCCCTCCAACAAAGTACTGAGCTGTACATAGTGTGCTTCTCCGTTGGATAGGGATGTGAACAGCTACATCACTGGGATGTTGTCAAGTTGTATGATAATACTTGTGGAAGCATTTTGAAATTTTAAGGCATAAAAAATGTGAAAATTATTGTGGTATATAGACAATATGAGTTATATATATATATATTCAATTCAAGAGTAGTCCAGAAAAAAAAAACAAGCATTAAAAAATAATAAAAATAAATAGAGCTGGAGTGCTGGTGCAGAGGTTAAAAGAACACATATTGGTTTTGCAGAGGACCCAAGTTTGGTTTCCAGCTCCCATAGGGTGGCTCACAAGCACCTGTAACTCCAGCTCCAGAAGTCTGATGCTCCCTTCTGGTCTCTGCAAGAATCTGTATTCACACACCTGCGCTAACACACAGACGCATATAGTTAAAAATAAGATCTTTTAAAATGTATGGTTTTCAATTTAGGAATAATGATAAGATTTCTAAGAATTTGCAAAGATAGCTACACAATTTCTTGGCCGAACCTGAAGCCCACAAGGTTCCTTACAGCCACGCTATAGCCACACCTACCACACTTCTCCCTGCCATTTCTAATCTTTGGCAGCCACTGGCCTGTTCCCCATTAATTTAACTTTATAGTTTGAGGAAAGTGATGTAGTGTGTGACCTTCTGTGGCTGACATGTTCAGGTGGTGGAGAGCCCTAGGGACCCCCCCTGGGTTGGGTTGTTGCATCTCTAAGGTTTAGTTGCTCAGTTAACTGTTCATAGGCTAGGAGACATTTTGGTTCTCTTCAGTATGTTATTATATATATATATAATATCCTTAAGAGGAGTTTGTTTTGTACATCATCATTATCCTCACTACTATGATTAAATATCCGAGAAGCAGCAGCCTAACAGAGGAGCATAACCGTGGCTCACTGTCTAAGGGGAAAGGTGTGGTGTCTGGGACTCACACTGGAGGGGTGGAACTTGCAATGTAGCTCAATGAACAGAGTGAGATCCTGCTAGAAGTGGAGCCAGGGCCCTCCCCTCAGTGAGCCACTTCATTCAGCTTGACACCCCACCTTCCAAGAACTGCATGACCACCCCAGACAATACTGGCTGGGGACCAAGCATTCCAACACAGGAGCCTGTGAGGAATATCTTACATCTAAACAATGCCACCAGATACCCTCTTCCTCCAGATTTGACCCCTTGCATCCAGGTGCAGTTCTGAGAACTTCTTGTAAACCAGGTATTGGCCAGGTGTGAGGAATTGAAACTGAAGTAAGAAACCAAGCCTGGGCCTGGCAGGATGTCTCAGCAGGGAAAGACTCCCGTTGCCAAGCTCTATGACTAGAGGTTGATCCGCACACACACACACATACACACACATACACACACACACACACACACACACACACACACACACACACACACACACAAAGTGTTTTTTTAAAAAGAGAAGAGCTTGCCTTGTAAAAATCCAAAGTACCCTCTGACAGTAAAAAGCAGAAAATTTTATCCCTAGATATATTATATACTGCATCAGCTCCTTAGGCAGGGACTGGATGCTCAGCAAACAGCAAAAGTTCTGGAAGAAATCAGCATCCTTCTGTCCACACAAGGAAAGGACAAGTGGCCCTGGATGAGGAACTGCACTTTCAGTTACTGGCATGTCCAGGAAACAATGAGAGCCTTCAAACTCGGGCATTCCCAGGGGTATGAACTATTTGGTTTTTTATTTACTATCTGTTGACATCCTTCTGTGAAAAATGACCAGCGAGTCGAAAAAGTCTTGCTAAGTTAAGGAACCATATATAGCCTCATAGCTTAGACTCTTCATTCTTACAAAGAGAAAGGTTGCTTTCTAGTAAGCATCTTCTTGCTGACGCTGTGCATAGGATGGCTTAGAAGGCCATGAAGTCTTCCTCCTGGAATCCAGCGGCCAGGTCTCCTCAGCTGTCCTGCAGTGTTAAGAGATGTTTGCCTACAGAGACAGGCTTGGATTCACTGTAGGACTCACAATGGACATTCCTCTCCTGGGGCTGCTGTGGAATTGTTAACCCTGATACATTCATGGCCCAAGCAAGTTACCAGAGTTGAAAGTCTAGAGAGGATGAAGCAATTCCTTTCTTCGGGTATAGGCTCTCCCTCCACCAGGGCTTGGCAGAGTCATCCCCCATGGTGTGGACTTGAGGGCACACGGTTGGCCCATCAGACCATCTGACTGAGAGCTAACATTAGGGTGTATTGTATCTGTTTTTAGTAGTACAAGCTGGCCTCTTGTCTCAGCTTCCTGAGTGCTAGGATTACAGGTGTGCACCACCATGCCTAGCCTATGGCATTGTTCATTAAAGTCTGGTGTGCTCACAGAACACCATGCATGTTATATATGCACAGAGCAAAGAGCTGTCTCCAAGTGAGCACACCTGTGTAAGCAGCCTCTCCATCCAGAAATAGAATATCACCAGCACCCCAGAAGTACCCCCACCCTCTTCAAAATATAAAATAGAATTCCTTTGTTTGCCATTTTTTTTGCTTTCTATCTAACATTGCAGCTGTAAGTCAGAGAATTAGCATGTAAAAGGGGAGAGGAGGATTAGGTTATTCCCACAGCAATGCAAATGGGTTTGCTTAAGGTGATGAGGCATCTGGGGCAGCCTGGGCAAGTTAGCAGGAGAGAAAAGAGATTGAAGTCCAGTCAGGCATGTTTCCTTCTGAGGGCCTGGCGGGGGGTAAGAACAGAGAGGGGAAAGAAGAAAAGCAGATGGATGAGGTGAGGTTGCCTACACTGTGCCAGCCTGCCAGGGAGGCACCTTGCACCGAGCAGCAACAGCAGTTAAGGATGGAGCTGGGCATTTCCATGCCTGAACCACTCAGTAGATGGAAGGAGTTCCCCAAACAGTGGTCTGAAATAGAGTTGCTGGTTTGGATGTTTAGGAAGATGGCATCCGCCATACTGTGTATCATCTCTCTCTCTCTTCTTGGAGAGTTCTCTAGTGGGGAAAAAATACACTGTCAAGTCAGGAGCCGCAGGTTCCAAGTCCTCTCATTCTTGTCTACTTGGGGTGACTTTAGGTGAACTGCACAGACTCTCAGAGCCCTGATTTTCTCATTTTGGAGATAGCAAAACCTTACGATGTTGCTGCGAAGATACAATGAACTGTATGTGCAAAGTTTTCTGTGTCCCTAAGGAGCTGTATTGTTTTACATAGCAGGATACCTTTGCTGTTCAGAGCTTCCCTCCTGGTTGGAGGGTACCAGGCCAGTAAGAATAGCTCTGCACTCAGCCTCTGCACCTAGAATTAACAGGACTCCTTGAAAACTCACATTTCAATGGGGAAGCAGAGATCGCTTTGAGTGATTCTGCCTGGGAAACGATCAAGAAAGCAGAAGCAGGACCGCTGCAGAAATCAATCAGTGAGAGAATGTTCTGGAAGCTTCTCATTGGTGCCTCGGCTTTTCAGCAGGAGCAAAAATCCAGTAGAAATAAAACATTGTTTTAGGGACAGCCATACTTGCTGGGGTTTTTGGAGTTCTGGAAGCAGAGCAGAAGGGATTCTCCCTGCTCCATCCTCCACACGGATGCACCTGGCTCTCCTTCTTCTTCATTCTCTCAGACCCACAGTGAACCCCATCTTGTCCTCACTTTCTGGCTTCTGCCACAGCGATATGAGTTCTCAGATCTGCCTCTTGAAAGCCAGCATGAAAAACTGGAAAAGACCCAGACCTGGGCATTTGATAGACAGGCTTTTAACCTTCGAGTGTGAGCAGCTACCAGCTGTGCAGACTACTTAACCTCTCTGAGCTCTGGTGACCTCTTATGTCAGTGGCTCTGTACCTAGTTCAGGAGAGCAATTGGCTCACAATATGAGTTTAATAAAGGGGAGTTATGATGACAGAGAGTCTGGGCTTTGCTTCTGGTACGTTAAAAGGAACAGGAAACACATATTTTGCTTCCCGAAGAATGATTCCTAAAATACCATTTTATTTATTTCCAGAGAATGAGCACAACCCAGTAGTTCAGTTATTATGCATGAGCATACTTGCCATTGCAGAATGTGTGTGTGTGTGTGTGTGTGTGTGTGTGTGTGTGTGTGTGTGTGTATGTGAGTAATTACTGAGTATTGACCAGGCCCCTGTGCCTCAGTCTCATCCAGGTGTTAAGAACACTGATTGACGTAGGGCATCTATAATAAATGAGTTAAACTGACAGCTCTGGTTCGATCTGTTGATTACCTATAGCAAGAGTTGGGACAAGATGACCAATCATAAATTAAACATTAAGCCACCAAATTCACTGAACTCTGTTCATGCTACACAAAGCACAGTTTCTTTCTCAGTCAGGACCTGGGCATTGGGGAGAGTGTGCAAGGCAACCTTAAACTTTGAGTGACATGCGGAATTGATGTAAGAAGTGTTGCTGAGCCAGGGGGAAAAGCGGGGCTGCTCTTGGGTATCTAAGAGTGTGTCTATGGTTTAGAAACTAGGCCGGTAGACCCAGGGAATGCCTAGCTCAGTGTCAGAGGGACAAGAAGCTAAAAGATGATGAGACAAACACTTCATCAGGAGATAGACCTGTGTTTGGGACAGCGCCCCTGTGCTGGCCAGGATAACAGCTTAGTAACTGTAAGTATTTGGACGTAATAGTGCTCATTCACAGCACACAGCAAGTGGACTTTCATCCTGTCATCTATTTCAAGATAGATTTAGGGGGTGCTCATATCGGTGCTTTGGTGGATCAGTGAAGCAACTTCTTGTCCCCATTCATGGTACTAATCAGTCAAGAATCAGTTTCAGTGGAGTAAGTCTTGGATCAGCAGGTGGGACCGGCACCTGGTTGATGTGGGAGCCCTAAGGCAGAGGGTCGTCTCATGGGGCTCAAACCACAAGGTCACAGAAAGCTAGGGGTGCACATGGCTAGAGGTCAAGATCATAAAAGGTGATAGGAGGAAGCAAGGCCTGGCCAGCAGGACAGGTAAGGGCTGAAGTGAGCAATCACGGACCAACGCAGGGACAGAGCAGAGCAAGCAAAATCACTGTGTAAAGACATAAGGCAGTATAGGCATAGCCCACAGAACTGGTTCCTGGTTCAGAAGTCACTCAACCAACCTTTCTTCTTTCTCTTCTATGTCTTCTTTCTTCCTACTTTCTGTTTTTGAATTGTTTTTCTTGTGAAAAGTATATGTAACATCAAATTTTGCATTTTAAACCTCTTTAAGTTTACAATTCAGTGATGTTGACATATTCCCACACATAAACAAATCATCACCACCAATTCTAAAACTCAAGAAAATGCAAAAACAATAGCTCCTGTTCCTCTGCTCTCAGCTCCTGGCAGCCTCCGTTCTTTCCTCTCTCTGTGGGTTCACTTCCAGTAGGCGACTCATTTTCATGACGTTATACCATATTATAGTTTGTGTCTGGCTTATTTCACTCAGCATACTATTAGCTAGGTAATCTATATGGTGCCATGTATCCGAATTTAATTTCTTTTGTTTTGACAAAAACTTCTTTCTATATTTTGATTTAAAAAAAATACCCACAATAAACCTTACCATTTTAGCCATGTTTAGTGGCAGTAGGCATTCTTGCCTTATTGTGCCATTGTGATCACCCTCTATTTCTACAAGGCTTCCCATCTTCTGAAACCAACACTCTGTGCTTATTACACAGATGCTCTGGTCTCCTCTTCCTCCAAGCCTCTACCTGCCCCCAAACCAGACATCTACATTCTTTCTGTGAAGATGACTATGTGCTGCATAAAAACGCAATCATAAAATATTTATCTTTTTTGGTCTGCCTTATTTTAGGTAGATTAATGTCTTTAAGGCTCATCCTTCTTCAAGCTGAATACTATACCGTGGTGCATGTTAACTACATTTTGCATATCCATTAACCCATCAGTGCATATGCAAGTTGTTTGATATTGTGACTGGTAGTCCCATGAACATGGGTATGCAAATATCTGTTCCAGTTTCTGAATTTCCTCCTCCTAGGTACATTTGTAAGGAGAGAACTCACTGAACTAGATGGTCATCACACTTTAATTTATTGGGAAGTCGCCAAGCTGTTTTCTAGAATGATTGCACCATGTTTCATTCCCACCAGCAATGTACAAGGGTTTGACTTTCGCTACAACCTTACCACTACTTCTTATTTTTCATTTTTTAAATAAGAGTCATTCTGGTAGGTGTGAAGTGGTATAAGCCTCTTCCCTCTAGTTTGTGGATTGGAAGAGTCAGGACCCACAGATGTACGTGAGGGAACTTCTAATGAAGAAGCATCGTAATAAGAGAGAGTAGCTGGTATTTAAGAGCTTACTCCCTGATGGACAGGGGAGAAGCCCCACTTTTGGAGCGCTCAGTGCATGTATGAACCTGGAGGCTCTTGGCAGTTCAGTTTCTTCATTAGTTAAGAGGTGAATAGTGGTAATGCCTGTCTTTAGAGGCTCTGAGTAGGAATTTAAAAATAGCTGTTGGTAGCACTGTAGCCAATAAGCAGTGCTAACTGCTCTAGCTAAGAAACCCACAAACCCCACAGCTTCACACAGTGACAAGCACAGGAATCCCTTACTACAGAAAGGAATGAGTTCTAGACCCTTTGTGAATATATATATATATGCAGATGTTCAAGTCTCTCCTTCAAATGGTGTAGCATTTTCTCCCATATAGCTTAAACCCTCTCTAGATGAATACTTATTATAATGTCAATGCTAATATTTATCATATGGCATCATTTAGGGAACGTTGACAAGAAAAGTGTCTGTGCTCAGCACAGACCTAATGTCCCCTTACTCTTTTTCAGCCAGCTGTTGGGTTAAATACATGGTGTCAAACCGATAGATATAGAAAGCAGATTGTACATTTCTTATTGGAAATTCCACAAGGGTGTGCCTAATAGTAATGGCCTCAATAAGAGCATTTAGGGTCACAGGCATCTTTTAGCTTATAATGTGCTTCATAGAGGTCAGCGGAGGGGAAAAAAAGCATGGGGACTCACACAGAATAAGTTATGGGTCAAGGCTTGACACAGTCTGATCACTTCTTACAATTCTTTGGCCAGATCTTACCAAGTGGCTGCCACATCCCTGCAAAGGTATCTGAAAAATGTAGTTTAGCTGTGTCCCTAGGAAGAAGGGGGTATAGGTTTTCTTACTAGCAGGGTATATCTGCCACACGACTGAATTACTAATTGTCACTGTGAAACTCTTTGTGAATGCTGCAAGAGCAATTGGCACCAGGACCCTGACTTGTCTGTTTAGAGGATAAACTGATCCTAAGAGCAGATGTTGACTCCCTGGTTACCAAGGTTACTAGGGGCTTAGAGTGTGCCTCCTGGATGGGGTGCAGACAGACTAGTTATGGATATAACTTCATTTGGCCATTGAGTGTAATGAGATAGAGTCTCTGTCCTCCAGCTTGTCTTTGGCTGTGGCTGGAGGAATCTTTGTTTCACGAGACACTTGCGAGTTGAATACAGGACATGAAGAATTAGGACTCTGGGCACAATCCCTGTCTGCTAGTGTGGTGGTCGTGTCTGAAAAGAGGAGGTGATAGAGGGAACTGGATTTGAACTAATAATTCTGGAGGATTTCTCCAGCTGCTAATGAACTTGGGAAATGCTGCCGTCACTCCCTAATAGGAAAGATAAGATCACCCTAATCTGTTGTCAGAGAGCTCAGACAGAGGAGGTGCCATTGGAGGGCTGTTTCCTCAGTAGGGAGAAGTGCAGATTTAGAGGGAAAGTCAGAAGTCTTGTGGAATGTCAGTGAAAAGCAGGACATCACAGGCACCAGGAGCCTGGACTGCCTCCAGCCTGAATCTCTGTCAGCACCCTCAATTTCCACTGCTGTTGTGTGGTGCATGTGTAGACAGGGGAATCTAGAGAGGAGCTACAGAGGCATAGTCATGCCAGCAGGAGGCCCTGGTTTGGCAGCTAAGGCACTGGAACACCAAGAGCCAGTCCTGTGCTGACGCTGGGTAACAGTGATAACTAGCTGTACTTACTGTTTATTGAATGACTTCTGTGTGCGGGACTCGGTAAACACGATTCCATGGTTATTTTCTCATGTAAGCCTCACATCAACTCCAGCAAAAACAGCTATTTTGTTCCTATTTACAAGAGCCGGGGCTGCTAATGCCTTGATCTCCTGCTTGTAGTGAAGCCAGATCATAAAGCCAGACAGTTAGCTCTTAACCGCCTCACTCAGTCATCCCTTTGCCTCCCCAAAGTCATCCCTTCTTGCCAAGCTTCAGTTTTCCTTCTGTACGTTATGGGGTTGCTTGAGGTGTGATCTCTGAAGGTCTTTCCAAGCCTTGGACTTGTTTCTCTGTGCATTGTTTGGGAGCAATCTAATTCACAATGTCACGGGGATGGGACCATTTCCTGTAAAGAGAGGAAAATTGACACACTGGACGGAGGCCCCACGTGGGCCCGCTGAAATAGCTTCTGTTTAGGTCTTTTCTGTCAGGAACTGTTGCCCAGGTCCCAGCAAGCCTTTGGTAATCACCCTTCCGCATTCCAGGCTCTACCTGTTTCAGCAACGTAGACACGCACAGCTGGCCGTCCTCCTCTTGGTTCCTTTTATGCCCAAGCAGACCCAAGTTTGTATTTATTTTTCAAAGGTTTATCAGCGAGATTAGCCATAAGTAATTGAAATTGCTAAAATTATTACAGGAAGGGGAGCCAGGGCAGACACACACAGAGAGAAGGCAATTAATTTCAGGAGAAAGGGTGAATGCCATTATCCCAGTCTTCTGCCTCTGTCTTTGGCAAGCCAGCCCTGTCCATCTTTCAGGTGCTATTTAAATATCACTCCTCCACTGAAGTCATCCTGACACATCACGAGGTGGCATGTGTTGTCACCTTCACAGCTGTGTGTGTCTGTACGTGTATGTATGTGTGCATGCACACACATATGCACATGGATGCACTCATGTTCAGAGAAGGACATCACATGTCTTGGTCTGCTGCTCCTCATCTTGTTCCCTCAAGGCAGGGTCTCCATCACTGAACCTGGAGTTCGCTGTTTTCAGCTACGCTGCCTGGCTGGCCAGCCAGTTCCCAGGATCTGCCTATCTCAATATTTGAACACTGAGGTTCAGGCATATGTGACCTAGATGAATGTTAGATATTCAAACCCAGGTCCCCACCCACTGAGCCATCTCACCAGCCCCACTCACAGTTTTTTATCCTCCTCCAGGCGCTAAGATTCATAAAGTCCAGACAAATCTGTCTAGTCCATCTTTGGACCTCTAGCGGCTGATTGGGGCATGACAGATGTTCAATCAGTGTTTATTGGGTGAACGAATAGATTCTTTCTTCACATTGCAGAGTTCTGGGGCTGAGAGTGCTGGCTAGAAGATGATAGTTCAACATCTTACATCCAAAATGAATTCAGTTCATCCCACCAAAGCTCTCCAGCTAAAAGGAGCCTAGGGGGTTGGCTGTAGTCCAGCCTGGGAGTGCTGGACTCGCTTCCCTATCCCACATAGTCACTGGTAATTGCTGTGTCTCCATTGTCCTTCCTCCCATCCTAGCCTGGACAGATTTGGATGTAAGGGTGTAAGGACCTGGCACTGTCGTTTATTTAGGATCCAAGTGGTAGGGTTTGGACCTCTGCTGAGGGTGGGAGATGTTAAAACCTGAGGCCTAGGCTGGCACTGAGTATGATCATGGCAGAACGAAAATGGAATTAAAGGCTAGCCATGATCGATTGTGCTGGGTGGCTTCCTTGTTATGGCCACACTGTGCCCTGGTGGTCTTGGTTCCTGCAGCACCCGACTCATGGAGTGAGAACCTGAGAGTCTTGAGAACGAATCCAGTCCTCCAGATCTGAAAGGTTATTTTTAGACAACTTATTTCCCCTCCCCCATGCTGGGCACAAGAGGTCAGACAGCCTCTTCACAGTGTTGTGTGACATCAAGGGTGAGAGCGCTATATTTTCTAGAAGCAGGCAGGGCCTCAGATGACATCTGAGACAGGGCCACGAGTCGCTGCTGTGGCAGCCACTCCACCTCTCAGACTCTAGATTAGAGACTTTTCTTGTTGCTATGACAAAATGTCCAAGGAAAGTAACTTAGGAAGTAAGGGTTGATTTTGGTGGAGTGTGACAGGATAGAGTCCACCATGGCAGGAAGACGAGGGGGCAGGAACATACAGGGTGGGTCGAATCATATTGTATTTATAACCATGAAGCTGAGAGAGATGAGCACTTGAAAAACCAAGCCCCACTCAGTTCTTCTGTCATGCATCCCAGAAGCTAGTACTGGGGATGCTATTGTCTTCATTCAGAGTAGATTGTCTCACCTCAATTCAAGTTTCCCTAAAGCACCCTCACAGGCACGCCCCAGGGTTTGTCTCCTCCAGGATTCTAATCTCATCAACTGGCAATCAAGATCAATCATCACAGACCCTTTGCTAAAGGCGGATGATAATGCTTCATTGAGGAGAGTGAAGGTTTCTAATCCTTCTCCTTGTTCCCAACCCCTTTCTCAGAGTTGAATATTTCCGTGCTCAGACCTCATTTTCCTGATTACTGTCTGGATTTCCTCAATTCTGGAGTGCTCATCAAGGGGAAAAAATTGTCAAAATTGGGCTTGCCTAGTTAGAACTATAGTTTCTGGGATGCCTGATTTTTTTTTTCCAGATTGTTCACACTTTCATTGAAGGAGTACAACAGACACACACACACACACACACACACACACACACACACACACACACACACACACACACACACACACACACACACACACACACACACACACACACACACACACACACACACACACACACACACACACACACACACACACACACACACACACAACCCCGCCAGCCAGCCAGCCAGAACAATAATCCATCAGTCGGACAACTTTCCTGGTGCCAGAGCAATTGATTCTAAAGTGTAGTTTATTGTAAAATTATTAAGAGTCCCTACATATTTCAGCTTTATTGAGCCCTTTAGGAGAGCCATTCTGCATATTCCAGTATGCTTTGGTGAATAAATAAGTATTTATTTCAACTCAGGGTGGAATAATGAAGTGAAAGCTCCCTACGCGTCTGTCTGAGCTGTGAATGTCTTGCCCCACCCCCACCCCCACCCACCCTGCCAAATGAAAGCCTGAGAGGTAGCAGGTGCTGCGGTAACAGATGTCTACTGGGCCCACACAGCCTGTAAAGGAGGCGTGGAGAGCCAAAGGAACCTAACTCTTCTGAATGTGTGCTCTGAGTCACTGCTTCGGAAATGTAGATGCATTTATAAAGAGCAGTGGTATGGGGGAATCCAGAGGCATTAGCTAGGTTTTGTGGGGTTTTTGTTTGTTTGTTTGTTTTTTGAGAATTGGAGTTGGGGGTTTAACTCAGTGATAGAGAACTTGTTCAAGGCCTTGGGTTCAATTATTTTCACCAAGAAAAACAAAACAGACGATCAAAAAACCCAGACAAATTTACAAAAAAAAAAAAAAAAAAAAAAAAAAAAAAGCCCCTTTTTTCCAAGGTAACTGGCACACACAGTCTTTACTGGGTATTGTAGTCACACCTTTAATCCCAGTGCTTAAGAGGCAGAGGCAAGCAGATCTCTATACATTCAAAGCCCTCCTAGTCTACATTGTGAGTTTCAGGACAGTCAGAACTAGCTAGAGAAACCCTGTCTCATGATGGTTAACAGAACCTATATAGCTCTTGGTCTCGGTTACATGGTTATAAGATGATTAACCAGCCAAAATTAAGCTATTTCCCCTGGAAAACAGGAAATCAGCTTGTGCTTGTTAATTTTAACTGACACCTTGATACAACCTAGAATCACCTGGGGAGAGAGTCTTAATGAAATGTCTTTAGATCACATTGGCCTGTGGGGGATTGTCTTCATTATTTATTGGCATAAATGACAGAGCCCATTGTGGGTGGCACCATTTCCTAGGCAGGGGTTCCTGAACAGTGTAAGAAAGGAGAAACCTAAGTAAGAGCAAGCAAACAAGCAAGGTAATATGCGTTCATTTCTGTCTGCTTTTGACTATGGGCCTGCTTCTACTTCCTGCCTTGACTTCCCCTCAATGATAAACTATAACCTGGAAACTTTAAATTAAACAAACCCCTTTCTTCCCCAAGTTGCTCATTGTCAAGGGTATTCATTCTGTCACAGCAACAGAAATGAAACTGGAACACAGCTATGCTTATTCAGCTAATGTCTATTATATCCCCCATATCTGGTTGGAAATACAAGGTCAGCTTAATGTGGCCCAGTGGGATATGTCTCACCAAGATCTTAGTCTAGTAATGTAAGTGTTGGCATCCAGAAATCTAGAGAAGGGAGCATTTTGTGCTTCTTGGGGAGCTTGGAGAAAGACTCCCAGACATGGCTTCTTTATAGAATGAATTAGAGAACAGAACCAGAGAGCGATTGAGGGCAGAGTAAGCTACAACACAGGTGGTGGCCAGAGCAGAGCAAAGAGACAGAGACAGAACCAGCATGGGGGGTTCTGTTGTGTGGTAACCCCTTTGCAGTGCTTCTGCCTTTTCTAGCATTCATTTGGAATCAGCAGCCACAATCTTGTCTTGGTTGTTGTGCCTGTGCCTTGAGATCCTAGACAAGTCCTGCCTCCTTTGGGGAGAGGCCAAAAATCTCTGATTGTTTTTGTTTTTCAAGACAGGGTTTCTCTGTGTAGCCCTAGCTGTCCTAGAACTTGCTATGTAGACCAGGTTGGCCTTGAAGTTATAGATCTGCCTGCCTCTGTCTCCCAACTGTTGAAATTAGAAGCCTGTGCCAGCACTGCCCTGCAAACTTCTCACTTCTTAAATGCAGCTGACTTTATGAATTTGGATGGCTACATTGCATGTGTTTAGATGAATTTTTCACCAAAGGAAGTGACTTTCCTAACCAGGGTCTTCTAGTGTCCTCATCAGCTTGCTTGTCCCTTCTGTTCCTTCAGCTGACCAGAGCCCCTAGGTTGGGAAACACCGTCTTGATCTCGCACATTCTTTTGCCCAGAAACTTCTGTCCTGTGTTTCTCAGAGCCCTTCAAATCCACTTCATGAGGAGGTGACAGTAACTAGTGACAGCCCTGAGTTTCTTTGGTCATCGGAGCATCTAACTAAGTTTAGTCACTGTGAAGATAAGTAAACAACTGGAGAGAAAGGTGGTTTGCCCAAGTTCTCACAGAGCGCTAGAGTCCTGAGAGGAGGCTTTCTCACAAGAGGAGGCTTTCTCACTGGTGGCTCACATTTGTCTAGGGCAGTATTAACAGAGCACTGACTGTGCCCTGCTGATGTTTGAGAAACAGGGTGGCAACCAACGAAGACTTGATCTCTGAGGAGGCCACACTGGAGAGAGAGAGGAACCCAGGATGATTGTAAATCAATGGGGGCATAGTCAAGTGATAGATACAGCACAGAGTGTTGCAGGGCTATCAGAGATGAACCCCCGAGTTGTCTAGAAATTTATAGATGCTTAGGTGGAAGCCCTGCTTGTGCCATATACTCAAGGATTCTGGGATGATTCGGTGGAAGCTCAATCCCCACCCCCAGAACCCGCTCGTAAGAAAGCCCCAAGACTCAAGACCATGTTTACAGGCAACTTAAGACCTGGTCTTCATACCTGCCCTGGGCTCCCTTCCTTGTCTTACCCAAGAGTCACCCAGGAGTTGCTTTGCTCTGCTCAGATTAAACTTGAATGCTTATCTTTGTTGTCACCCTGTTTGGCAAACATTGACAAAGGTGTCCATCTGATTAGCGGTTGTTCTGAACCACCACAGAGCATCTATGCTGTCACCCAGAGCCTCAGCACCTTTCAGAAAGGAGTTTCCAGTTACTACCTCAGGCATTCCTCATCTGCTTGTTCATGTCCCTACCCCACCTGAAGAGGACCCTCCTGACTCCTGCAGACACACCTGCCTTACCTTGGTAACCAGATGGCACAGCAGTGCTCAGGTGTGTGATAGTGAGCCTATGAGGCCCAGGGCAGGCTCCTCCTTATACTCCAGCTCTGAGAGAGATGAAGACCTAATTGGCTCATATCCATTTTCAACCATTCTGTAGTCCTGGGTTTGGGGCTGCTTTTACTTTGAGGTAGTTTGCCTCATACCTCATCCCCTCACTCACTGGACATTCTGGTTAGTTGGTTCTCATGGACCCCAGCTCTCACCATAGGGGGAAAACAATTTGAGGGACTAAGAAGTGCAGTTCTTCACCTTCCATGCAGCTTGAGGTAACTGACTACCTGTGCTCATTAAGGGAAAGGTCCAGTCTCGGAGGTCTTCATCTCTCCTTATGAGAAACAGTTATGAGCAGCCATATCCTCCCAGTCGAGTGAAGCAGTTCCTTTGTTGCAATGTCCCCCAGTCCAGAGCATATACCAGGTTCTATACAGCAAAGTCTAGAAGTTCTGACTAGACTAGATCTAGATAGCTGGGGATGGAAAAGTGGGAAGGAGTAGCTCTGGATCCCCTGGGCAGGATTTCAGCATCATCGAGACAGGTCAGTACTGTGCCCATTGGCCTCTTCTGCTCCCAAAGGCTGTCATGGCTCCCTAGCAATGTTGTTCCTTCCTCATGTCTTAGGGTTCGCAGCTCCCATCATCGGGGATGAGGGTAGACCCTGGGCCAGAGTTCTCCTAGCCGACATTTCTGAGCAGACAGCACCAGCTTTAAGATCAGTCCAATCCCCTCTGCTTGGGCCCTGGGGCAGCTCAAAATTTTGTTTTCTTTTTCAGACAGTGGTACTCATCTCTTTGGATGAGGAAGATTGTTTAGCCATTGTCTAATTGATAATCTTCAGGCCTGTGTTTATGACAATTGGCCTGGGGCAGATACTGTGACAAATATACTGACTTAGGTCCACTGGGGACTTGTGTTTTTCCTATTTTCTTGCTTTACACAGGACAGGCTACCCTTGTGAAAGAGTACGGAAGAGTGAGAGGTCCTTCCCCCTCCCATTCCCCCTCCCAAATACCCTCTTCATGAGTGCACAACTTCCTATACTCTTGTGACTGTTCCAAACGCAAATTGTCTGTACAAGCAAGACATTAACTTCAAGTATCCTCCACTTGGATCATGATTCCCCTTCTCCTCTTCTCCCTGGCTCAGGCCTATTGATTCTTCAAGGCCCATTAGGTGACATCTCCACAGAGAAGCCCTCTGTTGAAAAGTTTAAACCCTCCAATAGTGAGTAAAGCCATCAATGTAATAAGTTGCATCAGGCCAGGTAGAGATACTTGTGTTTCATCCATTTAATATAAGGTGGAACTCACACCTCATCTTTCCCTTCAGCTCTCTGGCACACACTTCTGAGTTTCTCCTGAGCCCAAGTGAGCTTCTTATTGGCTGCTCATAGGAGACAAATCACATTGAAATAAGAACCAGGCTCTGGGGACTTCTCTGACTTCTTAGGAAACATACTGGAAATGCCCCTCTGACTGCCCAGGCCATCTGTCCAGTAGGGTTTAGGGAGAGAGAAAGATAGCTTTGACCCCTGCCACAGAGTTTTTAAACATTCAGAAGTTCCATTAAGTCAGGGAGAGACACCTCACCGCCTCTACTGTCTGTTAATCCAGAAATCTCAAGGTGTCTACCCTCAAGAAGATCTATTAGTAAAATCTATCCATTCTCACAAGCTGGAGTTGTAGCAATGATTGTCTCTGGTTCTGGGTGTAACAGTGAGCTACATGTCACTCCAAGCACTTACATCAAGATCTTTGTATGTAAGGAGTGAACATGTGTATGTGTATAGAGACCAGATGTCATCCTTTGGTCTTGTTCCCCAGACATCTTGATATCAGGATGGATATTTCCATCCTGGAGTCCTCAGCAAGTAGGCCCTGCTGGCTAACCATCAGACTCCAGCAATCTACCTATTTTGATGTGATTATGAGTGCATTACACAATGTCCAGGCTTTTGTGTGTGTGTGTGTGTGTGTGTGTGTGTGTGTGTGTGTGTGTGTGTGTGTGTAGATCCTAGGAATCGAACTCAGGTCTTCATGATGTTATGGTAAGCGGTTTACAACTGAGCTATCTCCTAGGCCCCATATTCAAGAACTTTAAACAGTGACCCTACAAGGTAGAGTTGTGGTTCTGTGAAGTAGGAAAGTGAGAGAGGAAGTTGAATGTTGTCTAAGTTTCTCCAGCCACTTGGTGTGTGAGAAAACTTGTCATTTTTCCTCCCTGCCGGTCTCTGTTTATGGCATTGATGCACTGTATTAGTTTTCCTTCACTGTGTGAGGAATGACCACCATTAGCAGCCTTTGTAGGTAGGTCATCAGCTTGGCTTAGCGTGATGGAGCTTTGCTCAGGCTGGCTGTGTTGAGCCCAAGACTCTCATCCTGACTCATTGCTGTCACTGGTGGAATTCACTTCGTTGAGACTAGAGGGCTGACATCTCCATTTCTTGCTGACTATTGGCTTAAGTAAGGACTGGGCATCTGGAGCAGATTTCTAGCCTTTGTCCACGGCCTGTTTCCTTTCATCAGAGGAAATGCCACTCTAGCTCCAGCCCTTACTCCTTAGATTTCTTTGATTTTTTCTGTCCTACAACCAGCCAGGAAGAACTCTGCTTTTAAAGCACCTATGGGCAAGTTGGATAAAGTTTGCCATGTGGTATAAACTAGTCACAAAAGTAAAGCTCACGTAGTCCCAGTTTCAGGGATGTAGTGTGCATGTGTGCATGTGTGCATGTATGCATGCATGCGTGTGTGCGTGTGTGTGTGTGTGTGTGTGTGTGTGCACTTGTGTGCGTGTAGGGAGTTAGGAAGTCCTAAGTGTCACATAGAATCATACCTACAGTATCTGCTGATTGTGTATATTAACTGTTTCCTTTTCCTTTCCCCTTTACCACCAGTGGGAGCCAGACAAGGCAAAAGGTAGCCAGAGGACCAGGAAGGGTGACTGGAGACAGTTGTGGCAGGAATCAGTCCAGTGCCTGACCCTATAGCAGATAACACCTGGCTCCAGGCAGAGTACATGTCTGGACCTCAGACAATGCTATGTAAACAGAGTTCTTGAGGAAAGACAGCAGGGTAAAAGGGGAAACTGAGGCCTTTTAAGACTTTAGAAGCTTTTAGGAATGCTTTCTACCCTGAGGAATTCTGGTCCTGCTGGGAGCAGTGTTTAGGATTAATGACTGTTTGAGCAGCACAAGGGGAATGAGATCAAAAACACACCATGGCAAATCATATTATTATTATTATTATTATTACATTATAAGTGCTATTGTATTACAAGCACCATTAGGAGTAGCAAGTGCTGTTACTATTAAGCAATTCAGCGTCTCCATCCCCCCACTCAGTGTCAAAGGCATCCACAGCTCAATTAATCACCACTGGAGGCATCCTGCATCCTAGCTCTGTGGAACTGCCGGCAGCTTTCATTCACAGCCCAAAGGTAACAGGTTACCTGTAATCTTGTCAAAAACTTCACCTTGTGACATCTCTCATAAATTCCAAAGACCAGCTTTTTATCTGGGTCAGAAAGTTAAAATCTTCCTCAACTCTTTCCGAGTTTATTGCTCCTAAAGATCCTTTGGAGGCTCCCCATTCCTCTAGAGTAAAGCCCAATCTCATGAAGCCACTTACAAATGTGCCCCTTGGCTGCCTCTGGCCTTTCCCCTCACTCCCTCCCCGCCTCTGGGCCATCTGCTGTGCATGCTTCTGATTGTTGAAACCACCTGAGAACATAGCAGTCTGGAACACATCATAGTCAGCAAGCTGCCCACCTGCTGTAGAAGAGGTGGGGCAAGCAGAGTCAGTAAAGAGGCAGAGATCTCCGATTGACACCTTCACTCATCCTTCCAAAACAACTGTACCAGGGCAAGAAGGGAGGTGCCTTGGGTGTGTGTCTACATGCCTGATGATAATGCACCAGGACCTTGGGGAAGGAAATACTGACCTAATATGAAGATAAGATGTCTCACTAGGGCTTCTGAGTACAGAGGATCTCAGATGCAAGGACTTGGTACCTGATAAAGGAGGCAAGCTTGTAAAGAAGCAGTAACTCTCTTTAGCCCATCGGCAGAAACACAAGGTGGCCACCGTTTTTCATATAATTTTCACTCTCGGAAGCTTACACGGCACGGCTAACAACATAGTTAACAACTACTTACTTAGCAGCCAGAGACAGAACAGTCTTCTCAATTCAAAACCAAGACAGTCCCAGCTGCTGCAGAAGGGGAAGGAGGGCTTCCTACCTGGCCTCTATCTTCCTCTTCGTGGGAGCAAATGATGGACAGCTCTGTAAAGGTGGTTACACTCCGAAAGTATGTTTCCAGGAGAACATTAATTTATTTAATGACTACTTTGAACACTTGCAGAGCAGAAGCACTGGTGCAGGGCCGGGGACAGAGTAATGAGCAAGACAGAATATACTCGGCCTGTGAAGTCCTGTTTGCGGGCTCACACTGGGAAGGCAAAGCAGAGAAGGGACAAGGTTCCTGGGAAGAGTAGATATGCATGTCCGGGTCATGGAAGTAAATGAATAGGAAACATGCAGTGAGAAGAATCCAGAAGAGCTTGGAGATGGGAGGTTTGGGGCCAAATCTTCCATTAAACAGGAGCTACTGACAGGTATGAATTAGCCTCCCAGCTGACACTGTCTTCAAAGACCTATTACACAAAAAGCAATCTTCCAGCCTGCAGAGAGCACAGGCTTTGATGCAGATAAATAGACTGATGGGTACCACAGTTAGGTGGCTTCTGGAGGGAGGGCAGGAAGGGGAGAAGAGGATGCCAAGGTGCCCCGAAGATCCTGAACTTCTGCTCGTTGTAGGGCCTTGCTGAGAAAGGTTAAGGTGGGATTTGTGAGACAGAGGTTGGGGGCCTGGCCTCTGCCTTGTGTCAGGTCCCGAAGAGAAATGAATACACATGCGTATAAAGAAGAGTTTCGGGAAGTCTCAAGACCCCAACTACCCATGTGAGATGCCAGGCGTGTGGCTTGTGGGTAGTAGCTTTTTACAGACTTGGGTGATTAAAAAGCTCTAATATGACAATAGCAGTACCATGATGGTATGCTTGAGCAGCCTTCCATACTGCATATGGTGGAGAAGACTGAGTTGGGGACCATAAGAAAGGTTGGCAGGAATCACTCAGAGACTGTATCTAATTGCATCTTGCGCGCATCTGGGACAGGTGGTTGTGTTGGAAATTCACGATCAAAGTTATATTACAGAAATATCCCTCTAGCAATAACATAGCCAAGGACATTGGTGAAGACCAGAGGAAGGGTAGGTACAAGCTGATGAGAACCAAAAGTGTGGTAGAGGGGGTAGGGATGGAGGGCAGAAGAAGCCAATGAATGCACACAGGCTTGTGGGAAGTCGAGGGGGGTGGTTGTAATGGTGCTGTTCACAGATGGGGCACCCAGGGAGAGGAGCCATGTGGGGTGGGAAGACACAGAATTCAAGTTGAAGGGTGACATGATCTCAGGATTCCCTTCCATCATCCCCGCTTCGTAATAACAGGTTGGGAAATTGGAGTCCTTGGTGTTTGTGGGACTCCTGGGGTGACAGCGTTTGAAGTTGTCAGTCATTAACAACCTCAGTGAGGAGGCAGCATACATGACTGCAACTCCTGGTGGCCTTATCGAGGGCTGAGTGCACAGTAAGGAGAAAAGGTTCTGATCTTGTATGCAGGAGGATTTCCTCCCATTCTGTCTCTTGGGGGAAAACCCTTACCTCCAGGCTGGGCTCTTGGTTTCTTAATTGTCTTAGTGGGAATGTGTAGAAACCCTATTCTGTGTTGGTGTGATGGAGGGAACCCAAAGATACACCAGACAGTACCTTTCCAACCGTGTAGAGCCACACCAGCAGAAGCAGGTACAGGCATGTTTGAGGATACATGGATATTGAGCAAATCCCTTGTTGAGGTGACACAGGCTACAGCCTCCTCTCCAGGCAGTTTACAGGGTGAGGCTGACGGTGAAACAGTGGGGACCAAAGGCTGAGGTTTGTGGAAGCGGCAGAAAATCCTGCTGAGAAGGCAGCTAACTGTGAAGAAATGTGGTGTGTTCTGGGATGAAGGGACTGTAGAAACAGTCACAACCTAGTGGGGTCCAGGTGGCTAAACTGAGAAGGATTCCCAGGCTATAGTGGAGCTGAAATAATTCACTTTACAGGCTGCCTCTGGCCCTGGTGAGAAGAGAAGCATCCAGGGAGATGAGCCACCTCAGCAGATAGACGGAGGTGCTTGCCAGCAAGCTGGACATGAGTTCAATCCCTGAAATCCACCCGGTAGAAGGTGTGAACTGATTCCTGCAATTTGTGCGCTAACTTCCACACACATGCTGTGACACACGTGTAACACACACACACACACACACACAAAATAAATGAATAAATAAATGTAAAAAAAAATTTAAAGGAGCCAGGTGTTGTGGTGCATATTTCACTACTCAGGAGGCAGAAGCAGGTGAATCTCTGTAAGTTCAAGGTCAGCCTGTTTCAGATAGCAAATTCTAGGTCTGACAGAGAGTAAGGCCTATCTCAATAAAATAAAATTTAAAAGAGTCAGTAAAGTTCAAGGGCCACTGAACGCCTGCTGCCTTATGCACATGGCCACCTTAGCAGCAGGCACACTGTATGCTTCATGAAGGTTCCCTGGCCACTCTGTCTTCTTTCATGCCTATTGATGACACTTAACAGCACAAGACAAATATGGTACTAATTCAAGGATCCGTTTTCCTATTCCCAGAACACACACAGCTTCCCTATACATTACTTCCCCTGAACCTCAACAACAGCTC
Organism: Phyllotis vaccarum; assembly: GCA_033318265.1. NCBI lineage: Eukaryota > Metazoa > Chordata > Mammalia > Rodentia > Cricetidae > Phyllotis > Phyllotis vaccarum. The sequence goes on from JARWLC010000012.1 coordinate 88,757,012, forward strand.
TCTGAGCTATCATATCTGTGATTTTAGAATGGGGAAACATGTCTAGTTAAAGGGAAAAAAAAGGATTTAAAAATAATTGGTTTCTGAAGTGTAGGGTTTCAGAGATGAAAATATAGGACCCAATAGTAATGGAGACCATCTATGCTTGTTCTGTGCAAGCACTGTGGTTATTGTTCACCAGACCAAAGCGGCAATGTTTGTTTATGTGCATGTTTCTGTGTGCATGCCTGTGGATATGGAGGCCAGAGTTAAACTTGAACTGTTTTCCCTTAGGAGCCTTCCGCCTTGTCTTTGAGATGAACTCTTTTCTTTGGGCTGGAGCTCACTGATTAGGTTTGAGCAAGCTGGCTGGCCAGTGAACCCTCAATCTTTGCTCCACCCCAGACCCTCAATGCTATGATTATAAGTGTAAACTTTTTTTTTTTTTTTTTTTTTAGTGATGTGGGTTCCAGAAACTGAATTCAGATCCTTATGCTGTATGAATAAGCACTTTACTGAATGAGATATTTCCACAGCTCCTCCCTGACCCAAAGAGGTAGTTTTTATTTTCAACAGCTTCCTTGAGGTGCCAGGGGTACACAAGAGAACATCAGCCCTAAGCAACAGGATCTCACCAGCCAGCTGGACACATGGTTACCAGAAAAATGGCCCCTGAATAGTGCACCAATGAAGGTCTAATGCCTTATGCAAAACAGAGAGGCCATCTTTGCAACAGGCTGTCCCTATAAGCTTCAGGATACTTTCCTGTCCAAACTGTCTTCCTCATTGCCTGGCATAAAAGCACATGATAAATGGCTCCCAACAGTGGACCCCACAGAGGCTTTACAGGGGCTAGTAGTAGTTCCTAACCAGCTCTCTGCAGAAGCTGGCCAAGTTCACGAAGCCAAGCCCAACACTTCCACTCCATGCCATCCTGGACATACGTGTCTCTGGCATCCATTCCCAACTCTCCCCCACCCCCATCATTGCTCTTACATCAACAGGCTCCTCAGGCTGACCAGAGGATGAAGAGCAGCCCCAGCTTTCCCAAGTTCCTATAATCCATTGCCATTCAGGTGCTTACTCTGCAGCCAAGACAAAGCCCCAGGTCCCTTTGTAAGACTCCTTCTATGGAAGAAACTTAGTTTCTTACTTGCTTAGACCATTTGGCTTGGAGTTTCCACTGATATGTTTGACATGGTTTTCTTGGTTCTATAGCCTTGCCCCTATGAAAACACAGTACTTCTGACTGTATGGTGAGTACATGGCACACTGACCCAGAACACTGATTTTGAGGTCAGCAGGACCTGGATTTGAATTCATGACTCCCTTTTACCAGTCATGTGGCATTGGGAAAGCCACTTTGATGCTCCAGGGAGCATAGCTCTTGGAAGCTATGAGATGTCAAGACTGATCCCTACACCATAAGTCTTGCTCTAGGGAAAAATAGAAATCATGGGTGCTTAGTTCTGCCTGGCGCACAGTTGGTGGCCAGTAGACTGTAGCAGTTAGTACTGTAATCATTGTTTTGTTAGTATTATTTCGGGTTGAAAAAGTTGAGAACTTGAACTCCAGCCTTTCTATTTGGACACAAATAGCCTCACCAAGCAATTAACACCTTCTGACAACCCGGCTACTTGTTCTCATTTGACGAGGAGCTAAGAATAGCTTCTTGCCTTGCCGAGGGATGTAGAAGAGAAACCGTTGTGGGGAAACCCTTCAGCCAGATATTTCCTTTGGGGCAGGGCCCAGATGCAGCCTAGGGTAGCCATAGGAGGGAAGAAGGAGGCTGCTCAGGCCTCTTTGTTTAGAGCAGCACAGAGCCTGACTGTACTTGGAGACAAGAAAACTCCAATGTCTAGGGGTTCCTATGTGCTGGGTGCTATTCTAGGGCATGGATGCTATTTCCCCATACTACAGGTAAAGAACTGACACTGCAGAGACCACCATGGACCACCTGGCTAGGATCTGTGCAAATGAGCATTAAATCCCACACCTGTCTGTTCTTTCTAACACACGTTTTTATTTCTTTGTTTTGTTTCTTTTTTGTTGTTTGTTTTCCAATAAGATCGTCACATCACAGATGACAGTAAGGTCCCATTTGCACTGTCATCAGGGAAAAAAAATAGAGTTGTACAACATAGTGGCATTGTCTTCCCAGATGAGCAGCACGTTATGCATTACATATACTGCGCTGACAAAAGAGAGGTGATGAGGGCCTATATTAGAGTGGACCCGGAAAGGAGGAGATAAATCCAAGGGATGTTTAGGAGGAAGATTTGTTAGAATCATCAATGAATTGGGCAGAGAGTCTCAAAAAGAAGGAACTGAGGCTTCAGTCTTTAGCTTAGGTACCAGAGACAAGAATGCACATATGGCCCAGGAATGTAAAGGAGGTTTACTTGGGCTATGAGATGGTCATGATATGGCTTCTTGCTTTTCTCCTTGAAGCCAGACACAGGCAGAATCAGTCATTAACAGCTCTTACACTTGCAGCTGCATTTGAAAAAACTTGGCCTGTCCCTGGGTTGACTAATAGACTTGGCTGGTTAGCACAGGCATTAGGTCCTCAAAGAGGACACCTTCCCCTCCTCTTGTCCTGTACAGAAGCTGCCCACAAGCACAGATTTGTTTTCCACCCACTACCCTGAACCCTTGGCACCCAAGATATGGTTTTCTAGATATTTGGACACTGACTAGGATGAGGCATGTGGCTAGCAAATCTTTTCTCATTTGAAAAATAGGCCAAAATGACATCTTCAGTGGGAGGAAGAAGAGTACAGAACAGTGGTATGCTCAATCTCTCTGACCCTCTCCCCTCTTCTACCTTGAACATCTCTCCTTCCCTTGACCCTGCCCTCCACTCAGTGCTCTACTCATAGCCTGCCCTTGATTCCTGGCCTAGGTGGTTCCCACTGTCTAGGGAGTTTCGTGAAACCAATCCACAAATGGATGACTATATGCAAACCAAGACTTGGGAAATGTCACATATTCTAGAGAAAGGGGGGCACTTAGTTGAATTCTACAATCTATGGTGACCATTCCACACAGCCCTCACCCATGGAGCATTCTTTCATGCCATTGAAACACTCACTGTATTCTCTCACCTTCAATTCTAGTAATTTGAATTTTGCATACCATAATAAACACAACCATGCATACATACATGGGGGCGTGCATACAAACATTTTAAAGTTCATTTCAATGACAATCTGTGCTCATGTTCTTATATCTTTCCTGGGTATAAAATTGTGCTTTAGTGACAGAGATGGTGACAGTGAAGATCTCAAGGTATTGAGATGCCTTCAATCACTGGAAACATTAGCTAATCAGATTATAGGAAGTAGACACTCCTCTAGGTACAATGAGAGAGGTTCACAGTGAAGGTTCTTTATCTTTGCTCTGTAGGGGACATACAGCCCTTTGGAGTCTACATTGTGCAAAGGGCTGTCACACAACCATGCCTACGAGGAAGCATGGAAGATTGTGTCTTGGTCTTTTTCCTGATGTGGTCTGACCGCTGGCCGTTTACTGTGGTGATATTTTGCGTGTGTTCTAACAAATAAAGCTTGCTTGAATGTCAGAGGACAAAGTTAGTCATAGAGGCCAGGCAGTGGTGGCACACACCTTTAATAGCAGCGCTTGGGAGGCTGAGACAGGAAGCGATGTGGCAGAGAGAGGATTCTGAAGTGCGAGAAGACAGGTGCTCAGTCTTTTAGGCCTGAGGATTCAGTAGAGGTGAGACGTCTCTAGTGGCTGGCTCCTTTGTCTCTCTGATCATTCAGCATTTACCCCAGTATCTGGCTCCCGGTTTTTATTAAGACCAATTAGGATCCATGCTACAATTTGCCTTTACTGGGAAATTCAAATACCCCAGTACCGTCTAGATCCCCATGAAAGCCTGTCCACTCCCACCCCCGGGACCACGTCTAGCCCTGTCTGTCATCTTATGAAAGTGTCCATCAGTCAGGCTGGGCAGAGGGTAAAGAAGACAGGAAGTGAATGGGCTATGTTTGTATTTATAGTTAAAGCTGGAGATGGGAAACAAAAGTCAGGTGAGCCTTCCTTCTTTCCAAGCCTGAATTTTGTTAATTTCATGGAATATCTGTCTTGACACAGTATGTCCTTCACCTGATTTGGGGTTTATAAATGTTTCTCTGAATGTGTTTAAGGTAGCAGTACCCAAATTGTGTTCTGCAGAGCGCTACCTGGAGACACAGATTTGAAGGGAGAAATGTATATTCCATAGTCGATGTATTTGAAAAATTTAAGATTAAACAAAATTAAGCCAGCGCCTTCACTGCAGGACTGCTTTCAACCTTCAGCGTGCAAGGGTATGCTGTGAATCTTAAAGAGGCAGATGGAATAAGTGGCCGTTTCTAACATCTGAACATGCAACCTTGTTTTACTGAAATTTCTGTCCACTTCTCCTAGGGAGCTAATGTTCACAAGAACAGACTTCGGGAAATACTGCCTTAGAAGGTTTTCATTGTATGCCAACAGGAGCTGTCAATGGTTTCCATAACTCTCAGAAAGTTTGCTTCAGAAGGAGTAGGAGTATGTGCATGCACACACACACACACACACACACACACACACACACACACACACTCCTAATAGTTCAGATCCTGACAGAGTATAATCTTGATGTGTCCCAGGAAATTGCAGTAAAAGGACCTGCCATCTCTTTCTTGTCCTTCTGCAAGCCCTCCAGTGAGTCGTGATAAATAGCACGAACCACCAAGGAAGCCCCTGAAATTGTTTTATCTTGAGATGCTTTTGAAACTAGGAAATAGAATAGAGTTGGGGGACTGAAAGGCAGGAAGACAGACTGGCTGACTTTTGGGGGGACTGTCACTGAGTGTCTGCAATTAACCCATTCATTCTGACTCTGCCAAGAGCACGCTGAAGGAGGTACTTCTATGGAAGGAGAGGGCCAGATGCTACTCAGATCTCGCGGGAGTATTTCAGTGACTGTTTTCCGCTGAGTACTTCTGACTGGCAGACAGTGATGATAAGCTTGCCTCATACCCAGTTGTTTATTTAATAGTGTGTAGGGAATAGGTGTGTGGGTGAGTATACACCATGCCATGTGTATGCCACAGTGTTTCTCTAGAGGGTCAGAGAACAACCTGGCCCTAGTTTATTCGCTCCTCCTACATGTGGGTCCATGGGATCAAACTCCAATCCTTGGGTTTTGTGGCAAGTACCTTTCACCTGTTGGTGGACCATTTCTCAGAAACTTTGATTTTTTCTTAAAATCATAGAGGTTTCATTTTTATTATTATTTTTTTTAATTGAAAATAGGTTCTTCTCTCACACAACACATCTGGATCGCAGTTTCCCTTCCCTCCATTCCCTCAGGCCCCCACAGCCCCTTTCCCCCCATCCACACTCCCTCTCCATTACCTCTTTTAAAAAGAGAGCAGATCTCCAAGAGACCCAACGGGACAAACCAAGATACAACATGACCAAACAGATGCCCTGACATTGAGACTGCACAAGGTGACAAGTAAGATGGAAGAGTTTCAAGAGCAGACAAGAGTCAGAGATGCACCCTCTCCTGCTGTTAGGAGTCCCGTAAAATACCAAGCTAACAGCCAGAACACATGCAGAGGACCTGGTACAAACCCATGCCAGCCCTGGGCTTACTGCTTCAGTCTCTGTGAGCACCTATGTGCTCTGCTTGGTTGTTTCAGAGGGAAGTGTTCTCATAGGGGGTTCCTAAAAGCATCCCTCTGCTTGTTCAAGGTCATCCATCCAGTATGGTGTGAAGCTGGATTTGACCCGGAGACTATTGTCTATTCTGCACTCCCTAGTGCCATTGTGAATATGGACGTCTAAGATATCAGGGCTCCTTTGAAATGGGCCTTCGTTTGTCAGGCTGTACATATGGACAGGCACGGAGGTGGGTGATGTGTCTGCCCATATTGATAAGGAAGCCAGAATGAGAGGATATCTTTAACCTTCACCATCCATGGCCAGCAAGGCCCCTTGGTTTCCCAACAACAGCCTGGCTCTGTGCCTCAGTCACCTCACCCTTGCCAAATACATCTTTTCTCATTAGCCATCTGCCCCCTCATGCCTGCTGCTTGCCACAGTGGCTGGGCAGCTGCCCTGTTAGAGAGAGAGAGGACATAATACCCGCTTATGAATCAGTACATTCTCTGGCACGTCTGTGATCCCCTATTGGGAAGGCGGCAAAGTCCAAAACATACTTCATCCTCATCCAAGTCCTCTCTGCTGGGGTTGGTGGCTCCAAAGGAGTCTTTGTAACTCCAGTGTGCAAACCAAAGCTGACAAGGCTTGGATCTGGGCAGATAAGCTCAGGCCTTCAGCTTAAGGTCCCAGCAGTGGCTATAAGTGGGGGTGTGATACAAGTGTGAATACCAGGGGCTATGAGAGCAGAGTCACCAGAAAAGGAGACCACCTAAAGGAAAGCAGTGTTCCCACCTGGCCAGGAAGTAAGCCTAAGGCACTTGCCATCTGTCATGTCATGCTGAGTGACTGATAGGTCGTTTTAGTGCCTGTAAATACTGTGTGCCCATGGGTCAGGGAGGGAACTGTGTGTGAGGTACTCGGAATGAGCATGCGATAGATATGGCTTCAGTCAGAGTGGCCTGCCCTGCATGGGAAGGCACTTTTGCAGGAATGGACCAGTGAGCTGAAGAAACTACATAACGTCCCCTAGTTTCTCCTTTCCAAAGGAGGCTCAGGGTAAAGATTGGTTGATAGGGAAACAATTTGGGGTCTTAGTTACCTAGCACGTTATTGGGATAAAATCCCAGGCCCAATCAAATTAAAGGAGAGAGAGTTCATTTTGGCTCCTAGTTGAAGGTTACAAATTCATCCTAATTGGGAGGTAAGTAATAGACACAGGAGCTTTAGAAGGCTGCTCACATTGTATCCATAATAAAGAAGCCGAGAGCAATGGGTGCTTGTGCTCAGCCATATTTCTTCTTTTTGTGCAGTCCAGTGCCACCTACTCTTAGTGTGTGTGTGTCTTCCTACATGAATTAACCTAATCAAGATATCATTCCCAGGCATGGCCAAAGGCTAATATAACTCAAGTAATTTCCCACAGTTGCGCCCAGTGACTTATTTCTTCAGTGATCTTGTCAAAATTGACATCCATCATTGACCACCACAGCATGGATGACTAGATGAACCCCTTGAACTTCTAGCCGTCCCTGACCGATGGCCCAGTTCTCTGACTGCCACAGCCCCTCCCACCTCCATAGCTGCTGAAATGATAACGCATTTGGCTCCTTGCTGTCTGTCTTTTCAACTCCCGTAAGGCCCTTGAGTACAGCAAGGACATCTCCATATATATGTCCTCTCTGCCCAGAACAGGGTCTAGCATATGAGAAATGCTTGCATATGTATGAAATAAATCAAAACTGTAATGGCAAATGAAGATACAACCTTGCCCGCACATCTCCAGATTGACATTTTACAAAAGCAAACTTGACTTTGACATTCCACTAACTCTCCCCTACCCCCATTTATGGGCTAGTCTGGGATGCTTCCTAGTATTCAGGTCTGTGGGCTCTTACTTTAGGAAACCTTTTTATCCTCCCAAGCTTCATATATCCTGTGTGCTCATCCAGTGCTTTCAGAACTTTGGTATGCATGAGACTTAGAGACCTAGTGATTATCTCACTCTGGACTCAGCTCCAGGCATACAGACTCAGGTAGGGGAAGCTCATGCCTATCAAAGTACCATGGGCAGCACAGGGAATGGCCACATCCCTTTTTTTCCTTATAACCTTTGCATGAAGGCTTCTGGAGAGAATAACCTTTGTCTACCCACATTCTCTGTGTAGAAATTGCCTTCAGCCCTGGCTCTGGAGATGGCCTGTAGGGGATGTGATATTCCCTCCACCACGTACATGTATTCTGTTTCTTTCTTCACCTGGTGTATCTTGCATTTACCTTGCTTAGGGACTAATCTACTGAATCCTTCTTCTTTTCCCTGAACCCCAGCACTGCAGATCCCAGAAGCACCACTTTAAGTTATTCTGTATACCAAGCACTCCATGGAGCATCCCATGTGGCCTGAGCTGGCTCACAGGTGTCCCCCATCGTGTTCTTGCCTCTTCCCCTCCCTCCATCTTAACTGTGTTCTCTCTTTCTAATTACCCCATCTTCCCAGGAATTCTCCCTCCAGAGAATGGACAGCCTTGTGGATGACAGAGTCAACATTTTAGGATTTTCCATTTTCAACCAATCCCATGCTTTCTTCCAAGAGTTCTCCCAGAGCCTCAACCAGTCCTGGCAGGAGAACTGTGACCATGTGCCCTTCACTGGTCCTGCGGTAAGTGTCCTCTAGATGTCCTTGGGTCCTAACACTCTCTGCAGTCTACCGTATAATCCATACAATGAGGCAGGGCCAAAGTCATTGACTTACAAGGTGAACCAATGGCAAGGGAGTATGAGCCACTCTACGTGTGGGAGAATGGCTTCTGATGCTCTGCAGAGGCCAGAGAAGGCCTTCTAGAAGGTGGGAGGCAAACACAGTCATGAGTTGAATCACAATGATTTGGTTAACTAAAGATCACACAACAAGCAGTGATTCCATATGAATGTTTTGCCTGGGTCTTCATGGTCATCATGATTTGTATAAGCATACTCTGTGATATTTGTACAATGGTACAGTGGACTACGCAATACACCATGGAGTATCCCTATTATTAATTGGTGTGAGACTTGTCATTCATGCTTTATGAACAAGACCTGGATGGAGAGAAGGGTCAGGATCCCCTGAATAGAGTAGGGGCATGTTCTGTCTCATTATTAAGACCCAAAGAGGCAGATCTGCCACGTGGAAGCCACCTACAGCAGCTGTTCCCATGAGTTACCTTCCTAGCCAGCTTCGGGGTCTTGGGCTCCTCAGGAATGTTAGAAAGGATCTGGGTAGCAGACATTGATCTGCTGGGGTGCAAACAAGCTGAACCTCAGACTCAGGTCAGTCTCCACATGGCCTCATAGGTCCTGTTCACCCTCAAGTCTACTGTCGCCTTTCTGGCCCCTTTGACTTTCTCGCCAGCATGAAGGGTGCCCATTCTTACTCAGGTTTACTTTTGCCCAGGCACTGTAACACATCCCATAGTATTATCTGCCTTGGACTTTTTTACTTCCTCATGGCATGCTAGTAACAGCTCAAAGATGGCCATCCCCTTCTGACAGAGAAAACAGGCCCAAGAGAGCTTGGTGACAGGTGGGCGGTTTCTGAAGGCCTCCTTTTAATACAGTCAGGGCTAGAGCCTAGATTGGCTTCTCCCTGAATTTTGCAGCCATCCTCTCTCTGGAATAGTCTCTGAAAGAAAAGGAAAGTGCTAAAAATACTGTTACCTCAAGAGCCTGGAAGGGAAGCTGGCAGCAGGGCAGTAGCACGGTTATTATTCTAAGCCTTCTCACTTCTGCAGCTTACCTTCTCAAGGGCTGCCCCTTCCTGCCTCTCTGGAGGCCGAGGGATTCTCACCACAAACAGCCCAGCTCGAGCCAGAAGGTGAGGGAGTAGGTTCTGGGAAGCCACAGAATGGGCTCTCTCCAGGGCTAGGTCACAGAAAGTCTGCACAGGCTACTGCCTCCTCGGGATGTCTCTCTCTTTCCTCTCCTCTCTAGGCTCGCCGTTCCCTTCTCTTCCTCTCACTCACATTCTTTGCCCTCTTTCTACACAGCATCTCTCTGCCCTTGACCCCTCCTCTCTTACTTTTTCAGGCCTGTATGAGAGGCTGCCCCGCTTCCCTGCCTTCTCACAATCCCAAGTGGGACTCCCCATTTGGGAGTCTAGTTTGTAGGGTTTCAAAGGGAGGAGGACTGGGCTAGAGATATCCAGGAGAGAGCTTGGGGCACCTACCCTGACCAAGAAGCTTCCAGGTGGCCAGTTGTATGTCACAGATGCGCTTCCTGCCCAAAACAAAGCCATCGCAGAAGGAGTGTTGGGAAGAGACACACACCCACTAGTTTCATATGCCATTCCCGTTAATCATGCTGAAAAGAACAAAAATCGTGGGAAATCATTAAAATTACAGATGGCTAGATTAAGTAATTAGAATTTAGGCTAAAGCAGATGTTTGTAATTAAGTGTTTATTTCATTGAATAAAATCCAGATTGTAAGAACTAGTCCATGGGATCTTAATGGTCCCTGCCCTTATATTGTTCTGGGAGGCAGAGTTGAAGCTCACAGAGGTTCATCAGCAAATAGGCCTCTAGGAGGATTCTGCAAGTCCTTTCTGCTCTGGAGATGCTGTGGTTACAGGTGTGTGTCTAGAAGATATTCTTGTTTTCATTTCAGGAAGGGAAGGGAACCCAGTCACAACTCCCTGAGTCAGAATTGATTCATCTTAATTTATACAGAGTCTTTCATTCCCCCAAACAATTTGCAAAACAGCTCAAAGGGAAATAACAATGGAGAACCAAATGAAAATATAAAAACAAGAGAAAAGAGGGTTTCTTGCCAAACAGCTTGTCGGTGCCAAGAAAGAAGAGCGGATTTCAAATGAGGACTGAGCCAGTTAGGGGATTTACAGTTTAGAAGAGACAGGAACAGCCGGAGCTGAGACCGAGGGAAGAGGCAGGTATGGACCCACACAGATGGGCAGCGGGGCCCTCAGAAAGATGGAGGGATCAGTCATGGGAGAAAGGAGGAAAGGTCTGCAGAAATGTCTTCCCGCCCTTCCCAATGGACTCCGGGTAAGGATGGAGACAAAGCCTTTTATGACACAAGCCGCTTTTCACTGACTGTGGTTCAAATGCTTTCCAGAACGGAATTAGTTGATAATAGCAGAGGGACAAGGCCATTAGAACAATGAAAAGATGGCATGGCATGAACAGCCGAACCGCGAAGGTACTGATGGACTGGCAGGGATGGCGGAGACTTTCTCCCTGGCAGCTGGGGCCTGGAAAAGAGAATCGAAAAGATAAGAGATTGGTAACTGGGGAAGACAAGCTAGAGGGGTGAAGTGTAGGCAGTAAATTCTCAGGAGGAAGATGACCTGAGTGTCTTCGGCAGATAGCCAAGAGCCCATAGAGAAGGGGCATCTGGTGATGGATGGAGTATCCCAGGGAGACCGTCCTGGGTATAGAATATGTTCCACCACACAGGGTATTAAATTGAATTTGTCCAGGTTCAATTTCACAGAAGACCTGGGAAGTACAGTGTCCTTTGGGAGACTTTACTCATGTCACTCTCTGAAGGCCATATGTAGATAGAGATGAGTTAGGAACCTTGATAATTTCCCACCCACTTGGTCCCTACCCCAATGTCCTCTGCTTGAATTGTAATGACAAGAACTATCTGAGGGATCATGAAGGCCTTGGAGTTAGAAGTGACAAAGGACATTGGAAACAGGCAAACACTAACCTCTCAGTATTTGGGTAATATACTAATAAGAACATCATCTGGGGCTAGGGAGATGGATGTGTGGGCAAAGTGATTGCCGTGCTAGTGTATGATCCCAGGTTTCAATCCTCAGCACCCACACAAAAGCTAGGCTGGCACTGTTTACCAGTGGCCCCAGTCCTGGGAGGTGGAGCCAAGAGAAAGAGAGATATGAAAGACACACTTGTAAGCATAGATACGCATGCACTCATATACACATTTGTGCAAATATTATGTATATGTGTGTGAATACATATATGAACACATATGAACACATATACTGTGTATAATATACATATACAGAGAGAGGGGGTAGACAGAGACAGAAATCATGAGCCAATGAAATCTCAATGCCAGCCAGAGTGGATCTAGCAGCAACTATGTACCAGGAGGGGAGACAGTGGCATGACCAGCTCCTCTGAAATCATGTATTGTCCTCAGGAACTAATGTTCAACCTCTAGAGGAGGAAGGAACCTCAAGAGGGGATGGGTTGCAGCCCTGTCTTGGGGACCTTGAGAGATGGGGGAATCCCTGGGTCCTCTATACCCATTAGGATGCTCTCAGTTGCTAGTAGCAGGAACCTAATAAAATGAAATGTGATATCTGACAGCGTAGTAAGACTTGAGGGAAAGGTAACCGGAGGCCCAGACCCTCTCATTCTCTACAGTTGCCTTTGGTGTCGACTCCATGCTCAGCCTAGAGCTAAGCTGAATGCAGCAGGTCCAGGCATTGCATCCGAGACAGTGGTATCTAAAAAGGGAAGAAAGAGCATATTCTAGGAGAAAGGATAAGTTCTCAAGAAGCACAGCACTCCACTCAGGTTCCCAGTCAGATCTGGTCCACTTTGTGCTACACATTGGCAGGGGATGGGTGACTCAATTGGCCCAGGCATAGCTGGACCAGAAATTGATGACAATGTGAGAGAGCAGGGCACATGGACAAAATGAGAGGAAGCAGGAGGATAGGGTCTAGACAGCAACGCTGGCTAATGGTTCACATCTTAATTGACACAAGGTCAGCCAACCAATGAGGTGAACTGGGAGGGGGCTCCCCAGACCCTGGGTATCAGATTCATAACAGTAGTAAAGTTATCGTTATGAAATAGCAATGAAATAATTTTATGATCTAGAAGCTGAAAGTAACAAGCTCATAGCAATGGTCTGCTCTCAGGCAGATACTTGTCGGAGCTGGAAAAGGCATTTACAGCATCCACTGTTTCCATACATCCTTTCAGCCAGGAAATAGGAGAAGCCATTAATAAGAGAGCCACATGTGTTCTGTGGTGAATGAGGCACAAGGAAAAGACCACTGTAAGCTTGTGGGCAGCAGGTGTTAAGAAGATGAGCTTCAACTTCCTTGAAGGGGTGAGGTGACTAGGACAAGGGCCCTGGGAAGAGGGGAGCAGGAAGCAGTGGCCTCAGCAGTGAATTTCTTCAGCCAGGTCAGCAGGGCTGCATAGTTTTCCACTCTTTGATGGGAACTGGGGGTTGGGATTTGGATATTGTTATCTGTTCAGACTCCAGGTCATAGATGGTCCCAAGGCCAAGGCACAGAGGACATCAGATGGAGTTGGGAAGCCAGGAGACTTGATGAAGGCATCAGGGACTCAATGACCTTTCTGAATGTATCTGTGTAGGTGGCGAGATGTTACTATACACAGATAGGACCTACTAAATGACAGGGTCTGAATAAGATTGGAAAGAAGCAGCCAGGAAAGGGAGGGAGGGAGGAAAGAGAGGGAGAAGGAAGTGGGGATACATTGGCTAGGAGGCTTTGCATTGCAGGTGAACTTTGATTTTGGGTTGCTCTTCCCTATGGCCGTGTTTGGAAAGATTATCGGAAGTAAGTGCACTCCGTACCTCTTAGAGACCACAGCTCTTTGTGCAATCGCGCATCCGTCCTGTTTGCTTTCTGGCCTCGTAGCACCCTACCCTTCCTGTTCCCCATCACCTCCTCATGAGCACCGATAACTCCTTGACACGAGATTATGTGGATGCACCTGCAATGCTCATCCCTGTACCTGATGACCTTTTCAGGCTAGTAAGGCCGGAACACTACCTCTTTTATGGATAAGAGCAGTTTCTGCTTGACATTCAGCAAGGTTTCCAGGGTCACTCGGCATCTAAAGGAGGGCCTACAATCAAGCTATGCTTCCCAGTTCTTTGATATACACTTGGCTATCGCATGCTCTGTGTCCTATGAATGGAAAGATGTGTCCTCTTTCCCTCCAACCTTTGAGGGGCCAGTATCCTAGAGCCCAGACAGACAGAAGGTAGGAGTAAGAACCAGGGCATGCTCTCTAGATCCTCCCAAAGGTGTCCTCTGATGAGCGCACCTCTGATGAGCACACAAGCTGGCTGGGCAGGGAAAGACTGATTTCCAGGGGTGGACATCATGCTATCACTGAAGGGACTGGTCCCTTCGCACATCAGTGTCATTCCTCTATGGACTTTTGCCTGCCTTTCATGCCCCTCCCCCCAGCCTATACACTAAGTCATTATTCCCATCATGCCCTACAGGTGTGCTCCTTATTTCCACCTCCTAGAAAGTGCTCCTGTGCTTACATCCTCTCAACTCCCTCTGAACAGTGTTGACCACTGAGACATCTGTATTGAGCAGGAGTTTTTTTCTTGTATGGTCTCTACGTTTACAGCTCCTCCTCAATGGTACCGTCCTCAGGTACAAGTCAGCTCCTGTTTCTGCTGTCTCCAGCCAACCAGTTTCCTTGGCTTTCCCTACTACAAAACTTCCTACCATTGGCTTCACTCACCAGGCAGATCAAGTCTTGTCAGTCAGGACTTAATTCAAATCGAGATACATCTTGATGGCTGGAGAGTTGGCCTTACATTGGTTGTTCTTTCCAGAGAACTGAGACTTGAGACTCATCACCCACATGGTGGCTCAAAACTATCTGTAGTTCCTGTTCCAGGGCACCTGAAAACCTCTTTTTGACTTCCTTGACCACTGTACACACAGGGTACACAGATACACATGCAGCCAAAATACCCACCCACATAAAATATTCTTTAAAAAAATATTAAGAAGTATGTCTTCGGGGCCAACCACATGGAAGGCCTCATGCCAAAGGCCAGTGGTACTCAGACACAAATGTCCCCTGCCTTAAGAAGGAGTTTAGCAGGAAAGATAAAAACATAGGTACACTACACTGACCTCCCCTTTATTTCCAGGGCTGTGAGGGTCAGAGCCTGGGCCCTAGCAGCTCTCATGAGCTAGGTACTCTCACCTATCTTTAATAGACCAATTAATAGACCAATTAATAGACCAATTAATAGACCAATTAAGCAAACAAGAAACGTAAAGAGGAGAATATTTACTCAAGGTGACCATACTGGGAAGAGGAATAAAGAGAGATGGAAACCCTCCTGCGAGTTCATCCGGGGGTCCTGATATGAGGTTTAGGCTTAGGTAGACAGAGGCATGCATAACTCAGCAGTCCTGGTCACAGTGTGGCCCACCCATCTTCCGTGTCCAATCCCCCTGCATGTGGTGATCTGACAAGGTGTCAAACTGTGTGAAATCCCTTCCTAGAAGATGCATTACTCCACCGCCTGGTACCAGGCTTCGGTCTTCTTCCAGCATGAGATTCTTGGGAAAATTCCGGTTTCTTAGAGGTCATTGTTTCAATAATCTGGTATCCAAAGAGAGGTACAAATATCTCCTCACAGTCTCTCTATTCCGGCTGGGACAGGTATACAGGCGAGGCCCACTAGGACATGGACCCTGCCATTATTCCTTCCGTGCTCTCCTGAAGAGCTCTTCATTTGCCACCACCTAGCCTTTCACGCCTGCTTTCATCCTCTGAACTGCCTGTCTCCTGCCAACCCCCATGTCCAATACCACGTCTACTCAGATCCTTCTGCTCTCAGTCCCCATTGTCTTCTTCCATGAAATACTTTCTTTGCTGCCGAGCTAGACAGCTCTCTATTTAGACCCCCACAGACCACTGTAGTTTCGGATCTCCCCCCCCCCCCCCCGTCACCCTTTGTACCCACCTGTCATCTGTCATAGGAATGGCATTTTACTAAATTTTATACTTTAGGCTTACTGTGCATTTCACACATACAACGGTACAGCTAGATTGTGATCCTAGGTACAAGTAGGAGGAGACAGTTTCATGGGTGACTTCAGGGAGGAAGTGACCTGTGAATTTATTCCTGACAGCAATGGAAGATGCTATTTCCCTAGGGAGGGAGGGGGAGGGGGAGGGGGGGAGGGAGAGAGAGAATGAATTTGGAATTCAAAGGTGCATCTTGATGCTTCAAGCCAGAGCATTCTTTGTGAGGAGGATGTAGGTTTCAAAGCTCTTGAAAGCAGACTTGAACCACTAGCAGATGTGGGAGGGAACAGAGGGCAGGGAATGTGTCCCTTATTTGTTCTTGGTCCTTTTTATCTCCTCCTCCTTCTCTCTCTCTCTCCACCACTCGCTCTCTCTGCTTCTCCCAGCTATCTTCAGCCCTGCTCTTTGATGCTGTCTATGCTGTGGTGACAGCGGTACAGGAACTGAACAGGAGTCAGGAGATTGGCGTGAAGCCCCTGTCCTGTGGCTCAGCCCAGATCTGGCAGCATGGCACCAGCCTCATGAACTACCTGCGCATGGTGAGGAGCGGCTGAAGGCCTGGTAGTGCCCACCGTCAGGAATGGGATGCTTGGTACAAGGTTTTCATGATGAATTATAACCCTGACTAAAACATCACCTAAATTAAGTGGGTCATGGGCCCAATTTGTTATCCAGTTCTTAATACGCTTGTCAAAAATCCATGGCCAGCTTATTCCCAGGACAACAGTCCTTGGATGTTAAACTAGAAGGGAATTCTGAATTCCAGGCTTGCAATCTGGACCCTGTCCAGGGGTAGCCCCTACGCTACGCAGTACAGCTGGGAGAGAACCATGCTGTTGAAACCTACGATCCCATAAGAGACTCAACCTGCGGACTCATGGCTTGATGCTCATTTTCCCCAGAGTTCTCTCTCCAGCCATGTTTTTCTCCCATGAAAAAGATCTCTCATTAGAGAGAAGATCTAGGAGGGTCTTAAACGTTTGCAGTGAGTCAGGAATATCCTGACTTCCTGCAGGCCCAGGAGCATCAGATTCCCCAAAAGGAAAAGTGCTGGTAACAGACCTCTTACATGACTAGGGGACAGGGAAAACTGAATCTGAGCTTAAGGTAGTGTGGTGGCCCCTGTTGCTTACACAGTCAGCTTGGGATTACTGGATATGGTCTCCACTTCCTCCACTCTGATTCTGTGGTTTCAGAGTGGACAGAACAGGGGTTTCCAAACACTGTGAAGTAGTGTGTAAGAGGGATGTTTGCTTGGGGCAAGATATGGTGGGGCTTATTTGGTGCTGTAACTCACTCTCTCTTGGACAGGTAGAATTGGAAGGTCTCACCGGCCACATTGAATTCAACAGCAAAGGCCAGAGGTCCAATTATGCCTTGAAAATCTTACAGTTCACCAGGAATGGTTTTCGGCAGGTAAGCTTACCTATGCTGCCACGTGATGGATGCGTCTTTTATGCCCTTTTCCCTGTTCCTAGTTTCAGTGGCCTCCAGCTGTCAAGTGTCTTTGGGGATATTTTCAAATATAATAAAAACAGTGGAGAGATCAGAGGGATCTACCCACAGTCAGTCGAGGAATATCAGACAGTGGTAACTCACACCTTTAATCCCAGCACAGGGAGTACCAGGCAGGCGGTGGTAGTGCCACACCTTATCTGAGCGAAGAAAGTGTTTAAGGCAGGCATAGAAAGACAGAGCAGGCAGAAGAAGCCACAAGGAGCGAGGCTAAGGAAGCTGGAAGACAGCTGGGTGAGATCTGACTGTGGTGTTTCTTCTCTGATAGCTCCACTATTTTTTATTATATTTGAAAATATCCCCACAAGTGTCCCCTTCAGATAGAGGCTCCCTTCATTCTGATCCAGGCTCCTGAACTGTAGGTCCCTCATCCTATCTGGTCCCAGATCAGCCATCTTGGTTCTGCCAGAAATATGCCAAGAGGAGGGCAACCATGCCTTGAGAAGAAAGGAGACAAAGGGGTGTCCACTGTTAGATTATTCCTTTTTCTGGGAGCAATGGAAAGCTTTAGAGATTTCCCCCAACCCTACAACCCTGCTGGACTCCAGGGGCACCACTGATGAGGCAGAGGCGGGATGCCATGTGGACAAAAACAGCTCTTCATGTTTGGATAGACTGCTCCTCTGTCCTTCCTTCTTCAGCCCACCTCTCCCCTGCTCTGCTGTCTAACACTGTCTCCATCATCTTAGAGATGACGTGCCCTTCAGAGCACCTTGGTTTTCGGTATGGTTTTCTCTTATCCATTAAACCCTCTTGTTCCTTTTGCTCTATCAGAGGAAACACACTCCAGCAACCACTTAAAGTGTCTCTCTAAAACTCTCTATCCTATCCCCCAATAATCAACTTCCTTTATTTAGAAGCCTCTCTGACTCAGGAAAGGCTAAGATGACCAAGTCAATCACTAATTACAATAGTAAGGCATATTAAAGATCTCCTAACCATTATAGTGGTTGGATAAGGGAATGTTCCACTGTAGAACTCAAATAGCCGCCCTTCCAGCAAATTAGAAAGAACTATTATCTCGACCTTCATCATCCACCATCATGGCAGCTACTCTCATAATGAACATTTATTACAAGCTTTATGCCATGGTAAATGTAGTGTGTGTTCAATCATTAAGCCTACAAAATAGATGATTTCATTCATTTTCTCCCCTAAAAACATAGATACTTTGTGTGAGGTACATGTGTTTATGTATACATGTATATGTGTGCTCATATGTATATACATGTGTATGCACATATGTGGAGGTCAGAAGTTGGAGTGGAATATCACCTCTAAATTTCCCCATCTTATATTTTGAGATAACGTCTCTTACTGAACTGGAGCACACTAATTTGACTAGATAGGATGGCCAGTGAGACCTGAGGATACTCTTGTTTTTAGCACTCTGGTGCTGGGATTGTAGCCACACGCCACTGTGCCCAGCTCTTTATTGTGAATGATGAGCATCTGAACTCATGTTCTCAAGTCCATAGGGGGAACAGTTTACTGACTTATCCCTCTTTCTAGCTCACAAATAAGTACTTTTTTAAAATCAATGTCCTTACTTGTGAGGTTTATCACTGATTTATCCTTGAACAACTAAGCCATGGCCAAACCGGTTTGGGATCTATGTATGTTCTGCCTAAAGCCAAGTCCTTATCTATTGTGATAAATTATGCATGAAACTCACCTTGGTAAATGTTAAAAGTCATGTTTTAGATTCTATCCCATCTGAGTCTGGGAAGGGAGGCCCAGGACAGGACCCAGGAACAGATCTGGTCAACGTGTATCCTGGGTGATCCCCATGGGACCCTACAACACAGAGGCCTTCACATTTGTCTTTTGCCACACCATCCCCACATCCAAGAGTAAACCCTTGACCTCTACACAAGTCCCAGGGAGCTCGCTCTTTCTAGGTGATGAGTGACTTTTCGGAGGGTTACCCTTCATAGAAAAAGACAGAGGGAAGGAAGAAGTCCAAGGAAAGGGGTTATGACCTGGGGCTGAATGTCAGCAGCACCTCCTGCTCTGAACAGGAGCTGCATGGGATTGCAGCACTTCCCACATCTTCTCAGATAAGCGCAAGGTCGGGTGAAACCATGGGTGACTCCCTCATTTATCTAACGGGGCCTTTTACTCAGCATCTGTTATGTGTCAGACATCACGCTGGGCCTAGGGAAAGCAGACACAGCCTTTACAGTGAGAGAGCTCACAGTCTGGTGAGTGTAAGTGATGTAGAAAAAAAAATAGTAAAGGAATAAGAGCTGCAATTTAGGACTATTAAACTCAAATCATGCCCTGTGGCTCATCAGCCCCGGATGAGTAGGCTGGAAGCCTCTAGGAAAATTGTCAGGGAGACTTTTCCCTGAGCCCCAATCTTCTGAGGCAATCTGAAGTAAAGAGCATCCATTCACTCGTTGACCTGTTGAATCTCTTCTACGGCTGTCCCCCTTCTAGGTAAAGGTTTAAGACGAGAAAGATAGGCTTTTGTGCAACATATGCTCTAGCAGGGGGACAGATGACAGGCAAAATAATACATATGTAACATTATGCCAGCCTGCTGAGTTCCCTGAGAAAAAATACAACTGAGTTAGGAATATGAGTGGGAAGAGCATAGCGTTGGAGGACTGGTTAGAACACACTGCTCAGGCATCCACAGACCTACTCCAGAGAGCCACAGCCCAGCCTCTGCCAAACTTCACCTGGACCTCGGTCCTTCCCAACAATGATCTAAGAAAGAGCCCACTTTCCTGTGTCTCCTTCATACCAACTTCCTGACCCTCTGTCCATCCTCCAGTTGACAAAGAGATGATGGGCTCACTGCTTCTTCCTGTCTTCGGTCCGCTTCTATCACAGCAGCCATCCAAGCTGACTTTAGGAAGGGTTGGGGGGAGGAGGGCAAATACAGTCAAATCACACTGTGTGAATTTCTCAAGGAACTAATAGAATATACTTTAAAAAACTCAATCAGTATTAAAATTATATGAAGCCAGGGGCAAGGCCAGTGGTAGAGCAGCCTTTATTTTTTTTTTCCTTGACTCCCAGTATTATAGACGAACACAACAGAGCTGTATGGAATTGGGACCCAAACAAGCATGCTGATCAAACAGACCCAAGCAGATGTTACACACAGATAAAAAGCAATACACACGAACTTCAAAATGGCTTTCAGAAATGCATTGGAAAGGCAAATGAACTTGAAATATTGTATCTCTTTCAGAGACTGTAAAAGGAAAAAAATGGTAACTAGAGGAAGTTCACGTGGGCCTCAGAGATGGCAATGGCATTTGGTATACAATAAAAAATTAGGAAGATTTAATACATTTTGTTTGTTTTTGTGGTTCTGAGAATCGAACTCGGAGTCTCATATCTACTAGATACTAGGCAAGCCACCTGCCACTAAGCTATGACTCCAACGACCTATGAAGAGTTTGTTTTCTGTTTAAATGTTTTTTGCAATGGACCTGTAAAGTACGTAGTTTATAACATAGAAAGGAATCAGGACCCAGGAGTCTGCCCTGGGGCTTTCTTATGGCCGCCTCTGCAACAACAGCACCCACTAGTGGTTAACAGCAAGCTTCTCAAGTGCAGGTGTACCCCCATGCTCCGTAGCTATGCTTTTTCATTTAGTAAAGCAGTGTAGTTTAGTTAACACCTAAAGGGTAGTTTAGTTAGCACCTACGTGGGTGACTGGAATGGCGGACTCACCACAGACTCTCCTTTAACACACTGCCTAATAGATGTGTGTTCTGCTAACAGAGTTGCTCTGCTTGTTTGACCTCCCAGGGCCCCACCCCATTGTTTTGAAGCAATGAGTGGGATCTGCCATACAAGTGATCATTAAGTGACTTTCAGTTTCCCTAAGGGACACTCGGTCCTAACTGGGGCTTAGAAAGTGGATAGGAAGAATCTCCCTTAAGACCTCGGTGTTTCAACATGTCTGGCGACTGTCCTGCTGCTGTCTGGTTTCGGTGCTGTGAGTACCAACCGGAAGCCCTGTATGATGTGTCACATGCACAGATGCAGCTTCCTAGCACCAGTCTCCAGGTCCCACCCCAATCACCACCCAGTCTTTGCCTCCTGACAGGGTGTCCTTCCCTGCTAATTGCAGAATGAAGAAATGGTTTAAGGAGGGATAACTAATTAGGCTTCTTTGCTAGGATGGGAGGAAGGTCAGTACCTCTGCTCTGATGGTCTCCCAGTACCATCCACGGTGACACGGTGCAGGAAAGGAAGTGACAAGGAGCAGAAGAGAGGTCTGTGGGAATCTTTTGTGTGGCAGACCCCATATGGGGCTTTGCACGGGGCACTCCTCATCTTGAGGATGGATCAGCACAGCAATAAGAAACTGTAAGGTCAGTGGAAAAGGACACCGCTCTGCACGTAGGAGGACCCAAGGACCCGAGTTCAATCTAGAGTACCCTCCTAAAAAAGCTTGGCATGTCTATGCAAGACTGTAATCCCAGCATTGGGGGACAGAGGCAAGTAAATCATTAGAGCTTCCTGACTGGTCAGCCTGGCCATAATGTGAAAGAGACCTCAGATTCCGTGAGAGACCCTATCTCAAGGCAATAAAGCAGAGATCCATAGAGAAAGACACTGATGTATGTAACTCAAATATGTGCATAGGATACACAGTTGTACTCACATGTGTGTAGCACACATACATGTGCATGCACGCTCATGCATGTGCGCATGCACACACACATACACAAGCATGCACGTGCACACACACTGCCCAAATCTTACTATCTCTAAGAACTTGGGAAGACTGGATTTCACACTCAAGTTTGTGTAACCCCAAAGCCCATGTTCTGGGCTTTTCTACTTCTAGTTTTCTCTTCCTGCTCTTGGGTACCTGACATTTCTCAATCAAATCCCTACTTCTGGTCTGTTGCTCTGCTGCCAGCTGCCACCATTCAGAATGGCGCTTGGTTCTAACTCCCTACTGGGATGGGCTTTCTTTAGCAATGACATCTTCTCATTTGGAGTTGGTTCTGTTCTTTCTCTCCTGTCTGAGTGAACTACTACTAAGGGCTGGTTTTGATTATTTAGAAAAGCACCATGCCGGGGCTCAGTGGGCTATAATTGGTAAAATGTCTGCAGAAATACTATATTTCCTGCTGGTGGCTGATTAAAGGATTTTTTTACCATTGTAAAAACAATCTTTTAGAATTCAGAGTTAGTTTTATTTTGGTTTTTTTTTTTTTACCATTTAAAAAAAAACTACTATTTTGATTCTGCATGGAAAGTGTGTGACATCTTGGGAGCTTCCATACAGTATATTTGGAGGAATGTGCTTCCTATGTTCTCCTGTAGGGGATATTCTGAACCATCTCTCCATTATTTGTAGGCATAGGAGTCAATAGCCTTGCCTGAGTCCATCCCTCAGTGTTTTAAACCATGGTGCTCTTTCTCATTTGCCTGCCCCCCCCCCCAGGTGTGCTGGGAGTTTTACAATGGTGTTCTTCTCCCCTCCCATCTGGGACACCCCCCTCCCTGGAAAGAAGCCAGAAGGAAAGGAAGGACATCTTTAGAAGACCCATAATTTTCTTCATTTAACTTAGTTGAAAGATCAGAGACTGTGAACATCCCCTGAGTAACGTCGTTAGCGTTATAATAAGATGAGCACACCTTTCATCTGAGGATCGGAAATGGCTTAACAGGGTCTAATTAAGCCTTCGGGGTTTGACAACCCTAACTAAAGATACAGGCTTGCCTTTCCCCCATTGGTCCGCTGTGTATCCCAAGCAGAGTGGGCTCCGTGTTCTTTCTGTGTGCAGTGACGGTGGTAACCCCTTCATACTTGGTCTCCAAGATCCAGAGATGATTGAAATAGCTCTTCCTGGCACTGTGTTTGACTGGCTATACTTATGTGCAGAGCTGGCTCTCCTGACATCATCATAATAGCTAACATTTATTGTCGCCTACATGATGTACTGTGCTGGGTGGTGTACATATATATTTAAATTTTTACATCCTTTTATCAGCCTGGCATGAAAGCTGTTCTCTCATCTTGTAGGTGGAAAAACTAAGTCGGGGGGGGGGGGAGGGGTTTAGAAAATGTACCCCTCTTTGCTGAGACGAGAAGTGGCAGGCTCAAGAACCCATTTTGGGCTGAGCTTCCTCAGAACCCGGGGCCTTTCCATTATGCAGTGTTTACCCAGAATGTGGTGACAGAGAACGCCTTTAAGCTTCTTAGTCTTTCAACCCAATTTGAGAGTTGTTTTCACTGGGACACTCAGGAGACACCTGCAGCCTTTCTATGAGCCCATCCCCGGCTGGAGAATTAGCCAGAGAGCTATTTCACATGATTCCAGGTACTGGATCAACCCCTGCCTCCTAACTCTGCCCCATGGAACATTCCAGAATAGTCTGCTTTCTCTTCCTTGCCAGCTCTTCAGATATGGAAAAGCAGGTTGCTTTTTCTTCACTCCTTCATTTTTCCATTCCTGAATTAGCCTAACATTTTCTTTGAAGATCTACTCTTTGTCGTAGGCCAGGAATGCAGGATAAAAGAGCCATACTCCATTTAAAAGCTGGTGATCTTGGCTGGGGGCGGGGTGAAATTGCAGCCACAATTGCCTTAGAGTACTCTGATTATATACCACTTATTTTATCCTTCACTGAGCAGTGGGCTGTACTCATTCCCAACAGAATGTGGCTTACCACTCTCTCACCAAGAAGGCATCGGGGCTGCCAGCTCTCTACAATGCACAAGACTACAGACCGGGTGCCCTGAGACCATGGGGGACTATCTGTCACCTCAGACCGAATTCTCAGTTCTTATTTACTACTTTCGCCTGATTACTGGAATTTATTTTTCAAATGAGCCATTCCTTCTGAACTAGGCCTTGGGCTCATTTACTTACTCTATCTGCTGTCTTCCTGAGCAATTCACACAGCTCTTTGTATGTACACTTTTCATAGAAACTAGACCTGAGCCAACCTTTCCTGGGACAGCTGCTTCTATTTGACTCTGTTTCTATAGAAATGGAAAAACCCAACAGGGTTGGCTTGGAAAGTACCAAGAAAGTAGTGTTGTGGGCTGATAGCCTTATTTTCCCAGTAGAGAGGAGTTCAGAATTCAAAGGGCTTGTATCAGGAATGATTTCAACACTTTTCTAAGCAGGGGCAGGAGGATAGATGGGACGATGCATCCAAGGCTCTCTTGCAAGCAGTGTCACTCAGGGTCTATAGAAGGAAACCCAGAGCTGAGTTCCCAAGGACCCTTTCAGCCGCTACTCACTGCCACAAAAGCTCAGGCTTCTTCCATGTCCTCTCCCCAGCCTGCCATCTTTCCTAGAGCAGCCCATGCAGAGGCAGATCTGCCCCTTTCCTGGGAAGTCTGGGAGGTGCAGAAGCCACACAATTTCTAATGATAACCATCAGTGGCAGAGACGACTAGGAAATGGTTCCTCTGAGAGGACCTATTGGGATTCACAACCTTTCCCACCTCCTGACCCCACTGCCACTTCAAAAGCAATCAAATGTAGAGCACCAGAACCCCTAGTCACCTGTCAGTGCCTCTGCACTCACATTGCCTGAATGTGGCAGCTGAGGAACAATACAGAGGGTGTTCTGCTCTCATAGAGAGGTCCCGTCCAGGTCTACTCCTTTGACCCCTCTACTGTGACAGTTTCGGTCCTTTCTGTCCTCAAGTGAAGAGCCATCGCTCAGCTGGCTTGCCAGTGGGAGAGGCAGCTCTGAGAATCTTGTGATTGTCACTGTCTAATACATTTTCAATTTGAGGAGGGAGTTTACCATAAATATGCAGATCCTTTGAAGCTGTCTTTGCTGAGACCTGGCTCAGGGCACTGGAGCTGGGTTTGATTGCTGGAAATCAGCAGCCCTGGAGTGCTAGCTCCCCAGCATGGAGGACAGACCTATGAGAGCAAGCCAGCTGGGGAGCTTGCAGGGGCTGCCATCCCCCAGATCTAGCTCTGCCTTTGATAAGGAAACTCAGGCTGCATCTCCACATAGAGGGGAGGTGGCTTCGGGAGGCTTTGAAAGTGACTGAGGAGTCATTCATTTCTTCTTTTTAATTAAGGAGCGAGGAAATGGGAAACTGACATGGAGTCTGGAGAAGTTGACACCATCTCTTAGAATAGCATCAGTTCTTAGAGCTACAGGTCCCTTAGGCCAGTTCTCCCGAGAGGCAGTGATGTATGAGAGCTTCATTGGGCTTGGAAGCCCTTAGTGACTCCATTTGCATGTAGACTGGTAAGTGTAGTCCTTCCAGTGAGCTGTCTGTCCAGTCCTTTCCTGCTCTACCTTCTGCCCCATGGATGATGGGGACCTTGAACATACATGCTGTCTAGAATCACACTTATACCTACCTTATTTCTGACTTGGTCACTCCCAATTTTCTCTAACACTGAACCCAGAAGGCTATGCCACCTCTGCTCTGTCAATGTTCCCCTCTGCTCTTCTCACCAATATCCTTTCAGAAATGGGAATTTATGAGCCTGGCCCAGCCAGCTTAGCAGAGAGTGGGTGTGGCAATAGAGGAGATTCAGAACTCACAGGACCTGAAGAGGTGGCTGCGCTGGGGTCATACACGTGTGCCTTCTAGGTCTTCAGGAGCTCAGAGTCAACAAAGGCATCAGAGCCCCAGAACCTGTGGGTAGAGCCCCAAGGGCATCCTAAAGCAACTTGCTTTCTTTATCTTTCAAGAGATTCCATGTGCCAAACCTTTTATAGACAACGGCATTTACATTTTTTTTTTTTTTTTAATTTGAAAGGTCCCTGGAACTACACTGGTTTGTTTCTTTTACCCTTTCTATCCTCCCCCGCCCCAGCTCAGTACAGGTCCTTGTGTTCTGGAAAAGGCTCTAGAA
The DNA here is from genome assembly GCA_033318265.1 of Phyllotis vaccarum. NCBI lineage: Eukaryota > Metazoa > Chordata > Mammalia > Rodentia > Cricetidae > Phyllotis > Phyllotis vaccarum. The sequence goes on from JARWLC010000012.1 coordinate 88,782,797, forward strand.
TGCCTTATCCCAGAAGAGATGCTCCAGCTGTTCCCCCGGCAACCCCAAGGAGACAGATTCAAAGCTTTGAGAGTTGTATCCTAAAGCAATTGCTATCTTTTCCAGCCTCTCTGGTCCCCTGAACATCCGATTCTTTCCCCCAGAGCACAGGGACTCCTGTTTATCAGCTCTGCTGAAAAATTCAGCGGCTGCAGAGGCTTATTCACACATCAGCCGGCAAACAAATTAAGAGGTACTTACGTTTTTGAACAGGGGGCTGGTTTTGGGCAGAGGAGCAGGATTTTAAAGAGCTGCATTTGAAATCTGTTTCTTGTCATGTGCCCGATCACGCTTTTGCCTGAGATCAGCCTAGGGAAGTCTGCCAGCTCCTGGCGACAGTTCCCGCACCCCTTGATCCAGCTCATGGGGTGGGGGGAGCTAGAAGAGGAAGAGGTGCTAATTCAGTGCCATGAAACAGCCCTTGGCAGCCAGCTCCTCAAAATGGAAAGCAAGCCAGGACCAGAGGTGTGGGTACAGGCAGGCCAGCCAGGAGAAAGAAGCAAGGTAGATTGTGGAGGGTTAGGGAATTTAGCCAATGGGGCAAGTGAACCCCACACTCCTGCTTCCTAACTCCACTTCCCATTTCTCTCAGTAAAATCAGGATTGTCATGATTTCTGCTTCTTGGGTTTTATAAGATTATTGAGAACAAGGTGAACTGTTGTTTATAGCTGTACTTTGAAGGTTCTGCTACACTGTGAGAATTTTTATTCTTTTGTCTCCTGTGGCAATGTCTAAATATGTATCTCTGTCTATATGATATTCTCTTAATCTCCTGGAAATTATGGCCTGGTTCAGGGCAGAGAAAAGGACATATCCATGGGAGGGGAAGACTCAACATGTAGGTCGTTCCTGCTGGCACCACACAGCCCTAGAAGAGGGCATATTAGGACTGGCCTGTGATAGGCTGGCAGCTATAGCCTGAAGTTTCTGGCCTGGCCTGACCCTCAGGTATGGACCCACTCAGAGCCACTTTGTCCCAAATAATCACACAAGGACTTATATTAATTACAAACTCTTTAGCCTCTGACTCAGGCTCATTACCAGCTAATTCTTCAACAACTCATTTCTCTTCATCTGTGTATTGCTATGTGGCTCCATAGCTTTACCTTTGTCCCATTACATCTTGCTTTCTCCACGGCAGCTTGTGGTGTCTTCTGACTCTGCCCTTCTCCTTTATCTCTGCTTGGATTTCCCACCTGCCTCCAAACTGCCTTGCCATAGGCCAAAACAGTTCCGTTATAACCAATGGTAATAAAGCATACTCACAGCATACAGAAAGACATCCCATACCAGGTTTCCACCTGGATCTTACCCTCTTCTCTTCTTCTAGCTCTAATCTTGTACTTTTCTATGTCTGCCTTTGGCCCACTCTCTGACCCTCAACCCTACTTTGTAGTGGCTATAGATGGGGGTGCAGAGGCAGGAGAACCTGAGTTATGGGTAGTTCTGGGAGAAGCCATAATACATAGAAGGGCCACTGAACACTGCTCTGATAAGACAAGAGACACCAGACACTTCCAAACTAATAATCCCCCCTCTTTAAGAGTGCAGCAAGGCCCCAGTATATTTTCTTTCCTACCCACCAGCCCATACCCAGCTAGGGCTAGGCCATTCCCAGCCCCAAGCTGAAAGCCACAGTGCTGTTCTGACTTCAGCATCAGCATGTAGAGTGAGCAATTTCCTCCAGTTGAGATGCTTTATTGAAAACATTTGTTCAGTTGGCACCTGGGCCCCAGAGCTCAGAGTCAAGGTATCAGCACACAACTGCCTTCCCAAGACACTTCTTACCTGGTGAGTTGAACAAATGAAGCTGACGTGGCCTCGCTGTCACGTTATTTGGCCATAATTTTCAAGTCTTGAGCATGCTTGAGCTCTCCAGCCAATTTCTCAGCAGTTTGTGTCAAAATGCCTTCAGTCTTCTGGGAGGCAGAGAGAGAAGAACAGGGAGTATTCCTATCTGCTGACTCTGCCATGTCCTTGTCATGTATTAGTGTGAGAAAGGCCAATGGGTCATCCCCACAGTACTTGGAAGATAGCCTGGAAGGTTTTCAATTAATTATATTGGAAAGGCAAGCCAGGCACAGTAGCCCATACATATAAGTATAGGGAAGTAAGACTAAAGAACTAAAGCTAGTGTGAGCTACAAAGCAAGTTTAAGGCTAGCCTGGGCTACAGGGAAAAGCTTTATATCAGAAAAACAGGAAAAAGGTGACTGGGGATATAGTTCAGTTGATAGAGTGATTGCCTAGCATGCATAGAAGACCCAGGTTTTTTCTTCAGCGCCACATAAACAGGCAACGTGGTACATGCCTACAATACTAGCATGTGGGAGGTAGAGGGCAAGGGTATCAGAAGTTCAAAGTCATCCTTGGTTAGATAGGGAGTTTGGGGTCAGCCTAGGCTAGGGATCCTGTCTCAAAAAAGATTTCAAAAAGAACAGAGAACTGGAATGCAGGCAGAAGAAGCTTTAAAGCTTTAAACTTTTAAGTCTTTCTGTCCAAACACATAGGAGACCGAGGCATCCTTCTAATCCTTCTATGGGAAGTTTAACTACTGAAGTCCTGAGAAATGGAGAGTTTATTAAATCTGTGAAAGCATCATTGAGGTTCCATCTATCATGAGAGGTGGCCTGAGCCACCACATTCTCCATGAGCAGCTGAGGTTGGGGTTTGGGGTACCAAGGTGACCAAATCCCGTGTCACATTCTTGAGGTTAGAAATCATAACTGGAAATTTGAGCACAACTTGGTGAAAACCAAATATCCCAGCATAGACAGGTCTAATTGGTTCTCATTATTCTTGAGATTCGTATTTACGTTTGATTGCTTAATGAAATTCTTTTTGCAAACCTCAGATCAATTCTTGCAACAATTTTACAGACATGTGGAGAGTCAAAAATTTGACTCACTCAGTGTGCACATTCCCAGTGGATCTTGAACTTGGCAATGCTCTGCTGTGTTGTTTCAGGGCTAATATTGTCAACAAGTGTCTTTTTCATGGACTATTGAGTGCTTGTGTGTGTGTGTATGTGTGTTTACCCTAGTAATTTTACTGTTTAAACTAACTCCCACAATGCAATGCTGACATGCTGTCCTATGTTCGCATGCACACACACACACACATACACACACACACACACACACACACACACACACACACACACAAAACAAAAAATCCTGTGCCATTCTCTATGGAGACAATTTGTGTGTGATAAGTTCCCTCGAGCCTGACCTATGGGGCTGCTGTGCATGTTAGAGAATCAGCCATATGAATTAGATGAGACATTGGTAAGTAGAGATGCATATAAATTAATAAAGTTAAACATTGATGGGTTGATAGGAATGCTTTGATCAGAAGCTTACTGGAACCTAATCCTGTGTTTGTCCTGGTAGCAAAGGTTTGCTATTCTCTACTCTAATGTATGTAGCAGCTTTATATAGATCAGAGGAACAACAGCAAAGTGAGAATCAGCAGTAGAGACACTCATCTTGGAGAGAAAACCAGGAATGAGCGAGTGGGAATATCTGAATGCTCTGTCGGGGCTTTTCTCTGCATTCACTACCCATAGTCCTGCCCCTCCCTTTCCTTAGCATGTCCAAGGCCCCTCCAGGCCTTGCCTTCCTTCTAGCCGCTCTGATACAGAGATAAAACCTATGTCCTGCATTCCTGGTAAGGGATGGAGGGCATAATAAAAAGCCTTGTAAAGCAATGTTCTAACTGGCTTCTTGAATTACTGCAAACACATCCTCATGAGAAGAGTATTGTAGTAAATGCCTCGTGTCAGAGAACTCACTACCTGCAGGGACAGCACATTACATCTTGGGAAGGTTCTTTCTGTCACCACTCATGTCAAATGGCCACCTACTTCACCTTTGTGCCCAAGAAGCTGGACTCCCACGTGGCCCATGACCTCTTAGACCCCTCACTCTCCCAGGTTCAGTTTCAAGGCACTTGAGAAGACAACACATTGTAATTCTTTGTAACACTTTGGAAGAGTCTAGCCTACATTATTCTTTCGAGGTGTGATCACCAGAGATCAAACAGCATTGACTTGTCTAGATGATTCAAACCAATGGCACCCACAGTAAATCCACTCCTAGGAGTTAAAGCCACAAAAGGAGAACTGATTGATCTACACAGTCAGATATTTAGCAAGTGCTGATTCCACACTAGGCAATGGGGCAGGGCCCTTGTCTCTCCAGGTGTGAAATGTCTGGTGGGGAAAATGGATTTGACACAAATGAGGTGTAAGAAGTGTGATTCCAAGTGCGATGAGCATTCGCCAGGAATGACTGAGGAACCTATGGTCCAGTGATGAATGGGCAGCGCTTTCTAATAGGGTGCAATGTGTAGCTTTAGGGATTCAAACTCAAACAAAGGAGAGAGTTATCAGCAAAGTCTAGTCAAGAAGCCCAAACTTCTGCTGCTTAACTTCTCAACAGTAGCTTGGCCTTACTTTCCTGGGCTTTGTTTGGATATCATTTTCTACATACCTAGGTCAGAACCGAAAGCTAGGAAATAAAAGAATGTGGATTCTTAAGTAGGAATTGCCTACGGCAAATACTGCTGGGATAAACGAATAGTTCAAATATTTGCCAGATGATTACCTATATACCCACAGCCTGGAAAACTATAATATCCTGGCACAATGTTCTTTTCAATTTTTTCAAATTCTGGTTTTCTTATCTGTAAAATGGAGTTGGAAGCAGACTCTCCCTGAAGTGCTGTTAGAAAGATTATCTGAGATTTTAAAAAAAAATGTCCCGTCCAGAGCTCTGGCATGGAAGGGATACCCAAGAATACCGATTAACAAAATATTCTAAAAGTTAGCTTTAGAGTTACAATGTGTAACCAATACTAGGAGTTCATCGGTGTCAACAGTGTATTTATTAACACCACTTACTGTCCACAGAATATGCTAGGTACCGATGATAGAGTAGTGGACAGGTAAGCTATGCAAATCCCTGATGGTGTGCATTTGCATATTCTGAACATAATTTGCATGTATGATGCAAGTAAGAATGCATGCAAAACCACCTATGCATAACTCAAGCCCAAACTTAGGCAGTATTCATTACGCCTGCTCATGGATTGCACCCTTCTCCATTCTACAAAAGATCTCACATTTTAAATGCAGGTGTTGGCCCACTCAATTGATTTCATAACTCACAAATGGATTGTAGCCAACATTTAATAGGACCCTATACTGGACAAATGAGTGGAAGTAAGTCCTGGCAGAATGCATTGTTATGGATCTTCCTAGCTCTCCCTGCACTGGCTTTTGATCTCTTACTTTCATCGGGTACTGCTGCTGTCCTGAAATTTTTGCAGCATTTTGCACTCAAGTGCTCCAGTGAACATCTGGGTATATTCTATGGCTAAATGAATAAGGCCTTTGGATGACTTTAGCGACTTCTTTTGTTCCCCAGATCACCCCAGCCCTCAGTTTAGGGGGTTTGCTCATGACCTCAAACTGCTCTTGTGTCTTATAAGCTGTTTTAGCAATAGAGACACTGTGTTTTAAGCTAGTGAGCATTACTCCCATATGCCAGGTACTCATCATGGATGCTGATACGATTAATAATTTTGAGCTGACGTTTTGTGTGTGTGTGTGTGTGTGTGTGTGTGTGTGTGTGTGTGTGTGTGTGTGTGTGTGTTGGGGGTGTACATACATGTATGTATGGAAACCAGAGGTCAATCTCAGATATTCATCAGGTACTGCTGTCTTTGGGGTATGAGATAGGGTCTTTCACTGAGACTTGGAGATCACTGTTTGGACTATCTGAACAGCAAATCCTAAAAGTCTGTATGTCTCTGATTCCCTGGTGCTGCCCTATTATAGGTTTAGGCCATCACACTGGGATTCTTTTGCATGGATTCTGTGGATAAGAACTCACATTCTCCTGCTTGCAGGACTGAGCCATCTCCCCAGCCCCTTAAGATGATCTTTGTCAAGTTGCATAGCTCTACCACCAAGGCCGTGAAACTCTAACCAATCTCAGGGCATCCCTGGGATCTCCTGTCGTAGTGTCTCACACTCCAAGTGTCATATATCCATCTCATATGGGGAAGCTCCAGGCACTCATGGATGTGCATATTTTGTCATAGACATCCTTTCGAAAGAGAACTCCAAATTTAGAACTCAGAACTGAAATTTAAAAAGTGATTATGACTCAAAACTTTGGGTGACCCTAGAAAGGAAAGAACTAGACTCTAAAGAACTTGCGTTTGATTGGCCTTGACTTTGTTACACCTGTGATCACCTCAGATGATCCCCATAAATGGAGAAGGGTGGGAAGATTAGGTTTATGTTAAGTAGCAAAATCTATTTCTTGAGGTCAGACAGTAAATGACCCAAGAGGTAGAGCCTGAGCTCAGACATCCTAATGTCTAGTCTTCCTACCACAGATACAGCCATATGCTGTCTACCTCTACATAGCTTATGGCTCAGCAAACACCATCAGCTGCTTACCGGGACCACCACACAATATTATACCAGCTAGTTTGCAGTTACTATCATTAATACCTGGGCCAATCAACTTCTAAAGAGAAAGGGGCCATTTGAGCTCACAGTCTTGAAAGGTTCAGTCTATGGTTGATTGACTATGAACCATTGCTGTATAGGGCCTAGTTTGGTCCATCATAGCAGAGGATGTAGGGTGAGCAAAGCTATTCACTTCGTGACAATGGCCAAAAAGTTAAAGGGAGTGAGAAGGGAATTGGAATTTCTAATTGGCTTCATAACTTAAAATTTCCACTACTTCCCAAAAGTACCAGGTACAACGCACAGGCCCTTGGGGCCCATTCTAGACTCAAGCTATAGCATACGGCCAAGTTCTGTCATCTGTCTTCATTTCACAGACAGGGGAGCAAAGTTCAGAAACGGACTCAGGTCATACAGCTGGTTCATGGAGAGTAGGAAAGAAAATGTGAACACTCTGATGCCTCTTCAGTTCCCCAGGGTCACACTCTCAGCAGATAGCATAGGCTCGTGCCCACATCACCAATGTGGGTTCTTTCCGTTAATTCCATTCAGGACCATAGTCAACAGAGAAACTCTCATTGATCAGAGAGGCATGCGAGAAGACCCGGATTTCAAGGTTAATAGAGCCTACACCTATCCTAAGCCAATTAGTAGAGCTATACAAAGGATCCGAGTTCCAATCCCCCTGTAATCCCCATCAGTTGTGTGATACTCAGTAAGTTGCTTGCCATTTCTAAGTCTCTGTTTTGTTAATTTTTTTCAAACATTTTTACTGCTTCTAGAGTACTGATGAGCATGTGTTTCTCGAGGGTGAATAACTAAAGGGCTGCTACACAGAAGCAGGAAAATTTATGAGAGGAAGCCACATGGGCCAGCAAGCAATGATCAATAAGTATTTGAAGCCTCTGGCTTTGGAGCAGAGCTTAGGGTTTCATCAGCCCCCGTAGAAGAAGCTGGGTCCCAATGGTGCCAAGTACAAAGAACAGCTGTCTAAATGTGCATAAACTATTAAGTGTTATATAATGTTGTGTGTACATCCTCGGATGCAGGCAGTGATGTGAGCAAGTCCCTTGGGGTTTAAAAACTAATCCCTTTTTAGTTCCTTAAGAAAGAACAAAGTGGCTAAAAGACACCCCTGAGCATCTGAGGCAGAAGGGAGCCAGCTATAGGTCCTCAGGGCTCCCAGCAGGAGCCAGGAATTCTAGTCCCAGGGCTGATCATTTTGCAAGTCCTTATCACCTAGAAAAGGTCCAAGGGCTCCTATTTGACAACTGAGAAGGAAACCACTGGATGAGAGTGGGGGTAGGGATAGGGACTTGGTGAAGTTTATGCAGGCTCTGCCAACAGGCCAGGCACTGTGCTAAGCCCGTTCCCATGGTTACAGTCTTGACCCTCTCTAACCAGATAACACAGTGGTTAGGATCATGTGCTCTGGTGACTGAGGAAATCTATTTGAATCTTCACTGTGGTGCTTATCAGAGTGTGACTGTGGAGACTTTAATTATCCAACCTTGCTGGTATTCAGGGCTTTAAAAATCTTTAAAATGAATATAAAATGGTTTGCCCCTTGTAGATTTGCTGAGGATTAAATAAGATAAAGTTTCTGGTGCATTTGTTCAGTTATATTTAATTGAGCATCTATGAGATGTGAAGGCATTGAGCCAAACTGCAGGGATAAGAGGGTAGGCTAACCAAGCTGCAATGTTCACTGCCATGAGGATTATGGCATCGTAAGACAGACAGGCAGTCAGAAGTGCCCCATGGACAGATGTTCAGAAGGATAATGGAAGAGAAGACACACTTCTTGGAAGAAGCAATCTTTAAGAAGAGGCCTAAGAGAAAAGTAGATGAGGCTGAGCAAACATTTTCTGTGATATCTAGATGCAAATGCTTAATCTTTGCAGGTGCCTTGGCATTATGTGGCAACTCTGCTCTTGTGAATCAAAGCACTCACAGACTCCATGTAAGTAAAAGCCAAGCTGTGTGCCAATAAAACTTTATTTGCAAAAATTGACAGTGGGTCAAATTGCAAGCCATGGCTTGCCATCTCCTGAACTAGCTGAAAGAGAGGAGTCAGGAGGTCATGTGGCTAGGGGAATTCTAGACAAAGACCCTCGCATGGAGTGACCGGAGGAAATCATAAGGAGCAGACATATGGGCTTTGTAGGTCTGACAGGTTGCAATTTGGTTTCTTGTCTCTGTCTTCAGACCAAAATGGGGGAAAAAACCCCAAAACTGTAGGGTTTCTGAACAGAGGCTGCTGTGACTCTAGGGGTTGATTCTAGGGGCTCACAGGGTCCTATGGTCACAGCACTTGGTACCCCCACAATCAGGTCTCCTGACTCTAAGTGACATTCTGTTAGTTCTGAGAAGTGAGGCACTAAGCAAGACCCTTGGGATAAGCACAGAGCAAGGGCAGGAAGCCCCAGCAGATGCTTGTGGTTAGGTCTCTAGACAACTACTTCCTGTAGTGACCAGCTTGCTATGATGATTGAGGACATGGAAGACCAAATCCTAATACCTGATGTGTATTCAACTACAGTCATAGCTTCTCAAAGGACTGTGGAGAGCTCCTAGCCAAGCCACGAAGCCCATCCCTAAAGCCCTTGAACTCTTGCTCACCCCCTGTCTAATCTCCCACAAGCTCACTAGAAACACACCTAGGCATTAAATAGATCCCTTTACAAATGGCCAGCACCCTGCAGCAATCCCAGGGCATCAGTAGATGAGACACATCAGGGTGTCTCAACCAGCTTCCTAATGACAATGCCTCACTTTAAAGTAAAACTCACTCAGAGAACAGAAGAACCTGTAGCTCCCTGAGGAAGGAAATACTACTTTTGAATGCATACTTGAGATCTGCAAAATTCGGTTCCTAAAGTAGCAAGAAAATTATTAATTTATATTGATCTGTGTCCCTAGAGGATTTGGGGATAAATAATACTTCCTATGCATGGGTAATTCTATCCTGTGTTAGGAATATTTGTCTCAGTTTTCATGTTTGACTATGCATCACCTTGAACTTACTATGTGGTTCAGGATAGCCCTTGAGCTCTCTGTGATTCTCCCGTCTCAGCCACCCAAGTACTGGGATTACAGATGTGTGTCACATACCGGGCTACACATTTGTTTCCATGGCTGTGATCACAATCAGGCATTATCTAGGTCTTATTTAGCAACCTAATTGTTTTGTTTATCCACTCTGTGACTTGGATACTCTGATGACTTACCAGGGTTTGAGTTTGTTTTCTGATAGTGAGCTGAGACTACTATGCACCTGAGTGTCCAGTCTGGTGTCTGGTGGCAGAGTTGGTGTCTACTGTATGGTAAAACCAGCTTGTTCCACCTTTGAAGATCCCATTGCACATGTCTTCCTGACTCTGTGCTCTGCATGAACATGACATGAGCTGGGAATGTTTACAGCACAAAAATCGGCAGAGGCTAAGAATGAGGGTCTCCTTTTCCAGAACTGACTTTGTAACACCTCCTCTGTGCACTGATGTGTTCTCATGGCTGTAAATCTCTGTACCACAGTCATTTCCTGGGTCCTGCTTGTCACTTGTCTTTGTGTTCTACAGTAATCTAGCCAAGTGTCAGAATAGCTTGCCCTCCTGCCCCAGCTCAGACTGCTCGTCCTATTCCTTAACTTCCTGACTAAGACTCTCATGGTGGCACTGCTGTCTGGAAACCAAAGTGGGTGACCCTGGCCTAATCTGTCTGTTAAACTAAAATCCCAGTCAGTGTGCCACTCTTTGAAGAACACAGAAGAGACTCTGCTTTCTGTGTGCAACAAGGACACTCTAATGGATACTGAGTAACATAGTGCTCAACTACTCTAAAAACCCCTTTGAGGCAGAAAGTGCTGTTTGAAAGATTTTCCCATTTTATGGATGGGGAAATAGACTCCAAGGGATAAGTAATTTACATAAGGTTATACTGTTGATAAGCAGAAAATCCAAATTAGAAGTCCCCCAACACTGGGGTCATGGCTCAGATAGTGCAGATGGTGCTATCCTCAGGGTCTGGAAGAGGCTGAAATTCAGCATCAGTTCTGCCTGCTCAGCTGTGCAAGGACCACATCAGTTTAGGTGATGGAGGTCTTTTTCCCTGAGTTAAGATCCTATAAAATAGGGGCTAGCTGTAGCCCTGCCCAGATGCACGCTCCCTCTACCCTTCACTGAAACCCCCAGGGCCTCTAAAATGATGGAAGTGCACTGCAAGCAGGGCACAAACAAGAGGCAGAGGTGTGATCTGAAGTGAATTGGTCACATGGTTTGCCGTGGGCACATGGGCAAACCAGCTGTGTCTACAGAAGGCTTGGGTGGGGGGTGGCAGATGTCAGTGAGGTAGAGCAGGGGGATTTGGCTGCAGTTAAAGGCTCAAATCTTGTGATGAGAGAGTGACTGCACATGTGTGGCATGGATGGTGCCCAGTAGGTGGGGCAATTAGCCTGTATCCCAGGGCACCTGGCTCTACCATCCCTCCTCTTCCCACTGTCTTTCTGCAATTAGATTGCTCCAGCTAATAGCTGCCAAACCACTTTGTTGGAGCTGATGGGTCTATTAATTTCTTGAGGCAAATATGAGAGTGGGGGGGAGACTCATTTTTTTGACTGGAGCTCAGGGGCTAATTAGTCTATTTGCCAGGCCCCCAAAGGTGAAGGCTTGGAGGGTACATTGCTGAGGCTGTCAGATATAACTATGGAAAAATGTTTCTACCCATGGCTGTGTGGGAGCCTGGTTTGTTGCTTGAGTGAGACTGGGGAGCTGGGGCTGTTTTGAACAGGTGGACTTGCTGGTGTGAGGCATAAGTCCAGGAGGACAGTAGGCATGCTAAGGAATTCAGTCTTGTTCCAAACATCCAAACACTGGCATCAAACATGCTTGGTTTCATGTTTTCCCTGACCGAGTAGAGTGCCCCCTGGCCTAGAAGACCACAGGGAGTGAATTCTACACATTTTGAAGACAGATAAAAACAGCCCCTGGGAGGAGAGATTCCTAGTGGGTTTATGGAGTGTTGGGGCCAGAGAGAAGAAGGTTAAGTTCCTAAAGTTCATACTGGGCTGCTGAGGACTCTTGAGTCTACTTCCTGGTTAGTCTGGTTTGCTCAGATTAAAAGCAAAAATAAAAAACAGAACAAAACAACAATGACAACCATAGCGGTTTCCTCACTCTAAAAGACATCAATAGAGTCGGGAAAGATCAAAGATTTAGGATCCAGCTTTAGATTCAAACCTGCGCCCCAGCTACCAGCTGTGACCCTAGGAGATGAGCCATTAAACCATCTGAGCATGTTTCTTCATTAATAAATAGAAACACCATGATGCCTCCCAAGTATGATGAGATAATTCAAAGTGACAGAATTAGTGTATGTGACACAACAGGTGTCCTGTAATTATTACCCAACCTCCTCTGTTTAGAGATTTCATAACTTACATCTTCTCACCCTTGTCCCTGGAAGAGAAGAGGAAGGGGGCTACCAGGCAATGATGTCACCTACAGGTCCTTTTGAGAGGCAGTAGAAGTTCCAGAAGCCATAGGGGAGCTCATCAGTGTTCTGTTGATGCCTGGCCAGCAAGAGCAAAGTGCTGACAGAAGATAGTGGCTTTCTCTGCTTCCATGGCCAGGAGCAAGGTGATGGGGTCTGAGCATACAAAAGGTTGTTGGGGGAAAGTCACACCAGGAAGTTAAAAAAAAAAAAAGGCACCTAAAATGTTCAGAAAGCACAGCTCTGCAGGCTTCTGTGAGATTTATCTAGGGTTTAGAAGTGCAGGGTTTAGGGTTCAGGCCTCTCGGCTGGTGGGTTGTGGGTTCTTAGGCAAACTGGGTAGGATCTCTTATTGTATGTAAAACAAAGCATGGTGTGCATAGAACTGTTGTGATGTTGCAGAGGTGGAGAAAGCTGTTCCTCCTGTTTGCATCCTTCTTAGAGGTCTGGAGAGGAGCTTTTGCTTATACCACTCTGCCAGTCACCTGTCGTGACCCGTGAGTTCATGCATCATAGTCCTGGATGCCCAGCAGAGCTCCCAGTGGTGGTCTAAGGTGGTCCTGCATCTTCTCCGTCTTCTCCAAAGCAAAAGTCAAGCTTCTGGCATCTCTTCATTGTGACTCTAAGCCCTTTTGTTCCATGGGACCAGGAGGGATCTAAGTCTTCCCTGATTTTGGAACATCTGAAAGCCTAGTTCTAGGGGCAGAGCAAAAGGGCAACTGCAGGGCTCATGGGAGTTTCCCAAGGAAGCTGCTGCTGGTGCCTAGGAGAGGTGGCTGTGTGCAACTCTGGCTATGCATCAGCTGTCTTTCATGGGTGCCAAGCCAGTTACTCAGCAACAGAAGTGACTTGTCTGAGGTCTAGCCAGAAGAATTATATCAGAATCTAACATATGTGTATTGTATATGGATGCTTTATTTATAGACATTATATAATATAAAGTCTATTATAAAGTGTTCCATTGGACCCCCTAGAGACTATCTGGATGATGGACTAGTCCATAATAATATATTGTATACTAAAAAATTGGTTAAAGGAGCATGATGGCTCATGTCGGCTCTTGCAAAGCCAAGGCAGGCCAGCCAAACTTAAGAGGGTAAGTATGCATGTGTATGTGTGTATATGTGTGTGTGTGTACACCTGTATGTGTGGGTATGTGGACACATGAATGCCAGGTGTCCACTCAGGGTATCTTCTGCTAGCTCTCTTTACCTTAGTTTTTGAAATAGGGTCTCTCACTGAACCTGGAACTTTCCAGTTTGTCTTGACTGACGGGCCAGCAAGCCTCTGAGATGTTCCCACTTCAACCTCCCTGGGGCTATGGTTAAAGGGGCACGCCACTGTGTCTGGCTTTTTTATTTTAACATGGATGTTGGAGATCTGGACTCAGCCTCATGCTTGCACAGCAAATGACTTGGCAATAGATCTATCCCTCCAGCCCTCTATGTAAATGTTTCCTTAATCACTATTTGATAAAAATAAAACAAAAGATAATTTTAAAACACAGTAGAGAAGTAGAAGAAGAAACATTTATGGAGTGCCAGGTTAAACCATCTTTACTTACATAGCCACCAGAAGTTTCTGTTATCATTCCCATTGACACGGAAGAAAAGCCTGCTTAGGGGACTCGGAAGCATCATTGAGGTTGCACAGTGAATTTTATACTCCTAATTAGAGTGGGGTCTTTAGTGTCAAACTGGAACTACAAGATCTGGGGGTTCTAAAAGGGAGAGGACAGTTGTTCCCATTTCCATTTCTAGCTGGAAAAGCCAAGGGCGCTGACAGAGACTCACAGTGAAGTGATGGATGAAGGAAACCAGGGCTTGACTCTTTCCTCTCCTGACTTATTCACTCAGCCATATGTTTAGCCATTCAATAAGCATATAGATTTCTTCTCCTTTAGTGATGTGATTTCATTTGGGCTGCCCAGTGCCAAGGATTGAAACTAGGGCATCCCTTATGCCAGGCAAGAACTCTACCACTGAGCTGCATTCCGAGCCCTTGGCAAGCATTGATTAAAGGCCTAGTGCATGCTGGTTCCTTCTCATCTTGTATCCATCCTCCCAATTACCTTTTTGTTTGTTTGTTAAGATATGGTCTCACTATGTAGCCCAGGCTATCCTGGAACCCACCAGGTAGCTCAGGTTAACTTCAAACTTCCAGTGATCCTTCTGCCTTGACCTCACAGTGCACACTATGCCCTGTCAGCCAATATTGAAGTATACAAGTATACATGCTGGTATTCTTATTCTTACCTAGGTAACTAGGTTTACTGAAGGCAGGCCAAAGCAAAAGAGCCTCGTGTCTCTGCCCTGCTTAAAAATGACGTAATTCCCCGTTTCCTCTCCCCTTCTGCTGACAGAACTCTGCACCGTGCTACCCTCATAACACATTTCTCCATTCTCTCTCATCTCTTCCAAGTCTTTGATTCTTTCTTTCCTAGCTCTGACATCCTCCTTCCCTCAAGACCCTCAAGCCTGCATCATGTGCCCAGTTCCTGTCCACCTATTGCTCCTCCATGCCCCCTCCCATCCTTCCCTCTTGGAATTAACCCACAGCAGAGCACTGACCTCAACTGCTCTCAAACCCAGCAACCTGCAGCCCAATCTGTCCCTTCCCCACGTCTTCCCATCCTCTCCCCTTGGTCTCCTCAGATCGGCCAGTGGCATGTGGCAGAGGGCCTCAGCATGGACAGCCGCCTCTACGCCTCCAACATCTCTGACAGTCTTTTCAACACTACCCTGGTCGTCACCACCATCCTGGTAAGCGGGATTTCTCGGGCCTCCAGCTGCAGCTCCTGAGGCTGCTTCCTCCCCAAGTTCTTGCTCTTGGGCTTCCCGGGGAACAGAACATGGGAATGCTAATCACAGCACAGAGGCCGATTTATGACAGTGTAATTGCACTCCAGTTGCTGTTTCGTATGGAAATGATATTTGATGAGCTGCTGAGCAGCTGGGGCAGAGGGAGAGGGTTCATAGTGTGTGGATGTCTCTCCAGGGGATCTGGGTGGCTAGGAAAGTTGTTTATAAACCCTAGAAATGGGGCCTTCAGACACTGGTGGGGCTAACTGGATCTAGTCTCCTGAGATGACCTGCTCTCTTTCCAGCTTTGCTTGGTATTTGCTGGACACAAAACCAGCCCCTCCCCTGTGACACCCTCCAGTGGACATCTTAAAGTCTGTGGGTTGCTATGGCTGTTTCCTTCACTTCCAGATGGTGACAAGAGAGTTCTCAATGAACCCCTAAGTCGAGAGACTGTCTGCCTTTCTACTTGACCCATTTCTATTCAGTAATTACAAAGTCTATCTCCCAACCCTGACCCCTGACGTGTGTCTGGCACTACACTCACCCATAAAAACCAAAGATAAGTACAGATTCGTCTGTATCTTCAAAGAAGCTATCATTGAGCAGATGGCCTAAGTCAGCTACTCACAGCCAAGGTGTTGCTATCACCTCTATCCCTAAAGACCTCATGTTTCAAATGATATGTCAACTAAGCCAACTAAATGTTAATTACTTTGTTCCTCCCCACTCTGATTTTAGCTAATCAGAAGGGCATTTCTCCACCCCACACAGCATCTCACCAGGGAGAGAGAACCAGAATAGTCACACTGACATTCTTTCAGCCCAGAGCAGAGGTGATGTATAGGCTAGCCGCAGAGTCTAGCCTCTTCTAGATAGATGCGCATGATCTGCAAACATTCCTATTTCTCTTGGGCTTTTTTGATAAAATAAGAGACCTATAGACCTCCACTATGACCTTCAGAAACTCCTGAGACCTAGAAAGCCTGGACTGGGATTGCTGATCTATTATAAACAGAGCGGGCTAAAAGCCAAGAGAGAGGTGGGAGTTAGAGCCCTGAGGTATAGAGGAAAGAGCCAGGGGAAGAGCAGAAAGCCTGGAAAAGCAATGTTTGTAGCAGGTTCTGAAGGACCAGCAGCACTTACAGAGAACTAGAAAAAAGAATGAAGGGCATCATTGTTAATGCCAAATGGGCTTTCCTGAAACTGAGTCTGGGTTGGGAACGGGAAGGTATAATCCAGAATCATGCATCTGTAGTGCTTGGGATCTTGTGTCCTAGCTGCTCGCTCTTCTCATTTGGAGATGGGCCACTGAATGTTTTCATTTGTTCCTCCAAGGAGTATTTATTGGGCACTTCTATACGCTTGGAGCTGTTCAAGGTACTCAGGAAATGTCAATGAACCAAACACAAAAATCCCTGGCAGGAGCTTCTGTCTTAATATGGAATATGAGGCAGTAATAAAATGTCAACGAAGACTGAGTCTTCCTTACTTAAGGTGCTTCAGACCCAAAATATTTCAATTTCAGGTGTTCTTCGGATTTGGGAATATTTTTATAGACATTGCTAGTTGAAGATCCCTAATGAGACATTGTAGACCCGGAAACACCTGGTAGGAGCCTGTCAGCACTCAAAATGTTTCAGAGTCTGAAGTAGCTCAGGTGTAACATTTGGTTTCTTAACCTCTAGTCAAGCCGCGCATGCGTTAGAATAGAAGGTTGTCTGTGAGCAATGGGACAGGGTCAACTCACAGATGGTCAGGCGGGACCTCCTTAAGGAGGTAGAGTCTGAGAGGAGGTGATACCTGCTGTTGCCTGGAAACAGCTGGAATGAAGGGAGGGACAGGCAGACCCAGACTTCCAGGTTTCTCTCTTGCTCCTACTCTGCTCACCTGAGCCACTTAGAATGCCAGAAAGATTAGGGCAAGGTCCCGTCCCCTGTCCAGCTGAGAACTGGGGACAACCTGACTAAGCTCTGTCAGTGGAGGGACTACTGGACCTCCTTCCAGCTGTCTTTTCTACATGACAGTCTCCCCTTCCCATTAGACTCACAGCCCGTGTTTCCAGAGTTTAGTCCCCTCTAGTACCTCATTTTATCCCCAGTCGCCCATGGAGTCCTCCCAGGCTCCCTTCCCACTTGCTATGCTTGTCTCTCTACTACACTCAAAATAGTCCTGTCATTTCCTTCCTGACATCCCTTAGTTCCTTTGTTTGGCCTTAAACCCTTGGCACACCAGGAACCTGCAGCCCTGCCCAGGTTTCCTCACTGTCCCATATCTCCATATGTCTTCCCTCCCTCGGGATGCCTTTCCTCAGCTCAAAGGTCATCTTTTCTCCGGAGTCTCCTCTTGGTTGACTCCCTGCTTTTTCTATCCTTCCCTCTTTTCTTCACCTCCTGAGCAGACACATTTTCTCCTCATATCCCATTCATGAATGGGAGCACCTCAAACATCGGATGCCAGACACAAATAGAAACAATAATTAGAATCTGAATGCGCACATACCTTTGGACAGAATTTGAGGAAGGAGTTTTGAGATATTCTTTAAAAGCTAAGAAAAATTGGGGCCGGAGACAGGGAACCTTCTAGGCTGTGCTTCTTGCCTCCCCCATATCTGGAATTTGACTGTGCTAGAGGCTTCTGCTGTACTGAAGCCAGAAGGTCATGTTCTCAGATGGGAAAATCGCTCTGATGTGTGTGTGTGTCTCTGTGTGTGTGTGTTTGTGTGTGTGTGTACCTGTGTAAGTGTGTGTGTGCCTGTGTATGTGTATCCATGTCAATATAGGAGTTCTTGAGAAGCCAGATGCTGGGAGGGCCCTCCGCGTGAGACAGTTCAAAGGAAACCAGAGTCAGCATTGGTTCATTTCTTGGGCTGAGGTGGCCCATCCAAGCCAGAAACTCTTACTAGGAACAAAGGTCCTAATTCAATCCCTATGTGACCAAAGTTCTCCCTGTAGATGGTGATCCTGAGTGGTTTATCCCTTAAATTTGGGACATATCCATCTTGTCTCAATCCTGCCAGGGACATTTGGGATTAGCCACAGCTCTCCTCTTCAGAACACATTTTCTATGCTGGGTCTCAGCAGACACACAGCTGTATTGTCACCTCAGGTTCTCCTAGCACCCCACTGGGAACAAGCTACTGTTCAGCCTCCTTCTCTTTCCAAAGTGCCAAGGAGCCCAGGCCTACTGACACTCGGGATGTCCAACACCGCTCTTCCCTCCAAGATCAGTCTTGCGAACACTTACTTTGAGCATGACTGGATTCCAAATAAACTTCAGAGTAGAGTATAAGAAAGGAGACTTTCATGACATTCATTAGAAGAATTAAAAAAAAAAAAAAAAACGCCAGTGCTAGAGGAGAAAACCTCAGCCACGTGCCATCCACAAGGCCAAGAGGTTGTTCTCACTCTTCTAATCAGCAGATGTGGGGGGGAGGTGACAACGAGGGGAAGGGACAGCCTCAGGCCCACTCATACCACACCCGAGCACTGTACAGCCTCACAGCCTCCTCATTGAGTGTGTGGAGGACACGTAGGGACAATTCAAAGGAGTGCATTGGTGTTAGAAGCAATGTGACTCCAAGGTCAAGATGAGTTAGAGTTGACAGAAGATAAGAATAGAGATGACCAGGAAATGGAGAGGCCCCTGAGCTGAGGACTGCCTATGTGGTAGGCAAGGAGACATGGTAGTGGACTTGACCACAATCGAGCCACACACCACCTTTATCCCAGAGTGTACACCCTGACACACAACCTCCTCCTATTGTGGCATTCTCTCTTCATGATGCTCAAAACTGCTCTCCCCATCCCAGGGGTTCTGGTCGGCCTGGCCCTCCATCTTTCTTTGTAGAAGCTCCCGCTGGCTTGAGCGCAGCAACTGAGCATGGAAGCACATCCTTCTGCTGAGATACCCAGCTGTTCCTGTGGTGGGACCCCCATAATCCCTGTGTGCCTCTTTCACGCTCCCTGTCACACGTGACCCCTGTGCAGCTTTGCAGCACATGCATTGATCAGTGCATCTCAGTCTGTCCCTGGCTGGCACCTGTCTGCCTCTTCCCTCTCTGTGTGTCTGCACCATGCCCCAGACCTCTTCCCAGCTCTGTCTCCACCCACCGCTTCCGGGAGTCTGGGTCCATAGATTAACTCTCCTCCCCCCACCCCACACACTGGTTCTGCCTTCTCCATCTTCCCATCACCTCTCCATCTGTCTCCTCCAATTGCAGGAATTCCTCCTCACCTACCTGCCATCGCAAACATTCTGTTCATTCCCATCTTAAAAGGAGGCCACCACCGTGCTGCCTAACACTTCTATTATCCAACAGGGAATAACAGATGCTACACTCTTGGGCACCCTCCCACCCTGTTCTTTGTGGCTAAGAGCTGCAGCTTGGAAGGGAGGTGTGACTTGGGGGTAGGGAGGTCCTTTGTGAGGCTACCCTGGTGTGCTCACCGCCCCCCCCACTCCTTCAGTTGGTCCACACACTCTTCTAAGTATTTGCACCCCAATTCTTGGGGCCCCACAAATCTTCCATGCCTGCTTGGAAAAGTCCCTTGAGGATGACCCAGCAGTATCTTACAGCCCAGTATGCCTAGCTATCCCTCTCAGTCATCCATGGCCATTGTGACATCATCATCAATCATCTATCCCGACACCAAGGATCTTAGAAGCCCGCCCTCTGCACCTGACACACATCCAGGCATTACGTTGACCTTCCAATGACTTTACATTCTTTCATCTCTTTCCGGTGTAGCTTGAGCCAGAGGTGCTCTGGATCCTGTCACATATCAAGAGAGAACCTATCCCTGCCCTGAACGTTCCTTGTCTACACTTAGTATTCTTTACTCAGTTTTATGTCTTGAAAATGTAATGGAGATGTTCCTCCATTACACCTCATCTGACATACATCATCCTCACCCCAACAGCCAGACCTACACTTAACCTCGTTCATCCCTTTTTCTCTGCTTAACCCTTTTAGCACAAGCATGTGCCAACTGCATCGGAGGGGACCAATGGGCCACACCCCTTCTGGGGTGGAATTGTGTCTGAACATGCCCTTCCCCAGCCCACAACGGCCCAACCCCCGCCTTTTCTTCTCACATCTTTCTGCCAAGAGCCCAGTGTGAACCTCCCTTCTCTGTGGCCCTTTCTCTAGAAGTCTCCACAGAGTGACCTGCCCGCTTCCCAGTGCTCTCAGCCTTGGGGTACAGTTGTTTGTTTATGTGCATGGTCTTTTCAAGCTTTCCAACAGGGTTTCACTGTCTAGACCAGGTGGACCTTGGCCTCGTGGAGATTTCCCTGGCTCTGCCTCTTGAGTCTGAAGGCACGTGCGGGACATCTGGTTTTTCTTTTAAAATAATATATACTTTAGTATGAATTTATTTTGCTAAGTTTTAGATACTTGGGAGTATTTTTGCTATAGCTCTTAATATATTGGTTATATATACTAATGTGTCACATACTCTTTTATATCCGTGCATGCATATATAATGCTTGATCGAGTCCCCTCCCTCCCACCTCCCATGTGTTCCCTTTTCCTGGCTGCCCTGGTCCAATTTTTCTTTCTTTTTATTTGTCATTTTCCAGTTTTGACAAACCACCACCAACAAAACATGCAATCCATTTCTTTCCGGACTGGACTGGAGTTATTTCTTAACATGATAACCTCAAGCTCCAGCATTTTTTTTTTTTTAACAAATAACATGAATTCATTCTGTTTTATGGCTAAGTAATATTCCTGTGTGTGCATCATTTTTAAAACCCATCCCCCATGTCTATATTCTTATTTAGCCTACTATCTTAGAAGTATCTTTGTATTCCTTAGTAATAGGTCTTTGGAGAAAAGGAAAATTATGAGGGAAGAGGGCAGGCCAGATGATGACTTCCAGTCATGTGAAGGGGTTTCACCCTGGCTTTCTACACAGTGGGCCTCGTATGCATTCCCGATAAGAGAATGCCCTTGAAGGAACACTTGGGGGTGGGGAGAAGAGAACAGCTAATCATGACCTCTAAGGCAGCCCGTTAAGCAAGCTACATACTCCTTTCCCATCAAGTCCCTGAGCTCCCGTGCCCAGCCCTCCCCATCCCACTTGGCTGCAGTGCCAGGCCTAAGATGAGATTGACAGCTGCCCAGTTTTGCTGCAGGAAAACCCATACTTGATGCTGAAGGGGAACCACCAGGAGATGGAAGGCAATGACCGCTATGAGGGCTTCTGTGTGGACATGCTCAAGGAGTTGGCTGAAATCCTACGCTTCAACTACAAGATCCGCCTTGTCGGGGATGGTGTTTATGGCGTGCCCGAGGCCAACGGCACCTGGACAGGCATGGTCGGGGAGTTGATTGCTCGGGTAAGGAGTCCAGTGGTCTGTACTTGTGTGGAAGTGGGAAGGTGGTGGATGGATGGTATGTTTCCCTACCTCACTGACTTGGTCCGTCACTCTTGGATTTGTCTATCAGTTCCTGGAAGCTTCAGTGAAATGGCATGGAGCCAGGTGCTAGCACTGGGGCTACGACTGCCGTGTCTCCTGCTCCAGGGTTCTCCCTACCCAGCGCTGGAGCAAGTTAGATTTGGACTTTGGGTTCTTTTTTTACGTAATTCCTGTGTTTTGTTTGCTCTGATAGTTTTGTTGTTCATTGACACTCTCTTGTCCAAGCTTGGACAGGTCCTGGGAGAACAGGAGACCCCTACACTGGCTGACTTTGATGTGTGGGAGATATAAAGGAAAATGTGTTAATACCAGGAGCTTAGGCTGAAGTGTCAGAGGCATGGCTCATAGTGACAATTATTTCCCCATCATTAATGTCCCTGTGCAGACCAAGAAAGAACCATGTGTACATGCATATATTGTTGGTTTTGAGGATAAATGAATGACTTGATTAGAATTCAGGTGAGCATCATGGAATGCCAGTCTTCTGTCAGGATAAAGCAAGGACATGAAAGGTCCTTCTGGGGGAAAAAAAAATCTTTTATTTGTATATACTATCAACAACTACAAAAATTAATCACACAGATGTTAATTCACTGTCCACACTTCTACAGTTGAATTTTAAGAATTTTAATGGCCTGGACAGGTGAAGAGGTCTGAATACAGGGAGCACAGGTCTTGGCCCTTCTGTGAGTTTGAAGCCTTCTATCTTCTCTGGGCTTTCCTCCCATGGCCTTCCAGCATGCTCTCATGGACCGGGGCTCTCCATGCAGTATCTCCGGTTGCCTGGGAATATTTCTTCTCATACCTTGCTGTCCCTACTTCACATATGAACAGTCCAAAGCTTTGAGTGCTTAGTGGCTTTGTTAAAAGTGCTGGGATTCAAGCCCAGATCCCTTTCTTCATTGGCCGGTAAGCATGTGCTACCCATGTGCTACCAGAGGTGTTTCCATCTGTGATATAAGGTTTTATTGCCTGGTGATGTATTGCTGTCTTACTTTGCACACAACATATGACAGTGGCTTCCTAAGATTATATCGACTAGTGAGGTCATAGGTATCTTTGTGTACTTTATGTTTACACCATGACAAAAATTACCTAACAACTGATTTCTCAGAACAACTATCTCCAAAATAAGGCTTGTATGACCACAATAAGGCTTTAATCCCTTTTGTGTGCCCAATTTAGGATATAAGATAACCATTTTTTAATCTGTGTCTTTGAGACTATAAATACTACCTAGATTGTTGAAGCAGTACTTTTTGTCAGTGTCCCTAAAGAGTTCTTGGTAAGTGAGAACTGCAGAAGTCTCTTTTATTTAAGCTAACCAAGGAGACTGCAGAGGGCCAAGCCAGGTAGTATAGACAGTGTCTTCTCAGTGCCCCAGCAGGGCAAACCCCAAGCAAGGATTTGTGAGCCACCCAGAGGTCCTGGGGTTCAGAGCAAGCCTGTTCAAAAGTAAGGTCTTGCTCATAGCTTAAGGCTGGGTATGGAAGGCCAATGGGTCAACAAGAGCTTCAGCAAAGGTCCCAGGATGAGGGGGTTTGAATGAGAACGGCCCCCATTGGTTTCCAGTTTGGAAAAGATTACAAGGTGTGGCTTTGGTGGAGAAGATGTGTCATTGGGATGGAGTCTGAGGTTTCAAAAGCCCATACCATTCCCAGGGAAGTCTCTTTGCTTCATGTTGGTGAATCAGATGTGAGCTCTCAGATACTGCTCCAGTGCCTGCCTCCCTGTCAGCTGCCATTCTTCCTGCCATGATGGTCATGGACTCTCCCTCTAGAACCACGAGTCACTATTAAATGTGTCCTTCTATAAGTTGCCTTGGTCATGGTGTCTCTTCAGAGAAATAAAAAAGTAACTAAGACACCAGGATCTTAGAAGTATGGAGCCATCCTGTGTGGATGCAGAAAGGCAATTGATGCTTTTCTGTACAATCCCAGACCCTTTCTGGAACACTCATTTGGGACTTCCTCGTGAAGGCTCAACTTAGCCATTAGTCCACAGCTGTTTGAAATGTTAGTCAGGCTTTTTCTTTGTCTCTCGTGGGTGGGTGTCCTTAGTCACCTTGAGCCTGGCTCTTTAGCCTCCAGTTTCTGCCTTGCATCTGGCAGGAAGACTTCAGGGATGGAGGAGCCACTTTACAACCACCTCCCTATTAGCCCCCTAATGAGCTGTGACATGGCCTGGCACAGAGAAAGAAGATCCTGGGACTCAAGGACATGCATCTACATACAGAGTATCTTGGGCAATCAGACAAGGATCTTAAAATTCACCCCAGCTTCTTTCCCAACAGAAAGAGTGCTGTTTTGATTTCATAAAAACTTGGGGACATCATATTATGTAACTAGTCCATTAACCCAATGACACATTGGAGCTACAGAAAACAACATAAGCATGGACACTGCCTGCTTAACTCTTAAACTAGAGAGTGAGGCAGAAAGTCATGACTGACCATATGTGTGTATAATTGTGAACTACGATAAACTATGTGTACCAGAGGGAGTTATTCTGTCCTTTCCTCTTGTTACTTCACTGGAAGTGTTTGTCTGGAAGGAACTTTTTGTGAAAAGTTCTAAGCATGCACAGACACACACACATTAGGCGTACAGGAAGTATTTGCTCTGTCTTCTGCCAGCTGCTCTGGAAAACAGAGGCTAAAGCCCAGGCCGGAGCTTGCTGCTTATTTCAAAGAGTGTAATTCCAAGGAAGCACGTGGAAGGGGTAAAGGACTGCCTGGTAGGAAAGGAACGAGCACATGTTAGAGAGTGTTAGCCCCATGGCTCTGTCCCACAGTGGGTGCTTTGGATGAAACTTGCTCAGCAGATAGAAGGCAGCTGGGAGAGGGACAGTGCCAGCTCTTGATGCCTGGACCTCATATCACAGGACAGCACCTCTTCCGATCTTTGGTCTGTGCACCGGTACCCCAGGTGCCATTAATGGAGTTGGATCTCCAAGCCACCAAGGGCAGAGCTGAAGGGTAGAAGATATCTAGGGGGTTGATCTGGTGAGTGATGTGAGACTGAACTGTGAGTCCTCGCTGTCTTTAAGCTTGCCTGATGAGCTCTAAAGGTTTAGGCACAAAGCATCCCAGCATGTCCACATACCTCAGCAGCTTTAGGAAGTCTCCGAATAGAACCCTAGGCACATAGCATGAAGAGTGAAAGTCAGCAAGATCAGACACCAGGCAGCTGAGAACACCATGGTGATATGGCCCCAACCACCAAGACAGTAGTGGACCCCTGCTGAGCTCCTTCCATAAGGAAGGGACTGGTCTTTTGTGAGTGGCTGGAATGCAGCTGCTGAACAGTCACCTTTCAGGAGAGATGTCAGGAATGGTGACAGGGGTTCCTCAGGACCAAAGAATTTCAAGAATAAGCAGAAGCCCAATTGGTCCAGGAAAGTGTTCTGGGGCCATGTGGGCACAGCAGGCTGATGAGGTGTTGGGAGTCTGTGGACAGAGCTGTTCCACACAGTTTGGGACAAAAAGTTAGGTCAATGCCCCTGAAACTTCAGCATCAGGAGAAATGGTGTGGCATCAAAGGATATCCTTACAATAGGCTTGGGACTCACAATAGCATCTCAGGGCTTCTAGAGTAAAGAATATAGCAGTTACCTGCCAGTTGAATGAGATGGAGAGGCAGGTTTGTCTCTGGTGTTGGACTTAGAGACTAGGCTTGTTATCACTTCCTTGCATAGGGTGTTGCCAGGGCACATGGTGCATTAGTTGTAGGAAGGCACTTTAAAATGTTTCCTGTATATGTGTGAAAATCATCCCAGCTTGGCTTTCATGTAGATGCCTCTAGCAGTGGGAATACATTGTAATAAAGCACAGGAATCCACAGAAATGGGGCCAGAGGGCCAGCACCCCGCCAGGACTAAGTCTAAACATGGGCAGTAAGGGTGGCTTCTTGGAGAACTTTGAGTTTGGATTTGTTTTGCCGTGCTCAGCTATCCTCTGGTCCTACTTGCGGAAAGGTAGGCACATTTATCAGAGGGAGCGCCCCCATCTAACTTCATGGTTCAAACCAAAGTACCCCATTGGCATGCGGCCCGTGTTGGCAGAATGGCACATTTAGGTTCAAAGAGAAAAGAGCTTTGCAAGGCTTAGATTCAAGGCCCATAAACCTGGGACATCAAATAGCTCTTACCAATGACATTTTGACGAATTAAGTGTAAATGAAGCTGAAATGCCTCATTCCATCTCCCCTCCTGAGAAGGGACTTTGCCGGAGACCCCCGAGAGGTGGCTGCCCATGGCCCCAATACACTGGGAAGATTGGCCAGAGACATTTTGCTGAACTGGAGAAGAATTCAAATAGTCCACTGAGATCACTTTCCGCCTATTGAAGCCAGAGACTATTTTAACTACAAATAGGTCCTAGAATTGTACTCAGCATTCTTTAACAGAAAGAAATTGATTCAGGGCCCCTGGATGAGTGGGCCACTCACTCTTTACCCCCTTGTGGAAGCCATGATACGGTAGGGGGAACATTATTTTGCTTTGCTCTCCCCATGAAGGTTTGCTTTCAACATTGACTCGATTCCGGTAGAGGTGGCCTTGAATTATAACTTCACACTTCACTCATTCATCAAAATGCCTGCTTTCTGTCAAGAACTGCTTAAATATGAGGAATTACCTGTAAAGAGCTTGGAATCTATTCAAAGGGGTAGAGGAGAAAACTAGGAATTACTGCATAGTGTGACATATGATATATTGATAATAGCTGTAAGAATGGTGTCATGAGGATAACGATGGTTAACACGTGGCGTGTTTCCGATGGAGTTGGGGAACGCAATTCATGCTTGTTAAAGCTCACGCTCTACCGCTGAATGACACCCTCAGCTCGCTAACTTGAACTTTATCTTTTTGGGTATATGGTGGTGGTGGTTGTGGGATGTGTGTGTGTGTGTGTGTGTGTGTGTGTGTGTGTGTGTGTGTGTACATGGCAGCAACTGTGTGGGTATGGATGTGGGAAGACAAAAGCTTCAAGTATCAGTCTTTACTTAACACTCTGTTAACAATCTGAGACAGTCTCTCTTGCTCACCACTGCATGCCCAAAGCTTGTCTGTCTGATTTTTCAGATGGTCTCCGGTCTCTACCCACTCCCATTCCCTGTAGGGGTGTACTAGGATTACAGACACACCTGCTGCCGTGTCTGACTTTTTACCTTGGCTGTGTTATCCGAATGTTCAGATGAGGAAATTCTGTCACAAAACAGCTGAGGAACTGAAGCAACTCACATGAGTAGTAATAGATCTTCAGAGTATGAGCGAGGTGTGGTGGGGAGTCAGGAAAGAACACACACAGGCAGTGATAACTATCAGAGAAGAAGAGTCTCTGTTTATCTGAATTTTTACTTTCTGTGGCTTTCAGATACCTGCCATAAACCATGGGTCTTAAAATACAAAATATAAAATTCCAGAAATAAATTGTTCACAAATTTTAATTTGTGCGTAATTATGGATAGCATGGTAAAATCTCACCTAGTATGCCCTAGTTGATTAGGAGACAGATCATCTTTTCGCTTAGTGTATCCACACTGTATATGCTACCCACCCCTTAGTCATTAACAGGTTATAAAACTGTCTATCAAATATGCCAACATTAGCTTTCCTGTTCCAGTATGTCCTTATTTTATTTAATAATGTCCCCAAAGCACAACAGTAGTGATACTGGCAATTCAGATGTGCCAAAGATGATCCTTTTCATAAAATACTCTCTGTAGGTGAGTGGGTAAAACTCTCAACTTAATAAGGAAGAAATATTGCATTCTGTGCTTGCTAAGATCTATGGTAAGAATGACTCCCCCCCCCACACACACACACCCACCGTCTGTGTGACTGTGAAGGAGGAAAAAAATGAAGGGTAGTTTTGTTCTTGTACCTCAAGTTGCAAAAGTTACAGTCATAGCATGTGATGGATGCTTAGCAGGGATGATAAAACATTGTGGGGCTCGGGATTCTGCACTCTTTCAGGCATCTGATGGATGCCTTGGAATGTACTCCTCTCAGCTAAGAGGTGAATAGTGGATGATGACTCAAGAGGAATCATCTTGGAAGAAAGGACATTCTAGGTATAGTGGATGCTGAGATTCATTTAGTACTGTGCTCTTGGCTCCGAACAGCCATAAGCAGGCATAAGAAGAGGAATAGGTTGTATGTGATAGGATCCTCGTGTTTGTGTGTGTAACCTATGTTCAGACAGCTGGTAGAAGCTACTGACTGAAGAGTGAGCTTTGTCTTAGTTGGGGTTTCTGTTGCTGAGACAAAATACCATAACCAAAAGGCAAATTGGGGAGAAAAGGGTTTATTTGGCTTACAATAAACAACTTAGCATTGCTGTTCGTCACTGAAGGAAGTCAGACAGGAACTCAAACAGGGCAGGAGCTGATGCAGAGGCCACAGAGAGGAACTGCTTACTGGCTTGCTCAGCCTTCTTTCTTATAGAACCCAAGACCAGCAGTCCAGAGATGGCATGGGTGCACCATGGGCTGGGTCTCCCCCATTGATCACTAAACGAGGAAATACCTTACAGCTGGATCTCATAGAGGCCTTTCCTCTGATTTCTTTAGCTTGTGTCAAACTGACAGACAAAACCACTCAGTACAGACATCCAGTTTATTGTTCTCAGAGAGGGATGACATCTTAACTTTGGTCCAGGGGTTACTCATCAGAGGAGAGGATGGGTACCACGTACACATCCCTTCTTTAGACAGATAGCCAGTGATTCAGGAAGAGATGAACCCGAACTAAGCAATGCTGAGGCTGCCCAAGAGTCGCGGAGAGAGTAGAGGGATTTCAACCTTTAGATCTAAAACCTAGTAAACAGAGGGAAGCTTCATGTCAGTTTGTAAGTAGGAGTTATGGCTGTCCTGTCTCTCAAGTGAAGAGAAATGAGCTGGCTGGACCAGAGAGCACTTTCTGGAATGCTTTCTCAACGTGTGTGCCAAGTGTGGCCCCGCCTGCAAACCACGAAAACCTGGGAAGAGAGGCAATCCATTTGCTTTTGCTTGATTTATTATCCATAGACAGTTGGACCAGGGAATTAAAGGGCCAGGGGTGTGAACTACATCTTGGGTCACAAATACCTTGTAGGCCCCTCCCCCTCCAGACCTCACTGCATGGCACTGTCTCATTTGAATTCTCTAGAGGCTGTTTTAGGCACTCAAGCCTTTGAGGTGTACTTGATTAAAGGCCAATAAAAGCCGTTCATGTCTGCTTCACCTCTCTCTTCCTTCTGAATGACTGTGTAGCTGCCAGCATGTATCGGGCTCACTCAGCTTTCTCACTACCAGGAGTGAGGACTTCGTGACTTCGTTCTGTAGAAGACCACAGCGGGGCCTCTGGTTTTGGTGGAAGTTCATTCATGAGTTTTCAGAACTCCCTCCCCCCCCCCCCCCCCCTCCGGCTTCCCTTGACATAGTCACAGAATAGAGTGGAGTAACTTCTGCCCCAGACATTTGGTCACATCTCTTCCTAGCTCAAGTCTGAACAACAGAGTGGGGAAGGAGGAAAGGAGAGGGGCTGGCATCTCTTGACAAGTCCAAATGCCAGGTAAGAGTTCTGGACTCCCCGTGCCACTTATCCGTATGTGGCCAAGAGGCAGGGATTGTTACCCTGTACCACAAATGGGGACGTGAGAACTTGGAGAGTTCAGATCATACCCTCTTCATTCCCGTTTCCTGTTCTTCTCATTGCACCCTGGGAATGTGAGAACAGGTGGCTGTGACAGAGAGTGACTTGAGTGGCGATTTCCTGTCCTCGGCATGTGCATGCTAGAATGGGGAGGAAGGAATAGGCTGGTCCAGTACCAAAATCCAGGCTGCTCTCAGGGATCTGTTTGAGAGTGGCATTTCATTGACACTTATGTCTATAAATAACCCTGTACCTAGAAAGTGGGGTATTGTTGTTTGAATGTAAAATGCCCCACCCTATGGTGATATAGTATATATTTAATAAAATCAGCCTGGAATATCAGAGAAAGGAAACAGACCATAGCCAATTCTCACCCAGCCTTCTTCTCAGACCAAACAGGGGAAATGCTATCTTCTAGAGTCTTCAGCCTGGCTAGTCAATTCTACAGACTGCCTGAATCTCTGTTCCCTCCTGCCTTGAATATCTTCCTTCCCTAGAGTTAGGATTAAAGGTGTGAGCTACTACTATGTAGTTGTTAGACCTTGAACTCACAAAAATACAGAAAGATCTCTGTCTCCTGAGTGATGGGATTAAAGGCATGAGTCACCACTTTCTTACCTTCATGGCTTGATGTGAGTAATTCTGTTCTCTTAGTATTCCAGGCTAATTTTATTAACTATGCAATATATCATCACAACATCCCCAGGCTGGTGTGTTTGAACTCTCGATACCCAGCTGGTAGTGCTGTCCTGGGAGGTTGTAGGACATGGAGATGTGAGGTCTAACTGGAGGAGATGTGTCATTGGGGTGGTCTTTGAAGATAATATCCAGACTTTGCTTGTAGTCTTATTCTCTGATTCTTGGATAATCAGAATGTGACAATCAACAGTTCCTGCCACTAAGCCTTCCCAACCGTGATGGACTATTCTTGAAACTGTGAGCTGAAATAAACCTCCGTCCCTTAAGTGGTTTCTGTTATGGATTTTGTCATGGCAACTAGAAAGCAAGCAGCATGGGTGTTACCAACAGGAAGAGCAGACCAACCCCTGCTTAAATGCAAGGTCCCGTGGGGTAAGTGATGTTGAGAGGGACCAAAGTGTGCCACAGCAGAACAAAAGAATAGGAACAGAAATCTGCCTGACTAGAGCCCGGGGTCTAGCAGCTGCTTAAGGGAAAGTATGGTTACCTTGTACATGTGATCTCCTTACGTAGAACATGAAACACAGTCAAAGCACCAAGTTAGCAAGACAAGTTGCGAGGTGTCATGGGATAAGTCCTTCTTCAGAATTCGAGGGAGAACTTTTGTTGGCAGATTGATAGCAACCAGGCTGTCGTTTAAAGTTGCCAGATGAGAAAGCATTCCAGGGCTCAGCAAAAAGACTAATTTGACATCTATAATGCATCTGTCACTGTGGTGGGGTCTTGGAGAACAGGTGGGGAGTCCTGTCTCTGGAAACTTGGTTAAGAAAAAAATGTCCAGCACGTAAACAAACTACATACAGGTGTGTGTGAACACTTGCCAGAAGAGCCCAAATTGACTGAGTATGATATTGGTATACTACCTGAGAACGCACACAGCTTGAATCTTCACCTCCTAGATAACCGGCAGAATCTGGACCTTTCTTGGGACTGTGGGGAACGAGTCCCAGAGAAGGCAGCTGCAGGTGTGAGGTAAGGCCTTGAGTTCTGGACTGTAGGTCTTTAGATGCCCAGGGAGCTCATTTGCCACTGAAGGTGTTAATAGGAAAATATGAAGGGGCTTGCACTTTTCTTAGGTTCAGAACTACCTCAGCTGTTTCAGACTGGGAACTCCTCCAAACCGCAGGGGAGCCTCAATGCAGCCTGGGAAATGTATGAGAAGAGTCACTTCACTGGGATTATTTCTGCCTTCCCTGCCCAAGTGCCAGCTCTTAAAGGGAGAGACGGTGTGTAGAAGAAATGAGACTGTGTTAAGGTTTCTAAAGCCTTCTAAGAAATAGCTTAGAAGGACCTGGGCAGTGGGGGATTGATCTTGGGGCCGGAGCAAGAAAGGGAACTGACAAGGTAGTGTCATGATCTCTTCTAAGGATTCCCTGTTCCCAGTTCTCTACCCACATGGCAGCGGCCAGTGTGTCACTTGAAAACAGAATCCTCTGTGTCCTAGGTCAAGCCTGATAGCATACCTACTTTTGAGACAAAAAAGTTGTATGTTCGGTAAACAGGGACTTAGACTCTGCTAGATCCCCAAAGGACTTCCTCGTTCACCAGTCAGTTTTAGGAATTCCATTTCTGGTTGCTCCCAGCCTGTCTCAGGGGTTACTAACCATGGTCTTGTACTCTTCCTTCCCAAGAGTCAGATGCGATCCCTGAAGCGAGGTCCTTACAGGGCCTGCTTACGAACATTTATCTTTGGTCAATCAATACCACCTGCCCCTGGATATACTGACTCAGACTTGGTTGTGGCTTCAAGCTGAATGTCACAGATTTCACACTTTGTATATATAGAGAACCTTGAAATACAGTGATGCTGATTATATGTCATCCAAGGAATAAATATGGTATCCAACCCAGCCAGTGCTCTAGGCTTACCCATCACGAGCTCTGGTATTGAGTTTTATCTATAGTAGATTTTTTTTTCTTTTGAAAGTGCCTGAAATTCGAGAAGCTTGATACCCAAAAGTCTACTGTGAAAGTTCACTTTTAATATTCATATTATTACCCCTATTCCATGGGGAATTAGGCCCAGTATATAATACAAGGCCATAGCATGAGATATATGCAAAGTGGGATCACGTACCAAATTTATGGGAGCAGAGAAGAAAGCAAAGTCATTAAGCTGGAGGGAGCCAGGCAAGGTTTTAGAGCAGAGCTAATGAAAATCATGGCTATTGTTTATTGAATACCTCGTACCTTCAGGTATTTTCAATGAATCATTTCCTCTCTTCACAATGATCTTGCAATATAAATATTATTATTTATATTTTATAACAAAGAAGCTGAGGTTAATTTCAGCTTACCAGAGAGTCTCCCTCCAAGTCACACAGCTAACAGAGTGATTGATCTTGAATTCAAAGCCGAGTCTCACAGACATCAAAGTCCACAGTCATAGTTACACACTAGGATGCTTCCAAAGGAGGTTATTGTCAGCTTGGGCCTTGATGGACAAGTAGGATTTGACAAGTGACAAGAGGGAATGAGTTATAAGCAGAGGAAACTGGGCAGGGTCTGAAGTAAAGGACACATTGTAGAGCCATAAAGAGTGCAGTGTGTACCCGTCATGAGCTGAAGGAACATAAATAGACTGGAGTGGTGCCTAAGAAGAAGCCAGAGAGGATCCCTGTAGGTCACCACAAGGAACCAGGACTATGTCCTAAAGGTGGTGGAGAGCCACTGGAGCTTGTTAGAAATCAACCCTAGAGCAGAGGTTCTCACACTGTGACCTTTGCCCTAGATACATCAACACCACCTTGCCCTTGCTGGACATCCAAGTTCTCATGCCCTATCCAGACTTTCTGAATGAGAGACTTAGAGCATCAGCTGATGGGTTAACAGCACCCCCCCCCCATGATTGTGATGCTCTGGCTGAAGAACTACTGGCCCTTTGTCCAGCTGAGCCCAACCCCATCCATCCAACTGACTGTCCTGGGTACCAGGAGTTCTCAAGCTCAGCTGGACTATGATGGTAATGCTTTCCAGAATTAAAATGAACTGTGTTCATTTTGGTGTTTTGGTTTTTTGAGATAGGGTTTCTCTATGTAGCCCTGGCTGTCCTAGAACTCACTCTGTAGCCTAGGCTGGTCTTGAACTCACAGAGATCACTCTGACACCTGTGTGCTGGGATTAAAGATATGCACCACTACCACCCGGTTCTGGGCTCGGATATTGAATGCGCTGAGAACAGGGAAGGCAGGGGTGAAGGGAAGAGCCTAGGCTCGCTCCTGGTCTCTATTCTGGATGGCAGAAGGGTGGAGAATTCCATCAAGGCGTGCAGTAAAGAGATGCTGTAGATCAGCCATAAAGAGTAGATGATATGAGTAAAACAGGGCAGCAAGGGGGAAGCAAGGCAGCGAGCAAGCAGAGCAAACAGCACTGGGCTCTGTTCTGAAGTTACCATTGAGAGGTCTGGGTGGTGCGATGGGAAGTCTGTTTTCACAGCCACTCACACCACCCCCTCCCTGCGGGCCACTGGTGGACTTGGATAAGTCGCTGCATTCTTCACCCTCCTCAGTGCTATGACAAAATGCCTGACAGAATGCCTTGGAGAAGGATTTGTTGTAGTTAATTCTGATGGGGAAGGGATGGCAGATTGGCTCTCTAGCGGCAGAACAATGTGGAGAAGCCTCTCACACCCTGGCAGTTCAGGAAGCGAGAACTCAGGCCAGGACTAGAGGCGGCTATAAAACCTTCCAGGCAAGTCCCCTGTGGCCCAGCCCCGACAGCTGTCAGAGCTGCTCAAATATACCAGGTTTCCCTTGCCCAGAGGGAGGGACCTCAACCATTAAATCTGCTATGGTGGCTCCTGCTCTGTCCAGAAGGCAGCTCCTGCTCATCCTCCCTGTGAATCCCAAATGTGCTCTTTCCCCTGCCCTTGCCAGGGCTGCTGGCTCTCTGCTTGCTTTTTGCGATGGCTTGATTTCTCTGGCTCACAGATTCTGGACAGAACCATAATATGCTCCAGGACACTGATTCACATACTATTTTTCTTGTTGTCCGTGCTTATTCAAAGCACCCAATCTCTCTCTCTCTCTCTCTCTCTCTCTCTCTCTCTCTCTCTCTCTCTCTCTCTCTCTCTCTCTCTCTCTCTCTCTCTCTCTCTCTCTCTCTCTCTCTCACACACACACACACACACACACACACACACACATCCCAGATCCCACAGAACTAGGGATCCCTCCTTGTCTTTCAGATCCCTCACACAGGTCCTCAGCTTCACGAGGAGCCTCTGATTACACCTTCAAATGCATTTGCTATCTAGGCAGGAAGGGAAAAGGCTGAGTCCCTTGGAAGAGCAGCATGTGGTTGGGTCAATGATTTTGAGCTGCTTGGAAAAGTGCTATTGGCTTTTGCTAGGCAAGTTCCTAAGCAAATCCAGGAACCATACCTAGCAAACTGCTGGGTCCCAGATGGCCCTGGAATGTGGCTGCCTGAGAGGGCACAGGTGGGAGAGCAAGATCAAGGGACAGTAGGCATGCATGCACCCCAGGTAAATAAGATCTAAAAGGGGGAGTCAGAAGGGTAGGAGGAAATGAAGAAGCAAGCTTTGGAAAACCTCCACAGAAGCAGCCCAAAGCAGAAGCCACATTCCCTGGCACTCACACGAATGGACAGAGGAAAGACAGGCTTCCAGAATGGAAACCTACATCTGAATAAGAGCAATAGAGTCTATTGAGCACTTATTTGTGCTGGGCCTTGTCTATTTCCCTCATTCAATCCTCACAGGGGAAAAAAAGTAGAAAATGGTAACTATTCACTGTTTACTTTCAGGGGAACATGCTCAATGAGGTGAAGTGACTAACCCCAGGGACCCTGACAGTTCTGTGGCCACTTGTCAGGTAGGAAGGGAGTAGTTTATGCATGGCGCTGAGAGCATCACTTGTCTCCTCCTCTGGTTTGGAGCAGACTCCTCTAGAGTGGGACAATGATTCTGGAGATGTGGTGACTGCAGGTCCTAGGGAGGAGACTAGGCTCTCTAGGACTTTTCTGGATGCTCACAGCAGGCGGAGTTGGCTCTTGGGGCTTTGCACAGGCTGTTCAGCTGTTTAGATCAGATGTGGGATCTGGACTGTCTCCAATGACGATTCCAGTTGTTCGCTTTGCCTCTTCTTGCTTTAGAAGCCACCAGATGTTGAACAGAAACACACCACATCTGTATTCACCTCTCCCTACCCAGGCAAAAGTCACCAGGGAAAAGAAGGGCTTAATAATAAGACTCCCCAGTCTCCTCTCATCTCACCTGTTTTACCTTAGAAAGCCAATAGTGTTCTGTGTCACATTTGTCTCTGTTTTACTTAGGCAAACCTGTTAACTTTAAAGAGGAAAAGGGGGGGGGGGGTGCTGAAGATTTGGCCCAGCAGTGAACAGTGACTACCTCCCCAGTCATAAATTCATAAAGTCAGATCTCAGCATCTAGGAAACAAGTCGGGTGTCCCATTAAATACCTATAAGAATGGTGGTATGTTCCAAGGCAGCAGAGACAGTAGAGACTTTCCTCATGAGTAAATAGAGAGTAGTAACAAGTAGTAGCTTATTGGTTTCCTAGGCTCAGAAAGAGACACTCTGCCTCAAAGGAATGGGGCAGTGTGGTAGATGAGAACACTCCATGCTCTCTCCTGGCTGCGTGTGCCCAGGTGTGTGCATCTGCACACACACTTATGTGTGCACATAGAGACATTCACATGGAATACATATTTACAGTTTTGTTGATTGATTTAGATTTGCAGGAAGGTGCACATGTTATGAATCAGCTTAAGGAATTATGACAAGGGGACAAGCCCAGGTAGTCAGCATCATGATCGACACCTCAAAGGCCCCCTCCAGCTCCTTACCCTTTCTTTTTGCTATTCGGCTCTATATCATCCCTCTCAAAGGCCTCTATTGACCCAATTTGACAGCACATAGCTACGCAGTGGGAACCTCCTCCTCCTTGACTCTAAATAAGTTACCAATGTAGTGGAGGTAAATCAATCTGTCAGTGTAAACAATTACATGTAGAAGTAGTCACAGGGCTCAAATACAACCTGAGCAGGACAGCTCTGAATCTGATATTCTTTATCAACAAGGTGAGGCATCTCTCTGAAGGAAACCCACTTGCTCATCCAGAAGCAAGGGTTTCCCACAATGTCTCAGTGCTCTTCTTTCAAAGTCTGTGGGAGCCCTCAGGAGAAGCCTGCTGTTTTTCACAGTGCCTCTGCTCCTGTGAGGAAATGAACACCTGTGGACACTCTCCGCTTGTGGCACAGACTGCCCATACCAATTGCTCCCTCCTGGTGGCTCAGGTGCCTGTCTCTGAGGCAGAGGCACTTATAAGCCATTGGAAGAAAAGAGGGGCCCCTAAGGATCCCCACAGGCTTGGGGGTTGGTCTCTGTGGCACTCACAGCAGTTGGTAACACTTCATTACACCTAATGAAAACAGTCCTATAACAAGCCTGTGAATCACAACACCCCTCATTGCAGGCCTGACAGCAAGAAGGGAAGTGAAAGATGCTACCACAAGCTGCCAGGCCTGTCAGGGCCCCAGAGACCCAGAGGTGCCAGCAGGAGCTAACCTGAACAATGCTTTACCCAGCCTCTGAGAAGGCCTGGATCCTTGTTTAAGGCGGTAGAAGAGTGTAGACACAGTCAGTTTAGGAAAGGCTCTGCTCACAGTTAGGGCTGCATCCTGAGCATGGATGAGGCCAGTGAGCCTTGCCCCCTGCCTTCCCAGCCTTAATCAGTAGGCCGGGACACCAGCAAAGCAGGGGTGCCCACTGGTGAGAATTCAGCGTCTCTAAGCACACAGCCTTGTTAGAGATAACATCTGCATGTGGACTGGCAACAGGATCGTTTAAGGGACACTTAGACGTGCTGGTCGCAGAGTGCTTGCCTAGCATGCAGGAGCCCCTGAGTTCTTTCTCAAACACATAAGCTGAGTGCAGAGTCACACACCTGTAATCCTGGTACTTGGGAAGGTAGAGCAGGGGGTCGAGGATTGAGAGTTATCCTTAGCTACATACGGAGTCTGAGGGTAGGTTGGGTTACATAAGACCCCATCTGGGAAAGAATGAAGGGAGGGAGGGAGAGAAGAAGAAGAATTAAGGAAGAAATAAGAATGAAGGGAGGGAGGGGGAGAGGGAAGGAGGGAGGAAAGAAGCAAGTATGTTATCCTGAAAACTCAGGGACTTCTGTTTTTATTCCTTGCTCTGTGTGAATGTGAGGAGGCCTCTGCCGCTGAGGCCCAAACTCTGGACGCTGTTTCTTTTCAGCACCTCTATGATATAAACAACATGTGGCATATACAATACATATTGATTTTACAATCATGAGGTTTCTTTGTGCTCTTCAAAATCTGCATTGAATTTTCTAAAGCAATCCCTTTAATAAATGAAACTAAAGCTAAGGCTTTAAGCTCCGACCAAGTCGTAGCAGCTCTCCTGTGGAGTGTTTTATTCCAGAAATGTCCTGGCTGCTTTCTGTGCATTCACTCATTTAAACTTTACAGTATATTTATGAACTGTGTATTATCTCTGTTTCTCTTTCCCACATGGGCACTGAGGCACAGTGATTTCAGTTAACTGGCAAATAATGCAGGAGCTTCTGAGTTCTTTCTCAAACAGCCCATAAATGGAGTGAGGTGCCATACACCTGTAATCCTAGTACTTGGGAGATAGAGCAGGGGTCGGAATTGAAAGGTAACCTTAGTTACATACTGAGTCTGAAGGTAGGTTGGGTTACATAAGACCCTATCTAGAAAGAAGAAAGAAGGGAGGGAGGGAGGGAGGGAGGGAGGGAGGGAGGGAGGGAGAGAGGGAGGATGGATATATGGTCAGTATCTAGTTACTGGCCCTAGGGGTTCTCTCCAGAGCCTCATTGCTTAAGTTGCCCTCACTGAGATCCGAGGTCAGTGCTTGGACTCCTCCTTCAGGTGTCCAGCCATTCGTTCTACGATCATATCCACTAGGCAAGTACTTCCTGAGTATTGACTGTAGGATAGAACTTGTATAAACACGACCAAGACTATAGATGGCAGAGGTCCTTGCCTCCTGGAACTCCAGTTCTTTATGATCAGCAAGTGGCTAGCACTAGCAAGATAATTTTAGATCTCTCATAAAGAATAAGAAACAAGATGAGTCCAAAAGGCTGGTCGTGGCCTATTAGATGGGCATCCAGAGAAAGCTAGAGAGTGGCAAATTGCTTGTCACGCAAACATCAGGACCTGGATGTGACCCCCTAAGGCCCACATAAAGTCAGGCATCTGACTTTATGATAGGGTGCATCTGTAATCCCTGCACGCCTATGGTGGAATGGGAGGCAGAGACTAGAGAATCCTGGGAGCTTGAGGGCCAGCTAGCCCTGCATACATAGCATCAAACAACAAAGAGACCATTCTAGTTAACTTCCTGTTGCTGTGCTAAATACCATGACAAAAAAATCAACCTGAGGAGGGAAGCGTTTGTTTCCACTTAGAACTCCCAGGTTACAACGTAGCATCAGGGAAGGTCTGAGCAGGAGGTCAAAAGCAGGAACCTAGCTAGAGGCAGGAACTGAAGAAAGGCCAAGAAAGAATGCTGTTCACTGGCTCACTTCCTGGCTTTTGCTCAGCTAACTTTCATGTACAGCCCAGACCCACTTGCCCAGGGGATGACACCACCCACAGTGAACTGGGCCCTTTGACATCAATAATCAAGAAAATGTCCCCATAGCTCTGTCAAAGGCCAATCTGATGGAGGCAATTCCTCAACCGAAGGTCCCTTTACCTGGCTTTGTCTAGGCTTATGTCAACTTGGCAAAAACTAACCAGTACAGAGGCCCTGTCGCACAATTTGGAAGGGAAGGACTAGTCCCTAAGGTTGTCCTCTGACCTCTATACCCTTGCCATGGCACTCATATGCCTGCATACACGCACACTCACATACACACACACACCCTCATATGAGAGAGTGTTCGTGTATGTGTTCAGAGGAAGCAGAAATCTAGTTTGGGGCTGAGTGCAGTGATGTGCAAAGGCAGAGCTTTGGTCAGGAATCCATCTATCTGGGCCACAAAGGGCAGGAGAGCAGTGAACAGAACTCTGCAGAGAGACACCCAAAATTAACACTGTCTGCTCAGCCTCCTGACCCAGCTCAGGCCGCTGTGCCCTATGCCTTCACCCTCACATGATGAGCTAGTCCCCACTGCTCACAATCTTTCTTCCGATCTGATCTGTCCTCACAGGCCAGTAATGGAGCCTTGTGCCCTGCCAACTAAATATTTCATGGGGATTTTAGTTTAACTCTAAGGGAATCCATCCAATCCTGAGTGGAGGCTTAGGAAGAGAGGCTTGGGGTGGAGGGAGAATACCTGTACAGGTGAACATACTAGACACTGTATGTGTGTGTGTGTGTGTGTGTGTGTGTGTGTGTGTGTGTGTGTGTGTGTGTGTGTGTGTATGCACGTACACACAAGCCTATACAGGTATGTGCACCTATACAGGTGACCCAAACTAGACACAATTATGATCCCTTATCCTATATCTCATATATTGGTTCTGAAAGAAAGGAAGCGCCCTGTCTTTCAGTTGGCATGAATAACAAACATTTTACAGGTGCCATATGACTGCATTCTCTCTGACCACCCCTGGTAGGTGGAGTGGGCAGCCAGTCTGATGATTCAAACAGGAGGGCAGCAGATGTATGTTATTATGGAGTCTAAGTGATGACGTGCCCAGGCACACAAGAGCCAGCAGTTGGCGTGTGTCCCTGGCTGCTTCGGAATCCTTGCCTCCCTGCTCTGAGACTCTGATTCCCTGGTCATCTGCATAGATGGTGGTGGAGGGAAGAAGGTTTACAGCAGGTAAACCATGGAAAAAGGAAAGTGTGACGATTCTCATCTAGAATGAGTTGAGATGCCTTGTCAATGTACTTGGCTGAGTAGCAGAAGACTTGGCGTGGGGAGACTTGGGGAGCAGCATAACTACAGAGCAGGCCCTGTGGCTGGGCTCAGGCTCAGCCCAGGCCTGCCTACTCTGTCCCTTCCAGAAAATGTAATTAGCACCCTGCTGAGAACTATTTGAGCCAGTATAGGTCTGGGCTTCCGGCTAATGCTGTCCTGGGTATGAAGGGGCTTCTGATTAGGGACAGGTTAGGAAGGGACATGTGCCTTCTAGTGGGGAAATTGGGGCTTGATAAACCAAGACATGTATCTGATCAGAATTGACATTTGGGCCTCCTGAAATAAAAGTCCTCTTATATCAGCCATTTTCCAGAAATCAGCCTGGTTTTACTGCCAGAAAGAAAGGGCTTGAACATAGACTATGTTTAGGGGGTGCCCAGCTGCCCCTGAACTATATACTAGCTGTTATTAGGAGCTCATTATGCGTCTGCCTGTGGGTACTTAAAGGAACAATACAGCAGTAATGAAACAAAGTTCCCAGTCTTGAGGATCTGAATATGTGGATCTGAAGCTATGTGATCTTGAATAAATGACAACCCTCTCTGGGCTTAGCTTCTTTGTGCATAGAACAGAACTGAGGGTGACTATGCTGTGTATATTAGAAAGGCTAACACCTGCTTCAAGAAATTGTAATCAATCTAATGGGAAGGTAAGACCCATGAGCATCAGTGGCAAGAAGAGTCGGAGACACCATCTGTAGACAGTTACTGTGGGCCAGGCCTGCACTCTGCAAGGGCGTCTTATTTCCTAGGTCACTTGGGAGAAGCT
This sequence comes from Phyllotis vaccarum, assembly GCA_033318265.1. NCBI lineage: Eukaryota > Metazoa > Chordata > Mammalia > Rodentia > Cricetidae > Phyllotis > Phyllotis vaccarum. The sequence goes on from JARWLC010000012.1 coordinate 88,823,043, forward strand.
GTCCTTGTTCCCACCTCATCGGGGAAGAAATGAGGACACAAAGAGGTTACATGTGGGCAGCTAAGCTGAAATGGGCCCAGACACAGTTCAATCACCGGCACACCACAGCCGCCAGGACACACCCTTTTCACACCTAAGAGCTGTGAAAGGTTGCTCCTGAAAAGATGGTCAGGAAATGTTGTGTGGAAAGAGAGAGCTTTGAATGGTCTTGAAGGGTGGGTGGGGTCCACATGTGGATTATGCCACTGAATAAATACAGGATATACTGGAGGGAACAACAGCCAGATACAGCCTGAACTGGCAGGATAGACTTTGAGAGTGGAAGACACAGGAAATTTGTTTTTTTTCATTCCTCCCTCCCTCCCTCCCTCCCTTCCTCCCTTCCTCCCTCCCTCCCTCCCTCTCTGTCTCTTTCTTTCTTTCTTTCTTTCCTTCCTTCCTTCCTTCCTTCCTTCCTTCCTTCCTTCTTTCTTTCTTTCTTTCTTTCCTTCTTTCTTTCTTTCTTTACCTGGAATTCTCTATGTAGACTAGGCTGGCCTTGGACTCAAAGAAATCCACCTGCCTCTGCTCCCAAGTGTCAGAATTAAAGCTGTGCACCTATCACATCCAGCTCACAGGAAACTTCTAAAGAGAAAGTGTAATGCCAAGAGGTGTGAAGGTTCACTCATATAATCCCAGCACTGAAGAGGCTGAAGCCAGAGGGTTGGAAGTTCAGGGTCAGCCTGTAATACATGGAGAGATCTGTCTTGAAAAAAAAGTCTTATTGTCATGATACAAAGCTAAATTTTTCTAGAAAAATATTGCTAATGAGCATGTTAAGTGCATAGCATATAGTTTGCACTATGCTTCATTCATGGGGTGTGCAGTCTCTCTTAGCCTCTCAAGGATCTCACGATGGCCACTGTTACTTCATGTTAAAGTAAGAAGTGGACATGGGGAGTCATGAGGGCTTCCTATGGTCACAGTGATGAACCTGAACCCACTTCAGTGTGGTACCAGTGACACGGGGGTCACAGGAAGGGGAAGAGAGGGCTGGCCTCAAAGCCTATTGCCTCCTGGATGTCACAAAGAATGCCAGCCACTTTTCAGAGCCTCGGCTGGCCTTTGTTGGAACTCTGTGCTCTTCAGAGGCAGTCTCCCAAAGTGAGGACTTGTGGGATACTCAGCACCATCTAATCCTGGGCAGCACTTCCTCCTAGGGCCTTCCAGAGTTACGTGATGCAATTACAGAGTTAAGTAAAGGATTGCCAAGGCAGAGGCAATCCACATGAGCAGCAGAACAGCAGATGCAGACTGGGCTCAAAGAGGCATGGGGAGCTGAGATACAGGGGCAGATGGCTTCTCCAGGGCAGAAGCTGAGCTTTATGGAAAAAAACCAAAACAAACAAACAAACAAAAATCAGGTCAGAGGGATAGTTCTATCAGAGGTCAGAAGAAAGTTCTAGAAGCTGGTCAGAGACAGCATAATGAAGTTGGGAGAATGTATAAGGTGATGGGAGCTGAGCACACATTCCCAAGATGTCACAGAGAATGAGGCAGATTGTTTTCTATGTGGCATCTGCTTTCCCTGGAGACTTCCAAAGAACAGGGTGATGCTTGGCCTGGGTGAGTCTGCCAAGTGGTTCACACAGAGAAACATAAGGTCACTGACGAAAGATCTGAGAGGCTGAGTAGTCAGGGGCCTACTAGTGTATCTGCCATTCTCCGTGGACTCAGATGTGTTTGCAGAGGCCTTTAGAGATGATCCCTGTCATCAAGTGTAGCAGAAGCTGCATCATCACTGTCACCCTACAGCAGAAGTGGAACAGGCCCATGCTTGTAACCTACCAACTCCCTTACCTTCCCACTACTGGAGAAACTGGGTTCTGTTGTTACTCCCACTTGACAGATGAGCACACTGAGGCCAAGAGAACTGAAATGACTTGCCCAAGGTCACATAGCAAGAGAGTTGACTGAGTCCAGACAGGTCTGCCCCTTGTGGAAGGCTGTTAGCCAGCACACACAGATATGATACAGCAATACTCTACAGTTTGTACAGAGCTTCTCCATGCAACCATCTCTCTTGATTTTTATCTTGTCTTTTTAGGCAGACATTGAAACATTTAGTAACCAGAAAATTTGTTGAGAGAACATGGGTGAGTCACCGGCGAGAGTTAGGGCCAGCCTACTGACTGTCCCCTCACCCAATGGGTCAGGAAAAACCAAAGGTAAAGAAGGCAAGCCAGAGTACTAGGAGACATTGATAGGTACAAGGAAGATTTTTTTCCAAAGTGTGGCAATGGCTATCTTAAAACGGCAGCCAAGATAACTGTGCAAGCTTTGTCCACTTGGGGTGGCCAGGCTCTATGGCTGCCAATGGATGACCTTGTCATTCTCAGAGAACCTCTGAGGAAGACAGTGGGCTCAGGCATCCTGTGCAGACCCCAACCCTACTGTGAGCATCCTTTTTCTCCAGCCCAGACCCAGATCCCCAGAGAAGTGTGGGCCAACCTGAGGGCTTTGGGGCTTTGATAGCAATGTGGCCATGCCCCATTGGAATGACGCCCCCCCTTAACTTCCAGTGAAGCAAAGTGGGGTATGTTTTGGAAGTCACCTCCAGGCTAGCTCCAGCCTGACCCAGCCTTGTAAATTCCACCAACATCCAGCAGATAAAAGGGGACATCCCTCAGAGACAGCATACAAAGGCCTTCAAAGAACACTTTCAATCAAAACTAAGCAAAGGAATGGGGCCTGGTGCTCAGGGGGGATACATTTAAACACCCTTGTGTGTATGTTACCCCCACCACACGGCATATGTGTGTTCTCTTTTCTTGTCTCTGATCTCAGCCAGACTCTTGACCTGGTCTGCTTCTCCAGCCCTAGGATGCCAGGCTCAGACCTGAGCCCCACAGTTTCCTTTCTGACCTTACTGGATGCGAGGTCCCTGCAGTTGCTGCCTAGCCTGGGAGCCAGAGTCTGACTACAGCTTCTTGTCTTCATCCATGTTTTTATGGCCTTCTAGGGCAGAATGGGGGCCAGTTAAAAGAAGTCACGTGATCTCAAGCAGGGCAGAAACAGCTGGGACCTATGGCAAGATGAGGTTGGGACCCAGCTGTGACAAGATCCAGATCCTCAGATTTCCCATCCACTGCTGTCTCTCATGGAAAACAGCCTTCTACCCCACCATAAGGCCTCAGACAGGCTGCCATGTGCCTGTGCGCCCCTCAGCCTCCTGCTCTAGCCACTGTAGCATTTGCGCAGTCCCAACCCCCTTGCTTGTTAGTGTGTCTTCATGGCACATTATCTCCTCATCTGAAGGCTGCTTTATAGCATAATGTCTTTTTAACTAAGGTAAAAGAAAATGAACACACATCTTTTGGAATAATCTGATCCCACGTGACCGTGGCTGGCACCCCAGGGTGCACTGAAGCCAAGGTAGATAATTACTCTTCTCTACTGAGTCAATTAAATATAAAAAACAGCCACCACCAAGCCTCTTGCCGGTTTCTTGCTTGCTGCTGCCTCTTCTGTTTCCCTGCCCCCAACTGATTCCAGCCTGGGGAGAAAGGGAAGGGAGTTAGGGTGAGAGCATAGAATTAGCCTTGCCAGCCGGAGGCAGTTCTCTATGTGTGCACCAATTTGGGGAAGTTTATAATTGTACAGAAAATGGCCTGTATGTGCTAGGGGCTTGCTTTCCCCACCTACACAGGTTGGGGGAGGAGGGATGGAGCTCATTTCCAGCTCTCTGTCCATATGGACATATGGATTGTTCTGGCATTCATAATGTCTTTGTTGGCCAACATGAATAAACTTGCAGAATGATTTCCAAATTGTTATCCAAAGTTTGCTCCTTTTTAGAGAAAAGTTCAGTGTGAGGGAAAGAAAAAAAAAAAAAAGACATCTGGGGTCATCATGATTTCCTTTGGTCAATTGATCTGGAGTTCTGAAAAAAGATAGCACCAGAGAAAGGAACTGGAGTTTACCCCTTGCCCACATTGTCATCTTGATTTTTTAAAAAATTTCAATTAGTGCTGTGTGCATGTGTGTGAGTGTGTGCATGAGCATTTGTGTGTGTGTAAAGGTCAACTTCAAGTATCATTCCTCACGTGCTGTTCACCTTGGTATTTTGAGGCAGAATCTCTAATTGGTTTGGAACTTACCTATTAGGCTAAGCTGTCTAGCCAGGGAGCCCCAGACACATACCAGGGCATGGCAGCAGGTGCACTGAGATTCCAAATGTGCAGCACTAACACTGGGTGTTTAAGCACGGGTGCTGGGGATCAAACTCAGATTATCACACTTGCCCAGAAGCACCTTGGTGGGGGAGCCATCACCCGGCTCCTCATCTTGGTGTTTACTTCAGTTCCTTTTTTCTAAGTCTTCTAGCTCTTGATTCTCCCTCCTCAGGTCTCAGGCAGGGCTGTGCCTCCTATTCTACAGCACACGGAACTCTCAGGCGAAGCATTGCACCTGCAGGCTTTGAGGGCGCCTTTGCTGCTCTGCATTCAGCTCACAAACTGAATTCAAGTCAGTGTCCTTGTAACTGAGGAGCTGAGGTTCTGGAAGGCCCAAGAAAGCCTCTAAAGAGTCCTGCAAATGAAGATGTGGACAATCTTCTAATCAAACCCCACTCTGTCACCGAAGGGTTGATTCAACGATCTCGCAGAAATATGGAATGGGCCACTCACACATCCCCTTCTTCATTAAATCCCTCTTTGGTCTGCACTCCAGTGTCTTTGAAGGGCAGCTCTACTTGATTAGGGTGTGAATTTTCTTACCTGTGCTGAGGCATGAATTGAGGATGGAACAGTAGCATGAAAATGCTTAAAGGGAAACTTGATAGATTTACCCCTCACAAGCACCGAGTCGCACGAGCATCTGTGTTAGGTACTATCCTTGTTGTTATCAAAAGCCTAACAGCAGCAAGCTAAAGGAGCAGAGGGTCATTTGGGTTCACAGTTCAGAGGAAACAATCTGTCATGGTGAAGAAAGCACGGCAGTGGGGGGCCTCTGTCCTCGGCTGCAAGGTGGTTGGTTGCTATGCGACTTTTCCTCACATCTCTGTAAATCAGAAGGTGAGAGAATGTCTCAGGCTCCAAAACTCCACCATTCAAGCCTTGTCTTCTCTCTAGGTCCCAAAGGTTCTGGGATGTTCTTTAACCTCCCTAACCCACCAGAGACCATATGTGCAAACACAGGAGCTCATGGGGATGTTTCACATTCAAGGCAGAACAGGGCCCTGTTTTCTTGCAATGGTTTGGCAGCCATCAAATGTGTGCATGCACATACAATCAAGCTCTGTGTACTTGGACCCACTCATGAGTAATGGGCTTGTGGACACTCACTTTTCTTCCTGCTTTTATTGAAATATATGAAATATAAATATTTGTTGAAATATATGAAATATAAATATTTGTTGAAATATATGAAATATAAATATTTGTTGAAATATATGAAATATAAATATATTGCCTGGGCATTGAACATAGGTCTTCACTGTTCACTCTTAAATATTGAAATATAGGTAATTATCACTTGCTATAAATTCAGAATCCTATGTAAGACTCAAAGAATCTGACCCTAGGGTGTGGGAAGCAACTCGGGGTTCACATTTAACTGGTTCAATGGGTGGTACAGACAGATATAGGTGACCTCATATGCTACAGTTTGAGTATTATGTTATAACACTGCTGTGAAGAACTGGATACTCGCCAGGTGGTAGTGGCACACACCTTTAATCCCAGCACTCAGGAGGATGTCTCTGTGAGTTTGAGGCCAGCCTGGTCTACAGAGCAAGCTCTAGGACAAGCCCCAAAGCTACACACAAAAAAAACCTGACTTAAAAAAAGAAACCAAATACTCTATTCCCTGTATATTCTTGCTTTGTGGATGAGGCTACGGACTCGAGGCAAGCACAGTGACTAAGTGTGATCAGTTCTTTAGTTAGGCCAAGTGTGGGCTAGAACTGAGTCCTGGCTCTGGGCTTCCTCATAGCCCCAGGTATTGGGGTGTAGACAATAGGAACAGGCTTCTTTCTTTTCAACAGGATGGATTTAAAGTAGATCCAAGGAAGAATTTTTGACAGAGAAGAATATTGAGAAAGCTTGCCCAGAAGGTCTCCTCTCCTGGAACGTTTGGAAATTGTTTCTGAGTGCTCTGATTGTATTCTCTCTTGCTTGTAAATTACCTGTGTAGTCAGAGGGGTTTGACCATAAGTAAACCTGAATCACAGCTTCAATATGGGTCCTTCGGAGAGTGATGGTTTAGTTTGGGCTGAGCCAAGAAGCCTGACCAGAAAAACATCTCCTCAGCAGGAACAGCTTATGGTCACTGGTCCCCTTTTGTCCTACCTCCTATGATAGTTTCCCTCTGTGTCCTTTCAGAAAGCTGATCTGGCTGTGGCAGGCCTCACCATCACAGCTGAACGTGAGAAAGTGATTGACTTCTCGAAGCCATTCATGACGCTGGGAATTAGTATTCTTTACAGAGTTCATATGGTAAGAGACTTATTTTATAAGCATTTATGCCATTAAAGTTATTTGCATGCAAACACCGAGTTATATGGTAATAATGAATGACTCACAGAAATATTTAGATTTCGAGACTTAAATGCAAATGCACTGGACTATTTTTTCCTCCATCAGCTGTAGGAACTTAACAAACAGCAGAAATGAGAAAGTTGTACTTGGGAGCTTTCCAGCAAAGATGGCTCTGACTCTAAATAGGGATGGCTGAGGGTGCCATTTGGTACATAGTATGTCAGTGACTGATGTTCTTCCAGGAGGCAGGAACAACACTTAGATAAGATGATCAGTATGTCCAGGGTTCCTCTGCTTCCGGGCTCCACTGTGTTCACTCTGGGCAATGTAAGAGTGGGCCTCATCCTCTTTTGCTTTTTGGTGCTGGTAACTACAAATCAGAGATCTAGTCCTGCTAATACTGGCCTCTACATTCCTTGCTTGTTTGCTTTTATTTCTTTAAGGGATTTTTTTTTTTTTTCTGGCTGTGATAAGCATGAAAATGAATATGTAGGAACACAGCAGTAGTCAGCCAAAGATGGGCATGACATCTCAATGTCTTGCCTGGTGGAAAGAGCAGAAGTCACTCTGGCTGTGTGTCATCATTCAAATGGATCATCACTCTGTGGCCAGCCAATAATGGAAACTTTTTTGCCACTATTATTAGGCTTCTTCTCCTTCATCCAAACTACCTCTAGGTGTACAGCTGTCATATAGATTTTCCTGTATTCTAGTCTCTTTCAGTGGCCATAATTTAACTGTCACACATACTCCAGGATATAAGCTGACACCATGAGGCATGATGACAATGGCTTTCATTTATTGAGAACCTCTGTGTCCCAGACACTGCCAGATGACTGTGAGGTAGAGTCTAGTTTGGAATGGATTGGGTCTGTAATCTATGCCCCAGGATCTAAACATGCACACTTTCTCGGAAACAGAGTCTGTCCAATGTTATGAAGAGTTAAAATAAAGTCTAGTAGGAGAGACACCCAGAGGCTTCCCAACACGCCCTCCAAGTCTGGCTCCCAGCAGAGGAGACTCTGTGTGTTTTTGCAGCTCCAGCCTGGTTTGCAGAGACTCTGCCTCTGGGAGAGAAACAACAATTTGCCAGTGGGCATATCTGCCCTATATGCAAATCTGAATCCCCCTGGGAATCAAGGAGGGCCTGCATCTGGAGTTGTGGCCAGGTTTTTACAGGACAGAGATCACTCACTAATCAACCATCCAGCAAGCCTGACTTATCAGTTACACTGCTTTCTCCTGGGCTACCTGGCTGGAAAAATGGCCAGAGCATCCAAAAGAAGAGATAAGAGTCAAAATGGTCTTTAGCCAGAGACACAGACAGTGGGGACTTTGTTACAGTTGGTGACTCTGTGCCTTGTAGAGTAAGGAGGCTGTGACCCTCTGAACCTGTGTCCTTCCTTATTCCATTGTGAAGAGTCTCTGTGTCCCAGACACTTGTGGGTGGCTGTGTCGTGGGACTTGGTTTGATGTTGACTTGTGTCCTCTTCAAAGCACATTTGAAGTCCTAATTCCTGAGACCCATGCACGTGACCTCATTGGGAAACAGAGTTCTTGCTAGTGTTATAAAGATGTAAGAGAAAGTAATGCTTGATTCAGACAGGTCCTCATCCAATGACTAGCCAGCATCTTTGCAAAAAGAGGAGGATATAGCTGGATGAGGTGGTACATGCTTTATTTCCAGCAGTGGGAGAGGCAGAGACCTCTGTGAGTTCAAACCTGGTCCTCTCTACCTAGCAAATTCTGGACCAGTCAAACTTGTCTAAAAACAATTTATTTAAAGGAAGCAGGAACTTTGGACACATATGCACAGGGGAGAAGGCCATGTAGAATCAATCACAGAAACTGCAGGCATCTATCTCCATGCCAACAAGCATCAGTGATCTCCAGCAACCACACACACTAGGAGAAATGAGAACCCTCTTCTGGGGGCTTCTCAGAGAGCTAGACTCTGATGTCACATCAATGGACCTTCCATCCTCAATGACTTGGCAATGACACTGTTCTGTTATTTTAAATATCCTGGTTGTAGTCTCTGTCTTGGGCACCCTAGAAAACTAACACAGTTGTGCTGTGCTTATTCTAGGAACAAGGAGGACACAGTATAATCAGTTTAAAAAGAAGGTCAGGGGTACATGCAAATTGTTCACACATGCTAATCTCACATTACTAAGCCAAAGAGGAAGGTGTATAAGCAGTGTGGTCTTCGGTAGCATGTCCTGTGGACCACACCCTCTCTTTCACATTGGATCCTCTGGATTGTTCTCTGGGGAAAGCTGGTAAATACTGACATCCCATGTTACAGAGCAAGAGACCAAACTCACACTTAGAGCTATCTCGGGAAAAGGCTTGGAATTCAGCTTCTCATTCCAGGATGGGGTTCGTGACTTCCATCAAATCCATGTCTCCAGCTTCCTCTCTAGAGCTCCAAGAGGACTTTCAAAAGGAGTAGATACATACCCTGCTCTGGCCAGCAATGGAAAATATAGTCAGACTGTGGCCTTGGTTTCCCAATCAAAGATGAGGAAACTAGACCCTGGTAGCGACTGGTGACCCATTGGCAGCCCTGTGATTAGAGGCACCCAATTCCAGATATTTCCACACTCTGGTACTCATGGTTGACCTGCTCAGCAAGGGGCACCACAGCTTTGAATAGTAACTCTGTCCAGCACCACACCCTAGCCATCAACCCTGAGGACTTCCTAGATGAAATTGTCAATCAACTATTTATTATCACCTATCTCACAAATCTGTGGCTATTTATGCCTTGAATACCTCCTGGGGCATTAAGTCTTGTGTGTCAACTTGCAAGGCTACAGCTTCTCCAGATGTGAGGTTCACCATTAGTCCAGGCGCTTTTGGAAAGGTGTTTTGGAGGTGTGGTGACATATGTAATTAAATGGCTAGAGCTCTTTGGCATAGAGATGCCTCACTCCAACCTTTGCCTGTGAATCCATTCAGCTTCTCCCTGTGGGTCTTCACCCAATTTCCCCTTTATATAAGGGTACTCATTATTCGGACAGGGCTCATCTGAATTCAGTATAATTTTATGCTAACTTTCTATAAAATTGGCAGAGATTATTTTCAAATAATGTTTCAAAGTCATATATACAAGTCATGGAGTTAGGACTTCAACACATATTTTGAGAGGGACATGGGCCAACTGCAAGATTGTGAGGGGCCATCTTTTCATTAGTTTAATGCTGCAAGAGCAAAGAGAGGCTTTCTGAGGAAGGAATTCTGTTCCAGACCAGAGCAGAGGTCTGCCTAAGATTCTAGCCTATTGACATTTTGAACTTACAAAGTTCTACAGTTACATAGTTAAATGCAGGAGCCAATACCTTAATATCAATCTAAATATGATAGATAGGTAGATGAATGAATAGACAGATAGGTAGGTAGACTGATAAATCAATTTGTAGATAGATAATAGATGATACATACGTCCATACACACATACATGATGAGTAGATAGACAGACAGGCAGGCAGGCAGACAGACAGACAGATAGATGATAGATAGGTAAGTAAGTAGGTAGATAGGTAGGTAAGTAGGTAGGTAGACAGACAGGTAGATAGATAAGCAGACAGACAGACAGACAGACAGACAGATAGATAGATAGATAGATAGGTAGATAGATAGATAGATAGATAGAAGCTGAGTGTGAGAGATCTACATTCAGATCAGCAGTTAGAAGGAAGAGAGTAAGACACTGGTCTGGCTTGAACATTTGAAATCCCAAAGCCTATTTTTCCAACAAGACCTTACCTCCTAATCTCTGTCAAGTAGACCGTTCTTGATTAAGCATTCAAATAAATGAGCCTATGGAGGCCAATTCCTATTCCACCTGCCACATAGATAAGCAGAAAATTGGTAGATAGATGAGAGGAAGGCAGACAAACAGAAGTACAGACTGACAGATAGATGACTGAAAGATGATATGATATAAGCTACAGAAATATATAAATATGGGTATACCTGTATCTTCCCTCATCACTGTTCTTCTGGAGAACCTTGACCAACCCATACAGTCCCCCAGGCTAGTCCAGAATCTATCCTCTCTCCAGCCCCATGTGGAGACACCAGCATGCCACCCAGCTGCTCAGAACTAATTTATATTGGGGCTGAACTCAGTGAAAAATGAGTTCTGGCATGAACAACTTACACTGAGCAGACCTGACAGTTTATGCATTTATTCAACAAATATTTACCGAGCGCATTCTGTGTGTGAGGCGCTGTGCTTAGAAAGTTCCAGAAACTCAGCTGATGAGAGAACATTGCTGAATTGGCTGAAGCAGAGGAGTTAGTAAGCATGTGCCTGCAGTGAGCACAGCTGTATGAGGACTGTGCAGGCAGAGTCTGCCACCAGAGCCCCATATAAACCTACACAGGGAAGCCTTGCCTTCAAAATAATAGCACCAATGTAACAGAATTTAATAATCAGTGTTTACTGATTTGTGGATTTTCTCTGATTGATATTTATCTTTGAGCAAAAAAAAAAAAAAGGCTAATCTGTTCTCATTTATAATCTATACGGATCCCATGTTTATAAGGTCACCTGAATAATGAGTAATTGTCACCAAAAGGTGAACATCTGGCAGCAATCAAATCTGTGTGTGAAGGGAGAAGTAATTAACTCACTGTAAATGCCTAGTCAAAGATTGTTTTTATTCATTTGTTTATTTTTAATACAAAGCATTAAATTTGTATGTATCTGCGGAATATCATGTAATACCTCATTACATGTATACCTTGCATAATGTAATCCCAGTTAAGAACAATTGCAAAAGCCTCCAGAGAGCTGACAATATGGCTTAGTGAGTGTAGTGCTTAGTGTGCAAGCCTAAGGGCCCGAGTTCAGATCCTCTCAGACCCAGGTGAGAACATGGGTGTCATCTGCAGGAGTTTGAATATGAAGGTTTCTCATAGGCTCAGATATTTGAATACTTAGTCCCCAGGGGTGGGACTGTTTGAGAAAGATTAGGTGGTATGTTCTTGTTGAAAGAGGTGTGTCACTGGGCTTTGAGGTATAAAATTCCTACGTAGGCCCGGTGTATGTCTCTCTTTCTGCCTGCGTCCTGTGGATCAGTATGGAATGCTCTCCGCTACTGCTCCAGCACCGTACCTGTCTGCTTCCCACCGTGATGATAATGAACTAACCCTCTGAAACTGTAAGCCAGTCTCCAATTAAAAGCTTTCTTTTGTAAGCGTTGTTGTGTCTCTTCACAGCAATAGAACAGTGACTAGACAGCATCTTTATTCCAGTGCTGTGGAGGGATAGACTGCAGGTGCACTGGCTAGCTGCTCTAGTTGAAACAATGAGCGATTCTATCCTCAAAGCGGAGTGTGATTTAAAAAAGAAAAAAAGATGCCCAACACCAGCAACATTTCTCTTTGTAGATGAATACACACACACACACACACACACATTACACACACATACCCAATTTCACATACATTCACACACACTACACACACATTACATTCACACATACACACAGACATATAGCCTACAGAATAAGTGGTAGCTAGCATGTTTCTGGAGCTTAAATATTATCAGAAACAATTTGTGAATTTCTAACAATTTTTAGATTATTGTGAGTGTAGGTTATTAAATATCAATCATGGGATATTTTCCTCATTCCTAACATCACAGCATAATCTGTTTCTGTCCAGCAATCTCTAAGATAAGAGGATACCCTGCTAACTGACAAACCATCTAAGGAGTCTGGCTTTGGCAAGCTTACTGTTGATAGAGTGAACCCCTGAAGCTCTTCATTCCCAGCACCCCAGTCACCATTGCCTCCTAACGTTTCTGGTGCCTCCCTATCACCTTAACTAAAACCTGTCTGCTCCCTCCCCCAACCCCATCCCTGCATTATTCCCTAGATGATGCCACTCTAACTCTGGACTCCCCCTGAACTCCAGCTGTATATATCTCACTCGTGGCCACCCTTATTCACCTGGCTGGATAACAGGCAACCCAAACAGCATCACAAATGTTCAGGACAGTAAGAAAGGACTTCTTTTAACAGGATGGATTTCAGTTGGTTCTAAGGAAGGACTTTCTGACAGAGAAGAATATTGAGGAAGCTTGTCCAGAGTGTCTGCTCCCCTGGGATGTTTGGAGGCTGGATCTGAATCATTTCATTCAGCAGACTGGTTCCTTTTCTTCAGACCCATCCCGGATAATAGCACATCCATTCAGTGGCCTGAGCTGACCCTGCCTGCTCACCCCCTAAACAGTTCACAAACTCCAGTCATCTCTATTTCTTCTGCTAACCTCAGCTGCCGTCACTACTGTGGCTTAGCTTCTCTTCTGTCTCTTATTCTCACGCTTTCCCCAACCAAGGACCCAGTCACCATTGGCACTCACTAAGAAGCAATGGTGAAAATCAGACTCTAGCCTGGTTGCCAGCAGTTGATACAGGATCCAACAGTTATCAGCTACACATCACATGTACCTCAGTGTCTTTGCCTGTAGGAGTTAGTGCGCAGAGTAAATGAGACCACTTGTGCAATGCTCTTAGAGTGGTGCCTTCCGGGTGTGCAAGGAACCGTTCACTATTATTTGTAGTAAATGCAGGGGAATTGCCCCTCGATGCATTCTAGCCCCCGTGCTACAGCCTGAGAGTTGCTTGCTTGATTGTTTTACTAATTTAATCATACCAACCTCATACTTCAAATCACTCACCAACTGTCCAGCCCCCTAGCATGGTCTGCTGTTGGAATATCCTCACCCCAGCCACAGAACAAAACTATCACTGCCCTTCTCTGACCAACACAAACGTCAAATGGTCTCCCCTACACCCTTTTTCTCTCGGCTGCTGCCATCTATTATGCACTTTCATCTTGCATTTGGGTATTCTTTTCTATCTCTTCTTAATCAGACCCTAGCATGGAGCATGTGACAGGAAGTCTTCTGTTTTTGCCAGACTAGGATATTAGGATATGACTTTTGATTTGTAAAATGATTATTCTAAACATATAGTATATTACTTAATATGCATGGAAAGAATAATGGGAAGGAGAGAGGAAGGAATGAAGTCACACCCAGTGACCCTGTGAGCATCTTCCCAGTACAACACTGAGTTCCACAAACCCTAGTGCATGCCAGGCAAAAATTCATTTTTCTCTTCTCTTCTTTTCAATCCCAATTGGCCTTAAGAATAGAAACAAAGTAAAAGCAGATGTCTCAGGCAGCCCAGATATATCATCCATCCGAACTTACCATTCTCTCCCCCAATGTCCACACGTCCTACATACAACACAGCCTCTGTGTCAGTTAACTTTTCTTCCTGCTGTGACAGAGTCCCTGACAAAGCAACTTAGGAGGGAAAGAAAGACTTCTTTTGGCTCATGGTTTGAGAGTACAGTCTATACCAGCAGGAAGGGCCCCACAACAGAAATGGGAGGTCACCCACAGTCGGGAAGCCGAGAGGTAGCTGGCAGACTTCCTTTTGTTACATCTAAGACTCCAGCTCATGAGCTAGTGCTGCCTACATTCAGGGGAGGGCTTCCTTCTCTGCTTTGCCAGCAATTGCAGAGGCGTGCCTCGTAGGGGGAGTCCAAATCCAGTCCAGTTGCTGACAGAGAGTCACAATCTCTGTGGCCATGAAAGCATAGCTGGGCGGTTAGAATCTGAGGTGGCCTTGATGCTTCTGAGATGGTAGTCAAGTGACAGGATCTGGATGGAGTTCAAGACTGGAGTCCCCTGGCAAATTAACTCATTTCTTTTTAATGAGAAGTTCAATGTTTAGTCTAGCAGTCTATCTCCAAGGGAATTTTGTTTTCAAGAGTTTTAAAGTATTAATTCACTGTGAGGTCCCAACTATGTGTGAATAGAAGAGAGAAAAGCCGGGGGAGGGGGCATATTTGGCAGAGTATACCTTATGGCTTTCTGTCTTATTCTGCAATGATTTGCCTCATGATGTTTTCGCTTAGATTGATATTAAAGTGAGTCTGTCTCCATCAAAGCACTCCCTAGCTGTTGTAGCCAGGTATTATTGGAATGTGCCAGAACCCAACCTGGGATTCAACATTTGGCCCGCTTAACCCCCAAATGAGTAAATCTCGTTTAAATAATTTCATATTGCCTTCTTCGGGAGGTTGGATTGATGTCTAAGACATAGCATGTTGACATACAGCTCTTGGTTTATGAGACACTTCCACACAGGCTCTGAGTGAGTGCAGCAGTACCAAGGAATAGGTGGGATGATCCTTAATGTATGGAGCAGGAGGCTCTGAGCCCTGCTCGTTTGGTAAGCCTGGTCTGAGTGCTGTAGCAACCACTGTCTCAAGCTTCCAAAACTTTCAATTACCCACCTCAGTATGTGTACCCTCTGTCAAGGGCATGCATTAATTAGATGATTGTTCATCATCCTCTCCTTTCTGAGAACTCAGTCTGTGAAGCCTATGTTGTAACAAAAGGTCTCCAGCCAGCCTGAGTGCCTAAGATGCCCTTAAAAAATGTGACCATCCCCTCCATCCTGCTGTCTACCACCTTAGGTGAACAAATAGGAAAATTCCCTGGTCTTTTCTTTCTCTTTCCTTTGCTCTCAACTAGAGTCTTTTCTCTTGAGGTAACTAAGAGAGAGGGGGAGGGGGAGAGAGAGAGAGAGAGAGAGAGAGAGAGAGACAGAGACAGAGACAGAGAGACAGAGACAGAGAGACAGAGAGAGAGAGAGAGAGATCGGTGGTAAGATGTGTGGTGGTTTGGATGAGAACCGCCTCCATGTTTGAATGCTTGGGTCCTTGGTTGGTATTATCTGTTTGGGAGGATAGGGGTTGTGGCCTTGCTGCAGGAGATCTATCACCGGAGCTTGGCCTGATGTCTCATAACAGGCATAGTCTCTGTCTCTGTCTCTGTCTCTCTCTCCCTCCCTCCCTCGCTGATATCTGTGGATCAGGATATAAAGCTTTTACCTGCTTTTCCTGCATCATGGCTTACCAAATGCCACCATGCTCCCACCATGACGATCACAGACTAACCCTCTGAAGCTGTTTTCAAGCCCCCAACTAAATGATTTTTTTTTAAATAAGAGTTTCCTTGGTCATGGCGTCTCCTCACAGAAATAGAACAGTAACTAAGACAGACAGTGATTAAAAAGAGAGAGAGGAATAAAATGTCAGCACCAAGCTAATGCCTGGCATTTGCTGGGTATCTTATCATTTTCCCAGGATGATCTGTTTAATCCCAGAAGGGCTGTCCAAGAACATGGAAAATAGTGCTAAACCAGCCAGTGAGACACTTATAGCTTAATATTCTGTTCTCTGGAAGTCAAAAATCAATGGTGTCCAAGTCCCTAAAACTGAGTAACTTGAGAGCATAGCTCAGCAATAAAAATATGGACCCATGGAGAGATACTCATCTTATTATTAACTATATATTGAGTGCATCTCCCCCAAGCAGCTCAGGTTCTCATATCAGTATTGTTTATTAATGGTCACATCCATCCTTCATGTGGATCATGGTGTTTTGCTTTTATGGAAGAAATAAAAAAAGACACCCGGAGATGGTAAGTGGCTTGCCTAGGACTGACCACTCAATAGGTGAAGGTTAATGCTAGGGTGGACACTTGGGTGTCCCCAAGCCAGATCTCCAAGCAGTAAAATAAGATTAGATATGCTAGTGTATGAAATGTATCAACAACCAACTATCTGGGTGTTTTGCGTGGAATAGAGGTGCTGCTTGCTTGCATTATCCTCCTGGGCTCAAAGGTATAGTGCACACTAAGCCTCAATGTACAAGATACATACTGCAGATTGACTAGACATGCTCTCACAGTCATATGTAACTTCTGCCTCTCCCAGACTGAGTAACAAATCAGCTATTTCCTCACCCTTTCAATCCTAGAGGATGTTTTACTGACCACTGACCATTCCTGGAAGTTGACTGTCTAACAAGAGAGTGCTCTGTGAACTGCCATTTAGTTCCATAGACATTCAAAAGTACATGGAGGACATGCTGGACACAGGGAAGGAGAGTTGATGTCACTAGTGTGACATATAGGAAAATGATGGCGAGGCACACTGTCCTTCCACAGATCCTAGAGCAGCTGCCATGTGTCTGCTCCGTTCTTCAGGAAACTTCTTTGGGAAAGCTGAAGTGGAACGGAGTTCTCAAGATTGGAATCAGAGGCATGCAGAATGACACGTAACTGGTCCCAGTGAACCTGAGCTACACAGTGAGTTTGAGTCCAGTCTAGGCTGTCTGTCTCAGTTAGCAAAGCAAAGCAACCACCATAACAAATAGGACCATTGGTTTCCAAGATGCATCCTTTCAGAATGAAAGTTGCCCTAGCTGCTTCCCTGGAGAGCTCTTCTGATTCATGTGCCAAAACCCACAAGAACTTAAAGAATTAGGAAAAGTAGCTGGGACCAGATGGTCTTCTTCTCCCTCAAATGTCTTCATCCTGTATCTTTATGGAATAAGAAGTAATATTTCTGGCCCTCTAAGGGGAGGGGGAAAGGTAACAGTGTAGAAAGAGGTCCCCTTACCTGTCACACCCCATATTTCCTTTCATCCCTGTCTGCCATTAGATAGAAATGTGGACACACACATAGACACAGACACACACACAGACACACACATGCACATTTCCATATCTTCAGACCTCAAAACAACCCTACAAATCCAAATTTATTGTTACCCCAAAATTACAAAGAGTAAGCAGAAACTCAGAGGTTGGGTAGCTTGCCCAACATTGTTAAGCTTGTAACTAGCTAGAACACCAGTGTAAACCCTGGAGGTCTGCCTCCAGAGTTGACATTTTCATTTAACTCCCATCCTGCTTTATCAGGGTCTGGTGTCTCCCTGCATTTGGCTTCAGATTTTGGGAAGGAGAATGCTTTCTTTCTATAATATCACTTCCAGCACATAGAAGTCTTAGCAAATTAATGGATGTTTAAAAAGAAAAGGAAGTGTTGACATGTTCACATGGGAAGATCCATTGCCATGACGCAATTCAAACCAAGACTGGGGGCTAGTTGACGACCAATCCTTCAGGGTTCTCTCATCACCAAAGATGCAAATTCTGGTGGGGTCAGATTGAAGCATGGTCCAAGAGTCAAGGCAACTGCTTCCAATTTTCAATCCCATCAGTAGGACTTAGCCTGTCCTTGAACTCTGAGGCACAGATCTATGTCTGTGGCTATATATATAGAAAGAGATACAAAAAGCACCACTTATCTACATTTAGAATGGTTGCACTGGCCTCACTTACAGTCAGCAGTTATATTGATTGTATAAATCAATAGAAATGCCTATAAAACAACAGAGTCACAATAAATGATGATGAGGATAGATAAATAACATTTATGAGTATTTTAAATGAGTAAGATTGAGTAAATTGGGATTCTCTTGGCACTGGGTAGAAGGCCTGGGATTAATTAGGGAGTTTATTGGAGTGAGTTGCAAAAATTAAAGAGTCGAACAAGTCTTGGTGCAGCTGCCATGAGAACGGAGTGGTACAGTGTGCTGGTGGCACAGCTTGATGAGTGAGTACCGAGGAAATTGAAGCTATCACCCGTGATTTGAGTGAGGCATTTAGCGTCCCCGAGTCTCCGTTCTTCCATCTGTCTGCTCTGAAAACTGAGGATTGAAATCAAGAGAACGTAATGAAGTTGTGAGCTTTTCAGAAGCTCACTTTTGGGTTTAGGAAAAGAAATGTCTATTGTATGTGGCCATGGTCTGCTCCAAGTCCCAGTATCTACAATGTTCCTTGGGTAGAAAGCAACCTAGAATATGCACATTTAAAAAAAAAAAATGGTTGGCATTCGGAATCTCGCAAGAAATATACACCGTCTACTGTCATTTTAACAGTGGGGCTCAGTCTAAACCCAGACCCGGATCTCAAATGACTGCCCAGGCCCTGCTCTTCTGGTTGATGTCAGTCAATCATGGCCGGAATCAGACATTGTCTTGCCAGCGTGACTGACAGCTTTCTAGTGAGGCCATGTTTACATCTTGTGTCTTGTTTGTGCGATGCCCTGCGTCTTAGAATCCATGACTCTGGGGGTTTTCTCATGGCTCTGCATCATTTCTACTCCTAACCAGCTTTAACAGTGTTGCTGTCTTCCTCCGCTTCACTCCTTGTGACAGAATCAGGTATAGATTTCTAACATGGAGCACCTAATGGGGCTTCGGATCCAGAAAGTAGCCATAAAATATCTTTTCCCCCTCTCCTTTTCTGCCTCTCTGTTGAAAGTCTCAGAGTAAAACAGTCCTGATGTGTCACATAGAGATCACGTGCATTTACCCAGAGTCAGTCTGAAATCAAGTGGTTTCCTGAGAGTGGACCGAGCTGGTGATTGCTGCAGTAAAGCGTAGGCAAGCTGGTCTCCTTTGAGTCCTTCATCATCTGTGTGGCTTCTTCACGCTCTGTGTCCTTCTGTGTCTGCCACTGCCTGCTCAGAAGACAGTCGCTGGAACGAGCAACCAGGGACCCAGATTCTGCTGCCCTTGGACCCCTTGTTTCTTGTTAGAGGATTTACGTGATGAGGGTACTAGACACACCCCAAGGGTCTGATTTCTATCCTGTCCTCCTCATCCTGTTCCTCCCTCAGTTACTGGCCTTTGCTTCTCATACTAGCTCATTTTCTCAATCAGCCTGATCAAGTGTTCTGTGTACATCAAGCATTTGTGTGCCGGCAGGTGGTGAGACACTGGCATCCTCTGTGTGTTCCATCTGAGATGTAGTCCCCCGGGAGAACGTAAAATTCCTCCTCAGGGAATTGAGGATTTCCCTCCTGGCTCTCTGAGAGGGAATGAGAAGCCACCCAGAAAAGCTGATGTCACCAGGAGATAGGGCTACACAGGCACCATAGGATCACTCAGAACCGCCTCTCTCACTTCCACATGGAAGGCCCTGGGGACAGACACTGTTACTGGGAGCTGCTCAGCTGTGACTACTGCCAACTTAGAGACCTAGTTGAGCTTAGTCAGTATTAGCAGAGATGTCTATCCTTGGTTTTTTGGGGACGCCAAGTAAATATGACATACCTGGATGCTGGATGCAGGCGATATTATGACTGATATGCTCTTACGTATGAAAGCAGGACTTTTCACAGAGTAGCTGAAGGTAACAATGATGTATGGCTCCATCCATAGATCACTTTGATTCCTGAGATCATAAAGTCACAGCATTTCTATTTTGAATGGCTCTTAGCATCAAGCCCAATAGTTTTGTAGTAAGTAGTAGCAAAGCTGCCGTGGGACAGGGGTTGGGAAGAGCCCAGTCCAGCAGCAGCAATTAGCCACTGATGAGCTTGTCAGATCATACATTGTAGTGGATCTCAGACTTCCTAATGCTGCAACCTTTTAGTACAGGTCCTCATGTTGTAGTAACCGCCCCCCACCATAAAATTATTCTGTTGCTACTTAATAGCTGTAATATTGCTATTATTGTGAATCATAATCTAAATTTCTATATTTTCTGATGGTTTTATGTGAGACCCATGAAAGCACTGGTCAACCTGTGAGGGGTCGCGACCCATAGGTCGAGAACCATTTGGCTGGGGTGTTCATTTCTTTTAGAAAGCTAGGAACATAGGTGTGTGCACGTGTGTGCGTGTGTGCATGTGTGTGTGTGTGTGTGTATGTGTGTCTGTGTGTGTGAACTCAGCTTATCCTTTAATACTGACAGCTAGTGAAAAATGAAACCCTGTAGAATAATGAAGCAAGCCTGTGGCTTCTTGTGGCTCACATGCCTTTGGAGAGTGGGTCTGATCTGGCCCAGCTTTAGCTGAGGCTAGACAAGACAAGGGACTTTCCCAGGACCACAGAGCTGGAAATGTGGCAGGCACAGTGACACTGTCTTTCACATTCTATAATGCTCCCTTGTGAGACATGTGAGAGCTAGGCATCTATTTCCCTTCCTGGCTCCAACCTCTGACATAGTGTATCATGGTATAAGGGGATGGGACGTTATAAGGGGGCTAGAAGAATCGTAGTATAAGGGGACATGACAGTGACTTTGAGTTAGAAGATGTGTCTCTAAGTCTTCCTTTTACCACTGTGTGACTTTGGGTGTAGCTCTTGGACTTTGACTTCTTCAAATGAACCCACAAGGACTGTGTCAAATTTAACACGAACGTTCTCACTGTCTGTGAGAACACTGTCTGTGTAGAGCACCAAGCCAAGGAAGCCTGCTGCATTAACAGTCTCAGGAGAAAAATACAGACTTAAAAGTGGGGTGCTGAGGGCAGACTCTGGCTCATCCACACCACCTGGAGAACAAAGGCAGTGTGTCATGGGTGCCAGAGGTTGGCAGATTTGAGTACAAAGGTCCCTTCATCCCAGCCCACACTGCTGTTTAACTTCATCTGTGAGATCAGGTGTTCAAGGACAGTGCCTGCTGCACCATCATCCCTGGTGTTATTAGAATCAGCCAGAGCCCAAAGAAACCAGAAGTGTTAGACCAGTATTCATGCTCTGCCCTGTCCATAGCTGTTGTGACTGACTGCGTATAGTGAATCTTATTTTCATCTCCATTTTCAGGGTCGCAGACCGGGCTATTTCTCCTTTCTGGACCCCTTTTCACCCGGAGTCTGGCTCTTCATGCTTCTAGCTTATCTGGCCGTCAGCTGTGTCCTCTTCCTGGTGGCTAGGTACTCTCCCCTTCTCTTCCCCGTCCTCACACCGCCACCTGGTGTCCACTCTGGGAACTGCATGGGGCGGGGGTGGGAGGAGAAGAGGATGGTCTAGAAGGCCCTGGTGCAAAATAGAGTTGAGAGAAGAGCTGGGGACCTGAAATGCTATCTGCCCAGCTGCCAACCTCACACTACCCATCCATCTGTCCATGCATGTGCTCCCTACCATGCACAGTGCAGACAGGTTTGCTTGTCTGGATTTGCTTCTGTATTCTGGCCTCCTGCCTCCTCCTAGCCAGCCCCCCAATTTGGGTAGGATCCTTGAGAAGGAGAGGAGAAGGGGGGGGGGGTGACAGGAAGAAGACTCTAAGTAAGCACTGTGCATTTGGCTACCCTGGCATCTTTCTTTGCCAGCGTCTGCCATAAAGTGCTGAAAGACAAGAAATAGAACCTGAAATCCAGACAGAGTGGGCGAGGAAAGGGGGACCAGAGGCCACAGTGACACAGGCCAAGGAAAATTCTGTCTCTTCAGAGGCTGGCTCTGTCTCTGAAAGCACATCTGTCCTGCTGAACAAGACCCATAGAGGGTAGCAGGCAACAAGAGGGAGCATTTTGTGTGTGGTATTGGGTTGGAAAAAAATGGTCATGATCAGGGACTGGGAAGAATTAGCTTTCCCTTGTCTCCAGAAGCCAGGCACTGTTTCTGGCTATATGGAAGAACTCTAGGGCATCCCTAGGCTAAAAATTCCCAAGAATATACACAGAGAGGAGTTGTTTGCCCCTGAGCTAAGGTGCCTGGGTTTCAGGACAGTTTACCTTCCACCCACTCAAGTCCCTACACCTACTCAACCCTCAGGTCACCATAACAGACTTGTGTGGGGACTGAGACTATCTCAGACTGAGCTAGAAACCTGACAGAGACTTTGTTGCAAGTGATTTCTCTTTATCACCATGCCACAGCATTTGGGCCAGATGGTCCTCTAGCTCATGCTCTATCTCTGTGAGGGGGACTTTCCAAGGTTGTGTCCCTTCTATGCATTGGGGGAGCCCATACTTTTTCCACTTACAGGAGGCAATAAGAATGCACCGAGCCTTACAGATCCCCAGTGTGTCTCTTCTCATATAGTTATCAAAGCCAAAACCAAGAAATTCACCCAGGACCCACAAGGCTCAGCCCAACGATAATAAATGGCCTTTGTAACCACCTAGTAGTCTTCAAATATACTGAGTTTGCTACTTGTATGCCACCCACCCTTCTTGGCCCCATAGGCATCGCCACTGTCAAGTATCTGTTGTCAGTGACAGCTGGTGAGGCGCGGGAGCTCGCATGCTGTCTGACACTTCCCGCTCTCCACTTGCAGTGCGGTCTGCTGCCGTGTTTAGGAAGCTGTCTGTGAGATCCAGGCTCTGCTTCTCTGAGATTCTCTTTGGCCCCCTGTGGCTGAGCCTGTACGTGTGGACACTTGGTTCTAGTGGCGTCTGCGCAGCATTCAAGTCACGTCTCAGGCACCGAAAAGGGTCTTGGGGCTTTGTTAATGGATAAACACACAAGCCTGTCTCACCTAAAGCTGCCCTGGACTCTGCACCCTCCACTGCAGTCACCATATCCACACACTGTCCCAAATCTGGCATGAGCAAAATGAATAGCACAAGAAAGTGTGTTAGTCTCTCGTGGTAAGAGGCTGAGGCAGAAGGATTACCATGAGTTTGAGGCTAACCTGGGCTATACAGAGTTTCAGGCTAGCCTGGCTAGAGGGAGACTCTGTCTCGTACAGGAAAATAGATATGCTGTTAAAGAGCTAATTGCAAGATTGCATGTTAGTATGCTATGGAAACCTGGTATATTATGCTCCAAGGCAGTGGTTTTCAAGGTGTGCAAAGGCTCCTGGGAGCTATCAGACACATGGGCATTGAGAACTCTGAAATCCTATGCTTCCTCATTCAGACAGCTTCTACTTTTTTCTTTCATACACCACTGTACTTCTGGGTGAGATTTTAGAACAGGAAAATGAAACTCCAAGCCAACCATCCCCAAGCCAGCTCATTTTCAGAGCTATCCCACAACAGGTGGATTGCTAATATTTGCATCTCCTGGTCCTTGTATCTTGGGATCTCTAAGGCTAGGATCTAGGAAATTGCCTCTGAGAAGCAGGAGTCAGTGACTGTCTCTATGGATGCCTAACTGGTGCCATCCAGGTCACTCAGGACCTTAGAGGGTCTTAGCCCTCATACAATTCATAGATTTACTGGACAGAGCCTTTTAAAAACAAGCCTTCTTGGCAATTCTGATGTAGCCTAGGGTTTGAGATCTATAGAACTAGGGTTAACGATTTTGAAGCCTTATGGTACCCTGGGGTTTTCCCCTAATCTCCTCAGGAATCCACCATGAAAGAGCAAGGATCTTTCCAGGGTGCCCACCCTGATGTCCCTAACTTTCTGTCAAAGGTACCATTTTTAGTCATTTTGAATACTGGAGTTGAGCATCTGGGTTTACTTAGGGGAGGAAAGTATTTATTTGAATGATTAAATAAAAAGAGTTGGAGAAGCACCAACCTGGTCCAGACCCCCACCCCCACCCCCTGCCACATCCCACAATCTCCCTCAGTGGCAGAAAGGAATCCAAGAATCCAAGTATAGTGAAGAGAAGTAGCTGACTCCATCATGCAGGTACAGAGAGGAATATGAGCTGCACTCCGTTCCAGCACCCTGAGTCTACCCTCCTCACCACAGCAATGTGGTCTTCTCACCTGCAGGTTAACTCCCTATGAGTGGTACAGTCCACATCCTTGTGCACAGGGCCGGTGCAACCTCCTGGTCAACCAGTACTCCCTCGGCAACAGCCTCTGGTTTCCAGTTGGAGGCTTCATGCAGCAAGGGACTACCATCACTCCCCGTGCCTTGTCTACCCGCTGCGTCAGTGGTGTCTGGTAAGCGCCCCCCCCCCCCCCCCCCCCCCCCCGCGGCACTCAGGGCTAGAAGATTGAACTAAATAGAGACTAGAGATGGTGTCCAAACTGGTCATCTTTTCTGATGGCAAGGAGAGTGATTAGGAAGATCTGCCTTGCCGTACAGATCCTAGCAAGGGACCAGGTGGTGGGCAATGTGGCTGTGGGAGGAAAGAGGTGATGAAGGCTCAGGACTATTTACTCTCTCCTAGCACCTAGCCCTGCTTTGGGGGTCTGGAAACACACACACACAAATAACAATCTCTTGACCTGAAAACAGCGACTGAGATAGAGTAGCTGGGGCCAAAAGACAGCACATGCAGATTTATGCCAATAGGACCCTTTAGTAAAGTCCTTGAAGAAGAAGGCCCCTTCTCTGTTCTCTGCGTCCAGCTTTCTCAGCCTCTGAATTCCTGCTCCTGGCTCTGAGGGGTTGGCCTGTCTATCTCAAGAGTTGTGGAGATGGGCAAACTCTCAGACGGGCAAACGATTCAACGCTAGGAAAGCTCTTTGCAAACTTACAGCATCTATGTATAAATCAGCCATTTGTTTTAGACTCTTGTGGGGAGGTAAGGCAGCATGCAGCCTGAAGAGGCAAGTTTGCAAGATAACAGGTATCAGGTACTCTCTTAGCAAGCTATACTAGGTCTGACTGCCACAACTTCCAGAACCTCCAGCCTTTGTCCCCTGTCTCCACCTTAGCCTATTTAAACCAAAGGAAAAGGAGATGGCACTTCCATCATTGTTCACTAGTGCCTAGGCCACACAGTTGATCTAGGCACAGGCACCACAGTTGCTTCCAGAGCTGAGGCTGGGACAGTGACATCCCTTTCTATTTAGTTTTTCATTGCTCCCAATTAATGTTAAATGTGGCTGGATTTAAGCAGGTTAGGCAAGATGCTTGCCTGTTCCCTGGTACTGCAGAGAAGTCACTGAGTAGATCAACAGGCAGTATTGGGCTTTGTGTCTCCAAGGAGAGGAGATTGTCTCAGCACAGGGAGTCACGGAACTCCCTTGAAGTCTAGAGAACCCTGGCAGAAATCTTGGAAGAGGAATACCCAAGGGTGTTAATTTCATTTCCATGGGTTTTTTTCCTTCCAAAGTGTGTTCTTTGCCACTGGTGTGTCTGGGCCATTATTCTTTGCCTTTTTCATCTACTGTTGGCTTCCCTACAGCACCCAAGGAAAGCCTTCCTCGGCGAATTTTAGAAGCCCACATCCTACAGGGAGTTGCTCTAAATAGCAAGCTCCAGAGGACTGAGTCACTCTATTCCAAAGCATGCTGGGAAGGGAACTCAGCAATAACAAGGAGCTGCCCTGAAAGTCCCTTACTAGCCCAGTCCACAGTTATCAGCACATCTCTCTGACTTTTGAGTTCATAGATATTAAAATCAAGATTTAGTTAGACCCCTGGGAAGGTGGGAGGCCAGAAGACAGGACCACCATGGCCTGTTTTGGTCTCCTAGCCAGAGCAAGTGATAGAATATGTCACATTGCTCAGAAGAGTGTCAGCTTTACAACTGCTAATGCCCTTTGATACAAGGGCACAACCCCACCAACTCCTTGAGATAGCTTGGCCTGCACTGGGTCACTTGAGTTCACTGACTCCTTGCCCTAATGACTGAGGCCCTAAATAGCCACATGCCACCCAGGAAAGAACAGGCACCCGAGTGATTGTGAGCTAGAGAGATGCTCCCAGAGAGCCCTGAGGGTATATCTACAGGGTACATTAACCCTGTTTCTCATCAGGCTACTACCAAAGTCAGCTCACTCCTAGGGATGGTCACACTAAACATCCTCCAACTGGATAAAGAGCTGAAGGAGGGTGCAGAGTATGTTTCAAACAGGGAGGGAAACCTGTCACTTAGAGGTCACTACTTGAGAAAGCAGTAGGGAGATGACCAGATGATTTTTATTCCCTAGCCAGCCTGGAGGCCTCTTCACATCTCTCTAACTCTCATATTCACCTAGTTATTTCTAGACTGTTGATCACAAAAGACATAGCACCTCCTCAGATAGAGCAGGTGCCCTTATCCCTGTTTATTAAATAGAGAAGCCCAGTAAAGATCAGGGCTTTTCTTGCTGTCTCATTGGTGGATTGTGACTAGAATAACAACAGACAGACAGACAGACAAACAAACAAAAAATCCACCTTTGTGGTCCAACATTTAAAAGACAGTTAAGTTGGTGGATGGTCTATTGTGTGTCTCTAGGAAGCTGGAGTTCTTGGTAACCTTACAAAAGGAACAATGGGATTACTTGGTCTCATCCACTGGGCAACTACTAGCTGCTGAGTCCCTGGACAAATGCTATGCATTAATGTAGCAGTGTCTGCATCCCGGGTAAAGCCTTGTGAATTCAGATGTCACAGGTTGGGAATTGGTGATTCTCTAGCCTGACTCATGCTGAGATCTGTGACTGAGCCCCTTACACACAGGCGGTACTGATGTAGATCCAGCCTAATGAGCAGATGAGAAAATCTTGCTTAACCCACCGGAGTGAACACACTGCTGTGTAGCATATATGCTGCCTTGCATTGCAGAATTATTCAAATTTCAAATGAATTCTAGCGACTCAATAGAATACTCTTTAAAGTCTGAAGCAGCTTGCCCATAGTCAGGGCATTTTCCAATTTCGACTTTAGGCAGTCCAAAGATGCATTTCACAAGTTCATCTTCATTAAAGACTTCTGCTGCCACAGTCGTAGAACTGGCTGCGTGTGACTGTATCAGTATTTATCAAGCTACTTCCCAGAACCTCCCTTTCCTTTCCTGTAGCAGTTGGAGAGAGTGGGTTCGCCTCCCTGAGTAGCAGGGATTAGCTGAGGTAGCTCATAGTAGGCACGCTACACATGGGGATGTGCAACTGGAGACCATCTTGAGCATGAGGAGGTAGGGTAGCTGACCCTGCTCCAGCTCTGCACAAACCTCTCACCCCATTCACTAGCTCATCTCTTATAGTCCCCAGACTTTGGAATGCATGAACTATGCACCTTTTGAATAACAACAAGAAATTATCTTTCAGAAACAAGGAGGAAAGAAAAACACAACCAATTGTCATCTCTACCAGGCAACACTCACAAACTCGGTTCATGTCTCTTGACATCCGTCCTACATCCTTTCCTCCCCCACATAAAGCTGAGATCTCTTTCAAAGAAAGACACTTGCTTTCTCCTGGGTCATAGACCGATTGAGCTCAGGGGCCCAAGCCTCCTGGGAGTTCCCTGGCAATGATGCCTTCCTGGTCTCTTCCTGCATAGGTGGGCATTCACGCTGATCATCATCTCATCCTACACGGCTAACCTGGCAGCCTTCCTGACTGTGCAGCGCATGGAAGTGCCCATTGAGTCAGTGGATGACCTGGCCGATCAGACTGCCATTGAGTACGGCACCATCCATGGAGGCTCCAGCATGACTTTCTTCCAAGTAAACACCATGTGGCTCTCACCAGTGTCAGGGGAGGGCAGAAGGAAGTGGAGAAACTTGTGCACTAAAGACCAAAATGTCTCTACTCATTGCCTCCTCTTTTGAACATCTACTTTAGAGGTCTTTGTGGGGCGCAGTTTTCTCCTCTTCCACAAAATTACCCCAGAATGAGGTCCCAAGAGGATTTTGTATGGAATACCAACCTCTCCCGAATTGTTGTGCCTGAGCAGCTGTTAGTACTTGAGATGATTTTCGAACTAATGTGATGGAACTTTCTAAATGTATAATAGTTTCATGTTTGTTTTATGTGCATTATATGCTGTGAAGCAAACTTGTAGTCTTATTTATATTACTGCATAAGATAGAGCCGATATGGCCATTTAAATTTTAAAAAGTGAGTTAGATTTTATAGTTAGTATTTAGACAAAGCACAATTAAAATAACACGGTGCTGGGGAGCCTCCCTGGTTAAAATGTTTACTTTGCAAGCATGAAAACCTAGATTTGGATTCCAAATGTCCACATAAAAGGCTGGGTATAGTCGCGCACACCTGTAACCCAGTGCTGAGGGGAGGGTAGAGGCAGAGACAAACAGTAGTCAAAGCTTACTAGTGAGAAGTGTAGCCCATTAGTGAGCCCCAGACCCACTGAAGAGATCCCTGCCTCAAACACCCAGGGACGCCAAGGGCCATGACAGGCACCATAGAAGAAGTAGGAGAAATCAGAGCATAGGTAGGAAAAGCAGGGCGGAGTCAGAGGCAGATCGAGCTGAAGCTGCCCAAGAAGAAACATGTAAGAAACACAGGTGAGCCACGGGCCACGGGGCAGACAGATTAATAGAAATGGGTTGATTTAAGATGTAAGAGCAAGCTAGCAATGTGTCTGAGCCATAGACCAAACAACATAAAGTTAATATAAGCATCTGAGTCATTTCTGAGGGTCTGAGCGGCTGGGCGGCTACGTGGTCTCGGGCAGCAGGTCTGTGGGTCTCAGACCTCTGACCACCCGGGACCCAGAAACACCACTACTACACATATCCATAGAGAGTAATAAAGGAAGACACCTCAAATCTACCCCCCCCGCATATATATGTACAAACATAAGCACATACATATGCATGTTCTCACACTAATAAAAATAATGCGCACATTAATAAAAATAATGAGCACATCACTGACAGTTAAGGAACACTAAATGAAGATGGCCTTGAGTCATTTCTACTAGACCGATGGGTTTCCAGGTGTAGACACTCTTGGGTTCTTTAGGATATCACCCAGGAGAAGGTCTGACACACTGACGGGCAAGCTGATTGATCACCAAGGCTGACAGAAGCAGGCCGCATAAAATAGCAGTTTTCATATGCTCTGAGAGCTTCAAGGAAGCAGATTTCCCCTGGGGCTCATGGGTGTCTAACCAACCTAACGTCCAAGAAGCTTGTTTTCAGATGAGATAAGCCCAAGACCTGCGATCTGTTTTCAATAGGCATCTCCGTGCCTGTTGGTATGGGGCAGGGGAAGGCTTTGTACAAATAGAGTTTGGATCGACCCCCAGAATTCTGTCATGTTATTATTTGTAAAACAGAAGCAAGCCTTGGGTTGTGTAGTTGATACATTGGCTTAGGATGGGTAGAAAAAGCTGTGCTTCTTCGGGAAAGGGGGTATTAAATGAATCTGAGTGCACCGTCCCAAACAGGGGGGCAATGAAGGGGCATGACCAGAATTTCAGTTCTGCTCTGTGAGGAGGTTGGAGCTGGAGGAACTCTGGAGGTAGATGAGACAGAACAGTGATCAACCCAGTATGCAGAACTCACAGTACCTCAGGTCCCTTCCTCATTTCCTATTAAAGACACTAGTCCCTCCTCCATTGTGCAATGGCAGTGACCCTGTTGCGCTGACAAAGTCGGAAGGGAAAGGGGCTTAGCTGTGATGTGGTAAATGGCAGCAGAAGGAAAAGTCCACATAGTGAGGCTTTGATTCCTTCTTTTTTTTTTCTTTCTCATTTTCCTACCCTGTTTATTTCCCCAGAATTCCCGTTACCAGACCTACCAACGCATGTGGAATTATATGTATTCGAAGCAGCCGAGTGTGTTTGTGAAGAGCACGGAGGAGGGAATTGCCAGGGTGTTGAATTCCAACTACGCCTTCCTGCTGGAGTCCACCATGAACGAGTACTATCGGCAGCGGAACTGCAACCTCACTCAGATCGGGGGCCTGCTGGACACCAAGGGCTATGGGATTGGCATGCCTGTCGGTATGCAGGAGAGGAGCAGCCTTTGGGGATAACTTCCTCTAGGCAGGGTCAGGGGAGCCAACATCAGTGAATTCAGTCTGAAGTACATTAACCCCTGTTTCTAGAACAAGCAGGGTTAGGAGTGGCGTAGGCTTTCTTATGGTTTAACACACACACACACACACACACACACACACACACGTATTTCTTAGCCATAGGTTGACATTAGATGCTTCCTCTGTTGCTGCCTGTCTCTGTTTGTGAAATGGAATCTCTCACTGAATCTGATGCCCACTGTTTTGACTAGACTAATCCCAGCGATCCCACTGTCTCTGCCTCCTGATCACCAGGATTACAGGTGTGCATCACCACGTCTTGAGTGTGAAGATCTGGATTCAGGTCCTCATGTTTGCACAGGTCCTTTGCTGGCTCGGCCATCTCTCCAGCTCCCTGATCTGTGATTATAGAATTAGTTGACTGGTTATTTCATCCATTAGCATTCGAGGATAATTCTAATTATTGAAGAGTGTTGACATCCTAGTAGACACTCTAGGCTTTGTTCTCTGTCTCCTGGTTTTTGGCATTTTGGCCATTCCTCTGCTGATTAACATTTCTATGAACATCTCCCACTAACAGGAAGAAGAAGAAAGCTAGGAAGCACTGAGGTGAACACATCTTGTAGTTCACTGACAAGATTACATGAGATGGCTTTCAAATTCTCCATAGATTTCACTGTTCTGTCTACTCCTTGCTTTGGGTCATTGAGAGAATAGGCACTAGCATACAATACATTTATTGGGTGCCATCTGGTTTTGTTACTGAAGAGTAAGTTGCTTGACTCCTAAAATGGTGCCACAGCTGTGCTTTTTAAAGGACATTCACTTTGCTGATAGCTCTACTACCAGAAAATAAGATGTGTTAAGCTGTTGTGATTGTGAGGGATCTAAACACATCCTCTGGGTGATTTGATGTGGATCACTGACTGTATCACTGTGTCAAACTGTTCGGGTGTAAGGCTGTTCCTGAATAAGCTGGCAGGCAAAAGAATCAAGAAGTGGGGGCACTGTACCATGTGAGAGTTCCAGCCTTTGGCATGAACCTTGTAGTCCCATTTCACACCCTGGATTGATTTTTCCCTGACTAGAAGTGTTATAAACTACAAAGTTCATTCACAGGTTGGAATATAATAAGCATGGTCTTGGAGTCAGGAAAACCAGACTATGGTACCTTAGATATAGATGCTTTAACCTCTCCCAGCCTCAGTTAGCCAAGAAATAAAATTAAGCTTCCCATGTCTACTCAGGGAGTCACTGTGAGGGTTAGACCTGTATAGTATGAAGTTTCTGGCTGGCCTATCTCCATGGACTGCACCTGACTAGAGCTGCTTAGGCCCCCAAAATGACTCAGACACGTGTATTAATTACATTCTGCTTGGCCTATGGCTCAGCTAGCTCCTGCATCTTAATTTAACCCATTTCCATTAGTTCGTCTTGCCACATGGCCTGTGGCTTACCTGTGTTACTTTACATGTTCATTCTTGGGTGGCTGGATGATGTCTCTCTTTTGACTCCACCCTCCTTCCCCTATCCATGCTCTGATTTCCCTGCCCACTTCTAAGATTCCTGCCTTAGGCCAAAGCAGTCCCTTTATTAAAGAATGATATTCACAGCATACAGAAAGACATCCTAAATCAGACCTGTAGTTGGTCAGGTGCCTTCTCTAAGTGTCTCATACTTAGCTTTCCTTGGGGAATATTAGCATCCTTCTCATTTTTCCCTATAGTGCCCAGTGTAGTTCAGTAAAAAAATCAAATTACTTCTTCTTAAAACATTGACAGAAAAAAAAAACCCAACTGAGCATGGGCAATAATTAACGTCAGCCCTGAATATGCTCAATGTAGACAGGAGGGTTCAGTCTGTGCATTGACAAGCCTTCATAGGCTGTTTACAGGTATGTTTTATCAATGCACACAAATGTTACAGATTACAGGCTCTTTCAGAAATGTTTTAGCTGACATTTTCTCTCAAGATGGTGGAGTAGATCATGAAATGAACTTGGGGTACACCTTGGTAATACTCTAGTGACTCGATAAATTTAACCTAAATGTCAAATGCTTCCTTTCACTGGGAACTTGACCACACATAGTTGAGGTGAAAGAGACCAGATTTATAAAACTGCATGATAACCAAGGGGAAAAAAAAAATGAAGAGAAAGGTCTTTGTCCTGTACCTGCTGTGATATTGTTTTAGGTGCGTTATCTTATCTAATTGTACCTTGTGAGAGGTAGATTTGGCTATTCCCATGCTTCAGAGACTAGAACTGAGATTTAGCGCAGTTAGGATACTTGTCCAAGGTCATAAACCAGAAAGAGAAGCCTTCTTGAACCTAGGATGCTTATCTCTAAATGCAGTACTTTCCAGAACAGACCTTAGCTAGACAGGACAGGACAGGCTGTGGAGAGGCCTGTGTTCTTAAGTGAGGCCGGGAAACACATTATGTAACACACTAGCGAGGCAAGGTTTAGATCCTCTGAGCTTATACCTGCATGCCTTCCTTCCAGTAAGAGGGAAGAGACTCATTACAGAGTGAGTGATGTGGTTGAGCCCAGGGAAAAGAGAAACTACAAGGAAAGATGGAAATTGAATCGGATGGCTCTGGTGCTGAGAAGGCCAGTGGTGAGGAAACAGAAGAACCTGCAGAGCAGGCCCCAGTACACTTGAGTCTGGGTGGAAGTGCCTTGCTTCAGTGAAACACTACCTCTAAATCTCAACGGCCTAATATCTATCCACATGTGCAGGGAAACTTGTTCATATATTCGTTCACTAAAGTGTGTATTGCACACCCGTTCTACAGGTGACTGTTTATGGACAGCCATGGCAAAACACAGTCAAGTGTTCACTCAGCATAGTGGTGCCTAAGGGAGTGAGGGCATGACTGTACAGTTGGACAGTCTGATTATTGCCTCAGAGCTTGCCAGAAAAGCAGAATCTCAGGCCCTGTCCCAAACCCTCTGATTCGGGACATCTATTTAACAAAGCCTTCAGGAGATTCGACCCCTTCCAATGGTGTTGAGGCTCCCTCCTGTATTCAATGTCACTGGCATTCGGAGAGGTGTCTGTCCACACAGGATCTTTGTAGTGTATGGGAAAGCAAACTGGACAACTGAATTGTTTTCTAAGTCTCTTGTTTTGTTTGTTTGTTTTTTTGTTTTGTTTTGTTTTGTTTTGTTTTGTTTTGTATGATTGCAGGCCTCCACCTTTTGGAGCACACTGCTGAGCTTTCCTTGATTTCATGATTAAACCTGGATTCCAGCCTCAAAACTCCTTGATTGTATTCTATTGGGAAAATGTAAAAACTGTACTCAACAGAAAGCAGCCTTCTTCTTATGGAGAAGGGGCCATAGGGAATACAGGGTGATGAACAGAGAAGCAAGCCCTGGTGAACTCAGCCTTGAGAGCTGGGGACACCTGGTGACTGGCTTCTGCATAAGATAGATGAGAGGATGCTCTGGTTAGCTCAGTGCTTGGTGGCTGGTTATGCCAAATGATTGTCAAGTGTAATGTAGTAACAGTTACAGGCACCCAAGAAATGAATACATATGAAATAGAAGCTGGACAACTGACTGAGAGGCTTGTGTCATAGGAACACACATGGTGGTCTCCGAGACGCTAACAGCAGAATCTACACCTAATTTCCTGAGTGTCCTTGTGCAGGTCATTGAATTCTGATAGGCCCTCTATTTAAGTTAAAAAGTGAGGGTGCCGAGCAGGGAGGTGGGTGGCACACAAATGTCTGGGAAGCCATTACTTGGCCTATGCTGGGGCCTTTGGTCTCAGACAACTGTGTTAGTCACATGGAAGAAAGGAAGGTTGGAAGAGCTGGAGGAGAGTGGTCTTGGGGCACAAGTGCCACCTGCTGCATCTGGGTTTAGATGGACAGAGTGGCCAGGATGTATGCTGGGAAAAGGAAGCTCAGTATGCCTAGGCAAACACTGACATCCTGCCCTGGGCTTTGCTTTGACCCTGTAGGCTCCGTGTTCCGAGATGAGTTTGACTTGGCCATTCTCCAGCTGCAGGAGAATAATCGCCTGGAGATTCTGAAGAGAAAGTGGTGGGAAGGGGGGAAATGCCCCAAGGAGGAAGACCACAGAGCCAAAGGTAAGCACGCTTGGGTCTCCGTCCTACTTATAGGACCGACATGGCCTGGTTTTCCTGTCCAAAGTCTAAGCAATGACTTGTATGATACTTGGACACCAAAGCCTAAATGTGGCTGCCTAGGGCCAGTCCCATCCCAGTCTTTTCTGCTATAGGCACCAGCGTCCCCTCAAACACAGATCCTAGAGGTGCTATGTTATCTGAATATACCTCTCAAATCCCAATGCCATTGTTACTACCCTGGTCCACAGCTTCCCTATATTAGTTGTTGGGAGCAGAAATGAAGGACTCAAATCCTGAATGGCAAACACTGAGCAGAAAGAGCAAACTGGGAATGATCTGCAGCTTTGAGACCTCAAGGCCCATCCTCCAGTGACATACTTCTTTCAGTAAGGCCACATTTCCTTAGCCTCCCCACTAGCTGGGGATGAAGTGTCCATATGCCAACATTTATAGAGACCATCATTCTCATTCAAACATCCATCCTCTCTCTTCCTTCCTTCCTTCCTTCCTTCCTTCCTTCCTTCCTTCCTTTCTTTCTTTCTTTTTTTGGTGGTTGCAATAACTTGATCTCCTTTTTCCCATTTTTGTTTCTTCACAGTGGCCAGAGTGATTCATGTTTAAAATGCAAATTAGATCACAGATTGCTTCTGCGTGAGCCCTTTAGCAACTTCCTATCTCACTCAGAATAAATTTCAGGTTCCCTGGAGCCTCAAGGCCCAGTGTGATCTATTGCCCTAGACTTTTATTTCTGCTCCCCAAAGCCTCCACATCTTGAGGCCACTCTGGAGTCAGAGCATATGTTTTTTTTACTCCGTGGTGCTCTGTCCCCAGACTCCCTCAGAGAGAACTTCTTCCTCTCCCACCCAAACCTACCTTATAGAATTTGCTTATTTGTTCACTTCCCACCTAAATTGGAATGAAGATTACGTAAGAGTGGGGCTTGTCTTCCCAGGGCCAGCACAGGATCTTTTCTTGAATGAATGAATGAATGAATGAATGAATGAATGAATGAATGAATGAATGGTGAATGAAAGAATAAACATTACATTGGGTTGAATGGAAAGCAACCACAGACTGTATGTGCAGTAAGGACTGCAGAGTGTCCCTGAGCACCTGGGATTTCTTGTAGGGAGACCCACTAATGCTTGTTAGTTACTTTTAGATAGCTCATATTCTCAACATGTCCCGACTTGGACAATAAATCATATGGTCACCCTTGCAGTCTACTTGCAGCCTTGATAAAGTATGCAACAAATTTACCTGCTCATGCTCTCTCTTTGGAAGGAGAACACTCACTTGCCTTTCTTTTGGCATGAATGATTACCCTTGACAAGATGGTAAGAGCTACTGTTTCCAAATGTTCATATGTGGACTTCCATCTGGCAAGGCCAGGTCTCTGGAATATGGCTCTCGGGGGCTGATTGTAAATAATGTTTAAAACAATCCTGCCTTTCAAGGAAGCCACCAAGACCACACACTTCTTGGGATGTTCTCTTCACAAAGGCTAAAGTCATCCCTGGGAATGGCCATTTAATGGACATGGGGCATGGGCAGATCTCATTCGAATCCCATCTCCACCCATTGCTAGTCTGTGAACATAGGCATCTGGCTAATGCTGCCTAGCTCACTTCTGTGTATGTGCTGAGTACAGAAGCCAGAATGCCACAGAGTTTCTGGGAAGGTGAGATTAGAAAGCACTGGGTTCTGTTCACAGGATGGGCTGGGGTATCCCAATCATCATTGATCTACACTGGAATGCGTGTCATGCTACTCTCAGAATTCCAGGACGATTTTTTCTGTTGTCTGTCTGCAAGCATTTAATTTCCAACAATCTGCCAGTCAGTCATCCAATCAACAGGCAATGCCGAGGGACAATGAGCTATCTTGTTCCTGGGAATAAGACAGTCTCGGAGACCATTAAAGATCTTGAAGTTTCACGGAAGATTATCAAACAATTCCGGTGCTTGCCAGACTACAATGAAAGGCTGAGAGTGTGTGCAGAGGGGACCAACTGTTACTTTGGGGGGGGGGGGAGAAAACCATGAGGGCCAGTACAGAGGAAAATACAAGATATGATTACAGATTAGATACAATAAACTAGATTTTGGAATTGCCCAAATCCTGGGCAGCTAAAGGACAGTGTGAAGAAGGCATTGAAGGCAAATAAGCACCATGGGAAAGAATATGGGGCCAGAACCTGCAGGGAAGGGAATGTAGGGGCTGCTATGGAATGGGTGAAGCGTTGGCTCAGTGTACAGACTGGTTTGAGAAAGGTGGCTGCAGAGGTTCTAGAGTAAGCTACTGTGGAGCCACAAAAGTCAGTTCTGTGTATGGTTTAGAAGGTAATTCGGAGAGTATCTCTGGTCCCAAAAGATGGTTATTGCCTTAAGAGAAGCACAGTCCAAAACAAATTCTTCATTTGCA
The DNA here is from genome assembly GCA_033318265.1 of Phyllotis vaccarum. NCBI lineage: Eukaryota > Metazoa > Chordata > Mammalia > Rodentia > Cricetidae > Phyllotis > Phyllotis vaccarum. The sequence goes on from JARWLC010000012.1 coordinate 88,859,334, forward strand.
CAGCAGACATGATGTTGTCAAAGGCTGAGAGTCTGGGTTTGCCAGAGAAGTACTTTGGAATATAGACATTTTCTTGCTGGCTGAAGGAAAGTGATCCTGAAGTTGATGACAGAAGTTAAATGGTAAAGAAAGCCAAAAGTAAGACCCAAAGCTACCAGGTCTGCAAGGCAGATAAAAGGGTGGCCCATCCGGGGCATGTTTGGTTGTGGCCCATCCATGCAAAGGAGACTGTCCCCATGCTGACATTTACAGCTGGTGCCATTCCCGGAATGAGCTAAGGATTACAAGAGCTACAAAGAGATCTTTCTTTCACTTTTAGAGTTTGAGAAGTCCCAGAGTTTTATGGCATACCACAGTATATTAGCTGCTTGGGAAGGCACGTGGGGGCCGAGGGCAAAGAAAATGAAAGGCATGATGTTTCCCCAGGCTCCAGATGAGAATATTGGAAATCTGAGAGTAGTGAATGGTAGAGGAAATGCCCACACATTTTCTATGAGACACTGATCCCCTCCCACCCTAAGGCCAAAAGTATATACCCAGTGAGCAAGGGGAAGAATTAGGGACGAATTTTATCTGAATTTAAGACAAAATTTACTGAAAAGTCTGTGTTTAGCACCGGAGTAAAAGCTGAAGGCTGAGGCAGAAATTAAATTCGTTTGAGGGAAAATAAAGGTATTCTTTTTTGCAGTTGTTAGAAAGTCTCGCCATTTGGAAAGTCTTCCCCATTCCACAGAGGTTTGATAGAGGCTGATTAGACAGTGGAGTTTGAGGCAGAGAAGAGAAGGAGGAAGATGGGAGTCGGGCCCCCAGAAAAGATGAAATGGCATGAGTAGGAGGCCTCTCCATGCTGTACATGAGGCCCAAGTGCTCCCTGGCAGAGAGGAAAGAACTGCTCAGACGAGAAGGAAGGTCGTCAGAGGAGTCACCCTGCCCGGGTTACTGTGCCTCAGAAGATTCCCAGGTCCTGCCACCCTGACAACACAAACTTGCGTTTGCAGTGTTATTTTTGAACACAAGAGCAAGGCCTGAAGTAGGAGCCAAGGTGCTGAAGAAAAGCTGGGCTGTGTGGAAGATGCTGTGCTCCTTTCCACAACCATGATGTTGGCTGCCTGCCCAGCCATAGCAACCAGGGCCAGCTTCATGCAGTGGCCCCACTTCTGCCATGGTTGAAATCCAGACACAAATTATCCAGAGATGCTCAAAGCCTTCGTGGCCAAGCAAAATCCCCACATGACCTCTTACAGGCCATGTTGGAAGCTCTGGCCCAAGACAGGAGGTACCTTAGCTTCATTTTTCTCTGGCGCATCAGCCATTGCACTTGCTACAGCATCTAGCTCACTTATCAGAAGACTCAGACACACAGGAGCCCGCATGACCCAAAAGATCTCTTCCTTGAAGTCTGTAAGCTGCCACCAGGAATCAAGCCACGGGAGCTTTCCCTGTTGTGTCTCAAATAGCGGAAGTCTTAATTTGCTCCCCCCAGCAGCTCCTGGGTCATCTTTCTTTTTAGACTTTCCACCAGTTGCCTTTCGCATGTGTGCCTAACGGAATAAGATGATTATGGAATAAGCAGAGAGAAGGGGTTGAGGCGAAGAAACAGGGAGGTCTTTTTTCCCAGAGACCTTTGAAACTGACAGTAACCACCGGCACTTTTGCTTCAATTAAAATGTATCAGACAACATGCCGGGGCCTAATGTAATCCTTTTCTGCTTTGTTATGCTATTAAAATGCACGAAGTTTCAAAGAAAAGGAACGGAAGCTTACCCCACTTTTAATCTGGCATTACAGCTCAGACAGCAAGGCCAAGCCTTCTCAACATGCTGTGTTTGGCTCTTGTAAATGCAACAACATTTCCCCTTCCCTTCATAACTTCTTCTCTCTGTTCCCACCTGGAGCTTGGTGACCAGCTACCTTCCTGCAAACACTGAGAAATCAGATGACAGATTCTGTAGGAGAAAAAAAAAAAAAAAAAGACCAAGCTCCATTTCAAGCTGTTTTCATTTTCTTTGGATTTCTTTTTTCGAAGAATACGTATTTTATTTGTTTATTTTCTCACTCTGCTCCTATAAAAGGAAATCTTGCTAGCCACTCACAAATGCCAGCGCCTCCATGCAAAGGGGTTAGATTACCAAAGGCTTCGAAGAGCAATCGCTGACAAAAGGTGGTGGGTGAACTCCAAGAAAATTAAATACCTTTATCTTGAAAAACCACAAGCTCATAATCAGGGCTTCAAAGGAAGACAAATACTCTACCAGGCTGTGAAAATCGGGGTCCCCTTTCAAGAATGGCAAAGAGGCAGTGCGGTTGACTTTCAGAGCCCTTGGATAATAGGAAGTTTGCTGTCTGGCACAATGGGAATAAAAGCATGAGACATCTTAGAGAGTGGGGGTAGGTAGTGTGGAGGAGACCTCTCTGGGGAGGTGCCCCTCCCTATTCTATCTCGGAGTGCCCTGTGTGGTTATCCTGGTTCTCTGGTTTCTCTGGAAGGCTCTGAAGGTAGAAATCTGACTTTGGAAGTTTGATAGTATCTCAGAGAGATCTGAGAGAAAGCCCCTTCTAGTCATTCTGAATACTGGGAAGCAGAGAGAGTCCAGAGGAGCTGGGAAACAGAACAGGAGTGAAACCAGGTAAATGTTGACCTGACCAGTCTGCAACCAAGGAAGACAGCCATTCTACAGACTAGTCACCTCTCTCTGGAAACTAGACCTTAACCTGCACAATGTTGATTTGAGCATCTGATGTCGAGTTTACAGAGGGAAAAGGTTCCTCATATGAGCTTATAGTCTGTATGTAGAACTGCTCAGCCTTGTCACCTTGGAGGTTCTGGGCAATAAAGCCAGTTTTCAGGATATCAGTTAAATTCTGAAAGCATGTAGTGTAGTCTGAGGGATCCATCACAGAGTGAAGGGAGAATGTGGTGTGATGTGAAGGCCAAGGGCATCGCTTTCCATCCAGATTTGCATGTGGAACCTTGGCCAGTATAACCGAATTCTGCACTTTCGTTTCCTTGCAGGGAAAATGGAGTCACAAGTTGTCAAGGGTAACTACAAGGTCAGAGTTAAAATAGTTGTCAAGGACAGAGTTAAAATCATTAGCTCTGAACCTTGCCCTTTCTTGAATTAGTAAACGCACCTAAAGGACGGCTTTACTTTTTCAAAGAACATAGCTTTGCCAGTGGATTTATTTAGAAATTACCTATTAGCTATGGAAAGTTGGATGACCCAAGTTCACTGTCTTTTTATATTTTTATATGATTGGAAGAGTAGGTCTTCTTTCTAGCCTGTTTAATAATTGAAGGAAATCCCAAGTGGTTTGGAAAGTGAGATGCCTCGGCTTGTATTATGAGAACTGTATGAAGTACTCTCTCTCCTCTCTCATCATGCATTTTAATACATTTCAAAATTTCACAAATGCTTCTTCTGTTTTGTGTCTCTTTTCCTTATTTGTCTCTAACTGCCCTTTCTAAAAGCTGCTGGAAGATTCTGGAAATCTGAAAGAAGTCAGAGTGAGGGCAAGCAGAAATGGCAAGCTTTCTGCTTCCTAGTGCCAAGCCATGAAAATAGGATGAGTCACTGGGAAGGTCATGTAGGTTGGTCTATACATGCTAAAGGAAGAGTTACTGTTTACAACAGAGAATCCCGTGGAGACAGCCCCATCTGATATATCCACATGGCTGTAGGAGGATGTGGCTCTAAAATGGTTGAGGGCCATATGGAGCCAAGAATCTGTTTGCATCAAATGTTGGCGCTGCATCCAGAGCTTTGGACCTAGCACAGTGCTCAGCTCATGGAAAATGCCCCATAAAGATTTGCTGATTAGCATCAAAGAGAACATATGATGTCACCTGTTGAGATCATGGCGCTCATCTGTCCTTTCTCTGAACCTGTGTGGTGTACCTAACCTGCACCCACCTACAAACCATTGTTCCGAAAGAGAGCAACATGTCTTGTTCTTGGGTGCATAGAAATGCACTGTTATTTGGAACTCAGTGAGGGTTTTCAGGGTCAGGAGTTAAATCTTCCTAAATCTAAGGAAGTACTTAACCAGACAGAAAGAAAGAAAGGGCAGATGGATGGGTGGGATTCAAATCTCTTCACTGCAGTTATCTTCTGATGTCTGTTCCTCTTTCACAATCCCAGAGACAAGGAAAGTAATGCTTTTGCATTTGGGAGCTAGTATTTGTATCTCTGGGCAATCTGTGAGTAACATCATAGTTCGTATTTCACCAACCAGGGGTTTGCGAGGAGAGTCTGAGTCTATTTCAGCTAATGTGTGCTGATTGCCGAAGCACAGCTGAGGCCCAGGCTCAGAGCGTCAGGAGGAAACCCCAGTTTTAAAGCCATCTGTCAGGGTGGCTTCTATACCATCCCATCTACAGAAGGGGATAGAGACGGTGACTAGATGACTTCCTGGTCCCTCTTGCAGGGGCTGAGGCATCTGTAAAGGTGGCAAGGACCTTGCAGGCTGGAGCAAATTCATCCCTAGCCCTGTTGATGAATGGCTGTGTGCTGTGGAAAGCATTAGACTTCCAGGGGGATGACGGATGGATGGCAGTGCTGAACAGAACGGGGGGGGGGGGGGGGGGGGGGGGACTCACACTCTGAATGTGCCCCTCCCCCTCCCTACTCCATCTGCTTCTCAATTCTCACACCGCCAGCAATCTATTCTTGTTGCTACTTTCCAATAACTTCCTAAAGGCATAACTGATATACAAGCCTCACTCTGAAGAAGAGGAAGGGGCCACTCAGCCTGGAGTTGGCATGCGAGAGCCAGCACCTATGATTAACAGGTGGGCCCTGAAAGCTGAGAAGCTGGGAAAGGAAGATAGGGATTGTTTTAATGGCTCATGGTCTCTACTGGCATCCCGTTAAAACCGTAGCTTCTTCTGAAGCTTGTTCAGTCCAAATCAGAGTCACAGTCATTCCAGCATGGACCACGTGTTCTTTTCTTTCCCTCACCCCCACCCCTATCCAACATGGAAGGTCTGTATCATGGATTAGTCAGAAGCTCTGGAGCATTTGAGGCTTGCCATGAGTTTACAGCGACCACATACAGCCTTGGATGAGGAAATGAATGTGGATCCAGGATCCAGGGTTTTGTACAATGTAGGCCTCTACATCCTTCTAGTCATTTCTTGCTTTTCATTTTGTGTGTAGGTTTATATGGTGTATGTGTGTGTGTTTGCATGAGTTCCTGCATGTGTGTGTATATGAAGTCTCCAAAGCTGATCTCTAGAATATTCCTTGATCATTTATTTTTTTTTACTTTCTTCTTCTTGAGGCTGGGTCTCTCAGACCAAAGCTTACCAATACTGCTAGTCTGGCTGGCCAGTTTTCCTTCCAAGGCTGGAATTACAAGCAAGCACCCACACTCACCTGGCACTGATGTGAAATACTTGGGATCTGAACTCTGGTCCCCTTGCTTACATGGCAAGAGCTTTAACTGCTCAGCCACATCCACAGTCCCTTCTTGTCATTTTTTTCTTGGGTTCCTCTTATGGGCCACATCCCATGACTGTGGGTTTAGAGAATTACACAATGCATAGTTCTTTCCAATGAATTTGGTCTAATGGGAAATCTAGATACACAAACTTAAAACCAGTAATTATTGTGTACACAGAATCAGAATGGTGCACAATGTGTTACTAGTGCATCAGAAAAGCAGTAGACCTAGATAAAGTGGCCCTGGAGTTCAGTGATAAAAGGTCAGGTCAACTGTTCGTGAGTGAGTGTGTGTGTGTGTGTGTGTGTGTGTGTGTGTGTGTGTGTGTGTGTGTGTTAATGTTTGTACATCTCCCTGCAGAGGTGCTGGACTAGGGTTTTTTTTTGTTTTGTTTTTTGTTTTTCTTAGTTTCCAGGGGATTCCAAACTATGGCAGGAAGGCAAAGGTGCAGTTCAGCCCACTGGAGCTTTAAAGTATATGAAGTGGTGGCACACATTCACATGGCAGCCAAACAGGAAGCATGGAGAAGCCATTCAGAGCTGCAGGGGGCCTCACCTACTAGTAACCCATTTCTGCCAGTGGAACCCCACATCCCAAAAGTTCCGCAGCCCTTAGCAAATAGCACCTCCAGCTGGAGAGCAAATGTTCAAATATATGGGCCTGTGGGTACTACTTCAGACCCAATGCCACAGAAGTGATTGAAAGGAACACAAGCAGACAGATAGGCAAATAGAGAGTGTGCTGGGAAATGCACCTAGTTCTGTACCGCTAGAGTGATTTCACTGGTTTTACATTTCTAAAAGATTAGTTTAATGGAGGGTATAGTTGGAAAGGAAATGGCTGCATGCAGGCACATTATTTTGAAATGGATGTAGTGGTTTATTCAAGCAAGGGTTGGGGAGCACCTGTAGGTGGTGTGGGGTGGATGAGGAGGAGGAGATTGTTTAGGATACAGACAGCAGGACTTGGCAATAACCAGTGTTTGGAGGAGAGACAGGAGACCAGGGGCAAACCAGGTGACTAGTGAGGCTGGGAGAGAGCACCAAGTGCTGTGTTTATGAAGAGCCAAGAAGGGGAGTGTGGCTGACGGTGTCCTGTGCTAAGAGAGGTTGTACAAGATTCAAAGTGGGAAATTTCCATGAGCTGAGAAGCAAACCTTGGAGAGTGATTTCAGGGGATCAAGAAGACAGCATCACATTGGAGGAGAGCTGGCTAGCTAGGACTAGCAGAAATAAATCTAGATTGGTGAATTAATTTTCTCCTTCAAGTATAGTATCCAGGTCCTAAAAGCGTCTCAGGTGCTCAAGATTATGTTTGAGGTCTGAAAAAATATATTGGCTTCCCAATGCACAAAGAAAACTTGCAAAATTAAATTAAGACATGTTTAATTAAATATCTCCAAAATGGAACATTGTTCCAACTTCATTAATTTTTAAATTTAATATTCATAAAAGCTGCATCACATTTAGAAACAATTTTGGGGCTATATTTTCTCATTTTGCAAACATTCCCTTGTATGCACAGTGATGGCTGAGAAATCACAGCCAATTGGAAATTAACCATTTCTTTCTCCTCCATAAAATCAGAAGAAGAAGAAAAAAATTAATGTGTGTGGTTGTGAGATGTGGAGTGGATTTTCTTCTACCTGCTTTTGTGTGAGACAGTCTCACTCAAAAGTGTTTCAACTTTTAGAGTGACTTAAAATAATGCTGAAACACAGCTCTTTCCAGAATGATGGGGAAGAGGGAGAAGGGTATTGAGTGGACAAGACCCTAGCTGTCAGGGTGTCTGAGAAGGGAAGGACATGAACTGGAAAGAGTCAACGGCCAGGGGAAGATGGGAAGGTTCAGAAGGTGACTGGCAGGGAGGTGAGGAATGCAGCCGTGGGGCACTGGTGATGGAGTGAGTCCTAGAGAGAAGAAACACCCCTTCCAGATTCAGGAGGGAAGAGTCCTTCTAGGAGACTCTATCTTTTTCTCCATCTTAGTTAGATCTCTCAAGTGATGCGGGCATCTCGGAGTATCCCAACATTACCTGCAGACTTCCTTTCCCTGGACAGGTGGCCGTTTTTACTCTCACCAAAGTCATTCTTTTTACTGGGCTGGCTGGAGAAGCTAGGGCTTACAGGTTTCACGAGATGTAACAACATTCCTCTTCTCATCACTCAAGGGCTACAATACCAGCCTGCAAACCCCAGCTAGATCCACACCCTCGGAGACATACCCATTATTTTTTAAGAGCTGCCTTATATTCCATCCCCTTATCCATTTGGGTCTCCTCCTCCTCCTACTCCTCCTACTCCTCCTCCTCCTCCCCCTCCTCCCCCTCCTCCTCCTTCTCCTCCTCCTCTTTCTAGATTTATTTATAACAGTGTTTTTCCTTGAAGCCAGAAGAGGGCACCAGATCACCAGATCTCATTGCAGATGGTTGTGAGCCACCATGTGGTTGCTGGGAATTGAACTCAGGACCTTTGGAAGAGCATCCAGTGCTTTTGACCACTGAGCTTTCTCTCTAGCCTGGATCCTGATATTCCTATAGTCCAACATCTATGTCCCTGGGGATGATTCTGGTATTCAAATGAACCCTAACTACTTTCCTCCCCATTTTTAAAATCCTCTGTCTTGGATTAATCAAGAAAGAGGCCCCTGCATTGATTGGTGCAGATTCGGAAGAGCTGACTTTGGGAATCTGTAGACCAGTGTGCATGGTCTGCTTGAAGTATTGCTTATGTGAGGCTTTGGCCCCACTGGAAGTGGACCATTAGCTATAAGATGCCACTGTGCTGTGTTGTAAACAAACAAACAAAAAAACACCCACTTGGTCTTTGTGGTGGGAAACCTGAGCATCTTAAAATGGCCAGGTAAAGGTATTGTGGCAGCTTTCCAAGCAGCAGAGGTAGGATTCAATTCCTGTTCCTTTTTGTGGAACATCTTAGGTGGTACAAAACTGGCTGTCCTTGACCACAGCATAGCCCCATGACCCATGACAGCTTAACTAGAGATCAGACATGGAATAATCCCAAAGATTCTAGGACATAAGCCTCCCGGTCAATGTCTTAAATAAAAGAAGCTGATTGTGGTCCCAATTCAATCAAACATCCCATGTTCCATCTGATACTGCTCTTAGTTTGGTTGGTTTACAGCTAGAGAAAGCATCGAGTTGTGGGACTCAACACATCAATTCTGCAAATGAAATGGTCATAGTCATTCTATAACTGTATCGAGATATCTTTAGATATCTTACTAGGCAATAAGGGTATGACCCAACTGTAAAAAAACTTAAAATGTATAAATGCTTCCAAAGATAACAGTTTCAGACTAGCTGTAGACCCGGCTGACTGGGAAAGCTTCTTGTTTCTAATACAGAGTTCTGGAGCCAGTGAGATGGCTCAGCAGCTGGGGAGCTCACTGCCAAAGCTGGTGTCCTGAGTTTGATTCCCGGTGCCTACAGAGGGAGAGGGCCTGCTCAAAGGATGTCCTCTGACTTTCACATGTGCTCTGTGGCACATATGCTGGGTATATGAGCACACACACAAATAAATACATACAAATAAATAGATATTGGAAATAATAATAAAATAGACTCCATCTTCAGAAAATGCTGATTCATTAGATCCTGAGGAAGGGATTGGCAATCTCTATTTCAAGTTTTCCAGGAGCTTCTGATAGCATCCAAGTTTGAGATGTTAACCTGGAAACCTAACACTTAACATTCTCTGAGGTATAAAATTATATATATGTATATATATATATGTATATATATGCATACATACATAAACACAGAGAGGGGTGTGTGTGTGTGTGTGTGTGTGTGTGTGTGTGTGTGTGTGTGTGCTCAAAAACTTCAAGTTTCCGAGTTTTGGATTAAGGATGACCAACCTATAATATTCTGCTTCCAGCAAGCATGATTCTTTCTATATCCTTAAATACACTGTGAAGAAGATCAGCTAGAAGTTTTAGAAGTTAAGGTATTTTGGTGTCACGTCACTATGAGCTAAAGCAGATTTGGCCTGCACTTTCCTCTAAGACAATCGTCAGCTCCCAGCCTAGTACAGTCTTGTGGTTTTCTGGCTTTCTTCAATCACAGCTAGGTCTTGTAGTAGTAAATTTCTGGTCTGGACTTTCCAGCCTAGCCCTGAGGTTCTGACCCGCTGTCCCACAGAAACACACAGAGACATGTATTAATTTTATGCTGATCAGCCTATATGGCTCTGGCATATTGATAGCTAGCGCCTGTTCTTAAACTAACCCATGACTCTTATCCTGTTCAGCCATGTGGCTTGGTGCCTTTTCTCAGGGCAGCATTTCAACTTCTTTCCTCTGCGTCTGCTGGTGTCACATCATGATGTCTCTCTAGCTTCTCTCTGGCATCTCTCTGGCTTCTCTGCCCTGGTCTCCCTGTTCCCAGCGTTTTCTTAGTCCCATAGCTCTACCCACACTTCCTGTCTGCCTTCAGCCAATCAGCATTTTTATTAAACCAGTAGGCGGGACAGTTATATACAATGTAACAATATAATCCCACTACAAGGTCTCTTTGCCTCAATTTACTGCAACCACCCTGGTTTGTTTGTTTGCTTGTTTGTTTCTTTCTTTGTTACTTTGTTTCTTTCTTTTTTGCCTTTTTTTCCCAAATGATGAAATAAATGTTTTTCAGGAGTGAATGAGTCTAGGAGACCATTTCTAAGACTCTGTTCCAATTGTTTAAGTGACTTTTGTGCTGGTGGTAAGTCTTCCCACTCTCAAAGTAATTTTCACTTCTTATCACTCTCTTCTAGGCCTGGGGATGGAGAACATTGGTGGAATCTTTGTGGTTCTTATTTGTGGCTTAATAGTGGCCATTTTTATGGCTATGCTGGAGTTTTTATGGACTCTCAGACACTCAGAAGCGTCAGAGGTAAGCTTCTGCCGGCTTCCAAAGACTTCCGAAGTTGTACCACCAACAGCAGTGTGGAACTCACTCACTTCTGCACACATTTCATACAGGATCTTTGGAATGCTCCCAGAGAGCACACAGGATAGGATAGTGGGAACAATTTTAGTCCTCAGAATAAACTATCTGATAGACTCTGTCATATGTTGATTGCACAACCCCAGAAAGGGCTCCAGGTTTTCTTTTGACACAGCCATCAAAATAATATGTGAGAAAATATCTTTTATAAACAACAGACTATATAGTGTTGTGGGGAGGGGTATGAAAATACTAGGTCACACATGTGAAATATAACCTCAGACCTTCCATTTTGACTGCCTTTACCTACTAGTACAGGTGAAAAGTCCTCAGAGAAATCCCAACTTAAAGGAACCAAGAGGTTCGTCTTCTGTCTCAGAGATTTTAATGAATTTAATTCTCTCATTGTGGCTTAGAGGATGGGTTACTATCTACTTTGCAACCATGGAAAGTTTGAGAAGAAGGAATACTTTGTCCCATTGGTCCTCCATCCCTCCCCAGGGAAGATGCACAAGAATGCCTGGTCCCATTGGTCCTCCATCCCTCCCCAGGGAAGAAGTTAATTGTGTGTTAATTGCACTGTAAGACATGTTCCTTTTTTTTTCATTACAGTAGCCTCTCAGCTCTAGTTCTTCCTTAGGCCGCCTTTAACTGTTGCTAGGAAAGTATCTCCTAACTGTACAGATCACATCCTAGTACCCTATGGGGTACCAGCTCATAGAGGACCTTACCACAACATCACCACCTACCAGTCCTTGGGCTGTCTGTACTCAGCTTTATTCCACACTGTTACCCATCCTTCTGCCCTCTGCTCTTATATGAAAAAAGCTTGATTTTATTTTATCTCTCCCTCCCCCCACCCACAAGAAATGAAGCATAGCCAGCCCTGTCTAACCAGGTGCCTCTGCCACTGCAGCAGGGGGTGCTACCCTTACAGTACCTCTGCCAGATCCTACCACTCCTCAGCTACTCTAGGGCTGTACTCTCTCCCTTTGTTTCTATTTACCCTCTTTCCAAAATCTGACTGTGTCCCAGTTGTTCCTTTTAAGGAGTAGTAGCATCACTGTCACCTTGCCTTATACCACCCTTCTCCTGAACTAAAGATATTTGCTTGTTTGTTTGTTTTGAGACAGGTTGTCTCTGTGTAACAGCCCTAGTTGTCCTGGAACTCACTTTGTAGAGCAGGCTGGCCTTGAACACTCAGAGATCTGCCCACCTCCTGGGATTAGAGGCATGGTCACCACCGCCCAGAGATATTTGATAATAGTATTACTTTCCATTTCCTCACCTCTTCCTCAACTCCTGACATCATTCTAGTTTGGTTTCCCTCCACCCTATGAAGGACCCTTGCCTATTGTCTGACCCCTTCAGCAAAGGACAAACCAAAGGGAACCCATCATTCCCAGACTCTCCTGTCCTTTTCCATGTTCAACACCAGATCTGGCATCTCTGGCGTTCATTCCCTCCTCCCTTTGCCCATTCATTTAACGTTTATATATTCTATATGGGTCTGACTGGGTGAGCCTTCCATTTCCCAGGAAAACCTCTATTTCCTCTCTTGCCTTTTACTCTGGATCTGTGGTCAACCATCTGTCAGCCACCCCAGCACCACACTGACATAAAGTGCTTACATGCCACGCTGTAACAACTATAGACATGGAGCTGCTTGGATGTGAACACTGCCTGTTATCACTTTATTTCCCTGACAAATCACAATGCTTGACCCACGGCAGATGGAAAATGCATGTTGTTACATGCTTGTCATGTAACGGATTAAGCAAGTGGCGGTGGTTTTGTTGCCATAGTAATTATTAGAAGCACAGAGGAGTTTAGTGATTTGCCAAGAATCTTCTGCTATTCAGTGACAATTATGGGTCTGGAAATCAGTTCTGAGAGCCTGTTAGGTCATATTCTATGGGGTGATGTCTGCAGCTGCTTCCATGGACTGTTTCTCCCAGATACCAGGCAGGATCTGGGTTTACGTTGAAATTCAATGAGTCTCAGACTACTCTGTTAGCTAAAATAGAAAGGAAGTTGTTTTGGCTGTGTGGCTCTGGTATAATGTCCCATTGATAGGACACGAGGAGAAGGCTCCTTTTTCCATCATACTCCAGAAGTACGGTTCCGATCTCAGAGATCAGAACCCAACCAAATATGCTTGGACTTTGACGTTAGATGGTTAAAGTTCTAATTCTCAACAGGATCCTTATTAGTTCTTTATAGACTACACATTATTTCCTGCGTTCCTACCTGCAAATCTGCAAAATGGATATTACAGCATTAGGGATAGTAACAATAGCAACACACGTTTATATAAGTCTATGTTTACTGGTCTTCAGACCCCAAGAGCTAGGAACGGTCCAAGCCCTTTGTAAGTTTGATACAAGTATGTTTCCCCCACAAAGCCTGGTTCATTGCATTCAGTATGAACGCACAAGCATTTTGCTGTAGACATAGCCCTGTGTTCAACGAATATGGAATTTATTCCAGAACCACTGGGTATTAAACATAATATGGTGTTTGTAATGCCTTCCTAAATTCTGGAACATTCTGAGTTTTGAGCCATAGCTGGAGCCAAGCATTTCATGTTAGGAGTGTGGACTTACAAATGTGGTAGTTGTTTATGTCAGTGACTTTTCAGGATGCAGCACCTCCAACCATTGACAACTTAACTTTAGATGGCTAAAAGGAAGTCAAGGCTGTGTTGGCTTTTGACAGTGGTAGGACCTGTCACATCGATGGAGCTAAAAGAGAGACTAGGGAAGAACAGGTGGTTGCTTCCTCCCACAGTGTTTCCAGAATGTTCCTTCCCAGCTCAGACAACTCCACTGGGCTTGATGGCTAAAAGACATAAAAATCTTTGGCAGAAGACAAAATGAACAAATGATTTTTTTTTCAAGTATCAGGGAGACTGACAAAAAAAGAGAGTATTTAAGTAGATCTTGGTTGACCACATTTACCTGAAGTCAATGGATGGAATTCTCAGGGGTAGAAACTAAGCAGAGTAGGGGGAAACAGTCATTCATGAGAGGAAATGTGCTAAAATGGTACCCTCTCTTTCCCAAGATGCTGAGATTGCTCTCTGAAGGTGGCCAAAGATTGGGTATCATCTAGCAAGGCTGTTGTATAGAGGGCATTTGAGCCTTAAACAGAGGTGGGAATGAAGCCCTCATTTAACCTTAAATGACAGGCTATCCCAACACCTATATGCCTACAGACCCTGGGAGACGCATGAGGCCGGTTCTGAGTGGCTATCTGTGACTTCCATTGTCTCCCCCAGGTGTCTGTGTGTCAGGAGATGATGACAGAGTTGCGCAGCATTATCCTGTGCCAGGACAGTATCCACCCCCGGCGGCGGCGCTCTGGAGGCCTGCCACCCCAGCCCCCGGTCCTGGAGGAACGCAGGCCCCGGGGCACAGCGACGCTCAGCAATGGCAAGCTGTGTGGCGCCGGGGAGCCAGACCAGCTGGCGCAGAGACTGGCCCAAGAAGCCGCCCTAGTGGCCCGCGGCTGCACGCACATTCGCGTGTGCCCGGAGTGCCGCCGCTTCCAGGGCCTGCGGGCGCGACCGTCGCCAGCGCTCAGCCAGGAGAGCCTGGAGTGGGACAAGACCACCAACAGCAGCGAGCCTGAGTAGTGTCGGCCGAAGGACTGCGGGGAGGCGGGAGGGCTGACTTTACAACCTCCATCTCTCCGGATGCAAGATTCGATCACTTTGCAAAGCGTTCAGAGCCCGACGCCCCAGCAGGAGGCGGATCCCGCCCTGTACGAGAGCAGATCTGTTTGAGATGTTGCATCCACGTGGCAGACATGCTGTCCCTTGTGGGCACAAGGACCCATCTCCTCCCAGAGGGCCTTTCTTTCACACTCAAATAACATGGAGTCTGGGTAATGGGGCCCTACCGGGAGAAGTCCAAGAAATTGATGGAATCATCAGTTGAATTCCCCCCTAGGAAGGGGCCGTTGTACCCTGGGTCTAGTTCTTAACAAGAAAAAAAAAAATTAAACTCAACAGGGAAGTTTTTCTTTTCTGAATTTGTATATTTTTGTTAATGTCCTTTTCTTTCCTGATTTTCCTATGTCTTTTCTGGTTTCAAGGTCTAAAGTACACTTGCCTTGTGCTTTGGGATGAGGAGTGTGGGTTGGGGGGACCTAAGTCTGAATCACTCTCTCTCTCACTCTCTCTCTCTCTCTCTCTCTCTCTCTCTCTCTCTCTCTCTCTCTCTCTCTCTCTCTCCCTCTTCCTCTCTCCATTTGGAGTTGCTGGTGCACAGGGTTTTAGGTGCTACCCTGCCCCCTCACATCATGTAGTGTTTCGTGGTCTCCCTGCGTGTAGAGGATCGCGGGGGTTGAAAGTCTGTTGAACCAACTTGTTAAATGCCACAAGGAAGCAGTTAGCCTGTAGTCTACCAGCAGACCCCTTAAAATGCCTGGGATTCCAAGGGTTAATCTGACTTTTTCTTTGTCCTTCCCTATTTTCATCTCTGAAAACAGAAGGAAGACAATGTGCAGAACATGCTGGGTACTATGTAAGGAGTAAGGAGGGGGTGGGTGGTTTTCTCATAGTGAGGTCCAGGCTTCCGTTGCAAGGTACCACAGAGAGGAGAGAGGACAGGGCCACACCTCTGGTATGAGAGACCCTTTCCAACAGCATCTCTTTTTAGATGAACTCTGTAGCCACCTGTGAAGCACTACCCCCAAGGCTTTTACTGATTGAGTGATTTCGGGGGTGCAAGTGTGTGTGTGTGTGGGTGTGTGTGGTGTGTGTTCATGCTCCAGTACATGTGTGTACCCAAAGCATACATGCATATGTTTATGAATAGAGAGAAAGGAGTCTTTTAAAAGCCTGTCACTGGCTGAAGAGCTAGGAACTGTAAGGCCAATCTCAATGTGGTCGGTAGCTCTCCTGGTATAACTAGGGATGAAGTATCTGACTTCTCCACTTCAGACTGAGAGTCAGCAATACTTTCCTAGGCATCCAGGGACTCCTCTGCCTGTAAGAGGTTTGCAAGGTCCAGAGAACTGTCCCAGTAGGAGGACCAGGACTTCTGAGGAGCTGCTAAGAGTTTGTGTTGTCACTCCAGATTCTCCACGGAGGATTGATTTATGTGTGTGTGTGGAAAACAAATTCTATGCAATTTTTGACTATAAACTTAGAAAATTCCAAGAGAGGGATGAACAGTCGCCACCAACTACGTCTTCATTACCATCACCCTGAGTTGAGCTGATTTCACATGGTTCATGTTATGAATGTATTAAAATACAGACATTTTTGAGGATGCTGAGCTCAGTCCCCTAGTTCTGCCTTCTGGATAGGTTGGCATCCTCTCTGTGCTGTGACTATTTCTTAGAGCTGCCACCCTGGAGCCAAATTGTAACCCTGATTTTTTGCAATTCATATAAGAGATGCCCTGTCAGCCCTAACTGAGATTTTGTTGGTGACTCAGAAATCTTGGGGACTCTGAATCCTTTTTCTTTAACTGTCCAATGGCCCCAAACTGTGTGGGACACTTGAGGTTTTGCTTTTTGTTTTTAACCATGTCTTGTAGAGAAATCCAGACTTGGTGGGAAGGGCACTTAATGGCTGCAGAGCCCAGTGGTACATCAACTCCAGCCTCCCCATCCTTTCCCATGATTCTTACTCCAGGATCCCTCCTGTCAGATCACACCTTGGACAGAAGGGGTTGTTTTCTAAAAAGCAAAACAAAAGCCTTATTTTTATGACCAATAGAGACTTAAAAAAAAAAATGGATTAGTGAAGTAAATGTCCCCACACATCATTTGTCTGTTTCTCTCCCTTTGTGGAATATCGATGAGAGAGGGACCAGGCCCCTTCCCTTCAAGCCATCACTGAGCCTTCCTCCAGTCACTGTGTAAATCTACTCCCAGCTGCTTCTGGTTCCTTGTCTCCTTCACATTTAATCTATTGGTCACTGGCTTTTCTTTCCCATCTCGTGTTTTCTGTCTGAATCCGTGTACTGTATAAAGCAGTTTTTTCTTGTCCGTTTATCTTTCTTTGACTGGAATATTTATAATAATAATAATAATAATAATAATAATAATAATAATAATAATAAAAACCCTGAAATGTTAGTGATGGGTAAGAACTGTCTGGGTTTGGGAAGTGTGATTCCCGTGCCCACTGCCCAGGTATAAAACTCTAAAAGAGAAATAAAACTAGGGGCCCACTTTGTATCTTACCGTTCACCTGCCTCTCCCCCCCTCTCTCTACCCCTTTCTTCTCCCTCTCCTCCTCCCCCTTCTTCCCCCCTCCCTTTTCACTTCCCACCCCTTCCAGTCTTTGTTCCAATCTCAGCAAAGTCTAGGTGGTTTCTTTCAATTTTCAGTTCTGGGAGTCTGAGCCAACTCTCCCCCCTCCATGCATACACCCCTCAAAACGGATATGCATGTTAATGGGGTTCAGGTTTGTGGGGGGTTTTTTTGTCTTCCTAAATGCACTTTCACAGAATAGTCATCTACTGATACCTGGGGTAACTCTAGTCAGATGTCACCCCAGATTCCACTGGGACCTGAAGATTACATCAATTAAAATATAATACTTTGCTTTATTTCTTTTAATTGCTCTGCAGGGCCCCAACCGTCACAAGATATCTACTTCAGAACCCAGGTGGGGTGTAAGTTGAGCACGTAGATGTTGGAAAATCTTCTGGCTTCCTCTACTCCAGTGCTCATATGAGAATATTCATGCTGGGAACTTGCCAAGCAGCCCTCTTATTGGTTAGGTGAGACCAAAATATCATGATAGCCAATCCTTCTGGGACTGCTTTTGTGAAAGTTCATTAGTTTGGGATTCCAAGGAGTTTAATTTTCTTTTGGAATCCAAAGAGGACTTCCCCTTGGTGTACAGGACCAGGATGGAGTGGAGTGCACCTCGAAAGAGTCCGTGGTCCTCCCATCAGCCCACTGTTCACAGCAAGGCAGAGCAGTCTGGGAATGATAAGAAAGGTCTACTTCTAGTTCCCTGGCGGGCTGTCAGCACTCAGGTCGTAACAATGGGGCCTGTTTGGAGCACGCAAAGAAGATATCCTTTTAGAAAGATGTGTCTGAAAGCTGGGGCTTCCTATGAGGTCTTCTCATGAGAAAAACAAAATATTAAGTGGCTTTCAGTTTTGACTAATTCTCCTGCCTTTTAGGAAAGGTGATTCCCTACACACACACACACACACACACACACACACACACACACACACACCAGTTCTTACCAGGCCCAAACCGAAAACATCCTCAGAGGCTGGCGACTTGGGGTTCCTCTGGCATTCCTCAAAGACTGGTGACTGTATGCTTGCAAAAGATGTGTCCCATATCGAGGGGGAAAACCTTAACTTGAAGATGTGGCTTCCAGAGAGTGAGGGTCACCCTCCACGTTTTAGAACTGGATGGTCAACAGCTTCACTATTATTTAAGAGCAAAGGGGAGAGATGTCATGGCATTGTCGTTAGAACTTGATCAGTCACATGTCATTGGAGTTTTCAAATGATGGATGAAATAACACAGACATTACCACGAGGCAAACAACAATATTTACGACAGAAGAGGAAAGAATGAAGTCCTATGCAGGATATAAAATGGAAAACTGTGGCCTGAAATAACAGGAAAGGTCCCAAGAAAGGACATAAGGGAACTGAGTGTCTAATATGGCTGTAGATTAAGCAGGTAAACATTCCTCTAGGTTAGGTATATGAAGTCATTTGAGGGAATCGGCGCATAGTGGCTGATGTGGTAACGTGGCAGGGTGTAGGATCTCATTTGCAGGTTGGACTGTGTGCAGTCCATACATACTACAGAGAGCAATGTTTCTGCCATTAGAAAACTTGCTAATGTATCCTGCTCACCCTTTGATATTTCTCACACCCAACCTAACTTTATCGCTTCTATATGTCAGAGAAGTTGGAGGGTAACAGGGATGCGGAGCATCTTGGAATGAGGTGGAACTTTTCCCCAGATTGGCAGGTAGCCTTAGATTGTCCTTATTTCCCAACACTGCTTTAGATTCTGAAACATGGCATAGAAACAAAAGCCTTACATCAGTATCCCAAGAGAACAAACTTTACCTGTGAGATGGATTGGTGGGGCCTGGGGAGATGGCTCAGTTGGTACAGTGCTTGATTTATAAGCTTAAGAACCTAAGTTTAAGCCTCAGGTTGCACATGAAAGAGCTGTGGCACGGGAGACATGTTCAGGGTGCTTTCTGCTCTTAATAGAGGACTTGGATTTGATTCTCAGCACCCACAACCATCATCTATAACTCCAGTTCTAGGAAGTCTATCATATCGCCCTCCTCTGGGCTCCACAGGTACCTGCACACGTGTGACGCACAGACATAATGCAAGCCAAGCACTCATACTCATAAACAAACAAACCTTTGGTTTCTTCTACCAGCATTGGAGAGGTGGAGACGTGTGGGTCCCCAAGATCAACCTAGCTTCCTTGGTAAGCTCACAGGCAGTGAGAGACTCCGTCTAAATAAAATTTTTTAAGAGGAAAGCACATAAAGACCAGCACCTGGGGTTGTTCTCTGGCCTCCATACCAATGCTGGAAAATCAAGAGTTGGCTTCATATCCTTTGGAGTGGAGCACGGTTAATCCAGACCAGTGAATAAAAATGTAGCCAGTGGTTGCCGTGGTGTCTTGTCTGTTTTCCCAGACCCAGCATTCATTTTGGAGAAAATCTGGCTCTCCTGTGAGGCTCACTATGGTTTTCTGCCACCATTACTTAGAGATGCCCGCCACTATCTCCCTCCCAGGTTTTCTTAAATTGTGTTAGTGGGATTAGCTGCAGAAACATCAGCCTCACCCTGTGAAATGCAGAAAGGCTAGCTGGAATGTGCAGCAGCTGTCTGGAGAGGACTCTGAGCTCATCTATGAAAAGAATCTGTTCATAATGGGAGGACAGGAGTATGAATACAGGAGTGAAGATGTGGAGCCAATGTGAAACTAATGTGGGACAAAAGCCTCACATTTCTAACATGCAGGGACATCGGAGGAGCGAGCTGCCTTCTTCCCTTTCCACCCATTAAGCCATTCTGTTATCCGTAGCACATGGAGTCTGCCTAGAAAGTTATTCTACTTGGGTTGTTCTGATTAGATTCTTAGTGGCTTTTCCATTAAAATAAGAGAATGTACCTTCTATTTCCGCATCATCTGTAATCCTAGAGTACCGAGTGGGCTGAGAAGCATTTTAAATCATGGAAACTTGGTCAGATGTGAATTTCAAAGCAGCGAAGTCACAGGCAGGCAAACAGCTCAGGCCAGTGTTACCAAGAGACTGTGTACCAGCTTGTCTCATGTGACAAGACTTCAAACTAGCTTAGAGAGGATCAGATAAAAATAGTTCTGCATGAGACAAAGTTATGTTTCTTTGTGGATTCACCACCTCCCCATTTTCTATAAACAAAAACCTGGTGGTGGTGGAGGTGGTGGTGGTATATATGTGTGTGTGTGTGTGTGTGTGTGTGTGTGTGTGTGTGTGTGTGTGTGTGTGTGTGTGTGCATAAGCACTGAGTGAGGTATATAGAGCAGTTTACCAAAAGCATGAAGGTTTTTGTCCTTGTGTCTGCAAGATATGTGTGACTATAAAGTGTGCAAAAGTGTTGTACATGTGATATGTTTGCTTTCTCTCTGTAGCAAATACATGCAGGTTTGTGTCAATATGTATATGAGGGGGTGAGGTGTGGTGTGTGTGTATAGCAGCTTAGCATTCTTGATAACGGGCTTAAAGGGTAGTGTGCATAGTGTGTAAACATGTAAAGTGTGTGTTGTGTATAAAACACAGTGTGATGTGCTTAGTGTATACGTAGTATGTGTGGATGATGTGAGAGCATGTGGTGCGGTGTGGGAGTGTCCAGTGTGTATGGCAGTTTAGCCCAGATAATGTAAGTTCTTTTCGGTGTATGTTGGTGTGGTATAAATATGTATGCGAGAAAGTTGGAGGGTAGTGTTTGTATGTGAGTGTAAGTGCATGTGACACTGTAGCACAGATAGATGTGCTGGTTCTTAAATGATGGAAGATAACCTCTTAGCACTTGGGCCTCTACCCAGTGCTTCTGGGTAACATACTCGGGCTAGCCGTTCGGCTTTCAGCTGCTTGGCTCTCATTTAATAGCCTTCAGTGTAGATTATTTCTGAGCTTAATGTCTGTGCAGATTCATGCATTAGGAGGTAGTTTTCCCTATCCTCAATTGAGTGATTCTGTGCCTGAGCTGATGTCCTAAGCCTACTGCTTGCTCCTTTTCCCAGATGAAGCTCACCCTTAGCAGCTGGGTAGAATGTTCTGAGGTGGTGTGACTGAATCATCCAGAGAGGAAAGGAGCAGACACCATCTCTCCACCCCAGACTCATCCACAACTTCACCTGTTCCAGACAGAACACCATCTTCATACCAGCCCAGCAATGGGCTTATTAAAGGTTGAGTGTTCTGATTGGGTAGGAAGATAGAGAATTCAGAAACTTTTTAGTTCAGATAGTCTGTCTTTTGTTCAATGTGTTGGGCCAGTAGACTTGCTGCTGGTGTTTGAAGAGAAGCCCAGATTCTCCCGGTTCAGTCTTCTGACAGTTTCTCTCTTCCCTTCCACTCTACACAAGAATCGCTCTGCATTTATCTTTTGGTTCCTCCTGGCTTTGCTCCCATAGTTCCGACCTACTTGTGAGGCCATTTCTGCATCGCCAAAGTTCTCCCATACTTAAGCCCTGGCTTAAATGCTATTTCTCCAATGAGAGCTCCCAGGGTAAAGAGAACCATCTCTCTCTTCCTGACCTCTCTGGGCCTCCCTTTATGATCCCTCTGGTTTCTTGCTTTGCCCTATGCATGACATATACTGTCTCGCCTTCCCCCTTTTCTCGCAATGCCTTTAAGACCACAGAGAAACATGCCTTTCATTCCATCGCAGGAGGTAAGATTCCCAGCACATACTTACTTCCTATGAATGAATGGAATAAATCTGACAGAGAGCAAATACACATAAAAATGAAGCAAATGTCAAAGTGAGTGGCAAGGATATGCTAATGCACCCTTGATTCATATCGACCAAGCCAAGAACAGCTTAATAATTTATGGTAAGCAAAATGTGACTTCATTCATTTTCCTGAGCATGAGGCCTGTGGGGAGAGCAAAATTATACTTGTAGGCGGCTAAGGGTCTACTCTGAGGGTAAGCAGACTTCCTACTGTCTGCCAGTCTTGGAAGTCTACCAGTCCCCTGTCTGCCTGTCTTTCACACAGGCTACAGGACTCCATTCTCCTGACTCTTCAACCTGTTGTGAGAAAATCAGCCAGCTTTCTCCCTTCTCCTTTATTGTCCTAAAAAGGGGGGGATCCACAGGTGAAGTTATCAAAACTTAGGTTGTGGACTATACATTATCGGGGTGATACCTGCCCAGAAATGGTGTTTTTTACCAAAACAATTGAAATCACCTGGAGTCCTCTGGATTCACAAGGAAAAGACCTACTTCCCCCCTGGTGTTTGCTTCACCGCATCAAGGTTTGAAGGACAGCAAATTATAATCCTAGCATTTCAAGTATTTGTAAGGGGAGGTCTGGCCCATTTTGACAAGTTTGGAAAATGCTGTTCTTTTCTTACGTGTTGGTGTTAAGATGGAAAAGAGAGGCTGTGAAGAACTGGCACGTCCTGGACGGTCTACACGGCAAACACACTTGTTTATGTAATTCTCCAAGTAGCGTCTCCCCTCCTGCTTTCTGTGAGCTAAATCTTATTATTTCCAGACTGGCAAACAAAAGCTCTGAAAGTGAAATATCATTCCCAGAGTTCTGTAGTGCTGGGGAAAGGCTAGACTCCAATTCCAAGGTCAAGGGCAAAGTCCTTGTTCTTCACAGGACCTGGACCAGTCCCTCAGCACCACGTCATCTGAGCTCACCTGGGTAGGATGCTCTATCTAGAAAGGACAAAGACTTGGCAAGGGGCCACATTAGCTCTTTTTTTTTTTTTTAACCATCTAGGACTTCTGCTTTGTGTTGGCGATATAGATAAATCTCTCTGACTCTGTAATACTGTTTGTCCCTGATGTCTTTACAATTTACATTTGATGCAATTTTCATCTATAATGCTCACAAATATATATCACTCAAGAGATGGAATTGTATTAGAAGAGCCTTTTTATTAAGGTCTCTTACAATGCTTTTTGCTATTAATAACCATGAAGGTTTGTGGTTTGAGTGTAGCTGTATCAACTTAGCCAAGACAGTTATTTAGTTGAAGTGAGCGTCCAGTGGCTTTGATATTTTCCCCCAATGTCAGAAAGTCAGAATCAGTCATCAGAAAACAAAATCCAAGGACAGTTGTATATGACCTTTAAATATCTAAGCTTGCCACGTGACTTAAGTATCTGGAAGGTTCTCCAGCAATTGATTGCTTTTTTGTTTTTTGTTTGTTTGTTTGTTTGTTTGGCCATTGGGACCACACCCAAGCCACCTGTGACTGAAAAATGTAACTCTATACATTTGAAATAATAATCCTTGACTGAATGCTGTGCTTATCCTGGTATGGAGTGGGGAGGCACAGTCAGGAGATATGAGGTGGATGAGGTAAGTTGGAAAAGGTGGGAAGCTTTATCTGGTATAGTTCCTAGAGTCCATTTTGCTCAGAGACAGACAACAATAAGAAACAAAGCAATGTGTTCATCTGTCCTGGAATATGTGACAGTGTAACCAGATACAGATTAACTACATCACAGGCAATTCCTTTCTTCTTTGGCAATGTTTTTATTTTAAATGCATTTTATGCAATATATTTTGATCATATTCTTTCTTCCCTCGCTCCTCCCAGGTCCTCCCCAAATCTCCATGAGATTCCATATTCTTTCTCTCTCTCTTAAAATAAAAGGAAAAAATTAAAGATGAAAATTGAAACATGAATAAACTAAAAAAAAAATCCCCAATAAGACAAAATATAAAATAAAATGAAACAAAACACACACACAATAAAACCGAGCCCATCTGGTTGTCCGACTACTCATGGACGTATAGCCTGCCCCAGAATGTGGACTTCGCAGCCTCTCCCTCTCTCAGTGCTGACATTTTGTCTGGCTGGAACTGGCGTTGGTCATGTGCCTGCTGCCACGGTCTCCATGAGTGCATATTACGCGCCACTGCTTATTGTGTCTGGATGATTCTGTTTCCTTGGAGTCATCTATCACCTCTGGTTTGTACAATCTTTCTTCCTCCTCTCCCATCTAGATTCCTGAGCCTTGAAGAGAGGGCTTTTCAGAAGGTATCCCATTTAGGGATGAGGGTTCCACAGAGTCCAATTGTGGCTCTCTTCTCTGATGAGGGTAGAATGATGCGCTGATCTCTGGGTAAAACGCTGTGTCATTGGGAGTTATTT
Source organism: Phyllotis vaccarum (assembly GCA_033318265.1). Classification (NCBI taxonomy): domain Eukaryota; kingdom Metazoa; phylum Chordata; class Mammalia; order Rodentia; family Cricetidae; genus Phyllotis; species Phyllotis vaccarum. Next base: position 88,883,080 of record JARWLC010000012.1, read on the forward strand.
TATTGCTATGCTCGTTTAGCAGAGCCCTAGTAGGTTTTGTCCTAAAGTCTATGATGGATCAGGCTCTTGGCTACTTTAGTAGTGTCATTTGTGGATCTCATCCCATGAGTGGGCCATAAGTCCAATAGAAAGTGGTTGTTTACTTTTGTAGTTGTAGGTTGCAGGATTGGTATCTAGGTTAAACTTGTCTCACTGGTAGTGTGCGTGGTACCTTCCAGCACCGTGGGATGCTGCTTCTGGTTGCTAACCCCCTACACACACACACTTGATTTCTCCATATTCAGTAACATAAGTAAGATGTGTAGTCAACAAAAGGGCTCACCATGAGATTGTGGAAGTAACTAGTAGACTTGGCAATAACTGTAATGTTTGGAAGACTCTGTGGGACCCCTTAGCCAATAGCTTAACAGGATGTAGGTACCATTTCATAGGTAATTCTTATTTGTATTTGGTTGGAAGTCAGTCTTACTGGAAGTTAGTTGATGGCATGATGATAATGATTATGTAAAGAGAATTATAATAGCAGCTGTAGAGCTGGGGAGCTAGCTTAGTCAGCAAAGTGCTGACTCTGTCAAACACAAGGACCTTCGTTCGATCCTACATATAAAAAAATCCTGTGTGTGGGAATTAGTGTGTGTGTGTGTAATCCCAGTGAAGGGAGATGGCAGCAGGTACATCTCTCGAGCTCACTGACCAGCCAGACTAGCCTACTTGGTGTGTTCCAGGCCAGTGGGGGATTCTGTCTCAAATCAAAAACAATGACAAAAAAACAAAGTGAAGTAAACAGCACCTCAAGAGTCACACGCAGAGTTGTCCTCTGGCTTCTGCCCAGAGCAAGCAGAGAGGCAGAGAGTTCTACATCTAGGCTACATTAAAAAAAAAAAAAAAAAAAAACCCACTCCACTGGTCTCACAAAATCAAGCCAATAAAAATGAAGTCATTACTATTTTTCATAAAAGTCCTTTTCAGTCAATCCTGATTATCAGATATGGGATCCATCTATGTGCAAACTACAGTCAAGGGGAAGTAATACGACACAAAACATTCTCTTACTGAATAAATCTGAGACACGCAGTTCCAAAACCACAGAAGTAACAAAAGACAGGGCTGCAGCAGGCATGACAACAGGAGATAGGGATCGACTGATAAACTTGATTGCCAACAAGAACGTGCTCTGTAGTTATACATGGTCCCCGGGTGTCCTCTGTGCGCATGCTTCTGTCCCAGATAATGAGGGGTACAGAAAACACAGCCTCAACACTGTGAAGCTCTTACCACAACACTCACTTGACTCTGAATCTTAATTTGGTTTTGTGACGCTCCACTGTTCTACCCGTTAAGCCATATGCTAACTTCTTTTTTAAAAATCAGTTAAGTAAGACATTCAACGGGAGAAGAAAGGGAAAAATCCAAAAAGCAGATAAAACAACTTCCCAATGTCAGGATCCAAAGATGTTCATTATTCTGGCTTTGTCCTCTGGTCATCTCCCTTTCCTTCTTCCTTCCTCCCTCCCTCCCTCCCTCCCTTTCTTTCTTTCTTTCTTTCTTTTTCTTTTCTTTTCTTTTTTTTCTTTCTGTTTTGGGGTCAGTATGTTCTTACTGTAAGTAGATGCATACTGATAAGGCTTACCCAGTATGGTTGTTGTCAATGAAGAGAAGAGGTACTCCCATCTCTGAAACCTTGATGAAGTAAGAAATTAATGTCTTACTCAGATGCCAATTAATACATGCATAAACATAACACACAAACTAACACACACACACACACACACACACACACACACTATACAGCAAGCTTCTTGCTCCTGAGGCATTTGCAATCTGTGAGGAAAGTGAAGCCCAAAATGATGCTTGAGAAATCCTAGGACAAACCTTGCTTAGAAGGGCATGTGGTGAGGAGGAAGGTGACTTGGAAAACTTCGAACAAGGGCATACTTGAAGAATGCAAGATTCTTTTTCTCTACCCATCACAGCAGAATGGATCAGTCTAGACACCCGGCCCCCATTCTTACACCTGGTGCCAGGCGGTCTCTCATGAACTGTCTCAGAGGACCCACTATAGTCTATACAAGCCAAAGAATCCAGGGCGCCTCCTTCTTCACGAGGGAAACTGCTCAGCTAGGATTTCCTCTCAGCTCTGGGATAAGAGGGAATTTGAAGCTACGCAGCCATGATGTGGATATGTCTCTCCAGTGGTAAACTTACTGAAAGGGGGCTTTAAAAACTTTTCAGAGTTCTCTTAAATAAAGGTTGCCTGGTCGCAGTGCTGAAATAGTACTCTTTACTGCCCAGTTATCTGATAATTGAGGTCTCAGGGTTCTCATTATACAACTTGTGCTGAAGCTGGGTCACTTGTCTTGAGTCTCTGATAGGTAGCACGTGAGGGGTGCATGGGGGAGCTGGGTGCTTCTCAGGTGGCCTACATTCAATTCAGAGTTCATAGCTGATCAATAGGGCACAGTAATCTGGGGGCTGGAAGCAGGGCTGGATTTGAAAGGATTTTCAAGTAATCAGATTGGAGCATTACCCTGAGTATAAAGCAACATATAATATCTAGCTGCATTTGGCACCCAGTAGCAGAGGTAGACATAGCTTGTCTGAAGGAATGTCCGCCCCCCTTTAACTTTTAATTCCAGATGAAATGAAAATTCCTTTCTTAGGAGTCATTAAGGCTCCAATTTTACTTCTCATTATTAAACCATGAAGTTGGCCAAAACATTTAAATTAAGCCAAATGAAGAGATTTATGAGCAAATTGGAGTCTAGGTGAAAAATTCAGCCTAATCTCCAAAGATTAAGAAGCACACAATAACTAAATTATTGAAGAAAATTAAAAAAAAGCAAATCTCAGTCCTAACAGGGAGAGATGTTCCTTCTTTGCCCTCCCAAAGAACCAGCTCCTCAAAATTGAGTTTTTAACTTGATAATTTCATGCTTGGTAATACATGGCTTGAGAAATGCCTAGAAAAAAAGATTTAAATGGTATTTTAGTCTTCATGCAGAACTAGAGAAATATGTCAGATTGATAGCCCTTAACAGCCAGCCGGCAGCCACCCCACTCAGGAAACATCATGAAGAGTGAAAACAGGAATTACCTCAGATCCCACTGCCCTACAGACACACAAGGCCAAGGTGAGAGATTAAACTTGTTTGTTTGGTCCCTAATTTTCCCCTGAGCTGGTCCTGCCTGCGGGAAGAAATTTCCCACCTTGCTGAGTGTCCCCATGCAAGGGAAGACGTTGAGACCCCACTCACGCTCTTTGTCACAGGTTGGCCTTCTTCCTGGAAGAGAAACTGCCCTCGAGGCAAATTTGAAAAGGGAATTGAGAGATGTGTGAGTGACCAGCTCCTGGAGCCACTGAGGGCCAAGAATATGCCTAATTCCATTGCTAGGTCCTAAGAGTCATCCAGTCAAAAGGTCAGAAGGAGGACCCTAAAGGTCGATGAGACTGTCAATTAAACTGAGCACTCAAATCTGCCATTGTCCCCAGATACTGCATTTCTCCAGTACATACAGAACTACTTAAAATTCACCAGCAGCAATTGTTTCTTAGGAGAAAAGAATAAAATGTCGTGTTAATCATTTTAAATCAGTGGTTACTCAATAGTAGAGATAAGGTCAGAAACTTGATAAGGGAGAGGTCAGCTTTGATGGAGACTCGCATGGGGTTACCCAGAGACCTGCCCAAGAGGCTCCTGGCCCCAGCTGGGAGCTCCAAAAGTACTAGGGGATGTGGGAAAGCTGGCCACAGAACACAGAATGGCAAGCAAGGGCGTTGCTGTTTCTTTTATGTCTTTGTGTTCTTGGAATATACTAAGTGCTTCTGTGTAATTTTTCCTATATAATTCAATTAGCTGTAAGGTGGCCTCATTACCCCTATTATGTAGATGAAGAACTGGAGGCTTCAGGAATTTGTCCAAGGTCACAAACCTCTCCAAACTTGAACTCAACTTTGCCAAACCTTAAAGATCCTTCTCTTTCTGAGTCATCACACACTGGCCATAACAAAGGAAAGGGATTATTCACAGCTGTGTGAGCTGTCCTTACTCTACTACGGCAGCCTATGGAAGGAAGTCTATGTAATAAACCCCAATAAAACCTCGTAATGAAAGCCTGCAAGATTAAAATACAATTAGTGTTCTAGAATGTTCCCAAGGGTTTGATCCTCTGCTAAGCACAACCACAGTTGTTGTAACCTAGAAGGATAATGGAAATAAAATCCTCCCTCATCTCTGCTTTCACTTCCGGGTCACCATGAGCTTTATTGTAAAACAACAGAAGGGTTTACTCTATAGCACACTACTCACTGGGTTGTGCTGCCTCACCATGGACCCAAGAGCACCAGACCCACTTCATTACAGACTCTTAACACTGCAAGTCTAATAAAACATCCCTTTTCTATTTTATATGTGTTGTTTTATATTGTGTTGTATGCATGTACACCTTTTCATACGTGGGGTGCATGTATGTGTCTGTGTGTGTGTGGGAGAGAGAAAGAGAGGGAGGGTAGAGAACAGAGGTAGACATTAGGCATCTTCTATCACTGTGATGGTTAATATCTTCAACTTAAATAAATCACACAGGGGACAACTCACTTTCTCTCCTCTCTCTCATTTTTCGAGACAGGATTTGCTGTTCTGGAGCTTTCTCTGTAGACTGGGTTGGCCTCGAATTCACAGAGATCCCTCAGCCTCTCCCTCCTGAGTGCTGGCATTAAAGGTTCATCTACATAAAGTGACCAGATCTTGAGCCCCACTCCAGCCCACCCACCCCAGGAACTACTAACGTCTTTCCAGGGTTTTGTTGTCTAGGGTCAGCCTTCACATTTCTTAGCACATGCCTTCCCATTCAGATGGGGGTTTGTCTTGACATTTGCTTGGGGGTAATCCCAAATTCATAAACCTGATTAAGGATAGGTGATGACTATAGAATACGGGAAAGGAGGGCTGGAGAGATGGCTCAGAGGTTAAGGGCACTGGCTGTTCTTCCAGAGGTCCTGAGTTCAATTCCCAACAGCCACTTGGTCGTTCACTATCATCCACAATGAGATCTGACACCCTCTTCTGGCCTGCAGGCATATATGCAACAGAATACTGTATACATAATAAACAAGTAATTTTAAAAACAGAATAAGGGAAAGAAACTTTTAAAAAGAGTGGTCAAAATACTAATAACAATCAGTCTTTTTTAAGCACAGCGGTGAAAGCCTTTGTCATAATAACCAGTTTTCTTCTCTGTGGTCAATGAGCCTCACTGAGCACATTCTTCTCCATTGTTCACACTGTTTACAACAGAAGCTCAGTTTTCAGAGAGTTGTCAACTGGCCTTTTAAAGCCAGAGACATTTGAAACAACAATGAAGAAATACTTCACACACAGCAGGAAGGGTAAATAAATAACTATATTGAGCCAAGTGCTGATAAGAATGGGGTACACAGACCACTCTAATAAATCCACTGCTGTGAGGAGTGTGAACTGGAGAATAATTTGATAATCTGTACTGTAAGCCATGGCAAGTCATATTCAACTCTCAATGCCTTGCCTTGATGTATACTCTGGAAAACTTATACATGTTCACAAGAAGGTATGAACAAGAATATTCACTGCAAAATAATCAGCCCGAAAAAGGCCTACAAACTATTTACAGACATACCAACAACATAGAACATTTGTTATTTTGGTAATTCTGGTGATTGAACCTAGCTCTTTACGCCACCCCCCGCCCCCCCCCACCTACAACTTGCATGCACGGCAAGTATTTAATCTGTATTCCAAGCCCTGAAGACACAGAAAGAAAGAAATGAATATTATTTTTGATTGAGACATACACACAGGGGAGGGGGGATGGAGGGAGAAGGAGGGGGTATCCTGGAATTTGTTGCATAGCTGAAGGTGACTTTGAACTTCTGAAGTATTATTCCCTGAGTGCTAAGATTCTAGACATGGGCTACCATGCCCTGTTTAAGAATGGATTTCTAAAGTTGTGGCTTAAACAGTGGGATGCAATAATTCACAGTTGACAAGAGTGGAGCAGCTTTTCGCATTCCCATGTGGGTAAGACTGAGTGAAAACCTTTGCCTCTCTATGCTGCATGTTGACACTCAGTCTTCTTAATTATATAGACAAGCCTCTGTTAGCTATTTGCAGAGGCTGAATTATTGGTCTTGTGCCAGCCAAAGGGCTCTTCCTGAGGGAGATTCTCACAGTCTGGGTTTATCTGTAATAGCTGGGAGATGGGAAGCTTGTTCCATGGCGGGTGAGGAGTTGGAAGGTACTGGTGAACTCCAGTGGATACAAACAGGAAAACAAAGCCCTAAAGCATGAAAGGAACAGGATCCTGTTTAAAGGAATGCAGATAAGTGTTTTTTAATGAGAATGTGTTAGACAACAGAAATCTGGACCCGGCTCTTCAGGAACTCAGATTACACTATTGCTACCATCAAGCATAAAAGGATTGAGACGTATTTGGCTTTTGTTCTCAACTGGAGAATTAAATCTACTCAAAGGATCAACAGACTGATTTGTTTTTCCAAATGATGTTTAGTCCTGTGTGGCATTTGGAAGGAAATAATACAAAATGGAAAGTGAGTGTGAGAAGCCAGGGGGTAAACCCATTGTAATTAAACTGCAGGAATACCGAGATGTGTGCTGTACAGAGGAAAGTCAGGACAGAATTGAATTAGGGCTTACCACTTTTGAGCAGGCAGTACCGTGAGATGTTCATGCAATGGTCACTCTGCAGTTAGCCACAGGCAAGTAGGAGGAAGACACAGCTCCACACCCCCACCTATCACCAGTCTGGGGAGTTAGCTCCCTTGGATTTTTAGGAATCTCTTCTCAGACCAAACCAAGATTCTTGTGCTCAATGATGAATTTACAATGTAGCTAGTATGGTAAAGTGGGGTTAGACGTTTTATTAAATATGTTTTAATATAAGTTAAACACAAGGGTAAGGGAAAGAGAAGTACTTGCAAAGTAAGGTTTGCCCAAATGGTGGCCTGTGCATCCAAACAGGGGAAATTCAGACACGCCCAAGTGTAGACATAGCTTCTCCAAGAGAGGATAAGTAATTTGTTATCTCAGTGTTGGCCAATCAGTTCCTTTTGGTGGTTCTCCAGTTTCATACCTGAAGGTGGCTCAGGAGTGGTTTCCTTCTATCTCCTTTGACAAGCAAGGTCCATAAGGTGGCTCCAGAGACACCTAGATGGAGTTTTAATCCAATGAGGTGAAACCAGGAGCCACTAGGGTTACAAAGGATGCAGTGTGTCATTCCCTGTAAATTCAGCTTCTGTTGGGGTTCTTAGAAAGCTGCGTGCTTGTGGCAGGGGAGGGAGAATGGCCTTGGGTAGCTGACAGTGATGGAATTCTTGTTCTGACGCCAGATTCCAGATTGGGGGGCTTCCTTCCCCCTTCTCATGTCCCCAGGATTTTCTCGCCTTTCTTTCCAGCCCCACTTTCAGTTCTGCCTTCCTTCACATAGCTAATGTGCTGGCTGAAGAGGAAGCAAAGCTTTGCCTGCTGACCAAAAGCCACCTGTGGTGCATCTAGTGGCAAAATGTAATCCTGTCCTCTTGGATCATAACTATTTTATTGATAGAATGCATTCTGGCTTCAGCTGAATTGATGGTTTGTACCTGGTTGATTAACGGAACTAGACTCTATCAGACCCCTGCTGTTACTCTGAAATAAGATGTTACTTGGCTGGTGCAGACTTCACTGAAACTCACTGGCCCTCCTGTAAAAGAAAAAAAAATTGAGCAGGAAGCTCACAGGATACTATGCCACAAACACCATCAGACCTCCACGGGGAAAAGTCTGATCTGATCTTGGTGACAAAAATAGCTTAATATCCCTTGAGCAATTGGTTTTATTCTGCAGATTCTATAAACTGACAGAGTTATTTTCCTTTCTGACATCTAGACAGCCGAATTTGAGGCCCGTGTATATAATACGTGTGCAGTATCCTGGGGGCATGTTTGCTGCTCTTGGAATCATCTCTGTTTCAGCCCTTGTGTTTTCCCTTCTTCCTTCCAACCAACTTTAAGATATAAAAACACACGTCTATAGATGCATAAACCCACATCTATAACACCGCACTCTATACTAAATCTCTGAAAATTGTGTTTTAAAGGGCTGTCACTTAAGGTGTTCTGGGGCTAAGTCAACAAAGAGGATGGTGTAAAGTTTATTTCTTTCATGGAAACTTCATCTTTAAATGCAGCCCATAAAAGACAGTCGTTAGCTTTCATCTAGATTCAAATAGGCACCTTGTCACACACACCACTTACTGCAGTACTGAACCTCAGGAACTGAGGTTTGAAAGTGCTGCTTTGGACATGCTGGTAGAACCTGGAAATAGCGTTCTAAAAGAAAAACAGTGCAGGGAAGCAATTTTCTGCCCCATTTTCCTGGTGGGAGACTCTGGGATGAGGTAGCACTGTTTATGTGTGAGCAAAAATCTCTTCAGTGCACTGAGAGACAAAAGCAACGCCAGTCTGAGCCACTCCAAGTAGCTAGCACTCAGCAGATAATTGATGGAGCCGAAAGCCGAGGACCAGCACTTTCATCTTTATGCACAAAGGGTCATAATTAGGTGCTTTTTGGGTCGTTGGGAAATTCACTTTGGCTCTCTGGTATATCTCCTTTTTGAAGAAAATAAATCACACATATTGAGCCATACTGTATGTTCAAAAGTACATTTTAGCACACTCAAGTTACATACTTGGTCCCTGACTTGAAAGAGGAAACATAATGCCCGTCATAATCAAGATGGAGGCAACAGCTTCAGTTTGGAATCACGTGTAAAGTGGTCCCTTGGTGTCAGTGGATTCTTGGGTTCAGAACCCCCAAGGACACCACTGCTCAAGTCTCTTATGTGAAATGTTATGGAATGGCATTTATATATTTATAAACAACCTATTATGAGCGCCAGAACACTTTAAATGCCCGAGAATTGCTTCTAACACAGACCATAGTCTGAGCCCCTGCAAATGGTTGTTATAGTGAACAGAAGAATCAAAAGAAAGTCAGCTCCTGTTCAAGTATTGCCATTATTTATTAGCGTGTGTGGAGCTGGGGGCACTTGGGGCACATGTGTGGGATCCAGGGATTGAACTAAGGTTCCCAGGTTTGTACAGCAAGCACTTTCACCTACTGAGATGTCTTGCCATCCTGATCAGAACTATCTAAAAAATAAATTTTCTCTTCCAGCTAATGGTTAATGTGGAACCAAAAGACAGATACAAGTAGTCTCGACTGGGGAAAGGAAACTGGTGTCTCCTTCCTTCCCCTTAGCTCTTTGGCTCTGTGAATCTTCTGGCAATGCTGTCAGAATTCAGTGAGAGTCTGTGGAAAGGGCTATGAATTTATCGGGAAAGAGGAAAGGCATGTCAAGGCTCATTCATTTTACTTGCACTCTGCTCAAAATGCCGGGTTATCTGTTACTGTGCTCTCACAGAACTCTGAAGTAAGGTAGAGATTTGAGGCTTGTGAAGGAAAGACTGACAGAAGTTTCCAGGAATGTGTGGAGGTGAGCTGTCTGTGCAGAGTTCTCCTGAGTGTATCAGACATGGGGTTTGCCTCCTCCTCAGTGGACTTCGGTCTGGTGATTGAAGGTCAAAGCAAGGGCCCTAGAGCCAGGTACTCAGACTCAGTTCCCAATTCTATTCTACCTTCTTCTTTTACTAACTTGGTTATCGGGGTGTGTGTATATGTGTGTGTGCATGTGCATGTATTTATGTGTCGCTGTATGTATTTGTGTGTATGTGTGTGTATATGTATGTGTGTGTGTATATATGTGTATATGTGTGTGGGCATGTGTGTGTATGTGTGTATATTTGTATGTATGTGTGTGTATATGTGTGTATGTGAGTGTGTGTATGTGTGTGTACACTCAGGCACATGCTTGCAGATGCCCCAGAATACATGTGGAGGTCAGAGGATAACTCCTAGGAGTCAATGCTCTATTTTCATCTTGTGGGTCCCTGGAATCGAACTCTGGTCATCAGCCTTGGCTGCAGGTACCTTTTACCTCTGAGCCACCCCACCAGCCCATATCACTTTCTGTTGTGTGCTTTTGACCAGCTCCTGTTCTTATGTCACCATCCCTATCTTTGACAACTATGGAGCGTTATGATAATAGAAGTGGCCATTTCAGAAAGCAGCTACAGGGATGGAACGAGACAGTCTCTCTAAAGCACTTAGTCCATTATCTGAACACATTAAACTCCAAAATACAGCAGCCATCATGATTTCCCAGGTTAAAATCATTTTAAGGATGGCTGATCTGCAAACTTTTATTTTTTTTTTTTACCAGAAAGTCCCTTTTCTAATGAAAAGTTATTCTTTCAACCCTCCACATAGTAGAGCCCACCTATACTTTTAGTATTAAGAAATGGGTTAGGGGTTCTTGCTTTGAAGTCAGAAGGACTTGAGTTGAGAGCCCAGCACGTGGTAAGGCTGGCAGCCCCACATGCTTCTGTAACAGTGGCTCTGAGGTAGGTGGACACAGGATGCTTCCCAGGGCTTGCTGCTTTCCAGGAGGTAGTAGCCTCAGGTTTGAGGAGACCTTGCTTCAAGGGAATGGGTAGAGAGTGACAGAGCAGAGGATCCAATACTCTTCTGGCCTCCATTCACATAAAAGCATATAGACCCACACATTCATATGTATATACACTCACAGAGACCAGATACACTCATAAATAAACAAATCCTTAAAAAATAAATTGAGAATTAGTGTTTTTTAAATTACTGGTATTGACAGATTTTTTTTTTTTAAATTGCCATCAATGGCCAGACATGATAATCTGCAGCTAGGGTTACCTGTGTACAGGAGCAGAATAAATCCAAGGATGGCCAAGGTCTATAGATCTAAGTCAGATGCCTTAAAAATAAAAATAGTATGTGCATTTCTGAGTATGGTTGTGTGTTGGAATATGCTGCCCTTTGATGTGGGAATGCCTTTCTGTACGCTGTGAATATCAATCTTTAAATAAAGGAGCTTTTTTGGGCCATGACAGGAAGAAGTAGGAGGAGAAATCAGAGCATAGGTAGGAGAAGCAGGGTGGAGTCAGGCAGATCAAGCAAGCTGCCCAAGGAGCAACATGTAAGGAACACAGGTGAGCCACGGGCCACATGACAGACAGATTAATAGAAATGGGTTGATTTAAAATGTAAGAGCTAGCTAGCAATGTGCCTGAGCCATAGGCCAAACAGCATAAAGTTAATATAAGCGCCTGAGTCATTTCCAAGGGCCTGAGCAGCAGTAGCTGGTGGCTAAGGGGTCTGATGCGGCAGGGTCAGGGCCTCTGGCTGCCCAGGACCAAGAAACCCCCTACAACAGCCCTTGGGGACATGTAACTCTCCAGGGTCACAGAACCCAGGCCTGTCTATGGACACACTGCATTCCTGCAATCCTCTATGGTTTATTTCATACATGTATAACACATAGAAAAGTGGTTTAATGCCACGCCCCCTGGATTAGTCATCTCTCTGTTACTGAAACAGAACACATAAGGAAATCACTTTATAAAGAGAAAAGATTTTATTTTGGCCCAGTTGGGAAAGTTTTAACCTATGAACATTCTGCCTCATTGCTTTGAGGCCATGGTAGCATGATACACCTTAGAGTGTTTGGAGAAACAAGCCAGCTCACTCAATAGCTTGGTGAGAGAGGAGAAAGGATAAGACCAGGGTCTCACAGTCCCCACCAACAACGTACTCCCAACCGCCTAGAACCTTCCGTTAAGCTCCACTCATGAAAATCTCCATCACTTCCCAGCAGTATCATGTTTGAGGGCAAAGCCTTTAACACACGGACCATCAAGGAAAGTTTTAAATCCAAACCCATGGCACTCGTTGAAAGGTTTCTGTGACCGTTTTGAAGGCCAAACACATTTGGAGTATGTATGAATAAACTGGACTTCCTGTTTTTCTTTTTCAGAACTTTGTGAAAACTTTATAATGCAAATGTGTACCATGACTCCTCTCCAAATGGGCAAGGTAATAGGGCTTTTCAAGAGATCTTTGATAAAAGCTGGTGTGTGTGTGGAGGGGGGGGGGTCTGTCTTTTCTGAGTCTTCTTTTCAACCATGTCAATGTCATCTGAAGCCCCTCTACACATTTTGCCTGTGGTTTCCCACTACACCACCTGCTCTAGCTGCCCCACAATTGCCCTTCTCCATAGTCTATGCTTCTCTTAATAGGCTCCTCAGAGTGCTACCACACTCCTTGACGCTCCAGTCTGTGAACAAAGTTGCACTAAGTTCTTGTTCTATTCTGACTGTGAAGAGCTATCTACAGACTCATGCGTTAGGAACTTGCTCCTCTAGCTTGCAGTGCTATGGGAGGGGTGGGGGCCTGGGGACTTAAGGCAATAGGATGAAGCTGGAGGATGTAGGGTACGGGATTTTTCTCTCCTCCTTTCTGGTGATTTGAATGAGAATGACTTCCACAGGCTCATGTATTTGAATACTTAGTTACCAGTTGTTGGAACTGTTTGGGAAGGATTACGAGGTGTGACCTTATTGGAGAAGGTGTATTACTAGGGGCAGGCCTTGAGATTTCAAAAGATTCACCTCCAGTTCCCAGTCCCCTTCCCTTCTTTATGGACCAGTCATCGCTTCAACACAAAGCCTGCTTACCTGCTACTCCACCTACACACACCATGAATGAAAGCTGTGGACTCTAACCCTCTGAAATTGTAAGCCTAAATAAACACCTTCCTTTACAAGTTGCCTCAGTTGTGATGTCTGTGCTGAGTAGTTTTATGTCAACTTGACAAGTCATCTGAGGAGGAACTCAATTAAGAAATTGCCTCCATAAGACCTAGCTAGAGGCAAGCTATAGATAGGCCATTTTTTAAAAAATTAGTTATTCATGAGGAGGGCCCAGCCTACTATGAGTGATGCTATCCCTGGGCTGGTTGTCCTGAATTCTCAAACAGAGCAGGCTGAGGAAGCATAAGGAGCAAGCCAGTAAACAGCATCCCTCTATGGCCTCTGTATGAACTCCTGCCTCCAGGTTCCTGTCCTGCCTTCCTCCAGTGCTGAACAGTGTTTCCAAGTTGTTTTGGTCATGGTGTTTCATCACAGCAGTGGGCGCCCTCAGTAAGACGGTGTCTTTTTACAGTGACTAAGACACTCTTTCTTCCCCTTTCTCCTTCCTGTCCATCAACAGACCCTCTCCCACCAGAGGTTCTGCTGTCATGATGTTCTGCTTAAACACATGGGGCCAAACAAGTATGAGCTAAGCTTTGACACAGTGAGTGGGGATAATCCTTTAAGCTACTTCTCCAGATATTTTGCAACAGTGATGTGAAAAATAAGTATTTCCATGTCCCAAAGAGAACCTAGAGGGACTGACTTCTGTCCTATGAGACCATTCCCTCCCACTCAACTAAGTACAGAGAGTTAACAGTATTTGCACCCTTGGTTTTTTATCCCATCCTAGGTAAACTTTCTACCTCAAGAGTTAGGAAAAGTTTCTTCTTATTCATTTTTTTTAAGCATTCTTTAGCTCTCATGTTCTATAATCCTACTGGCAACGACACTAACTTCTCCAATCTTAAAACTCCCAGCAACCTGTCCCAGAGTTTCTCAAGTAGGCAAACATAATCATGTGTTTCCTATTTGTTTGTTAAACATTTGTTTAAAGAGGGCAAATCTGAGCTGAGGAGCTGTAGAGACAGAAATTAGGCATATTTTGGAGGTAGACAGCATTTGGTACAGTCAAGAAGAAATTCTGTGTTACTACCTTTAGAAATCAGGGTGGGAAGTGATAGCATTTACTAAAATGAAGAGGACAGATTGGGAGGAGTTTGAAGGAGGGACTGAAAGTGAAGTTTGGAGCATGGTTAACCAACCCGAGCTGTCTCTAGATTGTCTGAATGGTAGCATCAAAGAGTCCACTGTGTGTGGAAGTCTAAGGACCTAGACCATTGAGAACTCATGAGCATGGAGATGACATCAATCCACAGCAACAGATGACACGAGCTAGGAAGGAATTAAAGAATAAATGAGAAAAGGAAGTGATACGAGCTGAATACTGGGGCTGGAGAGATGGCTCTGCAGCTGAGAGCACTTGCTGCTCTTGTAGAAGATGAGAGTTTAGCTCCCAGCACCCATGTCAGTCAGCTTACAACAGGTCCATGGCCCTCTTTTGGACTCTTTGAGTACCGAGAGAGAGAGAGAGAGAGAGAGAGAGAGAGAGAGAGAGAGAGAGAGAGAGAGAGAGAGAGAAACATATAAATAAAAACAAACGGGTACCTACACATATGTGCATGCACATAACAAACATATTCAGGACACAAAAAATAAAAATAACATGAATTTTTAAAAGCCAGATTACTAAGCAACTATAATATTTAGAGGAGTTAGAGAGTAACCCAGGGTGAACTTGGTCACATCAACTAGGAAGGTGCAGCCAGCGTGGAAGGAAGCAGATGGCAGCACAGAGGCTAGAAAGAAGGCAGGGTTAGTAAGAAGGCTCAGCCGGTCAGACTTCTATCACTATAAGGAACACCAGGCATAAAACATTTTAAAAGACTAGAGGTTGACTTTGCCTTGAAGTCTTGGAGCCTGATGCTCAGGATTGTGGCAAGGCAGTACAGGATGATGGGAACACACAGCAGAGTAAAACCACCTTGGGAAAAGTGGGGAGGGGGAAGAGGAGGAGACCTAGGTCCCATTGACCTCTTCAACGTGCCACAATGACCCAAAGACTTCACACTATGTCTTAAAGATCTACTTCCCGCCAATAGCGCCAGTCTGGAGACTAAGCCTTTCCACATGGTGGGAGTTTGGGTCCTGACACAGCAAGGCTTAAGTGAAAGTTGGTGAGTGAACCTTACTCTGCGAAGTAAGTCTATTGGTGATCTTCACAAGGAGAGTGCAGCAAGGGATTGCCAGGTGGGGGAGGGGGGTGCGATGTGTATGGCGGTTACTGTAAGGGAAACTTGTTAAGAAAGGACAGGACAGTTAATATGCTGTAGCAAACGACCAAAGTGTGAACTCATGAACGAAACAGACCGGAGTGACCCAGTGGAGTGACTGGGGGAAGCATGAAAAGACGGAAAGGTTGAAGCGAAGATTGGAATGAACGAGAGAGGTCCAGAGGGCAGATGGCGGAGCGCCCTTGCATGAGCAAAGGGGCACAGCCTCTGCTATAACAGTAGGGCTTTCCAGGAAGTCTGACGTCAGCTGGGGAGGAAGGAAGATGAAGGCCGGAGAAGCACCATTGTATTTGGAGATGGAGCTAGAGGGCTGCTCATTAGCTTTTTCTATACCTCTCCCCATTTGCTGGTACAGTCTACCCCAACTTAAGGTTTGTTCTGCAAGATGGAAAGTAAGAAAAAAGCATTTCTGTTGAGGGTATTTTTAGATGAATGAGGCACGGGGCACTTAGGAGGTGGCTGGCACACAGGTGTTAATACGGAGCTAAATGGAATGATTTCCACAGCTCATTGATTGATCAGCAACTATGGTAGCTATGGTAGGCAGAAATGTTATCAAGGAAATGAGTATTTGGACAAAGAATTCTGCAAATTCTTGAGTGTTGCCCTATCATAATCATATAACCGATTTTTAATATCATTCCCTTCATTGTGATATTTACTGTACATATAAATCAAAACACATACACATGCACACACAGAGATACTCAAACACATGAACACACACGATACACAAGCATGTGTGCTCACACTTATACAAACAAGGGCATTGTTTACTTCTATGAGGACTTTCATCTTAAACTTTTTCTTTAAGAAATGTGGTTTTCAGTGTGTGTCACACGTACAATACATAGCTCACCAAAATCTTATAATGGCACTCATCTAAGAATAAAACACACCTCTAATCTTAGCAACTGGAAGCAGAGGCAGGTGGCTCTCCAGGACTTTGAAGCCAGCCTGGTCTGTATTGTGAGGTCTGTCAGAGTACACAGGTAGACCGAAGATGGAGAAGGGGAGGAGGAGGAGGAGGAGGAGGAGGAGGAGGAGGAGGAGGAGGAGGAGGAGGAGGAGGAAGATAAGGGAGGGCAGGATTGGAGAAGAAACAACAAAGCTGTAATAAAGGAATATTTAAACACTATTTTAATTTTCTTTCTGTTACTGTGATAACACCTGACCCAAAAGAAACTTAGGTAGAAAACATTTGCTTGGCTTACACATTCAGATCACAGTCCATCAGTGAAGTGAGTCACCGTGGGAACTCACATAGGAGCAGAGGCAGGAACCGTGGAGAAAAAGCTACTTTCTTCTTCTGTTCATACTCAGCCTGGACCACCTGCCCAGGGTGGCGTTGCCCACACACAGTAGGCTGAGCCCTTCCACATTAATTATGGGTCAAGATAACGGCCCACCGTCATGCCAATGGGCCAATCTGATGGAGGCAATGCTACCATTAAGGTCCCTTCTTCTCACGTTTCTTTAGAATCTACTTAACAAAAACTAACCAGCACTGGGAAAAACTTAAGTTTGTCTGGTGAGTGGGGATGTTTTTACAGAGACACTGACATATAAATTAAAGTAAAAGGTTTTACTTAAGTCTTAATGGCCAGTAAAAGAGAGAATAGAAGGAACTTTTATTAATAGCTAATATTTATGAGGTGTTTACTATGTGCCAAACACTAAGTACTTTAAATACTTCAGTCACTTAGTTTACGACTAGGTCCTTTTCTTTCCTGTAATGCTGAAAACAAGCCCAGAGTCTCATAAAGACTACACTCTGCTACCAAGCTCTATCTTCAGTTATGAATAGGCCAAATTCATATCTCTCTTTTCTGATAAGGGTTGGAGAGGTTGATTGCTCTGCTATTGGGTGATCCATATGGTACTCAGATCCAGGTCTTTTCATGCTTGTGTCCAGGAAGAAGAAATAGCATCAGCAGAGATGCAGGGAATATAAGATACAGAAGTATCCATGTAATCATCGCACACTGGAGTGTGTGGAGCTGGGCACACAGACCAGAGAAGAATGGCAGGGTCAGGAATAGGAAGAACAATACAAGATGATCCAGGAGACAGACTGTGCCAATTCCAGCCTTTAACTACGAGTGGGCTCAGTTATCGGTTGCTGTGCAACAAACCACTTCAAACTTGGTTTGCCTGAAACAGTCGTTTAATTATGCTCAGGGACTGGGGCGGTCAGGAATTCAGAGAAGGATCACTGGGGTGGTTTGTCTCTGCTCCATACAGTCTTTGGCCTCAGCAGGGAACACTCACAGTCTCAGGAATGACTTGAAAATTCATGAGGGGTCTTTTGCCCATAGGTCTGGTTGTTAACATTAGTAATTGGCTGTGAACCTAGCATGAGATGTTGGTCGTGGCTGCTATAATATCTCATGAGTTCTCTATGTGGACCCCTGGGCTTCTGTGCATCATGGTGATTACGTTCTAAGTACAGGTGCCCCAGACCAAAAAGAAAGTCACTGGATATGACATTTTATTGAGGTAGTCACGAGACTATCCAGTTTCACGTAGAGAACACACATAGACTTCTCTACCACTCACTGGAAAGAGTACCAAGCAATTCATGAACATATTCTAAAACCCGCCGCTGGGTCAGTGGGTGAATGAAGTGGGTAATTAACTCAGGGAAGATCTTTAACATAATGGGAAGATAATCTGGCAGTGTAGAGGCCATATCCATTCTTATTACACTCTCCACATGTAAATGCACAGACTAATACTCTCTGCTCCCATAAAGCCTCCTTTGGCCTTTCTTTGTCCCATTTTTTTCTCTCCCTTTCAGTAGTTTGCCATATTTACCTCATTTATAACCATAAAGAGAGCCAAATTTAAAGAAGCCATATGGGAGAATGTCAAAGATGAAAAATACCTATAAAATTCCACCAAGTAAGTAACGAAATAATACATAAATGGAGACTGTTCTACCAGAGAGGGCTGTCTTCCTAGCCCTCAGTAGTTGTCTGGAATCCTTTAAGTGCACACCACACACAATTTCTTTAATTGTTCTTGGTGTTATTTTTAAATTGCTACTGTCTTCTAAAGTGACACGTTCACAGAGTTCAGTGGAACCTCCTAAGGTAGATAAACAGCTAAAACTTCCAAGACAGATGGCTAGCTGTGTGTAATTTTTAATTCTGTCAGCATGGCAGGCTTACCTATGATGCATTCCTGGTTTGGAAACAACACTTACTATGACACAATTTTTCTTAACTAAATTTTTATAGTGAGTGGAGGGCAGCAGGCAGCTGCATCTCTGAGTCATTTAGGACACATCAGTGTACTCCTGAATAGGTGTTTTCTGTGCATCCTTAATGGGCCTTCAAACAGTTCTTGAAAGTGTAACTTCAATATACAAGCATTAGTTTGATTCATTTCCAATATTAGCCTTTTTCGTGTTTCATTATTTTAAACCAAATACCATATTCTACCTTGAGCTACACATGGACTCATGGAATGTTATCATCAATTCGCAGATAGTCTCAACATATTTTTGCCTTGTCTTAGCAGTGCTGGGAATTAAACCCAGGGCTTTGTGTATGATAGACAAGTTCTCTGTCACTGGGCTGTATTTTCACCCTAGAACTATGTACTTTTACAATAGGAATATACGTAATGATTAATTCCTTCTGAAGACAAGTAAATTGAGTTCATGAAAATCTGTAAAAGCTACACAAGCATATGAAAAACTAAGAATGATATGCATTTAGCTACTTTAATAGGGTCACTAAAATCCTTTTGAGTTACCCATATCTATATTCTCATTATAGATATCTATATTCCTAAGTGCAGCTAGAGATTAGAAAAAATACAGAAAGGAGAGGTCAAGTATTAATAGATTTGCAACTATCATTTCTAACAAGTTGAAGGCAACCAGAATGTAGTCTTGAGGCTGAGCATCCTTTTGGTAGCATCATAGGGCTGGGAAGACAAAGCTGTAGGAAAATTAATTTAAGGCCTGAAAATCTAGGGTGTGTGTGTGTCTGTGTGTGTGTGCCCGTGCCCTGAATGTATCTGGTCTTGAAAGCCAAGCAGGGACTGGCCTGATTAGTATTTGGATGACAGACATATACTTACGTACCTCATAACATCACTTTGGTTAAATGCCAGATTGCTTATATGTTGTCGGTCCCACACCATAACAAGAAAGCTGAAGGTGCTGTCATTTAGTGACACTGTAGCCTTGTTTATGGCCATGATGGTATTAACAAACCTACTGTGCTGCCAGGTGTATAAAACAATGTAGGCATGTGCTGGGGGTGTAGTTTAGTTGGTAAGTGCATGGGAACTTGAGTTCCCTGCCCATGCAGAAGAGCTGAGTGTAGGGGGATGTCCTTGTCATTTCAGTGCTGGAAAGGAAGATAGAGACAAGTGAATCCTTGAGGCCGAGTGCCAGCCAATCCAGCCTAATTAACAAGGTCCGGGTCAATGAGAAACTTTACCTCAAACAAACAAACAAAACCCCCCAAAACCCAAACACCTGAAGCAGGTGACTCCTGAAGAATAATACCTGAGGTTGCAAACACACATATGTACAGTCCATACCTTGAAGGTGATCATAAATTACGTACTTATTTATTTATTTACTCTACTTCTTAGTCATTATTTAGGGCATATTCCTTCTGTGGATAAAAAGAAGTTCACTGTGGAACAGACCTTCTGCAGTGCTCTCAGCTGCCTCCCACATCTCATGTTTACAGAATCTCTTTATTGAATCACGAGGCCACGTCAAGTGATTGGTTAACACCATCCAGGTCTGTATATCAACAATTTGTGATGCTTTCAGGAGGACAAAAATCACCCCACGGCACATTTTCTAAATATTTCCTCATCCTTATGTAATACATGGCTCACTATCAATCCTTTTGAAACTCTTCCAAAAAAGTTGAAGATGAGGGAATATTTCCTACCTCCGTCTATGAGATCAGCATTAAACTTCCACCAGAGCCAGAGTCTACCAACCCCCACATCTCTCCAAATGAACCCTTATGAATACTGATGCAAGATTCTCAACAAAATACAAGCAAATCCATTTCACCGTCTTACACATCATGATTGAATAAAGTTTTTCTCGGGAGGCAGAGGTGTTTTAAGATATGAAGATCAATCAGCATAATTACATTACATTAACAGAATGAAGTGGGAAAGGCACACGATTATCAATTGATAAATATGAAGAATATGGCAAAATAAAATATTCTTCCATGATTCAACATTCAGCAAACTAGACTTGAAGGAAACTACCTCATAGACAGCATTCCACCCAGTGAGGAATGTCTGAAGGCAGTTTCTCTAAAATCAGGAAGAAGGAGAAGGAATTGTATCTATTCTAATATATCTCACATTGGAAGTACCAGACAGAGCAATTAGGTAGACAGCAGAAGGAGCAGAACCTACATTATAAAGGAAGATGTTTGTTTCTGGATGACAAGAGCCTACATTTATAGATTCCTAGCCATTTTCCACCCAAACTATTTGAAGTAATAAGTGAACTTAGTAAAATTACAGGATACAACAGTGATGTGGACAAATGGGTTGTATTTCTGTACTGTCTGATGGAAAATAGAACCAAGAAAGCAATCCCCATTACAACTGAATCAAGAAGGATAAAATGCTTATGAACAAATTTACCTAGGAGGCAAAAGATTTATATGCTGAAAATTACAACATAGAACCAAAAGAAATGAAAGAAGACACAAATAAATGGAAAGCCATCCTGTGTTATTGGATTGTAAAACTTAATGTTGTTTAGACGCCAGTACTACTCAAGGTGATATAAAAATTCATTAACATCCCAATGATAATTTTGTACAATCAGACAAATCTATCCTAAAACTCACATGAAATCTCAGGGATTCCCTATAGACAAAGCAATCTAGGAAGAGAACAGAGTTGGTGATGTTACACTGTCTGATTTAAATTCCAGCACAAAGCTGAAACCACTGTGGGAAACTGTGTGATTTGATTCATTTGGTCCAGCAATTCCTTCTCTAGGTAGGTATCAGTCATGACAAACAGCCATAAAGAAATTTCAAGGACTGTATGGCCTTAAAACATAAGCTAGGAGTGGTGTACATGCCTCTCTTCCAGCATTGTGGAAGCTGAGCAGGAGGATCCCTATGAGCTTGAGGATAGTTTGGGCTACTCAGTGGGTACCAGGCCAAGCAGTGATGCACAACAAGACTCTTTCTCAAACAAACAAATGGAGTTATATTTTCTCACTCATTTGAAGGTTGAAAGTCTGAAACCAGATTCCTAGGGACGAGCTTCCTAAAATCTTTCTTCTGAGCGAATGGGGGATGTTGGGGAGAGCTCAAGAATGCCCCCCTCACTAACACCTTTTAATAAAGTCACTAATATCAGTGAAGAAAATACATCACCACACCACCTTGTCACTTTAGTTAACTGAATCACTTTCCCATCTCTTAGTATACTCACACTGGGAGTGATGTCACTATATGAGTTCTGGAGAGACACCATCAGTCTATGACAAAAGAGTTAAAAACAGGAACTCAGGCACATGCTGGCCACTATTTACAGTGTCATTCACAACGGTTAAAAAGCAGAAACGAGCCAGATAGAATAGGCAAGGACTCTATAATGAGTCACATCCCCAGTCCAAGAGTTGAAATATGTTTATGAAACAGACTTGACTCCCCATAAACCCAGGTTCAGCAAGAATTCAGCCAACCAGATATTGAGAATATGTGGGAAACTGATGCGTCTGCATGAAGCCTCTACAGACTGCCTTCGTATTGTTCCCTAAATAGTAGAATAAATAACTATTCATATAATATCTACATTGCATTAGATATTGTGAGTGCTCTATAGATGGCTTAAAAATGTGAAAAGGCCTAAAATATCAGAGAAATATGTGTGTGTATTATATGCAAATATAATCCCATGTTATACAAGTTACTTGCGTATCTGAAGAAGGTTCTGGAACCAAATCTCTATAGATACCAATGAACCCCTGAATTTCTCCGTTATAATCTTTTCTTTTTTAAAAATGAATAAAACTTCAAGACATTCCTTAAGCTTTGAAAATATCTTAAATGACATGATCAAGGCACCATAGGATTAATATAGTCTAATTCTATTTATATAAGACATAGGAACCTAGGCAAATTCATAGGATCAGAAGTACAATAGAAGTGGAGGCAGTGTGGTAGGTAGTTATGGTTTAATAGGCATCAGTTTTGCATTTGAAATAATGAAAAACCCTGGAAAAAGAGAATGAAGGTGTTTGCACATTATAGCAAGTGTGCATAACGGCATGTAATTGCACACTTTAAATAGCTGAATGCTAAATTTTTTGTTTTATGTGCTTTACCACAATAAGAAAGTAAAACAATTAGGCTGATAACTACACAAGTCTATTTAGATGAATACTGACCATTAGAGGAATATTAACACTTTCTTATGGTCTTTGAATATTCATGTTACAACACATGACAGCGACAGCATGCAATTAAGGTGGAGATAAGTGGGATTAAAATCGTTACATTGTCTAAGGAAATGGCAGTAATATTAAGCAATGTTAGATTTCATTATGTCGAGGATGCATATTATGATCTCCGTGAGGCACTAAGAATGAAAGTAAATGAACTTTTAAGATAATAGTGAGAGGGATGGAATGGAAATCAGACCCAGTTATTTAGAAGGAAGAGAAAATGAACAAACATAGCTGTAATATGGATTCAACCCAAAGCATATTATATTTACATTAAATATATGAGGATAAAATTCTTCAATTAAAAGATGAGTGTCGTTGGGTTGGCTTAAAAGGCAATAATTCTGTACCTTTTTTTTTTTTTTTATTAGAGATACAGCTAAGGCATAAGGGATAGAAGTTTCACAGAGGAAAGTGATTAACATCTGACAAGATAGTCCATAAGGCTATTCAGAAAGCATTAACTGGAGATAAGTGGGATATTTCTCAATGAGAAGTTTAATCTACAAGGAAGAGAATTTAATTTTTTCATACACTTTCTACTATGGAAATTATAGCTCCAAAGACATAAATCAAAATTGGTCAGAATTAGAAGGAAAAATAGATTTTTCCATAGTCACAGTGAGAATTTTCAACCCATTGTTCTTAGTAACAAATAGAACAGTTAGTCAACCTGTTTGTACCAGTTACTATGAAACCAATTTGTAATAAACATCAGTAAGAATATAGATAATTGGACCACACAATTAAGGAACTTGATCTAATTACTTATATAAACAGTGGATTCAATAATTATGGAAAACAAATCCTTTGTTTATCATTCACAAAGAATTAATTTCATGCTCGCCAGAGAATAAATCAAAATTTCATCATGTCCAAAGGACTGGAATCCTATGGAATATATTCTTTGATCAAATTTTAAGTAAAATAGAATTTATTGAATGAAGTGTGTAGCTCAATGCTAGAAGCCCTGAAATAAAAAAAATAAAAACAGGAACAAGAAAACTGCTTTAAGATCGCCATATATTGGGGGCTGGAGATTGGCTTAGTGGTTAAAATCTCTTGGTGCCTTTGTAAAGGACCAGAGTTCAATTCCCAGTATTCACAACCATAAGATCCAGTTTCAGAAATGCATGTAGAACACACACACACACACACACACACACACACACACACACACACACACACACACCTTAAAAATCCTTAAAAAAAATTTCCTTATATTTTTTAGAAAAATAAATTTCTCAGGCTTTCCCTAGTTTGGTACTGAGGTCTTTATCTGGACAGTGGCTACAGATTTTAGTCATGCCCAGGGGATTTGTTCATGGATATTTACGCAGGATTTTAATAAGATACTCTAAAAAGTTGTGTGTGTGTAGTGTGTATATAAGTGTGTGTGTAGTGTGTATATATGTGTGTGTGTAGTATGTGTATATATTGTGTGTGTACATGTGTGTGTGTGTGCGTGTGCACGCATGTGCAGACTGTGTGCCATGGCACAGGTGTGGGTATCAAAGGACAACTTTTGGGAGAATCTCCTACCTTGTTGTGAGGCAGAGCCTTTGTCTCTGCTGCCACACTGTGTATACAAGCTGATTCTCCTGTCTCCATCTTCCACTTTACTATAGGAGTACTGGAATTACAGATGTAAATGGGAACATCTGGCTTTTTAAATGATGTCAAACTCAGGTTGTCAGACTTGTACCACAGCACTTTCATCTGCTGAGCCATCTCCCTGGTCCATAGGACACTTCTCTGTCATGATGAGTTGCCTAAGGCCTTATCAAATCTGTGACCAGGTGTCCATTATATGACAAACATAGTTATATAGGCAAGTGCCCTATTGCCTCTTGCCTGATCTATATTTATCTTCCTTCTATCAATATATAAAGGCTCTTGAGATCCCTGAGCAGCAGAGGTTACAATGTCAGATGTACAAATCAGGTGAGACACAGGAGAGGAAATGTAACAAAGCACATGAAATAACAGAAGTAAACACATAGACCCTGCATGCCAATAGGAAGTAGGAGCTGAAGATATGAGCACAGATCTCACTTGTAGCAGCAGGGAGAGAATTGGGGGAGAGTCCTAACCTTTTTGAGGTCTAAAATGTCACCCAAGCAGATTTCCTATGGGAAATTCTAATTGTTGAGTATAGAGTCTTGGTATGAACACATAGCATGATTGAAAAAGATGTCAGTTTCCTGTCTGCTTGCTGTGGGAGCAGCAAGTCAAGTGGGCTGGGTTTGCATAGTCATCAGGAGGTGTGTGTACAGGACAGATAACTGGACTGGCCATCCGGGAGAACCAGAGGATAGAAAACTAAACAGTACAGAAAACATGAGTTGCTTATGGTATGAGAAAGATATGGCATGATTAAGATTTGTTTATGGCACGAGAAAGTTAAACGTGTCCTTTGAATACATCACAATTGAAATTATAAAAAGTGTTGGGAGAGAGAAAAAAACCCCAAAAATCCATCAAAATGTGTGGGATCCAGCAAAAGCCATGAAAAATAGAAGAATTTATAGCATTGAATGCATAAGAAGAAGAAAGATCCAAAGTCATTCAAATAACCATCTTTGTTAGAAACTTACAGGAGAACAGAGCTATATGTTTAAACATTCGGGACTTGAGACAGAAGGACTGAGACTCTGGGGCTAGTCTGAGACACATATCTATCTCCAATAACCAAAAACAGCAGCAACAATATATTAAGTTAAAACCCAAATCAATGAAATCTAGAACAGAAATTCAATGGAGAAACCACAATGAAAAAGAAATGGTTCTTTAAAAAATTAATAATATGATAAGCCTCTAGCTAGGCTGAGAATAAAAGAGTATAAGATAAATAAGTATAATATCAGGAATGAAAGAACGGACATCACCATTGGTTCCACAGATGGACAGAACAGTAAGGGTAGACTCTGAGGTTTCAAAAGCCAACACCATCCCCGGTTAGACTCTCTGCCTCATGGTTATTGTCTCAACGCATAAGCTCTCAGCTACTACTCCAACACTATGCCTGCTTGTCTGATGCCATCCATGCTCCCCACCATGATGATCATGGATTTGGCTATCCTCTGGTACTGTAAACCCCAAATTAAATGCTTTTTAAAAATAACTTTGCCTTTGTCGTGGTAGTAGAACTATGACACTTACCATCTATTGTGGTGGGTAGTAACCACTTTCTAAAATTTTGTGTGGGTTAATGTGGTGTATATTTGTATACACAAGTGTGTGTACACATGTGGAGATCAGAAGTTGATGCTGGATGCCTTCCCCTACTGCTTTCCACATTACTTTTTGAACTAAGGTTTCTCTCTGAACCTGAAGCTAGACTGGCCCGCCAGGGAGTCTGTGGGACTCACCTGTCTCTGATACGTTCCACTCTCTAGTCCAACACTAGAGTACCAAGCATACACCCCTGTGACTGGCTACTACATGGGTGCTGGAACTCTGAACTCAAATCCTCAGGCTGGCACAGCAATCCTTGTGCTCACTGAGTCATTTTTTTTTCTGAGCATTTGAGAGGTATCTAAATGGCCCAAAGCATAAAATGCGCATAATACTTGGAAAACGTATCGTGAAAATGAGCTACTTATATATTAATAATATGTATAAATGGAATATTTTGGTTATACAGAACTAATGAACTGAATGCTTAACATCAACTTCACCTTTTCAGATTTCTCTGCTGTGGTCATTAGAGAAATTTAAATTATACATCTGACTTGACCCACATTTATACACATTAATGCTGATCAGAAGCTAGGATCTACTGAGTTAATTTTTTTGAGCTTTCTTCCTGACATTAGGAAGAAATAACTATAGATGCATGCGCTGTGAGACAAACACAAGATTATTTCACCTAAAAGCTCTAGACGGAACTCTTCAAATGTCCATCAACAGGAAACAAACAAACAAAAAAATCAGCTGTAGTGTGGTTATAACATGAAATCCAGCTCAGCAAAGAAAGTGAATCATCCACAGCTCCAGGCTACAACACAAGCAACATAATGGGTTGTCAAAGACTTCGTCTCATCTGATCCCATTTTGTACCGGTTTTTTGTTTTTTTTTTTTTAAACAGGCAGAAGAAACTACAACATTAGAAATCAGAATGATAGGTAAATTTGGGGAGGCTTTGGAGAATTCACAATGTCCTGTGACATGGTCTGTTGGTGATGATGTGGACAGAGGAGTTATTTCGCGAGACACACTTATGAAAAAGGTGTTCACTTTTCTGTACGTCATTATTTACACTAAAAATTAATAGGGGTTAGTGAGGCTTCCAGCAATTTATTGCAAATGACTTTTGTAAGTGGAGGCCTTCCTGGAAATGAAACTTCTGCTGTTGATCTATCTATGGAAACTACAGAAAAGCATACTGAGCAGTTTTCTTTTTAAAAAGAGTATCCTTTGCCCTGTAGGGAAATGCTGATGTTCCCTAATCAGTTCAAGGTCTGACATTCTAG
Source organism: Phyllotis vaccarum (assembly GCA_033318265.1). Taxonomy (NCBI): domain Eukaryota; kingdom Metazoa; phylum Chordata; class Mammalia; order Rodentia; family Cricetidae; genus Phyllotis; species Phyllotis vaccarum. The sequence continues at coordinate 88,909,973 of JARWLC010000012.1, forward strand.
TTTTAAGATTATTTTTAACCTCTGTTTGCTTATGAAACTTGGCACTACAGGCCACATTCTGAACATTACCAGTCATTCCTGTTTCCTTTTGTAGTGTTTGCAAGGTTTGAACCTCGAGCCCCAAGCCTGCTACGCAAACACTACCACTCAGTCCTCATGCCTTCCCCCTTTTAGACATAGCCTTACTTAGTTGCTCAGGCTGACCTTGAACTTGTGATCTTTCTGCTTTAATCTCTTGAGTAGTACCTGTCCTGGAATCAGTTATGTTTTAAAAAGTAAAATGTAGAACCAAAGAGTTGAAAAATTTAAAGAGACACGTGATGGAATGGGTCAGAATTTGTGTGAATTTGATGGAAATGAATATATTCACAGTATATACAATATAAGAACATAATCTATTACACATTATTTTGAATGCTGGTAGATTACCCAACTCAAGTTATTCAGTAGTTAATGGTCTAAGGCCAAGATTTCAAGAGACATAGCTAGCTAATGGAAAAACCAGGGCAGGTATTAAAAACCATTTTTTCCAACCATTTATTATTTTTTCAAGTAAAGAGGCTGATTTTTTCCTCCATGTTCCTGTCTCCACACTGATATATCATGTTACCCTGTGTTATCCCACTGCAAACACGAGAAAAGCCTTCAGCTGCTAGTGTGACACCCTTACTTTCTTTAGATCTAGCATCCTTGTCAGGATGGTGCCTCACACCTGTAATCCAATATGTTGGAAACTTGCTGATGGAGAACTGTGAGGTTGAGGCCAGGCTTGGTTACAGAACAGGACCATACCTCAATAAAATAAAATTCAAGATGAACAGCAATAAAACTAAACAAACATTCCTTCATTCCTTTACTGTGCAGTACCAATTCCTATGTATGCATATTATTTTTTTCTAACCCCACTGCAGCATCCCTGACAGATACATATCTGTTTGCCTCGAACCACCTCACTATGCCTAAGACATGCAGATACACAATGGCTATATATAATAGGCACTTGCTGAATCAAAAATACAAGCAAACATCTGGCCGATACTTCACAATGGAATGATATTCCATCATTACAAGGCTATGATGAACCCAGACTCCTGTGTCAGACTGACCTCAGTATGAATTTGGCCTCTCCATTTACTATCTGTGTGTTGCTAGGTGCATTACCTAAGCCGAGTCTCTCTTGATAGATCTGATAGTACCAGATGTACTGCATGAGATCACTGTGAGGATTAAAAGGAAAAATCGATGTAAAATACTTCCAGCAGCAGCTGATACAAGAGAACTCAGAAAACCGTTAAACTGCTCTTAGGGCACAGCGAACCTTCAATCAGAGAACCAACTGGTCCACCAGGCCAGCTGCTCCAGGAATTACCATGCATTGTCAGCACAAATTCTGTGTTGTTTAAATCGCTTTAACCACAAGGAGTTAGAACTGAAAAAAAAAAAAAAAAACAAAAAAAAAAACCCAAAAAAACAACAACAAAAACAAACCAAAAAAACACAAAAACCAAAACAAAACAAACTCCAATTCTTCCTAAAGTCTTCCCTTTCCTTTCCCCTCCCTCTCTCTCTCCCTCCCTCCCTCTCTCTCTCCCTCCCTCCCTCCCTCCCTCCCTCCCTCCCTCCCTCCCTTTCTTAGACAGAATGTCACTCTGTAGCCCAGAATCATGATAATTCTCCTGTTTAAGCCTTCTGAGCACTAGGAGTACAGGCATATACCCCATACCCAGCCTAAATTTTTCCTTACTATTAGGTTGAACTTTACAGAATTGCTGTTTTTGCATCAAAATGATAAAATACACCATTTCTAATGGAATGGCTAGATGGTTGTCCTTTTATTACTTTTTCCTTTCTTCTTAGACCAGTGTCTACCTATTCTTTCCTAGATGGAGACCCTTTAGGAATGATGGGCAGTTGATGATGAATACCACAAAACTCACTACATCCTTCACTGAGACTCACATAGACAGCATCAACCTAGCTTCTGCCTCCACTGATGATTGCATTCTTGTAACAAACAAGCTATCCCACATGCAATTTTCTATTAAAAAAGATAGAAACATTTCAATCAAATGGCTTAGCAGAGGCGTAGGGGGATTATGTTGTTCCATTGCAAATAATTGTCCCACCCACTGGTTTAATAAAAAATGCTGATTGGCCAAAGGCAGACAGGAAGTGTGGGCAGGGCTATCAGACTAAGAAAACTCTGGGAACAGGAAGAACAGAGCAAAAATGCCACAGAGACTCCACAATTGCCAGACAAGCCAGAAGAAGCAGAGGACAACTATACTGCTCTGAGAAAAGGTACTGAGCCCCATGGCTGAACAGGATAAGAATCTTGGGTTGGTTTAAGGGTAAAGAGTTAGCAAGTTATATGCATGGGCCTTAGGCCAATCAGCCTAAAATTAATGTAAGCATCTGTGTGTCTCTGCGGGTCTGTGGGTCTGCAGGTCTAAACCTTGAGGTTAGGCTGGAAAGTCCAGGCCAGAAACCTCATACTACACAGAGGCTTCCTACAATGAAAGATACAAGAACATTTGCTAATGAAAGTGTCATTGCCCACTACAAGTTTCTGTGTTGATAAAATATTTCACATGTGAACTATTCTGTATGATAGCCAGGGGCTACATCTAATGTTAGTGATGCTAGCATAATGTTATTGGGGAAGCCTCAATTTGACTTACGTTGTGGTGTGTGTGTGTGTGTGTGTGTGTGTGTGTGTGTGTGTGTGTGTGTGTGTGTGTTGGTTGGTTGGTGCTGAGATTCTATCAGAGTCTTGGAAAGCACAGCAAGGGACTTACAGTGGATCTACATTCTTAGCCCTTCATTTTGTTTTTATTTTTTAATTTTTTGAGACAGGATATCACATCACCAAGAATGGCTTCAAACTCAGTACGGCAGTCTTGAATGCCTGATGTTCCCTGTTACAATCTCCCAGCTGCTGGTGATTCAGGTATTGAATCCAGTACTTGCTGCACCTACATGCTGGCCAAGCATTCTAGCAACTGAGACATATCCCAACTCCCTTGAAATAAAATAAAATAGCCACATCTAGCTAGTGGCTAGCAGACTGGAGTGGAGAAGCTGTAGAGTAATAAGAGACAGGCAAGAGATGAGGTTGGGAAAGTCAGCAGATCGTAAAGAACTCCAAGGAGCATATTGTTGATTGTGGGCTCTGTGCTGAGATGAAGAAGAACCGCTGGGAGTCTCAGGAAGGGTTTTAAGCTCCAGGGACTGATACAATCTGACTCAAGTTGTAGAAAGAGGATTCTAGCTGCTGTGGGGAGTGGAGACAGGTAGAAACATTAATCTCTAAGTTTGTTCTCTAAGGAGACTCTCACATTCAATATCTATGTGTGTATTTCTAGTCAGAGCATCAGGATTTGTTAGTAGTAATAAGTTACAGCTCTTACTTCCCCTAGTTGCTCACAAGTTACCTGTCTTCCTGAGTATTTCTGAATTTGACTAAAGAGCGTCAACTCATAAGCAAGTTTGTCTTCTGAGTATTTAGGCAGAAGTATGTGAGCAGAGTATCACAAGGGCAGATTCTTGCCTTTGCCCTTCATTTTGTCCTCACCTCACTCTGCTCTTCCCATGATCCTCCAGTTCACGCTTCTCTTTGTATGGTCCTATCCACTGAGGCTGCTTTTAGCCGTGGTCCAGCCTATCACCCCAGTCTCTCAAGTTGTTACCTTATAAGGAGCCAGTAAAGTGCTTTCCAGGGCTGGAGGCAATCACCTTTCTGAGTTCCCTAAGCCCATTCACTGCCCGACTCATTGCCCTTGGAACATATTCCTTAGCCAGGTACTTCTCATGTCTCCTCCAGCCTAAGTTCAACCTTTGGGACAGACAAAAACAAAAGAAAGTGACCAATTTAAGTCCCCAGGGACTCAGGATGGTAAGCTACACTCAGACTCACCTGATTTTTTCCCTCTCTCTAAGAAAATATCAATATCGATATATACATATGTATATATATACATATTCATAGCATTCCCCCATATTTTCCTGGACACCTACTATGCATAAGCACATGGACTTTGTGTACAGAGATCTTCTCAACTCCCATGATTTCCACTCACGTATCTGTGCAAAGCTGAGTCTTTCTGGGGATCAGCCTGCACCATCCATCTCTGTTTTATAGGCAGTGTCCTGCAAAGAAATGAACTGAGAAACACAAAAGCCGGATGTGAGGCTTCCAGAGCTGAGGCTATGCATGGCCTGGTGTTAAGTATATGTTCTTTGGAGCTAACATGACTTGGCTTCAAGTCTCAGCCAGGCCATTTTGACTAAGTGGTCTTAAGCAGATCACTTGACTCCCAACTTCAACTTTCACTTCTACAAAATATGTCCTTTACGAGGTGTTCAGGAGTTCTTTTTGTTTTTGTTTTGTTTTAAATCTCATGTGTTTAGTGGCTGTGACTATTAAAGCACTCAGTAGATGAAAGCTGTGACTTAGTGTGACTTAGTTTCAGGTGCCACAGGACCTGAGGGGGTACAGAACAAAGGTCAAACTGTCCCCACGGTTTAGAAGTTTATGTAGTATAGAGAGCTTACAGGATATTTTATAGATGAGGTCAGTGAAGTCAGGGACAGGTAGTGTCACAAATAGTGAGGGTCACACAGTCAGGCCAAGATTGCAGGTGTGTTTGGCCAGGTTCAATCCTGGGATCCTTTCTCCGAAGACATTTCTCTTGCAAGTGATTAGTCTTTGGACCTGGGGGTGCTCTCCTGGTGCACCAGTAAGAAAAGCAAGCAGACAGGGTGCATCTCTGATCAAATCTAGGTGGAGAGTACCATTCCCAGTTGCCATGGCAACCGCAGCTTGGTCTAGGAGGCTCGGCACCCGGCCCCTCCCAATCACGCAGCGGACGTGACACGTGCGGTGAGGTCACGTGTTGTTGTTGGAGTGCTCCCGGAAAGCTGCTTCCGGGTCAATGCAGGACGCTGGGTTCTGGCGGCCGGAGAGGGGGTCGAGGTGAAGCGGAGCCGGGCCGGGGCCGGCCGGGGAGCAGGCCGGGGGCCGAGCGGCGGCGACGGCGGTGGCCGGGCAGGCGGAGACGCAGCCTGAGGAGCCGCCGCCTCCCGGGCCGAGGGGTGAGTGTAGCTCGGCCACCGCTCCGCTGGGGCCCGAGGCCCGAGACGAGCTCTCCTAAGAGGAACAGTGGGGGTAGGAGGCCAGGCCTGAGACCCCGGGAGGAAGGAGCATTGGCAGGGGGAGGCTGGGCAGCGGGAGTAAGGCAGGATGCCCCCAGACTCCCTGAGGCCTGAGGTATGGAAGATGCTCTCTTGGGAAACTTAGCTTTGAATCACGGAATCAGGAAAATGTGGGTCCTCATCCCTAAGGTTTGATGTCTTACTGGGAAAGAGCAGCCGTTCCTCTATACTCCTGGGTCGCTAGGCCTGTCCCTTCCAGAACTGCTCCAAGTGTGTATTTTGATGGGAATCTTGAGAGCATATATTTACCCCAAGTTGTAGTAAGATTGGGAGCTGCCGGGAGACGTGGGAATGGTGTGAAAGGATCTGTGTTGAACTGTGTGTTGAGAATGGAGAGTACAGAATTCTGGGACTGCTAATTGGAAGGCGGCCTGGGATTTAAGGAAGGGAAGAGTTGCCCCCGAGAGACACAGGAAGAGGCTGCTGAAGTTGTAGTTGAGGAAAAGTTGATTGGAAGAGTTGAACTGTTGACAGACAGTGAAGGAAGGGGCAGCTTCACTCCAGGGTTGCTAAGCTACCCTAGTTTGTAGGCACGCCTTAGGGCTGGCAGGACCTCAAGGCCAGCTAAGAGCTTGGCTGGGACTCTTGGCCTGTCCTCTCTATTTTTGTGTGGGTTTTGTGTGTGTGTGTGTGTGTGTGTGTGTGCCAAGGAGCTCTTAAATAGGTTTCTTTGGGTCCATCCAGAGCAAAGAGAGCTTGAACAGTTTGAGGAAGAAGGCAAGGCCTTCCTGGCCAAACACAGGCTTGGCAGGGTTCACCTCTGCTGGTTCTTTGTGTTTGTAGCTCTTGAATAGGTTTCCTTAGGCTCATCTTGAGCAGAGGGCTTGAGCAGGGCCTGAGGATTAAGCATGGTTCATTAGCCTGGGTCCTTTGGCTGTAGACCTAGTTCTCTACGTAATAACTTTCTAACTTAAGAAAAACCAAAAACCTCACAGTAATAAGGTCATTATGCTCTAATACATACACTTACATATGAATGAAAAGTTTCACAAAGCAGTGTTTTTGTGTGTATGTGTTTTGTTTTGATACAGGCTGCTTTGGTATGGTTGGCCTTGAACTCATTGTGTAGCCCAGGCTAGCCTGCTAGTTGCTGTAAGCCGTCCTGGCCTCCACAGTGCTGAGCTCAAAGACATGAGGCACCATGTCTAGCTTCAGACCCCAGTGTTTACCCTTATTGGGAGCCTTTTGCTTATTCCTGTTATATTCCATTTCCTTTTATTGGAAAGAAAAATGCTGACCGAATCCACAAAATCGATTCACAGGTCACAAACTGTGGTTAGAAAAAGATGTCATTTTTAGGCATATTTCTTTAGTTAGTCATTGTCCCAGTACTGTGCTTCAGGAGCACAAGGGTCACTCCAGGTCCGTGTGCTCTTCAGATGAGACAGCTGAGTGCTTCCATTGACTAGGTGTTTTCATGTAATGATGCTAATTTTTGATGAAATCAGGTGCAAGTGTGTCTTTATCGTCTCTCTCTTTTGCTGTACCTGAGAAATACATCAAGCCTAGTTCTATTTAGCCACTTTATCTTTATGTCATGCGTAACAGGCATCTTATTTTTCTGTTCCAGTATTAAAAGCAGTGGAGGGCTAGAGAGAACTGCTGCTCTTCCAGAGTTCAGTCCCTAGCACTCATGTCAAGGGGCTCACAGCTGCTAGCAACTCCAGTTCCAAGGGACTGTACTTCCTTTGGCCTCTGTTGGCACCTCTATTATGGCATAGACTCACACAGATATACCCACACACATAAAAATAGAATAAATCTTTTAAAAGAAAGGAAGGAAAAAGCACCAATTTGCTTTTCTGCTGTTGGATGCCATCTCCAGCTCTTTAGTAGTTCTTAGATGACGGGCTTGCTTTCCGTATGCATAAGGATATAAACTCATGTGTTGGTATACATTTTAAATGATCAGAGGCTGAGTATAACCTTTAGTCAGGGAATACCAACATTTCTCCTATGGTGATACTTTTTAAATGTTTGTAAACTAGCTAAAGGGCTAGGCGGAAGCTCAATAGGCGAACAGCTTGCCATGCACATGAGAGGACCTGCGTCCCTTAGCACCCTCCTTAAAGAAGTCGGGTACACCAGCATACCTGTAATCCCAGCACTGGGGAATCAAGACAGCATGATCCCAGAGGCTGAGTCAGTGAACTCCAGGTTTGATGAGAGACTATCTCAAACAAGAAGATAGCTGGTGTCATCACTGACCTTCATAGACATGTACACATCTGCAAACACATGCATATCCACACAGAATAGATGAAATCCTGAGAAAAACTGTAAAACAGTATTCTTTTTTGTTTTTAAACAAACAAGGGATTAAAGGCATGTGCCACCTGCCTCCAGCCAGTATTAATTCTTAATAAATAATGATGGGTGTTGGTAAACAAAGCAAGGGGCCCTTCATGTATTGCTGCTTCCTTTGAATGTTGTCACACAGCCTGTTGCTGTGAGACATGGTGTAATGAGTCTTTCTCTGTCCCACCAGCCAGCTCTCAAATAATGACAGGGAGACTTATTATTCATTATGAAAGCTTGGCCTGTAGCTTAGGCTTGTTCCTAACTAGCTCTTATAACTTAAATTAACCAGTTTCTATTAATCCACATTTTTCTGTGTGGCTTTTTACCTTTCATTTTGTCCGACTCCTTCCATGTCTCGTTGATACCTTCTCTGCGCTGATTGTCTCCTACTTCCTCTCTCTGTCCTGAAGTCCCACCTATACCCCCTGCATACCTATTGGCTGCTCAGTTCTTTATTAAACCAATCACAGCAATATATCTTCACACATCATAAAAATATCCCACAACAACATGGCATATCACAGGATGTTGCCTCATTTCAGTAACTGATGACAGGATGTATGCTTAAGACTACCTGGACAGTGTTGCTTTTTGTTGTGGATGAAGATGTGCAGTCACCAGGGAAATTTTGCCAAAGTTAAGCCTCATCTGTGAAGCACATCCTTAGTGTATGTCTTATGAAAATACAGGTCACTGTCAGACTTGGGTTTATAAAGTGGGCCTCCTGCCTTCAGTGTTGGCTTGTGGCATGGCTGCTATTGAGGTGTTATGTTGGCATGTGTGGACCATCTTTTAACATATGTCTTCTGATCAGGAAGACAGTGCTTGTTTTAAGAATGTTTTGCAGTAGGTGTTCACATCACTAAGGAAGATCCCCACTCATTTCATATCATTTGTACATGTGAATAAATGACTCTGAAGAACTCACTGGGTGTGATCCTGTGTCCTTTTTTTTAAGTTTTTTTTTCCTTCAGAGAAGGCTTTTCTGCTCAAGTAAGTTTTGCCTTCAAACTGCTGGAGGTTTGGAAATTGGATGCTTAGTGCTTGTTAGGATTCTGTGTAAAATGAGATTGTATTGCTCTGAATAATGTTTCTTGTGTGTGTGTGTCTATCTGTCTGTTGATATTTAAATGATATAACATGTATATGGGCTACTCAGGCCTGTCAACACATCTTATTCCTGAACTGTTTTATGTGAGTGCTTCATCTATTCTGGGTCTGGCCAGCTCTATAAGAGACCACACATACACACCCCTCCCCACTCCTGCTGCTGCACTGGGGATTGAACATAGGGCCTTGCCCATGCTAGGCAAATGCTCAGAACTCCAGCAAGAGTTCTACAAAGGAACTTGCAGCTGATAGTGCTATGATGTGGGTTTAGCAAATGAAAAATACCCCTGAGCTGTGCCCTCCATGCAGTTTGTCATGGAGTTTCCATTGAGGCAATGCCTTCTGATTTTTCTCTTAGGGCTTAGATCTGTGGTTGGCCAGCTGTCTTGATGTGTGATACTCAGATTCCACTTGATCTTGCCCAGCTTTGTGAGAGAACTCTTACAGAAAATGTAGCTATCATTATTTCTTTTCTCTCTTCAAAAACCATTAGCTAGCTGCTTTCCAGGACAGGGACTAAGTAAAACCCCTAGTAAAAAGGTTGACATTAAGGACCTTCTCCAGCTCTCCCCAATTTTCTTTGTGACCATCATTCCATTTCTGAAAGTAGATACTCTTCATTGTGTCTCCCTTTGCTTGTAAGAGGGTCTACCTTTGTCAAATTTGTTTCTACTCACTTCATTTTATATAACCTCTCAGTGTGAAGTCTTTGTGTTTATGTTCCTGTATCAGAGGTCAGAAACTCTAATATCACCTTGAATCTTGAAACTAACCAGCTTAGTTCACAGAATAAATAATCATAATTGACAACTTACAATTAAAAAATAGATTGCTGATTCCTTCCTGGGCTTCCTAAACTAAAATCTCTGGGTGGAGCCATGGAATCTGTATTGGTGCTCTGCCCCATGATTGTTCTGCCCAGTAAAATTTAAGAGTCACCAGCCTAGCTTAATGCTTTAAACTATAGCAGGTACACACAAATGATTTTTGAGCACATGATGTTTAACGAACTGAGCAATGTCCCCTTTCAACAGGCAGGTTTAATTTTAGAGCTTTGAAGTCAGCCTCCAGTGAAATCCTGGCTCTGTCAGTCATTAATCAATGACCCAAGCCTTGTTTTGCTTGGGTTTTCTGATCTCTCAAATGGGGTTAATAGGGCCTTTTATGAGTGTCGAGAGAGTTGAATGAGATAGTAATGGTGATCAACACAGCATATGCACATAGGAAACTCAGGTTTATCTGCTGTTGTGAAAACATGTGAAGAATTAACAGCATCATCCTGGTCATAAAACTAGTTTATTGGGAGGCCAGATTCTAGCCTAATTTTCGCTAATATCAGAGTTGCTTGTAATGTTTAAGGAATTCTGGCTTACCATATTTTCCACTTTAGGTTAGGATCTTTAGTAATTAAAGACATAAGGATCTTCTTTCATCTTTAAAAAGATCACTGTCAAAGTCTGTTTAACCTTCCTTCCATTTCTCCATTGGCAGTGAAGAGAATGTAAACACCATAAACATAGCTTCTTGTGGTGAGCTCAGAGCTGTACTCCATCTTCCAGACCCCTTCCCACAGCACACTATATCAACTGTACCAGTTTGTCCTGTTAGTGTGCATCTGTCATTCTCTTCTACATATATACCAGCTCCCCCTCTTTCCCGTCTGGTGAGTTCCTAATGGCTCCTCCTCAGGCCCATTATATATGACCCACTTCCTTAGTGAAGCTAGTCACACCCTCCGTGATCCCAGAATACTTTGCCCACACTTCTCTATGAATTTTGTGTACACTTGACTTGCTGGTGAGAATAGGGTTAGCCTTGGTTGTGTTTCCATCTGTTGTGTTTAAATAGTCAAGAAGGGGAGTATGTTGGTGACTTATCTTAGGTCCCTCCTTGCTGTGAATTCCCTTCTCTGAGTCTTCACAGTAACACTTATTAATCCCTTATTATATGATAACCACTTAAGCTAGATGCTTTCATTGGAAGAATTTTATTTCATAACTTTCATAACCCTGATAAAGCAATGGATAGTTCATTTTGCTGTTGAGGACACAGGCATAGAAAAATAACTTGTATAAGTTTACTTGTGTAAATTACTTGTGTAAGGTCAGAATGAACTCAGAACTAAGTGAAGCATGTTTAAAAAGTAAAGATTTCTTTCTATTTCTAATTATCTATATACATGTGTGTCTGTGTAGGTATGTGCATGGGAGTGCAGGTGTCTGTGAAGAACAGAGGCAGGCATTGGATCCCTTGGGACCAGTTGCAGGCTATTATGAGCTTCCTGGCAAAGGTCCTCTGTAAGAGTAGTACATGCTCTTAACCACTGAGCCATCTCTCCAACTTTTAGAAGCATCCTTTTAAGCACAATATTTTTCTTAAAGTAGAAGATTAAATACACACACACACACACACACACACACACACACACACACACACACACACACACACTAACCATCCTTAGGAATGTAGCCCAAAGTACTGTAACAGAAGATATTACTTTCCTAGTGATTTATCAGATTTTTCCTCCCAGTCTTCTGTGATTCTTCTCAGTGGACTTGGTTTTCATATCACTGTCTGTAAATACTGTGCTATGTCTATTCAAAATGACTGAATAATAATGTTCAATTTTCCATTGATACACCCAGAACGTGCTGTGTGCCAGGCTCCGCTATGGGGCTGACACAGCCTCACCCTGGTGAAGAGACCAACAGATCCATCACTTGAAGTACCCGGTAGACGAGGATGAAGAGAGTGGTGCTGTGTTTGTATTTGATAGTGTGGTCTGAGGGGGCCTTTTTGATAAAGTGGCTTTGTCTTTAAATTTGAGATACTTGGGTGCTGAGATGATGCTCTCAGCAAAGAGCCAGCAAAGGGGAAATGAGCTTGGAGCATTTTAGAAGGGAAAGGAAAAGCGTGGAAGGATGTTGGGTTAGAAGGGTAAGCAGAGTAGACCTCAGAATGCTAAGGAAATAAAGCCTGCAGGGGACAAGATTGAGATGGTTTTGTGCTATGTGAGAAAGGAGGACCGTCAGCGTTTTGAAGAACAGCACTTGACTTATGTGTTGAATAGCTCACAAGAAGTTGGGAGACAGCGGTGAGAAAACTGATGCAGAGGGTGATGTCTGCTTGACCTGGACTAAAGTGAGAAAAGCCGTGAGGACAAAGTAGATTCGGATGTGATGCTCATAGAGTGAAGGAAGAGCTACCACAGACCCTTTGTAATCAAAGGCTTCCATCCTCCAGGGGTATGGCTATGCTCAACTCTAACTCCACTCGCCTATGCTTAGTTATCCTATGGCATGGATTTTCTTGATATAGCTCCTCTCCCTCTCGTCCCCACCCCACCCCGTGTGTGTGTGTGTGTGTGTGTGTGTGTGTGTGTGTGTGTGTGTGTGTGTGTGTAACATGGAATTTGGGCCCTCATGCTTGTGTAGCAAGCACTTTGTTAACTGAGCCATCTTCGCAGACCTGAGTTCTTTTTTTTTTTTTTTTTAAGCCACTTAGGTATATGATCAAATGATTATTTTTCATATTTTAAAATTTGTATAAACTGGAATGGATACACACACACACACACGTGTGTGTGTGTGTGTGTGTGTGTGTGTGTGTGTGTGTGTGTGTGTGTGTGTGTGCATCTGACTGACCCCAGAGCTAAATCCTCAAATCCTCAACATTGTTTTAAAATATATTCATGTTGATGAGGAAGCTTAATGAGCTGCTATTAATTTCCATTGATGTGTAACATTTCATTTTATGTCTATGTTGCAACAGACCCTTTGCTGCTGGATTTTTGCAGTTTCAAAGTGCTATTTATGGACACCCCTGTTTCTTCATGCAAATGTACTAGTTCTTCTAGAGCAGTGATTCTCAACCTTCCTAATGCTATGGCCCTTTAATGTAGTTCCTCATTGTTCCATAAAAATATTGTTGCTGCTACTTCATAACTATTTTTTCTACTGTTATGATTCTTAATGTAAATATCTGTTTTTTGAGGATCTTAGGTGACCCCTGTACAAAGATCACTTGATGCCCACAAGGGTCACAACCTATGAGTTGAGAATCACTGCTCTAGAACTTTCTTTGAGAGCTAGAATTGATGGGTCAAATGTTATTTGCAGGCAGGACCTGGTGGAGCATGCCTGTAAATCACAGCACCCTGGAGGTAGAGGCAGGTGACTACAAATTCCAGCCTAGCCTGTGCAAACATAGACACTGTCTCAAAATGAACAGTGATATGCCTGTCTTCAGTTTTGCTGTCCAGAGACATATTGTATTGTAAGACATTTGCACCAGGTGCTAGCATGCTAGCTGCACGGGCACTCTCTAGGATTGATGGGATTTTCCTCCAGTATTTCTGCCATCAGAGGTTTAAACTTTTGCTTATGTGTGTGTAAAATTGCTGAGATTTTCATTTCTGTCTGCATTATCAAGAGTGATCATCTTTTACATAAATTTATTAGCCAGTTGAGAGATAGTTCTTCTTACATGATCTTGTCTATTGTTCCCTTCAAGTCTTATCAATTTTTCCATTGGATTTTAGTTTTTCTTTATAAAAATAACTCTTTATATTTCATGTATAGTGCATAATATTTTTCCAGTTCCAGACTTGTCTTTTACATTTTTAATGTCTGTTGGTGATCAAAAGCTTTTCATTTCACACTCTGGCTTCTTCCTGCATTATGGACAGTTTGTTGTACCGTCTAAGTGAAGGATGCACAGTGATCCTTCGGAGGTGCCTGCCCACATCCCTGGGGAGCTTGTTCTTTTATCTGGAGCTGAGATTTTTCTCTCTGCTGCTCTGAGACTAGTGTTCAGTTTCTTCCCTTCCCTCGTTTTATTTTTTTCCAGACGTATATTCATTGTTCCAGGATTAATTATTGACTAGTTTAACTTTTCTCTGCCCCTTCGTGTCTTACTTGCATGAGTCTGTTTTCTCATCTCTTAGAATAGTCTTTTTTTCACTGGAGTTTGTTATAAACAAAGTTTTCTTGTTCTTTTGCAAAGTCATCCTTAGTGGATGTGGAACAGTTATTTGTTCCTACTGGAAATACAGGTTAGTTCCTGTGAGCTTGTGACCCTGAAGGCATGGTCACAAAAGCCATGACAGTACATAACCTTATTTATGTATCTGTTTTATTCTCTTGGTTCACAGTGAGTTCACTGCACTGTGATTTATGTCTAAGTGAAACTGTCTAACAGTATGTTTCTCAAGGAGGCACATCAGAGCCTACTGTGTCTTTGGAGTACATACCATTTCAGGACTAGTCTTGGGAGACTTCTTAAATAGTAGACATCAGTAGAAGCATAAAACCCATGAAAACCCTAGCACTGAATAGATCCCCAAATGGAAGCTTGTTTACAGTATGAGAGCTGGAACCAGAAGGCAGAGTCACACCCATTTCTGTTTGCTACAGGTGCTCATTAGATGATGCATATTCTCTACCCTCTGCATGTATCCAAAAGTGACTCTAGAAATTCTGAATGTCAATCTGCAAATACGTTTTGGCAAACAGATTTGGGACATAGAAGCCATACAGAATGAAACAGTGAAATACAGGAGATTTTTCAGGAGATCATTAGCTTCAGCAATGTCCTGTCATACACATATCTCAATAATGCTCTACTTTAAGAGAATAATTTAGTGCGATGATTTTGAAATACTGTTTTCTAATTGACATATGTCATTATTGCAATAAAAAGACTTTCTTTTCTGGAGGATACTTTTATTGTATTTATAATTGTGGCATTGTTACTTTGTCCATAGGTTTGAAATAAATTATGGAAGATTTTCAATTCTTACTTTGTTGAAAATAAATTATTAAACTCTTATCACAGTGACTCATTCCAATCATGTTTTTCATGGACATCATCAGTAATGTAAGGCCTAATTTTATAAAGGCAAGTACTTTTATGAAAGGATAGCTTTCATTCATTTGGCAATGTATATTCTCCTGAAACTTGATAAATTACTATGAGAAATGTATAGATAATTGTTCAATTCTTCATAAATCAGATCTCTAAATGCATTTATTACGACCTACCTATTTTATCCTTCAGGCAGGTGGAAAGGTGACAGAAAGATGTCCAGTTAACAAGGAAGGCATCAGACATTTTTATTATGCTGTCTCATTAATTGGCATTAATCAGCACAGTCATGGGCCCAAAGAAGCTAGATCAGTCTATTTAAAAATAATTATAAGTAAGCTGTGCAACCCGATACTCTTCCTTCCATGGTCACTCAAAGGTAATAGCAGTGGTGGGTAGTAGACTTGACAGGACACCAGCTTCTCTTAGGTGCCTCTTGTGCTAAATCCATTCCCTGGTATCTCTCCATCTGTTCTTCAGCAGTTCTCTGAGGTAGAAGTTAGGGGCAGTCTATTCTCCTTCTCCTGCATAAGCACATGAAGGCTTGGAGAGCTTCAGCAGCTTGTCTACAGCCACACAAGGTGGTGAACTCTGTCCTCAGTTCCAAACAGCCTGGCTCCAGAGTCAGCACTCACTGCTAGAGGCAGCAGTGCTGAAGCCCTCCATGGGAACGAGCGTGCTACTTTGTGTTCACGTGTAAACTTTGGCATACTCTCTATGTGACTGTTCTAACATCTGTCAACCCGTGGTTACTAGCATGCTTTGTTATCTCCAGAAGGCTGTAGAGTGAAACGTTAGCTGTCTGTTCCTGATGAGACTTGGCCTTCACATGGCAGTTCCCCTTGCTGCTTCTGTAGTGCAGAGATAATGAAGTAATCTGTAGACAGCTAGGTATAAACTTGTGTGTTTACAGCTGCAAGAAAATGTGCCTAAGTGATCAGTTCAAGATGGGGAGGTCTGTGTTGCTGTTCCAGGGACAGTGGTTGGGAATAGTTTACCACTTTGGTGAGTGGCCAGGCAGGGATACTGTTTTGTGCTTGGGTTCAGTGTCTTTGATGTAGCTACAATAAGAATTTTGGCTGTAATAATTTTCATATGCTTTAGCCAGATCTATTTCTAGGATTTGTATATGGTGCTGTACACTGTTGACATGAAATATTTCTTTTTTAATGAAGTCAGCATGGCTCAGCAGATTAGATACAGGGAGGATGACTCAGCAAGCTGGTCGGTCCCCAGAAACCTGAGCAAATCCCCTCAGTTTCTCAGGCTGTAAATGCAGATAAGTGTGAGTGTGTCTCTTTCAGAGAGTGCCTGTGGGAAGTTTCTAGGCTTTAAAGTGATTGGTAATCTCTGTGTGGAGACATTTTGTTTGGGGACATTGCTTCAGGAGTAAATATCTTTTATCCTGCTGTGAGTAAGTGCCATGAGATTTCTCCAGATGGGATCTCGGTCAAATGGGATGGTCAGGTGGGTGTTGACTTGTTTGTGAAGGAGTTAGGGGTGAGGGCTTCAGGTGAAGTCTCTTGGAAGATTCTGAAGTGAAGAGTACAGTAAATGCTAACCCTGTGTGTGATTGCTGAGTGCTGGGGTGTGTGTTGTTCTGTTTCAGAGTGCCTAATAGGGACATAGGCAGTTGGTTTGCAGAGTTTTTAGTCATTTAGAAACTATGAACATTAGGAATTATTTAGAAATGAATACTTTTGAAATAGTTTTGCATGAAGAAGTACTTTTGTTATGCTTCCTGTCCCAGGGGCAGTACACTTGGGTCAAGCATTTCAGGTACTATTCTTGAATACACCAGACGACAAGCATGCACATCAACTGTGTTTGCTGATGTGCACCTGTAGCTGAGAAAATCTTGCCAACACTAAGTGTGTCTTATGTGCAGTATGGTCCACAGTAGAAAACACAGAGCTCCCCTGGTAATATACAGCCACAGTTTTAACATCCCGATGTCACTAATTTAAGAACGGAAATTTTAGTCAGGTGGTCTAATGTTTATGTTGCTTGTAGGAAATCTGTGGTGCTGCTAGACCTGTAGTCTAGGGATGAAGAATTTGAGGAATTCACATTTCACTGCCAGTGTTTATATATGTGTGTCCACAGACACACACACCTTCAAGAAAGTATGATGTGGTACACATTACACTAAGATGTCGTGTGGAATGAAGTTGGCAGAGAGGCTTTGGGGATAGATAGGATGGATGATCGATAGGTATGAGATCATGGTGTCATGGCGTGGGGTGATGATGGATTGTTAACTAGACTTGTCTTGCATTCAGAAATGTGAAGAGGAAAGTTAGCAAGTTGGCTCACCCTGTCTCTGCAGGGTAGCTCTAAAAGTTTATTAGAATTTTCTTTACTTTTTAACCAAAGAGGGGATCTAGCCAGATATAATGCCCACAGGTAGCTCTTAGAATTGAGAAGGTACATAACTTCGGTACAGATTAAATTGGGAGTGTCATAGAGAAGACCCAACCTTTTTACTGCCTTTTACTGTGTCCTTGAGGTTTCCATTTGGAAGGTATGGCTAGTATTTGGCTTCCATTGTAACAGCTCTTTAATGAGATTAAGACCCTTGACAGGGATTTTGTAGGCATCTATATAAGGACACAGAAAATTTTTCATGAACTTCAAGGCAGATTCTAAAGCCACTTAATCTTTGAGTAGGTTATATCCATAACCTGGAGAACGTGGAAGGACAGACACCTTAAGGCTCATTCTCAGGTTCAGTCAGATTGCTGAATCTGTCATCAATTTCTGTTTTCTGGTGTGGCTGCTTCAGAGAGGAAATGCCTTTGGCTACAGTTACTGCAACTTCTGGCTCAGCTAACAAAAGGAATAATGCCCATGGAGGGAGTTACAGGTCCTGTGGCTCTGACCTTAGTGTTTGCTTACTTTCTGATAGAAGTTTTAAAACATTCAGATCAGATAATGTAGCTTTTAAAGTCAGTACGGAGATTAGCTGACTCTCGTTTGTAGATTTTTAAAATCTTTTTCAGATGGAATGTACAGCATATCTGGACACTGTTCTAGAGTGATTGTGTTTTGGTGGTGGTGCACTTGTGCTGTGGCTCGGAAACACCTGCTCTGAAAATGAAATAAAAACCTCCAACTTCCTAGAAGGATATAGTGAAGTTTAGTGTCAAAGCAGAGAGCTTTTTATGATGAGGTTAGAGGAGGAATTCACACTTAGTGAAAGTCAAATAGACCAGGAAAAAGAAATTGGAAAAACTAAGAAAGTTGGTATCCTGGAGGATTGTGGGAAGTGACCCAGGTCACTTATGGCCGACCTTCCCAGACTCCCCTTATACTTAGCCAGAGCATTTCTCTTGACCTCAAAAATAAACAATTATTAGCCTCTGGGTTTTCTTCATCGGTTGTTCATCTCTTCCACTTTCATCCAAACCCTCAAAGATCAGGCCCCTGTTCCCTGACGCTGCATAGACTTTATTTCCTCGGCTTCCTGTGGCACTAAGTTCTCACTAAGTGAAATCCGCTCCGTGGAAGAATCTATTTTATACATACATGAATAGGCAGATCAGCCTAACTGGGATGATTTGGTAAAGTTCAAAAAGAAGCCATAGGGAAAATGAAAGGCATTTGTTTAGTCCCTGTCCCAACAGTTTATGGGATTCCCATGGCAGCTTGTCTTCTGGAAGGCAGAAGATCACTGGTGTGAAACGTGACTAAGAGAACCTTGGGGAGAGCGGTGCCGACTTTGGCAGAGCATTCACCTTCCTTACCCTTCAGTCACTGTTTGCAGCTGCTCCCAGAGCTTGGTTTTCTGCCTTCCTCAGGTAGAGGCAGCTATGCTGCCATTGTCCTCTACTTCTCATAAGTAGGTAAGACTGGCTTACTGTGTGTAAGTGGGTCCAAATCAGATATTTCCCTAGGTTAGGATAGATGTCATTTTTATTTCTTTTCCTAAAATGTGACTCAGGTCTGTGAGAGTAGCTGCTGAGAAAGCCTTTTTTGAGGGTCTCCAGTCAGTGGTGACCCAATGGCCTGAAATTCCAAGGCTCCTAAGTTGATCGATGCTTCCTGGTTTGGTTGTGTAATTGCACTTGGCTGGTAGAGGTTATGCCACATGTTGCTGTAGCCCTGCTGCATGGTCCATAGTCCAGGGTGGAGCTTTGCCTTTGCCTGTGTGAGGAGCAGTGAGGAGCTAGCTGTAGGACCTGGTGGCCGCTGTCACCTGCCTGTCTGCCTGATGCTGAAGTTTTACTTCCTAGACTCAGGTACGTGCTCCCCCACTTTTTCACTGAATTTTACAAAGCTGCCCGCTTCTGTTGGATCACCATTCTACTTTCTTCCTCTTCATTCCTTTAAAGTTAGAATACATTTCATTCCACGTGTCAAAAAATCCAACTTGAGCTTCTTTTTTCATAGAAACTGCAAGTCCTGAGAAGATTAAATAAATAAATACATAGTAAAAATTTGAAAATGATTAGGTCATACCTGTCTGTGTTACAGGAAAACACCCACGTTGGAAGGTGGCACCTGGCTCTGCGGAATCAGCAGGGCCAGGCTCCCTTCCTCTCCTTCCTCATACCCTCTTCAGCCTCAGATGCTGCGCTACTGCTAACATTCTCCCTTCCCTCCACAGACAGTCTGTGTACATACAAGCCAACAGCTGTATTCTTATAAGGTTTGTTCTTACATTTTGGTACTCCGAGGTGGTGTTTCTATCTCTGGAAAGTTGTGAGCAGTGCCAGTAGTGTTTGCTTTATGGTACACTGTTCTGCACTGTTTCTGTGGACAGTGTTGACACTGCTTACCACGAGAGGTTATATCTTGACTCGCCACAGCATCCAAGGTTTAATATGTTTTCTGCTCTCGCCTGTGCTGAGTTTCATACTTATTTTAATATTGCCCTTGTTGGATGGGAACATAAAGTCCATGTTGTTTGACGATGCACATGTGGGCCTGGATGTTGCTCTGATACTCATCCACCTGGCAAGTGCTCTGCTCCGTGTCCTCCCACCTGGCTTTGCTGTGACTTCTCCGGGCGCTTTACAGGATATTGGAGCAGGTTCTTAAGGCACAAAGGACTTGAGATTTTCACATCTTCCACTACCTGTAATGGAACCCAGCAGCATCACCCAAGATTCCTGGCTCTCTGGCTCACTCATTTCAAGCACCAATTTGGAACAATTTAAATGAATTTGAACTCTGCCAACTGCAGAGGTAGATGGGTGTAACTTGACTCCTGTTATTTCCAGAAAGCCATAGATTACTTCCAACCCCCAAACCTTTTAAAAAGCTGCAGTTAAAGATCTTTTCCATTCTACATTTCCTCATTTTTCAGTCTTCTTGGTTTCCAGCCTTCTTTTCCCACCTGCCATTCTTCCTTAAATACAGCAGATCTGAACAGACTTTGTGTTACTAATCCATTTGGCCCTCTTAAGGCTCCAGTTGGATGGCCATGTATCCATTTGT
This sequence comes from Phyllotis vaccarum, assembly GCA_033318265.1. Lineage (NCBI taxonomy): Eukaryota > Metazoa > Chordata > Mammalia > Rodentia > Cricetidae > Phyllotis > Phyllotis vaccarum. The sequence continues at coordinate 88,929,905 of JARWLC010000012.1, forward strand.
GCAGCCTGCATTGCTGGAAGGCTCTTCAGTAAAATGTGCTGGGAAATGGCCACTAAAGGACCTGGGGGTCACTTTGTAATCTCAGAGAGAACACTACATATTTTCACATCCTGAATATTCAGAAGAGGTTTTTGTTTTGTTGGGAGGGGATACTGGGTACTGAATCTGGGATTTTGTATATGCCAAGCAAGAACACTATCCCCAGACTGTACTCCTGGCCTTCTTTATTATTGATTTTTATTTTGAGACAGAGCCTTACTAAGTGATGCAGAGTGGTCTAGAAATCATTTATAGTCCAGGATTCTCCTGCCTCTGCTTCTCAAGTATCGAGGATTATATCATACCCACCAGGCATGGCTCTGGAAGAGTTCTCAAGCTTGAAGACTCATGGGAAAACGTTCAAGTTCCCACACTTGTTTATCTCCTGGCATGTAGGTTCACTTGAATCAGTGCTTACTTTTGCATTCTTGTGTGGTCTACATTTCAGTTGTGTCCAAGTCAGCTGCCCTTGGTGTAAAAGCTTCAGAAGCTTCCAGATCAAAGATGATGCTTGAACATAGACCTTTATTGCCACAGTGACAGTTTACCTTCCCCACATACTTTATCCTTTTGAACTGCCAATTTACGGATGATGACAGTGTAATTTCTCTGATGTTTTTGCTCACCATTTCTAAAAATTCCACTGGTGTCCTGCTTGAGACAGGCGTTTTTTTTGTTAGTTTTGTTTTTTTTTTGCTAGTGGCAGAGTGTCTGGTCTGTGCTGTGTGCTGTTGACAGTGATGAGTTTACATGGACAGAGAACCCCTGACCTGAGAGTTCCTGAAGTCCACAGTAGTTCTTCAGACACGTACCACTCTGTAGATCAGTTAAATAAACTGTCATTTAGTAATAGCACTAAAAGGGGAGTTGGCAGGAAGCTTACAGATGAAGGGGGAACAGGACATCCCATGTCTAAGGCACTTCCAAGGTGACCTGTGATACACTCCTGAAATGGACTCCACAGTCTTCCTCTTGCAAATTATACAGAGAAAACATGTGTTCAGTGAACATCTGTGTTCTAGGTGTCTACACTGACTCCAGAGTCCAGTAAACTGCTCGAGTTGCATTTGAAGACATTCGGCTTAGTGGCTACTTCTATGTTTTTGTTTCTCTTTTAAATTCTTGCTGAAAACCTGAGGAGGGAGGAGAGGTTAGGAAGTAGTTCATGTATCCCTAGTCTGTGAGAGTATAGACTTCCTGTGTCCTGGGTTTTCCACCTCATGCCCATGCAGGATGAACAACGGTGTAGTTTGGAGCTGTGCTACAGCCTTGTAATGCAAATAGCACATTTGTAGCTCTCCAGTGACCCTAGGATGAGTACTCTGGATCATGGATTTTTAAAACTTTGTCCACTTATGACTCCTTTCATCCAAGAAATTTTTACATGATCTCAGGTTTATAGACAAATAAAATATATAAATCAAACATTTCTTGATAATAAAAAAATTATCTTAAAGTAATTATTTGGTATACATATAATTTTTACCATTTATTAAGAAGAAAAAATCCAGTTTGCATAGTAATTAGATGGATGTGCTTACTTTTAAATCAAGAATTAAATGTTGGCTGGCATATTTGCTGCTGCAGGAGATAGAGGATCTTGTCCGTTGGGTCACAAAGCTATTTAGTGATGAAAACTGAGTCTCTGCTTTTTCTACTCAATGCCTTGGAGATGAACGATTTTAATACTCAGCAACATTTATTAAAGCCCTTGCCATAAACAACATGCTGCACTTGGCTCTGTGAATCAGTACTGAGAGATATAGAATGCCACAGTTTTGCTCTCTGTATAATTTAAAGGTAGAGTTAGTATACTAGCTCCCCCCCCCCAAAAAAAAGACCTGAAATCTGGCTTATTTAACTATATAAGCATAAGCACAAGTAAAGCAGTGTAGCTACAGTGAATAAATGTCAGCACTCACTGTGAGCAATTTGAAACATGTGGTTAGTATCTAACAGCTCTCTGAGAAACTCTTTAATGCTTGTTCCTGCTGGTGTCTTCCAGTCCTTTGTCTCCCTAGCTAATTTATAAGTAAGTGCATTCAAATACCTAACTGTTTTTAATGATTTATTAATTTTAATTTTTTTGTGTGGGGGAGTGTTTGCTTACATACGTGTGTGCACCATTTGTCTGGTGCCCAAGGAGGCCAGAAGAGAGTATTGCCTAGAACTAGGGTTATAGACAGCTAGTTTTGAGCCTACATATCAGTGTTCAGAACCAAACCAGGGTCCTCTGGGGGAGCGACAAGTGCTGTTGAGCATGGAGCTGTCTTTCTAGCCAGCCTATTAGTTTACAGTTGCCCCTGGCTTCCAGCCCTTGTTCCTGAGCGGCTTGTCATCTCTTCTTCCTTCACTTCTCATCAGGGGTCCAGCCTTTTGGCTGTGCCTTCTGCCCTCTGGTTGTTTCTGCTCCTTTTCTTTGTGACTCACTGCCTCTTCTGTCCCCAGCCCCCAGAGGTTTTGTGCCTTGTTATTTCTCGTAACGTGTCCTATATTCAGGTGACATCTGAGTCTCCATCTTCAGCTAACATTTCTCACCTAACTGTATGCTGTTTTCTTCAATGTCACCAAGTGCCCACACTGTCCATGGAGGAAGTGCAGTTCATCATCCCTTGACTAGTTAAAGGCACTAGTGCAGAAATCTGAGGATTGTCTTACAGTCCACCTCTCCCTGTGCAAGCCTTTGTAATTGCCAAAACCATGCTGCTAATCCCATCTTGAGCCAGCCATGCTCACTGATTGTCTTAGAGCAGGTCTCATCTCATGCCTATTTCTATGGTGGTGTCCTAACTCCTTCCCATTTGGTCCTGGATTCATCATATCTGTCAAATACTCAAGTACCAAGATAAGTTTAAAAAAAAAAAAATCAAATAAGCTGTGTTCTCTCCTCCTAGGCCAGCTGTTTCCCGCTTTGTTCAGTTCCTACCTGTAGGTGCTTTGGCAACCCCAGGTTTCTTGAACTTATTCATAGGCTACTGTGTATCTACTGACATTTCTAAGCCTTTTGTTGATTCGTTTTAAAAGTAGTGTGCTGATAGTTGGAGACTCATTGTGGTTGCCTGTATTCTCTCGGATTGGAAACCTGGAGCACAGGCCCTTAGGGTGGTGGCTCTTCGGGCTGTTGGAAATCAGTGTGTTTGCTCTTCTTTCCTTTAATGTATGTGGGTGCAGAGAACGTGATAGACTTTATTTAGATAGATAGGTGAGATTGAGAAGACGTTAGCTCAATTCCGCACCAGAAGAATTAGCACTCTCTATTGGGTAGGCTTAGGTCCAACTGTAAGTGGGCAGGAAATGGAGAAGGATGATGTAGACTACATTATTTGCCACTGGAATTCTAAGGTACCTGCCAGCCTGAGTGCTTAAGTCCATGAGATCTTGGTGACCTGGGTCCCTTTTTCGCTCATGTCCACTTCCATAAGTTTATTTCCTTAGTCATACTCCAGCAAAGCATCTGTTTTGCAGCAAAAGAACAGAGGAAACAAGAAGCAGAAGACTAGGTGGAAAGCACTGGCTGTCTTCAAGATTTCTGGAAATAACCATATTTTATCCCATCAGCTATACATTTCTAAAGACGTGTGTGTGTGCGCGCGCGCGTGTGTGTGTCTGTGTGTGCGTGCGTGTGTGTGTGTGTGTGTGTGTGTGTGTCTGTGCGTGTGTGTGTGTGTGTGTGTGTGTGTGTGTGTGTGTACAAAAGGTTCTATTACTATGGGGAAAGAATAAATTTCAAGGGGCAGTAGTAAAGGATTATATGAACCTATCCATACTTAGCCTGATGTTTAATCTGCACCTTCTGTTCAGTCTTTTTCTAATTAGTACATGAACCGTCTATACCAACCAAAGACATCCTTATTATCCATGGTTGGAAGACCCCTCCTCTCAGTGCTGGACCACTGTTAGTGGTTCTGTGAACGATCATTGCCACCCTCTGCACATTTCATAGCCTCACATAGACATCTCCCTGGGGTAGATCCTGCTGTACACATGTGCAGTGCCCAGCCTCCTGCTCCATAAACAAAAAAGTTATATAGTCCTTACATGAATGAGTAGATAACTTTTATCATTTCTTGGTTTTTTGTAGACTTTTCAGAAAAAAAGATGGATCAGCCTAGTGGAAGAAGTTTTATGCAAGTACTGTGTGAAAAATACAGTCCTGAAAACTTCCCTTACCGCCGTGGCCCTGGGATGGGAGTCCATGTCCCAGCCACTCCTCAGGGCTCTCCTATGAAAGGTAAGGAACATGGATTTGTTTGGGATTATTTGGGCTAGATAACAATATCACTTTATTTGTGAATGAGTGTCTTTATTTAGATTTATAAGTCAAATGATCATCATTGCATGTTATGATTCCTGTGCTTTCTTCTAGACTGGACAGAGGCATTTCAGTTGTCTTTACTGGGCAAGACTGGTACTTGAGGAATAATCCTTTAAGTGCATACCCTTTCAGGGAACTTGAAGGGTACAGGATAGTGCAAGACTGACCATTGCCTGTGAGAACTGTCACAGGTTCTTGGATTGGATTACACAATATTCACTGTGAGAACTGTCACAGGTTCTTGGATTGGATTACACAATATTCACATTTATGAAGCCATAACACAGTGTAGCTTATGTTGAGCCAAGTGAAGACCACAGTGATTGAGAATTAAATTTACAAGATAATACTAGCAGGAAAGGGTTCAAAGGTTAACTAGCCCTTAGAGAATGTAGAATATGGTTGAAGAGGAGACGAAGACTTTCTAGAAAAGGGAAGTGTGTAAGATGGGCTTTGATGGCCTTTTTAACTTAGCTGAACGTAACAGATTATAGAAGTAGTCCTTTGTAACTGAGGTGAGTTCATAGCCAATCGTTGCTTTACTCCAGTACTCAGCGTCTACTGACAGTCATTTCTCAGTGTAACTGTCTCCTGCTTTATGGAAGTGGACTTCTGAGTTGGCAGTTTGTTGCCCAGACTATGCTTTACATCTGAGAAATTTGATATTTAATAGCACTTAGTTGAAAAACTATCTAATTTGAGTCCTCACATTGTAAATCATGACCTTCAGGAGTCCCTGTTTTTTTCCAAATGGGAGAAAAGGTGGCTGAGGTGTCATGTTTGTTCCTGTCAGGAAGATAGAAGTGTGCTTTTGCTGACACATGCACCCTCAACAGGCGGTGGCCAGACTTGGTATTTGGATGACCATAGTTTTGAATATTTCAAATTCTGAAACTTTTCCTCCAATTAGGAATTTATTTTAAAAGAAGGCAATATTTTCATATGGGAAAATCTGTTAACACATAAATGTAGAATGGGAATAATTGATAGGCAGGAATAAAAGAAACAGCATTTTGATTATCTTTCTGAGAGGAAGATGTTTTGAAGAACATGAAGAGGTGTCTTAGCAGGTTGCTCATTAGTGATTTGAGATCTTTTTTACCTTTTATTGATTCTTTGTGGCTTTCCCATGAGGCTTTCTGACCCGGCTTATCACCCTCCCTTTCACATCCTCCCTCCGCCCTTGCAAATACCCCCAAATCAAAACCAAATTGAAAAGAAAAAAACAAAAACCAAACCAAAGAAAAATAGAAGAGTGTTGTTGTGGAAGCTGAAGTGTGGCCTGCTGAGACCCAGTTTACCCTCTGCTCTGTTCATCTTTACTTGCAAAAGTGTTCGTTGCCATGAGTCATCAATCTGACTTGAGGCCTCTGCTTTCTGCTACACCACCAATAATGTGCTCTCACTGGGGCTCCGTTTGGACATCCTGTTGTCCTGTGTCATGGGGATCTGCTGTTTTGGAACTGTGGGTTCATCCCCTTCACATGTGTTGATGCTGGGGTGGGGGGACAGTAACTCCCCACCAAATCAATGAACTGTTAGAAATACTTTTTGAAGGAACATTTGAAAGAAAAGAGAGTGCAGGTGCTTTAGAACTGCAGACTTGAAGTCTGTCAGTGGTGCGTTAAGGTATGGTTACCTGGGTCCAGTATTCAGGCAGGAAGACACAGTGTGAGTGTTGCTGGTAGCTGGCAGATGCCAAACGGGGAGCAGAGTGAGAAGACATTTTTGTGGTGGAAGCTCAGCTCTTCTGATTTCTCCCTGGCCCACAGTTAGCTCTCTCCCTTTAGGATTCAAGGCCCCAAGATCCCATTCTATTTCCTAGGTCCTCTTGGAATGTGGGTGATACAGTTAGTTTTGTTATCTGATGATTCCTGGGTGCTAACCATACAGTAGACAACAATTAGGCTGCAGCAGAATTGTCATCAAAGAGACAAGAGAAACTTTATTCAGCAACTGATGGGAGCACATGCAGAATTCCACAACCAAGAATTAGGCAGAGCTAGGGGAGCCCTGTAGAGGAGGGGAGAAAGGGCCAGAGGAACTACAGTGGTCAGGACACCAAAAGAACGCGGCCCACAGAGTCAACTGACTGGGACTCATGGGGATGCAGAGATCAAGAAGCCTGGATGGGTCTGACCTAGGTCCTCTACAAATATGTATGGCTGAGTAGCTTGATGTTCTTGTGGGATTCCTAACAGTAGGAACAGGGTGGTTTCTGACTCTTTTTGGGACCTTTTTCCTCCTCCTAGATTGCCTCATACAGCCTTGATGTGATGGTATGTGCTTGGTCTTATTGTAGCATGTTAAATGCAGTGTTTGGTTGATGTCTTTGGGAGGTCTGTTCTTTTCTGAGGGGAGATGGAGGGGGTGGACCTGGGGGAGAAGGGAAGTGAAGGGACAGACTGGAGGGAGGAGAGAGAGGGAAACTGGTCATATGTAAAATATGAGAGAATAAAAGAAAAGAATTAGGCTGAATGGAGCAAGTATTTTGTGTCTCCTATGATTCAGATCGCCTCAACCTCCCAAGTGTGCTGGTGTTGAATAGCTGTGGGATTACCTGTGCAGGAGATGAGAGAGAAATTGCTGCCTTCTGCGCTCATGTGTCAGAACTCGATCTTTCTGACAACAAACTCGAAGACTGGCATGAGGTAAAGCTTGTACATCACTGCATTTGGGTGGAGGTATTGATAACCGTTATGTTCTTGCTTATGTTCCTTTACACCCAGCTGACTCTGGTTCACACTTGAGACTCACTTGCCCTCTATATGTGTGAAGGTAAACAGCAAGTCCCCAACTACCTGAGATGAATTTTCACTTAGTGCTTATTGTTCTGACTCTGTTTGTATTAGTGTGGGCAGCTCGGAAACATTTTATTCCAGGCATTGGAAGGTTAGTAAGTCTACAGAGGCTTTGAGTGCTAACAGTGCTTTCTTGTTTATCAGTCCCACATCCTCTGCTCATGCCCTGCCTGCTTCCACTTCTATGTTTATCTCTGTAGATTGACTTGGAATTGCTTCCACTGAAGCCAAGGTTATAGTCTTTTGTGTGTGTGTGTGTGTGACTGAAATCTGTGACAAATCCTTCAGAACTTTTCCTTATATTAACCAAGTGATAAGTAGTTTGATAAATCTGATGCCCTCTGACCTCAGAGTAACTAACTATACACTGTGCCATAACATTCCTTCTTGTTAACATACATATCATTAATGATTAAAACATTTCCTGATAGAAACTACCACAAAGTATAAGGGAAAACCAGATCTTCCTACTTGGTTCATTCAGATTACATTCATACTTTTTGCTTTGACTCTTTGTAGAACTTTGCTTAATGGGTGTTTCTGTGCCTCTTGTATCCTGCTTTCCCCATCCTGGCACAGTGCACCACAGACTGCTGTAGCAACAGAATCATGCTGGACCCTGCTGCATGACAGCCTTCCCTTGCTTAACAACCAAGGTTTGAATCCGGAGGAATGGCCCTCACCACGTAGCTCTCTGCTGTTTCTAGAACTCCATTTGCAGCAGGTCATAAGCAAATGACATGGGAGCTTCCTCAATTTATTCATGCCAAAGCCGCCGCCCTCCCTTTCCCGTCAACTGCTGCCCATTGCCTGTGTTGTCATCCCTGTGTCAGATTCCCTGGCTCTCTACTCAGACAGTCACTTTACCCAGAGCATCTGTGCCCACTGCTGCAGAAGAATTCATCCCAACGTGTGTGGTCACTTGCTGGATCCACATTTTTCCAGAGCCCGTGAGCTTGTTTTCATTGGCCGTTTCTGTCACCTCCACCTGGTGTAGTGGAGTGTCAGATATCTATTGCCTGTGTTAAGGAATGACTGACTGCATTTGGTTCAACTCTTAGTGTGACTTTCCAGAATTCACCTGGTCCTGTAGTGCTTCTCACTTGTCAGTGTAGAGGTGCTGATCATTAGCCATTAAGTCCTCTGAAGCTATCAAGTGTTACACAAATCCTAAAACAGCCTTCTTGTTTAAGTAAGTTCTGTGATCTATTTGTTCAGCCTTTTTACTGCATCTGTCCTCCTGTTCTGTTTAGTGCTACTTACTGTTGTAATAGGATTTTTATCATGCCCCCTGATTTGTAAGTGAAGTGTTGATTCCTTGGGCTGCTCAGCAAGTAGTCTCTATCCATACATTTATCTATTTGCCTATATAAACTACTTTTACCTCACTGTTCACAAATCATAGCTTGTTCTTTCAGTCTTCTGGGACATCCAGTCACCAGGCGAGCTATGTACCCCCCCTACACACACATGCACACGCACACGCGCAGACACACACACACACACACACACACACACACACGCACACGCGCACACGCATGCACACAGGCACGCACGCACAGACTAGGGGCTAACCCTCCTGAGCTGTGACTCTCCTCTATCCTGTTGCTGAAGCTCTGACTCCCCAGACTGGGTAGATTTGTGATCTACTGCCCTGGGCACTGGAAGGTAGGGGGATCGGACCAGATCCTCCCCTGGCTTCCTCCTCTGCTGAAGCCTCTAGATTTGTTGTTTGGGGGGTTATGAAGTGCTAACAGACTGGTTTTAACCTGTACTTTACTGCCTGACTGAGCTTTTGCTCTCTAGTGGAAGCAGTTTAATAGTGTACTTGCACTTCAAGAGGGGGTTTACACTAGGAACCAGGCCTTTTCTCTGCTTTAGCGAAGGTCTGTGATACTTCCCCGACCACAGTGCATACAGCCAGGGACCGAACATTAAAGCGTTCCTGCACTTCTTTTGAGCATCCTCCTATATACTTGATAGTCTGTTGATGTTGTTACTTTCACGTTTCATTTCCAGTTTATTCTGGTTTTTAGCATTCCTTGCAGTCCCCTGTCCCTAACCACAAGTTGGTCCTCTCTTTCGGAGTGTATATCAGAGCATGATTAAACTCTTTGCGAGACTACAAGTGCTTCATAGGTTACTGGTTTAAGACATCACATTTCGATCCCCTTACAACCCATGTGTCTGATTATGAAAATCATTTGTCCCTAGACACTAACCAAGTTGACTTCAGCCTCTGTTAGCATAGTAATATGGAACAAAGTGATGTAGAAGGCCTTTTGAGTTTTCTGAGTGCTTGAAAATGTTGCCAGTTACGAGCTATTTCTTTTGTTTTAAGCTCTTGCCTGCAAAATATCTCAGGGCTAAAGCACATTGGGTGAGAAATGTGATAGTTTAGAGGGAGGTAAAAATGTGTCCATTTTTCTTAATTGGGCACCTGTATATAAATCAATTGCAGTTTTTAGCTACTGAATTGAATATGTGGCTGGATAGGATTTTGTTCGACTTTTCCCAACGTATCTCTGTTTCCCCCTTTTTTCTTATCGAAGCCATGTTATAAAAGAAATTGAATCAGTGTTTGAGGGAGGGAGGAGTTATCCGGTCAAGTGAGTTAGAGAAAGGCTTGTGCAGAATTACAGATTGTTATCCCCGACGCCTTCCCCATTTCCTTACATCTTTAGTTTCCTCCTTTATAGATGCCAGGGTAGAGGACCCCCTGTGAAACCCAGGAGAGGCCTGACAGGTGATTCCAGTTCATCTCCTTGCTTTTGCATGTGAGCACACTCAACTCACTCCACACAAGGGAGTCTTTTTTTAAATTTAAAGACAGCACGTGAAGAGCTGCCTTAGAAACTCAATGGGGTGTGTTGCCTTTACAGTTGGGAATTTTTTTTGCCGTAAGTAAATTTTAACCAGACTAACCAATGTTATACTTTCCTTACCGTCCATGTGAGGTTATACAGCAAGCCTTTTTGGTCTTCATACTTTAAAAGAAAAGATTTGTTTCTAACACATAAAATCTTCCTGCCTGAATGCTTAGCTTCTGTCCAGTGTGGTATTTGGGAACATACACAGTGTCCTCACTGGACAGTTGGCCAGTGTGGGCAGCAAAGAGGATCACACACTGTTAGCCTTGGGATTCTCCAGAATTTGTTTCACAACCTTTAAGTAACTCATTTTTTAGCATTTTGTTCTTTATTACGAAAATGTTGAGGGAGGCGTGGATATTCGAGAAGGGTTTACATTTTGTTTCCATCTAGTTGGAGTTTGACTATTGTTAGAAGTTACTGAGTAGAAAGAATACCCTCTTTAAAAGAGGTAGTTGGTAGCTAGTCATTGCCTTGTGTGTAAAAGTTCTTCTCATTGGTATTTAGGTCACGAATGTAAATACACTGTTGGTCCCTGTGTGAGCTATTAATCTGTATTGTAGTCACAGCCTAGATTTGAGATTCCAGCCACATGTTACGTTATGGTTTGGTAACACCCAGTCACAGAAACGACAGAGAGAATATTGTCGGCATCCCTCACACTTGAAACAATGGCTCATTGTATCCCGTTTGGCAGTTTGTTTCTTCACTTGTGGAACATTTAGTGTACAGAATGGATGAACAGTGAATGTGAGGGTCTTTCCCTCTGACAGACTCCTGTGAGTCTTCCTAGAGTTCATCTTCTTGCTTAACTGAGCAGATGCAGTGGTTTGATGATACTGCAGCTCACCTTTTGTCTGCGTGGTCCTCTCTGGGTGTACTCAGCATCTCTTCCAGAGCTCCGAAAACAAACTGGTACACAGATATCAACCCTGAGTGACATCCACGTGCATTTCATTTAGCCCTTCACAGGATCCTGGGACATCCGGGTACTTTCCCCTTTCACCAATGAAGAAACAGACTTGGAAAAGTTAAGTGATGGAACCAGTCAGCTAGCAAGTGTCGGAAACTGATTTGAAGCAAGCCTTCCAACACTCTGAAATCAGTTCTGCTCCTTTCTGACTCCAACACTGCCTGGCCCTGTGATGCTTAATATATTTGTAGGTATTGAGCATCACTCAATGCTTCCTTCCTTGGTTCTTACTGACCGTGCCAACTACTCTTCAATTACTGTTTATTTTCTTCAAGTTATATTCATGATATACCATGGGACCATAATCAAATTATTTAATGTCTCTGAGCTTCAGTTTTCTCATTTGTCACAATGAGAAAGTCACATCTGGCAAGTTGTTTAGAGAATTAATGTGTCAAGACTGCTAGAACTGTGAAGAGTGCATAGTTAGACTCTGTCATGTCTCCAGCCCCACTTTATTGTGTAAGTTGCTTTGGTAATCATGCTATCTCCTTTACCACTATCTACTTGTGTGTCTGCCTGTTTATCTATTGATCTAGTCTTGGACCTTTGAATAAATGCATTTTAAAGTTTGATTTGTTTTTTGCCTTGGAAACAAATGAAGCATCCCTAAGTGGTGATGTCTCTCCAGTCAGTTTTGAACACACTTATTACAGGGAGGCTGGGGAGGGGGTGTGCGAAGAAGCCTTTACTCAGACTTAATGTGCTGTTGAGAATAAGAAAGTAGTCAAAGAGAATTGCATGACTTAATCATAGCTCTTTAAACGTGTATGGCCTGGAATACCATCTAAATTATCCTTTTATCTTTCTTATGCAAGAGCGTTCATACTGGGCAAAATCAGGGCCTTGCTAATGGTCACATAGGGATCCTACCCTGTGACACTAACTCTGTTACGCTACTCTTTTTTGGAAACAAGCTAAATTATTTTCCTCAATTTGTTGAAGTCAGTTCTGCTGCTCTGTAGGTGCTCTTGCTAAGTGGGACTCTTTGAGGTAAAAGGCCCCTCACCTGGGGACCCATCATCCACCCAGGGCCCCTTGAACATGACTGCTCTTGAAAAGCTCTAATTACTACCTCATTCACATCTCTCTCTTTTTTCCACAGGTCAGTAAGATCGTGTCAAATGTCCCTCAGTTGGAGTTTCTAAACCTGAGTTCCAATCCTCTGAATCTGTCAGTTTTAGAGAGAACATGCGCTGGGTCCTTCTCGGGGGTTCGCAAACTTGTCCTCAACAACAGCAAAGCATCATGGGAAACAGTGCACACGATACTTCAGGAGTTACCAGAGTAAGCCCAGGGAGCATGGGGCAGTGGGGCCATGTTGCCATCTGTCTCTGCATAGAATTTTTGCTGATCTCATCTCAGAAACTCTAGAGCTATAGGTTGAATGGAGAAAAGTCAGAAGAATGAAGTCACTGGAGTGAGGGTGTGGGGTGACCTACTCACAATTCCAGGGGCAGAGCCAGGAGACATGGGATGGCATTCTTCCCTAGAAAATACTCCTGAGAAGCACTTGTCATCTTGAGCACCATAGTCTTTCTAGAGTTTAGTCTTATCATTATCCAAATTAAGAATTGTGCTTTAGCCCTTTCCTTAGGAGGGAAAAAGATGCTAGTATCTTTAAAATGTGTTGATAGTTGAAGTGCCTAGGTGCCTCTGTGAGCTGATGCAAAATGGACCTAGAAATTTCTTCCTTAGATTATACTTTGGGTTGTCAATTCAGGAATGTTCTGTTCTGTTTGTGTCTGTTTATGCATATAACTGTACAAAAGAGACCTCTGACAGAATGGAATGAAGGTGGTATTTCTTTGATAGTTCCTAAGTGCAGAAATAACCCAAGCCCCCAGGATCTAGCCTCACACTACTCACTGTGCCTGAGTTCCTCACTGTTAAGACATCAGCTTCCAGTGTGGCATCGATCAACTGTCAGTCAAGGCTGGCCCAGTCTGTCACTAAGCACTTAGCTCCTCATTCTCCTGGCTCCACCCTTTTGGTGCCAGGTGACTTGTGTGATCCAGTAGATGTGGCAGTTGAATTAACTTTTAAACTCAGACCTCACTTGCTTACCATGTAACCTTTGACAAGCCCTTAACTGGAGTTAGATTCCTTGTCTGTGAAGAGGACACCATTATATTAAGGTCCTGGCAAAAGAGCTGACACAGGGGAGGGATCTGGTTATTATTTCTTTTTCTAAACATTTGTCTGCATTGTTTTCTGGATTTTTCTTGTATTGCCTCTCAGCTTAATTAAGTCTATTCCTCCTCGAAAGTGGTCATTCTTTCCTGTTTTGGAAATTTCCACTTCAGTTTCTGTAACAGGAGGTTTCTGGTCCAGACTTTCTCCCATGGGTCAGATCTGCCGGTACTTCCCTGCCCCCCCCCCCCCCCCCCCCCCCCCCGATGCAGACACTTAAATTAATTACATGCTGTTTGACCTATGTCTCAGGCACATTGCTAGCTAGCTCTTTTGTATTAATTCAACCCATTTCCATTAATCTTTCCTGCCATGTGGCCTGTGGCTCACCTATTATTTCCTTACATCTTGATTCTTGGGCAGCTGGATTGTGTCTCTTTGACTCCACCCTCCTTCTCCTACCTATGCTCCATTTCCCCACCTACTCCTACGGTGCCTGCCATGGCCAAAATAGTCCTTTATTCACAGCATATAGACATCCCACATCACTTCTCCTTTTCTGTCTAATCAAAAAGGAAGATTTCAATTTCAACATAGCAAAATTACATATAACAAAATAGCTATAAAGCAAGAATTATAGTTATAATATCTAGTCTATTTGTATTTAACAAAATTAAAGAAAACATTCTATCATCTACTTTATCCTTGTGAATCTAAAGTTTTATATCTAATATACCTTTTAAAAATAACTAAGGAAAACTAATAATTATCTAATCTTCAGCTACATCAAAGACCACAGAAGGATATAATATTACTTGAGTAAACAGGATGTGCAGACAACTTCCAAAATCTAGAAATGACAGAGATGACACCTATCTGCCTGGACAGTTACCTTAAGTTCCTTTGTAACATTGGGGCATCCATCTTCAATCTACAGGCCCAGAGTCTCTGGCATACCTTTCAGTGAAGCAGGAAATCTCAAGGACCAGTCTCCCCACTCTGCCATAGTTTATCAGTTGCTTCCCCTTATGTCCTGAAGGATGTAAAGCTATTTACCACCCCAACTCTGGGGAATCTTAGGGTCCACACTATCAAATAGAGCACCACCTGCTGCTGACTCCACTTAAGCATTTGGCAGCAGGGTCTCTTAAAGAGCCACACAGTTTTTGCTGCTAACGCTGAGTCAGGAAGCTGCTCTTAAAGGAGCTGCCTGCTTGACTGCCAGCAAACAGGGTACATCCAAGAAAATGCTGCTACTAAGAAGCTGTCTTTCACTCTGTTCTCTTTTTGTTCAATATAAACAGAAACCTTAAATCAATCACATGCAGCTTGTTTATACCAAGTCTTCTGTGAGAATTCAGGAACCAGCCATGTTCCAGCTTATGCTGCCTGAAGCAAGTCTGCCACCATTTTGTCCGTGGCCCAAATACCATGCCATCCATCTCTGTACCAGGATCCACTTCAGAGATACAACTTGGAAGCCACTTTTGGCTCCATTTCTGTTTTCTAGAACACGTTTTAAGCTTTCTCAGACTTTATGTAGGTGTTTGGCCTACGTTGGGCATCATTTGTAGTATTAGGTTTCTGGCCTGTCCGGTCTGTAGTCCAGATCCTCAGACCTGCAGTCCCACAGAAACACATAGACACTTGTATTAGTTGTATGCTGATGAGCCTATGGCTCTGGCATATTGCTAGCTAGCTCTTGCTCTTAAACTAACCCATGATTCTTATCCTGTTCAGCCATGTGGTTCAGTATCTTTTCTCAGAACAGCATAGTTGTCCTCTGCATCTGCTGGCTTCTCTGGCATCTCTGTTCTGCTTTTCCTGTTCCCAGAGTTTTCTGGTAACCCCATCCACACTTCCTGTCTGCCTTCAGCCAACCACCGTTTTTATTAAACCAGTAGCCGGGACCATTGTTTACAATGGAACAGAACACAATCCTACTACAAGTTTCATTACTACGGAAAACACTATTGTTCTCAGAGTTAGTGCTGCACACTTTGGCATTTGGTTAAGCACAGGGTGAATCCAGCAGCCGCTCCTGTCAGTTTTTGTTGCTTCACATAGGCTTCACCTTCCCAGCAACACACTCCTTGAAGCTTCAGGAAAACTCCTTTATATTTTGTCTGTGATACATGTCAGAGTCTCACATATAGTGAACATTTATTTACTTTGTTTTTAAGACATGGTATCATTAAGTAGCCAGGCCAACCTCAAAACCTCCTGGGGACACTGGCACTTGCATCATTTAGTTATTGAATTCATGGCAGTATGTGAGGGTAAAACTCAACTGCTCTAAATAATTGTCTGTTTTCTTTCTCTCTGCAGTTTGGAGGAGCTCTTCCTGTGCCTTAATGACTATGAAACAGTGTCTTGTCCCTCTGTTTGCTGTCATTCCCTTAAGCTCCTACACATAACAGACAATAACCTCCAAGACTGGACTGAAATCCGAAAGCTTGGTGTAATGTTTCCTTCACTGGATACCCTGGTCCTGGCCAACAATCACTTGAATGCTATCGAGGAGCCTGCTGACTCCCTGGCTAGGTTGTTCCCTAATCTGCGATCCATCAGCCTCCACAAGTCAGGTGAGGCGCAGGCTTGCTCTTGTTCTGTGTCAGACTGCTCAAGTTTATGATGGAATATAATAAAAACGTGTTTTATTCATAGTCATACAGGTAACGGTGGGTTTCCAGTTACCTGCGATCCACTACATTTAGAACATCATTTTCTTTATAAGTACTCCATAAGTCCTAAGGAGCATAGAATTAGATACATAATTTATATATTCTACGTTAAAAAGGTTATGTTACAAAGAAGTAAAATGAAATTGATCATTTAGTCATTAAAATACAGAGAAAAAATTATAAGCCATATCATTTTACCTAGGTTCAGGTTAAGGAATCCTAGTCTTTTTAAATAATCATCTATACATTCTTGATTATTACTTTATTGCTATTGTACTCTATATATTACAAGAATGAATATGTTTTAATGATGTTTATTTAAGAGCAGCTTTAGGTTTACAGCAAACTTAAATAGAAAGAACAGATGGTTCTCATGTATATAGAAACTGCCCCCACTTTCTACCTCCAACTTCAACTGGTATGTTTGTAACCTGTCTATTAGTGAACTGTTTCTGACCTCTCATGCATCTGAGAGTCAATAGTTTCTCTTAGGGCATTGAGAAATGAGCAGAACACATCTTCCATGTGGTATTTAGAGATCAGCTCTGTGTGCCACCAGTGCCCCATGGTCCGCTTGGTTGCCCCTCTAACAGTGTAATGTTCCAATCCTGTTGTCTCTGCCTTTGCCACAGGGTCACACCATGTGGAGCTTCTGTAAATCCATTTCTTTCACTTCAT
The DNA here is from genome assembly GCA_033318265.1 of Phyllotis vaccarum. Classification (NCBI taxonomy): domain Eukaryota; kingdom Metazoa; phylum Chordata; class Mammalia; order Rodentia; family Cricetidae; genus Phyllotis; species Phyllotis vaccarum. Next base: position 88,946,398 of record JARWLC010000012.1, read on the forward strand.
AATTGACATTAAAGCCCCTCGTGCTTTTTATGGTTTGAGAGGTGCTTTCTTCTCAGCCCAAATGATACTCCATTTTCTAGTGCCACAGTTTACCCATTATCTACTGAGGGGCTTTGATTTACCTTCATGTTTGAACAGCTATAAGTAAAGTTTCAACCATCTGTGCAGATTTTCAGGCTTACATAAGCTTTCAATTTATTTAGGTAAATAATAAGGGTACAATGGCTGAGTCATATAGTAAGATTGTAATTAGCTTTGTAAGAAGCCCTAAACCTTCAAAGTAGCTGCTCCATTTTCCATTCCCACCAGCTGTGAATGAGGGATGTGTTGCCCCACAAGCTTGACAGCATTGGATGATGGCAGTGGTGTATACTTTCACAACAAATCAGTGTCGTGAATTTGAAGTTCCCTATGTAACAAAAGGAAGTCTTTCTCTCTGCATACTTGCTGTCTGTTGTCACCTGTGAAAAGGTGTCTGTTCAGGGACTTTTGCACTTGTAGTTGTGGTTAGGTTTTAGTTGGATTGTAAGTTGGTTGGGTTGTGAAATACTGTTCTTGGGAAGATGAGAGCAAACACCCCAGATAAGAAACTGACAAAAGTCCAAATACCAGATACCAGCAAAGTCCAACCTGATGTACCAGTGAGTTTTATTGGGGGTTATTTATAGAAACACGGGCAAGGGATTCCTTATAGCTGCAGAAATGACAAAATGACAGTTGTATTACCAAAGCCCACCCAGCTCAAGTAACAGTTCACAAAGCTGGGAAACTGGAGCATGCAGCTCAACAAGTTGGAGGGTGTCCTTGTCTAATGGATAGATTGACCTTTGTTTTTCTAGGCCATTTGTCTAGTGTTTACATTTTCTAGGCACTTGGGCTTGTCTGCCATTGATTCTCAGCAGTCTTGGAGAGGAAGGGGCCTAGTGAATCTGGTCAGTTTCAGGAACTTCTTGAAGCTATCTTAAGTTGTTTATTCCCAATCTTAGGAGCTTCCTTGTAGTATTTAAGTCCCCTTAGAATGGTCCTGTTGTTTCACCTCCCTATAAACATCCTGTCTTAAATATTTTCCTTAAAGCTAGAAGACTTGAGTCTGGAGCAAACTGCTACAGCAGTTTCAACTATTAGTTGGGTTGTAAACTGGATTTTTGTTGAGTTGTTAGTTTGATAGCTGAGTTAATGTCAGACAGTAGTTGGGTTGTTAGGGTGTAGTTGTTTTCAGTGCTGTAGATTGAGCCTAGGGTCCTGTCTTTTGTATTCCTTTCCATGTTTTTACTTTTGATTTTGAGGCAAGGCTTCACTAATGTGAGTAAGCTAGTCCCGAGCCTATGACCCTCCTGCTTCAGATCCTTGAGTAGCTGGGATAATAGACTGGTTTTGCTAGAGCCAGCTTATTGAGTTTTACAAGTTCTTAAATCTTTCCACCAATGGATTTTTATTAAATGTGTCTTTTACAAAAAAACTTTATCCCAATCTGACTTTTACTCTTATACTTTTAACCTAGCTTTCATCCTATTTCCAAAAACAACTACATACTTAAAAATAACTAGATAAACTTAGTTCAATTTACCATAGAAATTATGAGTAGGAAATGTGTTATTTTGTGTGTTGGGGTGGTGTGCAGGCACATGCACACACATGGCACACATGGAGGTCTCAGGGGACTGGCAGAAGTCAGCTTTCTCCTTTTACCATGAAGGTCCTCAGGAACTGAACTCAGTGCCCTTGTCTGCTTAGCCGTTTCACTGGCCCCTAGAAACGCATTTTAAAAGTCAGTATTTTGCACATGGAAGCTTTATTATGTCACAGTTTAACACCGCTGACAAAACTCTCGGCATCTAGGTAGGGACAAGGACGCTGTGACTTGGGATTGTTATGTGCCAGAATCCTCATGTTCTCCCTTGCTGAAGATCACTGAAAATACAAAACAGTTATGGTCTCTGAAATGGATTTCCCATGTTGTAAAAGTGGCTGCTTAGTCTCATAGGATGTTGCATGTGTGAAACCCTGTTTGACTTGGAAGTCAAGTATTGGCTTGGTGATAAACTTCCCCACAGCCAGAGAGAGATTACATTTTAGAACTAAGCATCTTCACCTGACTGTGCTTTTCCTTGCTTCAGGGTTTGGGATTATTGTGTATTGCATGAATTCTATATTTGGTATTATTAATAAAAAAACCCGGAACCAGATATTGGGGAGAAGCTGAAATATCAAAGAGACAGAGAAACAAGCCACAGCCACTTTTCCCTTGGCCAGTTCCTCAGGCAGAAAGGGTAGCTCCTGTCTTCCCAGATCTTCAGCCTGACTGAATCTGAGTACTAGGCTGACAGGGAAGCTGGTTGAACTCCTGCTTCTTCCTCTTTCTTCCCTCAACCGGCTACCTCACTTTCTGGTTCAACTTTCCTAGTGCCTGGATTAAAGGTGAGTGCCACCACTGCCTGGCTCTGTTTGGCCTTGAACTCCACAGAGATCCAGATTGATTTAATCCAAGTGCTGGGATTAAAGGTCAGCACTCTCTGACCTTCATGGCTTGGCTCTCTGGGTGGCTCTGTCCTCTGGTATTTCAGGTTGTTTTTATTAAATGTCCAATGTGTCTTCACAGTTGTGCTTATGGGTTGGCTTTGTTTTGACAGCGATTTTGAACATGAAAATAATAAGCCTTAGTTTTGGTTCCCCTGCTCTTGACACAGTTTAGAACATGATAGGGGAAAGTTTGTATGCCACCATTGCCTCAGACTGTAACAATCCAGAGAATGCATTTAAATAAAAAGAAGTTGGTCTAGTCACTCTAGAAAAATCACAGCATGCACCCTGTTTGCTGAAGCCCTTGTGGAAGGGGAGACAGAAGGATGTTGGAGAATCCCACCCACCTTCTCTGCCCTTCAGCACTGAGCTCACAAAAATAGTAAGGGGGTTTGTTTATTGGTTTTGTTGCTTTAGGCAGCTCCCGCCATCCTGCCCAGTTGGCCTTGAACTCCAAATCCTGCTGCCTTAGCTTCTTAGCAGATAAGAATCTAGACATGCAGCACTAAGCCTGTTTCCTTGGGAAGTGACTTGAGAGTTTAACCATAGCCCTGTATCTTTGGGAAGGGACCAGCATCTGGCTGGCTGTTTTCATCTCAGCGTTTCAGGAATTGCTAGGTAACTGCTTGGCTGTCTTTATCGTTTTCCTTTTGTTCTTTTCTGCGTTTACTTAAATAATATCTTTTCCCCCCAATTAGGTTTGCAATCCTGGGAAGACATTGACAAATTAAATTCCTTCCCCAAGCTTGAAGAAGTGAGATTGCTAGGGATTCCTCTTCTCCAGCCATATACCACCGAGGAGCGCAGGAAGCTGGTGGTGGCCAGGTGTGTTGTCCTGCTCCCTTCTGCTTCCTTCTGAGGCCATAAAGGGCGGGTCGTCCCACCCCCTCAGCAGCCTATGCTTGAGCTGCTTCTGTAGAGCTTGGGCCTTGTTAAGAAGGGATGTAATGTCATGAGCAAGACCTATAGCTGTCCTGCTGGGGAAACTGGGGGGAAATTTCCTTGTAATGTATGTTTTGTTTGTTTTTAAATGCCTAGAATATTTGAAAGCCTGTTTTGGGTGATGCAGAGACAGTCTATTGATGGAGAATCATGTGATGCAGGTGTCCTCATTTCCTCTAACGTAGTGATCATGTAAAGTGCAGCTATACCTGGAATGGAGCCATCTCAGCAGTATCTTCTTGGGTATTTGTTTGTTGACTTAAGAAGGCCAGCTGTCACTGTGGTCCTGCCCTCCCTGTCTCTGATGCTTCCTCTGCACACTGCTGCAGCTTCCCACCAGTGTGTATGCTTGTATGACCCTTTAGCAAAAAGAAGATTCTGGCCAAAATGAAAAGCCCCAGGGCTTTGCTTTGCTCTCTGCATGCACTCTGCATGGAACTCTTGAAGGACGGGCCATAAGCTTTGGAGTTTCTGCAGAAGAGTGCCCCTATAAACATAGTATTGATCTTTCTACCCAGCTAATGCCTAGCTCTCCACTGCCATGCCAGTATTTCTTACCACAGTCAGAGGGCTCACTGTTCTCTTGTGGGGAAGCCAAAGTCTCACGGTAGGCAGGCTTTAGGCTTTATGTTTTTCACAGTTTTTTTTTTTTTTTTTTTTTTTTTTTTTACAAGCATAAGATGGTTTGTGAGTTATATATTTATATTATATGAACTACACTTAGAGCTTGTGCTATTTAACATGGCAGCTGCCAGCCTGGATGCTCTGAGCACTTGAAGTAATGCCTTGGCTAATGTGAAATATAAAACAGACACTGGCTTCCCCTAGTTTATATGAGTAAGAGACTGTAAAGGAGCTTATGAGTTCATTTTTAACACATTGGTTACATGTGGAAATGCTCACGTTCTGGTTATATTGGATTAAATAAAATACATTTTTACAATTTTACCTCTTTTTGCTTTTTAAAATGGAGCTGAAGAAATAGTCCAGTGGTTAAGTGGCTGCTGTTCTTCCAAGGATCTGAGTTTGGTCCCTAGTACCCATGTCAGATGGTGTACAGCCACCTGTAACTCCAGCTCCAGGGGGTCTCTTACCCTATTTGGGCCTCTGTAGACACCTGGACATGTGAGTACATATACAAACACAGACACATCTACATGAAAAAAAGAATAAAAAGCAATTTTAAAGTGGGGCTACTAGCTACTTCAAATCCATAACTGGACTGCATTCTATCCGCCTAAGTTGGACAGTGTAAGGTAGATTTGTACCTGAATTGTTAGGTTTGGAACTGAAGATCAGCGTCACATCCAGAAATGCAGCCCTCCTTATTTTGTCCTTTTGATGACGTCACTGTGTCAGTCTTCACACAGGAGCAAAGCCCAACTTCTGTGTTCTCAATAACGATGACCAATTGTTTTATTTACAGTTCCTTAAGAATGTCTTTATTTGGTTTTAACTTATAGACTACCCTCTGTTTCCAAACTCAATGGCAGCGTTGTCACCGATGGAGAGCGAGAAGATTCTGAGAGGTTTTTTATCCGGTACTATGTGGACGTCCCACAGGAGGAAGTACCATTCAGGTAGAGTGCTCCTAGCAGGCTGAGGTCTGACCTTAGAGGACTTGGGAAGTTGGTTTAAAGAGAAAAGGAAAGCATAAAAGCAGACACAAATGACCCTTTCACAGGGGTCACATATCAGATATTTACATTACGATTCATGCAGTGGCAAAGTTAGAGTATGAAGTAGCAATGAAATAACCTTATGGTTGGGGTCAGCATGAGGGATTGTGTTAAAGGGTTGCAGCATCAGGAAGGCCGAGAGCCACTGCCATAGGACATTCTCTCTAGTCCTCTGTGCACAACTGGCTGACACCTGTCTCCCACTCTAGGCTTTTTGTCACCAGTCTCTCCTCTCAGCACATTTTCATCTACCTCAAGCTAGGTCCTTCTTTCTGTTGTTTTTGCTTTGGGTGTGCTGGATTCTGCAGGTGTGCAGCTTGGCAAGTGAGGAGGACACTGGAATATAGACTCTTGAAGGGTTGAGTTAGAGCAGCTGCATAGAAAGAAGAATGCTGGGTTAGCCTTGTCTCAGTTTGGGAAGGATAGACCAGCTAGTGTGAAGTCGTATCTTTAGTACTCCACAGACAAAAGATGCATTTCACCAAATACAAAAGAAAAGTTCACCCTGAAAACAGGTTTCCAGGTGAATAAAACTGGAGGGGAGGGGCTGGAGAGATGGCCGGCTTGGTAGTTTAGAGCATGTGTTCTTGCAGAGGACTTGGGACCATTTCAGCACTCACATGGCTCACAGCCACTCATAATTCCAGTTCCAGGGAATCTACCTTACTCTTCTGACTTCCTAAGGCACCAGGAATGCATGTGGCACATAACATACACGTAAGCAAAATACTCATGCATATATGTTACAGGATATTTAATAGCATGTGAGCTCCGGGACTATTAAAAGTTAACCTTGGATCAAGGAGCAGAGCCAGCAACTAGTTGGCAAGAATTAGTGAGAGAGAGTATGGCGGACTCAGGAATACAGGTAGAGAGATGCATAGGAAGGGAGAAGGAGGGACTTAAGAGATTCAGAAAGGTTTTTGCTTTGGGAAGAGTGGAGAGATGCTGCTTTTGCCTGGTCTGCCAAAAAGAAAGGTCAGTCTGCTGGTTGCTTCTGTAATCTAGCAGGCTTGGACTCCGACATCTGACCCCCAAGTCATTATTGATAAAGAGAACAATAGAGACTTAGTTTAAACCTACATTTGGTGGCCATGGCCAAGCCGGTGACCATGCTAGCAGGACTGGAAATCCCACCAGGCCTCAAGGATCTGACCCTGGGGCCGCAGAGTGCAGAAGGTAGTTAAAATATCAGTAGATTCAGGTGCAGCCACTACGTTAACAGAAAACACAACAAATAAAATAAATATTGAAAAAGGAAGGAAGAACAGGAAAGAAAAGGCTGGCTAGGAGAGGGCTCAATGGATGAAAACACTTGCTAAGAAGGTATGGGGAAGCTAAAGTCAGATACAGAGTCTGACAGACAGCTTAGCCTCTGGGGAAATGGGAGAGAAGGCAGGAGAATCTGAAGCTCCGGCTAGCTTGATGTGCACAGTGGAAAAACAGCACTAAGACCCTGTCTCCGATGAGGTGGAAGGTGACACCTGACACATGAGGCTGTCCTCTGACCTCTATATGTAAACCGAGGCACATGTGCACCCACATGCACATCCACAAATGCAAACACATGCAAGAAAGGAAAGAGGAAAGAAGCCGTCCTTTAAATATTAAAAAGAAAAAATAGAAGTAGTTGGCATAGTGCATATACCTGTAATCCCAGACCTCAGGAAGTAGAAGAGATAATAGGACCAGTTCAGTGATAGCTGTGGCTATGTAGAGAAAGAGGAGGAGGAGCAGGAGAAAGAAGTAAGAAGTAGAGGTAGTAGTTGTTTGTGGCTTACTTCTGTAATCCTAGCATTAAAGTCCAGTAGCAGAATTGGGAGTTCAGGGCTATCCTTGGATACATAGTCTGAGGTTAGTAAGGGTAAAATGTCTTAAGAAAAAAAAAAAAGCACAGAACAGAAACCTTTCTATGAACAGTCACACCAGAATGGCAGAACAGCTACAAAAACTTCAGGAGTGAAGAAATGAGCCCCTACTAGATCCGGAGTTCAACTGAGCAAGGTGCACATTCAGGATAGATGTCAGTCAGGCCAGTTAGTTGAACCTTGTGTCTACAAATACTCATGATTCTGGTCCATTCTTCCTGGATAGACATGTTTACTCAAATGAATTAATATTTATAGACAAACATTGTGACGTAAAGTGGAGGACATTTCATAGAGCTATAGGTTTGCATAAAGATACTTTTTGTGGTTATTTAGAAATATTTAAACTAATGAGTACTTAAAATATTAGAGAAATTAAAGGTTCTTAAGATTCTTTAACTCAGAACAGCCAGATGGGAGATTTTTATTATGCCTTTTAATAAACATAAGACTTTAAACGAAATGAAAAAAAAAAAAAGTGGGTTTAAAAAGTGGTCCATGGCTGGTAAGGTGGCTTATTAGGTAGGGAGTTAATGGTGCTCACTGCTGAGCCTGATGATGGGAGTCTGAGCCACAGTGTGAAAGGAAAACCCAGTCCTGCACACACGGCATGAACACCAATTGGTGCACCGGTGCTCTTATATGCATGTGCACACCACACACACACACAGGAGCACACAGAGACACACATACACACACACACACATAGAGCACACACACAGGAACACACACAGAAAATAAATAGATCTTAAAATATGGTCCGGTATCTATTTTCATTTGGCTGACTTACTAATACCTGTAGATACAGCTGTATAGGTACAGACTGACAAACAGGGATAGAATGGTTTTCTGTCCCTAATGGTGTAATTATTTTGAAGTGCATTTATTCCTCTGTAATAGTGTTAAAGAAAGAAAGTCAGAGAAATCAACCTTGATTAGCTTTAATCAGCAGAGAAATGCATTATAGGGATATTGGGAAGAATTGTTAGGCGGGAATCAAGAAAGGCTCTGACAGCCACGGTTTCAGCTGTTTGCTGTGGGTGCCAGGCACTGCCTCTGACACCTGCAGCCGTGTCATTGGTCACTTAAAACTCGCTATATTCCTACTATGTGACTAGTGGCAGTGTAGAGCTAGCCAGTGAGAATGACCAAGCTCCTCCTTGTGTGGCTCCCATCCTGATCAGGGCTTTCATTGGCTTTCACTTTGACCCCAGGCTGACCTAGAATTTAGGCCCCCTTGTCTCTGCCTCCTAAGTATGTGGAGCACAGATGTGACCTTGTTTTAACCACCATATTTCTTTCTCAGCATTTTCTTGACTGCTTTTGAGAAATACTGAAACATCAGATTTTGATCATTCATTTTGCTTTTCTATTGGACAATGCTGAGGATGGAACCCAGGTTTGCTCTGAGCTACATCCCCAGCATCCTGATCTTCACACTTTCCCCAGAAGAAGCCATTCACCAAAAGTCACAGCTTACTTCTTAATCTTTCCAACATTCGCATATTACTTTCCCCAATTGTAAGATGGTGTTCTTGTACATCTTTAATGTGGTCCTTGTGCAAATGGAAATATGTTTCTGGGAAGCCCGGGTCTTATGGACTACTGTGTTTAGTGCTAATTCTCAGACCTTTAGGTGGTATCCATATTATTTTTACTTTTCTATCATGATACCTGTTGACTCAATAATGAAGTTAGCCACTCTAGTATACCTTTTACAGAATGATGGAAAATGAGAAGGAAAAGGAAAATAAATAAAACTTGTAAATATATACATGGACATAACAATGAACCAAATGTAAATGTGGATTGATACTGTCATTTTATACACTGATCCTAGGGCCACGGTTGGCATCCACTGCCTTCTTCCGTTGCCTCCACCCCCCACCTCTATTTGCTTAAAGGTCTCTGACTTCAGAGAGTACAGTTGGGGCCAGCTGTTTCTGAAGAGTCTGCACTCTTACTAGTTTATACATCTGTGCTTTCTTGTCTTGGAATTTCTCCCCCTAGACCTGGTAGCACAGGGAAATGCTAAAGAGAGCCTCTGGATTCCATCCACACCTAAATGCGACTCCTTTTTTTCCCTGACACTTAATCACCTGTCTCGGCTGACATTTTTACAAAGTGCTTTGGGCAATACGTTTGGCCTGGCATTGTGTAGGCATAGAATGAGTAGCTGTGAGGTGCAGTTACAGGAGGATGCTAGAGGGCTAAGTTCTGAAACTTAGTAAAGCTTGTGATGTAGAAGCTGTTTGGATGGACTCGCGGTCTGTCATGCTCTCTGCTGGCAGCTTTGGAGTTGCAAACTGACTCTGACCCATGAAAAACTGCGTTATTTTTGACCCAAGGGAAAAGGTCAGTGGATGTAAGGAGAGTCACCATCACCGAGTCTCTGGGACACTGTTTGTGGTTCTCAGGAAAAGGAAATACTGTTGCTCTCAGTTTACTGCTGCATTTGAGCAAGGTTTATGGGCTCCTTAGAGTGACCCTAAAGACTCACTATTACAAATGATTCACAGACTGGTAACTTAATGCCGTCATTTATTTTAAAGTAGGTGTGTGTGTACGCCTGTGAGTATGGAGGCCTGAGACTGACATCTGCTGTCTTCTTCAGTTGCTCTCCACTTTATTTTTGGAGACAAGGTCTCTCCCTGAAGCTGATGCTCGATGATTTAGTTGGACGAACTTGCCAGCAAGTTGGAGGAACCATCCTGTCTCAGAGATTATAGGTGTGTGGTACCCTGACATTTTACATTGGTGTTGTGGATCTGAACTCAGGTTGCAGGCACTATACTGACTGAGCTCTCTCTCCAGCCCTTGACACAAACTGTTTAATGACTGTTCCTTTCTTCTTTCCCACCTCTTTATCTCATCATGCCTACTTTGCCTCTACTAGTACATAGAGACCACTACTCTGTCCTTCAAATGGAAGCAGGTAGACGAATTTCAGTCTTCTTCCCGCATCTCTGGCCTTAGGAGGCTTGTCCAGGGATGTGGGTGTTCCTCTTATACTTTCAAGGCTTGCTGTAAGAAGTATTTTCTGGATTTTTCTAAGGTTTCATGACTAGAAGGTCGGTGTGGGTGACATGATCACTTGTGTTATCCTCATGTCCCTCGCGGTTTTGAGTTCTTGCACACTTATATTTGGCATCTCAGATTCCTTTAGCTGGACACACACTGTAACTGCTCTCAGCTGTTAATGGGGCCAATCAGACTTGAGATATTTTGGCAAGTTGTATGCCAACAGAGCCCTCAGGCTCTATTTGTATATTTACAGTCAATATGGTCTATCTTCTCAGTGACCTGAGTTGTGTTTTGTGATTACTGTCTCTGAATGTGCCCTGATATATATATATATGGGGGGAGGGGAATTAGTATACACTTATAAGGAGATTTTAGATAAGCAGACTCATTAAGTGTGGAAGGGCTACCCAGTTAGCAGAGGTGTTCAGAGCCTTCAAAACCTTCACTCTGGTCCTCTCTTGCCTTGTGTTCTAAAGAAATTTTACTTTTTAATTTTTTTTAAATCATGTGTAGGTATTTATGTGGATCTGTATGTGGGTCTGTGAATGTGAGTGTGGGTTCTGGTGGAGGCCAGAGGTGTTAGCTACCCCTAGAGCTGGAGGTATGGGTTACTTTGGGCCACCCAGTGCTAGTGCTAGGGACTGCACACTGGTCCCTTGCAAGAGCAACCTGCTCTTAGCTTCTGAGCCATCTCTCCAGCTCTCTTTCTCCTTTCTCTGGTCATTGCCTCAGCTCCCCTGTGGCCATTTGATCACTACAGACTTTACTCTCTTGCAGTTAAGAAGCAAGGATATAAACTCTTGTGTGTTTTTATGGCTGCATTAGCTGTTTTGTTAGAAAAATAAAGGCACTCTTTTCAGAAGGACAGGAATGGGATCTTACTATAGCCCAGGCTAGCCTCAAGCTCCTGCTATTGATTTAAATTAGTTTTTATTTAGGTATGTCAGATGGTGAGTTGTGTGGGTGCCTGTGGAGGCCAGAGGGCTCCTCCATTCCCTGAAGCTGGAGTTAACAGGTGGTTTGTGAGTTGCCCAGCAAGGGTGCTGGGAGCCAAAATCTGGTCCTCTGGAAAAGCAGGGAACATTCTTAACCCCTGAATCACCTCTCCAGCCTGTAGCCGTGAATTCTTGATGCTCCTTCCCCAGCCCTGTAAGGGTTGGCATAGCAGCCGTGCACCACTGTGCCTCACTAGTTGTATTTTTAGTAGTACCTGCATTTCGGTCTTCTCCCTGGGCATAGTTTATGGGCATTTCCCCTAATGTCCTTTATTTAAGCCCATAAGCTAGCAGGTGCTGTGCCTCAAGGCCTTGAATTCATAAGTTCCTCATACTTGGCAGCTCTGTCAGTCACCCCAGCCCTGCACATGACCATGGATGATAATTAGTCCTTTCTGTTCTCCACAGGGAGGATTTGAGACATTTCAGAATGTCTCTAGGAACAATGATATGATAGCCGCTGACCCTTCCTAGGCGGAAACCAAGCACAGATTGCCCTTCATTACTTGAGATTCTATTGCTTGTAATCCATCTACTCCCTGCTACTGATTTCTTAGTGCAAACATGGAATCAACTCTGGACAAGTTAAGTCGGGTAGGAATTTAGTAAGAGAATAGTGGATGCTGTTTGGCTCACACAATTGACAAGAAGATTAGAGAATTATACTGGGGTTGTATAAGTGGAACACAAGGCCCAGCCAGGATTTATATATATATGACTAACATGCTTCTGACGGTGAAGGTTGGACAGACCTCAGCAGCTGGCATGCCACCATTGCCATCAGACCTTTGTAGCCCTCCCTGTGAGTCTTCAGATCTACATCTGCTGCCAGCGATCTCTAAAGGACTAGAGGTGACTCAGCAGCTAAGAGTGTTTTGCATTCTTCCAGACTCAACCTTGGTTCCCAGCATCATGTGGCAGCTCCCAACTGTCTGGAACTCCAGTTCCAGGGGACTTGATGCCCTCTTGTGACTTCTCTGGGCTACTGCACACGTGATGGGCACAGAGGTATACAAACACATAAAATAGCACACACAGGCAATATCTTTGCCTAGTACTTCATGTTCAAAATGACAGGCTTATGTCATTTCCTCTATTCTGGTTTTTTTAGGAAACAGAAAGAATGTCCTCTCTTTAGTGTGTGCTCTTCTTTTAGCTGCTTGTATCTTACGTGTTTTGACACAAACACATACACAGCCCTATCAAAAGCACATTCAGGTATAGATAGCCAAAGTCCACTACAATGCTTATTCTCTAGTAGTTTTCATATAAATCTCCTGGTGGATTTATTCAGCAAATATTTTTGAGCTCTTATGATATGCCAGAACCATTTAAAAACCAACTCTAGTGGCTCATAAGATGGCACATGAGGTAAAGGTGTTTGCCACCAAACCTGACAACATGAGTTCCAACTATGGTCCTCACTGGTGAGAAAAGAAAACTGCCTCCTGAAATTGCCTTTTCCTCCACATGTGCCATGGCACCCATACCCACAAAATAAATGAAGGCAATACAACTTTAAAAGTACCTGTAATGGCATTTATGCTTGACAACCAGAGGAAGCGATAGATAAGACAACAATGTATAGTATCTGTATACTAACAGGTGTAGTGTGTATAGTATGTTTACTGTGAATAGTAGTAGTGATACGTGAGCAGAGCGTTGGCACAGTACTCACCCTCTGCTCTTCCAGATGACATACATTACCTCTTCCTACAGTACTGATGAAGCACACATAGCCCTAGTCATCTTAGTACGTGGTGGAAGTGTGACTCCTTAGACAATATGGTGTTTGCACTGTCAGAAGGGCTTTTGTCTCCTGGAAAATGTATCCATTTGGTTTTTTGGGGGGTGAGGGACAAAAAAAAAAAACGTTTCTCTTCCTTTGAATAAATCTGCTGCTGCTAGTGGTTTTAAAATCAGTATCTAACTCAGTTTCCTGTGCCGACTTCCTCTCCGATCTCCTCTGGTAACTCTGTTTCCTATGCTGACTTCCTCTCTGGTCTTCTGTGGTAACTCTCTTCCCTGTACTGACTTCCTCTCTGGTCTCCTCTGGTAACTCTCTTCCCTGTACTGACTTCCTCTCTGGTCTCCTGTGGTAACTCTCTTCCCTGTACTGACTTCCTCTCTGGTCTCCTGTGGTAACTCTCTTCCCTGTACTGACTTCCTCTCTGGTCTCCTGTGGTAACTCTCTTCCCTGTACTGACTTCCTCTCTGGTCTCCTGTGGTAACTCTCTTCCCTGTACTGACTTCCTCTCTGGTCTCCTGTGGTAACTCTCTTCCCTGTACTGACTTCCTCTCTGGTCTCCTGTGGTAACTCTCTTCCCTGTACTGACTTCCTCTCTGGTCTCCTGTGGTAACTCTCTTCCCTGTACTGACTTCCTCTCTGGTCTCCTGTGGTAACTCTCTTCCCTGTACTGACTTCCTCTCTGGTCTCCTGTGGTAACTCTCTTCCCTGTACTGACTTCCTCTCTGGTCTCCTGTGGTAACTCTCTTCCCTGTACTGACTTCCTCTCTGGTCTCCTGTGGTAACTCTCTTCCCTGTACTGACTTCCTCTCTGGTCTCCTGTGGTAACTCTCTTCCCTGTACTGACTTCCTCTCTGGTCTCCTGTGGTAACTCTCTTCCCTGTACTGACTTCCTCTCTGGTCTCCTGTGGTAACTCTCTTCCCTGTACTGACTTCCTCTCTGGTCTCCTCTGGTAACTCTCTTCCCTGTACTGACTTCCTCTCTGGTCTCCTCTGGTAACTCTCTTCCCTGTACTCTGGCTTCCTCTCTGGTCTCCTGTGGTAACTCTCTTCCCTGTACTCTGGCTTCCACTACAGTCTCCCGTTTCAGTTCTCTGAAACCTCTCCTCTGGTTTTCCTGTCTCGTGTTAATTAGATATAAGTCACTCTGTTTAACTTAAACCTCAGGAGGAAAGAGACCCATGTTGTCTGTGAGTGATGCATGAAGGACCATGATGGTGAGCTGAGTTTCCTTAGGTAGCAGAGTTGCCTGGTGACTCAGTGGCTTTCCTCACATCTGTTTGGTTGAGATTGATCATCTTACCGATGAAACTCAACTATGGATGATTTACTGAGTCTGTTCCTACCTCAGAATAAAATGTTTAGGGCACTGAAGGGAGCCGTGTTGTGAGTGTGTCTTATAAGTGTAATTGCCTACAGGTGCTCAGTTGCCCTTTCATTACCCTCTCCTGCTGAGTGGGGCCTCCTTTGCTATGGCTGTTTGTGGTGAAAAACTGGCTAGCACGAAACTGAGCCATCAGACATAGGCTGCATGTTCACTGACTTCATGAAACAACCAAAGAAGAAAAGCTTCTGTTGTTGGTCCTTGAGCATCCCAGTGTTTGCTGGTCAATAGGCCCATTCTTTGAGAGCCTTCCTCTGTGTCTCGTCTCCCAGCACCTTGTCGGGCAGTGGTGTATTGTTTCACAGTAAATTGAGTGTGTGCTGCAGGTGGCTGGAAAGATGTCCTCCCCTGGCTGGTCGTGTTTCAGTTACTGGATTCTTCTGCCTTACCAGGAGAACTTCTAGGAATTGACTCTAGATCCTAGCTGGGGTTCAGGGAACAATCTTAATTCATTTACCGAATACTTGCTATAAATCAAGTGGCACTGGACCAGAAACTGGGGATACTGGACAAACAACAGTGTCTGGAGAGGCTTGCTTTAGGGCTAAGCTGGAGATACCTTTGCTTGGCTTGGTCCTGACCTCTAAGAGGTTAAGTTTTCCCAGACCTTTCTTCCTTAGGTTCTTCTTGCCTGCATTCACCCATTTCATACCATTAGACAGTCCTGCGGCTCTGGATGCCACCGCCTGTGTTGTCCTGACGACCACATTGACCTGCCCCTAAATTAGACTAGTGTTTTCAGTTATCTGTTAGGCATATCCTAGATGATGAAATGGAGTGTGCCAGACTCCTGATGTGTTCCCTCCCACAGCCAGCCCTCCTCCACCACATCTGCCCCTCCTCCCACACCCAGCCCTCCTCCACCACATCTGCCCCTCCTCCCACACCCAGCCCTCCTCCACCACATCTGCTCTGCCCCTCTGCCCACCCTCACTCCTCTTTTCCTGCCCTATGCTACTGGGGAGCTATAGAGTCACCCATGATTTTTTTCTTCTTAGCTTTTATCTAGAGCAGTGGTCCTCAACCTCCTTAATGCTGACCCTTTAACCCAGTTCCTGTGTTTGGTGACCTGCCCCAACTGTAAAGTTATTCTCATTGCTATTTCATAACTGTAATTTTGCTAGTTATTAATTGTAGTGTAAATATTTTGGAGATAAAGGTTTGCCAAAGGGGTTGCAACCCACAGGTTGAGAACTGTGCATCCAGACCATCTGGGTTCTTTTCCTTTTTAAGTTAGACTTTGACAAACTATCCTTAGATGGCTTGTGATTCCCATCTGTCCTGTTCTCTCATCCAAACTTTGACCTTGTCTCGCCCGTACTGTTAAATTACAACAGCCTGGTCACAAGCCAGGGAACCCGCTGGTTGAGAGAAACTCAAACCTATGTATATTTCAAAGGGCAGAAGCAGGAACTTGCTTGCTAGTGGCCAACACATCTTGTACCCTTTCGCCTCAGGCTCTGGCTCTCAGTTTGCAGTGCACCATGCAGGACACCTGTGTGGTTTTCCTTTGTACACCTGCAGTTCCCTTAACTTAATTAGATTTTGTCACCAACACCTGATTTACTTTGTATTGTCTGTCCCCTTGTAAGTTGGTCCCTCTGTCCCTCCCACACACTGCACTGTCAGCTGGGCAGAAGCGGCAGCATTTTCTGTTTCGTGCCTGTCTTTCTTCCCAGGACCTAGAACACTGCCTGGCAGTGCAGCAGCACTTAGAAGCCTGTGAGGAAGGAGACTAGGCCAGGAAAAACACCACCCTTTCCTAGAAAATATCCAAGTTAACCTGACGAAAGTGACAAGAATATTCTGGATGACATTTTCACATAAATAGTGAAAGGTAGAACTTGGGAAGTGCTGGGAGGGGGCACTGAAAATGGCTCTTTTCTTTACTGCCAGTAGGAAATTGCTGGAATTTTGATGTGTGTATATATCAAAGGGTAGGCCTGGGTTCTGGTTACAAGGAGGGGCTGAGAGAGACCTGGAGATTGAGTTAGTAACAGAGACTGTAGGAAAAGAGGCCATGTGCTGGACACCGCCTCGGGTTTTTATGGAGGATGCCCATGTTTGGCTGAATTCCAGAATTTAGTCTTCAGCAAACATATTGCACGGTTCTGCTTGTGTTCAGTTATCTATAGTGGAGATTCCCCTAGGGTATGGTATATAAACATCATTCAGGGAGCCAGGAGCCTCCACGCTGAGGGCTACAGCACATGTGTATTATTTTTATTTTGCCCTTTATCAGATGTCTGTCACACTGCCTCTGTTTACGTTTTCTCTTTATCTTGTGTTTGCTTCCTCTCCACCCCCTCTGAGAGATTGGATTTAAATTGCTTCTTTAGTGCATAGCCCTCTGCTGATTTTAAAGAGGGAAAAAGAACAAAAGGGGGACCTTTCTTTTGGATGTCAACATGTCCTGTATCTTTGAGGTGCATTGGCGTCTTGTTTTGAGCACAGTAGGGGGAAGTAAGTGAACTCTTTTGGGGTGTCTTTTCTGTAGTCTTTAAAATTTTATATTTTATCTGAGGAGTTGTAAGAGCCATTAGCTGCTAACTGCTGAACAGAGGAATGCTGATATCAGAACCTGCAGCAAGTCCAGGAAGGCACAGCTTTTTAGCTTTGCTTTGCTTCACAAACACCCCCCCCCAAAAAAAGCTGGTCCCTCCCTTTGTGTCCTGGGAAGGCTTCTTTCTGATGTCAAGGACTAGGTGGCCGGCTCCTCGAGGAGTGCTTACTTACTTGCAACCAATGGTATGCTTTGTGAAGTATGGAGGGTGTGCTTCCTTCCAGAGACTACTGGCTTTTCTTAGCCGAGCTGATTGTATCTGCCTGATTGTGAGACAGGGCAGCAGGCTGTATTTGGACACCACCCTGATGAAGGCCCATTTGTCTCCCATGCTGGAGGAATCCTAGCACACTGTGTCTGTTACCTCATATCCCTTCCACACAGAGGACCTGCTGTTGTGAAGAACATTCCTCCCCTGGACACGGGTCTCCTGGGGTTCTCTGCATTGCCAAGCTCCATCATCCTCTGTCAGGGCAGTGACACAGCACTGCTCAGGTTAGGCCAGGAGTCTGATGAGAGACAAAAGGGGCTTTCTCCTCCCGGCTCCTTGGAGACCCTCTGAAATGTTAGCTTTCCCGGTAGCTCTCAGGCTTTGTCATTCCAGTTACCCAGGACTTGGTTTTGACTTCTTGCCTCTGTCCCAGGCCTGCAGGAGGCAGCTGCTTCCTATCTTGATGGTAGTTATAGATGAGTATTCCAGTACACCTGTAAGGAGAGGCTGCAGAGTTCCCTGGTCTTTCAGACATTGTCTTTGTTCTCTGAACTTTAGCTTTGTCCAGAACAGGTAGCCACCTAAATCTTTTTGATGTTTTCATTTTGTTGTTATTTGTCTGTTTTGAGTGAAAAATAATATTGAAAAATACTAATGATAATAAAACACCCATTTTCCACCATTCAGACCTGATGGGGTTAATATTTCACATAATTTCTATTTTATTTTTAATTAAAAAGAAACATCATTACAGGAAAATAATGGTGTTCTTCTGTCTCCTCTCATCCTAGTCCTTAACTCCAAGAAGTAACCAGAGCAAGAATTTTTTTTAAAGATTTATATTATTTGTATGTGTGTGTGAGAGAGAGTGAGAGAGAGAGAGAGAGAGAGAGAGAGAGAGAGAGAGAGAGAGAGAGAGAGAGAGAGAGAGAGAGAGAGAGAGAGAGAGCAGGTGCCCAGGGAGGTCAGAAGAATCTGTCAGATGTGTGTGTGGCTGGGAGCTGTGTATTGTAGACACTAAGAACAGAACTCAAAGTCTCTGCAAAACTAGTAAGTGCTCCTAACTCGTGAGCCCGGCCCCTCTGTCAGTAATTTGATATGTATTTTTGATATCTCTTTTTAGAACCACCACCACGCATAAAGTAGTGTTTATTTTCCCGTGTCAATGAAGCATCTTCCCCTCGTCTGTAGCATTTCTACCTGGTCCTTTTCAGTTTGTATTTTGTTGGAAATAAGGTCCCCTCCCTCCCCTGTTGCTCTTCCCCCACCCTATCTCCCTCCCAGCTTCATGATACCATTTGTGTTACCTGGCAGTATGTGCATGGGGATAGGGCCACCCACCCGCTGGAGCACAGAAACCTACCCAAGGGGCAGAGGAGAGGGCTGCATCCCTGAAGAAAACTGATGCTCCCTCCTCCAGCGGCCAGTAGCTCCTCAGCTAGGGATGTCATTTGTGAGCCCTGCTTCTGCCCTTGATGCCTTGATGCAGTTTGCTTGGTTCGAGCCTGTGCTGGTTTTGCGCATGTGTCCATGTTTAGAGTGAATAAGTTTCTATTTGAAGGTCACTTAGGACATTCTCCTAAGTTTTGTGTGTGCATAGACTTTCACTTATATGGTATTGGTGTTTGTGTTGCCACACACAGGAAATGAAGGCTCCCTTTCCCTGCCATACTGACATGAATTCTGTGCTCTGTATGGTGTCTCTGTCCTATGTCTTGCTTTTATCCGTAGGTGGTTCTATTTCAGGACCCTGTTTTGGTCCATCGGTATATTTATCCATTTCTATACTATTATAACATCACAGAGTTACTCTGTCTTAGTTCCCAGCAATGATAAGCCCCTCCCCCACCATTGTTTTTCAAATTATTTTAGTTATTGTAGGGCTGTTTGTGTGCCTCATGGGCTTTAGAACCGAAGTTTCACCAAAACCCTGCCATAACTATATTCTGAGCACAGTGATTTTGTTGGTATATATGGGGAGAATTAGCATCCTGCCTCTCTGGCTGCTCTCTGTTAGCTGAGGAGCTCTCTGTAGAATGAGAACGGTTTGTGTCCTTTACACGTGCTTTCTGTTTCCTGCACAGTGTTTTAAGTTTTTTTCTAGGCATTTTATTAATTTTTGTCTCTCTTTAAAAGGAGATTCCTTTTTCCGTTTCTAGCTGGTTATTGCTGGTGAGTAGGAGGGCCACTTAAGGTTTGGCTGATCATCTGTCGTTCCTAACAGCATGTGGAGTAGTTCATATTTGCTTCCTTGGGGATTTCTCTTGTACATAGTTATTTCCTCAAGTAAGTTCTGTGCTGCTCATTTCTTTTGCTGTTGTGATATTTAAAATGATGGTGGGCTGGGATGTGGCTCAGATGGTAAACACTTGTGTCATGTGTGTGGTGGAGGCTCTGAGTTCAGTTCTTAAAACCACCCAAACGGAAAGGCTGTAAAAGAAGCTAACCAGTGATCCTCCTCATTTGAAGAGAATGTTTCCAGAGCTTCAGTGTGAAGCATTCTGATATGAAACTGGACTTTACTGAGCTGAGATAGTTTCATTCTTGTTTTCTAGGGTGTTTCTTCAGGTATTGAATAGCACCAGGCTTTATAGCATGTTCTTTTCACATTCTGATTAACATTTTCTTCCTTCAGTCTGAACTCTTAACAGTGTGTGTGTTTTGCTGAACATTTTTTGTATTCCAGTGTTGAGCTAGTTATGGGATAAGAAATACCCTTTATAAGCATGTAGGACTTAATTTTATGCTATTTGGAATGTTCTCATTTATTTTCAAATGTAAAATTGGCCTATGATAATTTTCTGCTATTTTGGGTTTTTAAATATTGTACTAGCATTAGAAAATGAGTTGGGCTAGTAAGTTTTTTATTTTTCTATTAAGTATTTCATTTTGTGGCAAGATTTTATACACATTATAGTACTCTTAATGATCTGTGTGATATCTATCTCAGTTTCTACACTGCTAATTTTCATCTTGATGGTCAATACTTCCACATGAAATCTGGTTTAAAAAGATTTAGGCTTGTAGCAAAAAGTACATTTTCTACTCACATGCTTAGTAGCTATGAAGTACAGAGTTCCCCAGGCAATCACTGGGAGGGATTTCCTGGCAAAATCCACTGCAGTTGTGTGCTAAATTTTTGGAGATGGTCACAAGACAGTTGATTCAGCGCTGCTGTATGTCTTCAGTGTCAACCATAGTGAGATCCTTGATGTGTGAAAAGCGGCTTTACCCTTGTTACCGCCTTTTACATCTCTAGTAGTGCTCACTCTTGTTTCCTTCTTTATCTTGGCGCATCCTAAGAAATGGTTAGCTTACATCTGGATCATATTACATTCTAAGAAATTTGGGTTGTGTTTATATATGTGTGTTTGATGTGTGCACATGTACAGGCCAGAGGACACTGCGTGTCCTACACTGTCACTTTCTGCCCTATTTCTTTTGAGACAGACTCTAATTTAGCCTGGAGCTGCTGGGCAGCTAGCCCTAAAGTTCCTGGGCCCCACCCTATATAGCTTTGAGGTTAGGCCAGCGTTTCATATGGATACTTCCCTCTGAACTGAGGCTGACATGCTTGCCTAGCAAGGACTCTTAGCCACTGAGGCATTTTTCTAGCTCTACATTATTCTTTTGTAAAATCAGATTTATTGCACTATAACTGACATGGAGTACATTTTTACCTTTTTTAGTGTATAGTTCTGAATTTGATAGTCACATTATACAACCTCTAACAACCAGAGTCTGAGATTCTCATCATCTCAGGAATCTCTCCTCCTCAGCTCTCCTCTGGAATCTATAGTCTGTAGCCCCTTTTAATTGAGGTATTTATTAGGATTAATTGTAGGTTCACATGCAGTTGTTGAAACAGTATGTGATACATAATAGCAGCCCTTCCCTGTAGTGGCAATGTCTTGCAGCACTGTAGTGCAGAGTCACAGTCACAATCATAACATTCACCGGGCCACTGGGCTTTTATTTAACCATCTGTAGAACACCTGCAAGAGCATCTGGATTTGATCCAAATTTGTGCATATGTGCATGTGCAGGCAGGAAAACCTATGTAAAAAGCTGAGTGTGATGGTGCACAGTGCTGATCCTAGGTCTGGAGAGGCTGGGTCGAGACTAGAGCATTGCTGTGGCTTGCTGTCCAGCCAGTGTTGCCTAATTGGAGAGCTCCCAGTCAGTGTGAGACCCTGTCCCTCAAGATTGTCCACTGGGCTCTATGATTACACATACGTGTGTGTACGTACACACACATCCATGGGGAAGACTGTTGGGATAATGCTGAGATGACTCAGGTTTGCTGTACAGCTGATCTTGTCTTCATATACACTAGACAGAGATGTATGTCTGAGTTAGTGGGTGGTATTTGTGATGGCAGTTAGGTCAACGCTATAAATAACACTAGAAACTGTTAATGGCTTTTTCTATATTTGTTCTGTCACTACTGCCAGGGATATTGGTGTCTCCAGCCCAGCTCTGTCCTCTGCCTCTCATGCACTTGGATCACAGCCCACTCAGCTTCACTGGCCCTTAGAGTTTTATCATGTTTACCAGTCAGTGGTAAAACGCCCATTTATACTTCCATTGTATCAGATACTGTTTCATTTATGGTAACACACATATACACATACACACACATACACACACATACACATATACACACACATACACATACATACATACACACATACACACACATACACATATACACACACATACACACACATACACACATATACACATACATACACACATATACACACATACACACATACACATATACACACACATACACATACACACATATACACATACACACACATACACACATATACACATACACACACATACACATATACACACACATACACATACACACATATACACATACACACACATACACACATATACACATACACACACATATACACATACATACACATACACACATACACATACACACACATACACATGTATACACATACATACACACATACACATACACACACACACACGTATACACATACATACACACATACACATATACACACATACACACATACACACACACACACATACACACATAACTTTGGCTTTCTTGAGCTCTGGTCTATGGAAATAACATTTCTATCCTGGATTATATGCCCTTGACTTTAACCTTGTCTATTAAACCCACTGCTTCTTTGAATTTGGAGAGAAATGCACTACAAGGTGAACTTAAGAATCCATTTTTATTATAGTTTTGATTATACTGGTAAATGTATGTAGATTAAAATAATTTTAACTACTGTCTGGTAGTTGTGTGAATTTCATCAATATATGAGTCACATTTTATCCATTCCTTGGTAATTTTAGCAACCTTGAGTTAAAGAAATCATGAATTGTCTGGGTGTGGTGTCACCTGCCTTTAATCCCATCACTAGGGAGGAAGAGGCAGAAAAGTTGTGAGTCCAAGGTCAGTCTATGGTCCTTAAATACCTTGTTTTTATAATGATACAAAAAAGCAAAAAGAGGATATTGGCAGCTGTGTTGTGTGTATGTGAAAGGTGAGAACAGTAGTTAATGTAAGGGGGTTAAGTTGAGGCCCTTGAGGAAGTCAGTTGGGAAGGTCTAGAGCTTAAGCTAATAAAGAAAATAAACCTTAGAATAGGAGGCTTTTGGACAGAGAGAAATCCAGTGTTGGGTCTATACACTTGTATGTGGCAGAATGAGAAATGAGCTACACTCCTGAAATTCCAGGATTCGGAAGCTGAGATGAGGCTCCGAAGCTCAAGACCATGTGGTCTATGTGATGAGACACTTCCAAAAATGGGAAAAAAATAAAGGAGCCATTGAAGAAAAATTGAAAGGGGAAATGTAGGAGTGAGAATTGAGTTTCTAGATAGTGCTCATTATTATAGCAAGTTGGAACTAAGAGCGGTGATGGCCTAGAACAGACTCGACTTCACAGGTTAGTGAACAGGCTCTAATTCCAATTCCATATCTGTAAAATATGTGATAGATGATCTGTAAGGTTCCTTCTGCCTCCAGCATTTGTTGCTCACGTGTTTGAATGAGAATATCAGTGACCTTAAAGCCGTCAGTAGAGTGAAAATCTGTCGTGGAACATAAGATTGCTTCTTCTCTGCTGTACTGTGGAATGGTACAATATCAGTGATGGAAGGTTTGTTGTAGTGGAGACTAGATGGGCTGGTCAGAAGATACTTGGAATATAGTTGTGAGTCCTATATGCCTTAGGAACAAAGTAAACTTAACAAATGGGCTACTGGGAATTTTTTATTGTTGTTTTACATGTTACATTTTTAAGGAGAGATCTTTACAGAGAATTTCTGAACACATAGTGCATGGCATCTTGCTTACTTATAAAGTAAGGCTTATAAATATTAAATACTTGTTAGTAGCCAGATGGAGAGAATTGGTTTTGAAGAATACTTAAGCATCAGTAACTGTTTCTGTTGTCTAAGACCATGGCTTTGTGAAGACATTGAGGTGTTGGGCAAAGCCCAGGTACCCCAATGCAGACATCGCTCAGCTTGGGTAGACTTCGTGTAACATATGAAATATCTAGACTAAAAGACCAGGAAGAAATTTGTTTCTAAAATTTGCCAGACTTTTATAAAATGAAGACAGTATGTCCTGGAGCCACCCTAAATTTATGCGAAGTCATAGCTACTTTAGAAGGGGTTTCATTCGGTGACTGATGTCCACACAAAATCTTTAGAAGAGTAGACTGTAGCTGCCTCCCTAGGCTTGCCTCTAGAATACCACAGTGTCCTCCAAGGGCACTGTTACCTCTGTAGTAAACCTGGTGGGGTTGGGGGCGCCTATCTCAAGGACTGTTCTTGGTGCTTATTAAGTGACCTTAGTGACCTCCAGACCGGCAGGATGCTGCCAGACTGTTGACTCCAGGAACCAACCTTGCTTGAGCTTTAGTCTGGTGATTAAGAAGCTGCTATCCAAACTGTCCCCATGCTGTGACTGCTAGATCCATTGTGGACTGACTGATACTGACGGAAGCTAAATCTCATCTGCAAGGGAATGTGGGAAATGTAGTTTGCAGCTTTTTAAACCCTGCAGTACATGAAGGTCAACCAGGAAGAGATTCAATAAATATAGACATATATATTAAAAGAAAATGTGTGTTAAAACTACTGGTAAGTGTGACTCTAATTTGTAAGGCACACAGACAAGCGGGCAATAGATAGATAATTAAGACATTTAGAAGGAAGGGGAATTAAAACATGTTTATTGATTGGATGAAGGCAGTGGAGGGAAGAGATATGACAGAAGGAAAGCAGACTATTGAGGTTTAGGCTGGAAAGATTGGAAGAAAACTAACTGAGGGTAGTGGTGGATTATTTCTCTACATGGTTGGTCTTGAGAAATGTATAGGACATTACAGTGTCCCAGCATAGGAATCATTTAATTTCCAAATACACTTGCTCATTTGCAGCAGTGAGGCTGGTTGCTGTGTGGAGGTATAGCTTAGACTATAGATATGTTTGTGGTTGGGATCAATTCATTTGGCTACAGTGTCAAGTGAGTCTAGAAATATAGAAGTAGTCAGGCTTAGGGTTTATTATTGATTTTTTAATCCTGTTGAATTTTCCCCCGGAAGGACTCATGGGGACTCTATTCTCTCTGTCCCTTCTTGTTTCAGAGTGTCTCTTAGGTTAGTATTGCTGACCAGAATCTGGCTGGGATAGTGGCCTTGGCTGTTTGTCTGGCTAGTGATGATGGCGCTCACTCTTGCTTCCCTCCCACCCTGCATCTCCATTCATCCTTGAATTCTTAGGATTTCGTATGTCCACACTTTCTCCCTCCTAGACCACAGCGGCTGTGATGTCCTTCCTTCTCTCCTCTTGGTGTGCTGGCTTTAGACTGCATTCTGCCTCTGCTTTTTAACTTACATCCTGCTTCCTCCCTCCATCCCTTTTCCTGTGGTATATGCTTCCATTTCTGTGGCTTATGCTTCATGTATGAAGCTTGCTGACACAGGGCATGTTTTAGCTCTCCTTAGCCCTTTGTTACTACCTCTTCTGTCCTTTCTTGTTTGTACTTTTCTGTAGTCTAGAGGGGAAACTTTTTTTTTAAGTTGGGATCAGCTCATTTGACCACATGGGTTCCATTCTTGAGCTGCTTTTGCATGATCACAGTTGTTTCTGCTTATGTGAAGCTATGTGACAGGAAGGCATGGGAATGATTTCAGTGTGGAGCCATCTGCAATCTCAAGTTCTGGTGATTGTGTTCATTTGGTGGGTGTGTCTGTCTGTGTGTCCTACTGTGTTGTGATTGGCTTACCCTTTACTAAAACCCTCCCTAGCGTCCTGACGGTGGACAGACAGGCCGGCTTCTGATTCCTGAGGCTTTTCTCCATCCTGGTTTCTCTGTACCCCACTGACTCCTTCATCCCTGGCTCTCTGTCTTGCACCGAGGAAGACTTTCCCTCTTTCCCTGTCTCTACAGTAGGTTCTACAGTCAGAAGATCTGACTTGATCTGCTCTTCCCCACACTGCTGAGTTCTGGGCTGCCTGTGAAAGGTTTTGGCCATGAGGTTATGTGTCCTTCCATTCTTGTGTTGTGGCTGGTGGTGTGTGGTTTGGTTTTCTTGTTTGTTTTTATGTGGGCTCAAGCACTGGGTGATGGTTCTACAAGCTGCCACATTACGCCAGCCCCTTCTCTAAGTCCGTCCTGAGGAGACCAGTTGTAGGTTCTAAAGTAAGCTCCAAAGCAGTAGGGACATAATGCTGATCTTTTTGTACATGAATGTAGAAAGTACAGGGCATTTACAGACCAATTATTGTATTTATGGTTCCTTCAGGTGGGAAGGGCAGGACATAGCATCCTACATTTGCTAGTGAGGAAGCAGGTAAAGAGGACTCCGTGAGCTGAAAGTCACCACGTTAATGACAAGGCTGGAAAGTCAGGGCCTGTCTATGTTTCCCACACCTAGTCTCTCTCTCCATCTCTCAGCACAGTGTCTTACTGTGTCATTACTGTGACACTAACCTTGTTGTGACACTGGTTGTACTGGATAGAAGCCAGATGTGGAGTAGGAGAGCTTCATGACTGCCAAGTACTGATCTTAAATTAACCTCAGTTATCTTAGTTACAGCAAAGCCAATGGTGACCCCCACAGCCCCGTTGTAGGAGACCACCCAACCTTCTCCCTCAAATCAGACTTAATTCTTCCAAGGCTGCCAGTGGAATTCCTACAGGAATGTCCATGTAGGAACGTAATACTGGGGACCCCTCTCACCTCTGTAACTCACTTTCTTCTTGGTGTACTCTGCTTTTTATTTCTGCCCCGATGACAGAACATCTTCATTTTATGGTCTTCTTTTTCCAAGAATGAGTCCTTGATTCTTTCATAGCTCTTGTATTTAGCTGGGGACAGGCTGGAACATTCAAACAAGGCTTCCTTGAAAGAGCAGGATGATTGCTGAAATACGTGTTATTATTGTTGTTATATAAGTTATGGCTTCTTGGTCCTTCAAGACGCTGCTTCCCTACCTTCCCCTGTATTAGCAAGAAGCAGTGGTAACACCCAGGAAAACACTCTGGGGAGGGACTGGACTCTTCCCTGTTGCCTTTGTAGCACCAGCTTCTCTAGGTTGTTTTCTTTCTCAGACTTTTCCGTCCCCAATTGGGTGAGATAGGCTGACCTTGACCTTGCTATGTACCCAAGGATGACCTTGAACCTTTAATCCTCCTACCTCTACCTTAGCAGTGCATACTCCATTCTTTCATGCAGTCCAGGTCTTCTTGTGTGGTTGGCAATTACTCAGCTAACAGAGACATCCTCGTCCCCTCTAGGCCTGTTTGTAAGTAGCAGCAGCATGGGGACCATCTTCAAGAGAAATGCTTCTATCCACAGCATGTGGTCTCACTGTGGCCTCAGCAGAGCAGCTATATCAGACACAGAAGCCACAATGATCACTCTGTAGCTAGATTTACATGTAGGAAGAGAGAAACAGTCACAGGACAAGACAAGGAAAGTGTGTTGTCAGTAGTTTAAGGTGACACTGTTCTTTTTATGCTCCTAGGTATCATGAACTCATTACAAAGTACGGGAAATTGGAGCCTTTGGCTGAAGTGGACCTCAGACCTCAGAGCAGCGCAAAGGTGGAAGTCCACTTCAATGACCAAGTAGAAGAAATGAGCATCCGTCTGGACCAGACGGTGGCAGAACTGAAGAAGCAGTTGAAAACTCTAGTCCAGCTGCCCACGAGCAGCATGCTTCTCTACTACTTTGACCACGAGGCCCCGTTCGGCCCAGAAGAGATGAAGTACAGCTCCCGAGCACTGCACTCTTTTGGCATTAGGGATGGAGATAAAATTTTTGTGGAATCAAAAACAAAATAACCTCTACAAGCCTTGTTAAACACAGGACTTCCTGCAGGGTGTTTGTTTCCAGCGTGCTTTTCTTTAGGAGGAAGGACATTTATGTTTCGGTTTGGTTTTTGTTTAGCTTTTGGAGGGGTTTTGTATATTTTCTTCCCCTAGAATGGGTAGGGGATTGTTTTTGGTATTTTCTACCACAAATTTCTTCAGCTCAGTCAGCAGATATGGCTACATCTCCAAGTCTTTATGCTCTCTGTCTCCCTTCCTCCCCACCTCTCTCTCTCTCTCTCTCTCTCTCTCTCTCTCTCTCTCTCTCTCTCTCTCTCTCTCTGACAGAGAAATCACCGACTTCTTACTGTGTTGCTGGGGTTTGTCAGCCTCTGGGCTCTTTCCTACTAGACTGCAAGACAGAGTGGTCCCTCAGAAGGGTGGTGCACAGTGTTAATATCCAGAGATGGGGATCTTCCCTGGAAGTCCAGCACCTTCCGTCTCAGTCTCTGGTTCTTTCCCTCCTCCTCCTCCTCCTCCTCCTCCTCCTCCTCCTCCTCCTCCTCCTCCTCCTCCTCCTCCTCCTCCTCCTCCTCCTCCTCTTCCTCCTCCTCCTCTCCTTTCTGGGGTCTGTTTTCACACTCTGACTTGCACACACTTACCTGGCAGTTTTATTCTGTTTGTAATTTACTTGATGTGTTTCCCCCTCGAATTTGATTACCCCTCCCCCACGCCTCACATTCCTCGTTTTAAATGGTTTTGAGTGTTCTCCGCATTTTCAGCCTGATTCTGATCTCAGGAACTCCATTAGGCTTTTAAAGAGAAGTCGGTGGAGAGTTAGACCCAAGGAAACTTGCTGATGGCCTGGAAGCATGGGCGGAGTGTTCTCACTCTGCTGCTGCCCTTTCCAGAAGCCCGAGTCTTCCTCAGCCAGCACTCCCTAGGTCTTTTCTTTCTGCTTGGTGATTGTATCTCCTGACAGCTTTATCCCGTGAGCTGCTGGAAATGAAAGAGGAGCCTGGACGGTGTGGGATGCACTCACAGGGAGAATCAGCTGCTGGCCAGGGTGTAAGAAGGAGGTGGAGGGATTGGGAGAGGGAACCTGCTGGCTCCCCCTCTGAAGCTTTGCCCTGGCAACATCATTAAAAGTGAGACTTTAATCAAAGGGAGCTGTGGTTCACACCTTTTTCTTGGGACTTTGTTTTGTATTTTATGTCCCCTGTGGAATGACTTGCCTAATCTGTGAGTGAAGCTTCAGTGTGACAACCCCAGGTTTCTTCTGCACACGTGTACCTAAAGCACTTGTCTTTTATGTAACACCAGCCCCTTTTCTTGGGCTTTCCACTCTTGGTTGATTAGATGTAAGTCCTTTCTTTAGCATAGAGATTTTTTTCCTTCCTGGTCCACTGACTACTGGTGGGAGGCAGCATTTGTTTTCAAAGACTACGACTGCTGCCTGGTTGGTTTTTTTCCATTTGAGTTTTGTTTTTGTTTTGGTCTTGGGCGGGAGGGTGCTTTTTACCCACCTCTCCTACAAACTGAGTTTCTTGTAAGCTCTTTTGGTGACTCCTAGGACTTCACAGATGCGAAGTTTGTGGTTTTTCAAGCTTCCTCCGCCATGTGGCAGGTGTTAGTTCTCTTGATGCACTTCAGGTTGAGTATCTCTAAAGCTGTTGACTCAGGCCTACTGGAGCAGGCCTGCATTCTCCACAGCACTAAAGGTGAAGACCAAAGGCTTTAGAAAGATGACCGAGGCCAGATCTCCTGCTGCAGACTTTATCTCAGAGGGGATCAGGCCAGTCTAGACAAGGACAATTATTTTGCAATCACATTTTCTTGACAGATTTTTGGACATAAGAAAAAAAATGGTGTGGCAACAGTGTCACACAGATGAAGATTGGGTGCTGTGTGTGTGTGTGAGTGAGCGCAGGGGTTTGCGAGAGAAACTGTAATGGAGACTTTGCTTTGGTCAGCCTGGGAAACAGATTCACTCTTATTTTTGAACTTGGGAGCCACTACCGTCCCACAGCAGAAGGTAGAGGGAGCACTTACACTTTGGTCATAAGTGGAATGGTCACAATAAGATATTTTATATATGACAAAGTTTTACGAGATGCTTTTTTACTCTTTGAAACCCGTTTCTTCTGTTACTACAGAACACAGTGTTTATCTACTGCAGGCCTAATCCTTTATTACAGTTGCATGTAAAAGGAACTTCTCATCCAATTTAACTGGTGTAGGTATTTCTAGGGTATTGTAATTGGTGGTTTGATTAATTGCCAGATCATTTCCAATTAAGAAAATCTCAAATACAGTCCTTGGGCTTTTAGAATTACAGAATCAAATGAGAAAAGCTGTTTGAGCATGCGTATTTACAGATTTATTTGGGTGGCTTTTGAAATAAAATTGGTGCTGTGTAGACATTTATAATTATTTATAATTTTATAATAATCTGTTATAAAGTTATTTTTATAACAGACACGAAAGGAGGGAAGAGGAGAGTCTGGTTTTGAGTCTGCACATTACACATCGTGCTTGTGTATAACTTGTCTGTATTTTAATATTGACTTCAGCAGATTGAGTTGGGCATATTGTTAACAGGAGGCAAACACTGTCCTCACAGGTATTACTTGGCACAGCAGAGAGAAACATTACCTTTCCAAAGTCAAAATTCTTCTTAGTTGTGGAAAAGGAAAGGAATTGACCCAAGAAAGCCAAACCCAAACCAAGAGTCCTTCCTGTGGATGGAGCTGCTAAAGCTGGCGTCCACATCGATCTGAGTTTGATTGTTGATATGGCCTGGATTTCTTTACAAGAAGGAAAGGCTCACAGTTGTCCATGTCTGCAGTCTGTTGTCATAAATGCATAAGAAAGCAGCAGAGATGACCAGTCCCTGTTCTGAAAGATCTTTTGGTCTTTGGGCTGTAATGCTGCACCCACAGAGAGCTGCTTGGCCAAGGGGAAGAGAAATATGTATAACTGCAACTGGGACTTTTAGCCAAGTTGCTCTGCCAGCCATACTTGGAGCAGAGGACACTGTGTATGCAGTGTAAATCACCAGGGGAGCCATCCCACCAATAGCTTTTCCTAACACGAGTGGGGCTCTCTACACTGCAGCTTAGGCCCAAGGTAGACCACGACTCCAGAATGTTCCATAGTTCTTTACATACTGTCACTTCTGTTTATGAATTTGACTTTTCCTTCATTTCATGTAAGACTGAAATGTACACAAACTGCTTTCAAGAATGCCCAGAAGCTGTATCCCCAAATGTTGTTGTGAACTCTACTGTTTTTCATAGGTGCTTCCTTAAAATGTATGTTTATTGTAGTGGCAGAGAGGGACTAGACTCTCAGGCCCTTTACAGCTGTCTCCTGCAGTTAATGGAAATATAAATATAAATATATATATATTTTATTTTAGAATATAATTTAAACATGAAGGTCTATTCTTTGCACTTTTTATTAATATATATAGAGAGATAATCTTTAAAAAATTAAAAATCCAAGTCCATTGACTCCTTGTGTTCTGAGTGTTTCTTCTGGAGTGCTGGGACAAAGATGTGTGGGTGATTTTATACAGCTAAAGATGGACATGGGTTCTAGAGTGCCTTCTTGGGGGGATTGAAATAAGCTAGTAGGAGCCTGACCTTCTCACCAAATGTAATGAAAATTTTGCTGAGGTTGAAAAATCTCAAAAATTTTGTTTAAAAAAAAGGCTTACTGTTTTGTTAGCAAAAGTTTAGATTTTCAACACACTTTCTACACTGTTTTTTGTTCTTGTTGTTTTTTATCCTTTATACAAAACTGTCTGACTATCCAGCACTGTCTTTATTGAGTAAGATTGGAAATTTCATTTTGGTGAAGTACAAAAAAAAAAGCCAGTTTTTTTTTTCAAGGGCCATTTTTCTTGAAAACATTTTCTACAAGTTTGGGCTATTTTACCCTTATCTACTTATCAATAATTTCTTACTAAGCTGTTAGGAATTAACATTCTTTTGAGAATTAAGGACCAAAGAGTGTGCTTCTGTACTTAAAAGATAAGATGAAGTTCTCTCGGGCTTCAGAAGTGCACGAGTGTCCTCTGTTTAAACTTAAGGTGAGGGCTGAAGGCTATTTAGTTACTGTCTTAGGGGTTCTGTTGCTGTGAAGAGACACCATGGCCACAGCAATTCTTATAAAGGAAAACATTTAATTGGGATGGTTTGGTTACAGTTCAGAGGTCCAGTCTGTTATTCTTACCAGGATCACAGCATGACAGGCAGATGTGGTGATGGAGGAGTAGCTGAGAGTCCTATGTCTTGCAGGCAACAGGAAGTCCACTCAGACACTGGGCAGTATCCTGAGCATAGGAAACCTCAAAGCCCATCCCCTCAATGACACACTTCCTCCAAAAGGGCCACACCCACTCCAGCAAAGCCACACCCCCAATAGTAGTGCCTCTCCCTGTGAGATTATGACAACCAATTACATTCAAACTACCACAGTTAACCATTTATTTTTAGCTGTTCCACATACTTAGAAGATAAATATACATCTAGGCATCCAGCTGTTGATCTGAGGCTATTGTTGGTTCCTCCGGGTACTAGTGTTACATACTGACCTCTGAGGTCACATGTCCTTTTCTAGCCCCTCTGAGAAAAAGCTCCCATTGGTCTTCCTGTTGACTTTTTGAAGCAGGCACTGTTGGGTCATTTTGGTTTCTTTGGGTTGCTTGGTTGGTTTTCCCTGATGAGGGAAATGGATGTGCAGATAGGTTATTCACTTGCCCAAAGCAACACAGTTGGTAAACAACACTTGGCTCCAGCATATCGACAGCTGTGTGTGGTACCTGGTGCTGAAAGCCTCCCTGCCAACCCACACCTTTGCTAATACACATGTTACTCTAGAGCAGAATCACTGATGTTCCTGACAGTACTTGGTCCAGCCTCACAGACCCCTGTGTCAGCTCCAGAATTGTCAAGCTGTCTTTGGTAGCTCTTTACTGAAATCCCTGCTTCTCTAAAATGCCATATTGGGTGCTTGGGATTGGTACTATCGATAAAACAAAATGAACCTGTAATGTGTAATGTAAGGAGACTGGTAATTTTGTTTTGTTTTGTTTTTTCAACTTCGGGTCATTCTTGGTTTCAGTAGGGAGCCAAAGGTGAAAGAGACACCAAGTTTCAACTGAGATTAATGTCAAGGACACCCCAATGTTCCAAGTGAACTGCAATCTGCCTTTATCAAGAAGTTGAAAGTGTTTGTAGCCTGATGGAGTGCTTTTGTGGTTACCGCTGATGTCCCTTGCATTCAAGAAGGGGCTGTGTGAAGCATATAAATATTGCCTACAAAACAGAGGAGACGGGTTGTCTGCACTGGCCTGCAGGATCTAGGTCTACCAGGCCAATTCCAATGCAATTTGAATTTGTGCAGTCCTTAGCAGCTGCCTCATCCTTGAGTGACTTGGAATAATTAATGTGTGAAGTAGGAACAGCCATGGGAGAGTTGGACATAAAGGAATTAAAGAGAAAATTGCCATGGGCACAGAGGGCAGATGTCTGCCTTACTCAGGAAATACAGCAGAGGGGATGTGAACTGTCCTGGTTGTGTTAAGATGCTGTTTGTTCTGAGTTTTCTATTTTACATTACAAAGAGAAACTTATTCCAAACAGGTGACTTCCACAAGGTTCAAAATGGCAGCGATGTAGAGAGGTGGACACTGAGAGACCCCGTTGTGCTGTGTCTGTGCATCTTTGTTCATTTCGTGTGTTCTCTCGGGGTTTTTCACAAATAACAGCAAATCCAAATACATATTCTCGTTGCTTTGGTTTCACACCTCAAAGGGCGCACACTATGTGCGTCACTGACCTTGCTTTCTTTACTCATAAAGAATACCTTGGAGATAACAAAGTAATAGGACATCGGGAATCATCTTGGTCTCTTTATGTACTAGTATTCACCGTATACCCTCATGCATCTAGTGGATGCCTGTTCCTTGACATTGGAGTTTCTCTTCTCCATCTCTCCCTGCTGCCTTCAGTGTGCTGCCAGAAGCAGCACTTGCTCTTTTGTATGTTTGACTGAGTCTGTTGACTACAGTCCCACGCGTGAGGCTGCTGGATCAGAAGGTCAGAGAGTTTGGAATGTTGATAGATATCATCAAATTATTCTCCAGTGGGATAATGAAATATTAACATGTAAAGGGCCAGGCAAGATGGTGTGCACCATTAATCCCAACATCTGAGAGCAGAAACGGGTGGGTCTCTATGAAATCAAGGCAAGCCTGGTCTACATAATGAGAGACCCTGTCTAAGCAACAGCAAAAACCAAATGAACATCAAGCTGCCATGGTTCATTATTTGGCACAGCCCTGCAGAGTCTGGGACTTCACTATGGTTGGACTTGATACTGTGGGTTCTTGGCAAAGAGTTGACCCTCCCAGTCAGGCTTTCCGCAAAGCTGCTTGGATTCAGAACATGGCTGATGTCCTGTGGTATCAGTCAGGCACAAGAGAAGAAGGATTCATTCTAGTTTAGACTTTCTAGAGACTTCAATCAGCTCTGTAGGTTCTGGGCTCATGGTGAAATAGAGCATCACAGCGCAAGGTGGAAGTGATAGTCAAGAAGCAGGAAAAGGTGGAGTCAAGACAGACCCCCGGGAGGCATACATCACCCACATTACCCTATGTTAACATCTTAACTGTCTATCAATCAGGGGTTAGATGAATACGTCAGAACCCTTCAGATCTAGTTGTTTCTGGAAATGCTCCCAGGGACATGCCCAAAGCTGTACTTTACTGATGTTGGTGGTTCTCCGCCACATCAAGTTGGCATGTAATCATCACAGTGAACTGCACACATCACCTGTCCTAAGAACTGTTGTTCTCTGAAGCCTGCCCTTGGAGGTTTCATCTCTGCCACAGAAGGCATAAGTGTTACTCACGTTTAGCAATGAGCGAGCACTTTCTCAGCTGAGTGCTCCTGGAAAGCAGATCACTGGCCCTAAAATCCTATACTTATCTGTAATAAGCTTTAGTCAGAGCTGACTCTAGCCTGCCATTGAAGTGTCTTGTAAAGGATCCTCATGCTGTTCCTTGGGGGGATGGAGAATACAGTGAACCTGTGCCTTCCAATCTCAACATGCTAGCGAGGGTATTAGAACAAAGCCAGTTCTGAGGCTTTAATTACATGAGTCTTCTTGTTAGAATAGTTTAGCCATAGCTGGGAAGGCAATTCTGTGGTAAAGGACTTGCCTAGGCTGTGTGAGGCCCTGGCTCCTTCCCAACACCAAAAACTAATAATGAATCTTTAGTTAGAGACACTTACATTGGTTTTAGAAAATGGCTAAATATGAGCATCTTTTGTTCTTGAGCCTTTAGGGAGTATTCTGAGTCATGAGTAAACATTAATAAGATCACTCTGATTTTCAGAGATTCAACATCATATTTTTCATATGAATATTGGTCCAGAATATAGAACACAAATGTGGCCAGAACAGAAAGAAATAGAACTTAGAGAAATTATATTTTTTAAGGTAGAGTCCCAAAGCATTTTTTTTTGTCATTTAAACTCAATATCTGCAGTGTGCAATTAAATATTATCACCTTGACCTGCCAATAAATGTGAAAATTTTTGGAAATATTACCATAGGTTTTAAAATGTTGTTTTTAAGAATGAAAAACTGAACCTGCAAGCTGGCTGAGCAGGTCAGGGCTCCTGCTCTGCAAACATGGCCACCTGTACCCAGAACCTATACATGAAGGAGAGAGCTGACTTCTGAAAGTTGTCCTATGACCTCCATGCACAAATTATGCCCCCCTCCATATAACAATACATAAATTAAAGGACTAGAGAGATGGCTCAGTGGTTAAGAGCACTGGCTACTCTTCTACTAGTGTTCAGTTCAATTCCCAGCACCCACACGGTGGCTCAAAACTATCTACAATGAGTTCTGGCGCCCTCTTCAGGCATGCAGGCAAAACACCTTATAAATAATAAATCTTTTTTTTTTCTCTTTAAGAAAATTAGTTGATGGTGGTGTTGCTTGCCTTTAATCCTAGCATCTAGGAGGCAGAAGTAGGTGGATCCCTATGAACTTGGTCTACATAGTACATGCCAAGTTAGCCAGAGTTACATAGACTATTTTAAACCAACAAACAAAGTAGAATGAAAAGCCAACTGTTTGTGTGAGTATGCCATCTTCTAGAAGTCAACCCAGAGGAATCGGGATGAAGATCTAAAGACAAATAGGAGAGATGTAATTCTACATGTGAGACTCTTGGAAAGTTTTTTTGGGGTTTTGGTGTGTGTGTGTGTGTGTGTGTGTGTGTGTGTGTGTGTGTGTGTGTGTTATAGTCTATGGTATAGAAACCCCATGAACACAATTTCATTCTCCTCCACTGTACCATCCACTTTGAGGATCTGCTATTATTTATTTCTAGGGGGAAAAAAAGAAATATATATATATAGCCTTAGATAATAGTTGCCTCAGTTAGCTAGATCTGAGGGCAATGGGGATAGACCTCACTAGGCACTTGGTAAATGGTAGAAATAAGTGCATTCAGAAAACACAGAGTTTGTATGGGGTTGAAGGCACCAACTTCCCAGGTTCAGTTTCTTGGGGAACAAATACTGAGATGTAGTGGGCGAGCAGTGGGTCTGTAGGGAATGACACTTGGGAAAGAGAAGAGAAGCATCCAGATGAGGAAGGAAAAGCCTCCAGACTGAGCTACAGATCCATCAAAGGAAGCCCCATCCAAAGAAATGTTCTGGAACAAGGAAGTCCTGCTAGGTGAGTCCTGCTATGAACAGAAGTGACTCTGGCCTTCTACCAGTCAAGGGGGTGGCAGCACAAGAACATACGCCCCTGTTTACCTCCAGAGCTGACACAGTTTCCCTAAGTCTGGAATGTGTAGCCTCAGAACCCAAAGACATAGACCAAGAAAGAAGAGTCTTTTAGGGCTACAAAGTAAACACATTGGCCTCCACCTTGGAGGTATTCATGGCCTCCAGGTTTTGAAAGTTTTGTTGAAACAGTGTCCTCGGGTCTGGACGATTTATCTTCCACTTGTAGAACAGATGGCACCAAGACATCTAGCCTTCTGCCATCATCATGCCCAGGATGCTGAGGTTTGTTACAATGTAGTGAATCAGCGTAATATACTGGGAGACCCAGATGGTACAGAACACTTAGCATTATATTATCAAAGAAGGTGTCTTAGCTCATTGTCTGATGTTATAACAGAATGCCAGAGACTAGGTAAATTATAAAGAAAAGATGGGAGGAGGTGTTGGCCTCGTGATTATTCAAGTCGAAGAGCATGATCCTGGTCCTGCTCAGTTTGGCATCCTTCTGTTGTTCCAGACAAGGCAAAAAAGTAGAAAGATCAGCCTGGAATGGAGAACAGAATGGGGAAGACCAAAACTTTACAACAGCCTGATCTCACAGAGGCCCTGTCCTGCCAGGGTTATAACTCGCTCTCACAGGACACATCAGTGGGTCCAGAAGGCTCCACTCCTGACACTTCTTTACTCACACACTTCTCCTGAGGTCCAGCTCTCCACATCGCTGCATTAAGACACGTGAACCATAGCAGTGACTGCCCATAGCCCCGGGATAAAGCTGTGGATGGATACTGCTGTTTGTCCCATATGACAGAAGCTATTGCTGCCCTTCATTCCCAATTTTTCAATCATGTACCTGTAGCCATGGTAGTTCACAGCCAATCTCTAGCACCCATTTCCACCAGTAAAGATATAGAATTCACTACCCCCCCTCTACTTTTTTTAAAAGATTTATTTATTTATCATACATACATTACTATGAAAGACCCTCTGGTGCTCCTAACCTCTGAGCCATTTCTCCAGCCCCCCCCCCCACACACACCTTAAGAGCAACAGTAATCTTGACCAACTGATCGGCTGGCCCAGAAAGCATTCTCTTTTGTGTTTACCACCTAGGCTGTCACGAAGGGAGGTTGTTTAAGACACTTTCACTCACCTTTATGTCTGTGGTAGCTCTCAAGCTTTGGACCAAGAGTCCAGTGCACCAAGCACATTGATCATACTTGTATATTGAGAATGAGAAAATGTCACCTAAATAGGTCTGCAGTTTCCTGTAAGCCGAGCTTTTCCAGGACCTTCTTTCTCCCCTGGGCTCTGCTTATTACATTCTTTCTCTGGCTATTGGTGTTGATTTGAACCCCTTGTCCACCAGAACTTAACCCGTCCCAGAGAACCCTTTCTCAGATCTATAGTCTCTTTATGAGGATGAGCTGAGGGAATCATCCAAGTATGTATTTACCAAGTTATTGCAGGGTTTAGAAATGAAGCAGCGATTGAGGCTGTTTCAATTTGTTGAGATTGGTTCAAACCTTGAGTCTCAACACCTAGCACCTTGCCACTTAGCTGCTTTCCCTTTTTGCTTTGAGAAAGTATCTCACTAAGTTGCCCAGGCTAGCCCAGAAAGGCCTTGAAATTGAGATTCTCCCAAGTAACAGGGATGACAGGCCTGTGTCACCAAGGCCAGGTAGACCTCCCAACTGAGTAGGGGAGCTGCTCCCAGCCCTTGTTTCTCATCCTTCAGCATTTCAGAATGTCCAGAGTACACATACCCTCATGACTCTCTGCCTGTCTGTTGGCTATCATGCTGTTAACCATCTTCAGAGCTCTTTACCGATCAGATCTCCTTGACTCTAACGCTAATCTCTTCTCTGCCATCGTGAAAATTCTGAATCTCTGCTTCCCTCGAACCTTTGGGTAGGAGGGGGCTGTCACTTGGCCATGGCTGCTTCAGAGACTCATCATTTCCAGGGCTACCAAAGAGCCAGATCCTGTGATCAGTGCCCATTAGTTCTGGCCTACAGAGGGGAGCCATACTTAGCTTGCCAGTGCCTAGGAGCTTTAGGTAGGTCTCACTGAGGCATCTGTCGCAGCACACTCGCTCCACTGAGCCCTACATGCCCTTTTTGCCATCTGCCCACAGTAATTTTGGCTCTTCAGTCCGCTACTTCCTCCAAAGTTCTAGTAAATGCCTGAGGACTATGTTTGAGCCTCCCCTGGGGTTCTAGAGCCAATGAGTCTCCATGATTCCTGGGGTTCTAGAGCCGATGAGTCTCCATGATTCTGTGCCAGGAGTCAGCTTTCTTGGCTAAGCACCCCCAGAATTTAGTTCCTTAGGCTCTCCCCACGCATCCCAAGGCAATGTGCTAGCTCCACGTTCCTTTGTGAGCGTGATCTCTTTCTTCCTGGCCAGACCAGCACATCTCTAGCTGAATTATTCTACCACTGGAGTCTGAGTCTAGGCCTAGCAATCAGAAGGCATAAAAGCAGCTTTCAGTCAGGCAATTTGCTGTTTTGAGGGAAAAATTCCATCCTATTATGTTTGTGAACAGGGAGAAATGTTATGTACTAGTGAGGCAGAATGGGACCTAGAAGTTTTGAGAAATCTAGGGGAGTAAACAGCTTTGGGGACATCATTTCTTTATACATGTATCTCCCACCTTAATGATGGTCATTCTTTCTGAGAAATATATTGCTGGCAATTTTGTCCTTATACAGATGCCATAGAGTTCTCACACCAAGACTGTAATATAACTTGGTGACATAATCTTTTGCAGGCACTGTTGTGCATGTTGTTTGCTGTGGACAGTAATACTGTCTGTCAGGCAGCATATGACTGTGTATATAAAGATATTTATATTTAATTTTACGTACACACATAGAATGTACATAAATATGTGTGTATAATGAATCATACAATATGCATATTGTATACATATGTAATTTATATATGTGTTTTTATTTCCACATAGACCTAGTGTATAGTAGAGCTGCTAGATATAAGCACCCTAACAGAATCTTTTCACTCAACAGGGGTCCCTGGAGCAAAACCCTTCCCAACAGGACATCTTGCATCATTTCAGAAACATCCAGTGCATAACAACCATTCTATTTGCTTTCAGGAAAATTCATTTTGCTTGTTTCTTTCCCTGGTGTCTTTTCTGTTAGTTAAGAAGTAGTGCCAATCTATGCCATGTCTATAAAGCATTGATATCTTGGGTAACTGGCATAAGCCCATCCCAACTTTATGTATCCCCAGTCTAAACCTTGTCAGGAATCTTCTTCATGCATCTCACACTTCCAACCAAACATGCCTTGTCATGTACAGAAGCTTTTGTTATTCCTCCATCTTTGGATGTATAACTAGAGCACACCCCCCACTGACCCCCTCCAGCCATGCAAGTGATCAGCCAGATTAGGCTCTTCCCAAGCACCTGGTTCTCACTGGTCACAAAGTCCTTCTTGCTCATCTATTCTGCCATCGTGTGAATCTGGTTCTGCCCAGACGGCCTCCATCCCAGCAGCAAGCCTGACTCCAGAAGACTGAAGGATTTAATATGGGTTAAGAGGCTGAGATAGAACTATCCTTGAGTGCATGAAAAGGGAGACTGGAGCAATTAGTGTGTGCCACCAGCAGGGTTTTTAAGATTCTGTTTGCCTTCAGGTCTGAGGAGACTGGACTAAAAGCTTAATCAGGACCAGGCAAAGAGCTATGCTGCTCTAGGTGAGTCTTAGACTTGAATTGAATTCTATTTCACACAGGCATCAAACAACTATGTCTTCTGTTACATAAACATGTGCCTTTCGGATGAAAGGAGCCCTTCGGCATCTCTAGGTGGGTCTATGGGGAGAATTCACATTACTAGGGAAAGAATAAATGCATTGTACAATGCCTCCATAATTGTCACAGGTTTTTGGCAAAAGACAGGGAAACTTCTGGTGAAAACCTGGTTCTCCTAACATTCTTGTCCTGTTAGCACAACATGTGCGAATTTGGGATTGTTGTGATTCATTTTATTTCTGGTACAGGCAACATTTCAGTATCTGGCCAGAGAAAAAAACTGGACAAATTTAAAGTTCCTATTGATTTGATTTACAAAAGGACCTTTCCTTCTACGTCCAAATTACTTTTTCTTTCTTCTTCTATTTTTTTTGTTAATGAATTTTACTTTGAGTATTTTAATTTTTGTGGTAGCGAAAGCTATTTTGCAGTCTCCACATGTTTGAATTTTTCTTTGAGATTTTTGTACATGAAGATTGTACCTATATCATTACTCTTGCCCTCCCGCCTTCTCTCAAACTCCTCTTCCCAAATTTATGATCTCTTAATTATTACTGTTATATAGACATGCATACATACATGCATCTATATGTCTATGCACAAATGTATTCATAATCTACTGAGTCCATTTAGTATTGATTGTGTATGTATTTATTTGTCCAGGGTTAATCACTATGGATTGGACTTAGCTTATGTTCACTGATATTGTGCAAGCATCAAGTTGAACACAATTTTCCTTTTAACTGCCATCCATAGTTCTTCCTGGTCACTGTCATCAGGAGAAGCCTGTGAAGACCCTCAGGGGTAGTATCACAGGCATAGTCTCGCTCTGCTCGTGTTTCCACGAAGTGCCATTGTGCATCTGTGTACAAATCAGAGAGAATGAGGAGTCAAAACCTAGACACATCTGGGTAAGTTTCTTTACTTTATACATACCTGCATGTGTAGGGAAACAGAGTGGAGCCTGTGTGTGAACAGAAAGGGGGGGAGGGGGGGGGAGGGAGGGAGAGAGAGAGAGAGAGAGAGAGAGAGAGAGAGAGAGAGAGAGAGAGGAAAGAAAGAGAACTTCAGTAAAAAAACCAACCTCACTTAAATGTCGGAGGGAGCCGCTTTGTTGGGTTTTCTCCCAAGCTGGTGGATGCTAATTCTGTAATGCTAGACAGTTACCTTCTTTGGGGTACAAAGAGAGAAGGGGAGGGTTTTCTTTGTGTTTTTCAGCGCAAAGTGATTCTGATCAGAGAGAACCAAGGTTTCAGCTCCAAGTACCTGACATTTCCATCTGAATCCACTTTTTTTTTTCTTTTTAAAGGAGGGGGGAGGTCTAGTTTTTCAGGAAAAGAGCCTCTCTCCACGCAATCCTGAAACTGATCTTCAGATTTCCCTTTCCTTAATCAATAGAGAGAAACTCTGATTGCAACTCAACACTCCCCAACTCCCGTGCAGGATTAACTGAATTTTTGGTTTTAAGAGTGCAGGATTCGGACGTCATTTCAGGAATCAGAAATAATTGGCAGAGAGGTGAGGAGAACTGACGTGAATTCTCGTACTAAGTTTTCCGGGCTTACCAAGATTTGGCTTAATATTTTTTCACTCAATTCCTCCAGCCTCGGCAGAACAGGTTAGTGGCATTTTTTCATCAATACAAATATCTAATGAAACCTCCTCACTGCTGCTGTCTGCACTGTACCCCAAGGCCTCCAGCCTGAAGCTTTTGCACTGCCTCTGCTAGAACTATCTGGGATGTCTGCTGTAGTCCTCTGCCATCTGTAGCAAAACTGGCTAGAGTTTACTATGTGCTTGAGACTCCAATGGGCACGACTGATGATAACGGAAGATCGCCATAAAACTTTCACAATATCCATCCCTTGCTTTTTTTTTCATTCTTCTAAAAGTCTAGCTTTAAAAAAAAATATGATTATTTCAAATGATAAAAGCAGGGTGTTTACCTTTAAGAATGCTGCAGGGAGCAGGCTTCCTGGTCTGTACATTGGTTCTCGGGCAGGTGCGCGTTGAACTTGGAGCTTGCCTATGTGCTTGCAGTTCAGCTTTTTGGGAGCAGCACAGACCATCCACGTTCCTAACAGAGGGTAAAGCCACCCGCTCAACTGATTGTAAATTAACATGCAAATGAGCTCAGTTTTTGTGATGTTCCTTTTTAAAATTATCTTCCTGGAACTAATGAGTTGCTCACATGCCGGATTCTATTTCGGTTGTATTTCCAAGGAACCACTCTGGTGTGCTGCTTTTTAAGCACCAAGGTAGCCATTGATTATTCATTACACTATGGAATGTCGGTGGGCCATCTCAGACCACCTGTGAGTCTGGTCAGTAAAATAATGGATTGGCTCCATGTCATTGTGTCATAGTCTAAATACTCCTTCCTGGAGAAACTTGTTTTAACCAGCATTTCTTTGACCCTGATGGAGAATGCCCTGCGAAGATTAGGACAGTTACATCTTACAGAGGCTAGAATTCCAGAGACCCAGTCTGGGACCTGCATTTTTTGGAGTTTGATGTTTTTGGTTTTTTTTTAATCTGATGTAGAGACCCTTTCCCCTTGCTCCTTACAGCTTGCATTACTCCTGTCTAACTCCTGACCACCTACACACATGTCTAGGCAGCCTTCTTCTGGCGGTCTACTTTGTCCCCCCAAGTGTTAAATTCCGAAGGACACGTGAGCCTTCTGGGGGATTCCAACCAACGCTCAGGGATTGATGTGATGTGAATTTGTTCTGTGATGGTTGTGGTGTGTCTCGGGATTTGCCACCAAACACACCTGGTGTTCTATTTACTCTGGCAAGCAGGGGATTTTTTTTTCCTTTTTCTTTTTAAAATTCCAGGATGAATTATTCATCATTACTTAGAATTTGGGTCTCTTTCATCTTCGCACTTGTACGGCACCGAGGTGAGTACGACAGAATCTCATAAAGCTCTTGATCAGCATATTCTTGAATTTTTAAAGAGACACTTTTGTTGGCTCCGTAATTGCAAGGGCAGGTGTACATGTGTCTGCAGATACAACAAGGAAAAAAAAAAGTAAATTAAATTCTGTTATCAAGGGTAAAATGCATTAACTTTGAATGGTGTTCACTTTTCCTTATTTAACTTCGAACCCAATTTGTATATAGCAATGAAGGTCTATAAAATCATACAGACTAACTCTAGGGCAAGTACATGCAAGAGCTGAGGCTGTCCATCCCCTCCGGCATCATTTATCCCATCGAGCCATTTAGCTTTTGATGAAGAGTTTAAAGAGTGTTCTTATATTAACTCCAAGTTAGGAAATTGCAGCAGTAACGTTGGTGTTGCAGGTGACCTGTTTCTCAGGGACCTAGGACACTGGCCAACAATGTAATACTACAAACGAGCTAAGCCGATTAGCTTCCTGGGCGCCCATGATCCCTTCTCTCTGTATCTCTGTCTTAAGTTAGCGGAGGACCATGTGTCTATCCTTCTCCTGCTGTTGTTCATGGGTTTTTGGATAAGAAGGATAGGATAATCCATGTGTATCTTTTCCCTTTTAAGGCTTATGTTCCAAAACACCTTTACTTTGCATGTTCATATGCTAAGTTCAGCTGCCGCTTGGTTGCAGGTTCGAGTCCATTGTCCTAGAG
Source organism: Phyllotis vaccarum (assembly GCA_033318265.1). Taxonomy (NCBI): domain Eukaryota; kingdom Metazoa; phylum Chordata; class Mammalia; order Rodentia; family Cricetidae; genus Phyllotis; species Phyllotis vaccarum. The sequence continues at coordinate 88,989,880 of JARWLC010000012.1, forward strand.
CTGGGTGGATGAATAGTTGTAGGTTGTAACCCAAAGTAACAATAGAGTAATTTCCCCACAATAATTCTAGTGGCTCTATTTTCTACCTCTACTCAAAGGAAGTGTATTTTGTGTGTGTGTGTGTGAAAATGAGAAATCCTGGAAACACAACTATACTTACCATGTAATTCCCAGTTTAGAGCAAGCATGGGTAGGGATAGTGTTTCTGTGGTTAACTCTGACACTGTGGAGGCTGCCAAATGCTCTGTTTTCAATAGTAATAGGTTTGAGATGGAAATCACTGTTGTTTATACCTGTTCCCTTTGTTGAGAGCCCTCTTTTGTTCAACAGATCTTTATTGAAGTTTTATTGAGGTATTAGATGTACTTATCTGTAATGTTCTTAAGACGGAAGACTTTTAACTGTTATTTTTGCTCAAAATCACTAAGTGAAGAATCTTTGGAACAGAGAAATTATGGTGATCTTCATCACCAGTGTTTTATGTGTCCCTAAAAGGGGTTTTTGATTGCCCCTCTCCCAGATAGGATTGACCACTGCTGTACAAAACACCAATTAAAACCTTGCATGGAAATGATAATTTTGCCATGTGAACTGAAGCCCTGTTCCATATTGGGTATGACTCTCAAAAAGGACAAACCTGTAGTTTGGCTCTATATGTGCTGGTAATTCAAAGCAGTCTATCACCTTAAAACGTAATAAGTACCTTTGTTTAATGCCATATAAGAATTACAATTTTTTTGAAGTTTTATCTTCTAGAAACTTGCACTTTGTTACCATAATATAAATAAGAATGCTCAAAGAGCCTTTTAAATACTGATTGTGACATCAAACACAGATCCCTGCCTGAATACTCCTGAGATTCAATCAGCCACAGCAGCTTCTAGGCTTCGGAATTGGTCAGTTTCCCAGAAACTCCTGAGATGTGCAGCACAATGTGTAAATACTAATGACTGGATAATTCCCTGCTTTCCTGATGCTGTCCCCCTGAAAGAGAGTGAACCGTTGTCCCTGTGGACCTGTAACAGCTCCCCCACTCCAGAACTAAAGAGCTGGCACTTTGCCTGGCCCTCCGGGCTGCTGTCTGTCCACTCTCCAGACTCTCTTCAGGTGTCTTTGTCTGTTCTCTAGAAGGCTCCCGAGGGGAAGAACTGGCCATGACCAGTTGTCCTTCACCCTATCTGCTCCATCAGTGCAGAGCAGGGACTTTCCCGGAGTGAGGGGTGACATGAGACTGGGCGTTAGCTTCTGGACAAGCTTGAGAGCTGTGGCCACAGCCCAGCGTGGATCAGCTGCTCCACTCCCACATGGATGAGATGCCCCCACCCCACACACACCCCTCCCACCCCAAGAAGACTACGTATAAACTTTCAAAGGAAGAAAAATGTTCTGTTGTCCAACTTTCATTCAAAAGAAGAAAGAACAGTCACAAAAAAAAGTGACACCAGACATGACATGTTGATTATTTCAGAGGTACGGTTGTACCAGGTCCTTGGTAACATAGACCCTGGGGACATTGTCTTATTTTTCCACCAGTCTGGGCCACACCTTGCAAGAGTTTTCATGGAAAACTCAAGAGTTTTCTTGCCAAGCATCCATGAAAGAAATGCTGCTGTCCCAGAAGGTCTGTGCAATGCCTCATCTTTGACTAAGAGGATCTGGAAGAGCACGGAGTCTGCCCTACAGAGTGTTTCAGCTCTGAGCACCCCCACCACACGAATGTATGTGCACACACACATATATACACATATACACATATAGACACATCCACACACATAGTCATACACAGACACACACATAGACACATACACATATAGACACATATGCACACATACACAGGTACATACACACAGAGATACACACAAGCACATACACACACACATAGACACACATACACACATAGACACACGCAGGCACATAGACACATACACACACACACACACACACACACACACACACACACACACACACAGCTCACTCTGCTAGAAGGTCCCAAGTCTGATTCTCTGCTGGATGATCTTAAGTCTGCTTCTTTTGCGACTAGAGCTAGACAGAGAGCCTTGGGCCAGTCTCAGCCACGCAGTTACTCCCAACTCCTTTCTCCCCACTTTGTGCTGGTTCCAGTATTACTCCTTGGACTCTGCATGGCAGGAAGGACGGGAGTCTTTGGTAAAGCTATTTTGACCATCCTAGTAAATAGAATTCTTAGCTTAGGAGGTGACAACATCCACCTTATCGCCATCAGGTCATCTATACAAGAGGCAAGTCCTCCCCAGCCACACCGGATCTAAAGGCCACCTCTATATACTCAGAGCTCTGGGTACCCATGGTGGTATGGCTTCCCCACTCATTGTCACCACTGGTTTCTCCAATACATGGATACACAGGAATAAAGCACATAGGTCTTTGCGTTAAGTAGAGATTGTATCCATTTTGGTCTATCCTTTCCCAGAGACCCAAGATCATTGACTAGGTTTACCATTGACTTGATAGAAAGACCACCTGCCTGCCTCTGGCTTATAAACCATACTCAGACAAGCTGGCTTTAGTGGGTTGGAGGGGAGTAGCTTGCCAAACGAAAGAGGCAGTTGCCATCTAATCTATATAACCACCATCTCTCTTAACAGCCCAGCCCAGGGAGCTCATGTATCCATTTTGGCAGAATGACACCAAAACCCCTAAAGTAGATGATGGAAGCTCATCTGAGATTAAGTTGGCCATTCCTGTTTACTTCTTTGGTGTTCCTTACCGCTCCGTCTACGTAAGTGCAGAAGCAGCTCTGAAGCTACTTCTCCTTGTTTGTCATTAAGGAAAGCATTTCAAATACCCTCTTCTAGGGCTCTGAGGATAGAGGGTTTATTGGCAGCCAAAACGACAAGTTCTGAGATTTCATGAGCTGATGGGTTTTATGATTAAGAAAGTCAAAGGTATATTTAATGGCTAATGTTCATAGTGGAGGAGTATACAGGGCAATAAATTGCCTTTGTGGGTGATTAAACACAGAAGTGAAGCAGAGGACCCGATGCCGTGCACATTATTTCTGCTACTCAACAAGCTAAAAAAAGATACAGTGAACCACAGTAGGAGCAATGTCGTTTTTTGCTCCCTTCTGAGAGTGTGAAAAGTTTAGGCATCTGCTCTTCTTGGGCTTCCGACCAATTTGATGCTGAGCTGGAGCGCGAGAGATGGATAATCAATGATTGCGTAAAAGTTGTTTGCAAAATTGGCCACCTTGTGGCTCTTTGGTCTGTAGCTATGCCAGAGGGCGCCACTGTCTAGCCTGTATCATTGTCGAGCCTGTGCGCAGAAGGGCTTCCATGGCTGTCAGAGCTCTCCCGGGCACCTGCGTTCTCAGGTTGTGTAGTTTGGATGGTTGAAGTTACTTCTGGGGAGACTGTGGTTTGGAGCAGCTAAGCCTGCCATTCTCTCTGCCCTCACGGACTAAGGGATTCATAGGTAGACTATACCACATCTCACCCTAGGTCTGTGCCCTACTCTGCAGAAACAAAGAAATGAAATTTGGAGCATTATTATCCCAGAGACTGCTATTTTGGCAGTTTCTGGTGTACAGCTAGAAAATCAACCCCTTTCCCACTGCTCTAACTAAGAGCTCCTGAAACATCTGCAATATCACCTACCATGTCACCTCCCACCTCAGCTAACTCAGAAACCAGGGAGTGGGGGAGCTACTAATCTACTTTAATGAGCTCTTCAGGTAATTCTGGTGCCCACACAAGTCTGAGAGCCACTGATCTCAGTCACCGAATACAATCAAAACAGACATGAGTCTCTGGCAGCCTCCTCTGCAGGTGAGCCTGCGTGCTTTAATTACACCTGTTTTTCCCTAGCAAATACATGGCACTGGCATCCTAACATGCTTGTATACTCTCCTCACAGCCTCCCTGGTTTGTGTCTGAGGGAGCTAGTCGTGAGTTTTGAAGGGTGCTGACCTGCTTTTGGAGATGAGAGGCCTTCCATTCTGGCGGTCATGGCCTCCAAGGCCCCCAGAGCATATATTTCATTCAGTTTCTCTTTTTCTTCCACTGCACAGTGTGAAACAGAGCTTCAAAATCCATGGCCTTGCAGAAGGCCGACCCTAGTTCAAGGCAGGATCATTTGAGGGTAAACCATACCATGAGTTACCAGTACATTGTGTAGTAGTCTTTCAATCACTCGAAGGCCTCTGGGTACCTCTTTGCTCCTCAAAGACAACATGTTTCCAGTATCCCCTACTCTGGCCATCTCACGTCCTAAGCCTCACAGAATTTTTCCCAACGCATTCTGAGGTACCCTCAATCCAGCTGCAAAGCCCTTCCCTAAGGTATTAGGGTCACTGTTAATGTCTACCTTGTTGCTGATTGATAGGAATATAACAAACAATTTGACATGGAGGGCAATCATTCTTAGATTTTCTCTGCCCAGGAACTGCAAGTATTCCCACCACAGGTGTTTCTGCCACTAAAGTCATACAAGCTGCAGGATTAAGTCTTTCTCTCAGACACAGGATTGATTTCAGGTCCCCAGTGAACTGAGAGAACGCATTGCAGTAAGGTTTCATTATTTTCTGCATTTAGTAAGCCATTCAAAGATTATAAAACAGTCACCGCTAGGTGGTCATTTACACATACAGGGTAAAATATGCCATGTCTCAATTTGTATGCAGAGACGTCACAAAGACAGTATCAAATGAAAAAGACAGATGAAACTGGACATCTCTAGGTTTTAACCTGGTCCTTTTTCTGACTGAGGAAACATTTATAATATCAAGAGAATATTTTCTTTGTATATTTGATGTCTCACCTAGCACATGATATGGCTCACTCTGATCTGAGTTCAGCAAAGGAGTGTTTGATTTAATTTTTTTGCTCCCCCTGTCTATTTTGCATGTGTGACTCTTAACAAATTTGTCTTATTTTTCTCCATTATCCCTGGGTTGGCCTAACACACACACACACACACACACACACACACACACACACACACACACACGCACACACACACCACACACACACACACCACACACACATACACACACACCACACACACATACACACACACCACACACATGAACACACACCACACACACACACACCACACACATGAACATGCACCACATACACACACATACACACACACCACACACATGAACACACACCACACACATACACACACCACACACATGAACACACATCACACACACACATGTACACACACCACACACACCACACACACATGTACACACACCACACACCACACATGCACACACACCACACAAACCACAACCCAGAGGCATTTAATAAATGCAAACAGAGCTGGGACAGAGAACAGGCAAGCATGATTATTGATAAGGAAAGATACTGACCACAAATTGAAAGTGAAAGTGAGTGTCTGGGAGTGAGCGACCCTCATATGAGCCATGGGAGCTTATCTTAGGGGTTCAAAGTCAGCAACTCCAAAGCCCTTTTCGCTCCTGTGGTTTTGGCTGTGTGTCTGTCTTAGTTTGTGACTCTGAAGTTTCCCTGTTTTCAGGTCCACTGTGCAAAACCTCTTTTATTTTTGTAGGTCAATAACAATGGTGTTGTTTCCTTCAACGTGCTAGTGAGCCAGTTTACACCGGAGTCCTTTCCCCTGACGGATGGGAGGGCCTTCATTGCTCCATTTTGGGCAGATGTGCACAATGGAATTCGGGGGGAGATCTATTACAGAGAAACAATGGATCCTGCCATCTTGAGAAGAGCCACCAAGGACATCAGGAAGTACTTCAAAGACATGACAACCTTCTCTGCCACTTGGGTTTTCATTGTGACCTGGGAGGAAGTCACGTTTTATGGAGGCAGCAGTACCACACCTGTAATAATTCAACTTTCCCACTTCCCACTGGTCTCTGACATCCAATTCTTGTCCATCCTCACTACTGAGCAGGAGTCTAATTGGTAGAGCTGAGGAATGCCACTTCACTTGAGTTAAACTAATGGGTCTTGTCACCCACTTTCTAGGAAACAGAGGGAAATATCAGCACGAACCAGTCCAGTCAGCTGAAATATTTCAGATGTGTCAGCCAATCACAATTCATTACCAATGTCTAAAGGAGTCCCATGACACTATTCTTCCAGTAGGTAGCATTCTATTTTGTGAGAGAGTCACCAAGTCACAAAGACTATTCAAGGCCATATAATGGGGGATCTTTTTCTCTTGCTAGGGGCACAAATGTTTCTAACTACCAATAATTTTTCTTTTTTCCCCCCTCCATAAAATCTAATGGCAAGAGAAAAGTAGGGTGCTAGATTTGGGAATAAACAGCCTGGTTCCTTTATTATGTTATGACAATTTTTTATTGTGACCAGGGCTGAAATGATTCATACTTGATGTTAATTAGAGTGGGCAGTTAAAGCAATTCCTGAATAAAGTTTCAACATCTGCTCAGAGATCCCAAATGAGCAGTCAAATAAAAGTCAAATAAAAAAGATTATCTCTGGTAATATCATACTGGCAATCAACTTTCTGCCTACGGGGGCAAAACCCCAGGTTCCATGAGTGTTTACAGCTTGTTTGAGTGACCATGGTAGTGGAGATTTTTGAAGTTGCAAACACATGCATCATCAGCTGGAGTTCCTTAGTAAGCAAAGACACGTTAACAAAAAAAAAATCTATCCACTTATTTTTTAGGATTATTTCTAATTCCATCTGTTTTCTTGGCAATGATTTGACTGTTTAGGGATTGAACAGAAATTCCTGTGTGGCAAAGAGAGAGAGGTTAAAAAATGCTGGTCTTGCAAGTCATAGCTAGGGTGCAATGAGAGTGTGTGTTAGCATTGTCTGGCTAGAGCAGCTCAACGCACTTTATTGCTAAGAGGTCCTGCAGAACAGAAAGACACATGTTTAAACAGCAGATGCATTGGCTAGAAATAATCTCTAAAGAAGCATGCATTTCCCTCTGTCACGTTATGGATCACTAACGACTCCTCGGGTGATATTTTATGTCCTTTAAGCCTCATATCTTACAATGCTAGAATGCAGGGTGTCAGTAATCGATACATTTTAGTGTCAGTGAAGGGGTAGGAGAGAGAAGAAAATGCCTATCAAAAGCTGACCACTATTTTTCCTCCTACCAAAACCTCTGGTGGTCATAAAAATGGCAAGATAATGTGGGTACTTTCTGGTTTCTAGTTTATCGTGTGTTTCTAAAGCAAGTGAGAGCTCTTTCCATGAGAATGAAAGATGATAGTTTGAAGGGCTTTGAGTTCCGTGAGGGAAAAAAAAAAAAAAGATGGCGGTTCCTGCAGAACAGCAAAGTGTCCATCTGTCCCTAACTTTGAAATGGACCCACCTATCCCACCAAGGCTGCTTGTCACTGGGTTCACTAAACATGGGATTAGAGATTTCTTAAGAGAAAGAAGTGTCAGGAAGTGTAGAAGAAATGGGTGCGTTTATGGAGAAGTGATGTTTACTGAAGTTTTAACTATGAGCCAGCCCTGTGGTCCACTGCTTCTTTATCCCCGTAAGAATTCCCTAAGTGCTATATTCCAAGGAGACAGTAATAGAGATTCAAGCCTCCTTAAGACGCAGAGCAAAAGCTTCATACTGAACTCTGTAGCTCAGCTCCAAACTTTCTTTGGGTACTTAACAAAGAAGTTCTCCAGATTCTTGCAAAAACAGATCCAGAAAGATTTTAAAATTAGTATTGGGGGGAAAATGTGTGCATGTAGGTGTGTGTGTGTGTGTGTGTGTGTGTGTGTGTGTAAGAGCAGGTAAGGAGGGGTGAGTGTGAATGTGCATGTGTGATATAGTCAGCCTTGGGGTAGCTAGTTGGTTTAGAGGCAGGAATGGATGGTGTGATTTAGGTACTCTCAAGACCTGTTTGAGCCAAAGGTGTTTCCGACATAAAGCTGGTAGAAATTCAGTTCTGAAGGAGAATTCTAGTATGAAAAGGGTTCAGCTTCAGTCCTTGTACAACCCTAACTTTGCACCTATCCTTTTAACCTGGCCCTGCTAGTGACCTCATAGACACTTCGGGTTTATTGATCATTCATTGCTGTGACCCACTTTTGTCTTGTGTTGAACGGGCCCAAAGAACGAAGCCATATGCCCAGCCAACCCTATCATAAACACCATCGACAGTGGTGGGCACAGAGCCGGAGGAGAAGTCTCTCTTGTACAAAAAGGGCTTTTCTTTACTAACAAGGTGCTCCTCCCTGGGACAGTCTAGAATGGGCTTCCAAGATCCTCTACCCCAGTCTGATTACACAGGATAGGAAGTTGGGGCTTCCTCTGCTCTCTCCCTGAATGTTAACTGGGATGCTATCCGGCAGATGGGACAAGAGGTAGTCTTGAACAGAGAAAGGTCATAACTGCTTCTTTTTATTTTGGTTTGTTTCTCCTGAGAACACAAGTCCAAGGGCGGGGGTTAGGAAGGAAATAAGAAAAGCTTGATCCATCTTACATCTGAGGACCAACAGCAAAGTTTGTTAGGATATATGTAAACATCTCTTTCCTCTCAGAAGTGTATGATTGAGACAGCATGGAGGGACGGTGCTCTGAGGAGTAGGCTGGATGCTTTGGCTCCAATCCCATGTCCTATGGCCCGGTCACTGCTCATTTTCCAGCAACTCATTTCACTTAGGCCTTAGTTGCTAATGGAATGAACCGAAACCATTGCCCATCTTAGCTTTGGTCTGAGTTACAGAGGAGCGCTGAGGATTTTACAGATACAAAGTAAATGCATAAATGCTCAATTAGAGGAACAATTTCTTTCCAGAAAGTGCTTCTTAAAATCACTTCCCAACTTTCATTTTAAAAAGGGGAGACATCTCATCCAGACTAGCGACGTTTTCCAGGAACAGTGAGAACCCACTCCAGAGCACTTTAATAAAGCTTTGGATTCCTTGTGTCCCTTTTTGCTCCACTCTGCCCTCTCTGCTTTGGGTACTTGTGCTGAGGTCCCTAGCTTGACTCTTCCCTGTAGCTTATTCTCATGCTGCCATCTATAGGTGCTCTCAAGTCATAGCATGCTCACACAGGTCCTCTGATTCTTCTGTTTGGGTCCCAAAGATATTGGGGGCGGGGGGGGGGGGGGGGGGGGGGGAGGCAGAGAGCCAGACTCCAGGTTTATCTCAGCCAATTTCTCATTTAAATGCACAGTTCTACATATCTTTCTTTTTTGCACTGGAGGCAAAAAGGACATTTCCAGGGAAGACAGAGAATGAGGGCCAGGCTGCCTTGGAGTTCAGAGCTGTTTGGGAGTAAGGTGGAGGGTAGAGGGGTACGTGGTGGTTGTGGGGGTGGGGCACCACTGGTTGATGAGCTCCTGACTTTGTTCTACATGTTCTGCAGGTGAACACCTTCCAGGCCGTGCTGGTGTCTGATGGCTCCTACACATTCACTCTCTTTAATTACTATGAAATCAATTGGACGACTGGGACAGCAAGTGGTGGCGACCCCCTGACAGGCCTTGGAGGTGTGATGGCACAGGTCAGAGGTCCCCCTATCATCCTCCTGTAGGTTTAAATAGCAACATTCCTTGCTTGCTTGGCTCAGCATCCTGGTCAGAGTCCTGCCAATATATTTGTTCTAAAAACTCATGTCTGATTTTGTAGTTGCACTGAGGGGCTAGCCTTGTCCATCTTTGATACCTTAATCTGGGTATGGAGTGAACTGAGTCGGCCTTTAGGCCTTTCACATCTTGAATGGTGGCCTGGTGGAGTCCAGGAAATGTAACCTCTTGTCGCCCCCCACCCCTTCTCTCTCTCTCCAGGCGGGATTTAATGGTGGAAACCTCACAAATTTCTTCAGCCTTCCTGGGTCAAGAACTCCTGAGATTGTAAATATCCAAGAGACCACAAATGTCAATGTTCCAGGACGCTGGGCATTTAAAGTTGATGGGAAGGAAATTGACCCGGCCAATGGCTGCACCTCTAGGGGTAAACCTCTCTTTTCTCTGACAGAGCAAGGTTCCTTTTCCTTAGATTGACAGGTGAGCTTTCCAGCCATGGGGGAGGATTCATTCCTGATGGCTTACTCTTTTGACCCCTCTCAGCTGTGGGATGGAGATCATGGTAATTTTAGCATGCACATTCATCACTGGGGGGGGGGGGCAACACAGCATGCGGTCTACTTCCGAGCCCTTGCCTCTGGTGTGCATGCAGCTACTAGTTTGGAATATCTCCAAAAGGAACCAGGATCTTAAATGATGTCTCAGCCAGATGGACAGAAGGGAGCTCTCCTGTCTCACATTATTTTCGTTATTCTCCCTTTAAGATCCTCCTCATCTTTACTCCTTCTTCCGCCATCTGCACTTTGTAGATCCGCAGGAGTGGGTGAACTTGGCGTGTCGCCAAGCCCCTGTAATGGTAAATCAGCAGCTCCTAGTACAAGAAAAAGTAGCAGAGTATTTAGGGGAGCTTCTAAGATCCTCTCAGGGGCAGAAAGGCATTTCAGGGATTGGGGGAATCAAAGCCGCTTTAGGTCTGTGTGAACAGGCTCCTCGGTGAGTTCCCTTTACATTGGCTTCTGGAGTGTGGCATCTTTTCTCAACTACCAAAATCTCTTCAGAAGCACATAATAGCCCCGGAGTTCTCACAGAAGCATCCCTGTGTATTGATTCTTGCCTCCTACGTATTCAAAGTATCTAGGAAACAGGATCTCTGTTAATCCCTCTGTATTTAGAAGCAGAGGCTAGAGCAACAAGAAATTGTTTATCTGATTCCCACCTAGCGACCCAGCCATCTCCACTTCCCTCGCCTTATCCACCTCGCTGTCCTCTTCCAGAGCTACTCACCAATCCAACATTCCCTTTTCTACTCACCCCATCTCCATCTACCATCCTATCCACTCATTCCCTCTATACCCATCTACCCATCCTCCCACACATGCATTATTCTTCCAATCAATTCATCTATTCACATGCATCTATCTGCCCACTGAGCCACTGAGCCACATACCTGTCCACTTTATCTTTCTAAAGAACAATGTTAAAACAAACAAACAAACAAAAACAAACAAACAAACAAACAAAAAACCCTATTGAACCCCAGCTACTCTTCAGGTAGCAGAGATGTCAGTATTATAGTTGCCCATAATAATACTACTGTAAAAGAAATAGACATTGATGTGATGGTGACATAGTGTAGCAGATAGAACAGGGTACTGTGGAAACACAGGAAGTGTCAGGCAAACTTATTGCAGATCTCTAAGAAACTTTTGCATTAAGACAAGGAGATCTCTCCCCCTTGGGTAGAAAGCATTGTCTGCATATTTTGCTGCCAGACATCTCTCTTGACTCCGCTACAATTTTCAATATATAGAAAACCCAGTTTCATATAATTTGCTGTTGCCATGCCCTCTGCATCCACTCACTGATTTACTTAACCTCTGACTTTACCCAAAGGCAAGGTTATGTGTGTAGATGGCTTGTCTAGGAATCTTAGCTTTGTGGACGACATGAAGTCCTTCAGGCTGGAATAGCAAGTAGGTACTATGCAGCTTAGTGGGTGTTAAACTGGACAGGAAATAATCAGTCACAAAGCCCCCATGATTTCTGACATTGTCCCTCTTCCCTGTGGGAAGGTCAACACAACACGACTTAACACCCGTGTAAGGTACAATCTCTATGCTTCCTCACCTCAATCTCCCATTCTCACCCAAACACACCTTCCCTTTTGCCCATGTGCTGAACTGTTCACTGACTGCGGATTGCAACATGAGTTCCCAGTGGCAACCTCTCACCTGAGTCCTGGAAATGAACACTGCGATGATGGACAGCTTTGGCTGGCAGAGGCTGTGAGGACAGTCTGATGCCAGCTGTGTGCAATGTTCCAGCTCCCCTTGCTTTCTTTTCCTCTTGAGTTATTTGTTTGGGTTTCATAGGCAGGGCAAATTCAATATCCACACAGGACTTGTGCATTTTTATGTGCCACTGGACATATATCAATCTAATGAGATTGGGATTTTGCCAGGGTTATAGCAGGGAACTCGGTTCCATAGAGCTGGCTTATTAAATCATCATTTCACAAACGAAATTATCACGGAGCATCTACTTTTTGGTCCAAACCTCCTCTATTCAGAGACATTTCGCTCTCATTTATTGGAAGCCTGAAAATGCGGAGACTGGAAATGGTACTGAGTGAGGCTGTTAAAGGATATGCAACCTTGAGCTAGTGCCAAATGCTGGAGGATTTAGGGTCCGTTTTAAGGGCTGGTGTATACAACCTACTGGGAATATGAATACATCTGTTATCTCCTTTTAGGTGCCAATCTCAACAGGCAGGAGACCTAACTGCTTGTTGAGCCATGTTCTTGTTGGACAGATAGAGGGGTTAAGCTGGTAGGCTTGTATAACTTGCAAGATACTCAGGAGTCTTGGTGTGTGTATGCGTTAGATAATTTATTTTTAAAAATGATTTTTAATGATTAAATGTCTTCCAAATAAATGATAGTGAATATTTATTAAAAAATTAGCGCATGCCTGAAAGCCATTCCCCTGGGTCCTCCACCTGACCTAGACTTGGTCAGAAGGTTCTCTCCAGAAGATGAAGAGAGAGGAATACAGGACTTGGGCAGGGCCTGGAGCTGGAGGAAAAACAACTTGCAAGGGTTGATATTCAGCCTGAGCAGCATCTGTAGTATTTATGGACCTTTGAAAGTAGCACAGAAGAGGTCAGTCTTTCTAGAATACTCCCAGGAAGCTGGGATTTATGTCTGTCTCCTGATTTGTGCTGTTGACCTTTTTGGGTGCATGCTGCCCAGACTGTTGATTAAATGAACAAATTAGGAAATAAACAACTGTGGCTATCAGCTGGCTCGGTTTTTGGAATGCCCTTGCTCATATACTCGAAAAAGAAATGGCTCCTGAGAGTCAGAGACTTCCCCACAGATGGAGGCAATGCGTCTTTGCTTGAATGTGGGCTTGCCCTCCATCAGGGGAGCTAACAATGCCAGCAGCTCCCACTGGATTCAGACCCACTCAACTTGGAATCTTGGCTGAGTTGCTGAGTAAAGTTGAGCGAATTATGCAATTACTCTTAAGCCTCAGTTTCCCTGATTATCAAAAGATGGTGACAGTCTGTAATTTCTACCTAAGTGGGTTCATAAGTGGGATGAGGAGGTATGATTGAAGCAAAGCCTTTGTCCCAGTGCCTGAAACAAAGGGAAAGTACTAAGTGTTGGCTCTGATGTCCTTATTCCCAGGGCAGTTCCTTCGTCGAGGGGAGGTGTTTTGGGATGACCTGAACTGCACCATCAAGTGTCGCTGTCTGGATTTTAACAATGAGATCTACTGTCAGGAGGCCTCCTGTAGCCCCTACGAGGTGTGTGAGCCCAAGGGCCGGTTCTTCTACTGCAGCCCTGTGGAGACCAGCACCTGTGTGGTGTTTGGGGAGCCACATTACCACACCTTTGATGGCTTCCTATTCCACTTCCAAGGCTCTTGTGCTTACCTATTGGCCCGACAGTGTCTACAAACCTCCAGCCTCCCCTTTTTCAGTGTGGAGGCCAAGAATGAGCACCGAGGGGGCTCTGCTGTCTCCTGGGTGAAGGAGCTCTCTGTTGAGGTCAATGGTTACAAGATTCTCATCCCTAAAGGAAGTTATGGAAAAGTCAAGGTAAGAACTTCTCCATATATCATAGGGAGAATCCGGAGGTACTTCCAGCCTGGGGAAAGCCTCCCTCTGTCTACTGTTTTATTGTTTGTCTTTTTATAGTGCCGAATAGGTAGATGCATTTCTTGCCTTAGAAGATGTTTTAATGGACCAGAGTTTATTTGTGCAAAAGTCTTATAGTGAGACCAAATCTTTAAAACAAAGACACAGTCCCATCCCTGGTTCCCTTGCTGGTAGACACATGTTTATACATGTCTTTCAGAAGTCACTATAACAGAATGACAAGCTTAGTTCTTCACAGACTTGGCTTGCAGTAATTAAAGTCATATGGTCATGCCCAGGCAACAGGGTAATTCAGTTTAGCCTTGGAGTTATCCTCAACCAACTCAGTATCCCCATCCTTTTTGCCTAAGAGCTGTTGTTTGATTCACAGAGAAACTTCCACACTGACTGATGTCTCTACAGGCATCACTCTAGAGTGATTTTGGTGACTTCCATAGTGAGTCTTGGATGAAAAGATCCCAGGAAAGCTTTACCCAAATCTCCCTCTGCAGAAACCTCCCACACCTGCCCACACAGAGAACACAAATCTCTGCCAGCCTGTTTAGCATATGTAAATGACTCCTGTTATAGGGGCCTTGACTAAAGAGAGAAAGCCAAAAGCTACTAGCAATTACTCAATTGGTGGAGGCCTCAACTTTTATGATGTTAATAAAGACCTTGTTGTAACCATTTTATTTATTCAAGCAATCATAACTTGGGGACCAGAAGGGGTGATTGCTGTATCACGTGCAATCCTTAATCCTCGTGCATGGCTGTTAAATAGAGTACCAACCAGAACTAATAAAAAGTGTGCTGTAGTTTTAATTGCGGTAGCATATCCAACAAAAGGCAAAACCAGGTAACTCATTTTACTTTTTCTGGCTCTGCCGTTCTCAAGTCTATGATGTTCATCAGCTTTATAATTAGGAAAGTGAACTATGACCGTGGCTGAAATGACAATTTGCTCATTATTTGGTTAGTCTCTCTAGGGACAGGTTCATATATCAGTGAAGGATTCTGGTACAGAAGTTTGGAGTCTTTCCACTGTAAATTTATATTGTGCCACTGAGCGCTATCTTTAGCCTTGTGGATAGATACATTTCCGACTGATTTTTTTTTTTTTCACCAGCTTTACCAACTCGCCTGTGTTGTAAAACTGGTGCGTCTGATGCCCGTAGTTGAAAAGGAAGTGTCACGCTTCGTCTCCACTTTCCATTTTGATTAAAATTCTTTTTAGCTTAGCTCAGACTTCTTCCTTCCTTTTTCCTTTTTTTAATGAAAGGAAGAACGCCGTCATCTCTTTCGGGCCCAGCAGCGCTGCTAATTTTGCATGGCTCTGCTCCACCATCCAGGAGTAGGGCATGGATTCCTCAATTTTCTGTAGCGACAGGGAGTTGTGGATGTGAATATAAATGCTTCAGAAAGAAAAGGTTATGTGGCTCTGACTGCAAGCTATCAACGGCGTCCTTCTCCCTTTGCCAAATGGTTTCTAGTGCCTCTGAATACACCTGCTACACTGGGCAGAGTGGCTAGATGGATGAAGGGCCCTGACCCAGGGTGATGTAGGAACAGCCAGGGAGAGGCCAGGGAAACAGGAAGGAACCCAAGATGACCGGGAAGCAGCTGACTTCCTATTCTTGTTGTGCCAAGGCTGGAATGACCCAAGCTGCATCCTTGGAAACCACAGGTTCCCTTTCTCTAACCCTGTCTCCATTTGCTAGATTAGAAGCAGCATTCTTTCAATGGGGCTTTCTCCATTGCATCCATTCTCAAATGATAAAATAAACAGTTTGGGTTGTATATGCTAATGAAAATTTAAAAAGCCAGCATAATTGAGTGTCCATACCTAGCAACTGTCTCCTAGTAATTACAGGTTTTCTGGTTTGTCCCCAACATGAACCTGATAGTTTAGGGTACTTCCAGGGGCTGGGCAGGCCATTGAGCCTTTAGGGGTCAGAGAGCTCTGACTATGGAATGGGAGTTGCCCAGTTCCTGTGCTATCACTGCCAGCAGACTGGCTTCTAGCTTTATTTGTCTTTTCTGTAAAGCGGGAGAAGTTGTGTCCCCTAGATCAGGTACTGTGGCTATAGCCTGGGCTTGGTTGCCTCCGCTCAGAAATGATGCAGGCGGCTCAAAGTAGTCGTGAGGCATGGTTTGGACCTCAGCAGGTGTCAGGTTCTATCATAAGCTCTATGCTCAGTTCAGACAAAGAGAACATGATAAGATCATTTAAGGTTTCACGAACGTCAACCAGAACAAACACGTGCATCACTCAGCACAGAGCCTGGCACACAGTAGGCACTCAGCTCATGCTGGTTCCATATTACCATTTCCAAGACGCACACTATGATTTCTGTTCCCCTTCCCACTCTGTCCCTGTACACATCCCAGGAGAGACCTGTTGACAAGGAAAGTCACTAGAATACAAGGAGAGGAAAAGTAAAGAGGTTTATCTGTCGCTAGGGAATTGAAAATAGGAATGTACCCATAAATCATGGGTCAAGGGTATTGTTCTCTGGGGGCTCCTGCTTTGAATGCTGGGGAGCAAAAATGTGGTGGCTAGCTGTGCCCAGAGGAAAGAAAGTGCCATGTGCCCTTAGGACATGAGAAAAGTTCTCCAACTGTAACTTAAAGGCAACTGTAGTGACGTCAACTAGAATAGAATGAGAGCAGAGACAGGGAACCCGGGAGGGGGGACAGAGTCTGCAGCAAAATCTAGAGGTTGATGGTTTTTGCTTTGAGGCGTAGGAGACTCTGAGGCTCGGAACAGAAACTTAAGTGAGAGGAAAGGGAAGAAGCACCCAGCAATTAATGTATTTGAAATTTGAAATTATACCAGTCTTAGAGAAGATTTAGTTTTCCATGCCCCAACATGGACAAGGGATAATTGTTTGCTACTCTGGCACGCTGACCTTCCTTATAGAATGGCTTTCTGCACCCCTTTGGCTTAGTCCTACCTATGCAATAGAAGCAAATGATTCATTTCTAACTGCAGGACAGTTTCTTAGGTTTGTTCAGCCTTCTACCATTACTACAGCCTAAAGATTTATGCCCTCCCCATTCATATGATGTTATTGTTCTATTAATAAATTCTCATGAGGGTAGTATTAGAAGATGGGATGGGGGAAGCAATTAGGTGAAGGGGTGGAACCCTCATGAATATGATTAGTGCTCTATAGAAGGCCATAGAAAGCTAATTTGCCCTATCACATGAATACATATCTGTGAACCAGAAAACTGGCCACTAATCTGTTGATATTCCTATCTTGAATTTCTCAGCTTTCTGAATATTCTGTGGTTTACAAATATTTTATTGTAACTCCAACAGGATAAGACAGAACACTGGTACCAGGAGTGGGGTGCTGCTATGACAAATACCTAAAAATGTAACGGTAATTTTAACACTGGATAATAAGCAGAAGGTGTCAGAATTTTGAGGTACAGACTAGTCAGAGCCTTCATCCCTGTGAATAGACCACTAAGGATAATTTTGTTGAGGGTCTGCTTCCAGTCTCAGAGAACACACGTGATAGTTACTTCAGAAAACTTTGAGAACAATATCTGGACAGTTTTATCACTTCATTTCCAACTCAGAAGGTAATGGCCCTATGGAAGGTAAGACTCCTGTCCATATGTCTCCATACGCCAGAAACAAGTGTGAATCTAGGTCAGCCTGGGAAGTTGAAGTGCATTTAAAGTCAAGCCCACCAAGGACCCTTCACCACTAATCATTCCGCCCCAGCTTTTGAACATGAACATCTTCTGAAGCTAGTAAGTGTGACCATAAAGCTTGACTCTCTCTTGGAAGCATTTCAAACTGCCTGTTCCTGTTCTCTAGATGACTGAGAGTCTTGGTTCTTCCCCCAGTTCTTCCTCAGCCACAGGAGAGACTCTGAGGGACAGCTGGGTGGGCTGCACAGCTTGTCCTTCTAATTTGCATCTAGTTTTAGCTTTTACCCTTGTCTTCTGGGCCCTGGCAGCTACCTGTCTAGGCTCCTTGCTCATCATCTTGACTTAACTCAGCAAGCACTTCCTGCCAGCCAGGATCAGCTTCCTGAACTGCAAACCCCCAGTGTTACTTCTTTGTTTACCACCCACAGGTGTTCTCTCCCTGCTGAGTAGAAATTCAGCTCTATTTATGTTGGCTTGGCTTAAAGGCCCTTCAAGGTCTGTTCTCAACATGGGAACCAGAGTGGTTCTTTCAAAGCTGGAAGTCAGATCTTTTGCTTTAAATATTCTCTTGGCTCAACATTTTGCTCAGAGCGAAAGCCAAAGTCTTGTCTTGTTCTGCCTGCTACCTACCAGCTCTACCAGCTACCAGTGTCCTCTCCTGATTGCTCAGCTCAGGTACATGGAGACCCTGATGACTATAGCATTCAGAAGCACCCCTGCCTTGGGTCTGCTGATCTCTCTGTGATCTCTCATTCTAAGGCTCCCTCCTCTCTCAAATATTACCTTCCCATGCATCTGTGCCCTGCTCACTCACTTATAGTTATAAAGCTTCTTTCTAAACCCTGGGATCTGTAATCCTCGCTCACACATCATCAGATAGTATAAGCCTTTGTTTTGCTAGTCATATGTTTCCCTAGATAAACACTAGATTATAAAGGGAAGGGAATTTTGACCAATTCACTTGCTGGTAACCCTAAACTCAGAGCATTGCTTGACACCAGAGCAGCCCCAGGACTTGGCCTGAGTTGGCAACTGATTTCCTCAGAAATCCTGAGTACTCCATGACTGTTCCCATCCCACACAGTTACCTCTAATCCCCTGCTTTTATTCTTTTATCCTGGAATTCTCTGTTCAACACCCACCCCAGGGTTTTTATCTGGCAACTTGAGTTTATCTTTAAAGACTCAAGTCAGATT
The DNA here is from genome assembly GCA_033318265.1 of Phyllotis vaccarum. NCBI lineage: Eukaryota > Metazoa > Chordata > Mammalia > Rodentia > Cricetidae > Phyllotis > Phyllotis vaccarum. The sequence continues at coordinate 89,008,379 of JARWLC010000012.1, forward strand.
TAACTGCCTCTAAAAACTGTGTATGAGTCCCCGAGGCTGGGTTAAGTGTTCACTCTGTGTTCCCTTGCATCCATCGATTCATATTTAAAACTGGTTACTATAAATATCTGTTGAAGGTCCTCTTCTTCACTAGGCTGAGAGCTCCTTGAGGAACGAGGGTGAATATTATCTCTTCAACCCCATACTTCTCGGATGCTGGCATAGTGTTTGGTTGGTACTTAGCAAATATTCAGGTTTGTTGATGTTGAGCGATTGAGGGGTGTAGTTCAGATATCAGGAGGCCACAGTGCATCACGCTTCGGTGAACACACTAGTGTGACCTCCAAGATCAACAGCATGCCAGAGTTGGTGCAATCACATACAGGAGGTATGGGGGGGCTGGGGGGTGCTCATGGAAAACATATGTGGTACCCCAGAATTAATGGATCGTTAGTGAAATTAAAAGAAATCAAAGTGATACACCTCTCAGGCAAAAAGTTGAAGTCAGGATAGAGCTGGGAAAGAAGGGTGCCAGCTAGCCAGTCCCCAAAAGCATGCACAATGGCTCTAAAACTGTCAGAGCTATTGGGCTCAAATGCCCAGTGCCCTCTGGCCCACATCTCACCATTATCTAAGTATCTTCCCCCCAGACATTAGCCACAGTTAGAGGTAAGACTGTGGGAGCCTGGAAACTTGGAGTGGCTGTTCTCTCCATGACAGTTGCTCTGCCATCCATTGCCAACCTCGTTGGAGCACATGCTTGGCCACCTGCTTATCTGCCTTTTACTGTTACTGTTGGCAGGTTAATGACCTAGTGACTTCTTTGCCCGTCACCTTAGAGTTGGGGGCGGTGAAAATCTACCAGAGTGGCATGTCTACCGCCGTGGAAACAGATTTTGGGCTCTTAGTGACGTTTGACGGTCAGCACTACGCCTCCATTTCCATCCCAGGCTCTTATATAAACTCTACCTGTGGGCTCTGTGGGAACTACAATAAAAACCCACTGGATGACTTCCTTCGCCCAGATGGCAGGCCTGCCATGTCGGTGCTGGACCTGGGAGAGAGCTGGCGTGTCTACCATGCCGACTGGAAGTGTGGTTCTGGCTGTGTGGACAATTGTACCCAATGTGATACTGCCACCGAGGCCCTCTACTTTGGTTCTGACTACTGCGGCTTCCTTAACAAGACAGACGGCCCGCTGTGGGAGTGTGGCACTGTCGTGGATGCCACAGCTTTTGTGCACAGCTGTGTGTATGATTTGTGCAGCGTCAGGGACAATGGTACACTCCTCTGCCAAGCCATTCAGGCCTATGCCTTGGTGTGTCAAGCCCTGGGCATCCCAATCGGAGACTGGAGAATCCAAACTGGGTGTGGTAAGCTGATGTGATGTGTCTTATGAAACATGATCTTCATGCCAGGGGCAGGGATAGAACTTTATGCCTCCTCCAGACCCTGTTAAGAATCATGGCCTAAGAGCAAGGGTGGTGTTGAAATATCACAGATTATACAGAATGAACTGTGAAGAGCTCTTTACCCCCCTACCTTCCACTGTCATAATCAGGAAATAGGGCACCACTGATGAGCATAAGGCATCTAGAAACAGGAAATGATTGACAGAGAATACACGGCTAGAGGAAAGCCCGTAGTGGGAATGACACCCAGAGCTGAGTCGGGCTGAGTTGCTTCCACAGTTGGAGTGGCTGTTGAGGGAGTGCATATGGTAGGTAGAGCCTGCTCTGAGGAATGGATTCCCCCTAGGTGAAGGCTACTACCATGCTTCTTTAGCTCTGTAGCTTTGGCCCCCACCTCCAGGACTTTCAGGGTCTATGCCATGTGTTGTGTGGCACCTTCTCTGATCTGGTGAGAGAAAGGGCTGTGGACCGAGAGTACAGTCCTATCAGTAAGGAAGCCTTTTCTTGCCTAGCTGGAAGTCAGGAGGTTCCTGGACCTGTGGAGGGGCGCCTGGACCTGTGGGGGGCATCCAGGTTCTTTTACACACTACTTAGATGTCTGACTGTTTCTTTCCACCTCACTGTCTGTTTAAATATCCCCTTTCCTACTTACATAAAGGCACAAGAATAACTTGTCTCCTTCCTGGTCCCTGGCTCTCTCCATATGAGTAAATAGACAGTTACTGTCCATGCCTTTGAGGGACCGTGGAGGTGAAATTTAGCAGTTTCTCTAAATCCCAAGGCTAGAGGGAGCTTCCCTTCACAAGCTTGGGTTGGGTCCACATAAATCATCATGTGTCAGATTCAAATCTCTGTATATTGGTCGCACTACCAAGAGACAGAATCTTTCTTGCTATGTAACTGACTGACCAGCCTCCATTATACCCAGAGCAGCCATCTCATAATTCACATTCAAGTTGAATATGGCTTCTCTTTCAGCCATATATAATCCAAGAGCATCCAAATTGCCCAGCTAAATTTTTATAAATGATGGCTGTATATTTTTCCTAGTGGTCTGGTCCTTGTCTTATACCCACCCCCTTCTCTCTCTTACTGAGATGAGTTATATTTAATTCAGAGCTGGTTTACTAGACTTATGCCTGATGGATTCAACTAGATTCAAACATTTATGTAGACTTGAATGCTTTTAAATAAGAGAAGAAATTTTCTAAGGTACAGACGGCCTTCGGAAGTCAGCTAGCTCCCAGCAAGTCTCCCAGAGGAATAGGCACACCGTCTCAGAAGATTGCCCAGCCTCTTCCCCATTTTTAATGCCCCAGGAATTCATTTCCACAGTCTGCCTGGTCACACTCAGATATTTTAAGTGCCTTCTTGTTTGAAATTTCATGTCGTCAAATTGCTGCTCTAACGGGTACAATTTTCATCTCTTCTCAAAGTTTTATTTCCTTTCAAGAATGGGCCACGCTTTTTAAAATCAAGACATCTCCTAAGCCCTTGGTGAGGCATTTGAAAACATCTTCATGACTGTAGATGACTAACTAATAGCTCTCTGTTGAGGAATGGGGCTCAGCCAGTAAGGACAGACAACATCCAGGTGAATTTCAGTGGGTTCAAGGTCAGGTAAAAATCTCACAGTCCCAGCCTATAGAAAAAGCAGTTGTGATGATACTTACTGGGGTCCCCCTTCAGTCTCTTCTCCAGTAAGTGGCCACCTGACTTACTCTGGGGCCTGAAGGATCTGGGAGGAACATTTTCGCTTTCTCCTAACCCCTGTTTTCGCTTTCTCCCAACCCCTGTACCGGTTGGCTTAGGGTCTATTCCCCTATGACCAAGCTGTCTTTCTTTCTCTGCACCAGTGTCTACCGTGCGGTGCCCAAGCTTCAGTCATTACTCAGTATGTACCAGTAGTTGTCCTGACACCTGCTCAGACCTGACGGCCTCTCAGAACTGTGCCACACCATGCACGGAAGGTTGTGAGTGCAACGAGGGTTTTGTGCTCAGCACCAGCCAGTGTGTCCCATTGCACAAGTGCGGCTGTGACTTCGATGGCCACTACTATACCATGGGGGAGTTTTTCTGGGCTACGGCCAATTGCACAGTGCAGTGCTTATGTGAGGAGGGAGGGGAAGTCTATTGCTTCAACAAGACCTGCCGGAGTGGGGAGGTGTGTGCCGTGGAGGATGGTTACCAAGGCTGCTTCCCCAAGCGGGAGACCGTGTGCCTGCTCAGCCAGAACCAGGTGCTACACACATTTGATGGTGCCGCCTACGCTTTCCCCTCGGAGCTCTCTTACACACTACTCAAGACCTGCCCCGAGCGTCCCGAGTACTTGGAAATTGACATCAACAAGAAGAAACCCGATGCTGGCCCTGCTTGGCTCCGGGGTCTTCGGATCCTTGTGGCTGACCAAGAGGTCAAGATAGGAGGAATCGGGGCTTTGGAAGTCAAGGTAAGATTCCTTGCTTGCTTCGAGGGTCTTCGGATGGAGTGATGGAGCTTGCCCTCTGCATCTGACTTGGCTTTCTTCCTCTGGCTGTGAATGGATTCTAAAATGAACATGGCTCCCGTATGGTGGTATTTTTAAGTGACTGGCCCCAAATGAGATTCTATCAGGTGAAGAAATGGAGCCTGGGATTTTTCGGAATTAGGTAGAGTAAAACTCACTCTCTATAAGCACAAGTCCCCGCAGAAGGCTATGTGCCGGGCAAGATTTTAAGTAGGTTGTACTATTTATCATATTGCTGTCAAAACCAAGGCACAGAATGGTTAAGAAACTTCCTTCAGGGACACACAGTTTCAAAATGGGTTTTAAGCGCAAACAGGCTGGGTGTTGTAGTTTACATTCTTATACTATGACTTACCATCTGCATGTGGAAGGGAGTTCATGTTTACGATATGGAAGTCAAGGTAAGTTTTCTTGGGTCGCCTGCCTTGCTGCCTCCTCTCCTTCTGACATGGGCTAATGTAGCCATGATCAGGTGTCCAGGCTCATTAGTTCTGGAAGGAATCTTGGGAATCACTTAGAGCAATGTTTGAAACCCTAGACGATGCCAAAGGGCTAAGCAAAGGTACCACAGCTGACGTGGCTGAGATGAAGTGGTGCCAGGAAAGGATACTCCTGCCTTTCAGTCCTAATGTGAATTGAGTGGCGTTTTGAAAACAAACATCTGCATCATGCAGATCGTAACACATGTCCGCAGAATGGAAAGGCTGTGTTCTCAGCTCCATTAGCGAATTGACAAGAGATGGATGAATCTAGTATAGAAATAGCAGTGATAGGTGAGCGGACATCCAGACATTAGCGCTCCTGGATGTGCCCCAATTGTCTGGGGCACAGGAAAAATTAAAATCTGATGGGAAAAGAAGGAGCCAGAAAGGTGTGGAGAAAGGGCGCGGTGTGAGAAACAGCACCTGACGGGGAACTGGCTGCAGGAGGAATATAATATAGCCTCTACAGATAGTTTATGTGTTTGTGTGGAACCAGCTTAAGGTCTGGGACACACTAAAATAATGAGAGAATGGGAGTTTCAACAGAAAGAAACAAGCCTGTGAGTAAACAGTTGGTGTCTGTGTGCAGTTTACATACACCATCAGCTCCTTGACATTTTCAAGGAGCTGGTCCTGGCACAGAGCCAGCTCTTCCCCATCCTCAGAAGCAGTGGGATTTACATGGGTCCCTGTCACTGATGGCAGGGCCTTTGATTTTTTTGTTTGTTTGTTTGTTTGTTTTTTGTTTTTTAGCTTAATGGTCAAGATGTGGAATTACCCTATTTCCATCCTTCGGGGAGACTGGAGATTTATCGAAACAAAAATAGCACGACCGTGGAGTCCAAGGGCGTGGTGACAGTTCAATACTCTGATGTGGGCCTGTTGTACATCCGGCTGTCCACCATGTACTTCAACTGTACTGGGGGCCTGTGTGGCTTCTTCAATGCCAATGCCAGTGATGAGTTCTGCCTTCCTAACGGCAAGTGCACAGACAATCTGGCAGTGTTCTTGGAGAGCTGGACAACATTTGAGGAAATTTGCAATGGTGAGTGTGGGGACCTGCTGAAGGCCTGCAACAATGACTCGGAGCTGCTGAAGTTCTACCGGGGCCGCTCCCGGTGTGGTATCATCAATGACCCCTCCAACAGCTCCTTCCTGGAGTGCCATGGGGTGGTTAATGTCACTGCCTATTACCGCACCTGCCTTTTTCGCTTGTGCCAGAGTGGAGGCAACGAGTCGGAGCTGTGTGATTCTGTGTCCCGATATGCCAGTGCTTGCAAGAATGCAGATGTGGAGGTGGGTCCCTGGAGGACCTATGACTTTTGCCGTAAGTTAGGGCTGCACTGGGGGGGGGGGGGGAGGCCGGGGTGGAGGATGCATGCTCTATCATGGTATCCTGACTTTTTAGTGGGACTGGGCTCCAGGGGAGTCCAATGACCTGTCTTTGGTCCTATTAACCCAAACTAGACTCTTTCTCGTCTTTATTTTCATTGTGTGTGTGTGTGTGTGTGTGTGTGTGTGTGTGTGTGTGTGTGTGTGTGTAGGTGCCATTGGAAGCCAAAGAACATTCAATGCCTTGGGACTAGAGTTACAGGCCATTGTGAGCTTCCCAGTATGGGTTGAGACCCAAACTCGGGTCCTCTGCAAGAGCAGTGCATGCTTTTAATTGGTGAGCCATCTCTTCAGCCCCTCAAAACTTATCTTTTGAGACTGTCTCTTACTGAGTCTAGAGCTCATTGATTGGCTAGACTCACTGACCAGGTAGCGCCAGGGATTCACCTTACTCAGTGTGGGGCGGGGGGTGTGGGGGGTTGGTGGTTATAGAGACTCAGGTTTTTATACTGATGCTGGGGATTTGAACTAAGGCCTTCATGTTTGTGTGGCAGGTATTCCATAAACCAAATCACCTTCCAAGCCCTTCTTTTCATTTCTAAACAGACAGTATTTTTTCGTTGTAGACAAGTTAGCCAACTCACTGACTGGTGGTTTTATCTACATAGAGCACAGACACTGGGTTAAAGGATCAAAAGCCTTGGTGATGGCTCTGTGGGTACCTTGCCCTTGAGCAAAGAAGAGCCCCATTCATTTCGGTATGGCACAATCATCTGGAGAGCTTTTCAGAGGGTTGGAGATCAGTGTTTCTCCCTGAGGCAAACCTGAGAATGGATATCGAGACAGTACCATGTACCTGGCTCTTCATTTTGTCCCTAGAGTATGTGATCCCTTTCAGCCTGGTAGTGGCGATACTAGTAGCCATTAGAATAACTCCTGAGCAGACAAGATACCCAACACCTGGGTTATCAGAAGAAGCAGAAGGGGAGGAGCTGAGAGCGTGGAACCCATGGAGGACAGTAAGAACGGCATGGTTAGGACTTCTCTACATCACTCTCTTGCACTAAAAAATGTTGGTCCTAAACCATGAAGATGCCAACTTTTGGGTCTGTGTGTCTTTCTGTCATGACCTACTTTAAGTATGATCATTAAAAAAAAAAAAAAATTAGTTTCAAAGTAACATGAACATTGTGAGCATGCCTATGTGCTCATTACCCAGATTAAACCTGTGGTATCCGGTCTATTCCTTTTGTTTCCTTCCCACCCCCATCTGAGAGTAATTTGCAAGTATTATGGCCCTACCCTCAGTTTCTGTGACTGTGACAAAGTGTCCAGGGCAGACTAACTTACAAAGAGAGAGTATTATTTTTAGCTTGTTGTTTCAGACCAAGGGTTGGCTGCTCCCCTTGGCCCTGTTGATTTTGGGCCTGCAGTGAGGGTGCAGCATGGTGGGGTGCATGTGGGGAAAAGCATGTTCATTGTACGAATGGGAGAGAAAGACTGTTCCCACTATCCATTTCATGGCACACACCTGTTTTCCCCCTGCTAGAAACAAAACCTTTAACTTTTTCAGAGACATTTGAGACGCAATAAATCATCCATCCTCACTAGTTCTTCTGTATTTCATGAGACTTAGGGCATTGGCTTATGTAACTGTAGGCAGTTTTCTGCTTTGGGAAATTTAATGTAGATGGAGCAATTTAACAACCACATTCCACTTTTGCCGTCTGACTCAGTAGCACCTTTTACGTTTTTCCCTTTGCACAGGTCTAGTCTGGGTTCACGTTAATATACATTTCTTTAGTGACCTACAATATGACTAGAGCAATCCCTTAGCTTTCTGTGCCTTTCAAAATAAAGTGGCTTCTTATTTAGACTTCGGTGTCACTCATGGTGAGTCTCAAATGTGCACCTCACTCAGCCTCCTGCATGGGCTTTACAAGCTGACTAAGACTGTATTCAGCCTGCCCCCTTGTGGTGGGTAAGGTAAACGTTTGTGTCCAGACCAAGGTATGGGTGAAATAGGTCCTTTCTAGATTTCTACATGAGTTTTCTCTTGCAACCAAAAAGCAGAGTGGGGAGATTTTTGACATGCTCCTTTGCTGCTGTCCGCCAAAATCTCTGCCCTGGTTGAGCACCTACTCTCCATTCTGGGTTGGGTTGTTAGACTTTTGCACTTTAGTTACTAAGTGACAACTTCCAGGGCCAGCACTGCCCTCCCGACTTTACAGTCAGGAATCCACATCCCACATCAGCAAGAGCCCTCCTGTTTCTCCCAACTGTCCCTCAGCTGGTCCACCCATCCACTCACATCTCCTGTCTATTTCACCTCATATCAACCATATAGACATGGATCTGGGGTGTTTTTAAGGTCTTATATTTCATATTACATTTTAAAAGAATTTCTGGTGTTAAAGTTGTTCAATTGTTTGGTCTACAGGGACTTTCAAACTGACTCCTGCTCTTTGTCACATACCTCTGTTGTGCTTTTTATCACTGTCTTACTTTCTGATCAAACAAGAGGTTCACATTTATCTCTGAATTCTCTTCTCCCTGGGTGACATTCAGCCCTTACATCAAGGGGCTATAGTTTCTTTTTTGTGAGTGGTTTTATAGAGACAAATATCTGGGTACCAATTATCCAGTGCTCTTGGGGGTATCTTTATTTTTCCATAGGCTCTTCAACAAAGCTAAATACACACACACACACACACACACACACACACACACACACACACACACATCTTGAAACCTCTGATTTATGAACTTCAGAAGTCCAATGAGTATGTAGCAGGCCTAGGGGCTGTAAACTTGTGTGAGCATGTTCTTGAGGAGCCTTAGTTTTCTTCAGAGGGACAAGCAACAACAGATGCAGAGTCCTGAACTGAACTCTTCACAAAGTCACCTTCAGCAGGATAGCCACTATGTTCCTGTTGACTGTCCTACATGGTGGGGTCTTAAACAACTTCCCCAAAGTCTCTCAGATCTGCTCTCCCACACACCTCCTTTCTCCAGCCTTTCTAGCATGGCTTCGACTCTGGTTCTCACACCCAGCTTTCTGGCTGGATTTCATACATGGTGTGGAATACCAAGTCCCCCCCATCCAGGATCTGTGCTACTGCCAGGTCATCCTTTTAGACAACTGGGTCCTGACTGGAAGGGAGTGATTGTGGGTTGTTTTGTACTGTACAGAGGACATTTTGGTGACTCCCAGTTTAGCCTGGCCTGGCTGTGAGGGCTCCTGAGAAAGGCATGCCACCAAACTTCATCTGGGCAAGTGGAATGGAGGTGGTTTGTGTAAACACCTTTTTAAAGGGGGGATTCGGCAGAGGTGGCCACATTGAACATAGTTTCATTGGGAAGAGAGCCAGGCTTACACCTGGCCCATCCAATAGGTTGGCTCATTTGGATCTGTTGAGAATGACCGAAGTGTGCACACTTGATCAGCCAGAAGTCTCAGTAGCAAGGGCTTGTTATGACCGGGTCCTGAAAAAATAATGAAATGCGTGAAAAGCTACAGACACAGAGCAGCATCTTCTTTGAACTTGGAAAGAGACCGCCATGCCCTGTTTGGATATTTTACACCCGTCCTCTTGTTGGCAGAGCCAGATCCCCAATTTAGTAATTTCCCAGAGTGATTTCAGGGGCAGGGGGAAGTTTTATTATTCCACGTCTCTATGTTCCAGACTTTCAGACAAATCCAGACAAGACAATAAGTCATAAGCAACAACCATTTAAATAAGTCATGTTATTTGCTTTCCCCATAAACCTGCAGTCAGTGCTATAGCATTCATAATTTAGAGACAAGTGTGAAAATCCCTCTATCCAGACATATATAATCAGTGTTGAACTAGCCTTCAACTCCAAAGCTGTATGGTTTTGTAGTCAACGGAAATGGAGAGAGTCCTTTAGCCTAGAGGAAAAAAAAAGATTGGCTTTCAGTCCACAGTGTAGAACGATTGAGTTGGTCCTTGTGGGCAGAGCTATTATGTCCATGCAATTTATTTCTCTGTAGTGTCCTTCACGTCCTTGGATTGCAAGGCACTGGCAAGGGAGGATTGTATAAGAGCCAAAGGAAGTTCTGTGCACAAGACCCTGTTTTCCTAGAGGGGTGGAGACCTTTGTAGATCTTTAGACCACACAGACTTATAGGCAGATTTCTTCTGTGCTCTTGGACTCTGTCCCTGCTCCTGTCAAATTGTTACCAACCAGGGCATGGAGAGAAGTGAGACGCTTACCCAGAGCCTCACAGAGAGTTGCGCATGCTCCTTTATGGCAGAGACCCGATCTCACAAGGAAGGCTTCTGGGAGAAGGTGTGATTTGAGAAAAAGTGTGAGAGTCACGTGACTTGGCTTTGTAAGGGGGATATCCTGGCAGAGAAAAGCATGAGCAGAGGCAGAGGGATCACTGCACACAGAGCATGGTGAGGAGGAAAGGAGAACACAGAGTGCCAGATACAGGGGAATAAAAGACAAAGGGAAAGACATCAGGCCAAGGCAATGTCTGAGAAAGATGGTCTGTGTGTGTGTGTGTGTGTGTGTGTGTGTGTGTGTGTGTGTGTGTGTGTGTGTGCTGTTTATTGATACTCTATTATGGACTCAGCATATTAAATTATTAATCCTCAGGATAATCCTACCAGGGAAATATGGCTATTGTTGAACAAAAACAACAAAAGAGAAACTGGGGGTCAGAGATGTTCACAAGCCGGAGCTGAGAGGTGATTTCTATGGTCACAAGGAAAGTGTTTTGTAGTATATTGCACACTGTCTTTAGAAACTAAGTCAAGACATCTGTTTGAACCCTTGCCTGGTTCTTATCAGGAAGATAAGTTAAATCATTGGCCTCCCACACCCTCACCTATGGAGCAGTGATTGAAAGACCCATCTTAATCCAAGTGGTTGATGAGGCACACAAAAGGGCCCAGGAATGCCTCCACACATAGCAGGCATTCAGTACTGGTTTGTAGACCAAATACACAAAAGGAGCCTGTGAGTGACCTCTGACCCTTGGTTGTGCCAGCGAGGATGACATTATTCAATCACACAGCTTCACTGAGCCCATTGTCCCACACAAATGTGAACCCACACGCTATTGCATACATATGCAGTCATGCAAATGTGCACATACCAACATACTTCTGTCTCTGCCTGCTCTCTGTTCATTTCTCAAATTTGCTTTCTCTTTGACATCCCTCAGCTCTAGATTGCCCGGAGAACAGCCATTTTGAGGAGTGTATGACATGTACAGAGACCTGTGAGACCTTGGCCCTGGGCCCCATCTGTGTGGATAGCTGCTCAGAGGGATGCCAGTGTGATGAAGGCTATGCCCTGCAGGGCAGCCAGTGTGTCACTCGCAGTGAGTGTGGCTGCAACTTTGAGGGGCATCAACTTGCCACCAATGAGACCTTCTGGGTGGATCAGGACTGCCAGATCTTCTGCTACTGCAATGGCACAGACAATAGCGTCCACTGTGAGACCGTTCCCTGTAGAGATAATGAATACTGCATGGAAGAGAGTGGCTTATACTACTGCCAGCCCCGTACCGATGCCTCGTGTATTGTCTCCGGCTACGGCCACTACCTCACCTTTGATGGCTACCCCTTTGACTTCCAGACCAGCTGCTCTCTCATCCTCTGCACCACAGGAAGCAGATCAGTATCGGACTCTTTCCCCAAGTTCATTGTCACAGCCAGGAATGAGGATCGGGACCCATCACTGGCTTTGTGGGTGAAGCAGGTCGATGTGACCGTGTTTGGCTACAGTATTGTGATTCACCGGGCTTACAAGCACACGGTGCTGGTGAGTAGTAAAAAAGGCCAACCTCCAGAATGGATTCGGCACTTAATGGAGATAGCATCCCAGTCTAGCTGAGTGCTGCCGAGCCATGGTGGTCCAGCATCCGAAGGCAATCATAGTGTGTTATTAGGGAGAGTCCTTAGGGGATCAGAAAGCAAAGGATTTCCCAAGCCACGGGCAGAAAAGTAAGGTCAGAGGCAGTGCTGGCAATAAACCTTAGGTCATAGAAAGACGCATAAGAATGAAGGTCTAGATTCAAATCTAGCATTGACAACCCTTGTGTGTACTTGAGCGGTTCCACAGTCTTCTAATGCTCTGATTCATCTGTCAGAAACTGCATGGCTGCCACAGGCTGTGCTTCTCTTAATGGCACTAGTGTCATTTGTCACCCCTTTTCTGAGATCAACTGTTCTGGCATCCATGTTGGCTGCCACAGCCTTGGAGCTCCAGAGCCTCACTCACACTTGGAGCATCTGAGAGCTCTCTACACCATCTTTATCCACCAGGGCCTCAGGTTCCTCCTTCTGCCCTCACAGCCCTCTCATCCGCGAAGCCTTCTTTAACCATGATGACAGGAGCAGCAGGTCCCATGAGCTTCTTGAACAGCCTGTAGACAACAGCCCTCACAGCAGAGCGGGCCTCCCCACTCCACTGTTTTATTGAGCCCCATGCTGACCACCCAGCCAGTTAGCCAGTAGACTGTGGGGCTGTTTCACAGGCATGGATTGAAGGGATAAACCTTCCCCTCAGAGGTTAGCGGTATAACCCATCATCTCCAATGGGTCTTCTTGACATTTTGAAGGCTTTTGTTTTAAAATGCTAGAATAAAATGGACTAAGCCAAACACAATGGACTAGTATTACCCGAGGATCCCTCCTTGCGTTTCTTCCTCCGGGGGACCTACCTAGCTTTGACACAGGGAGGATATAGCTTCTGGAAATGCCTTTCTTCTCCACTATTGGCTAATCTTACTTCTTGGCATCTAAGGCAGCAGCCACGGCTCGTTGTTAGAATGATTTTGCTTTGTTTCTGACAGAGTCTCACTGTCAAGCCCAGGCTAGATTGAACTGTGCTGTGTACACAGTGACAGTTGTCAAGTGAATGATTGAGGTGACCCTGTTCTTTTAAGGTTACTGTGAGTTTCCTTCTGTTGCTGGTCATTTCTTTAGCAATCTGAGCTATTAAATGGGTCGATGAGGCTAGTGAGGAATATGCGAGGTGTTTGTCTCCTAGCCGGATTAGATGGCTTTTTAAAAGTTTCATGTGCACCAGTGAATATGGGTGTCAATGCTTCTCCGGTGTCTATATTTGTAAGTGAGAGGTCAACATTTGATTTCTTCTCTTATTGAGCGCCACATTATTTTTTTCATTTTTATTTTATCTTAGGTATATGGGTGTTTTGCCTGTAGGTATGTGTAATACATGTGTGCCTGGTGCCCGCAGAGGCCAAGAGAGGACAATGATCCTATGCCCCCTGAAATGGAAGTTACAGTTGTGAGCCACCATGTGGGTGCTGGGAATTGAACCCAGGTCCTCAGAAGAGCAGCCAGTGCTCCTAACCATTGAGGCATCTCTCCAGCCCCTATTATAATTTTTTGGAGATTGGATCTCTCGCCGTTGGTGAGAATGGAGCTCACTAACTGGCTGGATTAGCTTGCTGCCATGACTCTGGGATTCTCTGGTCTCCTCTGTTGAGTGCTATAATTGTAGACATGTGCTACCAAGCCTGGCTTTTTAAAAAGTAGCTCCTGGGAATTCGTTTGTACATAAACACTTTACCAGCTAAGCTGCTTCCCCAGCCTTGAGATCAAAATCTCTAGTGGATGTCTGGACAGCAGAAGCTACTCATGGTAACACCTTCTGTCCATTCCATTTCATCAGCAGTAAAACAAAGGTACCGTTCCCCGTCTGTGATATTACCTCACTTCTGTTTTTTCTCTGTCTACCTTATCCGATACATATCTGCCCTTAGGTTTATAAATTTTCATGTCGTTAATTATCTCCTTTATATTCACTACCCTTCCCTTCCGCTTTTTTTTTTTTTTGGCCTTTCAAGGTTATTAGATTTTTTTTTTCTCCTCTAAACACATTTATCTGCTGATAAGCCTTGCCCATCTACTTTACTGAATGTTCCTCTTCTGCCTTGCCTTGCATGGAGGTGTAGATACCTGAGGTTGTAGGGGTTTTTTGGTTTTTCCCCCTTCTTCCTAGTTAGTTGCACAGACAGCTCATTGTATTCTTGTCTTCATTTTCTTCCTGTCGCTGTGATAAGCACCACACCAAAAGCAATTTGGTGGAGAAAGGCTTGATTTGGCTTCCGTCATCAGAGGAAGGCAAGGCAGGAACTGAAGAGACCGTGGAGGACACTGCTGCTCACTGGCTTGCTCAGGTTGCTCTGTTCTCTGTAACCCAAGCCCAGAGACGGCACTGCATCTGTGGTCTGGGCCCTCCCACATCAGTCATCAATGAAGAAAAGTCCCACAGAGTTGCCTGCAGACAATCTGATGGAGGCGTTTTCCCAGTTGAGATTCCTTCTTCCCAGATGATCTCAGCTTGTGTCAAGCTGGCAGACAGCCAAACAGCAGCAGACAAAAGGAATAAACAAAACAAAACCCCAGTAGGCAGCACATTTGCGAACACCTCATATCTCCTCTCTCCTTCAGAGGAGCCACTTCCCGTTCTCTCCCGTCATTGAGTTAGGCCCCACAAGAGGGCACATGTTCCTCTCACCTTCCAGACATGCCCTGTCCCAGCCTTATGAGGTGCGCCTGTGGATAAGGGCCTTAAGGGCCCTCTGCACCCTGTTTATGGGTACCCACATCTTTCTTTCCTTTTAAGAACGGCCATCGCTGGATGTGGGGTCCACTTAATCTACCACGATCTCATCCCATCTTGGTTATGTTCTCAAAGACTGCATTTCCCAGTTGAGGTTACATTCACAGGAACCGTGCGTTAAGGCCTCAGTTTATCTTTCTGGGGTAGAGAATTCTACTCACAAAAATGTAGATCAGGGATGAGGAGATGAAGGAGTCATAAGGACTCCTGGCCAGGACCCTTCTTTCTAAGTGCCGTGCTGGGAATAGAGTAGCTTAGCTGTCAAACTCCTACCAAGAAGGCCAAATTCAGGCCACACTGAAGGCTTTTTCCTTTGGGAGCCCATGAGATAGATTTAGCAGTTACTTTGAATTATTAATATGCATTATAGGACCTGCTTATTCAGTGATTTGCATTTGTTTTCCCCATGATGTTATTATTAGTCACCATATCTAAAGAATAATGGCTGTCATCATGACAGTGTGAAATAAAGTGCATGACCAACTGTAGCCCAGAGCCCCAAGTCACCACCGGTGCTTTTAGAAATGGAGGATGATATAAAAGTCGCTCCCTGGGACATGAGGTGCCTATATGATTCTGACCTTCTCATGCACTGAACTGTGCTGCAGGAAGTGAGAAAATTAACAGGGCCAAATAAAGCTAGAAACAAACATGCTGTGCAAAGACCAGGTTGGGCGGTGGAGGATCTTCTCAGCCTCTTAAGGCTTTGGAACTTCACTCTGATACAGTTTGGTTCAACAAGCTTCTTTGTGCTAAGAAATGAAAAATTTAAAAAAACAATCTGTGTGTATGCATGGACATTCATGTGTTCCACAGAGCATCCATGGAGAGATCATAACACAATATTGAACGCTGGTCCTCAAATTTCACCTTGTCTGAGATAGCATTTCTTCTCACTCATCGCTGAACTCAGCAGGCTAGCAGGTCTGGAAGTATCTGTAGATTCTTCTGTCTGTGTCTCTCATCTTCCCACAAGAACATAGGAGTAAGGACATGGGCTACTGTGATCAGCCTTCTGTATGCAGGGATTTGAACCCAGGTCCTCATGGTTATATAGGAAGTATCTTCTCAGCCAAAGAATGTGTTACACTGTGGCATTAAAAAAAAAAAAAAAAGAAAAAAAACCCATCAAAAATAATTAAACATGGTTTCGCTCATAAGAAAGAGACTCAGACTCCAGTGACAGAAATGGACCAGTTAGCTGTCGATGTCAGTGTGTAATTATGGAGCCTGCAAAAACGTTCTGCACAAAGGCCCAGAAAACAGAAGTTTGGCTCAGTCTGCTTTAGGACTTCAGGGAAGGGTTCTTGGAAGAGGTGACCCAGATCTAAACCTGAAGGAGCCCATCTAGTAGGCAGAGAGTGAGCTGAGAGCACGTGGGTGAGGGAAGCACCAGGACAGAATGGAGAGAAGGCGGAGTGTGGGGTGTGAGGCTGAAACCTAAAGAGGGAACCCATCACTGAAACACTAACATTCGACCTGACCTTCAGTATAATCAGAGCTCCTTGGCACAGCTTTCACATCCATAGGCTTAACCAATGTCATAACCCATGCATATCATATTTGTATCTGTTCTGTATGTGCAGATTTTTTTTTCATTCTTTCCTAAACTATGTGGTATAGCAGTGTTAACATGGCATCTGTATCTTATAGTAACTGGTGGGTGTTCATGCAGATGTATCCGTGTCTTTCATATTGTCACAAAGTATCATCTGCACAGCTAATACCTGAGTTACACACACAATAACAATAACAACAAAAGCAACAAAACAGTTTGAAAAATAATTTTCTGCCTTGAATGTGAATAGATTTTCTGGATAGAATGCCCGTATATTACAGAAAGGGCTGGAGCATTCTGGGAATTGGTATCTTCAGGGGTGATGGATGTGGGGGATATTTTCATATATAATAAAAACAGTCGGAGATATCAGAGGACAGATCCACCTTCTTTTGTCTTTTTTTTTTTTCAGATAGACTGTTTTGTTTTGTTTTGTTTGTTTGTTTTTGTTTTTTTGAGACAGAGTTTTCTGTGTAACAGTCCTGGCTGTCCTAGAACTTGCTTTGAAGACCAGGCTGGCTTTGAACTCAGAGATTCTCTTGCCTCTGTTTCCCAAGGGCTGGGACTAACAGTGTGTGCCACCACTGACTGCCTGGGAGCCTGGAACTCCTTCTGTAAACTCAGATGACCTCAAACTCAGATTGATCAGGACTGTGAGCCTTCAGAGAGGCTGTGAGCTTCTGTGATCTGCTGGGCTGCTGTTTGTGTTTGCGCATGAACCACCTACTTCTATCTTTAGGCTTCCAGTTGGAAAACACGCTGTGTTTAGCCCTCTTCATCTTCTCTCCATCTTTGAGGAATCTTGTCTCTTAATGTCTCAGTTATCCCCCTGCCCAGATGCAAACATCGCTCCTTCTCATTGTCCCTAACCCCATGGCTGTCACCTGTTTTTCCTCTTCCCTTTCTCCTCTGTGTTAACTTTCATTTTCTACAATCTTTCCCCGATACCTGACAGCAACAAGCACACTATAGCAAAGCCCATCGCTCCTCGGGCTCTCTCCCATGCCCCCTCGCTTCCTAACCACACTCCTCTGCAAATAATTTTTCTTTCTGGATCTCGTACTCTTTTATGATATGTGAAGTACATATTTTGTACCAGACTTTGATTATTCTATTTAAATTCTACCATTAATATCTTAGATAACACCTCCTCACCCAAAGTCTGACCTCCATGGGTCAGGTTTTCTATCCTGGCCTCTGCCTGCTTGACACTAAAGATGAAGCCATCCGAGACTGAGGTCCTTCCGGCCTCTCTGTCTTCAGATCATCTTCTATTCCCAAGATCACATTTGATGTTCCACTGGCACTAACGTGCAGTCATCCTTCATTGTTAATGGGCTGTTTTGTCTTGTCTGGCTCTTTTTTGGGTTATGCTCTTTCCTTGGAGGTCCCTTATCTTTACTCTCATCTCTCCTCACCTCACCCACCCTACGTATCCTTTAAGACCCCCCCCAAGTGAGTATTGTCTTCCGCGAGCCCCACTGATTCTGTCCTCTGAGTCTCTGTATCCGTATTACTGCTTTTATCAGATGATCTCACTATCTGTTCAAGTCTTTCGGGCCTTGCCGCAGCCTACCACTATGCTTGGTACACAGTAGTTGCCACACTACGGTTTGTTTGATTCTGTAGACAAATACGCACCAGAGCTGAGCTGAATGTTGAGGGGTGGATATGGACCTAGAAAAAGGTGTAAAGGAAGGATCTTCTTGGTATCTTGGAAGAAGTTTCCTTAGGAGCAATCTCCAAGATAGGACTTTTTAAGGAAGAGAGGGAAAGCCTAGGGGAAGAGATAAAGATTGGCATTAGCTATTGGGATTCTAGATACTCTGTAAATGAACTACATCATAGAGATGGTCACCAGTGGGGGTCATTCATTGGCAAGGGGTTGCCCTTGTACAGACCATGGTTATCTGTGTTACCACTGTACTACAACCATAGTGACTGGGATGAGGGTTCTGGCCAGGACAAGGAAAACATCTTCACACTTAAACGGTAGAAGATGATGAACTAAGATGTATGCTTGGTTCATTTGGGAAACAAAACTGTGAGGTGCGTAGGAGGTCCTAAAGAGAGGTGGACAAATTCTTCCTGCCTTCATGCTCCTTCTAATCTTGCAGGTAAGATGGATGCATTTAGACCCAGTTGTACCAGAGGGGAAGTTGGGCTGCATACCCCAGTGGTCATGTGCATATGTTTGATCTAGTGGAGAATATAAGAGAATTATAAATATAATAATATGCTGTGCTTTCCCAGGCAAGAGAGTGGTTTCACTAACCACAGTCTTAGCAGAAAGTCTTGCTTTATTGGAGAGGCAACATGAGAGTAGGTCTGAGGATGCGGGAGAAGCTGATGTGCCATGAGTGGCGTGGCAGACAGAGGAACTAGCAGAGGAAAGTCATTCTCCGAAAAGAAAAATCTCAAGAGAATTAATAAATTGGAGATTGCATAAAATAAATCCATAGTAGAGCTCGAAATAGAAACACGGGAGTTCTAGGTTTGGGTCTTTTATTCTCAACGTTAATTGAATTTTTATTACCCTCTCATTACCTTAGAGGAAACGATTTGAACTCCTAGGGGAAATAATGCTGTACAAACAAACAGAAGGTACTGGAATAAATAGGTATATTAGTATACAAAGGATAGTCATTTAAGTCTGTTCAAATTCTAATAATAAGAGTTGAGTGGTATAAACAGCACCACGTACAAAGCCTGTGTTCTACCTGGGCAAACCCCCTGTGGAACGTGTCCTTCAAGAGACTGATGACAAGGAGGTCTGAGAAATCTTTAGACAACTGGGTTTTTGTTATTCTGTCTCTTACAGGTCAACGATGAGCGGTTGTACCTGCCCCTGAAGTTAGGCCAAGGGAAGATAAACATCTTTTCTTTTGGTTTTCATGTGGTAGTGGAAACTGACTTTGGCCTGAAGGTTGTGTATGACTGGAAAACCTTTCTCTCCATCACTGTCCCCCGGAGCATGCAAAACAGCACCTATGGCCTTTGTGGACGCTACAATGGCAACCCTGATGATGACTTGGAGATGCCCATGGGAATGCTCGCTTTGAGTATCAATGAGTTTGGGCAGAGCTGGGTGAAGAGAGACACCTTCTGCCAGGTGGGCTGTGGGGACCGCTGTCCATCGTGTGCCAAAGTTGAAGGTTTCTCCAAAGTACAACAGCTGTGTGGCCTCATCCCCAACCAGAATGCCGGCTTTGCCAAGTGTCACAGCAAAGTCAACCCCACCTTCTTCTACAAAAACTGTCTGTTTGATTCCTGCATCGATGGGGGTGCTGTGCAGACAGCCTGTGGCTGGCTACAGAACTATGCCAGCACCTGCCAGACTCAAGGGATTGCCGTGACTGGCTGGAGGAACTACACATCCTGCAGTGAGTCCGTCTTCTGTCTTTCTCTCTTGATCCTTCTTATTTTCTGTTGGTGTGGGAGGCTGGTCTTCCAACTCCATAGAAGCCAGAACAAATTGAAAAGGGTGGCTTCTGGATGCGAACTTTGTAACAGGGTCTAATATCTGAAACAAACGGTGTAACCTCCCACAGCTTCCTTCCTTTCTCTGTAGAGAGGGGTTAACACCAATGGGTTGCTCTGGAGGACGGAATGAAGCACAGAACATCACATGCTGCATTTGAATTCCAAGTACACAATAAAATGCTTCCCAGGGACTAACGGGGGAAGAACTGGATGGATAGTTTGTTCATTTTCTCTAGAACCCTGGGTCCATCATTGCATGGATAACTTAATATCTTCCTTCTATATGTCCTGTTTTATATATATATATATCATGACTGTAGAACGTGGCAAGATATTAAGAGCTTTAGAAAAGGAAGTGGAGTGCATGGATTCTAGCTTCAACTTGGTCCTTACAGATCAGTGTAACCAATTCACTTTTCCTCCCCGGTACTCAACTTCTCCAAAGAGCATCCATAATGCTGCCTATACTGTTTATCCACAGTGACATCAGAAGAGTCAAATCAGATCATTGGAATCCCAGCACACAAAACATACTAGGCAACCATATTGTATTAAGGACTTGCTGTGAGTCAAGACCATTACTAAAATACTCTATCAATGTCATTTCATCGATTTCTTTTTCAATAAGCCAATTAGGCAAGGCAAAACTGAAACTCACAGGAGTTGCATTACTTGACTAAGGTTAGACAGTCTTATTGGTGAGGCTGGGATTTGATCCTCTCACCTCAACACGGGGGGCGATTCACTAGCGCACTACACTATAGGAGAAGAGTTAGCCAGAGTTTTTGCTGGCATTCAGCATGCACATGTAGGAAAAGGTTGATGGTGAAACCACCATGGGTCTTTAGTGAAACTACCATGTCCTATTTTTCATTCTGGTCTCCTTAACTACAGCCCATTTCTTTGTAGAAAAGATCTGATTGTCTAAAAAGGCTGCAAAATAATGCTGGATGCTCAGAGCTCTAGAGAAGGGGAGCAGTAGGCTTTACAAAGAACAAACTCTCGTTTTCATTCTGGAAAGAGGAGATTTGAATACAGAGCTCTTGTGGTTTAACCATCAGTCGGTCTGCATTCCGTACACAGCCACTGGGTTCATGGAAACTGTGGTAGGAAGAGAAGTGGGGGAGGGGAAGATTCCAAGACTATATCAACATTCAGTTCTCAAGCAAGGAAGGCAGGGGACATAATGTCTGTATATGCCTGCTCAGACAAACCAGCCTCTGGTATTTTCAATCAAAAAAATGTGCCTACAAAAGGTCTGGAACTAGAGCAATCTCTGGGGCTTCTGGGATTCACTGGAGTCAGCACAGTGAGATTGGGATACTTGTCTTCTTCCTCTAAATCAGAAAACCAGGCTCTTGGCAGAGAGACCGAGGCATGGCATGGGATCAGAAAGCAAGTTTGAAAGGGGAGCTGCAGCCTGCTTTTTCTTGAGGTCTGTCGTAGGGAGCTAGCTCTTTATCTGAAGCTTCCCTTATTAGCTCTGATGCTCTGGGATGGCTGAAATGGATTGGGGACAGTCAGGTATAATGTATGCCAAATGCCACCATGTCTAGCTGGGATGAGTAAGGAAGGGAGTAGCATTAACAAGACCCCCCCCCCCCTCAACTAATGGCCTCAGCTTTCGTCTCTTTCGGGAAGAAAAAAGAGTTGACTTTGGAAGCTTATGACCTGCCATCTAAGGACAGAGTTACTCTGTGATGAAGCTTGATGTGTGATAAAAGATATGAAAGGGATTTTTCATTTCTTCCTGTCCTCCCTACCAGTAATTTGGTCTTTTTTCCTCTTCAAAGTTCTGCTCAAACACTGGTTGCCTCCTGTGTACAATGGTTAACCTAGTCATGGAGATTTCTCTTCATGGCATTAAGACTCAAGTCTGCCTGCCTCAATCTCTCAGCCTTAGATCCACCCCTGCCATAGACCAGCTACCCTCAGCTTGTCCCAGGTTGACACATCACAGTCAGAAGGTGACTGAGAATTATTCCCACTGCGGGGTGGCTTAGCTTTTCCTGTTTCAGAATTTCAAAACAGGGGTAAAGCCAAAATACAGAGCAGGTGGGAGGACGGTGGTTGTGAGTGGATGAGAGAGAGGAATGCTATAGCTCAGGAATAAAGCATTCCGTTGAAGATGGTATGTGGGTGGGTGGGGGAAGAGGCGGGGCTGTATTTGAAAATCTAATTTGATTTTTTTTCCAACTTGAGACACTCAGCACAAAGCCCGGCCTGACAAGGACATTTTTATCTCAGGTGTCTTTGACCTCTGAGAAGATGGGGTCGTCATTCTTCTAAAAGTTAACCTGATTCATTATTGGCATGTGAGGTTTAAGAATGGTACTGTCAGAAGAGAGAAGCTGGGTGTGGGGCGGGTTATGTGCCGAATTGCCGTTCAATGTGTGCTTTATTGGTAACAAGGTAGAATGCCAATTTTTCTAAAAAATATCGGCTGCTCCTATCAATGAGATAATTTATTACTCAATTACCTTATTTGTAAATGCATTGGAATCCTCTCTACCCACGTTGAACAAATGGCCTTAGAGAGAAGATGGGAGATAAATTGTCTTAATTACTAACGCCACCTAAAATCCCATCAGCTGGGGCTGCTGAGCTGATTTTAATTGGGCCATGAGAGACCTGGAGGGGGGGATGGTAGGAACATGGTAAGAAGCAAATTGTAGCTAGGTAGACTGTGCTCCTTAGGCCTTGTCTTGTCTTTTGCTATGCCCTGTTGAAGACGTGGCATGAGGGCTTGTGGACTCCTTCTAGAGGGGGAAACCAAGAAGTAGGCAGTGACCATAAAGAAAGCAACTTGGGGAAGTGGGAATGTTGCCCTATTGGCCATCAGGAACTGCTGCGTCGCTGACCCCCACTTCTAAACACTTGGCAAATGATCAGTCAGAATTGATTAGCATCATCATTTTGGGTTTCCCCTTTATCAGAATCTAGTCATTAAGGATCTGTTTTATTTATTCCCACATACACCTGACAAATTCCTGTTGATTAATTTTTAAAAATGAATTGCTACTACAACTATTCCCATCATCCGTGACAGCATCGACATCGTGGAAGTGCAGAGTACCTTGTCACTCATGGGAAGGAAAGGGAAAACTCGGACTAGCAGCTTCCAAACTAGCTCATTTTAGCAGGTATTTGGTAAGAGAATCGAAGCATCACCCCTGTTTTGTAGGGGAGAAAATGAGGTCAGAGAATGCAAGAAGCCTGCTCAAGGCGACCCTTGCCCATTAATGCCCAGGATGAGAGCCAGGTTGGTCTGATTCCATAAAGCAAAGAGCCTGTGCAGTCCACTCTGTTACATTGCTTTTAAGAGAGATCTGTGCAGCCTGCCACCCACCCGGGCTCAATTTTCAATAGGTCTCTGGCCTCAACATGAGTCATGTTTTTAAATACAACACACATGACCTATCGTCACACTCCGCTCTCAGAGGCACCTTCAGAGGGTCAGAGAGGCACTAACTCAGTATTTGAAGTTTCAAAGTTTAAGTTTGACAATCAAGTGTCTATTGATCATCCACCATGTTCTCAATGCTGATTGGATGCCAGAGAAGAATCCGAGGTCTTAAATATGGAGGAGAGATGAATGTCTCCCTGGATCCGAAAATGGCTATATTTTGCTACTCATGCTTTCTATTAATAGGATTAATATTATATTAATCAGTTAATATTCACTGTTAATGCTTTCACAGGAACAAGTTAGCTAGCACAAGTTAACAAGAAAAAAACACAGTGACGGACAGACAAACTGGCAAAGAGATGAGCATGTCAGAATAAGGCCCGATCACCTAATACACGGAATCAACATGTAGCAAACTTGGTTTCCAAAACTTGAGGAAAGGAAGATTTATCTGATCTATAGTATAGAGATGGTGGGAAAACTCTCTGGAAAAAAAAATCGAGTTTAGTCTCTCCTTCACTTCTGGGTACAAATTAAAGTCCAGAGTGAATAAAGATTAAACATTTAAAAGTTGAATTATAAAAGTACTAGAAACAAAGGAATTTGCGTTCCCCCTCCCGATCCCACACTCAAAGCTGCTAAGAAAAACCAGATACATTTGGCCTTATAAAATCTTTACCTCTATACATAGCCAAACATAATTAAGAAAGTGCAAAATTTTTTAAAAGCAGCAAAATCAGAGACAAAGGATAAATATTTTATAACTCATGTGACCCACAGAAGCACATTTTTAATTTATAAGAAGCACTTACAGTTTAATAAGAAGACACTTCAACAACACAGTGTGTAATGGATGAGAAAAGGCAATTCTTGGGAAACAGAAAAATAATTATGAACAAATGAAAAGATAATAAGGCTCAGAGAAATGCGAACTGAATGCACATACAGCAGAAATAAATGTTTTTTGTTTTTTTTTTTTAAACTTCTCACATTTCCAAAAATCAGAACATTTGGTTCTAGTCATTGAGACTCAGGAGACCCAAACTGCTTGTTTGTCCATTGACCCAATCTCTTCCCTACAGGTGGCTCAATGGTCTCTGCCAAAGGCTTAAGGGGCTGGAGGCCTCACTCAATGGCAGAGCGCTTACAGAGCATGTGTGAGGCCTGAGCTGGATCTCCAGCACTATAGTAGTGGTAGCCGCAACAGCAATAATAATGGCGTTCCTATCCTTTGGCTTAAAAATCCCTCCTTTAGGAACTTGTTCTACAGCCTAATTTATGAGGGCAAAAATGCACATCAATGATATTCATATAAAAGGCACACACCTCAAAGCTGAATGGAACAATGTGAGGCTTAATAGAAGAAGTATTATCATGAAAAAACAGTGTGTGGCAGGGTTTGTAGATGATGCTCCCATTTATGTAAAATCCAAGGCTGTGAAGAAGATTCATGGACATGCATCTATATTCATAGACAATTTATGCAAGAATCCACTGTAATTTGTTAGTTATTACAGTTAGTTAGGGAGCTTGCATTTTCTATGACACAAGGGTATTATCTTTGAACTGAACAGTTTTGAAAATATAATAATATACTATGGCAGTGTTTATATGCATTACCCAAGCATTCAAAGTCTTAGGACTATGCCATATAAAAGGACCTCTTTACACTAGATGAAATATACCTCCCCACCACCACCAAACCATCCATACATTGCAGAGTAGAAGTTTCCACAGAAATGGTTGTTATGCTTTGTGTGTGCAATGTTTAGTGTGCATTGATTGAGACAGTGGCTTCTATAAAACCTTCAAGCAAGACTTGCTTTAATTATCCGTTAATACTTATTGAACACTCTGCACCCAGTGCTCTTCTAAGCATACAAATTCAGGTGCTGCAGGTATCCACATTATGTACACAAAGAAGCTGAGGTTTAGAGATCCTATATAACCTGTCTGCATTTCATGCTGGAACCCAACATCATTTACCAGTCTCCTGCTCACCTTCCATAGATGCAGTGTCAGATGCATCTCAAAAACCAGCAGAACACAACTGATTCAGGTTAATTTACACACACACACACACATACACACACGCGCGCGCACACACCCCATTTTCAGACATCATGTGACTCAGGAGTCTCTGTTGGTAAACCACAGATTTAGACATAAGGTTCTCTAGAGGTTCTGGGGTGAGGGTAAGTAACATTGATAACAGGAGGGCACAGCATCATGGTTCTCTAAGTGGGACCTGAAGAATGGGGAGTTGGGGTGAGCAAAATGTAAATGTAAATGAAGCCCAGGAGGCTGGAATGGTGCACATACCTTTTCTAGCCCAAGTGGAGATTTGTTGTGACTGGTGGGTTTTTACAGTGGCAGGCAATATAGACTGCAAAAGCCATCACCGAAGAAAGGAGAAGAGTCTGTGAAGAGGGTCTGGCACCAGGCTGTTATCTAAGGGATAAGGGATTAGGCAGAGGCTTTTATAAACTAAGGACATAAATAAGGAAGATTGGCAAGCCTCATACCTCTCCCCTTGCCCCATACTTCTACCTCCCTAAGCAAAGCTGTGAGAAAGCCATTTACAGCTTCTTATGACTGCTCCCTTCTGTTCCAGCGGTCACCTGCCCTCCCAACAGCCACTATGAGAGCTGTGTGAGTGTCTGCCAGCCTCGCTGTGCGGCCATTCGCCTGAAGAGTGACTGCAATCACTATTGTGTGGAGGGTTGCCAGTGTGATGCCGGCTACGTTCTCAATGGCAAGAGTTGCATCTTGCCCCACAACTGTGGCTGCTACTCAGATGGCAAATACTATGAGGTGGGTACTGGGGGCAGCTGGCCTCTTCGGGTCCACACCAGACTAGCTTCTCTCTAAGGCCAAGGGGGCAGTCAGAACTGCTCAGGCTTCCTGCTCTGCTATGGTGAATGTGGAGCTCACTAGAGGATAGGTGAACTGAAGCTGAGAGTTAAAGTGGTGTTCTGGGAAGCCTTTGCGAGATTTGGAATTGCAGCCAAGCCTCACCCTCCTGCCTCTGTATGGGCAAAGCCTCCTCCTATCTCCTCTCATGCCTTTCTGGCTGTCTCCCTGTAAATCTCCATCTGAAAGCTGACAGGGCTCTAGTTTGGAAATACAGTGGCTGTGAATCTGACATTTGTGGCTGTCTCTGTTAAGGATGTTTTAAAGCAGAAAATATGGGACTGGAGGCTGGGAGGAGTGGCCTTCCCTCTCTGGCTATAGAAGCTTCCACATTCATCATTCTGATATCATTCCTAGAAAGTTGAGTCTGGACTGCTTACCCCAGCCTTCACTCCACCTTTTGCTTCTACCAGCGTGAGGGCAGGGGTGAATAATCAGAACAATGATGAGGAGGCCCCTCCTCCACATCTCCCAAGAAAACATATTGGCTTGCTAAATCATTTTACTGTTTAGATTTTGGGGAAGAGACAGTACTGGGGATAGAACCCAGAGATTGCTCTACCACGGAGGCACATCCCTAGCCCTCTAATATTTAATGTTCCATAATGCCAAGCCACGAAAAGCCTTGAGAAGGTCTTCAGCCAGTCATTTTTTTGCCTCGAGCCCAATTTCATTTCAATGTGGGTAGACAGCCCCACATACTGAGCATTCATTGACTGTGTGCCAGCCACTATCGGAATCGTTTTCAGAGGGCAAAGAAGTGTGTTCCCTGACCTAAGGGACTTAAAAATACCTATTCCGGAGAAAAACAAAATTGTGCTTTAAAGAAGGGAACAATTACAAAATAACATATCAACAAGTGAAAAATGACGCCTTGCAGAGCAGATCAATTTTAAATGAAGGTGGGAACGCTTGCCAGAAATCTAATTGAAGTGTCTGAACTGGAATTCAAGTAGGCAAAAATAAATAATGTCTCCTTTCTGTAAAGATGCATTGACTCATTTGAGATTGGCTGAGCTGCCTTTATTTGGGGAATAAATAAAAGAATAGAAATGTAGGCATTATGCTCAATTTCATTTTCATTGGAGAAGATATCTGGAGGTTGTATTAGAAAGCCAGGATGAACGTAACATAGAATAGTAGAATTATTATTATTACTAGGGATTCTGTGGAGATCTGGTGCTCAAGTTAACTCTAAGGAAGACTATTCGAAAAGAAGGGCCATGGGCTGAAGAGATGGCTTAGTGGTTAAGAGCACTGGTTTTTCTTCCAGAGGTTCTGAGTTCAATTCCAAGCAACCATATGGTGGTCCATAATCATCTGTAATGGGGTCTGGTGCCCTCTTCTGGCATACAGGCAGAACACTGTATGCATAATAACTAAATCTTAAAACAAACAAGCAAAAAAAAGAAGAAAGAAAATCATTTTAGTGTCCGTCATCTGGGAGCAGTTATAACCAGACTCCAAACTCAAAAGCACATTTCTAAACTCTGCTCCTAGCCTAAAAATGGCCCATGCCTATTAGCTGTGGCATGGACCCCTCCACAGGGATCCTAAGTGTCAATGTAACAGAAGGAAACAGGACTTGAGCTTGGCCCGGGATTGTCTCACTGTTGGAGGAGTGACATTGAATTTCCCTGACCTTCTGCTTCCCTATGAATGAAATGTGGCTGACAGTGGGGCCTCAATAGGGTTGTTTGTACGCCTTAGGCTAGTTGCCCATGTTACCTGGCATCCAGCCCTTTAATGCTTGGTAGTTGCTGCTGTTACGGTGTTTGGTGTTGTAGTGGTGGCTCTTATTCTCTTGAGAAATCTTTTATAAAGAAAAAAAAAATCTTAGTGAAATGGTACATACAGAACACTTAGAATCCCCCCGAAAGTCTCATAACAACCATTGGAAGCGATTACTTGTATAAACATTATTATCTGTCTTTTCATCAGAAAGTCAGTGGGTTTTGACAACAGCTTATATTGAGGAAGTGGTAAAGTCACAAAACAAATAATCCACATTCATTTGCCTCAATTCAAACAAGCTTGGAGGCTTGTTTATACAGCAGATTTCTTTGGAAGTAAAGAGAGAACACATCTAGTCATTAGCATGTAGGGTAATCACCCAGCTGTCCTTGTCATGTCTAATTAAGGTAAAGATAGCAGCATGGGGCCAGACACGTTTTTTTTGGATGCTGGTTTCACAATCAGGTTCTTCTGTGGATGAGTTATTTACCCCTGATCATATCCACAAACATCGGGTTATTTTTTTTCACTTCCTACCAATGTAGTGTTTGTGGTCAAACAGAGGCCAAGCCAATCATTCACTTATTGTATAAATCTGATAAAAGACATGAAGATAGTTTATGAGGCTTCTGGGACCCAAGATATGTTACAGATCTAGAAGAAGCTAGGACCTGGCTTGATGTCTTCACTTGGAGAATGAATGATGCACTGGTTGGAATAGCTTGCCCTCTGTTCACCCTTGAATCTGAGTCACTATCAGTCAATCTCAAGGTATTGTTACACCTGGAGTTAAGGAAGAAAACAGTCACCTGACAGAATCATAGACCCCTTTGTGTCTCTTAAGACATCTTTTCTGTCTGGCAAATTAATATTAATTGCATATCTCTAATTCAAAAATCTGAAATACAAAACACTACAGAATATAAAACTCTTTGAGCAACAATCTGAATGCTACAAGTAAAAAAATTCACACCATGAAATTTTGACATGAGACAAATAAAATACCACATTAAATTATCAGGCTAAATGTAGAATGAATACATGAAACATAAATGAATCTCATGTTTGAACATGGGTCCTGTTCCCAAGATATTTCATCATATACGTGCAATTATTTTAGGTCTGAAAAACTCCCAAATTAAAATTCTCCTAATTCTTACCACTTATGACAAGGGATGCTTAGCTTGAAAGACATGGAGTAGTAGCTCTATCTCCTCTCATGGAGGATCATGTTCTCCCCATGTACATGGCTGTGACTGTTTCCCAACATTCCCAGTCTAGAACAAGCACAAAATCAAAACCATAAACACTACCATGTAGAAATGTGTCTACAGATTGTTGTTACCCATCCCGGGAAGGAGACTCCTGTTGAGGAGACACTGTGCTATAGACTTTTAAATAATTTTGTGTCGTTCCTCTGAAGGAGGTTGAGTCGCTCTTCTGTAAAAATAACAACAGTGAGTGCAGTGGTTACTTGATGCCGGGAAATGTGCTTTGCATGTTTTATTTAATTTGACCTTTACAACAGCCCTGTGAGATGTGATTCTGATCTCTAATTCAGATGAACCAACTGGCACTATGGGAATTAATGATGTTCCCCAGATAACACATATAGGGTGAAACGGTTGGAACTGACATTTGAGTGGCCTAATCCTAGAGCTTTTCTTTATGAGACCTAGATGTTGGCTAGACAAATAGTCTTTAGTACCCAGAGAGATGGAGGTGCTTGCAGTACAAGTAAATTAGAAGTAGGCTGGGGTGAAGGACTTTCTTGAAAGGATGAGAATAGGGAAATGTTGAAATGGTTGACCATAGGAGTTGACCATAGGAGTTGACCATAGGAGTTGACCATAGGAGTTGATCATAGGAGTTGACCATAGGAGTTGATCATAGGAGTTGACCATAGGAGTTGACCATAGGAGTTGACCATAGGAGTTGACCATAGGAATTGATCATAGGAGTTGACCATAGGAGTTGACCATAGGAGTTGATCATAGGAGTTGACCATAGGAGTTGACCATAGGAGTTGACCATAGGAGTTGACCATAGGAGTTGATCATAGGAGTTGATCATAGGAGTTGACCATAGGAGTTGGGGTTTAAAGCACCAGTCTGTCATTCCCAGAATTTAAATTTCATCTTAAAGTGGAGCCTATATTTCTTAGAAGCATGATTCTCAGGCTTACCTTGCTGCACATTCAGGTAGAATGATTAGTTCAACAACTCCATCCATAAAGATTCCAGAGTTCTTGACTGAAACCAATAAAGTCTAAATTGTGTATTAGTTGGCCTCCGAACTGCATTAAAGGGAAAGCGTTTGAATCCAAGCGGCCTCCCTTCCACCCTCTAGTGATAATCATAGCCCTATTGAAGGGAGCCTAGGCTGGGCTCTGGGGTCTCCAGGATTGACTGCAATCTGAGGTCCCAGTTTAACTTGAATGGCCTCTCTCTTCCAGCCCAAGCAACTGTTCTGGAATGGAGACTGCACAAGGCGCTGCCGCTGCTTCAGGCGCAACCTGATCCAGTGTGATCCGCGTCAGTGCAAGTCGGATGAGGAATGTGCCCTGCGCAGTGGGGTGCGAGGCTGCTTCAGCACCAAGACCTCCTACTGCTTGGCAGCAGGGGGCGGTGTCTTCCGCACCTTCGATGGTGCCTTCCTGCGCTTCCCTGCCAACTGCGCCTTCGTGCTCTCCACCATCTGCCAGAAACTGCCAGACATCTCCTTCCAGCTCATCATCAACTTCGACAAGTGGTCCTCGCCCAACCTCACCATCATCTCACCTGTCTATTTCTACATTAATGAAGAGCAGATTCTCATCAATGACCGGAACACTGTCAAGGTGACGACCTGCCTTTGATTCTTAAGAAATGTGCTAAGAGTGATGGGGGTGGGGGGGTGGGGGTAATAATGAGCTGTGTCTTGTAGTTTATCCCAAATAACTGAGTTGAAAGATAATAAGAGATTGCTCCTAGTGTCCTACATATATAGCCAGACTTTAGAGAACTGGAGCCTGAAACTCCTGTGGGCCTAAGAATGGCCACTGACTCTGTTACCCGTGATCCCAAAGGTCTTACAGGAAACTTAGCATCTCAGGCTGTAATGACTGCAGGCACAGACCGGCAATTGAGCTTCAGGTGATAATATGGTAGATAAACCAGCTTTTACTCTGGATTAATTTTTAAAAGGCATCTCGTTAGCTTTTAAGGGCCTTTGCAATTATTCTTGGTGTTGTCCACCAAGACCAACTGTCATTTCTGCTATGCTTTCTCTAAAAACGGAAAGCAAGCATCTGCCTGTAAAAACAATGGGCAAATAAAGCCCAGTGAAGCCACCACCTCCACCAGAGGTACCATAATGGCGTTCAAAAGGAAGGAAAAATGTCAAGTTTATCTTAATTGATTTTTCCTTAGGGCCATTGCTTTGGTTGCTTGAAAATCTAAGACCTGTCTATAAATACATGTGAAGGGCCCACTCACCACCATAACTAATACTTGTTTTGAATACCCTGCTCTTTCCACTTAGGAAAATAACCTGCCCTATGAACTATTGAGCCTCACCCAGTCTGCAGCTATACCAGATTGGCCACATCAAAGTTGATCCAAAAAATAGAGCCAGGCTTTATTTCAGTGAGCTCAGAAGAGACGGGACTCTGAGGAGGAGAGTGCCATATTAACATGTTCTGGAATACTGTGCCTTTTATCTGCCGTACACTACCAGCTCAGCTAAATCTAACACTAAATGAACCTTTATTTAAAGAGTCATCAAATAGTTTAGTATACAGTGCCAGGCAAATACTGGCTTTTTGCAAGCTTTAAAGGAAGAATCTGGATTTTACTGCTGACTTTTAACTTCTAGGAAGGCTGCAACTGTTTTTGACCCCCTAACTCCTTTTGCAAATTGGTGTGCACGGACACAGCTGCACTGGAAAGAGTACAGGAAAAGGTGAATGTGACCCTCAGGAGAGCCACACAGATACCACTGCTGAATAACACCTCAAGTTAGCCAAAAGGAAAGGCAGAAAATTTTAAAGCCACTTTTTTATGGAACAGTGTTACTAATAACCAAGGGCGGGGGGAAGAATCCAATTTATTTAGTAAGTACAGGAAAAACTTGTTATATCCAGTCTCGAGGGCTAAGAAATTTTATTAAGAAGGAAAATGGCAAATACTGTGTTTATAAGACATTTGGGAAGATCTCAGGTTTGCACATTATAGGTAAGAAAACAATAAACATGACTGATCCCCAGGCCCCTTGTAACCATGTTGGATTCCCCTTAGAACAAGATTATGATGTCATTTACAGTAATGGGCAGATGCTGGGGAAAGCATAACACAAAAATCTATTCATTCACACAGGGCAATACTATTCTGACATTTCTTTCCCTCTTAACTTTTCTGTTTCTACAGTTTGCTCCCTTTTGGGAAACTGCAGGATAAGTGTGTGTCCTTAAAATCTAGGGCAGGGGGGTCAGTCTATGGCCCGTGGCCAGATTCACTTGATGTGAACATGTACACATGTGTGCTCTGGTGTTTGTGGAGGCCAGAGGATAACCTCAGGTGTCATTCCTCAGGTGCTGCCCACCTCTATTTATGTGTTTTATTTTGGAGATGTGGTCTCTCACCCACCTGGAACTTGAGGAGTTGTCTAGACTGGCCACCCTACAAGAACAGAGATTCTCCAGTTTCAGCCTCCCCAACTCTGGAACCGCAAGCATGAGCTACCATACCTAACCTTTTCAGTATGAGTTCCTAAGTTTTAAGCATTTCCTCATGCTTTTGAGGGCGGCACTGCTAACTGAGCTGCCTCCCCACCTGTCTGACTTTGTAAATAAAGCTTTCTTAGAAGCTAGCCACTTTGTTACAAATGGTGGTTGATAGTCCAGCACAAGGGCAGAGATGAATAGCTGTGGTGGTGAAGACAGGGCTTGTAACATCTTACCAATCCCAGCCCTTGGATAAGGACTGCCTATCCTTCTGCATTTAATAGGTGAATGGCACACAAGTAAATGTTCCATTTGTAACTGGCTTGGCAACCAAAATCTACAGCAGCGAGGGGTTTCTGGTGATTGACACCAGCCCCGACATTCAAATACACTACAATGGTTTCAATATCATTAAAATCAGCATCAGTGAGAGGCTACAGAACAAAGTGTGTGGCCTCTGTGGCAACTTCAATGGAGACATGACTGATGATTATGTGACCTTGCGGGGAAAACCTGTGGTGAGCAGTGTGGTGCTGGCCCAGAGCTGGAAAACCAATGGCATGCAGAAGAGGTGAGTACATCTTGGTGGTTCAAGCCATGACCGTGAACTCCTTGCTCAAGGCTCCCCACATCCATGGAGGTGTGAACAGGGAGTGTGCTTCCCTTAGCAACCTTCTCCTTTTCTCTTATGCAGAACTTTGAGTTTAGGTGCCTTGGAAGCTCCCGTAATTTTTCCAACTGCAGGAGCTGGGTTTAGATGTTATAATTCTAGGCTGTCATGTGATCCTGCTCTCAGCAACTCAGAAAAGTGTGCCTGGGGTTAGAATCTGAAGCTGTCACTAGCTCTGCCTGAGACCTAGGATCCCCTACTGGGGATGGGATGAAGAGTTATCAGAGAAGAAAGGCAGCCCTTTGCTTCCTGTTCTGGGGCTGCTTGAGGAACCCGGACTCTTCCCAGATGGCTTTACTGATGTAGGCAGTTGTGAATCAAGAAAGTCTTTTTGAAAACATGGGTTATAGAGGTGATTGTCAGCCACTTCCACTCTGGACAGTTGAGAAATGGCTAAACAAGTTATTACAAATGATCTTGATTTAGGGATCCCCTGCCTTCTGTATCATGCCAACACCTTTCTGGCTCTGTGAACATGTTTCTACTTTCTGATATTTCTTTGCTTCTACAATGGCCTGATCCCTTCATGACCTACATGTCAGACACCGTCTAAGTACCCAGCAACAGAAAGGATGCTCCAAGTTTCTAGCCTTGCCTTAAGCAAACGCTGAATAATATATTATGTTAAGATTATTCTGTAAATCAGTGGACCCAGAGCTAGGAAGGACCATAGCATCTAGTTGGGTATCTCTTCTTTACTAGGAGAAACATTCTAGGTGGATTATTTGCATGGAGGCCCTGTGAGTGTCAAGCCAGGGCTACATTCCCTGACTCCTAATTTTGTGCTACCCCATCTATATTCCACACATCGGTTCACAGGTAGAACAGCTGCTTTTGGACATTTAAGCCATTCTGGGTTTCCCACCAATAAGCAAGGTCCTAGTGCCTGGAGGGACTGTTTCTGTTTTCATCCTTCCTGCCTTTCTTCGTTTTTCCTCCTGTGAACTATCTTCAGCTGCACACAGCTTTCTTGTGAAAGTTTTGCTTTTGGTCTCTGACAGCTAAATTGGAAGTGGCTAGAAGCTCCTGAATTTCCTCACGGGTCTTTAATTCTGCAGGCATCATTATTGTTATTGTTATCTGCTGATCTGTTGTTAATCATTATTATGTCAATGATATCAGTGAATTATACTGAAGTGCGAATGATTGTTATTTCCATACCTGTTGACGAGTAGCAGTTTGGCTACCAGTCCATTCTGGTATTTTATCTTCGCTCTATCCCAGTGATATGAACAATACAAATTGCTTCACTTTTTTTTTTTTTTTAACGTAGGTAGAGACCATTGGGCCTGGCTTATCTAAGGTCACATTGCTAGTTAGCACTGATATCTGCATATTACATGTACTTCAGGGCTGGCTAGCCAAACAGGTACAACAGACGTGGTCTGACCTTCTATGAGAGAGCTCAGACGGCTGTTTTTGTTTCACTCAATCTGACCAGACCTCTCGCCCCCAGCTGCAACGAGCTACAGTTCTCACAGTATGCAGCCGCGTGTGACAATGTGCACATCCAGACCATGCAGGGTGATGGCTACTGCCTGAAGCTCACCGACATGAAGGGCTTTTTTCAGCCTTGCTATGGGCTTCTTGATCCCCTCCCCTTCTATGAGTCCTGCTACCTGGATGGCTGCTACAACCACAAGAAGTTCCAACTGTGTGGCTCCCTGGCTGCCTACGGGGAGGCCTGCCGCTCCTTCGGCATCCTCAGCACGGAGTGGATTGAAAAGGAGAATTGCTGTAAGAGAATTCTTTTATTATGTGGGTGCTGTGTGGGTAGCATTGCTTCGTCTGATGTTGGGTCCACTCCATCTTTACTTATCCATCAGGTTGAGTTCCCTCAAACTATAATTACAGGTGGTTGTGAGCAATCATATGGGTTCTGAGAACTGAATCTGGCTCTCCTGAGAGAGCAGCAAGCAAGGGCCCTTAACTGCTGAGCTATCTTTTCCATCCTAACCTTGCTTGTGTATATATCAACAGCCAATCATGAGTGCCTGCCATTATTTTCTGGAGGTCACCATGTCTGTCAACTTGCAGGTGCCTACTTGACCATTCCCAACCGGACTGTGTCAAATCTGGAGTGTAATTCAATGTACTGTGGGTAGGTGTGAAAATCAAATTGTGTGTTTCTATGTTTTCCTTTTTAGCAGGAGTGGTTGAAGACCCCTGTGTGGGGGCAGACTGTCCCAACAGGACCTGTGAGCTGGACAATGGAGGAGAATTGTGTGGATGCATCGAGCCACCCCCATATGGAAACAGTGAGTGGCTAGGGCACTTCCACCCAGAAGATCCCAGTGAGGAAGCTTATTAAGGAAATTGCCAGGGAAGGGACTGTGTGTGCACCCAGCTGTGTTAGAAACCCAAAAGCAAAGCTTTCAAGAGCTTGGAAACAATTTGACACCTTCAGCATAGGCATATTTCCTCATAGCTACATTATTTTTCTTCAGTCGACTCTAACAGACAAATGTGTATGAATGGAATCCATCCGTTTCACAGCTCCAAGTAACGTCAGAAAGATCCAAGTTGTTCTTCTAGACTCCCAAATAAGTAAATGGGTTGATGCCAATAAGAAGGAATTAGGAGAATGCCAGGTGCCTTAAGACTGACTTCAAGCCAGCTTTATCTGGCCCAAAGATGTTTGATCCTAAAGACACAGCTAAAACATATAATGTGAACAGCAGATAACCAGCACTCCTTCCGTTAGAAACGGCATCATCCTCATCATCCTCAGCAGACCTGGATGTCAGCTTAAAGGGGGAAGTGCTCTGTCTTTTGGCTCTATGACCTTTTCCAAACCAAGTAACTCACAAACACATGCTTCAAAGATAAAAGCCCAATTGACTAGAATGTTCCAGAGAAGGGAACAGTGTGCCTCACCTGGGCACATGAACATATTTTTCTTTGTTTCTAAAGTGCTTATTATGGAGTGCTTATATACTCAGAGAAAAAGCCTTCAACTGGAGCTCACCAGGACTCACTAGAGGTTCTGTTAACCCAGGCTCAGCCAGGGCTCTGGGTGGTGGGGTCAGGCCAACACTGCTTTTCCTTAGGCATCTGCACCGCAGCCAGACCACACTGTGAAAGATTTTGTGTGTGTCCCTTACAGAAAAGTACCTGCCACCAGCATGTGTGGGAGGAGGAAGGCCTGGGTTTCTACAGAAAAGACAAAAGACACTTTATTAGCATTGTTATCTTTTTAATAAACCTCCACCAGTGCCCAAGTTATTTCTTCGAATGAATTCATGTATTCATTTGGCATGATCAGAGTGCAATTAGAAAGGCTTGCAGCCTCTGAGTGCAGATTGTTTCCTGCTTCTAAAGAAACATGGCCCACCCTGTGGCAAGCCCACCCTGACTCTCACTGACAGGCTTGCCCTCCTAACTGTTCCCACAGATTCACATGACATCATCGACGCAGAGGTGACCTGCAAGGCAGCGCAGATGGAAGTATCCATATCTAAGTGCAAGCTCTTCCAGCTGGGCTTTGAGAGAGAGGGTGTGAGAATCAATGATAGACAGTGCTCCGGCATTGAGGGAGAGGATTTTATCTCCTTTCAGATCAACACCACCAAAGGGAACTGCGGAAACATAGTGCAGGTGAGAAAATGGCAGGAGAGAGCATTTGGCTGACATAGTGACGTCTCCTAGAGTTCGTACATTGATCCTCCTTACAGTCAGTGTAGTCTGCTTAGAAATACGTATTGATGAGCAGCAGAACACATGCAAAAATCAAAGACAGAGAGAGATCATCATTTGGTGCTAAGTGACTGAGTGAACCGAAAAACACTGAGTGGTACATTTCTTCCTTGGTTTGCAGTGCCCACTGCTGTCCTTTGCTCTATATAGCTGCGAGACTTTTGTTATTTTTCTTGTGCTTCTATTGCCCAGGCAACTAGAGCCTGGTCCAGCTGTTTTCGCTCATAAGAATGCTAGCTGAAGGAAGGGGTTGGCTGTATAAATGCAGAAAGGTCCTGACTTTTGGTGTCGGGTTTCCGATATTTGATTTAATGGAACATCTCTTTTTTGGTTTCTTCCTGTGATGTCATAAAGATTGTGCCCCAGTTCATTAGTGTTTTCAGCAGAGGGGAAAAGGCTTCAGGAGGTGAAACTCACTTGTTCACTCGGTACTTGTAAGTGTACCTGGTAAAATGCTTGTTTTTCTAACAGAGATTTCAAGTTAAGAACTGGAGAAGAATTTCTGATTCAGTTTATGTTCACCGGGCATTCAGTATCTCATGCTTTCTGTAGCTTGAGTTCCAGCAGATATGGGTTTGTACTTGGAATTCAGTGGTACATGGAATCTGCCTTCCTTGGGCACTCAAGACTGAAGGGCACTGCTCATATCTATGGCGGTACTTTCTTTTCCCCAGTTAATGCTGAGGCTGCTTCCATGCTGATGTATTCTAGCTTCTGGGTTTGGTATGGAACGAAGCCATTTCTCTACAATTCCGGGGGGGGGGGGGGGGGTGGACTTGAAATGCTCGCCACATTCTCCTGTTCTTCAATGATTTCTAACCTCTCCTTGATCTGCAGTCCAATGGCACTCATATCATGTATAAAAATACAATCTGGATCGAGAGTGCCAACAACACAGGCAACATCATCACTAGGGACCGCACGATCAACGTGGAATTTTCCTGCGCCTATGAGCTGGATATCAAGATCTCCTTGGACTCTGTCGTGAAGCCTATGCTGAGGTAAAGAATTTCATGGGCTGCTCTCACGCTTTCTCTCGCCTTGACAGCTAAGGTTAGCAACATCAGAACAGCTGGCATTTGTCTTTGAAGCGCCAGAGAAAATGTAATTTGTGTTTCTGGAAACAAAATGCTCTAGACTAACGATGGGAATATGCTTCATTTCTGAACTGTGATATAGTAACTACCTGTGACCAATGAGCGTTTGGAATGTGGCTTAGGGGACTGTTAAATCGATTTTTTTAAATTTTATTTAAATGTAAATTGCCCCATGTAGGGACCAAATTATACTAGGCAGCTTTATACTTTAGGACCGCATACTCTGTTTTTCCTCTACATTTTAGCTCGAGAAATGGCAAGAAATTGAATAAATAAGGTGATTTTTTTGTTTTTGTTTATTGCCTCACATATAAGTCTGTCTTTGTTAGTGTCATCAACCTGACTGTTCCAACTCAAGAGGGCAGCTTCACTACCAAGATGGCACTCTACAAAAATGCCTCCTACAAGCACCCTTACCGACAGGGGGAAGTCGTGTTGACGACTAGAGACGTGCTCTATGTGGGGGTCTTCGTGGTTGGAGCTGACTCCACACACTTGATCCTCACACTCAATAAATGCTATGCCACCCCCTCCAGAGACAGCAATGACAAGCTTCGGTACTTCATCATTGAAGGAGGGTGAGTGGCCATGTCAGCCTTGTCACTGACAGCAAACTCAGAGCCTTTAAGTGTAACATTTTCCGTATCATCTTTTAAGAGTGGGAATAGGCGCTAACTTTTGTTGGCATCAACAGAACCAGCATTTTGTACCAGCAGATTCATCTCAGTCTCATACCCTGGGAGGTAGACTGTATAAGATCTGGCAACTTGTCTAAAGTCACATAAGTTAGTGGCAGATCCCCTGCTACTGAGCATTTGCCATATGACGCTCTAAATAAGGGATTCTGACTTGCCTGCCTCAACCTTCAATTTAAGAGGAAACTGAAATTCTGAAAGTGAATGGTTCGGTGAGATTAGGTCAAGGTATGTGACAGATGCGGCAACAAGAAGGATGTGATTAGGATCAGATTCTCTGCCCTAAGGTTCTGGGATCAGCTCCCAAGGCCCCAAACAACAGCAACAGCAATAATATTGAAATTAAAAGGCAGTTAGAATACCATGAGCCCCCTTGATCTGAGAGGGGATATATTCCAAGACTCCCAATGACTTCCCACGGCCGTAGATAGTTCTGAACACACCACATTTTCTCTTGCGTATGCACAACGTACCCGTAATAAAGGAACTTGGAAATTAGGCACATTAAGAGTTCAACAAAGATAGCTAATAATTAAAAGGAGCGGATGAAACAATATAGCGTAATAAAAGTTGTGTGGGCGTGGTCTCTCTCCAAACATCTCACTGTAGTACACTTTACCTTTCATCTCCTTGTGATGATGTGAGGGATGTGGTGCTGATGGGACCAGAGGACTGAGGTGAATGGTGTAGACCTTGGGGGGGCTCAGCTTCGGGCTACTACATACAAATTACTAGCACACTCACTGAGATTCCACACTAATCAATCTGGTATCTGAGACAGCAGCTAAATGACAGGTGGGCAAGTAGCATATACAGCATGGACACACAAGACACCAATGATTGACACCGGGCTGCCTAGAGTAGGGCTTCATGAAATTCCATCACAGTACTCAGAACAGCATGTACTTTCAAACCTAATGGATTATCTCTTAGTTTCCCCATCTAATATTGTTGTTCTAGGATTGAATATGAATAACCCAAACTATAGAAAGTGGAACTTTGCATTGGAGGGGGTTACTTATGCTCGCCAAGCTTTTTTTTTTATCCTCAATATCATTTCCTGAAACATGGTTGCACACCAATATTTATTCAGCTAATGAGCAAGAAGACTATACCAAATAAGAATGAATAAAAATATTGGTTGTGCTGGGCAATTTACACCCATGCTAATAAATTTTCTAATAATTTGTTTTTACTACCATGGCACACATATGCAAAGAAATGTACTTGCTTGAAGTGTAAAATACAAGGACCTTTTATTACACCAGCAAGAGAGTACAAACACTCCCTTCATCTGAAATTCCAGTGGTTTGATCACCCCAGGACAAGGATTCTCAATTTGAGATCCTACATTAATCAGATTTCTTTCCCTCATAACTGGTAGAATTCAATGTTATTTGGCTTACACAGAAACCAAAAAGGAATTTACTGGTTATAAAACTCAGTCACAGATGTGGACGAACTTGCTGGATGATTGGATTCACAGAGATGTCAAGGCTCTCCGGGTTTCCCTTGCCTTCCCCTCTCTCTCTATCTGCCACTGACCTGGTTAGTTGGTCGCTGGCAATCCTGACTTCACATTTTTGGCCTATTTTCATCACCGAGAACAGAGCGCATCTGATTCCAGACCAGACTGCTAGGGAAGACATGTGACTTGCCCTTATTGTGAGACGCCTCCATTGAACTTCCCTGGCTAATGTTGCTCTAGAAATTGCAATTAGCTTTGTGACTGCAAGAAAACAGAGAGGAGCGTTAATAAAAGAGGAGAGGCCCCGAGAAAGTTATGAATATCCACGATTTTGCTAACACCACCTTGGAGAAGTAAGGCAGAGATCGTTCAAGGCCACCAACCAGCAAGAAGCAGAAGCAGAGAAGGGGTCATTTTAGGTGTCAGAACACACAGTAACCTAAACGCTCCGGATGATATCTAGTGAATGGTCCAGGTGTGTCATGGAATTTCTCAGTGAAAGCCTCACTAAAGCCTTCATCTTTTGGAATAGATGCTCAGCCGTTCCCCCCCCACCCCCCAGCAGATGGAAGGACTTGGAGACTGCTAGCCATCTCTCAATCCTTGAGGGACAGCACTAGTAATGCCATTTTCTCTTTGCCATTGTCCCTTCCCTCACCACATTCCTTTATCTAAGTAAACAAGCTAAGATATGAGATATTCTACAGCCATAAACCCAAATGACAATGTGTAGGTCTCCTGTGAAGGACAAGGTGGTATTTAGCATTTTAAAAATAGTATTTAATAGACTTGACCCAGAGAGGGAGAGCAAGCCAGCAAGCATGTTCATAAATCTCAGCTTACCCTTGGGTCTGTCTAAATAAAGGCCTTCAAATTAAACCGATGTTATATGGGAAATTATCCCATCCTCAGAGAGAACTAGAATCCACTAGTCCTAACCTTTCTTAGAGGCATGCACTTATTGTTTCCCTGTCCGCCATGAGCTGTGGGAAAATATGCTCAGTTTAATGAATGAGCAGCAAAATGGACCTACTTCTACACTAGAAGGGCCAGCTGTTCCTCCCCAGCTATGTAGAAGAGAGAGACAACACCAGCTTCTACCACCGACCCAGTCATCTGGGGACCCAGGCCACTTCTCCCATCTATTCAGGTACCTAGCAAGACAAAAGGACAAATGCCAATCAATATTCATGGCTTGTTTGCTTGCCAACAAAATTTGGGAATTTCACATAATGCACCCCAATCACACTCACTTCCTGGCCCTCCCAGGCCCATCCCCTGACCCTTGTTCCCCTCCCCCAAAAAGAGAAGAAAGAAGAAAAAAATTATATACCAAGTCCAATTTGTGTTTCCTATATACTCATTGGAGCGTGGTCAAACTCCCAGTGACCAGGTCCTAAAAAAAAACAAAACAAAAAACCAAAAAACCTAAGTTCTTCCTCACTCACCAGCCAGAAGACATCAGCTGTGAAGAACTACACGTTAGTATCCCTGTCACAATGTTTAAGTGCTCTCTTGTTGATGTCTGTACTGCAATTGGAGGTCTTGCTGAGTCTATGGCCTGTCCTGCTACCTGAGGCCTTGATGATGTCTGAGGTCTGTACTGTTTCCAGAAACCATGTGGAAGTCCATGATCCATGCTGCCGCTGACTGTAACGGGCAAGGAGTCTTCTTTTGCTGTGGTCTTGATGACTGCAGACTCACAATTGAGAAAGGGAGACATAGGTTTCTGTGACAACCTCTGCCCCACCTCCCCCACCCCCCGACACACACACACAAAGAAAAAGTTTAGACTGGAAGCCATTGGAAAGGGCTCTTAAAAATTGTTCACTTGCTCTAAGAGAGTGTCCAGACAGCCATCCCCTCTGTTCTGTTTCATGTTTTTTTTTGGTACCTAAACTTCATGCCATTCACATGGGAGAGAGGAGGGTGCTCAGCTAAAGAGGGAAGTTCCGTTTGACTATTGGGAGTCTGAAAATCCTTGAACCCAGTTGGATCCTCCAAATGAATAACAATGACAAGGAAACCGGCCGTGGCACACTTAGTTTTTCTTTCAAAGCATTTAAGAGACTATTGCTTTGAAAAGCCAAGTCGCATTTTGTCTAATTACAAAAACTAATAGGTGTGGGAATGCTGAAGGATAACTTCAATTTTTAATTTTCCTTAGTGCTGAGCTATTTAATCCTGTGAGCTTGGGGAAAAGAAATGAAAAGAAGAAGGGGGAACCTTTTAAAACTCTTTATCACTTAGAAAGTCTTTTGGCTCCTCTGGGCTCACAGTGGCCATGGCACTTCCTTCCTTCCTTCCTTCCTTCCTTCCTTCCTTCCTTCCTTCCTTCCTTCCTTCCTTCCTCCCCCCCTCCCTCCCTCCCTCCCTCCCTCCCTCCCTCCCTCCCTCCCTCTGTTCCTTCCTCACTCATTCAATCACCTATCCAAAAATGATTTTCATATGCCCATCATATGCTATGTAGTGTGCCAGAGGCATAGTGGTATTTGTTACTTGACGAACTCAACAGGGTCTTGCTCTCAAGTCCAAAAAAAGGCTATCTATTCCTGCCTTGTTCAGGTATGTGTATGAGAGATATTTATATGGGAATGAGTGCTATAGATTGGGCTCTAAGAAAAGAGAGCAGAAAGGTCTTCCAGTGGGGAAAGAATCACATGAAGACACGAGCAAAAGAATCTATAATACATCTGGAGAAAATTTAAATAGCTGTAGAAGCAAAATCCCTATGCCTGGGGGATGTGCTGGCAGAGGGAGCTGGGTCTTGGTGACACCACAAGAAGCCAGGGAGGTGGGAAAGAGGCAGTCCTCCTCCACCCAAACAATACCTGGTCCCCATCCATCCCGCTCTCCCTTCCCTCCAGCTCCTACCTACTTTAACGTGGGAAGAGTCCCCAAGGGATTTGAATCAGGGCCCCTGCCAACATTGATAATTAAGTGGAGAAAACAGAGGAAGTGGAATTTGTGTTTGTTAAATTGTCTTCTGTAGAACATAGCGCTGTGAGGGGGCAGACTGAGATCTTGAAGATGCATGGGGAAATTGAGAGCCCTCCCCACAGATGTTCACTGGTAGTTGCTGTTAGGATGGCAATTCAAGGTGGCAGTCGATGTTTCAAAACAATGAAAATAGAAGGGAGAGGTGACAGATGGCACACTGAAGCAATCTGGAGGTCACTTTCAAATGTGAAGTCGCTTTTAGCATTTATGGTCATTTTATATGAAGGAATCTATGAATCTCCTTTCCTGAATAGGTGTCAAAACATCAAAGATAACACCATTGGCATTGAGGAGAACGGGGTGTCCCTAACCTGTCGCTTTCATGTCACCGTCTTCAAATTCATCGGAGATTATGATGAAGTTCATCTCC
This sequence comes from Phyllotis vaccarum, assembly GCA_033318265.1. Taxonomy (NCBI): domain Eukaryota; kingdom Metazoa; phylum Chordata; class Mammalia; order Rodentia; family Cricetidae; genus Phyllotis; species Phyllotis vaccarum. The sequence goes on from JARWLC010000012.1 coordinate 89,051,516, forward strand.
ATTGCGCAGTGTCCCTCTGTGACTCAGAAAAATACTCCTGCAAAATTGTAAGTGTAAAACACAATGCTCTCAGCCTTTCTCCAGCTGCCCCACAGTGACCGTGGATGCCTGGTGGCAGTGTTGGAGCCATCCAAGCACCCTCAAGATCGTGTGGTCAGATTTGGTGGAGAGTATAAAGTGGACTGATGTCCATGTATCACAAGGACTCCTGTAGCCATTGACATCTCGGATGGAGAAATGTTGTGTAGGAGAACTGAGCCACGCAGTGTAGGATGCTAATAACATTATGGGCCTCTAGGCACCAGTAGTATTTCCTCTCCTGATGTAACACCTTGAAAATGTCTCCAAAGATGTCTATACCCTGCATAGACAAGATTGATCTAAGTAAGGACCATCACATTAGTCTCCAGGAGTGTATTGAGTTATGCATCCTGAATTGGATATCTAAGGCTGAGTACCATTCCACTGGTACCAAAATTCAGAATACAATGTATCCAAGTACTCAAACTCAGAATACAATGTATCCAAGTACTCACAGCTCATCAGATCTGGACTAGGTCTAACAGTCCGAGACTGGGTGAGGTTGCAGACAAGGGGCAAATCTATCATCTCCTCTACACCAGACTGACATCCTTACCACAATGGCCATGTCCTCAAGATGCAGTTGCTCCAGACCCTCATTTGTAGTCTTTTGCATTTTGTCTTTATGCTTCCCTCATGTTTACAGAAGCAAGATGTGAATTATGGTCAGAGCTACTATCAGATGGTGCCGCATACATTAGTATCAGACAAGATCCAGCAATTTTCATTCCTGAGCAGAGAGCCTCTTTGAATCTCATTCTAGTATGGAGAGTATATTTAATTCTGCTTGACACAAAGCCCAGAATCCCAGTGGGCTCTATGATCAAGAATGCATTGGTTCTAATTAATCTGAGCAGCGATAGTGCTGGAGGCCGAAGCCGCTGTCTCTCTTGGAGGTGGAAACATGGTGAAGAATAAGTTATCAGCTTAATTGTGTGAAATCTCCCTCTGGTGTTCTGTCTTTCAGAACTGCCCGCAAAATTCCAGGATTGCCACAGATTATACAAAAGAGCCCAAAGAACAGATCATTTCAGTGGGACCTATTAGAAGAAAAAGTACGTATGTTCCCTAAAACACACTATAAATTACTAAGACAATGGGAGTTCAGAGCTCAGATGTGCCTCATTTGTGACATGTGTCAGGTGGATAAGGAGTTGACACCGAAAAACCAGTAAGAGTAGACTGCCTATATCCTCCAGAAAAACCTTTTCATTGGCTTTCAATACTCTGTTTTTTCCTCTTTAAATCCCCCAACCCCTACCCTGATTATGCATTGCAGGATTGTATTTCTATCATTAAGTCCCCCACATGCTCATTTTCAGGGTCAGACTGGTGTGAGGACAATGGGGGGTGTGAGCAGATCTGTACCAGCCGGGTCGACGGGCCTCTGTGCAGCTGTGTGACTGGATCTCTGCAGGAGGATGGCAGAAGCTGCAGAGGTGGGCTTCTTCAGAAAAGGCAGGAGCTAAGTGACCTAGGAAGCTCCTTAGCCACAAAGAAAAACTCTCCACTTAGCGTCTTGACTGTGAGAGTCCCAGAGAAAGACAAAGGACACCCAAGGAATTCCAGGACCAAAAAAAAAAATCACCCTAGGACCCTGGTCTTTCATCTAAAAGATGTGAACAATTAAAACAAAATTCATCCCGTAATTTCTAGACTATCCATTGACCATAAAACTTCAGCCAAGTCCTCTTGTGCTGAAGTTGGTCCAATTAGCTAGACATGGTGGCACATTTCTGTAGTCCTAGACACCAGGAAGCTGAAGCAGGAGGCTCAGACTGGGTTGTACAGTGAGATCCTATCTCCAAGAAACAAAGCCAAATGGATGGAAAGCTGATAACCTTGGCATCTGATTTCCCTGGTCCCCTTCTGAGGTGCACAGGACTCCCTTAAAGGTTGGGTTAATTTGTTCTTGCTTTCTTAATCAGGGCCATTTGGATTTCTCCCTAAGAAATTCCTTTTTATTTGAGCGCTGACTGATATAGATCTGCAGCCTGTTGAACTGACATGTTCTTGCTATGCTCCTTTCTGTCCACAGCCTCAAATTCTTCAGTCGAACTTCAAGTTTGGACACTTCTTCTCATCATGATCCAGATTTCACTATGGCATTTTGTCTGTAAATCAGACACAACCTCATAATGAACTCAAGGTGCTTCCTTCAGTCCTTGTAGGTAAAGTGTGTGTCCCCAAGTCAAAACCTGTGTGAACATGTACAGCCTTTCAAACTCATGGCACCATCCTCCAGCAGTCAGATCTGGAGGACACTGAAGTTCCCAACTCTTCCTCCACGGTATGCAATGGTAGCTTTTCAAAGCCAATGGGGGGAAAACATATATTTACCCCAAATGCCCAAACACTGGGCACTGGGGACCTTGGTTCAGGCCAAAAGCCAGTCAGTGAAAGTCTCTGGTAAAAAATCTGGCCAGGAAACTCAGTCTGTCCCCTGCGGTTTCTGGACCCCAGTGATTAGAGACAGACCTATTGCTGTAACTTTGAATTAAAGCTGCGACGTCCTCTAAGGAATCTTCTGCTATTCAGAAGTGTGATCTCTGATGTGCAGACAGTGCCCTCTGCTCATGCTTAGCTCCTTGCCCACCTGCTATGGCCTCCACCTTGCCATGCCAGCCACTGAATATGATGTTTGCAGACCTGGAGAACCTCACCCAGCCAACCTTGACCCTCAAACCCAGCCCTTCACTTTTTACAAAGCAACCAAATAATTTTTAATGTGTTTTATCTTTAAATAAACTTTGTGTTCAAGTATTCTCATACTTGGTGGCTGAACTCACTCTTACTGATGTTAAGTTATGTGTGTAGACTGGTAGGATGCTAGAGTTAGAAAAACAGATAAACAAACAAAAAAGGAGACAGCAGTAGCCACTGGGCTGGGTCGGCACTGCCGGCCAGAGCTGTAATGTGTATGTGATGTCCTTGTGGGTATGCACTCACAAAGAAGCCTTGGAGCACGAAGATATTTTGCCAAAGAGAGGCAGGCTGCATACTTCTTTGTTGATGGTACCTAAGCACTTACTATTATAAACTACAAGATATAGAGCCTGTTACATCTATCCCTGGGGTACCTCTCTTTCTAAAGTTGGAAACACAGCAAACCATACTTCAAGTTTATTTTGAAGTTATTTTGGACGCCAATCAGTGGCAATTAGAAACATTTTTTTTTTCTGGGAACTCTGAAAAATTGAGTAAATATGTGTAGCTTCTTTGTACATGGACTCTGAGCAAATGGCTGTCATTTTACATGTCAAAGGCACCTACATCTCTCTGCCACTGAGCTGAGGAAGTGAGGTGTAGTTAGGCTGCCCTGAACTGTCCATTTGGAGGACCAGAAAGTTCCAGCAGGTTTGAGCATTGACAAGTGCCTTGGAGCTGGGAGAAGGATGGGGGCAGATGGAAACAAGTGTGTGCTTCAGCTTGGACACCTTAGGGTCTTTAGGGGGAGATACTGAACGTGGTTGAAGGATTCAAACGTGAACAATCCGAGCCAGCTCTGAGTATTTATTCTTGATGGGACAGAGACTGATGGTGGCTGCATCCTCCTGTTTACAAGAAAACTTCAAGTCCTGGCTCCTTGAGGTCAGAAGACTAAAACAAGCATTCACCCCAGAGAAGGTCAGGGCTTTTGAAATCAGATCAGAGGCATCAAGAACAATGAAGTCTCATTGAGTTCCTTAGATGAAGTGTGAACAAAGACATTCAAGAAATACTACTTAGTAGTTTATTGATTCTCATAATGATGTCATTAGAAGTTACTAAATTTAATACTGTGGGCTTATTTTTTGATCTTGGTTTGAGTTTTTAAAAGTAATTGCCTGGGTTGAAGAGAGGGCTCTGTGGCTAAAGTACCTGATGCACAAACGTGGAGACCAGCGTTCAGAACCCATGTAGAAGCTGGGGAAGGTGTGGCTGCCCACTGTGCTCTAAACTTTGGAAGGCAGAAACAAGTCCCTGTGGCAAGATAAATAACAAACTTACCTGATCGGTGAACTCTGGGTTCAGTTGAGAGAGATTGACTCAAGGAATTGGTTGGAAAGTGATAGAGAGACATCTGCTATCAACTTTGGGCCACCAACATATGCACAGAAAGGTGCACACACATGTACCTTCATTTACAAACATGTGAGCATGCATACGCACACGCGCGCGCGCGCACACACACACACACACACACACACACACACACACACACACACACACACACACACACACACGGTATAATACATATGTAAAATTAAACACTCTTTTTTGTCATGATTTTGTTACTTTGACATTCTCCCTGTCCGAAGTCCTTGGCATAAGTCACACTGTAGCACCATAGCACAAGACCCCGTCCAAAGCTTTCTTCTTGCACATATCTGTGGACTCTTCTGTTCTTTGGCACCTTGAAATGAAGACTGGTGGAGGTGACATCATGGTTTGGTGCTGCCAGATCAATGTGTAGCTTCAAGAGAAGAGGGCTGCAGAATCACACCCCTCCCATGCCGCCCCTCACTTCTCTGCCTGGAAGTCTCACTCACTATTGTTTCCCCCATTTCTACTGGCCAATGCAAGTCATGTGACTATAGCTAACTTTCAGAGACCCTGAGTTCGAAACTGGCCCCGAGCCTATAAGGGAGACTGGAAATCAGCAGCAATGGCTTCCATGACATCTTCAGGGCAGGCACTTCTCTCCAACTTGAGAAATATACCCATACAAATGGCAACACACAGGCCTTTAGCCCATTTCCCTTCAGGCAGAACAAAGGGGGGGCAGCCTCCACTCATTTCACACTCTGCCCCAAATGCCGGTGGTTTCACACTCCCCAAGGCCTCAGTTTCTCCACTGTAGTGGTCTTTGAATAGTCTGAGGTGTCTGCCTTGTATTTACTTATTCCTCTATGTGTGCTTTCCCACACATGTTGGAAGTGAGGGACCAGCTTGTGCCAGAGGATTCTCTTCTCCGACCTGAGTCCCAGGAATCCAATTCAGGTCGTCAGACTTGACGGGGGTGCCTTTACCCACTGAGCCATCGTACTGGCCCTCACATATTCTTATGTTAGAAAATGATACTAGACAAACCTAAGTCCATGACAGCTGACTAAGAGAATCTGGGAGCCAGGTATAGTGGTACATCCCTATTATACCCCGGGAAGTGGAGAACCCATAGTTCAAAGCTTAATTCAAGGCCATTTCAGGCTATGTGAGACCTTATCTCAAAAATATAAAAAAGATAATTCTAGAACTTTATCTTGTCTTTGTACCTTTCAAGGTGGAAAGAGGAGAAAGTGTGTGCTCAGCAAAGGATAGAAAAGAGAGAAGATATCCAGTTGAAACGATCATCCTTGACTGGGTATTTGATACCAAGGGGAACATTGGGGAATGGAGAGTTGGTATTTGTGATAGTTGGGGATTTTATAATTGGGTTCTTAATGAATGTTAGGTATGTGCGTTACTCAAAATCTTTATGGAAGAGTTTGAGAGCACTAATTATCTAACATAGTCTAATATCCCAACTATTTTTAGAACCGTTTGACATTTAGTGAGACTTGAAATCTAATAAAATTCCTTGCAACTGAAGGAATTAAGTAATTATCAAAAGATAACAACCACCAGGGCTGGGATACAAAGCATTGCTTCTTACTAATTCTGAATTAATGAAGAAGCAACTCTGTTAGAACCCCTCTGACTCCCCGCCAAACCTTAGGGCGTCTCTACACCTCCTATCTAATCCATGGGGGATTCTTCAGTGCCTAGGTGCACTGCCATCGGCAGCCAGACCAGTGATAAAATAAGATCAAACAGCACCCTCTAGTGTCTACTTTTAATTTAGCATGAAACCCAAATTGCATCAAATCATAACAATCAAATTACAATGCCAGCCTCCCCACACCTTAGATACAGAACATTACCAGAATATAGCTTTAGAAAACACAACAAATGCCACGGGCATCTTCTGAAGAACATGATGAGATTTTCTTTTTATGCTCACGGTAAGCATTGTTCCGAGAAAATACCAGCTTTGGGCGTCCCATGCAAATTTTGCCCTTAATATCTATGTCTCTAACAAGACAACAAAAATAGCTGCTGGAAAAAAAATTAAGTATCTCTTTAAAATTTGTGAAATAAACAATCAGATCGTGAAGAGATTATGAAATATTTAGTGGCCTTCTCCCTCCAGGAGAATGTAAACTACGTTGCTCCACACCTATCAAGCAAAGAGCCGTAACTGTCTGCTCTGACTAATGGAAGGTTCTGTTAGTGATGGTTTAATTATGTTCACTGAAATACAGCTCTCTTCTAAGAAAACATCGCCATGGCAGAGGGACAGATCTCAGTGTCTATAGATAGAGATAAAATACAAAAGATTCATCATTCCAAGAAGAGCTCAGCAATCAAATTCTGTTTGTTGATGAAACAAGTGAAGACATCATATTCACTGTACGTTTTGCTGTGGTTTATGTTTGCACATAGCCTCTAGGTTGGCCATTGTTTTGTTTGTTAGCATAAAATATCCATTGTGAAATATTTGGGGAACTAAGATATTCTCCATTAGATGAAATTGCAATATGTTATGGAAATGTGGCATCCTCCATAACTCATGCTTTCCCACTGTATTTAATATTGTTTGGCTTTGAATCACACTGGATGTCGGAAGAGACATTACAGAAGTGTTATTTTGAAGTTAAAACACAGACAGCATCATGTACTTGGGGGAAACATAAACCCACTCATATATATGTAGGGTTTTCACGTACATTTATTCTATAATGATCAATTCCTAATAAGATGTTTGAATGGGGATATTTTAATCATCAGGAATCCGTGAGGTAGAATTCTTGTCACTCTCTTTTTAAATCTCTTTACGCGATACTTCAAGGAACAACAACAAATATCTAACTATGCAGTCCTATTTTAATTGGGATAAAACACTCTGCTGAAGACAGTAATGTGTTTTAATTGTCTCAGGGTTTCAAAATCTTTGCATTGGATCTACTCCAGATTATTGAAGTTTTAAAAGACGGTACTCCTGTAGAATTTTGTGTCTAGGTTATACGTTAGCCCAAGGCAGAAAAGGTGTGCCTCCTCCTGTTCCTCTCTGATCTACCATAGTGGATTTTCTTGTCACTGTCACAACAGAATACTTGACACAGTAACTTAAGGAAGGAAGGATACATTTTGGCTCAGAGTTCTAAGGGCTACGGTCCATCGACCATCGTGGCAGGGATGGCGTAATGTAGCTTAGTCTATGGCAGCAAGAACTTGTTCTTAAGCTTATTTATTTTGAGACTGACTAACCAAACACTGACACCCCCTTTAAAGTCCAGTAACAACTAACTTTCACTAACTAGGCCACAGTCACTGAGATCCCACAGCTTCTCCAAACAGCGCCACCAAGTGGTTAAACACATGAGTAGAGGGTGAAAGGGGACATCTCACATTCAAACCATGGTTTCAATAACCATTTATAATTTAGTATTCATGCTGGCCCTCATGGCTTTGTCCTGTCCTACATGGGCTTGTGGTGTCCAGCGTTGTGTGGGTTTCCATAAGTATGCTCATTTTTTTTTCACAGTTTTCATGAATCTTTACAGTGGTGCTTAAGGAACATTTGCATCCACGCAGAGCAGGGAGTCTGCCGCACGAAGAGTCATGATCTGAAAGCAGTTTGGCAAACTGATTCCATGTCTAATGTGAATGCGCCTGGGTGTCATATCAGAATATTCACAGTGCAAAATAAAGAAAAAAAGAACTGGAAACAGTGACACAGTTGGTCTGTTCAAAAACAAAGTTTCAGATTCTAACTGCTTACTTTGAACTTCCAAGAAGATGGGTGGTAATATCATGAATGTTAATTTAGCATAGCAGAATCTTGGCTTATGGAGATTTTAGATTTTAAGGCATGTCTCCCACAGGTTAGTGTGGACTAACTATTGTTTAGCCTAGTCTTTGCAGAGAAACTGCTTACACTCATTACCTTTTATTCAGAAACTAATTTAATAAAGGACAAGAATTCTCACCACCTGTACCATCACCACTCTCTTGGACTACAATGAACAATTTACCCAATGATGACCGCTAGTTTAAATATACTCTGAGTGGGCATTGTCCCCAAAGTAATGGCTGCCTAAATCATAGGGAAATAAGTCTCCACCATACAACCCTCAATGTTTTATTATGATAGGAGATCATCACGACCATAAGAAGTTTATTGTAATTTCAGCATTATAATTTAAAAACTTGGATTCAACAAAATTTAGCATTCTCCCTGGACTCCGAATTCACCAGGACTCATCAAAACCAAGGAAAGCAATAACTTCACAGCTGTGTCAGGATGAAGGTTTTTTTCTACTTCAACCACCCCCGAGGGTTTTCCCTGTTTTGTAGGAAGCATGAAACGACAGGACTTAAAGTCTGTTGATTTGAAATTTTTACAGTTAAAATGTGTCTGTTAATCAGTTACCTCAAACTATCATTCTAAGGTGTTCCGATACCATGCAGGAAACAACAAAAATGACTAACGAGATTGCACAGGGGCCAGAGGTTGATGCTGAAGAGATGTCTTAGTGGCTGAGAGTGCTTGTTGCTCAAGAAGGAAGACTTGAGTTCAAATCCCCAGCACCCAGACCGAGAGCTAGGCATGCTTGCCTGGGTCTGGGATCCCAGCTCGTGGAGGTGAGGATTGCTGAGGTTTATTAACTCTAGGCTCAGTAAGCGACTCGTACTCCATAAGATCCAGCTGGCTGGAAGGCATTTTCTTATTTAGCAATTGATGTGGGAGGGCCCAGCTATTGTGGGTGCTTTATGAGCGCCTTGTTCTTAAAGGAATAAAGAAGAGAACAGTAGAGGCAGACACATGACTCCCTCCTCTATCCCCAGACACATACATGCACATGAAATGACAACAAACGTCTTTATCTTTAGGTCCCTTGTTAAAAAATATGTCCTTTCTTAAAACATGAACTTGGCCCCTGAGTACTGGCTCTCTCACACATTTTACTTGTGGAAACACCTGGGAGAGGAAGAAAGACTTTTCACTGGGCCCTACATTATTTATGCCAAATCTATTCTATTTATCTCTTGCATGAGGAAAGCAAATGCATGTGGGTCGGGAAAATGTGAGTTGCAGAACCTTTAATCTGTAACGGTAAGATGAGAAGATGTTGCTCACTCATGAAACCAAACACCGGAGTGGCGGACAGATTGCTAAGGGGCCAGAGGTTGGGATGAGCCCCACCCTGATCCCCTCGTCTCATGGGACCCTCAGCCACATCCTGTCAAGGTGTCATTACTTTCCAGATAGGTCATGGGAAAGTGAGGTCCTTTCTTCTAAAACGCCTAAGCAGGTTGTACTAAAAGACTGTCTTAGTTAGAGTCTCTATTGCTGCCACAAAACACCACACATGACCATAAGGCAAGTTGGAGAGGGAAGGGTATATTTGCTGTTTGCTGTCAAAGAAGTCAGGAAGGCAAACAGGGCAGGAGCCTGGAAGCAGGAGCTGATGCAGAGGCCGTGGAGGGGTGCTGCTTACTGACTTCCTTCCCCTGGATTGCTCAGCCTACTTTCCTATAGCCGCAGGACCACCAGCCCAGGGGTGGTACCCACAGTGGGTCAGGCTCTCCCACATCAATTACTAATTAAGAAAATGCTCTACAGCTGGATCTTATAGAAGCCTCAACCCATTTGAGGTTCCATTCCTTTGAGTCAACTCTAGTGAGCCAACCGAGGGTAAATAAAATTACCTTAACATATGTGGGAACATTATGAGAACAATGCCGCTTGGTCTTAGTTCAACAACAACAACAAAAAATCCCAGCGCAATCAAGAGCCAAGAGAGGAAATGTAGAGACAAGTGTTCCCTCAGGAAGAAAGTTGAATTTAACAAAATATTCTTTGTGGATACTAAGCTGAGGGAAAGGAGGTATCTTGATACTATTCCTTTTGAATAAACACAAGCTTTCATAACAAAAAATTAATGATTACCACAAACAGCCAGGCAATAAATATTAAAGCCAATTCAGGAGTTAGATTGGTTGTTCCTCTAGGAAAAGCCATAATTTCCCTCTAAGATGTTGTAAAACTATTTCTTGGACATTTTCTTTGGGCAAGTTCTATTTTATTTCTTTAGAGGTATGTGTGTGTGTGTGTGTGTGTGTGTGTGTGTGAAGTCTGAGGCCTCAGGTTGAGTTGCAAAGAAAAACTTTATTAGCAACCTTATAATTTTTAGTATTTGGTCTTAAGCTTTTTTTCCCCAAGTTATATAAATATTTAGAAGAAGTTCTGCTTTCTCCACCCCCCACACTTCATAGTACCAGGAATGACTGTTGAAGACATTGGTCTTCAATCACTGGTTTTTCAGCTCCTTGGAAAACTCCTGTGGTCCTGGGGCAGAGAGGAGGCCCTGGGGTTTGGTTGTAGTTTTGTAAAAGAAATACAGTGTTCTCAAAGTGCTCTCAAAGAGAAATGAGATCTAAGGTTTGCATTAAGGCATAGGAGACAGAACATTAGAACCCGCAGCAAACACTGGCTAACAAACTGCTCTGTGGCAGAGGAAGAGATTTGAGGAAGAGGAGGAGGGAAGCCACGACCGTTGCAAGAATCCGGCCTTTGCCTTGTGGTGTTGTTTAGGCCGAGTCAGAGAACGACAAAGCCAACTTCTCTTTAAAAGTAACTTAGAAGATTACATATGCTGGTCTAGTCCCTCATAAGAAAACAAACTTTGCGTTTGAGGTAAAAAATTCACGGGCTCAATGTGAACCTCAAGACCGACGCTCAGAGCCAGCAAGATGGCTCCGCTGGATAGGTGCTTGCTACCACATCTGATGACCTAAGTTCCGTCCCTGGGACCAGCATGGTGGAAAAAGAGAACTGATTCCCCACATCTTGTCCTGGAACGGAAGGAGGAAGTGGACAGGCATCAAGATGGAGGAGTTAGGAAGGGGTTTCAGACAGGATAGAGCCAGGGGGAGTTGGGGTTTTGGCCAGTATGTTTTTAATTGTGCTTCAGGGTTAGAAAGGTAGGCAGGACCATGTCAGCCATGAGAAGCAGTCTGAATTTATTTGGGGAACAAATAAGCAGATAGATAGCCACTAGAAGACTGTATAGGCAAGTGAGAAAACCAATCTATCATTCAATTTATTTCTTTTTTTGCCATGGACGATGAGATGGTTTAGTGGACCAAAGTGCTTGCTACAAAATCTTGATGGCCTAAATTCAATTCCTGGAATTCACATTCGATTGAGAAATCTGATTATTAAAAGCTCTCCCCTGACCTCCATATGCACACAGTGGGAAGTGTACACATCTGACTTCTCCAACGCTGTTTTTAATTGCTCTAGTATGTGTTTCTTTTCTTTTGGTATTGCCTAAGCCATTTAAAATAAAAAGCCTTTGCATATTATTTGCATTGCAACATACTTTGTAAGTAACCCAGAGGTGAATTAATAAAAATAATCAGGACTATTGAGCAGGTTCTATGTAAATCCTCTACAAGACAGACTGGATCATCCACAGATTCTGAGATTCTGGTTTCAGTCCTGGGATATAGGTGTAAGGAGAAGCTCCGAGGTGACAAGTAGGGCAGCCAGATGTATGTCAGGAGCCTATTAGACCAGCCGTAGATGGCATCCATGTACATTTATAATTCTGGAAAGAATTGAGAGAGGGGAGGAATAGAGTCTAAAATATATGGAACAGAAAGTAAAAATTAGAATCCTGTAAGATTGCTCGGTGGGTAAAGGGCTTGCTGTGCAATCTTGGCCCAGTTGGATCTCAGGGGTGCACATAAAGATGGAAATAGAGAACTGACTTCTTCAGGTTTTCTTATGAGCTTCACAGATGAATTCTGGCATATGTGTGTCCATATACATCACACGTGGGTGCACTTGCATGTGCACACACAGAGTTTTAAAAAATAGAGGTTAGCAACACAGAGAGAAATTAATTAAGAAGACTGAAGAATGACCAGAAAGAGCCCAGCGAAACTCGAAAGGGTGGTGTGACTCGTCCCAAGGTTGGTGGGTGTTTGAAGCAGAGTGAAGTGGTTAATCATCCTGGGCACAACAGGTCTCAGGCAAGGTTTCAAGTAAAAGAAGAACTCTAAGTCACACAACTTGGGTCTCTGTGTGCACTGATTATATAATAGTTAAAGGCTCTTGTGTTACCTCAATGGCTATATTAGGTATTGCTGTAAAGTCTCTGTACAGAGGATTAGCCAGCAGAGAACTATTCCTATAATTGCAACAGGATTGGAGATATGGGGCAGTGCTTGAGAGTGCTTCTTGGTCTTGCAGAGGCCCTAAGTTAGAGCACCCATGCTAGGCAGCACACAACCATCCATTACTCCAGCTCCAGGGAATCCGATGCCCCCTTCTGGCCTCAGTGAACACTGCACTCACATGCTTCTATCAATATGCAGGCATAGATATACATGTAACTCAAAATAAATCAGTAAAAATGACAACCTAACGTTTCCTTTTGAGATTATAAATTATTTTAAGATATAAGGAAAATATTTCCTTAGGCTTAAACCACTGGTTTTCAACATCACTGAAAGGGTGCCATTAATTACTGCAAGATCCACTCTGCTTGTTCACCATTTTCTGACATTATTTGGTTTCTGTGTAAAATGTAGGAGTTTTCTGTTGTTGTTTTTCAATTATTTTTAACTGCAACCCAAGGAGGGACCAAATCAGCACAGTTATTAGCATCTTAAAAACACTGATCCACTTACTGAAAAAGCCTTTTCCCAGAAGCCTCTTGTGGGAATAGTTTTCCAGAGCTTACTGGTGTTTCTGAATGCCAAAGTGCCATTTAAGAAGGAAAATCAACCAGCGTGTAGGCTTTCCTAAAAGGCAGGAGAAATTAAAAGCTACTAAAAACAGTAATGCATTAATGAAAAGAAAATGAGCAGATTGCATTTATTAAAAATTATGTAAACACACTCATTTCCAACCCATTATTAATGCACTTAGATCTTCTTGCTAAATGGTATCAGCAGGTAGAAATATAAGATGAAAATGTTCTCAACTAGTGCCTCAAAATAAGGTAAACATGGAGTTCCGGGGAATGACTAGGAGAGGGGAGGGAGGGAAACAGTAGTGGGTATGTTAAAAAAAAAAAACAAAACAAAACAAGAATTACAAATAAAAATTTAAAAACCCTTATAAATAAAATTTTAAAAATGACTGATTCATACAAAGTTGGTTTAGGATGACTTTCCCTACAATCAATTGCTTTAGATTATGAAAATTCAGCCAGTGCCTGGCAAACATTAGGACCCAGGTTTTTTTTTTCTTTCTAAAACTCAGGTTAAAAAAAAAATCAAGCAAGATGGAGGTGAAGACAGACAGATCCCTGAGCTCACCACCAGTCAGCACCATCTAGCATCAATCAGAGAGCTCCTTGGCCTGAGCTCCCTGCCTCAAACAAGGTGGATAATGGCTGAAAGCTAACACCTGGAACTGACTTTTGGCCTCTACACACGTGTGCACACACATGCACATGCACCCTCATGCTCATGTACACACAAGTATGCGTGTAAACAAGCGCTAAAGAAAATTCAATCAATGAACACTTGAATATTTTTTTCAATTAACTAAAAAGACTCAAGTGTTTTATGGGACCATAAACATCCTTTTATAAGCAAAAGCAACACAATTGTGCTTAGATCTCCATAAAGATCCAGAGTCTGTGACACAAGCCTGTACTCTTAGCATTTGAGATGTAGGAAGCGAAGGATCAGAAGTTCAAAGCCAGCCTAGACTACAGAGTAAGATCCTGTCTCAAAAATCACACAAATACCAAAATAACTGCCATGCTACAGAGAGTTTCCTAGTTTGTTAGAATTTCCTACAGGGCTGTCTAGTCACTGTGTAAACAGCATGAAAGAGAAAGAAGAACATCTCTGGTGGGGTGTATTGTGAGCTGATGCTTGTATGCGAATACCATGCCTGAATTTACTAAGTCCGATCACAAATCTTCCCATTTGTGTTTCTAACTTCCACTCTCTTACCCTTTTCTCAGAATATCCCAACAATTTTTTTTAAAGTAGCAACAGGGAAACAGAACATTTTATATTTAAAAAATTGCAAGTAGATAAGGAAAAGGGATAATTATTATCAGAAGGCTGTGGGAGATTGTGTTGTTTCATTGTAAATAATTATCCCACCCACTGGTTTAATAAAAAGCGTTGATTGGCCAAAGGCAGGCAGGAAGTGTGGGCATGGCTACCAGACTAAGAAAACTCTGAGAACAGGAAGCACAGAGCAGAAGGTCAGAGAAAAGCCGGAAGAAGCAGAGGACAACCATGCTGCTGTGAGAAAAGGTACCGAGCCGCATGGCTGAACGGGATGAGTCATGGGTTAGATGAAGGGTAGAGAGCTAGCAAGTTATATGCCTGGGCCTTAGACCGATCAGCCTAAAACTAATTGTAAGCATCTGTGTGTCTCTGCGGGTCTGTAGGTCAGGGGGCCAAAACCTTGAGGTTAGGCCCAAAAGTCCGGGCCAGAAACCTCTTACTACAGAAGGCACTTAGAGCTTTTGGAGGCATGGGATCTCCATCAGGTGCTATGGATGGACCTCTAGGCTCTCCAGCAAACAACCACAAAGTCACTCAGTTGACTATAGGATTAAAAAAACAGTTTGGTCTTTTGGACTAACTAGTGTGTGTGAGTGGAGAAATATTGGTAAGGCTAACCAATGAGTCACTTCTTATCCACAGGAGGACTTTTTCTGTCAGCCACGATGGCCATTTAAACCAAGGATCAGATGACAGGGGCAGAGTCAGACTGTCAAGTCTCTGTATCATGAAGAACAGTATAATTATCCCCTACACAGAGAACAGAAAACACTGAGTTGTAACAGTAAGAAGCCACTGCTGACCCAGCCTTCACCACATACAGAGCTCCAGGATCTGCCCTCCCCCTGCATTGATCTTCAACTACATCTTCATTCTAATTGCTGTATGAATTCAAAGGGCTTTTTTTTTTTTTTTTCAGATGAAGCCTTCTGTACAGGTCAATGGCATCATGTTCAAGTTAGTTTCAGAAAAAGCTAATTTGTATAGTCTAGATGATAGACATAGCTCTGGAACAATGTCTCTTAAATTGGGGTCCAAGTACAAAATTGTGGCAGGTGAGTTTCTTGTGGCAGAAATGAAGCGAAGTATGATTCAAAACATGGACATTTTAGGGTCCTCTGCAAATGGATCATAATCCTGGGCGCCATGTTGAATGTGAAGAGCAGCTGAATGTGCACACTTGTGCGTCTTATGTTTGAATGCTGCTATTTAATTCTGTCCTGACTGATGGGCTGCAAATGGATAGCCTGATAGGAAAGTTTCTGAGTAATGGGGTAGGGTGATGTTCACCTACAATCCCAACTCACAGGAGGCTGAGACAGGATGATTATGATCTCAAGGGAAGCCTGAGATATATAGTTAGATTCTATCTTAAGAAAGAAAATGTTTTTATTAAAAAATAAACAAAATCTCACTGGGAATGGTGGCTCCTGCCTGAAAGTACCTGGAAGGCTGAGCAAGGAGGAGCCATAAAATGGAGACCAGCCCGGGCAAAAGGGAAGCTTTTGTCTTAACTTATGCAAACATCAGCATGAGTTTACAGATAATATGCTATGATGCATTAAGAAATTATTAATGGATTATAAATTTCAAATAATTATTGTATAATAATAGCACAGAAAGGAAAATGTCTATACACTCTATTTTTGAGAACTTGGACATATCTGGGAACTCTACAAGCATTCCATAAATAGCAAAAATTAATAAGGTTTTCTAATGTTAATGCAATTTTAGCTTAGGAATGTGCTGTCTAATTTATTAAGCTGTTTTGAGAAACAGATTTGCAAGTAATCATAGGAAAATGTCCAAGTATTTACAGAACTATAAATATTTAATCTGTATTTCTGTTGTGAAATATTGCACATTTATAAAAGTACATGCATAAAGGAGTATAATAGATGGGACATTCATATAGGTTCTATCAGAGTTTGGGTATTACATAGCCCTCCAAAAGGTTCCCCTGATGAAAGCTTAGTCCCAGCTGGTAGATTAAAGGTTGGTACATTCACTCACTGAGGGGAGATGAAACCCTGGGGGCTCTGACTTAACCAGTAGATAAACCACTTGATGGACTGATAAATAACGTCACTGTTAGGAGATGGTGAAGAGCTGAAGGTGGTCCTCACTGGAACAGGTGGTTTAATGGAGTCTGGAAGGATAAACCTTGGCCCTCATCCCCATCTCTCCACTCTCACATAAACATTATTTTTTTCTTGCCTTTCTCAATTCAACCTGAAACTTTTAAAACCATGAGCCAAAAACAAAATAAAAACAATAATAACACATCAGTAAAAGGCCTGGGTATTGTCACAGTGATGACGTAGCTCCTTATCACTCTAAGAAGCATCCAAGGTGATGTGTTTAGCTCATTCACTTCCATCATGGCTTAGGAATTCATGGCAGAAGTAAGCCACAAATTACTACGTAGTTACATATCGGCACTTTTCCACACACAATGCTACTATGTACCTTTTCTTCTTGTTTTCTGATGCACACACCTAAAAATTTATCAATCGGTGTCTACCTGAGTGTTGGAAAGCTCCACTCCAGCCTCACTCCCCCCCCACCCCCAATTCCAAACCCCACCCCTCAGAAAGTCCGTCAAAGGTTGGTTCCTCCCCTGTAGCTGCTCAAAGACCACGCCTACATGGCGTTTAAGATCCAGTTATAAACTTGTCTCTTGGTTTCTCCCCTTCCCCTGGGACCACCAGAGACTGCTCTGCTCAGATTAAACCTGAACTTATTAATTTTGCCTGATCTGACCTACTGCATCCATGGAGTTTCTCAATACTGGAGGATTTCTGCTACAGTCTCACCTTGCAAAGTTCTTTCCCCCCAAGTTTGTTGAGTCTAAAAGTACATTTCAAGATTTTAATGTAAAGGGAACTCTGGAGAGAGATGGTTCAGCAGTTAAGTGCATGTATTTTCCTTGCAGAGGACCTGATGTCAGTGACCCACAAGCTCATCAGGTAACTTACAACTGCTTGTAACTCTAGCTCCAGGGTGCCCATTTGATGCCCTCTTCTGGCCTCCAGGGGCACCTACATGCATATAGCTACACAATTTTAAAAAGGGACTAAAAAGATAGCTTTTATTTTTCATTTTTGCTGGGGTGAATTATATCAGTACATGAATTCCTGTACCGTTTTTACTGTCGTCTGTTTGTGCGTGCCATCCCTCCGTCTGATTATCTGTCTGTCATTTTCTTATTGAATCATAGAATTCATTCATAGTCTGGAATCTAGTATTTATATTTACATGTACTAAAAAGGCTTTTTCCCATCTTAAGATATATTTTTGATCTCTTTCTACATTTTTTAACAGAACCAAAATTCTTAATTTTAATACAGCTTATTTATTCCATCAGTAATTAATAGTGTCTCGTTGCACATGTTTTAAAAAATAATCTTAAGAGATTTGGGATAAGCCCCAAATTTAGGGGAGTAAAGCTATTCCTCTAAATATTTTCAACTAAAAATTTTATATTTTCATAATTAATCCACTAGGATTGTGTTTGTATGAAATTGAGATAAAATTCATTTTCTAACCACTGGATAATGAGAAGCCTACACCTACTTATGAAACAGTCTAACTTCCCTCCATTGATTTCCAGTGCCCTTTACTTACAGATTTTCCAACTCTCTGTTTTGTCTATTGGCCTATTTATTTACCTGTGTCTTAAAGCCATGGTCTCAAGTGCTACAGTTCTCTAACATGGCTCAGTACACCAAAGAGCACACATTCCCATTTTATTCTCTTTGTCAAGATGTGTTAGAATGCCTCAGTCTCTTCTCTTGCATACAGACTTTAAAACCAGCTCAAGTTCTCCCAAATCAAAACAGGCAACCAAAAACTGTTATGAATTTTTATCAAATTTCATTACATCCAAAAATTTATTTTCAAATAGACACCTTTATAAAACTACATAGTATGGTAAACATAGTATTTGTATCCATTTTGAGTTTTAATTTCTTTCTAAATATCCTTCAGTTTTGCTCAGAAATACTTTTTTTCAAAGTCCTGGCACTTAGGTTTGTTGTTAATGGAAATGATATTTCTTTCTTAATATATTTACTAATTGCTGAAATAAGAGTGCTTTGGTTTTTGATGTTTTTCCCCATTTATACTTTTTTATTTAAAAAGTATACCCACCACTGCTCCCCCTCCCTCCCCTCCTCCCAGTCCTCCCCCAGCCTCCCCCACCCCATCCCACCGTCCATTCCCCAGAGAGGGTAAGAACTCTCAAAGTAAGTCAGCTCAGTCTGGCATATCCAGCTGAGGTAGGTCTGAGTTGCTCCCCCCAGA
Source organism: Phyllotis vaccarum (assembly GCA_033318265.1). Classification (NCBI taxonomy): domain Eukaryota; kingdom Metazoa; phylum Chordata; class Mammalia; order Rodentia; family Cricetidae; genus Phyllotis; species Phyllotis vaccarum. The sequence goes on from JARWLC010000012.1 coordinate 89,069,975, forward strand.
ATCAAGGCTGGGTTAGGTGTTCCTCTGTAGGGAATGGGCTCCAAGAAGCCAGGTCATACACCAGGAATAAACTCTGGTCCTTCTGAAAGAGGCTCCACAAACTGCCCACTCTGTTTGACTGTCATCTACATTTGGGGGGTTTAGGGTTTGTTTGTTTTTTTTTTTTCCATGAAGTTCCTCAGCTGTCATTTCAGAGTCCGTGAGCTCCCAATAGCTCAGGTCAGCCATTTCTGTGGGTCTCCTCATCATGATCCTGATCCCTCTGCTCATATAATGTCCCCTCCCTCTCTTCAGCCAAACCAGGAATTGGACCAGGAGCTCGACACGGTGCTTACTTATGGATCTCTGCATCTGCTTCCATCAGTTTCTGGATGAAGGGTCTGTAATGGTAATTAGGGTGGTCATTCCTTTGATTACAGGGGAAGACCAGTGTAGGCATCCTTTCTACTAATGCTTGGAGTCCTAGCCAGGGTCATCTTGTGGGCTCTTAGGTGTTTCACTAGTACCAGGTTTCTCTTTAACCCCACAGTGGCTCCCTTGCTGTTGATTCCCCCACTCAACCATCCCATTCTGTCATGTTCTCTTCTCACCTTCCCTGTGCCCTATTCCCATGGTCCCAATTTACTCAGGAGATCCTCTCTATTTCCCCTTCTCTGGTAGATCTAAGGATGTTTCTCTTAAGTTCCTCCTGTTACCTATTTGCAAGGGGCTTGTGGATCCTTGTGAGCCTGGTTATCCTTTGCTTTATGTCTAAAATGCACTTAGGAGTGAGTATGCCATGTATACATATCTTGCTGGGTCTGTGTTACATCACTCAGGATGACACTCTCCAGAACTATCTATCCATTTGCCTGCAAATTTCAGGATGCCATTTTTTCCTGTTGCATAGTACTCCGTTGTATAGATGAACCACAATTTTTAAATCCATTCTTCAGTTGAGGGACATCTAGGTTGTTTCCATGTTCTGGCTATTATGAATAATGCTACTGTGAACATAGTTGAATTAATGCCCTTGGGGAAAGAATGTGCATCCTTTGGGTATATGCCCAAAAGTGGTATTGCTGGATCATTGGATAGACTGATTCCCAGATTTCTGAGGAACCGCCATACTGGTTTCCAAAATGGTTGTACAAGTTTACATTCACACCAGCAGTGGAGGAGTGTTCCCCTTGCTCAGATTCCCTGCAGCATTGGCTGTCATTTGTGTTTTCGATCTTACAGGTGTAAGATGGTATCTCAGAGTTGTGTTTTGATTTGCATTTCTCTGATGGCTAAGGATGTTGAGCAAGTCTTCAAGATTCTTTCATCCATTTGAAATTTTTCTGTTGAGAATTCCCTGCTTAGCTCTGTACTCCATTTTAAAATTGGATTATTTTGTTTTTTGACTTCTAGTTTCTTGGGATCTCTATTTTAGAGATCAGTCCTCTGTCACATGAAGGGTTGATGAAGATCTATTTTCATTCTGTAGACTGTCATTTTGTCATATTGACTGTGTCCTTTGCCTGACAGAAGCAATTCTCAATTTCAGGAGGTCCCATTTATTAATTGTTGTTCTTAGTGTCTGTGCTAGTGGTGTTATATTTAGGAAGTGGTCTCCTGTGCCAATTTGTTCAAGGTTATTTCTCACTTTCTTTTCTATCAGGTTTAGTATAGCTGGGTTTATGTTGAGGTCTTTGATCTACTTGGACTTGAGTTGTATGTAGGGTGATAGATATTTGCATTCTTCTACAAACCACTATCCAATTATGCCAACACCATCTGTTGAAAATGCTATCCTTTTCCATTGTATATTTTTAACCTCTGTTTCAAAAATCAGGTGCTCATAGGTGTGTGGGTTAATGTTGGGGTCTTCAGTTTGATTCATTGGTCCACAAGTCTGTTTTTATGCCAGTACCAAGCTGATTTTTATTACAGTAGGTCTATAGTAGAGCTTGAAGTCAGGAATGGTGATGACTCTGAAATTCTATTATTGAACAAGACTGTTTTGGCAATTCTAGGTTTTACGTTTTTCCATATGAAGTTAAGTATTGTTTTTTCAAGGTCTGTGAAAAATTGTGTTATGATTTTTGACGGAGATTGCATTAAATCTGTAGATTGCTTTTGGTAAGATTGCCAGTTTTACTGTGTTGATCCTACCTATCTAAGAGCATGTATGGGAGATCTTTCAATTTTCTGATATCTTTTTTAATTTCTTTCTTCAATGACTTAAAGTTCTTAAAGGTCCGTCACTTCTTTGGTTAAAGTTACCCCGAGATATTTGATGTTACTTGCAATTATTGTAAAGGATGATGTTTCCAGGATTTCCTTCTCGGCTCTTTTATCATTTGTGAATAGGAGGGTTATTGATTTCTTTGAGTTAATCCTGTATCCCGCTACATCACTGAAGGTGTGCATCAGCTGTAGGAGTTCCCTGGTAGAATTTTGGGGGTCAGTTATGTATACGATCATATCATCTGCAAATAGAGAGAGTTTGACTTCTTCCTTTCCAATTTGTATCCCCTTAATCTCCTTTTGTTCTCTTTTACTGCTTTAGCTAAGACTTCAAGAACTGTATTGAATAGATGTGGGGAGAGTGGACAGCCTTGTCTTGTTCCTGATTTGAGTGGGATTGCTTTGAGTATTTCTCCATTTAGTTTGATGTTGGCTGTCGGCTTGTTGTATATTGCCTTTATTATGTTTAGATATTTCCCTGTATCCCTGATATCCAGGACCTTTATCATGAAGGAGTGCTGGATTTTGTCAAAGGCTTCTTCAGTACCTAAGGAAATGATCATGTGGCTCTTTTCTTTCAGGTTGTTTATATCATGGATGACATTGACAGTTTTTTGTATGTTGAACCATCCCTGCATCCATGGGATAAAGCCTGCTTGATCGTGATGAATGCATATACATATACATGTATATGTTCTTGAATTCAGTTTGCCAGTATTTTTTTTTTTGCACAAATATTCATGAGGGAGATTGGTCTATAATTCTCATTTTTGTCACATATTTGTGTGGTTTGGGTAGCAGGATGACTGTAGCCTCACAAAAAAAGTTTGGTAATGTTCCTTCTGTTTCTACTGTGTGGAACAATTTGGGGAGTATTGGTATCAGTTCTTTGAAATTCTAGTAGAATTCTACAATAAAGCCATCTGGCCCTTGGCTTTTTTATCTTGGAGACTTTTAATAAAAATCGATTTCTCTATTTCTTTAGGGGTTATAGGCTTATTTAAGTTGTTTATCGGTCTTGATTTAATTTTGGGAAGTGGTACCCGTCCAGAAAGCCATTTTTTTAGGTTTCCCAATTTTGTAAAGCACAGGCTTTTTAAGTATGACCTAATGGTTCACTGGATTTCCTTGGTGTCTGTTATGTCCCCCTTTTAATTTCTCATTCTGTTAATGTGGATATTCTCTTTCTGCCTTTTGCTTAGTTTGGATAAGGGTTTTTCTATCCTGTTGACTTTCTCAAGGAACCAACTCTTTGATCAATTGATTCTTTGTATTGTTCTCTCTGTTTCGATATTATTGATTTCAGCCCCCAAGTTGAATTATTTTTTGCCATATGCTTTGTCTGGGTGAGTTTGCCTCTGTTTGTTCTGGAGCTTTCAGCTGTGCTGTTAAGTCCCTTGGGTGAGATGTCTCCAAGTTTCTTATGTCGGCTCCTAATGCTATGCGTTTCCCCTTAGCACTGCTTTCCTGGTGTCCCATAAGTGTGGGTGTGTTGTGGATTCATTTTCACTGAATTCTAGGAAGGCTTTAATTTCTTTCTTTACTTCTTCCTTAACCCAGAGGTGGTTCAATTTAGAGATGTTCAGTTTCCATGAGTTTGTGGGTTTCTGTGGTTTATGTTGTTGAACTCTGACTTCTGTCCATGGTGATCTCTTATGATTCAGGGAGTTATTCCCATTTTTTTCTATCTATTTATATTTTTTTATGACAGTATGTGATAAATTTTAGAGAAAATTCCATGGAGTGCTACGAAAAAGTATATTCTTTGGTATTTGGGTGGAATGTTCCATATATATCTGTTAAGTCCATTTGAGTCATAATCTGTTAGCTCCCTTATTTCTCTGTTAACTTTCTGTCTGGTAGATCTATCTAATGATGAGAGTGGGGTATTGAAATCTCTAAGAGTGATTTATATATTGAATGTTTCTCTCTATTTTGACAATCTCTGTAGCTCCGTAGTAACTTATCTGTATATCCTTCTGCATACCACTCCTATCTATCTCTAGCCATCTCTAAGTCTATCCATCTTCATCTCAGAGCTATGTGCATACAGGCAAGCCCCCTACCATGAGCCACACCCCAGGCCCCAGTCTAATTTTGATGTCTTCTGGTAATTTTGTCTGGCTGTGTTAGGATAGCCACAGCACTGCTTAATGCTTATAGAAGGAACTTTGGTCTGTTAATTATAACAAATGAAAACTTTCCTGCTTCTCCATTATGTTAACCTTGGCTTTTGAGTTTTTGTAAACATTTTTGATCAGTCTGTGACAATCCTCCTACACCTCTCTATTTCCAATAGCTTGCATTATGATGATACTGAATTTTTCTTTATGGGTTTTCAGCATTTATTGAGTTGAATATGTAGCTTATCTATTGATTGATTAATGTGGTTAATTACTTAAATTTTATAATATATTTAGTTTACTTTGGGGGGGTATTTTTGAGACAGGGTTTTTCCATGTAATAGCTCTGGCTGTTCTATAACTCACTTTGTAGACCAGGCTGACCTCAAACTCAGAGATCCGTCTGTCTCTGCTTCTTGTGTGCTAAGATTAAAGGTGTGTACCAACACTGCCCAGCTGACATTTTAAATATAACAATAATTTACTTGTGAAAGAATAATCTTTTGACATTGTGATATTGTTAATAATTAGTTTATATTTTCCTGTGTTTTTTTCCTTCACATATCTGAGGGTATCAGTATTAACTAACATATTCATTGTTAGTAAAGTTAATTTTTTTCCCTTGGTAACTAAAAAGAATAAAGTTAATATTTCATCACTAGTCCCTTGGTGGGTGTTAATTTCACTCATCTGTGGTGGTGATAGAGGACAACATCTTCAGTAGAGACAGCTGGTTTCTGACTCACCAAGGATGTCATTTGTGGAATTTGTGAAGGAAGTGGGGTTTCTCAAGAAATTTGCATTCCTGAGTCAACAGTCACAGACAGGGAAATTTTAAGTTTGAGGCCAGGCTGGACCAAACAGTGAGACTCTGCCCACTCTAAATCTGAATCACAATCTCTGTTGAAGTGCTTTGATATGACACTGTGTGGTAGACACCTGCTGCCGAGCATAGAGAGAGACACTGCTCACACAGCTCCCTAAGTTCCGTGAGAAGACCAGACATACCAGCTATGGTCATTCTCCTTTCCACTACAGGTTCCAAAGTTTCACCTTCTATTCTCTTTGTATCTCAATCAAAAATTAGGCAAGAGTATAAGGCACACCGTAACAAGCATCACCTGGTTAAGAATTTTTTGGGGGGGGGGGCAGGCTATGGACTAGAAAGGCAGAGGCAGGCAGATCTCTGAGTTCAAGGCCAGCCTGGTTTACAGACTATGTAGAGAAACCCTGTTTTGTAAAAAAAAAAAAAAAAAAAAAAAAAAAAAAAAAAAAAAAAAAAAAAAAAAAAAAAAAAAAAGAAAGAAAGAAAGAAAGAAAGAAAAGTAGGTGGCTCTTATCTCTTATATTTTTGACACTTCACTTATCAGCACAGATGCTATGCAGAGCAATTTAGATAGTAGGTATCAGCTTAGCAGGTTGGCAAATGTTTATGAAGAGTGTGAAAATCCTCTCTCATGAAAAATACCAGAGATTCTCAAGTAGTACTGAAGTGATGTAAGTGATGTAGGCTCTCATTTTTCTCATTTAGGGTTCACCGTCTAAAATGGTGCTTGACTGATTCATTACAGAAAACACCCTCTTGTGCATTTTAAACACTGTTATCCAGTGTTTCAAAGGAACCATATCAGTAAGTTGCTTACTAGCAAATTTTGTAACCTACACACAAGACCCGTTATTTTAATTACGTTTAAAAGGAACAGAAATGCAAAGCATTTAGGGAACATCTGCTATTACTCCAGCTGCTGAAGCATGGTGAATAAGAGTTCCCCTTTCCACACTTGCCTGTACAGAAGGCCATGCATTTATGACCTGCCAGAAACTTATTGTGGTTCTTGGAACATGGGATTTGAAAAGGCAGAACTCAACTTTACACCCATAGATAAGATCATTTTGAAGTATAGAAATAGCCACACGCATAAGACCTACCAAATGTGTGTCGGGTTATCTTCCAGTAGAGATCATTTTAAGAGTGGAGGTGGTGTAAGAAGGGTGTGGGAAGATGGTGAAATGAGTAACATTGCATTTAAATGGGGAAACAAGTCCAAGTGATCTATTGTACCACAAACTGTGATCCTGAAAAAATCCAAGAGTAGATTCTCGCCACAAAAACAGAATAGGTATACAAAGCAATGTATATGTTAATCAGCTTCCAAAGTGTACTCATATTCCCCAATATTACACTAGACACAGCAAACACATATAAATTTCCTAATAAAAATTAGTTATCTTAAAGAGAACTGATACATCTCCCTGGGGAAGTGGCCCCAAGTTCCCACAGAGTGCAAGATTAGGGTACCCATCACATCTTATGGCAATTGCCTCTTTGTGTGTTCATCTCCCACCCATGGAGCTATCCCAGGTAAATGAGTTCATGTACTTTTCACTCTCTGGATTTAGCAAAGTTCTCACTTGGTCCATAGTAGGAACCCAAACATCTCTCTAGTTAAATTAAAGAGACTTAACTTATTAACTCAACGTTTTCATGAGACTGCAGATTAACATAGTTCTGAAATAAAGACTCTGTGTTGTGGTGGCCAGACTGCCTATCTCCTGTGACCAAGCTTTTCATCAAAAGCTAGTTATAAATGCACATTCTCAGCCCACAGTCTACACCAACTGTTTCAGAGGTTTTAAAGCCAAGACAGATATGATGAGATGTTAGAAAAAAATCTTGCATATACACATGTATGCATATATGCATACAGGTGTGTGGTGTGTGACTTTAAACTAAAAGTATTTCATGGAGTGTCTCTGGTATAACAACATCAGCTTCCCTACATAGCATGCCGAGAGATGAGGACTGGACCTTATAGACAGGATGCTAAGCTCACACAAGGCCCAAGTTCATCTCTGCAGTGATCGCAGTCACCACAGATAGGTAGTGAACTCTCCTAGTGATTACACATGACTCCAGGGGATGGCTTCCAAACTTGGGGGGGCATTTGCCAACATATAAATGTGTCCTCACTGTGTTCTGCACAAGACTTGCTTATCAAGCATGTTGTAGAAGCAAAGCAAAGCTGAAGGCTAGCCACTGTGTGGGAGGATCCACACTGCAGCTGTGTTAATTTGAATCATCCACCAGCCACAGGACAGGGTGACTCACATATGCAGGAGGGTTGAGCATCTTAGAAAAGGCAACAGTGTTGGAGAGGTCCTATTGTGCTCGATGTGACATGTTATTGAGAAGAAAGATAAATGTTTTTAAGTGAGAAGTGGATTTCGAGCGCTCCCCTAAGGAATCGCATTTTCAAAGAAAAACATTTCCCAGGCATCTTTAACATCGCCACATAGACCTGCTTAACTCAGAATAATACCTACAATGTTTTATTAATGGCATTTGAGGAAGCCTGGATGTTTTTCTACTTCACTATATATATATATATATATATATATATATATATATACATACATATATATATATATATATGCAATCCTCTCTCTCCAAGCTGGTATTTACATGCAGCTCCAAGGCAAACAGCTAACGCACAGCATCCAGATGTAAATCATGTTTCCTCTCCTCCAAACCCCCATCTCAGTGCACAAGAAGACACTCCGCTTTGGCAAGATTCTCATCAATATTCTTAATCTACAATGTAATCATCTAAACTTCTCTTTATATTTGAAACACATCTGACAATAAATGTTCACCTTAAAAAAAAAAATTACAGCAGCAAAACCCAAGGACTATAAGACATCAGGAGAATGGCTTGTGGTGGTCTCGAAACTCCTTCAGACTGGCAGCAAGGACATTGGCAAAACCAACCAGAACTAACTTTCATCGGAGCTTTGGTAACTAACAAAGCTTTGAGGCAATCAGGAATCTTTTATTTTCCCTCTTTCAAGCAAACCATTGGGATGTAGGTAAAGGGAAGAACAATCAGGAGCTGAAGCTGTATCTTTAGCTCAGTGGTAAAAAGCTTACCTTGTAAACATGAGGGCCTATGTTCCATCCCCAGTACTGGAGAAACAAGCAAAAGAACCCTCTGAGGACTGGGAAGATAGTTCAGTGGTAAGGGTGTTTACTAGGCAAACAAGAGGACATGAGTTTAAATCCTTAGCATCCATCTAAAACTGAAACCAAGGTCACACATGACCTGTAACCTCAGCACTATTGGGCATTATGAAGACAGGAGAATCTCTAGGGCTTTGTGACCATCAGTCTAGCTCCAGGTTCAGTGAGAGACTCTACCTCAGAGGAATAAGAAAGAAAGCAATAGACCAGAATGACACATATGTGGAGGAAGAAAGGGGTTGGGGAGTCATGGGGCATTTTATTTACTCTCATCCCATTCCACTCTCTTTTCCTAGCAGCCATGAAAGCCAGCCGCCTAGATACCATAGCAACAACAAAAAATGAGCCAATGCCCTTTATGCTGCTAGCCTTATGTCAACTTGTTACAAGCTAGAGTTATCAGAAAGAAGGGAAACTTAATTGAGAAAAATGCCTCCATAAGATCTATCTGTAAGGCATTTTCTTAACTAGTGTTGATGGAGGCGGGCCCGGCCCATCACAGGTGGTGCCATCCTTGGGTTCTTGGATCTGTAAGAAGTAAATTGAACAAGCCACGAGGAGCAAGCCAGTAAGCAGCACCCCTCTATAGCCTCTGCCTCAGTTCTTGCCTCCAGGTTCCTGACCTATTTGAGTTCCTATCCTTACTTCTTGGATGATGAACAGCAAATAAACCCTTTCCTTCCCAACTTGCTTTCTGGTTATGGTATTTCCTCGCAGCAATAGAGACCCTAACTAAGACCTTTACAGAGTACCAGATAACCAAAGGCTTAGGGTGAAGAAAATTTAGACATGTATGGCATGTCCACATGGGTGCTTAAGAAACTCTGACAGTAAGTTTGGGGTCAGTAAAAGAAATACTTGAAATAATGAACTTACAAGGAGAAAAAAAAATGTTTTCATTAGTCTGAATTTACACTGGCACGGTTGTTTAGGGCCTGTTGGCGCATCATAATGAGGTATGCCCCCCCAAAGGCTTAAAGAACTCTGATGGCTCATCTATGTTGTCAATTTGACTGGATCTGAAGTCAGCTAAAATATAAGTTGCTGGGCACACCTATGAGGGATTTTTTTCCCCCAGATTATTTGAAGTGGGAAGATTAATCCTAAATGTGGGCAGCACTTTCTAGTGGCATCCTTGATAAAAGGAGCTGGAAGAAAGAAACTTTGGTTTTGTCTCTTTGCCTCACCCTCACTGGCAAGCTCATCTGTGTGCTATTGGTTGCTGCTGGATTCCTTTACTGATATCAGAAACCAGCCTATTCTGGCGTCCAATGTGAACTGAACTGTAGTAAGTGGTTTCTGGCCCAGGCTTTGGGGTTTTAGGCCCACAGAGCAGTCCCACAGTCCCACAGAGACACACAGATGCTTTCAATAGTTTTAGGCTGAATGGCCTAAAGCCCAGGCATACAACTTGCTAACTCTTTACCCTTAAACTAACCCATGACTCTTATTCTGTTCAGCCATGCGGCTCGGTACTTTTTCTTAGAGAAGCATAGCTGTCCTCTGCTTCTTCCAGCTTCTCTCTGGCATTCTGCTCTGTTCTTCCTGTTCCCAGAGTGTTCTTAGTCTGGTAGCCCCGTCCACACTTCCTGTCTGCCTTTGGCCAATAAGCACTTTTTATTAAACCAGTGGGTGGGACAATTATCTATTATGGAATGACATAATCTCCCACACTGAAACCAATGGTTTTCAAGAGATTGATTCCTTCAGGCCTTCACCACTAGATTGGGACCGCTGAGACATTCAGTCTTGTGGACTGAACTACTGGGTTCTCAGACTTGCTGGTGTCAGGCAGCCACTGTTGGGCTACTCTGGTCCCATTGTGTAAGCCAATCTAATGAATGTCCTTTAGTATATGTTCATAATAGATTTTTCTGCTTCTCTAGTGTTGCTAACTAATACAGCCTTCTGCTAGTCCTTACCTCTGGAAGCTTCTATGGCCACCATCCCCCCATTAGTATCACCCCGGGAACCAAGTTTCTGATACATGGATCTTTAGAGATAATCAACCTTAAAACTATAGCAGAATGTTCCTGGGAACTTAGAAAGTGATGCAGATGTATGGGTAGGACTTCATGTGAGCCCAGTCCTGTGAACATTCCCAAGAAAGACCTAAAAGTCTTAAGGTCTTACCTCAAATTCTTCTTGAGTAGAAAAATAAAGGCTAAGATAGAATGCCAGCTAGCTGGTTGGGTGTTCAGGATAAGCCCCCAAACATACATAGAGTCTACTTTTAAGGAGGAGGAGAAGGAACAGTCCTGGGATTTGGATGGAGAACTTTAAACATCTTAGGCAAAAAGACTAAGAGTCTTAGTGGTCCTTAGCATCAAAAGAGTCATCTTTCTAACTGTTTAAGAAGTTACTAATTTGAGCAAGCTGAAAGTTCAGTAACCACACCTGAAAGGGAAGACAGATGCCAAGCAATTAGCTCAGAAAAGCCACTTACCAGGCAGAAGACAACAAAGCACAGGAGGGGGAGGGGCGCAGAATCGATGCCCTCTACTTGAGGGCTCCAGTTTTCAACCACAAGAATTATGTGATGTACAAAGAAATGGGAGTATCACCCCCTCACAGGGAAACAAAAGCCGTCACCAGGAACTCCCCAGGGACACCAAGAGGTAAGACCCCAAATTGGCTTAAAATTGTTCAATTAAAAAAAAAAATCAGGGTGAGGGCAGAATCCTGAAATCAATGTCTCAAGAGAAATGTCTCCCTCCAAAAGCTTTAGGGGAAAAAGTCCACCTGCCTCTTCCAGTTGCTGGTAAGAGCATGCATGCTTGGCCTGGGACTGTGTGATGCCAGTCTCTCTTCATCTTTACAATACTGAATGTCTGAGTCTCAAACCTCCTTTGCCCCTTTATAAGCTCTCATTGGGTGTAGGCAACACCAGAGAATCTTATAGCCAGGATCACCATCTCCCCCCTTTTTTTTCTTATAAAAATGGGCATCTATTGGATGTAAGGTCCATCATATATATAATCCTATAACCAGGGCCATCATCGCCATCATCACTTCCTCTTTCCCCTTCTTAAAAAACAAACAAACAAACAACTTGGTTTCAGGGATTGAATTATGTAACTTGAACTTGTTCTGTAGCCCAGATAGGTCTTGAATTTGTGATCCTCCTGCCTCACCCTCCTGAGGCTAGACTGCTAACACTGGTTCATATAATCTCATTTGAGGGATCCTTAACTTAATTATATCTTGGAAAATCTTTTCTTAAAAGGCCACATCACAGGTTCTCTGATTTAAGACATGATGTAAATTTCAGAGGCTGTTGTTCAACCTAATACACTAGCAATGTTCCCTAAATTGAGCTACAGATTTACTGCAGTATACTACAAAATCCCACAGATGCAATTTCTCCGGAAGTTGATAAATACATATGAACATGTAAGGATTCTAGATATCTAAAGATATCTTTGTGGGGGAAGAACAAGCTTGGAAAATAATCATATTCTGAATCATATTCACAACTTAACACAAAGCTCATTAATTAAGACTGCATGGTACTCGGCATTAAAAATAGACAAATTTAGAAATAAACTTAAACAACATTACATATAATATTTATATGTAACATATAATATTATATATATGTTGAATAAATAAATCTTTAAAAAAAAAAAACCCTTGCATTTCCCAGAGAAAGGAGCTCATGCCTGCTTACCATCCTCCAGAGTAAATCCAGAGCGTCAGGATCCAAAGACAGGATCTATGCTCTGTTTCTCTGTGGGATGTCCAGTCTCCAGTATGCCATGGGAGCAAAATAGTGGAAATAACTAGAAGGTACTTCCAGGCATGTTGGTCTGAGGCATCCTCACAGTCTCCATGTCTCAGTGTGGCTCAGGGACCAGCAGATTGTTTTTATGTGTAGTCAAGGGTATGGGCTACGATCCAGCATCCTAGGAGCCCTGGAGCATCTAGCAGTAAGGGTAGTGACCCATAGCCATCTATGTGGTCATGTGGTCCTATGACTGGAAACCAAGTAGCAGCAGGAACACCTGAGCTAACTCCACAGTACACAGACTTAGTAGATTCTTATACCTTGCTAATTTATAAGCCTCTTAAGCTTGAATAAGATCTTAAGAAAAGACAACAGAAATCTCTTCAGGGGTTGTTACTGAATTAACTAGGGTTTGTAATCTACCACCTAGAGAATCTAAGTCCAGATGTAAAAAAAAAAAAAAAAAAGCTATATTTTGTACTGAAGTATGTAACCTGATAATTCATACTCATTGGACAAGGGATGTCTATTTTTAAGAAGAATAGCAATGATCAATTTTCTGGGCTAATGATAAATACATGTTAAAGATCCTGTGTTAGTTTCCTGGGAAATGCACACTCTGGCTTCCTGGAAGTTAATTATAGGGAAGAAAACTTCACTTCGTCTCAAGGTATAGAAGGTTTCATCTAGTGGGTGGATGGCCCTGTTGCCTGTGGAGCCCTGGGCCCTGGAGAAGCACTACACCCTAGTAGGACACACTTGGTGGAGCAAAGTTGCTCACATCGTGACATCCAGGAAACGAGAGAGGAAGACAGAGGTTCTGGAGTCCCAGTACACAAATCTTTAACAACCACAAGACTCTACCTCAGAAGGGACCACCTGTCTCTGAGGATCTGCAGGAAATGAGTGGCTGCTGGATGAGGAAGAGGTGTTTTCTTCAGAGGTGAAGGCACTGGTAAGATGTGGGTGCTCCCGTCAACAGCCTTGGCGGAACTCGGTGGAACGCTGAACAAAAGATCTAAGAGAAGAAGGGTGACTGGCTGGGAAGGGAAACAGGTCAGCACAAGTGGGAGAGAAGCAAGACAGATTGATGGGAGCAAACATGGTGAAAAATACTATATCCTCATATGAGAATGTCAAAATAAACCCATTGTGCATAATTAATAAATACCAGTTTTTAAAATGATGGAATTTTCCACCATCTCCCAGTAGTCCCAAGCTAACCCCTACACCTTTAACAAACAGGAGACATTTAAGATGCTAACTTCAGAAAGCAGAAGATTGAGAGAAACTAAAAAGGTGGTATATGGTACAGAATGTCGCCTACTTAGCATATGTACAATATGATTCATCCATCCATGCCTGGTGACTCCATAGAATTTTCCCTTTCTCACTGAATGGTATTCCATTGCATGGATGTACCACCATGCGGTTCACATTCACACACCGAAGGACACCTTGGTTGACTCTGGAACGGATTGGGGTGGTTATGTTTTAATTACTAAATGTTTTCTTATTGGGTCGGCAACATCAGTTGATCTAATGAATCTGAATGAGTGTTTACAAATGATGACTTCAGAGTGAAGACAGAATGTGTAGCTAAAACACAGCCAAAGTTGCCCGGTTGCTTTCTATCCGTCTGTAATTTCCTATGGAAGTTTCACCTGCCAGATGGATACACATGTGCTGCATTCACCATTGCTCTCCTTCTAAATTTTATTGCCCTTGGCCTCAAAACTGGCAAAGTAATTAGTTGCAGGTGCCTCCTGCTTTTAAACATATCTAAAGTTAGAATTGGTCAGATGTGGGAACATCCATTATGCCTTTTTAAAGACTAATCTTTCGGCAGGAAGTGTCAGTGTGTTGTTACAGTGAGAAACTATAACCACATGGACTGTGGGCCGTCGGTCATATGCACGTAAAGTTGTAAATGGTGTGTCACACAGGTGTTTGGACATGTTTGTGTTGCTGAACCTGCACCAGCACCATTTCCTTCCTTGTTTCTCACATTTTTCTCTTTGTTTAGCCTCTTCAAGAAAATCTGCATATGGTACAAGCTTCCTCAAACCCATTCCAAGTAGTGTGTTTGTTTCCAATTTAAAAGCCACACTCTGCCCAGTCCTTATCTGGAGAAGAAACTGCCAGACTCTCTTCCAAAGAGGCTGCACCATTCTGTGGTCCCACCAGCAATGAGTCAGACTTCCTGTTGCTCTGCCTCCTTGCCAGCATTTTCTATTGTCAGCTTTTGCTTCGGATTTTAGCCATTCTAATATGCATGTAGAAATGCCCTATCATAGTTCTAATTTTTAACCCTCTAACACAGTGTTGCCTATCTTTCAAGGTGATTATTACTACGTGTGTATCTTCTCCGATGAAGTGTCTGTTTTGATATTTAGCCCACTTAAAATAATTAGATTGATTTATTTATTGAATATGAAAGGGTATGTCATGTCATCGTGTGTATATAGAGGCCAGAAGACCACTGTTGAGAGTCAGCTCTTTCTTTCTATGATGTAGGTCCCTCCCAGGGATTGCACTCAGTCTGTCAGGCTTGGTGGCAAGACTTTTGGTCCTGTGAGCCATTTCCCTGGCCTCTAGTCGACGTTTAATGTGCATTGTTTTGACTGGTTTTGGACAACATACCTCAGAATCCAATATTCAGCTCTTCTTGTTACTTTATCATTCCTTCCTCGAGGCTTTGGCCCCTAAAGCCTTCCAAAGCCCATTCCATGGCACATACATTGACGATGTCCAGAGATAGGGCTCTTTGGAATTGGGATTAAAAACATCATATGGTGGGAGCCAGATGGAACTGGTAGGTTTCTCAAAAGGGAGAGTTAGCACAGATGCCGTCTGCCTCACATCTCCTCTACCATGTTGGGATGCGACAAGAGGACCCTCACTGATGCTACTTGTTGACATTGGTTATCCATATAAAGACATCAGCACAGTCAGAAAGCCCTGGCTACTGCCTGGAGAGACTGAGTGCATCGTGAGGGAAAGAACATCTGGGTTAATGTTTGAAAGTGTCCCACTTGCGTTTGGGTTCTCAGCACCAAGGTGTTTCTCCTGTTTCTTCTTTGCTGCTGTTCACCAGTTTTCCTTCACTTTTGCCACCCATGCGTGATTTTTACTTAAAGCCCAAGCCCCCGTTCATCCTCTGGTCTCATCAGTCTCTTTCATGAGGCCATATCCCTGTTACTGAATTGGTAACTGGGTACTTACCTAATGATCCTTCCAGTGCCTTCTGGGCATCCCAAATTCAGGTTGGTGATGCCAAAACTATTGTTTCCTCTCCAGTCCTATTTCTTTTTACTAACATCCAATGCTCTGTATTCTAATGATGGCATTTTACCAGAAGTCAGATTCTGGTAATCCTGCCTTTACCTAGTGTCCACCTCTGCCTTTCTTTCCTGTTTGGCATCCACTGGCAATCTCTCCTCCTCCAATCTGTTCTCCCGAAAGGCTGCTTTTCTTGTGTATTATCATGCTATCTATTGCTCAAAATAGCCAAGGACCTCCTATTAACATTACATAACACCTCCTACTCCCAAGGCTCAACATTCTCCTCTATCTGTACTGCCCTGAAGAGGTTTGAGAGGCATGATATCTGTGTGAGGGCAAGTTCAGGGCAATGGAGTGTGTGTCCTGTGGGAACTGGAACTGGAACATCCTGATTTTACTCACTGCTTTTATTCATAAAAATTGTGCCAAACATACATATGTTAAAGTTGACTGAACATTTATTTGTACATAATTTTAAACATAAACATAAAAGTAGTACCAATAATTCCCTTATACCTTACAAAGCATGACCTTTTACCCAATTTCCCCAAACCTTATGTTAACACACACACACACACACACACACACACACACACACACACACACTACAACCTTGTTCTGTTGTTTCCTCTCCCTCTCTCAATGCTTGGCTACCGTGTTCCTCATACTATGGTTATATCATACGCCTGCCTCTGATCCACTGTTGACAGTCATCCACTTTCTCAGAACTATGTATCCCATGCTGTCCATCAAGTCCACCCCAGGCTTTCATCATCAAGACTGAAGAAGAGGGAAGACTCTTTTGGCAGAGAAAGCCAGGCTATCAGATTCACTGATGGCCCCTCTCCTGCTGCGCAGGGAGAGTCAGTATGCGAAAGATGGCTGTGTGCACTGGATGGAGGGTAGTCATGGAAAGAGAAGCAGTTGCGAAAGAGTTGTGCTTACTACAGCAGAATTAGGGGTAAGCTCATGAAGCAGAGTGGGACGAAAGCCAAGTACACAGAAAACTAAAGTGAGATCATCCAACACATGACCCCAGTACCCCAGTACCCCAGAAACCAAAGCACCGACACTGAAGAAGCTAAGCTTATGTGTTGGTGCAGTGGCAGAGGCTGGAGCAGGTGGATGTTGCTAGGCATAGCTCTTTCAGAAACATAGACGGTCAGTGGTGATAGAAAGGTGGGCAAGGAACACCGGGCAACAGGAGATCCCCACTCGACAGGCTCAGTGTGACTAAGCAATGAGTCAGCCCGCCAAGTGTACGATTTATTTAATGTCGCTCAAATCCATCAATTACATCTCGAGTTTCTCTTTGCAGTCCCTGTCTACAGCCAGTTTTTAATACAGTATGATCTTGCTCAACAATTTTTGAGCTGTAATATCTTTATTATGGCCCTACACGTTTGGCAGGTCACTGTGAATATCACAGATTACATAACCAAAGCACAGAGGCCTGAAATAGAACAAAAGCCTACAAGGGCTTGTGAGATGTCTCTGCAAGCAAAGAGCTTGCAGCCAAGCTAGACAACCTGTGGGTTTAGTTTGCAGAACCCACATGATAAATAGACAGGACAGATTCTTGTGGGTTATCACATGTATGTTGCAGGACGCTGTATGTTAAGGTATTATTATAACTAGTATAGTGCCTGGCATGTGGGAGACATTAAGTAAAGGGTCGTTATTATAATTAGTCTGATTAATAATAATGTTGACATGTTTTATTATTTGAGGTATACTACTAATAGGAAAAAGTGTGCTGGGGTTGAGAGTTTGCCCCATGCAGGTAATAGGGGGCATCTTGGAACGATACCAGGTGCAAATAGTTGGCTTTTGGTATGTACCAGTTAATAGGGCTCAGCAAAGTAATTCCATCAGCAGAATCATACTCCCAGAGTTGTAACAGCTGCTAACATCAGAAAATCATGAGTTCAAATGCATGCAGAAGACCTATCCAAAGCCATCACTCACATTAAAAAAAAAAAAAAAAAGTATGCCATCTTGATTTTAAGTGCCATGATCATAGATCCCCATCTCTTAGTTTTTCAAGATTTCCTTACCCCACAACAATTCTCTCACCCTGGCAGAGCCTTTTACCTGCTAACAGTCACTTCCCTGCCCCCATCTATGACATACATCTCATCTAAACCTCATCCCACACCTACATTAGATTCTGTGGATATCAGATAATCTCTCCCCTGAAACTAGCAAGAAGCCTTTGCCAGCTCTATTTAAATGTCACCTGGAATATGTCAACCTTGGGTAGTAAAAAAAAAATCCTGTAAACTGTGTGCCTGTTGTCCAGGAGCTGAACATGGCTTCTGGAAACCACACATTTATGCCCATAGGTTTCCCACTGTATAAGTGACCAAAGCTCAAGTATAGTCACCTCAACCAAACAACCTTCTCATATTCTCTAGAAAATTCTCTCTTCCAGAGACCATTTCCCAGGTTACTGTCTCTCCTCAAGGCCCTAAGTGCTTGTCCCCAAGTCACCCTTAACTCACATAGGACATAGAGAGCTGCTCATCTGCTGCCCTTCACCAAGTTCACAGACTGGCTAAGGTGAAGGATGCTCTTCCAACTCTGGTCCAAGACAGACACTCTGGACTTCATTACAATTAGTCTCACTCTTGTTGCTTGGTTGTTCCCAGCAGCATCCAGCTGTGCCTTAAATAAAACCAATGTTAAGAAACATACTTGACCATCACATGCTACCACTCATTTCTTGGCTTCAGTTCAAAGCAAAAGTTCTTTAAAAAAACAAAACAAAACAAAACTGTATAGCGGAGATCAGCAAATTGGCTCAGGGGGTAGCAGAGCTTGCAGATAAGCCTAGCAGCATGTGTTTGATCTCTGGAACCTATTGTAGAATATTATTTTAAGATGTACTACACTTCTTATGCTGTGGAACATTTGTTTAATGATGCAAAGATGTGCTGCATTCTTCTATGTTGCACTTGTTAACTCTGTGAAGCTGTGTCACTCTGCTTATCTAAAACAATGGATTGGTTTAATAAAAAACTGAACAGCCAATAGCAGGCCAGGAAAAGGGGTAGTTAGGACCGGCAGGCAGAGAGAATAACTAATAGGAGAAATCTGGGAAGAGGGAGAGCAAGGAGTGAGAAAAGAAGGGGCCAGCCACCCAGACACACAGCCACACAGACACACAGCCACCCAGACACACAGCCACACAGCCACACAGCCACACAGCCACCCAGACACACAGCCACCCAGACACACAGCCATGCAGACACACAGCCACCCAGACACACAACCATGCAGACACACAGCCACCCAGACACACAGCCACGCAGACACACAGCCACCCAGACACACAGCCACCCAGACACACAGCCACCCAGACACACAGCCACACAGCCACACAGCAACACAGCCACCCAGATACACAGCAACACAGCCACACAGTCACACAGACACCCAGACACACAGCCACACAGCCACACAGTCACACAGCCACCCAGACACACAGCCACCCAGACACACAGCCACCTAGCCACACAGCCACACAGTCACACAGCCACCCAGACACACAGCCACACAGCCACCCAGCCACACAGCCACCCAGACACACAGCCACCCAGACACACAGCTACCCAGACACACAGCCACACAGCCACACAGCCACACAGTCACGCAGACACACAACCACACAGCCACACAGTCACGCAGACACACAACCACACAGCCACACAGCCACACAGTCACCCAGACACACAGCCACCCAGACACACAGCCACACAGCCACACAGTCACCCAGACACACAGCCACCTAGCCACACAGCCACACAGTCACACAGCCACCCAGACACACAGCCACCCAGACACACAGTCACCCAGACACACAGCCACACAGTCACACAGCCACACAGCCACCCAGCCACTCAGCCACTCAGTCACCCAATCAGACATGGAATAAGAAGGAAAGAAAGGTGTACAGAAACAGAGAAAGGTAACAGCCCAGAGGCAAGAGGTAGTCGGGCTAATTGAAGTTAAGAAAAACTGGCTAGAAATAAGTCAAGCTAAGGCTGGGTGTACATAAGTAAGAATATGCCTCAGCGTGTATTTATTTGGGAGCAAGGTGGCGGCCCCAAAGGGTCAAAGAACAAAGGGAAAAAAACAACTAACTACAGGAACCTACGTGTGGAAGGAGAATGGACTTCAGAACTTGTCTTCTAACTCTCATAAGCAGACAGTAGATACACCTCCCCCCATCACACACATGTGTTTCACAAACACACACACATGTGCTTCACACACACATATACACATGAACACACACATACACACATACACTCACACACACATACATACACACACATGTGCTTCACATACACACACATACACACATGTGCTTCACACATACATGTGCTTCACATACACACACATACACATGCACACACACATACACACATACACTCACACACACATACATACACACATGTGCTTCACATACACACACATATACACATGCACACACACATACACACATACACTCACACACATACATACACACATGTGCTTCACATATACACACATACACACATGTGCTTCACACATACACGTGCTTCACATATACACACATATACACATGCACACACACATACACACACGCACACACACACACACACACGGAGTAAATAAAAGTAAAATACTATTTACACTCCCTTTTTAGCCTACTTATATCAAAAATATTCTTTTCCTGAAAAATAGCTTCTTTTCTCCTACAGTATAATCTAGTTAGAGTTTCCCTCCCTCTGCCTCTCCCAGCTCCTCCTCACCTCCCTTCCCCTCCAGATCCACTTTCTATCTCTCTTTCATTAGAAATAGGCTTCTAAAAGATAACCTGACTTAGGGTTTCTGTTGCTGTGAAGACGCACCATGACCACAGCGACTTTCATAAAAGACAACATTTAACTATGGTGGCTCACTTTTCAGAGGTTCAGTCCATTACCATCACCATGGAGAAACATGGCGTCATGCAGCCAGACATGATGCTAGAGAGGTAGCTGAGAGTTCTGTATCTTATGCAGCCAACAAGAAGTGGTCTCATATACCGGGTATCCTGGGCACATCTGAGACCTCAAAGCTGGGCTCCACAATGTCACACCTCCTCCAACAGAACCATAACTACTCCAACAAGGTCACATCTCCTAATAGTGTCAGTTCCTTTGGGGCCATTTTCTTTCAAACCACTATACAACCAAACATAAAAATTAAAAGATAAAATAAAGGCCATCACAACGAGGCTAGACCAGGCAATCCAACAGAAGGAAAAGAGCCCCAAGAGCAGACACAAGAATCAGAGACCCACCCACTCACATATGCAAGAGTCCCCCCAAAAATGCTAAGCTGAAAGCTATGATAAATTAATATATCATACATATAAAATGTTATTATATAAAATGTAATATGCATTGTATAATATATTTTATTAATATATTTGCATATAATTTTATATATTGTATATAATACTACAACACATGTATATGTGAATATATATTTATATATATAATACACAGAGATCCTGATGCAGACCTATGTTGACCCTGTGCTTACTGCTTCAGTCTTTGTGAGATCATAAGAGTCTTGCTCAGTTGATTAAGAGACCTTGTTCTCCTGACGTCCTCCATTCCATATGGCTTTTACACACTTTCTGCCTCATTTCTCATCGAATTTCCTAGCTCTGAAGGGAGGGAATTGATGGAGACATCTTATTTAGAGCTGTGTATGCCAAGCACACACTCTGTGTGTGTGTGTGTTTGTGTATGTGTATGTGTATAACATATAGTTGTGAATCTCTGCATCTGTTCTATGTGCTGCAGGAGGAAGCTTCTCTGATGGTAACCGAATAAAGCCCTGATCTATGATTATAGCAAATATCATCAGGAGTCATCCTATTGGTTTTGTTTTTGTTTTTAGACCAGTAGTGTTTGTTTTTACCTAGGGCCTCTGGGCTATTTAGTCTCTGGTTCTTGGTCACCCAAGCAGTGTCTGGTATGAGTTCTTTCTGGTAGAGTAGGCCTTAAGCCAAATCAGACATTGGTTGGCTACTCCCTTAAGCTTTTTGCCACAATTTCCCTAGATTATCTTGCATACAGAACAGATTGCCAGTTAAAAGTTTTGTGGCTGGGTTGGTGTTACATTTTCCTTTGGTAGCCTGTAGAATACTTTTCTCCACCAAAGGCACTAGAATGTGGGGCGAAGGCTCCATATAGGCATCAGCTCAACTTCTCCAGTGTCTCTTCACAGCAATAACGAAACCAAACTCAGACCTCCACCCCATCCCCAGTTCACCTACAAAACCTATTCTGTTAAATACATGTGTATCCACTAGTTTCTTCAGCTATACATAACTTCTTTGGGTCTGCAGATTGTAGGGTTCATTATTAATTATTTATTTACTTATATTCAGATATAAGTGAATACATACCATTTTATCTTTCTAGGTCTGGGTTACCTCACTCAGGATGATATTTTAATAGTTCCATCCATTTGCCTGAAATTTTCATGATGCCATTTCTTTTAAAGAGCTGAGCAATAGTCTATTGTGTAAATTTACCACATTTTCTTTACCCATTCTTCTGTTAAGTGTAGTGGGATTATGTTACAATGTAAATAATTGTCCCGCCTACTAGTTGAATAAAAATGGTCATTGGCCAAAGGCAGACAGAAAGTGTGGGCAGGGCTACCAGACTAAGAAAACTCTGGGAACATGAAAAACAGAGCAGAGATGCTAGACACACCAGAGAAACAGATACAGAGGACAACTATGCTGCTTTAAGAAAAGATACCAAGC
This sequence comes from Phyllotis vaccarum, assembly GCA_033318265.1. Classification (NCBI taxonomy): domain Eukaryota; kingdom Metazoa; phylum Chordata; class Mammalia; order Rodentia; family Cricetidae; genus Phyllotis; species Phyllotis vaccarum. The sequence continues at coordinate 89,092,156 of JARWLC010000012.1, forward strand.
TCATCAGTGTGAGTCATCACTTGTGTTATTGTAGCCATTCTGTTTGTATGAAGTGGAATCTCAATGTAGTTGATGATTAAGAATGTTGAACATTTTTTAATGCTTCTTAGCCATTTGAGTTTCTTCTATTGAGAATTATCTCTTTAGATCTGTACCCCTTTTTAAAAATTGAATTATTTGGTTTTTTTTTTAAATGTCTACCTTCTCAACATCTTTATATATTTTGGATATTAGTCCTTTATCAGATGTGGAGTTGGTAAAAATCTTCTCACTCTCTAGACTGCTGCTTTGTCTGAATGATGATATTCAGTGTTCTTTGCCTTACAGAAGCTTTTCAGTTTTATTAATTGTTGACCTTAGTGTCTGCACTATCGGTATCCTGTTCAGAAAGTCTTTCCTTGTGCAATTGAGTTCAAGGGTATTTCCCCACTTTCTCTTCTGTTAGGCTAAGTGTATCCAGCTTTATGTTGAGGTCTCTGATCCATTTGGACTTGAGTTTTGTGCAAGTTAATAAGTATGAACCTATTTGCATTATTCTACATGTTGGCATCCAATTTGACCATTTCTTGAAGACACTGTCTTTTTTCCAGGATATATATCTGGCTTCTTATAAATATCAGGTGTCCATAGGTGTACGGATTTATGTCTGGCTCTTTGATTTAATTACATTGATCAACATGTCTATTTTTATGCAGTACATTCTGTTTTTATGACTCCAGCACTAAAGTACAACTTGAAATCAAGACTGGTGAGACCTCCAACAGTCCTTTTTATTGTTTATGGTTACTTTAACTATCCTAGGTATTTTGTTTTCCCATATAAAGCTAAAAATGATCCTTTTAAGGTCTGTGAAGAATTGTTTGGGACTTTGGATGAGATTGTGTTGAATCTATAGATTGCTCTGATAAGATGTCCATTTTTACTATGTTAACCCTACCACTCCATGAGCATAGGAGATCTTTCTATCTTCTGATATCGTCTTCAATTACTTTCTTCAAAGACTTAAAGTTTTTATTGTACAAGTCTTTCACCTGTTTGGTTAGAGTTACCTCAAAAGATTCTATATCATTTGAGGGTATTTCTTTCTAAGCCCACTTGTCATTTGTATATAGGAAGGATGCTGATTTTTGTAAATCAATTTTGTATCCAGCCACTTTGCTGAAAGTGCTTCTCAGTTGCAGGAGTTCTCTGGTAGAATTTTTGGGGTCACTTATGTATACTATCATTTCATTTGCAAATACAGACACTTTAACTTCTTCCTTTCCAATTTGTATCCCCTTGATCTCTTTCAAGTGTCCTATTACTCTAGGTAAGAGTTCAAAAACTATATTGAATAGATAGGGAGCTCCCTCTCTATTCTAAAGACAACCTTGTGTTGTTCCTGACTTTAGTGGAATTGCTTTGAGTTTTCTCTCCATTTACATTGATGTTGGCTATGGGTTTTCTGTAAACTGCTTAAGTATGTCCCTTGTATCTCTAATCTCTCCAGGACTTTTATTAAGAAGGGGCATTAGATTATGTCAAAGGCAATTCTTAGTGACATTTTTATTTAGATATGAAATGATCACTAAGAGTTAATAAAATATTTAAGACTTGGTCTACAGCTAGTGCTGGTACTGAGAGCTGAATGGGTCAGAGGGTACTGACTTCCTAAACTAGTTAATCCACTATCATGTTCACACTGAGCAGGAGGAAAGGGATAGGTAAGGGAGACTGTGGACATTCTATTTTGTCTCTGGAACTTTCCTGTCTCTCTGACCCCCAGGGCTGTGAGGTGAGTAGCTACACTCTTCTTCCAGGAAATACTGTCTCACCACAGCTCTAAGGAGATGGAGTCAGTCTGTCATAGACTGAAAACACGTCTTTCCTCATTTAAGGTGGTTTTTTTTTTTTTTTAAATTAGATATTTTGTCTCAGGGACAAATCACTGTTTAACACAAAAGTCACAGCTTCAAACAATTTTATTTCCAAAGTTTCCTTCTCTGTCCATGACCTATCTCACTTTCCAATAGCTTTGGATATAAATCCCCCAAGCCCAAATTTGCTGATATAGAATTTACTATTTGACATAAGGTGTATAAATCATTAGAACAACCACAACCACAATCAACATACAGAAAATTCCCCAGACCTCAAAAGTTACCCTGATGCCCCACTCAATCAAGCTCCACATTCACACTGATTCCAGACACTCACTGATGTACTTGCCATGGGTATATTTAGATTTTTAGTATTCATATTACTGACATTATATACTATATATTTTCCTTTTCTTACTTTGTTTCTCAATATGTTTTTGAAATTTATATGTTAAGTATATCAGTAGTTGGTTTCTCTTTTAAAATCAAAAGAGAGATGTGGATCATGTTGCCTTGCCTCAATGTGGTGGTTTAAATGAGAATGCCCCCCATAGGCTCAGCCATTTGAACACTTGGTCCTCAGTTGGTGTAGCTATTTGGGAAGATTTAGGAGGTGTGGTCTCACTGGAGGAAGTATGTCACTGGGGGCGGGCTTTAAGTATTAATAGCCTTGCTGAACTTGGAGTTCTCTTTCTGCCTTGGTCTTGTGGTTCATTTCTCAGCTTCCTGCTCCTGCTGACAAGCTTGACACTTGCTGTCATACCTCTGTAGGGGTATTGTGTTGTTTCATGGTAAATAATTGTCCCACCCACTGGTTTAATAAAAAGCGCTGATTGGCCAAAGGCAGGCAGGAAGTGTGGGCGGGGCTACCAGACTAAAAACTCTGAGAACAGGAAGCACAGAGAAGAACACCAGAGAGAAGCTGCAAGAAGCAGAGGACAGCTATGCTGCTCTAAGAAAAGGTACCCAGCCACATGGCTGAACAAGAGACATGGGTTAGATGAAGGGTAGAGAGCTAGCAAGTGATATGCCTGGGCCTTAGGTTGATCAGCCTAAAACTATTGAAAGCATCTGTGTGTCTCTGTGGGACTGTGGGACTGCGGGTCTGCAGGACTGTGGGTCTGTGGGCCTAGACTTTGAGGCTAGGCCCAAAAGTCAGGGCCAGAAATCTTGTACTACATACCTCCCCATCATGATGGACTCTTATCCCCCTGGAACCAAGAGCCAAAATTAATTCTCTTATATGAATCGTATTGGTCATGGCATTTTAGCATAGCAACAGAAAAAGAAAAACAAAAAACGAATATGCCAGGCTAGCCTCTGACTCAGGATCTTCATGCCTCATTCCTGAGCTCCCCTAAGTGTTGAGATTATAAGAGTATGTGTCTATGCCTGGCTTTAGTTGATCTATAAATTTTGACAAAATTTCCTGCTAAATTCCTATGATAGCATATTTTTCTTGGCTTTCCTTTGGGAGCTCTATCTTCTATAATGCACATCCTTCTAAAAACTAAGGACCAAACTCTACATTCTTATCCCTTTTTCTGTTCATGTACCACCAACCACCCTGACATTTTGACCCCGGTTATCAGAGATCAGGAGAATTAGTTACAGGAAAAAGCCAAACATAAATAGGCAGATGGAGAACCAAAGAAGTTAAGAAAGTAGATTTGTTAAAACAGTCCTTTTCAATCTGTGTGAGTCGTGACCCCTTTAGGGGCTGAACAACCCTTTCATAGGGGTTACCTAAGACCACTGTAAAACACAGATATTTAGATTATAATTCATAACAGTAGTAAAGTTACAGTTATGGAGCATTATCAGAAAGCAATTTTATGGTTGGGGTCACCACAACATGAGATACTTTATTAAAAGTGCCAAAACATTAGGAAGATTGAGAATCCCTGTCTTAGAAGGACCGACATGAGAGGATGCAGGATATCAGAGAGAGTATGATGCACAGAAATCCACAAGGTGCTACTGAAGCCTAGAGTGTGAAGGAGAAAAAAGGAAAGAGGTAAGGTGGGAGAGAGTTTAAGTATAGTCTCATTGGTCATGGCAACTTCTTCCATGGCAGTAGGAGAAGGTGTAAGATGAAATGGGTGGAAAATAACATGTAAGCGTTGCGGCCATTAAAATGGAATTTGTGAAGAATAATCACCACTTCAGAAAATGCAATGCATTATTTGAGAAGTAAGAATGGCCTAAGCCACACAGGCTTTATATATTAATATGAGCACTTTTAAAAGACCGAAGAAAAATATATTAGATGGCTGTTAATAGCTGTTCCTGAGTGTTAAGACTTAATGTGGATTTATTTTCTTCCTTTTACTCTTAATATTTTCAACTTTTAAACATTGGCCTGCATTAAATATGTGGTAAAACTTTTTAAAATTTGACAGAAAATAAGTGTCTTATTCACAGAAGAAGCATAAGAAAGTCACTATCAAGTTTCTTAGGTTACAAAGTTTGTGTATTGTAAGTTAGTATTTCTAATTTTATGTTCACCATATGGTAAACTTTAGACATCATTGATGAACTGATAAGGGGACAGTCAGTTGAACAAAAAAAATCCAAGTTTCTGGATTGAAAGCACCATTCTCGAGAAATGTGCCAGTCACAGCACCCACATTGGTGCAAACCAATTGGGAAAAGTTCTTATTGTATCATTCTTTTAAATGGGCATATTTCCATCTTGGCCAGTGAATTGATACGATCATCTGGAACAGTTACTCTTCTTATACAAGTACAAATTGCTGCCACTGTCCTCTTTACTCTACGGTCCTGTGCCAGCTTTGTAAATTTCATACATAAATTTGTTCACAAATTGGTGAAGCAAGTGGATAAATCCAAAGCAGAGAGCCAAATGAATTTGCATCATTTCTCTGCAGGATTTGGAGAGCTGCCTTAGAGTTTCAGGGGCAATTTGTTGGCTGTAGTACAGATGGATTGTCTCAAGAACACATAGACTGGTCCAGTGAGCATTCACATCAGTTTAGGACCAGATCTGTTTTATTATGAGTTACAGATGAATTAAAATAGGCTACTCCTTCAGAGTCAATAGTATGCATGTATATACATGTCTGTACATGTCTGTACATGTTACATATACTTGTATGTATATAATTACATAGTATGTGTATCTTAAAATGCACTTGCTTTAACTTGGAAAGTAAAGCAAGGATGTGTGGAAGGTTGTAACCCTGGTGCTTCCTCCCTATTTATAAAGGATACTTGTGCCAGGTGGTGGTGGTGTGTGCTTTTAATCACAACACTCAGAAGGCAGGCAGATCTCTGGTCTACAGATCGAGTTTCAGGACAGCCAGGGTGGTTACACAGAAAGAAAAAAATTTATCTCGGAAAGAAAAAAAAAAGGCAAGAAAGAAAACAAACAAAATATCACTATAGACCATATTTTGGTTGATATTCACAAGGTTTCTAACTTAGTACTTTTGACAGCTGATGCTTGGCCTTCTCTCTAATGTTTTCTTTATTTACCATAGACTCATTACTTAGAAATCTCAAAATACTTCCTAGATTGAGCTCAACTCCAAGAACTGTGAATCTCTGATCAAATGACTTTAATCTGATGGAGAAGGTTCTGGAAAACTTCTTAGGGGAGCTTCTCTTGGGCAAAGTTTTATAGGACACAACAGAAGGAGCCAGGACAAGAATGATAAACTTATATAATATACTCAAGAAAAAGAATAAATCTGGAACTGAGGGCAATTTGTTACTAGCAGGAATGCAGGCATGAAATTAGACAAGGGTCACATAGAAGATGAGCATAGAAAGGTGACATGTGTGCCACTATTCCTTGGGAGAAATGAACAATTGCCTACTCATCTCTGATAGTTAACTGATACCAGACCAAAACAACAGTACCATCTCAGTCCAACCTGAAAAACCAATGAGTTTACTGTGGTTACTTACAAAAGTATGAGTGAAGGGGTTGCTTAAAGAAGCATAACTAACACAAAGCCAGATGCATCAACAAAAGCTCACTCTGGCTTAGGAATTGACTTATGAAAGCTAGAACTCTGGAGTTATTGTAGGCAGCTGGACATATGAGTAATTTTCCTCTTTTCAGCAGTCCTTACTTCTTATATAACCTTAGGGCAAGGGAGCTTTTTGCATCTGATAAGTTTCAGAGACTTCCTGAGACTTGTGAGTTTACTTCTGGGTCTTAATGAACCTTCCTTTAGAACTTCCTGCTGTAACCCATGTGGTGAAAATGAGAAAATACTGAATCATAAGTTTCAGGGACTTCCTGAGACTTGTGAGTTTACTTCTGGGTCTTAATGAACCTTCCTTTAGAACTTCCTGCTGTACCACATGTGGCGAAAATGAGAAAATACTGAGTAGCATAATAACTTTGATTTTATAGGTTAGACACTTTTTGTAGCATTTAGCATGGTCAGCAAATGTTCCTCTTTTCTTTTTTGATCAAGTCTACCTATTTCTTCTTTTCCCTGATCTTTCTGTCACTAGTTGATGCAACAGTTTAGCTCTATTTCAGATAACAAGAAACTATTCTTAAGAGCAAGCTTAATTATCCTCTATCTCTTTCCTTCTAGTGTGGCTCTAATGCCACCACACACCAGATGATTTATATTGAAGATAAATTAATTTCTCTATAGTCTAGGGCTAGAGAGTCCAAAATCTAGTGCTACAAGCAAGGGCTTTGTATTGCCTTATGCCATGGATAAAGTTGTGAAAGTGTGATCACTTTTATAACAAACACACACATAGCATTAGTAATAAGCTATTTCCAAAAACATATCAACCCATTTGTGGGGGCATAGTCCTCAATACTTGGTCACTTCTTAAAGCATAACAGTTTTGAATTGGAGGTTAAATATATAACACATAAACTTGGGTGGAGAAAGCCTTGAGTCATGGCTGCTCTGTAAAAGAAAAAAAAATGGCTTGGTTTGCTATTCTAGAATCCCATGATATTTAATTCCAAGAAACAGATGAACTGTTTTAGTGAGCTGAACAACAGGAGTCTGGTTTTATAGGCAGAGGAAACCTAAGGTAATTAAGAGTGGGAAACAGAGGGTTGGGGGACACAGCTCAGGACCAGAACATTTGTCTACGATATGAGAATTGCCAGGTTTGACACCCCGTGCTGCACAACCAAAACTAAAACCAGAGAACACTAAAGGGGATTGATTATTCCATTTATTTTCCTTCAAGGCAGGACACACAGAGGGAGAGCACTAGAAAACCAATTAGCTGGTTAACTTGAAGTACTTTTGGGGTAATTATTAAGGAAGAGGTAAGCTTACTGGCAAAGTCCATACTGGCCTGATTTGAGGCTGTTATTTCTCTCTCCCAAGATAAGATTGTGTCACAACAATCGGTCTGACTGACTAATTGTTTTGTACTTGGGAGATAAGATTCCAGCGAGAGTGGGTCCACTTTGGTGTTTAGTCTAATCTGCTGGAACTTCATGAAAAATTTCAGCCCCAACCAACGGCTTTTAAAATTCTTTATTTAATAATATCCTCAGTACTTATGTCACATTCTCTAAGTGTTGCCCCTACCAACTACCTGATTGGCTACTTCTAAAATCAAATTAGAAAGAGATAATCTGGCAAATTCCTGTATTTCTTTCTGGCAGAGCTTTGCATGTCAGCCCACAGCTCGAACCATGAGTCTGAGGCTGGATTGGCTGCTCCTTAACCAGAGTCACACGACGTGGTGAGGAAGGTCACTTTGGGTGAGGGTTTAGAAATCATAGGTCACAGTGAACCTATCAAAGAATAATGCTTCATCAGGAATTGAGCAAGGTCCATTCCCTTTGATCAGGTGTAGGCGAGGTAGTCAACAAGGGCAGCTTCTTCCCTCACTGTCTGTGCTGCCTTTCTGAGTAATGCCATTTTATTAGAGTATGGGCCTCAACTCTAGACATTGAGAACAGAAAATCCCCATTTTGCATAGTGATTGTGAGAGTCCCAGATAGTGTGTGTGTATGTGTGTGTATTTATGTGTGTATATGTGTATGTATGTATATATATATGTGTGTGTATGTGTATATATGTATGTGTGTATGTATATGTACATATGTGTATGTGTGTATATGTGTATGTATGTATATATGTGTGTATGTGTATATGCGTGTGTATGTATGTATATGTACATATGTGTGTATGTATGTGTATATATATGTATGTGTGTATGTATGTATGTGTGTATGTGTCTTTATGTATGTGTGTGTGTATGTGTCTGTATGCGTGTGTGATCTGCTTCATAGCAATTACTCAATAAATGGTGAAACACATCTCAAACAAAGCACTTTTAATTTTGAGTAGCAGTAGATGCTTAACTCAGTTTAATATGAAATTTTCTGGGTCAGAGAGATGGCTCTGCAGTTAAGAGCACTTGCTGTTCTTGCAGAGGACTTGGGTTTAATTTCCAATACCCACATGATGGCTTACAATTGTCTATAACTTCAGTTTCAGTTCCAGGGACTCTGTGAACACTTCTGGTCTCTGTGGGCACTGCATGGCTCTAGTGTACATACATGCAGGCAAACACAAGCATAAAACAAATAAAAATAAAAAGTAGTAAATAACATGAGCTTCCCCATCTATAGTCTCCATTGTAAAATATTTTAAATCTGTTCTTATTTTTCATTTTTATTTTAAAAATGCTCCATTCAATATTATCATGAGTAGTTTTATTTTTAAATTGTTTAAAGATAAAGCTACATAATATACTTCACTAGGACAAAGAATATGAATATGTTCATATATATTGATGTAGATCATCAAATAGAGATCCAGAAGAAATTACTAAACAATTCCTGAGCACATTTAGAGTGCACAAGTTTTTCCTGTTTATAGAAATGAGATCTTGCTAATGTTTGGATTAGTGCTATTGGGTCGGACAGTATTAGGTTTTCAAATGTCTGTGAACTGATTCTCATTTTGTGTGACTGGACTGTTCCCATAATTCACTGAGGTCACAAAGTTTCACAAGATATATTACAGGCATGAATATAGATATGTGTATATGCTTAAGACACTCAGTATAGAGTTTTGTATGTAATGTCACATATTTATGGACTGACCAATCCACCATACTTTTGGAAATATCTGTCTTTGTGTCAATATCACATTTAAAACAAGTTGCAAAACATGGATGTGCTATTCGGTCTCCCTCTGTCCTTTTGATCTATTTCATGATTTGTTAATTTGTTTATTTGAGTTACTGACTGACCGATTGTTGTGACACAATCTTATTATACAGCAAGGTCTGCAACAAGCTCATAACCCTCTAACCTCTGCCTTCCAAGGCTGGGATTATAGAAGTGTGCAGCCGTACCTAGATCTCTTATTAAAATTAATAATAATCATCAGAATTATTTTATTGATCTCCATGGAATTTTGATTAGTGTTGAATAATGAACTCTACAACTCTTTGGGAGATCTCTGAAATATTCCTTTCTGTATTATTTCATCATTTAACCTTCAGTAGCCATGCATATGTCTGCTAATTTATAGCTTAGATTTTAATTTATCAAATGAAGTCTCATGTCTTCAAGAGTTGTAAATTTTTCATGGTTTTTGTTAACTAAAATACTATCTTATAAACTTTCTGCCACAGACAATGAATTTTTATATCATAATTTTAAAAAGAGTGGAAAAAAGAGGAATGTTTCTAACTGATTTAAAGTCTTAGTTTGATTACATATTTTAAATGTCATTACTGAAAGGATCCTAGCCCACTGGAGCATGTGGCTCTGGCAGGCCTTTTCCTTCTCCCCATCCCCCTGTCTTGATAAAATCCTATACCGCATCCGGTTTCTTGGGGTTCGAGTCTTGTCCAGGCGAGGGGCGTCGAGATTAAATAATCTGCACTCAGGAGTCATTTAGGTTCCATCATTCAGGATCACAATGAGAGACCCGAGCTTTATTCAGTACATCTTACGTCTTAGACCTATTTCTCCCCTTGCCATGCTTCTCTCCTGCCATGCATCTCGCCTAGCTTTTTTCCCTCTAGCTTCCCACCATGTTGGTTTCCTTCTGCTCCTTCCACTCACACTGACTCTACTCTCTACTCCATGCTTGTCTCCTGCTTCTGCTTGTCCCAGGCTTCTCCTTCTTAACTCTCTCACACCCTGCCCCCTCATCCGGGCACACCCAAGGTCTTGGAAGATCCCAAAAGACTAGCACTCAGCAGGTGGCAGCCATAAGGAGCAGGAAAGCATGTTTTTCCTTAATCCCCCTATTAACATAAGGTTTTAGTCCTTTGGGGAGGAGGATGGGCCATAAGGGCCAGAATGGCACCATTCGGGAGACAACAATCCTAGACTTTAGATTTTAGATTACACTCCTAAAACTGGCCACCACAGCCTTATTTGGCAACTGCCTCCTCCTGAGACTGTCTACCAAAGTCCAGAAATCAAAAGCCCCCTTTGCTCCATCTAATTAACATGCCTGTGGGAATGTTTCACATATAATAAAAACAATTGGAAATATCAGAGGGATCCACCCACAGTCAGTCTAGGAAGATCAGACAGTGGTAACTCATACCTTCAACCCCAGCACAGGGAATGTCTGGGAGTGGTGATTTATGCCCTTAATCCAGGAGGAGGTGGATCCTTTGATATCTCTGACTGTTTTTATTATATTTAAAACATGCTCAATTAAAATTTAAAAATCCTCTCCCCCTTTACCTTTATAAACCAATTTCCTGTGTGCCATGCCTATCTCCTCCCTATCCAGAGGCTGTCCTTTGTCCTCTGGGACAAATACTCCTGCCCCCTTCCCTTGACCCTGCCCCTTCTCCCTCATCCCCTGTCTCTGTCAGTACAGCATCCTAGCCCATCTTATCACAGACTTCTCCTCTTCTCCTCTTAGAAATTACACCTCCAAGGCCATTTGCTGCTGTTTTTTTCCTGAGTCAAAAAGCAGAGATTTTGAGTTTTCTTCCCTGCTAAACAGAAGATCCCTCTGTGAAAAATAGGTGTTTGGGTGTGATTTGTGCCTAATCAGTGGTCTGGGAGGGAGCCCCCACTGTTCAGGGTTTGCTTCAATCACACATTTAAGGCTACTTATATCTTTCTTGAAGTAAAAGTACAGTTATCTTAGTTATGGCTGGCAGAGCAGAGCAGCATGCTTTATGGGTGATTAGGAAGCAGAGAAAGGAGGGTCGGGTGCTCTAGGCTTTCTCCTTTCTCTCATTTTACTTCTTGGGGACCCTAGAACATCATGGTGTCATCCACATTCAAGGTAGATTTCCCGACCTCAGTTAATCCTCTCTGGAAGTGATTTCACAGACCCACCCACGACAGCCCCCTAAGTAATCATAGACTCAGTCAGGTTGACCACAAAAATTAAGTATTTTAATTCTGCTCTAGGATTTTTCTTAATCTCATATATAAATAATATTTTTGCATTATTTAAATAGTGACATAAAATTGCTTCTCTATCACATTGTAGCTTTCAAAACAACAGGATATAAACAAGAAGAAAGAGGAAGGAGGTTCATGCAGCCCTCCCTCTACATTTTTATTCTCCTTCAGGGGAGATACAGTCCTATGTTTCCTACCCTGATGGATCTTAAAATTCATAGCGTTTAATCTCTTGACCAAGTATTCAGAAAATTGGCTGGAGCATTGGAGACAGTGCTCTATTCACAGGAGCTCTGTCTGGAGTCTGAATGAGCAGACGGAAGAAGAGAAGGAGAAAGCTCTTACAGACCTCTGCCAAGAACACTGATTCCGTTTGATCTTAGTAAAGGTGGCCTGAGATCTCCATCTAAACAAACACAGTTATCGTTTTATGCAGAAAACTCTTTCTTAGGTGGGGGTGAATCATTTAGGGGTGTTAAATTGCAAAGCAACTTCTAAAACCAGGAAGAGTCAGCTCCATCAGCCTTTTGCAAAATTCAGAAGTGGGACATGGAAATAGTCTACTCAATTTTGGAAATACCAATTATTGGCAATAAGTAAAATTTGAGATTACAGGTATTATTTTAAAACACATGCAGAGGCACATCTCTCACTTTGCCTTCTTCCTCTGTTCCTAGCAAATCCTGAAGAGTTAGTGCATTTAAAGTGTTGTCCTGCAGAAGCAGGAAAACATGGAGAATTAGTTGAGACAGAAGAAATAAAAAGCAAATGAATGGGACACTCTTAAGGTATGCCCAGCACAATAGGATAGGATGAACTGTGGTATTGGGGCTTGTGTATCTAGTGATGTGGTAGACCAAATAACTTACTCAAACCTCAGAAATGCTAGCTGAACTAGGACAATCACATTATTTAAGGCTGAAAGAACTAAAGAGATGGTAAAGCTAACACCCCTTGATCACTGCACTGTAAAAATAAAAAGGGTCCAGTGTGATGGTTCATGCCTCTAGTCCCAAGAGAGGTGTGAACAGTGATGACCAATGGCTTTCTGAGTTCCCAAAGTTGCAGGAAGTTGATTTTAAATCTTTCAGCAAGTTATGGATGAAGTAAGAAATTTTGTTACTGTTTCTAGAAAAGCCATTTATTTGTTAATTACTTCTGTAAAAGTTATTTATTTGAAGGATGAAGGATTGTTACTGTTCTTTTGGTTTGTTTGTTTGTTTGTTTGTTTTAAATCTAATCTACAGCTTTGGAGAAACCTTATGTCCAGGTACATTAAAGATTCTCCAACTCACCACTAGATGGACCCATTTGATATGCTGTTAAAAAAAAAATCACCAATTTCACAATGGGGTCTTTCTAATAGGAATTAGATCACTGATTTTTTAAAACAAGATTTAATTGTGCTTTTGTTTTTTTAATGAACTAAAGTTACTTATACAAAATAAAGAATAAAATATACTTACTACTTAAATAGTGCTGATTGAAAGGACTAGTATTGGCACAACACACACTTAAGATCAAGTTCTTGGCATAAAGGAGAAGCAAAGGACGGGGAATAAGACCCAAAGACAAGATGGGGGGGGGCAAGGGAGGGGGAGGAGTATTTGTCCCCAAGGAACAAAGGACCGCCCCTGGACAGAGAGGAGACAGATTTGACCCACAGGCAATGGCAGTTTATAAAGGTAACCTGTGTAAGGATGAAGTGTTTAACTTTAATTGGGCATGGCAGTTAGGGCAGCCAAAAACAGGGCTTTTGATTGCTGGACTTCAATACTTTGAACGCTGGAGCTTGGTCGTCAGCCTCAGGAGGAGGAAGTAGCCATGTAAAGGAATAGACCTTTGTGGCTGGCTTTAGGAATGTAATCTAACAGTTTTTAGTGAGGACTCCGAAAGAGGAGAAGACCAACGCATAGCAGAGCCACCTTTGCTCTGCTCGGGCTGGTTAGAGCCCTTTCGCCAATGAAAACAAATGTCTGCTTAGGCAAGGTGTTCTGTTTGGGCTTCTTTCTAGATTGGGTTTCATATATTTTAGGATGGCCTCAAACTCATGTAGTCAAGGATGACCTTGAACTTCTGATCCTCCTGCCTCTGCTTCCTGAACATTGGGATTGCAGGTGTAAGCCAGCATGCCTGTTTACTCTGTGCTGGGGCTCAAATGCAGAGCTTTGTGTATACTGAGCAAGCATCTGACGACTGAGCTACATCCTCAGCTCTGAGGCAAGGTTATTTTGGTGTTGTTTGGGATGTCCTGTTTGTTTTTATTCTTCTGGGGGTCAAAGCCAAAGCTCCCCAAGTGCCTGACAAATGCTCTACTGCTGAGCTGCTTGCCCAGCTGAATTTCTCTACAATTGTTTACAAGCTAACGGAACAAAATATGACTACATAGCCCCGTGAAGTCAATAGTTCACCTTTTCATCTTATTCTCCTTGCATATGGACCAATAACCATGATAAATGATAAATTAACTATTCTAAAAATAATAATTCACAGCCTTCCAGACCTCTAGCTCTACAGACCAAAAGCCTCTGGTGACACCGGCCGTCACGCGCAAAAGCACAGAGACCTACATTCATTTACATAGTTTTACATATAATAAAACAAAATCAATATTAAAAAATCCAATTCACCCAAGATGTTAAAATTTAGATAATTAGACATTCTTAACATAATCCATATCTGATACTCACTCTGACACCAGTCTTAGGGGTGGATGGTGCGGTTATCTATACACTTCAGTGGCATTGTGAGTGCCTGGTCTTTCTGGAAGACTGCTTCGTCCTACTCCTCTCTTGGTGCATTTCTGAGTCCCCCACATGGATGTCTCCTCTCATCGTCCTCCCATGGCTCTATGGCCAATAGCCTCTGTTTTCACCCATGGGTGAAGCAAGTGCCTCTTGGAGGCTTTGATAAGAGGCATCTTCCAAGGGCTCCAAGCTGACAATGAGTGATGAAGTGGGGGCTACAGAACAATTCTCTCCGAGGACAAATAACATTGGAAGGAAATTACTTAAGACAGAGAATTTAAAGAAATGGAAATGACGGAATAGTTAGGACAGGGTGTTTACAATGAGGTTGAACAGCAGGCAGTATGGGGGGCTGCATTCCATCCTACAGGGATGCTCCATTAAGACAGGAAGTGAACAACCCAAAATAGCCTCAGAAAGTCCCTGAAACTGACCAGATAATTAGACCCCTCCATCCTCAAGAGCAGAAACAGTAAAGACTACTAAGAGTCAGTTCCAAATAAGCTCAGACACCTGGAAGAAGAGACTAGTAAAACTGTCTAGGACACAAAGACCAGACGAACTATCTGGAAGAGGTTCAGACCAACTGAGCCACCTGGGAAGAGCACCCCCCCCCCTCAACCCATTGAGCTGTCTGCAGGCTGTGCAGTGTGCTCCAGGTTCCCAGCTTTGATGAGTTGCTTGGTTGTGCTTTATTGATGCAGGTGTCTTTGAGTTATTTCTGTTCCTGTAAGTAACCTCTCAACCCTATTCCTATTATTAACCTCATTAAATAAACCTCAGCGCTTCAGCAGGATGGATTTGGTGGTATCTACACTTTGGTTTGTCATCAGTGCTCTATCTGGAGTGAGCAAAGCTCTCTCTCTCTGTGTGTGTGTGTGTGTGTGTGTGTGTGTGTGTGTGTGTGTGTGTGTTGTATCTCCCCAGGAAAAGTCTTTCATCTTTTATACATTGTAGGGAGGCTGTGGAACCTTTAAAAAGTGGAAGCTAGATGGAGGAAGGGAACACTTGAACACTGAGGGATGGGACTTAGAGGTTATATAGCCTGACCCATAGTTTCAGCCTGAGCTCTCTGTGCCTCTTCATCTGCTGATGTGTGTATGTGTGTGTGCATAGACATGTTTGTTTATATATTTATATAACAGGCTGTGTGCTGCAAGCTCCTACTTCCATAGATGGAACCACAACCCCTTTCTCATCAAGTGATAGGCCATATCCCCTTAAACAATTAGCCCCCAAATTCTCTCCTTCTTTAAATTGCTTCTGTCAGGTCTGCTGTCTCAATGACGTGTAAAGGAAATAACACAGGGAGATGGATGATTTCACCATGCGCTGTCTTCTCCAGTGAGATACAGGTTATAAACACTATAATATATTTTATAAGAGTCAGGCTGACTCCATGTAAATGCTTTTTATATATGCATGTATATATATAAAAAATAGCAGATTTTCACATGACTCAAAGCAATTGGGAAAGAAAGTGTATTTACCTTACACATCCTGATCAAAATTCATCACTGAAGGCAACAAAGGCAGGAATTCAACCCATGTCCTGAACTACAGAGCAGCTCCACAGCATCAGATGCTAGACAAGCTGACTGGGTGTTGGTTTGGGGTTACTTTTCCTACTTCTTCTGGTTCTGTCAAACTGTCTTTTTTATTCTTTCCCAAAGAACAGGACTAGTATGCTCTCATGTCGTGGACCCAATAGAATCCACACACCGATTCTTTAAGGTCACAGGAGGGTTCTATACTGGTGTGAGTTCCCTTGCTACTTTTATACATTCAACTAGCATTTATAAGACTAGTGGGAATTTATTTTTCTTTTATGACTCAGGGGGGAATTTTTCTTTTCTTTTATGACTCAGGGGCGAGTTTGCTGTCCATTGAATTGTGCCTGAGGTGGACAAGGATATGTTCTGAGAAATGAGAAAAAAATCTTTGTGGCAATAACCCAGGTCGCTTTCTTCCAGATTGGTAAGGCACTTGCTCAAATTCATTAGGCATCATTTCAAGTTTGATAACCAATGTGGCTGACTACAGTGTTAACCTGGCATAAACTGGTATATCACCAAAAGAGACAGTGATAATTACATGCATGCATATAGTGTATTTAGATCAGGTCCACCCTCCATTCCCTCCAGACCAATCCAATTCTCTCCCCATTTCCCCGTCTATTTCCTCCAAACTTTATGTTTCTTCATCCTTAATAGGTTGAAATTCAATAAGTGATAAGGAGATCCCTGCATGCAAGAAGATGAAATATGGCCCTTACTATATACCACACACAAAATGGACTCAAGTGGCTAAAAGTGTTAACTGTCAGACCTGGTGTTATAGTCTGAGAAAGTTACAGACACCACAAAATATAAAGGCTAAATGAGAATCCTTTTTAGCCAGTGACCACAACCAGGCTGGTACCTTGCAAAACTTCTCAGTATTGAAGCCCAGGGGGACAGCATTTATACAGGCAAACCACAATGACATAATTGTCAGGTACATGTTACAAGAACCTTGAGACAACTGTTTTCTCAGAAGACATCAGCTTTTTTGGTTATACATCTGGGCTTTGGTCAAGGTCACTGAAAATCTTGGATATGTTGCCAAGGTTGATGAGACCGTTCAGGGGATGAGGTGCTGAAAAAATGCCTGAGCAGACACACAAAATGGAGACAAGGTAAGATCAGGACAAGATGGAATTATCTTGATCACTACACTGAAACCATAATGATGTGGGAATGCCTTTCTGTATGCTGTGAATATCAATCTTTAAATAAAGGAGCTGTTTTGGGCCATGGCAGGCACCATAGAAGAAGTAGGAGGAGAAATCAGAGCATAGGTAGGAGAAGCAGGGCGGAGTCAGACAGACTGAGCAAGCCGCCCAAAGAGCAACATGTAAGGGACACAGGTGAGCCATGGGCCATGTGGCAGACAGATTAATAGAAATGGGTTGATTTAAAATGTAAGAGCTAGCTAGCAATGTGCCTGAGACATAGGCCAAACAGCATGAAGTTAATATAAGAGTCTGAGTCATTTCTGGGAGCCTGAGTAGCAGCGACAGGCAGCTAAGGGGTCTGGTGTGGCAGGGTCTGGGCCTCTGGCCACCCGGGACCAAGAAACCCCCCACCATTGAAACACCATAGAATTTCCAGAAGGAAAAATTGGTTTTGGTAATGAATTTCTTTTTTTGGTTAAGATACAAAAGAAAAATAAAAGCAAAAATAAGCAAGTGAGGCAATATTAAATCTTCTGAACAGCAAATGAGGTAATCAAAAAAATGCAGATTCGGGCCATGGAAAAGAAGAATATCTTCTCAAATCATCTATCCAATAAGGAGCTAATCTGCAAAATATTCTCTGTTGTCCACCTGTCACAAAAAGTCTAGAGCAGGAGTTCTCGGCTTGTTTTTCATGGTCCCTTTTGGAGTCAAACGGCCCTTTCACAGGGGTTGCCAAATACCATCAGAAAATACA
This sequence comes from Phyllotis vaccarum, assembly GCA_033318265.1. Taxonomy (NCBI): domain Eukaryota; kingdom Metazoa; phylum Chordata; class Mammalia; order Rodentia; family Cricetidae; genus Phyllotis; species Phyllotis vaccarum. The sequence goes on from JARWLC010000012.1 coordinate 89,109,599, forward strand.
GATATTTGTATTGCAATTCACAATCATAGCAAAATTACAGTTATGAAGTAACAACAAAAATAATTTTATGGCTGGGGTCACCACAACATGAGGAACTGTACTAAAGGGTCACAGCATCAGGAAGGTTGAGGACCACTGGCCTGAAGGCTATGGTACCACAAGCTAGTTGGCAAATACTCAAAAAGGATAAAGCAGAGAGAAATGAGAGAGAGGCCATCTAGGCTGCCTTCCACAAGGATGTAGGGGATGTGCATGTGTACACATATGATTCCAGCTGAGTTTATCCATGTAAGCACATGTGGAGAGCAGAGGTTGATGTCGGGATCTTCTTCATTGCTCTCTATCTTATGTTTTAAAATGAGTTCTCTCAGGTTCTCATGCTAACCCTGCAACCATTTCCCCAGTGCGGTCATCTCCTCTCCTCAGGTCTAAAAGCTTTTAACAAGCTTTAATGCTGCTTCATACTGACTTACCACAAAGATTTTTTCCTGTGGTAAAGTTGAGAATTCCAGATTCACTTAGGTGGAAGTCTTTGAACAGAATCCCTCAGGCCACTACAGGCGGCGGTGTGGTACCTCATCTTCTATGCCTGCTGCACTGTCTCTGACAACTCTGATGACCACGCAGGGATATTCTGGAACATTGCCTGCCCTTGCTTGCACTGGTTCCTCAGCTCCACTCTTGGCTTACATGTTAGTTTGGTTTTTTCATGTTGGTTTTCAAGCCAGAGGCTCATGTGGTAGTTAACAAATGCCATCAGAAGGCCAAGGAACAGAGTCTCCTTGGAGTTATCCATACTCTGTTGCTGAAAAAAAAAATGCATGACAAGGAAGACGTCGTGGTGAGGGATGATCCACCAATATCCCAAGCTACTCTTTTGCCTACAAGAGAGCCACTTGATACCCTATCGAGGTGAGTTGACTTCAGGCAATATTCAGGGGAGCAAGCTTCATGAAGCAGTACATTCTGGACCCCAGACACATTGAGAAGAGTCACTCCTGTGCCCCAGTTTAACCCTCGACCCTCCCCTTTTCTAACCATGCTCCCTACTTTTCCTGTTCTAATGTGTCCCATGAGACTGTGGCTGACACATCTGAGCACCCTGCTGACCTCCTTCCTGACACTGCCCTCTCAGCTTACACCCAGAACTTATCTTTTTACCTGTGATGGATTTTTGCCTATTTCTGTCTAATAACTGAGTGATATTTTGACGAAGGAGCCTCCATGGCTTTCTCAGACCAGCATGGATGAATCCATTAGTTCCCATTTGCTCAGCTGCTCTCTGTATCTAACTACATCTTTAAAACCAAAAAAAGCCATTCAGGTGGCTCAGTGGCTAAAGATGAGCCCGAAGACCCAATTTCTAGCCCTCTAACCCATATGACAGAAGGAAAGAACCAACTCTTACAAATTGTCCTCTGGCCTCCACACATGCGTCCTGGCGTGGATATTTATATGCTCTTACACAAACATGCCCAAGCTCACACACAGAATCAGTAAAGAATATGAGGACATACTTCTTCATCCAGATTACACGTGCACAGGGCCTGTGTGGGTGTGTTGAAATTTGGTGTCTTCAAAGATAGTATCTAGGTATGTCACCTGAAAATTAGCCATCCAAGCCACTGGTATGCTCACTGTCCATTAATTGGCTACTGTGGATGAACTAGTGCAGTCCAGTCCAGATTGGGAACTCACAGTTTGTATCTTAGTTTAAATACAGATCAGGCTAATGATGCCCAGTGTAGGGTGGGAACCGAGTGTGAGGATTCCAGATCATTATTTTTCCTTCTTTTTCTTTCTCTTCTAGACACAGAGGTTCACACAGGGAATATAAGTAACCATAAGCTAGAAAGTACAAAAAAGAAATTGGCCTAAAATTGACATTACAGAACAGTTTCCCATTAGTAAGGATACCGCCCCCCCTCTACTGACTAGCTTTTGGAAACAAGTGAAAACGCTATCTTATATCTACAGAACCAAGCTGTACATCCTGACCTTTGACCTAATTTAAGGAAATTCTAAGAGATGTTCTTGAAAGTGCGAGTCTCAGAGTAAGGTTTACTCTTGCTATATAGGAAATAATCAGATGTAATCTAAAGAAAATCTATAAAATCTTTGAGCCTATTTTCATGTGTATTGCTGTGTATGTGTTTATGTGTGTTTATGTTCCCATACTGTTTAAAATATGGGCCTTTGGGAATGCTACTCAAGTTCAAACTGTAACTTAAGGTTCTCATTCTCTCTAGACCAGTTAGTTGTGTTAGATAGCTTAAAAAATACCATTCAATGATTCTCCTTTCTGGTATTTAAGGCCCTTTACAATTTCTTCTGTGTGTGTGTGTGTGTGTGTGTGTGTGTGTGTGTGTGTGTGTGTGTGTGTGAGAGAGAGAGAGAGAGAGAGAGAGAGAGAGAGAGAGAGAGAGAGAGAGAGAGAGAGAGAGAGAAAGAGCAGGTACAGGTAAGGAACAATGGTTAACTTCAGATGTCATTCTTCAGTAGTAGCCACCCACCTTGTTAGTGAGACAGGGTCTCTCACTGATACACATAGTACACACATGCACACACACACACACACACACGCACACACGCACACACACACACAATAGGTAAACATACATACTATATTTCATCATATATTCTTCTCATTCATTTTTAGTTTTCTATGCAAAATGCCCCCAACCAATCCCCGAACTCAAAATCTAGCCAATCTGAGCTCAAGGACTGAAATCTGACCAATTTCCACCCTGAAAAATCTTCTCTCAGGAAAAACTCCACCCCTAAGAAGTCCTATATAAGCCCTGCCCCTGTTCAGGGTGCCTTCTTCCTCTCTCACAGCCACTGTCCTGGATTCCTCCATCCCCGTACGTCTCTTGGATGAGGTTTGTGTAATGACCTTCTGCCAGAGCAGAGATAGAGTGTGGGCAGAGGGAAGCAAGGTTGTAAGGCTTTCCCCAGCAGCTCCTGGAAACCTGAGCAGAACTGTACCAACTTCGATGGAAACCCTCCCCTGCCAGGTAAGCCTTTCCCTAGAGCAAGGCTGTAAGCTACTACTTGCTGTGACCAGTTTATTCTTTGGCTCCTGATTGTCAAGTTCTAACACTCAGTATTTCCAGGCTTCAAACTGCCAGGATCCCTTTCCATCTAAGCTGCGCTAACACTTACATTCATTTTTTTTTTTTTTAAGTTCTGTTCCTCTAGAGAACTCTGGAAAACATATTAAATAAAATTTATAGAGGGTTATTATTTTGAACTAAGCTCTTGCCTCAGAGGTCTAGGAGATCAGACCAAGCCAGAATGGAGTTGCTCATGTTCAATGCCATTAATCAAACTGACTTTTGAAATACTCCACCCTTTCCTTATATATATGAAAGCAACCAATCGGAACAGTTAAATTCTCTGAATGCAGTTTCGAAAACACCCATCATTTTTGGCCCTTTTTTCTAAGGTTCATTTCCTTTTGGCTGATACAGCCAATCTCCATTGCTACCTTGGGGAATTCTCATATTTTATATAGAATGCGCTGCTGCCTAGATTCTTGAGTCATAATTAACCAATTTGATCTTTAAATTGATTTATTTGCTTTTCCTACCCACCTCCCATCTATATCTACATCTTGTCAGTATTTAAACACCTACGAGAACCCGGTGTGGCCAGAAGGTAACCTTTTTTTTAAATCTCCGTAAACAATTGCTTCTTTAATTTACTAAACTATACATATCTTTCAATTTACATATTTTATGCAGATGCTAACCTTTCTATGTTACTTAAAGGGACTTGCTCTGGGTTGGTGAAAAATAGCAGACTGATGAATGTATGAATGCTTGAGCCACAAGCTTGGAACAAATGCCTCTGCCATCAACGTCAAAGGAATCTTTGATCTTGCTTCAGCCTGACTGTCCTTTAGCACTCATCCTGGTCCTTTGCATGAGGGGGTGGGGGGGTGGGGAAGAAAGTGGGCAGGGGAGCAAGCTTCACCCGAGAGCATCCAGACTGGCAGGCCCACAGTGCCTGGTGGAGTCAACAGTGTGCTGAGGGTGCGTGTTGGGGGGAAACGCCCCCTCCCACCCAGCGGCGACCACGTGACCACGGAGGCCGCACCGCTCCGGGTCGCGCGATCCGCCGTCACATCAGCTTATGACGCCGGCTGCTGATTGGCGGACTGCCTGCGCGTGGGCGGGGCTCTCCTGAGCGGGCAGTGTCTCAAGCTCACCAGTTCCTGTCCCCGCTAGCGGTGTAGTTGGGGTGAATCGAGCAGCAAGGGCCCTGCAGGTAGGTTCCCTGTGGCGCAAGCAAGCTAGATACTCGCGAGTGGGAGGTCCGGCGAGGGATCCACAGTTGCCAGGGACTGGGAGAGCATTCTCCGCAAAGGTGTGGCTGACCTCGCTAGAGGCACAGGTTGGCATTAGGGTGGTGGCCGGGTGGACACCTTGGGCCTGCGATGTGGACAGTCAGGGAAGGATACCAACCCAGGAGAGCTGGGCCCCAGCCAGTTGCTAGATTGCCTCTTGGATATCCCACATCCAGGGAGAGATGGGAAACGCTGTTGCTTTGCTTTGCGATGGGCTTCTCCGGGAGAACTGATCAGGTTGGGAACCTGCATCTGACAGTTACTGCGATCTATTGAGGGTGGTCGGCCAGCACTCCCTGCGTTTTTAAAGACCACAGGACTTTAGTATGCGGCACGCATATTTTAGCTTCATTTAAAAAAAAAAAAAAAAAAAAAAAAAAAGTCGTGTATACCGGCATCCCTGCTTTATTGCCGAGTAAATCTGAAGGTGGAACTAGTGTAAAACAGGGCCTCATCTGAGAAGTTACCAGTCTGTAAAGTTGGTTGGGGTCGAAACTTTGTGGGTTAGCTGAGCATGCGTTACTATCAGTTGTTTTGTTAAAGTGCTTACTAATAACAGCCTTGTGACCCTTGATCTCTTACATTCATTATGTATGTAATTATGTAATATAATTAGTGTGGAGAATTCAGAATTTCTTATTCGCATGTGTGACTTTAAAGAGGTAAAGATGTAGACCGAAGAAGCACAGGGCTTTGCATCATATCGACTGCTCCTTACAGAACAAAGTTATTTAAATTATTACTTCCTTTCTGCCCTGCATATTAAGATTGTACAGGTATAGACCTTATAGACTTGTGAGAATTAGATGAGAGAACCTCTCTATTACCCCTCCAAATGTGTAAAAGTCAGATGAGATCTGATACAGGGAATCCAAGAGCTCAGGAGAACTGAAGTTCCAGGTTATATAGCCAAAACCCAGGGGGGGGGGAGGGGTAATATATAGGCTTTTTGAAAAAATATATAAATACTAGCGATTGTTTCTGTGCCTTTTATTTTAGTTAAGAAAAAATATAATAGTTTAAAGTCATCTCAACATAGCAGTGTATTTATTTACTTACTTTGGTACTGGGGAAGGAACCAGGGCTTTGGATACTCTAGGCTGAAGGAATATCATGGAATTACAGCCAGCCTTTTTAATTGGTGACCATGTTTTAAAGAAAAAAAAATGCTTCTTCTGCAAAGGCAATATAAGATTTAATGTAAACTTCAGTTTCAAGCAGTAATGCTGGATTAACTTAGAGTCCACAGAGCCTCTGACTTTAAGGAGTTTAACCCTTAAAATTATGTACAAAATTATATGAACATGTAGGTGTTTATTAACACCTGTAGCACTTGGTGCCAGTTTTTTGTTTTTGTTTTTTTGATAAGTGGAATATACGATGGGGATCCGAACATCTAACACTTAATATAAATTATTTTTTTAATGACAAAGTGAGATAAAATGTGACTCATCCCATAAGCAAAGGGCTAAGCTTCTTAGTATGTAAGATCATACATACCTGGGCATGCTGCAAAAACCTCTGGGCTAGGCTACTTGGAAAGCTGTGGAGGGGCATGGCTTGAGTAATGGAGCTGGAGGGAGAGGAGGAGAGGAAGGAGAGATTTTTATTAGTGAAGAAACTGAAACATCCCAGGGGCAAGTGAGCACAGGCTAAAAATACAGATCATCCCCAGAAAAAGTGTAATTTATTACAAACGTATGAAGTTGTGCTCAATATCACTCAAGGTAGATATGAGTTAAGTATGTACCAAGATGTTGTCTCTTTCCTATTGAGTTGAAGATACCCCACCCCGGGATTCTGGAGAAACAGGTACTGTCCTCCAACCTTAGAGGACACACAGAGCAGCTCCCTACCTGTGGAGAGCAGCTGAGCAGCCTGCTTCAGGTTACACACGCAGTTTCTCCTTGAAAGCATCCTGCCTGTGAAGTGTACTTAGTACTGGAACAGTCACTGTCTCAAAGCCTGGACGCCTGAGAACCAAACAGATGTGTTGTTTTATTTTACCATAGGTTCAACACTCAACATCTGATGACAGACAGGCCCTGACTCCAAGGGACTGACGTGCGCCTGTTGTTTCTTGGTTACCATACCAGGTATTCCTTCCAGCCTCTGCCTTCTGTTGATGTTTTGCTTTTTTTCTGTTCGTTTGTTTTTTGTTTTGTTAACTTTTGATTTATGTCCATGTGAAAAATGTCTAAAGTAGCTGAAGACAGATTGCTGGGTGGTGGCCAGAATGTCAGTATTGCACAGGACAGTATTGAGGGTGCTGCTGGTGTGTGGTACGTTTCTGACACACACTGCTGGAAGAGACAGTATGGGAACTAACCCCACACACGGCTTTTGGACTGACAAGACAAACCATTGAGGTCCAAAATGTTGCCTAGGAGAGAAAAATGACAATACTAGCAATGTTTGATAAAATGTCAGGTGTCACTAGTGGCTACATTGATCGTGAAACCAGATAGCATAAGTGCAGAACTGTCCATGCATGGTAATAGCAGCATTAAGAAGGAAGAACGGAGAAATGTAGAAAGCTGAACAGTGGAAAATATCTAGAAGTCTAGTGAAAAGGACTGGATCTTGGGAACTTTCCTTTTGCCTGACAACTCTTTTCCACATTCTTAACTTCATATTAAAAACAGCTTTTACAGCATTTTCTTTTCCTTCATTGTTCCTTCAAGACAAACTTTCTCATCAAGCAGTGTCATGCTTAAAAGAGCATGTGTTTATATACTGTCTGCACAGTTAGGATAGGCTTGGCAGTCATAATTCCTTAGAGTAGTTCATTGATAAAGATCTATTATCAGGATTACTTACTGTGCAAAATGGTGTTGGTAGATCAGCATTAATAAACGTTTGCTAGGGCTGGAGAGATGGCCTCAGCAGTTAGAAGCAATTGCAGAGGACCCAAGTTCAGTTCCCATTGTTCACATCAAGCAACTTACAACCACCTGTAACTTTGGCTGCAGGGGAGACAGTATCCTCTGCTGGCTTCTCCAGACACCTCTACTCATGTGGCATATACTCAGGCAAACATATCCACATAAAATAGAAGAAAAAGAAATATTTAAAAAGAAATGTTTACCATGTGAGCAGACCGTGATAAGCCAGAAGATAGTTGGAATAGAATTTTTTTCTCTGTAAGTTTGTGTTTGTGAGAGAACGTGTGTGTGTGTGTGTGTGTGTGTGTGTGTGTGTGTGTGTGTGTGTGTGTGTGTGTGTGTGTGTATGTAGAAGTTAGGACAACTTCAGTTGCTGTCTTTGGGTGCCTTCCATCTTGTGTTTGAGATATGGTCTCTTATTGGCCTGAGACTCTCCCAGGTAAGCAGGGCTGACCAGGAAGTTCCAGGGTCCTTCTGTGTCTCCCTCCCATCTTGCCACCCATGGGGTTATTTAGACACAAGCCACCATGCCCTGGTCTTCACCTGGGTTCTGGGCTCCCAATACAGGTCCTCATGTTTGCAAAGCAGGCACTTGGCTGACTAAGCCATCTCCTCATCTAGTCTAACTGAAGGATTTTCTAACACTAAAAAGTCAGTGGTACTTAACCTCATCAGGCAATGAATAACTCAGGGAGGCTACCCTTGAAGTAATGATACACAATGACCATGTTGTTTCTGGTGGTATGATTGGGAAACGGCTGGAAGGTTAGTAAACCATTTTCCTGAGGATAGAGTGACAACATGTGTGACAATGTTGTGAACCCTTATGGGAAAATCGCTAATGGTGTTTTTTGTTAATAGCTAATGTTGAAGCTAAACCTTAGGGTGATAAACAAGGGAGAAGAGATCCCATCATGGGCATCTTATACTCTGTTGCTCCATCATTGAGAAACCTGATCCTGACATTGATTAATGTGTCATTTCGACATTATATTATATGGAGAGATCAGGCTAAGGATGATACGTTAATTTTCTCTCCTGCTGCCAAAGAGGGCACCCGGGGAGGCTGGTGGCCACATCTGTGCTATGTACGATTCTTAGTCCAGAAACTGTATATAAAGCTTTTCTGAAATGTTATAGAGATGTGAGGAGTGAATTGCTCCACACTTGTCCTGCAGGAGCTGCGATGGACCTGGTTCTCGGTGTTGCTGACCACTATTTCTTTACTCCGTATGTGTATCCGGCCACGTGGCCCGAGGACAGCATCATCAGACAAACTATTAGTCTCCTGATTGTCACCAACCTGGGTGCTTATATTCTCTACTTCTTCTGTGCCACGCTGAGCTATTATTTTGTCTATGATCATTCATTAATGAAGCATCCACAGTTTTTAAAGGTAAGAGATTTCTAACTTCTGTTACCTTAAAAATAATGATACGATGTATTTCAGCTAATTCAGCTGGTTATATGTGAATAAAGTTTTTGAAAACAGCCCCTGAAAGGGTTGGATGTTTTTATAAAGGCTAATCCCTCTTTCTTTCTTGTATTCTAAATAATAAGTGGATCTTGTGTTTTGTTAGCCTGGAAATCTTACTGCCCGTGTACATAGATGAGAATTAATTTGCTGGCGTTGATGAATAAATTAAAACGTTTCCACACTCTGATAAATCTCTCTTGACAACCCAGCAATTCAAATCAGACCAAATCAAACCGAATTCAAAAAAGCCCCAGCTTAATAGGTAAAGTGTTCTCAGGTGATTCTCCTCCAGAGAGGAGACTGGGAACAGATACCGAAAAGACCACATGTCTGTTTTCTGGGGTGCAGTTTAAATATCCTGTGGGAATGGTCTTGAGTATCTTTCGAGGAGGAGCCATGTTTAGCAGGGCTTTCTGAGGGACAACGTCTGTGGGGAGAGAGGTGACGCTTCCGCCTAATCACAAATGTATGTAATTATTGTGCTTATGTAAATATTTTACTCCCTGGCTTTTGCAAGCTGGAAGGTATGTTTTTTCTTACCATGTGTGTTTTCCTGTGGCTGGGCTAGGGATTCAAGGTTAGCAGTTGAGACTTGTTCATAATCAGCTAGAAACCATTTTCTGTGACGGCTGCTGGTATTTGTTAGATAGTCCCTGGCCTGAAAGGAGCTGAGGAGGGAAGTTCATTTAAAGATTATTCCATAAATAGAAACTCCGCATACAGATTTGTAGGAAAAGAAAAGGAAATTCAGAAATGAAGGCACTTGCTGTCTTTGGCTAGTATAAGGAATGCTTTTCTTATACTTTCCTGTACATTAAAATTCCTATACAGGAAAAGTTTGGAAGAAGGCTTTTCAGTATAAAAGTGAATTTGGTGGACTTGGAGAGTGGACTCAATAGTTAAGAATGCATATTTCTTTGGTACCTAGCACCAATATTACCAGCTCACAATTGCCGGGAACACCAGCTCCCTGGGGTCTTCTGGCCTCTGCAGACACTGCACTCACATGCGCATAGCCACACACACACACATTTAAAAATAAAATGTAAAATAAAATCTGAAGAAAGTAGAGAGAAAATTGAGGGGTAGAACTTTTGCCTCATCTGAGCCAGAGTCCAAGTACAGACAGAAAATATTTAAAAATCCATCCCCTGTCAACTTTATGACAGTTTTTTTTTGAACAGATTTTGTGACTTTTGAATAACTGGAATTTCCATCTTCAGAATCAAGTCTCTCGGGAGATCATATTCACCGTCAAGTCTTTGCCCTGGATAAGTATTCCCACCATTTTATTGTTCCTGCTGGAGTTGAGAGGTTACAGCAAGCTGTATGATGACATAGGAGACTTTCCAAATGGTGAGCAGATACTGGGAAGATCTAAGTACAAGTTAGTAGAGGCTCATTCTTCCACTTCTGTTGTTGGTTCTTTTGTGTGTTTGTCCTGTTGTCTGCTCTTCATTGTGTGCATGTATGTTCATGCGTGTAACGGGCCAGAGGACTGCCTCACATGTTATCTTCAGGAATACTTTACCTCCTAGTTTTGTTGTTGTTGATTTTTGCAAATGGAGGTTGGGGGTAGTATTTGTTTTTTCGAGACAGAGCCTCAGTTGGTAGCCCTGGCTGGCCTGGAACTCAGTTAAAGAGAGCAAATACAGAGAGATCCATCCATCTGCCTCTGCCTCTCAAGGGCTGGATTTAAAGGCACGTGCCACCTGGCCAAGTCAGGATTACAATAGAATGTGAGAGTTCCTGACAGTCACAGTCTGCTGTCCTGCTCTACAGAAACTAGAAGCCACTTGTCATGTGTCCATAATCCCTCCTCCTATCTGTGCCTGCCTGCTTCCCTGATGACACTGCAGAAACACAGTACTGGGGTCTGTACTTTGCATTCTGATGGTTTTCATAAATGTGGTCATTGTTTATATAAATTTCAATATATTATCATAGAGTATATTAGTTATAGTAGTTTGTGTCTCTGTCCAGAATTTAAAAATTGACCTCTACATTTAGAGCTTTAGACTTTTCTTCTTTTAAAGGTAGTCTTGTAGTGATGTGACCTCTGTGCAGTTCTGAAGTTACTTCAAGACGCATTCCCCAGAATGTAGGAAAACAGGATAGTGTTTGTTGGCAGGTACTAGCAGCAGTCTGCAACTCTGCCCCATGTCAGCCTGATGCTCTTCAGCAGCTCTACAGAGTAGGTCTTGTTGAGGGGCTGCTTTTGGAGGGGGCATATTAGGGAACAAAGTGTTGAGAACCTGCCTATGTGCTCAGCTAATAGATGAAAAGGCTTGAACCCGGGCTTGCTGGTACCAGAGCTGGGCTCTCAAAGTAGGAGGTAGTTAAGTAGAAGAGGCTTTGACAATGAATGAGTGAATGAGCAAAGTTAGGGAGAGGGCGTTCTAGACATGTTGGGTCGGTGGGAGCCCGAGTCAGAGGTCAGTCCCAAGAGGAGGCTAAGTGTATCAGCCTGGTTGGAGCAAAATCCCAGGAGGACAAGGCTGGAAATATTAGAAAAATATTCACTATGGGGTGAGTTCCTAGAGTGAAGGTATTTAGTGGGAAATTAAACTCCAGGCAAGGAAGTAGCATACGAAGGTAGGATTTAAGAATGCTGATGTGAAGGAAAGCAATGGGGATGTCCTGTCTCATGGGCATCTTCATAGTTTAATTAATACTTGTCCTAGAAAGATGGCTCACCAGTTAGAGGACCCGAGTTCAGTTCCCAGCACCCACATCGAGTTGCTCACAACTGCTGGAAACTCCAGCCACAGGGGAACCAGAGCCTGCACATACACATACATATACATAATTAAAAATAATAAAGTTAATAGTTGGATGGTGGCGACACACCCCTTTCAATCCCAGGACGCGGGAGGTAGAGACAAGCAGCTTTCTGAGTTTGAGTTCACCCTAGTCTACACAGTGAGTTCCAGGACAGCCAGGGCTCCACAGAGAAGCCCTGTATCAAAAAACAAATAAGCAAAAATAATAAAGTTAAGTCCAAAAAAGAAAAGAAATATTGTATGGGCAATTTTTATTAGTTTAATTAATTAGATTATAATTAAAATTACAAAATTAATGAAAGGTAGAGCATTTCAGGCTGTTAGATGAGGGGAGACAGAGATGCAAGTGGGTCTAGGTAGTGAAGGAGGATGGTCCTCTGATACGTTGATCATGTTTGATCCCCTTTGCGTTTCTGTGGACCTGTGGAGATTCCGGAGCCACACTTTGACTCTTGTTTTGTATGGTCTCTTTTAGGCTGGATCCATCTCATTGTTAGCGTGATATCATTCCTCTTTTTCACAGACATGTTGATCTACTGGATTCACAGGGGCCTGCACCATAGACTGCTCTACAAGGTAAGTCATCTAGAGGGAGTAAGGGGGACAGTATCACACAGTTTGGTATTATAAACTCTGTACTCTGCGGTCTAAGGCTTTCTCTTGCCTCTGTTAAATGCCCGAGAAGCTCTCCTGGTCATCACTCATATTAGGGCCTGTATGCATTTTAGTTAAAGTTTTCTTTGTGGGTTGGGGGCGGCCTGTCTGACAGTTTTAACCTTGGGAGTAAAGAACCTTGGAGTAACTTGGCCAGTTCCAGTTAGACCCTAACTGTACCAGGAGGGAAGCTAAGTCTGCACATGGCTCTAACCATACCCCTTTCCTCCTCAGCGCATACACAAACCTCATCATATCTGGAAGATCCCCACTCCATTTGCAAGTCATGCTTTTCACCCCGTGGATGGCTTCCTCCAGAGTCTACCTTACCATATATACCCCTTTATCTTTCCACTACACAAGGTGGTCTACTTAGGTTTATATGTCTTGGTTAACGTCTGGACAATTTCCATTCATGATGGTGATTTTCGTGTCCCCCAGATCTTAAGGCCATTTATTAACGGGTCAGCTCATCACACAGACCACCACATGTTTTTTGACTATAACTATGGACAGTATTTCACATTATGGGATAGAATTGGAGGCTCTTTCAAAAATCCTTCCTCCTTTGAAGGGAAGGGACCACATAGTTATGTGAAGAAGATGATGGAAGGAGAATTTATCAGCCCTGCAGAGAATGGCTGTAAAAATGGAAAGCAGCACAATGGAGAATTTTCAAAGACTAAGTAGATTATTGGCCAGTTATTAAATACTTTAAATAAGGAAATAATCTACACACAGCCAAGATACATAGCAAATAAGTGGTGTCATTTGAACGTCAGCATTTTGTGTCCTGACGATAAACTGAAGGAAAATGTTGGGGCCGCAAGATTGTAATCTCATGGCTAAGGTGTCAGACACTGGTCCAGGGACACCTTGTGTCTTTGCAGCCAGCGGATCGGCAGCCTGTACAGCCCCAACAGCAATTTTAAATAAGATAGCCCCAAGATAAGCTACGAAAGAAGCTGGTCTGTATCTTTTTGCCTTAATCCACTCATCTTCATTAAGAGGGAAAAAGAAATCGATTGTGCTTAACAATACTGAGACTAGCCAAGAAATACTAATATGTAAATGGCTTCTCTTCTGGGAGCAGCTGGCACTGTAGAGGTGGGAACAGATTTTCAGGACTTTTTTCAAATAGGAACATCAGCCCCAACTATCTGATACATGAGTGGCTATGTATATGATCTACTTAATGGCTAGCTGGTGTAATACGATTATATTATCTTCTTATATATAGGCGCCTTACTCTGTGGGGCATTATCAGATTTTAATAATGAATAAATAAATGGTAATTTTTTAAATGTCAGCTCTTCCATGATTCAATCCAGATAGGAGAATATTTAACTGAAGATCTTGATGCGTGTCATTTAAAACTACTATTTAATAAGCCTGCAGACACGGATCTTGATGACGCTAGATGTAAACTTTGGGCACTCAGGTGGCACATTTTTCTAGCAAAGTGGATGCCCTGTACTTTTGCTGTATTTCCGAGTTACAAAGCTGACTTTTTAAATGAAGGGAATAATTGCCAAATACTTCAGTCTACCTGAGATACACTTTGAAACCTCATCCTCCGTTTCCTCCCTGTCTTCCTTTCGACTCTGCAAAAAACAAAAACAAAAACAAACAAAACAAAACAAAAAACTTCACAAGAAAAACTTCTAAAGAAAGGTGGGTGTCGTAAGATAAGCATATTGGTGTAAAGATAGTCTATTGGCTGCTTATGCAAAAACCAGTAAAAATTGATCATGACTGCTATTAACCACTTAAATATTATAGCACAAAATACCCTTTGTTCAAAATAGTGTCACTCTGAAGACATAGAGGTGATGTGGATTGTAAAAGCTGAAAGCATCCCAGATACCCAGGGTCAGATTGAGTGTTACTACAAGGATCTGTCACTCTGAAAGTCCATTCTCATTTGCTTGTTGACATTACTAGTGCTCTGAGGGAGTGGAAATGGGGGATAAAGAGGCACTGTGTAAGGATCTAGACTCTCCTTTCCTGGTAATATAACCCACCAGGACACTGGCTTCTGAATACACAAGTATCACTAAAGTAAGGACTGATTGGGATGTTGAATGAATCTGACACCCAGCTCTTAGCAGCGTGTTGTGGATACAGAAGGATTCTCAAGATGCATGTACGTCAAGAAAGGGCAGACCTCCAAATGGGGCATCTCTGTTAGGCTTTCTCTTCAGAGAGCATGAAGAAAGAAGCCAAGGCCAGGAGAGACTGCTGTAAGGCTGGACATTAGAGGCCAGTGTGCTTGTGAACTCAGCTGCAACTGTGTCCACCTGCACACCATGCAACCAGTGAACATTCCAGCATAAATGGGGGGGGGGGGGTGTCACCAAGTCCCACCTTAGCTGGGGAGCTATGGATGCTGATGGCTGCTAGGGAAGAGAGAATTGGTTTGTGGTGGTGTAATCTCTGAGTTGCTTTTGTGCCAGTGGTGGCCCTTTACCTCTGAGGTTAGGCGCAGCTATAATTGGACTCTGGCTTATAAAGAAGATGGTATCAAATTGGGACAGCGATAGAAATTTGGGGTGGGAAAGGTGAAACAGATATGAACAAACTGTATTGTGTATGAATGAGAATTTGCAGTGGCTGCTCCTTCCACCTCTGGCCAAGGGTGTGGCCTCTTGGCTAGCTTTACGATCTGGGGAGCACTTTCGCTGCAGCAGTGGATTTTTCCACAGCCTTTCAGGGCCTCTGCTACTGAATTTGCTTTATCCTGTATCTGGGTTTGCTTCCCCATAGAACCCTTCACAAATAGTCCTTTTCTCACTTAGCTGTGAGTTTCTGGCTTAATAAAACTTCAGAGACAAACTTGGGAGGCTAATCTTCTGCTTCACCTCAGGAGTTGCTGCTAGGAGCCTTGGAGAAAGGAAGAGTGAGTCAGAGCAGGTGTCCTTGGCAACCTTGCTTTCCCCATCATAAGGGATGAGTCACTGTCCCCAGTAGGAGCAAGCACAGAGAGGGACTTCTGCCTCATGGCTTTGGGGGTGGTCATTGTCAGTCTTCTGCTGGGTCCTCATCAGAAGTGTGGAGAAGGCTGCTTTCCCCTTCACATGAAAAGCATTAATTTACAGGGATGTATAAGTAAAATAGAAAATAAGATATTGCTCACTGGGAATTATCTTTAATGAGGTAAAATAGCTAGTATTTTTGTTGCTGTATAATTATTTTCTGAATCTTGTCATAAGCCAGTCCACAGTAAAATAGAGACAAAACAGAAGTCTGTCTTTCCCCCTCAAATAGAATAAACTCAAGAAAGTGTGTCGTCCGGGTGTTGTGGCTTTTACCACCGGGACAGGGTTTGCTATCAGAAGAAAAATATTCATAAAACCTGTTTAATAAATGATTGGCTTTGTGAAGACACTGAAGATAATTGTTCAGGGACTAGGCTGTAGCCTGGTAGGAGACCAGGTGCTTGGTATGTATGAGGGAGGCCTCAACTTCATCTGCAGCCTGGCAAAAGGTTTGCTTCCAAAACCTCTAAAGTCAAGTTGAAGATTTATTAATTCTAAATGCAATAGACTTTGAACATAAGTTATATTCTGGTTTCTTTAACAGTGAACTCCTGAGTTGAATGTATCAAATCCTACTGAACATGTAACCATCTGTCTTTTTATAATGAGATTTTCTTAAATTTGGTAAGAGACTTAATTTAACATTTTGGTTCAGTCCCTGGTCAGACTTGTCTTTGTGTTCCTGGGCAGAGTCCCAACACTCAGACATCACCACCAAAAGATAGGAGGAATCCAAAGTTGGACATTTAAAGCCACCGTGTGCTCTTTGGCACTGGCATATCTCATAAGCTTCTGTTAATCTCCGCTATTACTTTTGTCTATTTCTTTTGATATTATAATTTCACTCGGCCATTCATTTGATGAGAAGGTGACTTCCTGACATGGCTACACGAACAAATAGAAACATAGTGCCTATCCAGCTATGAAGGTGAGACCCCTGCCGGTGGTTCTCAGTGTCTCCACTGTCTTCCAGTTATGTCTCCAGTATGCCCTAATGGTACAGTTCAGTTTTGACATTTATATACCAATGCCACCCACGCCCTCCCCCAGTCAAGACAGAACATGTCCTTCCAGGGCATTGCCCCCTCTGGTTTCCCCAAGCCTCAGCTAACCACTGATCTACTCTGTTCCTGGGGATTAATTCTGTCTGTTCTAGAATTTCATTTCAATTAAATCAGATGAGATATAGCCACATGTTCAGCTTTTGTTGTTTAGCTTAACATGTTTTGACACGTGTGCTGTTACATTTATTAATAGTGAATTCCTTTCCATCAGTGAGCAGTGTTCCTATTGTGACATTGTACTGAATAATATACTACTCTTGGCTAATCTGTGTTATCTGTTGATGGATATTTGGGTTATCTCCAGTGTGGAGATATTTTGAATAAAGCTGTTACATTTATGAAGAGATTATTGTGTAGACCTGTGTTTTTATTTCATTTTGATATTATTATTATTTGACACGGTTTCTGTGTAGCCTTGCCTGTTATTTCACTTCCGTAATGTCTTTTAAGGAAAAATGTTGAATTTAGGTTTAATAGCAACTTAACAGCTTTTCTCTTTCCTTGATCCTGATTTTCACCCTCTCCCTAAGACACCTTAACACACACACACACACACACACACACACACCTTAACACACACACGCACACACACACACACACACACACCTTAACACACATACACACACACACACACACACGCACACACACACACACACATACACACACACACACACACGCGCACACACACACACTCACTCACACACACACACACATACACACACATACACACACACACACTCACACACACCTTAACACACACACACACCCCACCACACACACATACACACACACACACACACACACACACACACACACGCACGCACACACACACATACACACACACCTTAACACACATACACTCACACACACACACACACATACACACCTTAACACACACACACCTTAACACACACATACACACACACCTTAACACACATACACACACACACACACACACACACACACGCACACACCCACACCTTAACACACACACACATACACACACTCACACACACACACTCACACACACACACATACACACCTTAACACACACACACACACACACACACACACACACACACACACACACACCCGCAAGGATGCCTGGAAGTCTTGGTAAGGGTTTGTTGTTTGGGTTTGCTTGCTTGCTTGTTTTGACACGATGTCACTGTGTGACCCTCCTCTCCATTCTCTTCCTTTCTCCCTTCCCTTGAGCTTGGATGCTGATTTTATGGCTGTGACTAAGCTGAGGTAAGTTCTCTTCTATTTGGGGGTGTGACTTCTAGTGGGCTGGTGATTTCAAAAGTCCAAGGTCAGATGGCTCTCTTTGGACTCTGGTCAGGCAAAAGATCATGCCAGGGAACCTGTGGGGACAAAGCTGCTCAACCTCCAGTCTAAAAGCACAGAGCAAATTCAGTCATTTTAGTGACAGGACTTTTTAAATTGTCCGTTATTTTCTTTTGATTTGACAGTTTGTTTCCCTTTAAGTTTGTGTATGTGTGTGTTTTGCCGTGAGCTTGTTGGAACATTTCCCTATTAACATATCAACATCCATAGTTACAGTTCCTTAACCGTAGTGATAGTTGCCATTTCTTTTTTCTTTTTTAAAAATCAATCTAAGAGGGATGTTTCTAGAGGTCTTTACTCATGTTGCATTGTGCAAGTTGACTGCAGCCCTGGGCCTGGATACTTCACACAGGTGCTTTGGGAGAGCCTACCCATGCTGTGACTGCCAGAAAGCATGCTTGCAACATCTCAGGTCAGCTTCTAGTCCCCAGTGCCTTATGAATCATGGTTTTTACATCGCGTACAAAGTCTTCTGCTCTTACACCTAATGCTCTATGAAAAGCAAAGGCATTCAGTATTTTTGTACTGTCACTGTTAGGCATGTGGATATGCTTGAGATTAGAACAGAATTGTTAACAATTTCTGAAACAGCCCTAGGTTTACTTGTACTGGGTATTTATGCAAAGCAGTGCTCCCAGTGTTGATTATAAAGTCAGACTGTCAGGGCTGGAGAGCAGGCTGAGTGGCTGAGTGCTTACTGCTCTTCCAGAGGACCCAAGTTTGGCTCCTGGCATCCATGCTGGGTGGCTCACAACCACTTGTAACCTCAGCTTCAGGGAATCTGACAATCTGTTCTGGTCTCCTGAGCATATGTGGCATACACTCACACAGACCCACACCCACACGCAAAAATAAAATCTGTAAATAAAACTAAAATTTTAATCAGCTTTGGAAGACATCAAAGATGATCCCAGGTTTAAATTTTCAGTTAGGATTTAATTATCCATGTAAAAATAAACAAGTACATCCATGTCATTAGTATAAACATTTGCTTTCTTCTTCAATAAATGGAAAGATTCTATCTAAAGCAACAATTGTTCGAAACCAATGATCGTGTTAAGTGAATTTCTTTATGGTTTATTATCAACAGATACTCGTTTTTTAATGCCTGTTTTATTTACCTGTAAACTCTAGGCCACATAAGAATTTCTCTGGTAGAAAGAGGCTACAAGTTGAGAAGCCTAAAAAGTTCTGACTTAGTTTACATCCTAAAGTGAGGTCAATATAACACATCTTAAAATGTCCAGAGATCTGCTCCCCACCCATTCCCAGCCCTTCTGAGGACCCACACTCATCTCCGGAGGATGAACCACCATTTGGAAAGTTAGAGCAGGGCTCAGCTCCAGAACTGAGAGATAAAATTCTGTTTTCAGACTGTTCTTACAACAAAAGGAAGAGTAACTGAGTGCCCGCAGTCTTAGAACTACAGAACTGGAGTCAGGAGGATAGGACATCCAAGGTTATCCTTGGCTATATGAGAAGTTTAGGGCTAGCCTGGTATACATGAGACCCTATCTCAAATAAATTATAGCCAATACTCCAGCTGTATTGTGGCAGTAATACAAATAGTCTAAGGTTCCAACTTCGAGATTAACTGATTTTTCTTAGTTGCTCGTCTTTGGGCTAATTAAGTTTGACCCCCCCCCCCAATTATTTTACCTTCCAGTTGCTCATTTTCTTTTCTCCTTAAAATGGATGCTCAGATCCCTGATTTATTTATTGCTCTTATAAATGTAAACACATGATGCAACAAAGTTTCCCAGAGGACTGCTGTGGCTCACACATTTTGGTTCCAGACTTGAGATACCACACGGCACAGTTTGAGATATCAGGGGGATCTCTCTTCATCCTGAGGTATGGTGGTCATGCATTGCCTCCTCGTCTGGGCCACAGCTGTGGCTCCCACAGGGGCTTTATTGATTTTATTTGCATGGTACACAGGTCCCTCGTGAGACTGAGAAGATGGAAGTGTGGCTACGGCCTTCTTTAGGTAGTGGGAAGATGAAGTCATTAAGAAAACATCTCACTTGGCCGGCTTCACAACACTTGATTTTCCTGTCTCATCCCTTCAGCTTCTCCAAACTCTGGGCTCACTCTGTGTGTGACTCTCTACAACAGTGATGGGCCCTGATGTGTAAGGAAGTATAGTCTCACCTCAGAGCAGAGGTTTACTGACGCCAGAGAGATGACTCAGATTAAGAACACCCGCTGTTCTTCTAGAGACCTCAAGTCCAGATCCTACCACCCACATCAGGTGGCTCACAACTGCCTGTGACTTCAGCTCCAGCCTATCTGTGGGCACCTATGAGAGCAGACTCATGCATCCACATAAAAAAGTTGAGGATTTCAGGGGATGACTAAGGATCTGTCCAACTAAACCCCAAGCTTGTCCTTTGCATGCTCTTTCCTTCCTGTCCTGCTCTGTGCCTGGCTCCCGATATTAGATGTGGGACTGTGAGGAGCTTTGGCATGTCCTGGTCACAGGACAAGTCCTCACAGCTCTGATGCACACCGGAAGAGTTTCCTACTGAAAGTCAGCATTTTCAGAACTGTTCCCCCCTGTATTGTGGGTTACCTGACATACAATCATGACTTAAAAATTGTCCACACACCTTTCCAAGTAAAAGGGATGTTGGAAGTTCATAATAGGCAATAGCAAAAAAATTTACAGATCACCTGTGGAGGAGGCCATCTGAGATGGCTTTATGGATAAAGATGCTTGCTACCAGGCATGATGACCTGAGTTCCTTACATAGGATCTGAGTGATAGAAGGAGAGAACCAACTCTCATGAGTTGACCCCCCCCCCACATACACACATGTTGAGTTTTTAAAGATCCTCTATAGGTGTCCAGAAAGGGACTATGGAAAAGGCCTTAGAGGACCAAGTGCATGGGTTGTAACATGTAACACTTGTGAGTATATTTCTCCACTTCAGTGGAGACAATGTGACAAAGTGACAGAGTTGGTTGCTTGCTTCTAAGAGTGTTGAGAAGTTTAAGCAAATAAATGATGAACCCATGACCACTAACTACTGGTTAAAGCCACCCCAAAGCGTCAGTAACTTTTCTAAAACAGACCCATACCTTTTATAGTTTATAAGCCCAAGCTTTCAGAAAATGACTTCAAAGTTCAGCTGTACTAATAGCAAATTGGACTCTTACTCTCGCTGTGTTTTATATACTAGAGCTATGTCATTGGTTGGTGAGGTGGTTTGAATGAGATGACCCCATTAAGTTGTAGGCATTTGAATATTTGGTCCCCAGTTGGTGGACCTATCTGGGTAGGCTTAGGAGGTGTGCCCTTGCTGAAGAAATTATGTATGTCACTTGGAGTGGGCTTTGAAGTTTCAAAATGCTCAAGCCATTTTGAACTATCTTTGTGGATCGAGATGTGGGGTCTCAGCTGTTGCTCAACGTGCATACTGCTGTCATGCTCTCCAGCATGATGGTGATGGACTCACCCCCTTTGGAACTGTAAGCTACAAATAAGCACTTCCTTATATAAGTTGCCTTGGTCACAGTGTTTTATTATGGCAGTAGAAACCCTGACTAATGTGGGAGATTGTATTGTTTCATTGTAAATAATTATCCCACCCACTGGTTTAATAAAAAGCGCTGATTGGCCAAAGGTAGGCAGGAAGTGTGGGCGGGGCTACCAGACTAAGAAAACTCTGAGAACAGGAAGCACAGAGCAGAATGCCAGAGAGAAGCCTGAGGAAGCAGAAGACAACCATGATGCTGTGAGAAAAGATACTGAGCCCCATGGCTAAACAGGTTAAAAGTCATGGGTTAGATTAAGGGTACAGAGTTAGCAAGCTATATGCCTGGGCCTTAGGCTGATCAGCTGAAAACTATTGTGAACATCTGTGTGTCTCTATGTGTCTGGGGGTCTGCGGGCCTAAACCTTGAGGCTAAGCCCAAAAGTCCAGGCCAGAAACCTCATACTACAGACTAATACAGTTAGGAAGGGGTAAAGATTTAATGGTGGATAGGAATAGTCTGGCAAATTTACGCAAAGCTAGGCACCCTGCTCATTTCTTTCCCACAGTGAGAGATTCCACTGGAAGAACAGAGTTTTGAGGTATTACAGTTTTGCCAAAGGAAACATAGTATAAAGTTGACATGAGTTCAGATATTGGTTCAGTGCTCATGGTTAGGGTCTGAGCATCTCGGACATTGTATGTAACTTCTCTGTCAAATACCTGTTTTGTGTGATCATGCATCAGGACACATTGACTTGATGAGAAGAGGAAACACCTGTGTTATCTGATGTCAACTCCAGTCAGTGGCTGCCTTTATTTTCCATATTTAATCAGCTAACCAAGGCACTTTCGCCTCTTAAAAATTAAACTCCTCTTTAGAGGTGAGAGTCTTCAAACTCTGTTCAACTCTGAGCCTCTCTTCTTATGTGAAAATCAACATGACTTAGTCGTCATGGGTGAATCACTGACGTCTTAACCTTTCTTTGATGATGGATTCACATCATGGGATATTCATGTAGGACACTGGTGTCACAAGGTCAATTGTCTGTTTCAGAGGAGTAAACCATCCTATCAGCTCGCTGACTGGTTACAACTGGTACTGTGGAGAGCTGGAATGTTACCGGTTCAAATCACATTATCCTGGGCTATCTTTAGCCTCCTTAATGCCCCTTCCTTGCTTATATTTGTAATATGGAAACAGACCACTAGCTTCCACCAGCCCTGGGCACAGGAATGTTATCAGATAACCCAAGTTTCCCTGAAATAGATTTACCCACTTGATTATGACACGCTTATCTGATGTTCCCACCAACGTATTCTAAACATCCTGGATTTATGACTGTCTTTGTTCTGTTATTACAGAAACTTTATAAAACTGTTGCCACATCAGGGCACAGTATTTGTGGTAACATGAATATGTGTTCTTGGCCCATTGTCACTTATGTTTAATTTCAAAATAAATTCTCCCTTATTTTTATTTTTTTTGAGGTGAGAGGTAGGAATAAAGACACCATGTGGTGTGGAAGTGTTTCCCTATTTCCTCTTGTTTTCTTTCCCGATCACTCAATCTTGAAGCCATCAAATGGGATCAAGGTGTCCCTGTGAGAGAAAGCCTTGTGTGGAAACCACAGCCCCAACATACTGATCAGAGCTTTGAATTTCATGTACCAGGTATACTTGTATACAAATATATTTGTTCCATTTCCAGAAAAATCTGTAAAACACACTTAACTGACTTTAGGAAAATGAGTAAGACAAGCTCAGGGCTGCCCCTTCCACTAGACCAGCTGAGGATGCGCTCTTTGAGGAGGTAACATTGAACCTGACCCCTGGGAATAAAAGAAAGAATAGGCCCCGTGGGGAACAGAGAAGTTGAACATATCCAGGGCAGGTCTAGGGAAGGTATTTGGCATGCTCGAAAAAGGAGGCTGCCCTACCCCGAGACCTCTTGGAGCTGGAAAGTTACAGAAGTGGGAGGCATTTATAAGGACAAAGATGAGGCCAGAAGTTACATGATGGGTTCAGGTTGACTGGGACGTAGAACGGTGCCCGAAAGACCTGTGAGTCAGGACACTGAAATTTGGGAGAAGCGTCACACCAGTGTCATAGTTTTAGTCAAAGCGCGTGGTGTCGATGTGGTCCCTGTGTAACCATGGATGGCTAATCTGCCTCTATGGGTCTTTGTCCTCTGCTCGGCAAAGGAAGAGCCAAATTTTCTCCCTCCATAACCCATGAGACAATGACTATATGAATAAATAATTTAGGAGAGCTATTTTACAGTCTCTTTAAAAGGTTAGGATAAGAACACATGAGGCGGGACAGTTTCTGAAATGTCTTGAGGGTTCAGTCTCTGGAAAGTGTTCTTTCCGGTTGGTTTTTCTCCCTTGGTTTTTTTTTTTTGTTTTTTTGTTTGGTTTTTTTTTTTTTTTTTTTTTTTTGTCTGGGTTTGGTTTTGTCTCCGGCTGAAGCAGAGCACTTCCTAGAACCAGACGGCAGGTGGCGCAGTTAGACTTCCCTCAGGTTGTAGTCATAAAAGCAAGCGCGTCCACATTTCACGTCTAGACAGAGGACGTGCATGGAATCATAAAATCTTCAGACTGGAGGGATCCGGAAAGGTCATCTACTCCCTCTCTTGTCTTTAGAAAAACGGACTCCTAAATCAGTTCTCTGATGTGCTCCTTTCAACCGCGGTTAAAGCTCTCTTGCTCCATGCTTGGCTCAGCAACAGCCAAACCCGCAGAACAACAAATCTCCAATAAAATCCAACATGCCTGTGTGCACACATCTCTTTCATGGGGATACAATTGCACCAGTGGGGCTGCTGTAGGTCACCAGAGCGGCTTCCTTCTTTGTCATACTTGAGTAAAAGATGCCTTTGCTTAGCAGAGAACATTGTTTATCTCAGATGGGACTTTCCGATATTTTAGGTCCACGGGAGGGCGGGGGTTGAGGCTGGGAAGATGGATACCACCAGGCAAGTACATTCTAAACAGCAGGCTTAAAAACCGGTAGTGCAAGCTTTAGAAAGAGACATCTCCGAGAAGACCCACGAAGAGGTTTGCAGAAAGGCTGGTCTTAATTCTAGGAGGTTAAAGTGTTCCATGTCTAATGCAGGCTTTAGAGTGTGCATGTGGCTTCTCAGAAAGTCTGAAGGAAAAACAAAATAGTTGGAGTTGTCAGAATCCGATGGTAGATACTTTGTAAAAAAAAAAAAAAAAAAAAATTATTAAATGCGCATCCTGAGTCTTACAGCAGCATAGCAGCCCAGCTGTCTTTGACAGTGGTAACTTCTTTCTTCATAATCTTAGAAAATTGCCTAAGAGCTGTGTGAAGGAGCAGCTCATTTTGTAACAATAGTTAATTAACAAATAGGAGAGCAGAGGTCCACCCTCACATATGTCTCAAGCACTTAAGCCTGGATAAGGTGCTACTGAATACTTGAGTAAGAAGAGATGGACAGAAGTTCTGTGAGGAGTCAGCAGGGCCTCACACAGCCAGCAGAATGTTCTCCCAAAGGCTCTAACAGGCGGCAGGCTAGAGCATCAGCAAAAGAAGGTCGAGGCAGAAGGAAGCAGACTGAGCAAGGTTGAGAGCTTAATGAGAATGTTGACTATGGAAGATACTGAGGGAAGTTCAGCTCAGCTGAATGGGAAGTTCTGGAAGGCTGGAAAAGGAACAGAGACTGGAGAACAAGGTGCTGCTGGATTCTGAAGGACTTCGTCAGCTCTGGAAAAAGGTGGTTTTATTCTAGGAACATGGGAAAACACTGAAGAGTGCTGCGGGGGTGATCAGAGTGGATGGATATATGGGGAATACCTGTGAACTGCTGAGGTGTGCATGGGAAGGTGGCCGGGGATACAGATGAGAGAGGAGCAGTGTGTGGTCATAGCCCAGACAGCAGGGCTGGGGAAGAGGGCCAGGGCCAGCGTCTTCAGCAGTCCTTAAGGTCCACATTGAAAAGGAGGGTCCAATGGTGACGGCTGCCAGGAACGATTCAGAGATGTGAGGAGCCAGCAAGAACTCCACGGGGTTTGTGGGGATACAGGGTCCAGAGGGTGGGTGGGGACCGGGTTCAAGGTGGGATGTGGTTTAAGGAGCTGGGAGGTATTTTTGCACTGACAGCAGGCTGAGAAGGGGTTTTAAGGCTAGAGAGAGGCCAGCAGCTGCAGGTACTGAAGACAGTCTCTGAGGGAGGCACTGGCTATGGAGGAAAGGCTAAGTGGCTTTCCAGTGCCAGAGGAGGTTGGGAGGGGAGCGTGGGCATCTGTGACCTCAGTGGCAGAGAGAAGTTAGTCCCATGGTAACTTTTATTTTCTCTGTGAGCGTCACAGGTTCTAGAGCGAGCCTTCTCTTCATAGTCATGGGAAAGCGTGAAGTCCCTGTTGAAGAGGGTTTTTAATATCGTGTGTATGAAGTGGTGAGGGAACTAGAAAATTCTGAAAATACCATACATTGTTTGAAATTAAAATATAATTTCACCCCCACACACCTTTCTTTCTTTTCTGCAGCACATCCACACCCTAAAAATGTTATACTTTAAAATCTAATCTTGGCAAATGGAATTCATGGCTGAAGCAGGATATAACAGCATCCCTCTTACTGTGAAGGATGCGCCTCTGACAGTTGGTGATGGATATGCTAACTGAAGATGCCCAAGCTAAAACTTCCTGCCTTATTCTAATAAACACTTTCTGATCAAAGCTAATGGTGAGGTGAATGGAAATTCATTTGACACGGCCAGCCTTACTTTTATTTTTATTTTTTTTAATCTGAAGAGTTGAATGAATACATAACCACTAATTTCAGTAGGATGCTATGAAAATCATATAGCTTAATAAACTTTATAGATTTGAATGATAATTAGCACAATAACCTGAACTTAATTAGATACTTGTATTAAATGCTGTCAATAATTAACTGCTTTTCTTGGTACCCACTTTAAGTGTATACTAAATATCACAGCAGGGCCTGATAAGGACAGACACAGAGAGAGTTAATGACGTTTGGGGAAATTAAACAGGATAAATAAATCACAAGGAATTCCCATGGAGCCTCCCATGGAGGAGGGGTGGGCACAGGAAAGCATGCCCTTCCCCTGGTCTCAGTGTCTCAGTGCAGAAATGCAGGATGCGGGGATCTCAAACCCACAGAGTGAATTCCCTGGAAGGCAGCATCCTTTTCTGTGGTATTATTTTGGAGAAGGGGAGCCCTCATCCGCTGGGAAAGGACCTGTGAAGCACCAGGAAGCCTCCACCAAGGCAAGAGCTAGAGCTCTATTTGAAATAGCTCAGACTATAATTTTGCTTTTCCCCAAATCAGGTTTATAGACAGAAAAAGGAGAATGTGCTGCTCGAAGCCTAAAGAAAATAACCCATCCAGGTCTCTGTTCTCCTCCACCAGCCTCTGCTGAGGTAAACTTGAAATGTAGGAACACAAGAATGAACAGCTTCTCCCCCCACCTTCCCTCCCTTCCCTCCCTCCCTCTCTCTCTCTCTCATCTCCATTGTTGTGCTGGGGACTGAACCACACCATCCTATGTACACACTTTACCACCAAGCTACAGCAAGCACATCATTCTCTTAAAACAGGAGTACTGGGGCTTGGGAATGGCTTAATTGGTAAATGCTTGCTGTGCAAATGTGAGGACTGGAGTTTGAATCCCCAGGACCCATGTTAAAAAAAAAAAAAGGAAAAAAGAAAAAGAAAGAAAGAAAGAAAAGAAAAGCTGGGTTTGGCAACATATACCTGGAATTCCTAGTGATGCCAACCTCTGGTTTTCATACTCAACACAAATACACATGGGCATATGCATATGTATACACAAGACACACAAACACACAATGCACAATGGTAAACACACATGTGCATATACACACATACACATACACACATGTACACAAACATGTACACACACATGTACACACACACTCACACACACACATGTACATGTGCACAGACAGGGGTGTAATTGTGTTACTGTGTTTCCCAGCATGGCCTCCAGCTCATGGTCTCAAGCCGGTTTCTTCTTCAGCCTTGCTGATATCTGGAGCTACATGTGCCACCGTGGCCTCTTCCTTTTCTATTTTAAAGTCAGAATTCAACTTTATGTATTTATTGATTTGCTTATTTTAAGCCACTTATTTATGACATCACTGTTGTACAAGCCTCTGCACATATTTAATGTGTGCCATTGGATAAATTTAGATGCATTACCACAATTAAGAAAGACACATCTATCTTATTATTATGGGATGGACTGTGTATGATGGGATGGACTGTGTATTATGGGATGGACTGTGTATGATGGGATGGACTGTGTATTATGGGATGGACTGTGTATGATGGGATGGACTGTGTATTATGGGATGGACTGTGTATGATGGGATGGACTGTGTATTATGGGATGGACTGTGTATGATGGGATGGACTGTGTATTATGGGATGACTGTGTATGATGGGATGGACTGTGTATTATCACCCATAGTCAAAACAAAGATATCCCTTTCATTGGTTCCTCAGAAATCATGAACCTTGAATCACATAGGCCGATACTGACCATCCTAAGGCCCAAATACTCCGACTTTCTCTCTACCCCACCCCTGGCCATATTTCAAGCCAAGACCAAGAGGCTGGCTAACTGATATTGGATATTGTTGCAGGACTCAGTAGTGACCACCAAGATGCTGTACTCATCATGACCTATGACATTCCTACTTTCTCACACTCTTACGAAAATCTAGCTGACTGTTCTTCCTTATAAGTCCTGCCCATTGCTCCTACTTAATTGCCCCTCCCCCACTTATTATTGCTCAGAAGTGCCAGGCTCATCTGTGCTTGGTACATGCTAGGAATGATTCCTTTGCTTTTGTCTGATGATTACTCCAGGGGAAGGTTTTGCTAGGCTATCCATTCTTATCCTTCGTGGTACAGCTTCAGAGAGTACAGCTCTCAATTAGGTCTGACATTTGTAATGGGGAGGGCCTCAGTTTCACTCTGGACAGCCCTGGCTTTGGATCTCACTTCTTGCCATGTACCAGTTTTGAAGACTCGAGAAAGTTGTAGTTCCTGTAGATCTGATGTGGTCGTTAATAAGATGAGGACAGTGAGACCACATGGGACTGTAACTTACTTGATGTAGAAATAAGATAATCACCTACCCTTTAACAAGTAGCTGAGTCTTAGCCAAACACACCCATTGGTTGTTCAGAGCACCTTCACATTGGAGAGATTGGAGGTGTAATCTGTAATTCTGGTTCTTTCTATGCTACAAATATAACCTGCCTGGGTAATGGGCAGGCCACCTGTTATTGTGCAGACTCAATGCACGGCAGATGGGGAGTCCTTAGTGTGGAGTCTGAGACTTGGTTTACCTCTTATACAAGGACTATGGTTGGTTTTTTGGCCTCCACTCCGTACACTCCGTGTACTTTCTTTGCAGATAATGATGGACAGAGGCGACCAGACATTCCATTTCTCCTTTAAATGACAAGAACTTTGTCTCCAGCTATCCAGCCAGAGAGGGGGTTCAACCAAATGTTGTTGGCTAGAGTTAATATTTATGATAATATTTTTCTGAGTCCTGAATAACCCAAGGTCATATGCCATCCATCTTTAGTTAAACCAGTCACAGGAAATCTCCCACCTAGAACTAAACATGGAGAGGAGACTAACATTCTGGGCATTTGTACATTCTGTAAGTGTGTCATAAATTAAAGGAAATATTGAAAACTTACTTTTCTTATAAAAGAAAATAACCTTACTTTGCTTGAGCCATGACAGACAAAATTACAAAAAAAACCCAAAAACCCTCCCACATAATAATCTAGTTTTATATCTTCTTGTTCACAGTTCTAGAACAAGACCTCAGTGTGGAGCAAAGATGGAGTTAACTCCAGAGGTTGAGCAAACCTTACAGAGACAGGCAGATTGGTTTCAGCTCCTTCCTGTCTAGTTAGAAGGTGGCTTGAACAACCGCCTGCTTGTCACTGGATAAAACTCAGTTATTTATTACAACGTTAGGTTACCACCTTAACAACACCTCAAGTTAGGTTACACCTCACTGTATAAGAAAACACCTTTGAGATAAATGGGAAAAGATAGAAACAGATATATTAGGTCGAATTTAGCAAACTGATATGTATGAAGAAGCCTTTGGCTAGTTCTCAGCCAGATACTGAAGCTGTTGGGAGAAATGAAGTATGTGTGAACTCTGCAAGGCTTCCCTAGGAGTAGTGTAAACTAGCTCAAACCAGTTAGAGTAGTTGTAGGAGAACCTGCTACGTGGAGTGTTCAGGAAAATCCCCCTTTGAGAGATAATTCAGTTCCCACGGGAGGGAAGCCAGTGGCAGAATCCTCATGTAAAGGCAGAGGCTCCCTGACCCGGAAGATGACTCAGTGGGTCAAGTGCTAGGGAGAAGAGCTTTGAGAACCTGGGTTTGAAAGTTGCACATGGTGACTCATGTTTGTGATCCAATCGCTGTGGAGGCAGAGACAGGGAGATGCCTGGGTCTTGTTGGCCAGCCAGTCTAGCCAAATCAGAATCTGTATGTACCAAGTAAAAATAAGAGCCTGTCTCTAAAAACAAGACAGACCTTGTCCTGAGAAATGACACCCAGTGTTGACTTCTGTCCTATACACATGCACACTAGTGTATGCTTACACACACACACACACACACACACACACACACACACACACACACACACATGTGCGCGCATGCACATGCGCACACATACATGCCTACTTAAAGGGTGGAAAGAAGGAATCAAAGAGGGCAATTATTAGATGCTTGAATGGAGTAGGTGCCTTTTCCTAAGAAACACGACCCTCCTGCAAGCCTCCCAGGGTGTTTCAGAAACCCATTCAAATACTCTCAGAGAAAGCACCAACCTGCCTATTTAACAAATTACAAACCAATATGCTATCAAATTAAATTGTGAATGCAGCCATTTAGGAAGGACATTGCAAGTTTGGTACATTGAACTGGCTATTTGATTCGCACTGTTCCTTCTAAATGGTCCATCGGAATCTTTCAGTACAGAAAACGCCACACCTCAGATTGTTTTGCATTAAGAACCATCTGGATGCTCAGTGGCTGGAGACATCAATAATACAGAGCAGCTTCTCTCTTTCATGGTGAATTGTATCTCAATCATAGTTTCCAAAATGTTCTCTTGCTCCACTTTCTTTAGTGTTTTTGAAGTTAATGACTGTAGCTTGTTTCTAGCTTAAAATTTATAATGGAAAATAATTCAGGAGCACCTATGCAACACCACTGTTATGGTTTGGATAAATGTTGTGTATGTCCTGGACCCCTAACCCCAGCTATGTATTAAGGGCTTGGTCCCAGCCTCTGGCAGAATTGGAACAGGTTGTAGGAAGGAGGATATTAGTCATTGGAGGTTTGCTCTTAAGTGCATTGTGGGAGTCTAGTCTCTTCCCCCATCTTTGCTTCATCATTCAAATCAACTATCTTAACCAGACAGGTCAGTTTTACTTGGTATGTTTTTTGTTCGCTTGGTGTGTGTTTGTCTGTTTCCCAATAGAACATCTCATCCCTCCCTCTCCCTCCCGCCTCTCGTGAGATAGAGATTCAACAACCCCAGACATTGAGCTGACTGTCTTGTATTATTATGTCCCCTCTCTGTCACCCATCTTTTGGTCCAGTGACCACCCATTCCCTGGTGAGAGGCAACTTTCTCCATTTCAGGTCTGAGGAAGGAACTTAGGCAGCCAACCATCATGGAACAGCCACGATGTCAAAGGCAACAGGCTGACCCCGCTTTTCCTTTTCTCTTTTCTGAACCCCGTCTTTTCTCCTTGAGTTGGTGCCAGTCACTTGCATTGACACTGGTGCATTTTACTGACTTAAACAACAAGATGATAGATACTTGAGAGGAAAGAGCTCATTGCCACCTTCCTTCCCGGGTCTTTAAAATGTAATAGTAGTAATGATAATGGAAGCAATAACCTTGAATGGACATGCTAACCATTTACCAGGAGTGAGTTAAGAGAAATGCGCTTCTTAATGTCTGATATAGATAGAGTGGGCACTATGTGTCAACTATTAGTGTAATCAGTGTGCATTAAGCACATAGCATTCCCAGGCTACTCTGCCGAATCCTTTTCATACATAATCTCATTTAGTCAATGCAAGGAGGAGATATTGTCAACCCATTTTACAGATGAAGGCATGAAGATTCCAAGAACTCAAGGGCTCATTACCCATATATCAGGTGCATTTGTGATTGGTATTGAGATGCAGTCTTATAATGCATGTCTGTTTTCTAAACTGACAGTTATCATCTTTAGATTGGCAGCCTTGCATAGTTTGGGAGATAATGAAGCTGACAAATTTTCTTGAATTTGAAAATTCTATTATGAAGATTTAGAGAAGTGGTTCTCAACCTGTGAGTCAGACCCTTTTGGGGGGGGGCGGTGAAATGACCTTTTCATAGGGGTCATCATAAATTATTGGAAAACAAATACTTATAGTTCATAGCAGTAGCAAAATTACAGTTATGAAGTAGCAGTGAAAATACTTTTATGACTGGGTTCACCACAATGTAAGGAACTGTATTAAGGAGTCACAGTATTAGGGAGGCTTAGACACTTATTGAGCAGAATGAGCATCTGGGTTGGAGCAATAGAAAAGGAGAGTGTATATTTGTATGCTTAATGAGTATATGCATTTATTTTGTATATGTACATATGTTATGTATCAATGTGTTACTAAAGACCTTAGGGAGGCAAAGAGATGGTTCAGTGGGTAAAGTTGCACATTGTTAAGCCAGACAGTCTGAGTTTGATCCCCAAAACCCATATCATGGAAGGAGAAGATTAACTCCTACAAATTGTCCAATGTCACACACAAACACACACACACACACATGCACGCACATTTTCATTTAAAAATTCAAATGAAATACATTGTTAAATTAAGTACTCCAGGTTTATTTTTTATTCACTTTGTCTTACCTCGAGTATTTTTTAAGGCTAATTTATTTATACAAGGTCACTGAGTTATCTAGCTAGTGGTCAGTTCAAAATTCACTCTTGGCCCCGTCTTAGAGCTGAGCCTTCTGCCCAGGGCTCCAGGCTGCTCATCTGTGCTTCAGTTCTCAGCCATTCTCAGCCCTCCAGCACTGCCACTGCCTTAATAATAATTTCACATTTTCCACTAAAACACCAAAATGGCCCATCAAGAGAGGTTAAGAGGGTAGCTCCCTCAGAGAACAGCCAGAGAAAAAGCCAGACAGTCAGTTTAGGGGATGATTTTCCATACAGAACTGCTTAGAGGTGTGAAGATGGATGGGCTGACCTCTGGGGTCTTCTCCAGTCCCAGAGCTTCAGGATTGATTTGCCAATGAAAATGTCAAGCCTTTTCTTCCATAAAATGATGTATGGAGGCCTGACTACACTTCACGCTTCCACCCCCCACCCCTCACAGCTGATTAAAAAAGCCAGGATTAAATTAGCAGAAGCGATGGGAAGGAAGGATTTCTCCAGGAGTGATAATGTTGTCCTAAAACAAGGCACTAAGGGGAGGTGGGAAGGGGGGGAAGGGAAGGATATGTAGCAGTGAGGGAGGTGGGGGCAAGTTAGGGCCCAGGCACTGCTGAGCTGGGAGGGACCATTGCTTTGTATTAGTCAATAGGACCCCAAGCATAGAGCTCTGTGCTTTTGCGTATATAAGAACATATAATGTATGCACAATATAATGTAATTAAACAGAACAAACATGTAGAAAAGAAATCGAGGTGCACGCATTGTAACCAGGAAATAAGAGGCTCGGAATCAGGCAGGACTCAACCAACAAAAGTCCGCCAAAGGTTCGCTCTGTGTCTCACACACTGTCCTAGGTGTCAGGAGCACAGACAGAAGGCAAAGAGGTCCGAATCACAGCAGCAAGCAGAAGACAGGCAAGATACCAAGGGGAGCATGTGCCACTCTATTACCAAGCAGGAAGAACGAAAGCCAAGAACGGATAGGATGTACCAGGGGCTGTGGGAGGAAGTGATGATGATGGAGAGGCTAATAAGTAATGCCCATCAAGGAGCCTACGGAGATCTGAGAGAGACAGAGTGCAGCAGTGAGGATATCCGGTGGAGAGCCAGGCCAGAGAATGGCAGAGCTGGGTGTGAGCTGGCACCTTCTAAACTATGGCTATGTAACTGCAGAGAGGGTGGATCGGAGGTGACAGGGCCAGCTGTGCAGAGCGCTGGACAGATATGAAAGGATTTGTGGCTTTCAGATGAAATGAGAAGCTGGGAGGTGGTGGAGGTGAGAACAGGCAGGTGATCTGACTGGCACTGTAATGGGGTCACTGTGGCTCAGGATCTGAGTACAGAGACTCCGCTGTACCCTGGGAGCAGAAAGCAAAGGGGCCCTGGGATTCTTGAAGTCACCCAAGCCCAGAGTTCTCCTGGAGGGGGAGAAAATAGATAAGATCTGTATGCATTAAAATACTTCATGTTAAAAGGTGAACAGGAAGGCAAGTCTCCGGAAAGGAAGAAAGCTTTTGCTAATTACCCGTCTCTCCAGGCTTCTGTCAAATCTTGGCATCTCAGTTAAAGAGCAGTGGAGCTGCATGGTGAAGGCATGGGCTGTGAGGAACTCAATGATGCCTTTTGGCTGTTTTTCACTGAGAGATAAGAGCAGGGTCCCCTCCGGCATTTCCCAGTGACTTACCCACCAAGCACTGCACTGGTCTGTTTCCACAGACATCTAAAAAGACACAAGGTCAATGCCTGAACAGGAGTTCTTGGTCTGGCAAGAGAGACAGGTGTAAGGGCAGCCATACTGTTGTGATAGATGGGATTGATGATGGGCCTGAGGCGGTGAAAACATAAAGTAGGGCATTCAGCTTGACCGGCAGGAAGGTGGCTAGCGAGATTTGAAAATGTGGGAGCTAACCAGGGGACAGCCAAGGAGAGGCTTTTCTAGGCAGAAGGACAGCAGATGCAGAAGCATTGAGGTGTGACCAAGCATGGGGTGCGTGGGCCTGTGAGGGCTGTGTGGGCGGATTGGAGGAGGAAAGCCAAGGTCTGACTATGGGTTCATCTCTGTGTTTGCACAGGTAGAAGTGGGAGACTCATCCCATGATCCTAGAAAATGTAACCCCAGGATCATATTTAATTTCTAACATTTACCATCAGTGTCTTTAAATATCAAATGATAGCTGTGTGGAGCCTGGGGACCTAATACCTGGTGTTCGGTCTTGCCTTGGCTGTTAGTCTGATCTGGAGTCAGGTTACGTTTATCTGCACACTAGAGACAGAATAATGCAGGCCTCACAGTGTTGCTGTGAAAACAAAATGGAACACGTCCATGAAAACATTCCCTAAAATGTCCAAGAAGAGCTTACTGTTTAAAAGCATCGAACCAGGAGATATTTGAGAATGTGCCTGATAACATTCTCTGCTAATGATCCCTGATCCTTCCCCTGCCCCTGGGACTTCACAGCACACCTGCCTCTCACTCTTTCCGTTTTCCACACAGGCTGTAGGACCCTCCTAGCTTCCTTCTATTTAAGTAGAGTGTAGACCGACAACTCTTTTTAAAGTTATTTTAATGAAAGATTTAGTTATTTTATTTTTATAAATGTGAGTAGTTAGCCTCAGGTTTATGTATACCATATGCACGGCTGATGCCCATGGAGGTCAGAAGAGGGGACCCAGTACCCTGGAATTGGAGTTATGAATGGTTGCAAGCCGTCATGTGGGAACTAAATCTGAGTCTTTCACAAGAACAAGGGCTCTAACTGATGAGCTCTCTCCTCAACCCCAGGCTACTTCTCCTCCACTGACATCTTCAGTTCTGCCTGATGGTTAGGCATGGCATCTAGAGCTCTAATCTTCTCTCAGCCTATATCCTGGCCTCCTATTTTGCCAAAAAATGGAGGCCACTGGCATGAACTTCTCCTTCTTCCCACCTCCATTAAAATCAGCACCAATAATCTAGAAACTTGTCTCATTTATTAATGTCCTCTCTTATTTGATATTTCTCCTGTTTACAGTCTCCCCACCCTACTCTAGCACACGCACTACCTTCTCCCTACCTACCCCAGCTCATCTCTCATCTCTCAACAGCTCATCTCATTATCGACTTCCATTTTCGGAATCTCACTCTATCCATAATCCCCCATATTGCACAAATTCTAGTTAGTATTATAATAAAAACCTGGAGCCAGATATTGGGGAAAAGCTGGATTGTCAGAGAGAGGAAACAGACCACAGTCAGTCCTCACCAGCCAACTCCTCGGGCAGAACTGAGCAAGCCCCATCTTCACGGGATCTTCATCTATGGTGGAGGGTGATTCTGTCATCTGATATTCCAGGCTATTTTTTCTTTTATTAAATATGCAATATAGCCCTCATATTTCCCTATGTAGTAGATTGTTCTCTAGTCTCCAATTGGCTCCTTACCCTCAACTATACAAATGCAAATCTCTCTTGGCTGTTCTTTTACCTCCCAGCCAAGAATCTTTAATATAGCACCTCCTCACTCTTAAACCCACTTGGGGGCTTCTACCTGCTTTTTGATTCCACAACTCAACTCAAGCTGCTTTCAAAATCAGCACCTGCTGAGAGCCAGGGAGTGGTCCCAGCTCAGTCAGAGCCCACCATTTGCAACGTTTTTTTCCCTCCAGTCCATGACATCTCCTGTCTCCTTCCTCCCTCATTTCTGCCCACTGCTATGTGCCCCTTCCCACAACCTTCCCTCCTTGCCACTTCTTAAGTCAGTGTTCATCCCCCCAACACACACCCTGGAGTTTCCTTTTCTACAGTGTTTACCACAATCTTGGTGCTCACCTCCTATGCTGAAGGCTCCGGGTCTCTTTGAGATGGGCATGTCTGTTGCACTTCAGACACCTGCTCATCTGTAGTCTACTCGGCACCTCCCCTGAGAGCAGTAGATGGAAATGAGCACGGCTCAAACTCCAGGTATAACTCCTCCTTGTGTTCCGATTTGGACATCTTTCCTTTGCTCTCTCTCTCTCTCTCTCTCTCTCTCTCTCTCTCTCTCTCTCTCTCTCTCTCTCTCTCCAGTGAGTTCAGTTGCCACCTGTCAGAACACGACAACTCACCCAAGGTTGTTTTTTGTGTGTAGGGTTTCCATGTGCACATGTGCATATAGGCAGCTGTAGCTCTGCATGCACATGTGTAAACCAGAGTAGACATTGGAGTCTTTCTCTAACACTCTCCCACACTTTACTGTTTGAAGCTTGCTGTTTCAGCTGGGCTTGCTAGCTCCCAGGAGTCCTCTGCCTCTGCCTCCTGTGCTGAGGTTGTATGCACACATGGCCATGTCTGGTTTTTACTCTGAACTTGGGAATTTATTTAAACTCTGGTTCAAATTTTCCTATAAGCAGGAGACTCTACCTACTGAGCCATCTCCCAAGCCCTTCTACACTATATTGAGACAGGATCTCCCACTAATTCTGGAGCTTTTCCATTTAGACATATTGGCTGGCCAGTGAGCTGTGAGTTCCAAGGATCCATCTATCTTCACTGAAGGCAGTAACCTAAGAGTCTATCCCAAGGCTCTCTATCTTAAAGGCTCTACCATGCCACACAGACGTCTAGGTCTTTAACAACACATGAGTCCCTAGACACTAAGCTCAAAGCATAGCCAACAATGGCACGAAGTACTCTAGGACCAGATTCTGAATGGGCCGCTCTTCAGCTTAACATCGAATTCAGAATCTCCCCTCCCAGCCCCCCAGCCCTCCTTGAGCTGGCTCTTCCCTTTATGTTGAAGTCTTCTGAGGTCCAGAGAGCCTTTCCTCCCTGGCTTGTGACTGTTAGGTCACATGTGGTCACCATCCCTACTTTACTACTGAATAAAGTCAGTTCTGCAGGAAACTATTCCATCTGCAGAGGAGGATGATCACTCCCTCGGTGTGGACCAGAGAAAGAATTGAACACCTGGTCCCTGTTTACAGCTCTCATCAGAAAGAGCACATTTTGGACCTATTGATCAGAGCTCACCTCATCATGAGGAGCAAAGGCAGAAGGGAGAATTGATAGGAGCCACCCCCGCCCAGCCCAGGGAAAAAGGCCTGGGAGAAGAGTAAACATGAGATTAAAACAGGTTAGCACTGGGATGCTATTTAAACAGTCAAAAATCTGAACAGGAAGCAACAAATGCCTTCAAAGGTTGTTGAGTGGAAAATGGTATGGCCTTTCATTTGGTTCTGCAGAGGATTCAAAATGGCACAGGCTTGGGAGATAGACATATGATCCAGGATATGTATCTAAATGAACTGGAAGCTTGCATACACATGCCAGCCTGCCATGGATGTTCACAGCAGCTTTATTCATAATTACCAAAAGTTTTAGACCTACCATAATATTCATCATGGGCTGAACACATAATCTATGGTGCATATACACAAGGAAAGAGTCAGTGCTAAGGGGAAAATGAGCTAGCTTATGACTAAATAGAAAATGAGCTAGCCTGTGATTAAATAGAAAATGAGCTAGCCTATGGCTAAACAGAAAATGAGTTAGTCTATGACTAACTAGAAAATGAGCTAGCCTGTGACTAACTAGAAAATGAGCTAGCCTGTGACTAAATTGAAAAAGCAGAAAGGCTGCTGTGTGATTCCAACTGTAGGGCACTTTCGGGAGGAAAGCTGATGTTGAAAGACTGTAAAACTAGTGGATTGGGCTATCAGGGAGGGAGAGAAGGACCCGAGCTCACAGATTTGGGGGTGACAAAGATATTTATATGACATGTCATGCGCTTGTCAAGACCACAGGACATAAACTTCACCTCTGAAAGGGAGGCCAAATAGAAACTGTGACCTTCCAGTGAGGACAATGTCTCCATATGGGCTCATTGACTGCAGCTGACACCCCACTGTGGTGTTGGGTGTGGGTGTCAACAGTATGGCAGTTTGTGCATGCAGGAGGACAGCATGTGGACAGTCCACACAGCTTCCCTCTGGCCTTCCTGTTCAATGTCACGAAGCTGAAGCTACTCTAAGAGATAACACTTATTAATTTTAATAAAAGACAGCAGTGCGCCCTAGATTTCCTGCTGTGCTTTCTCATAGACACACTCACAGGCCGCATTGAACCCTACAGTGATATCAGCCTGTGGCACAGAAGGAAAGAAGCCTGAGGAACCTGGCTTCCCAAGTGAGCGTGAGGAGTGGAGACCTGCACACAATGGGAAAGGTCGTATGTGTGGGGAATGAAGGGACCATGCTTTTTGTTATGTGTGGGGAATGAAGGGACCATGCTTTTTGTTCTGGCAGCTTAGACCTTATCTTCTCCTAGGGGTAAAATAAATGAGTAGACAAGCTTGGACCACACTGTTGCTCAAAATACTGAGGAATTGAGGAGAAAACTCAGCAGTTAAGAACACGTACTACTATTTTATGGAACCTGAGTTTGGTTCCCAGCACCCCACAAACACTTCTAACTCTAACTTTGGGGGATCTGAAGCCCCCTTCTGGCCTCTGTGGATGTTACACTCATGTGCACACATACCCCTCCCAGTTCGAAATAAAATAAAATCTTAAAAAGAGAGCATTCAGATGGATCACTGCTGTTGCTAAAGTGGAACATAATAAAACCCAGAAGGAGAATGAGCAGACAAGCCATTGCACATCCCAAGCCGCGTGAAGAAGCCTCTGGGGCTAGAGAGCTGGCGTTCCTAATAGAATAATTATTATTTACCTTTGTCTGATTTCAGAGTAGGCCTCTCTGTGAATTATAGCTGCAGATTCTTCTCTTCACTGGGAGAGAGAGAGTTGTCTTTTTCTAATTTTTATTTTACTCTCCACTCTCCTCCTTTTATTAAAAACAGGGTCTTTTCTCCCACAATACATTCTGACTACATTTTCCCCTCCCTCCGCCCCTTCCAGATCCTCCCCACGTCCCCTCCCATCATGATCCACTCCCTTCTGTCTCTCATCAAAACAAAACAAAACAGAACAAAACAAACAAAACAAAACAAAACAAAACAAAACAAAAAAAAAAAAAACAACAAAAACCAGGCTTCTAAGAGATAACAACCAAATACAACAGAAGAAAATCTAATGAAGTGAAGCAGAGGCTATCACACTGAAACTGGACAAGGCAAATCAAAAGGGTGAAAAGGGTCCTAAGAGAAGGCATGAGAATCGTAGGTCCCTGTGTTTGCATGCTTCGGAGCTTCATAAAAATACTAAGCTGAAAACTAGAATGTATACGCCGAGGACCTGGTGCAGACCCTGGACTTGCTGCTTCAATCAAGAAACAGTTTACAAACAGTAAAAAAATCACCTATGAGGGCTAGTGTTGCATGAATATAGGAAACTCAGAGCCAGAGCTCCGGGAAAGGCTGAGATATCAAAGAGAGGAAACACCACAGTCAGATCTCACCCAGCTGTCTTCCAGCTTCCTCAGCCTCGCTCCTCGTGGCTTCTACTGACTGCTCTGTCTTTCTATGCCTGCCTTAAATACCTTCTTCACCCAGTTGTTTCACATCCAGGTTAAGATTAAAGGCCTGGCACCACCACTGCCTCCCTGGGAGCCTGAAACTAGCTCTGTAAACTAAAATGGCCTCAAACTCAGATTTGCTGGGATTAAGGATGTAGGTCACCACTCCTGGATATTCCCTGTGCTGGGATTAAAGGTGTGAGTTACCACTGTCTGATCCTCCTAGACTGACTGTGGGCAGATTCCTCTGATGTGGCAGACTGGTTTTTTTTATTAAATTTGAAACATATCCCCACAGGCTAGTGCCTTACAGTTATTATGTATGTCATACTTGGGGAGGAAAGAGTTTACTCATTTCACTAACACATCCTTATCACCATTCATTATTGAAGGCCGTCAGGGCAGGAACTCCAGTAGGGAAGGAACTCACATAAGGCGTGAACCTGGAGGCAGGAGCTGATGTAGAGGGCGTGGAGAAGTTCAATTCATTGACTTGTTCCTCAGCACATGCCTTTTGATAGCATCTAGTAAGTAACATCAATCAAAGAGTGGGACCACCCACAATGGCTTGGCCCTCCCACATCAGTCGCTAATTAAGAAGGTGTTTTTGCAGGCCTGCCTACAGCCTGATCATAGAGAGGCATTTTCTTAATTTAAGATCCTGCCTCTGACACGACTCTAGTTTCTATCAAGTTGACATAGAACTATCCAGAAGTTCCATAGAACTGGGAAGGTGGCTCATCTTGCAAAGCGCTTGCCCTGCATACATGAGGATCTGAGTTTGATACTCCAGAACCCATGGAAACAATGTAAAAATACCGGGGCTTGCTGGAAACCCAGAGTAGCCAAATCAGCGAGCTGCAGGTTCACTGAGAGACATCATTTCAAAACTAATATAAGGTAGCAAGCAATTGAGAAGGACATGACAAAGAAATGCCCACTTGCCTTCCTTTTCTGAGTCTGTTCACACGATCTCTCTCATCCTCGCCCACATCGTCCCAGTCCCCAGCCTCCCCAGGCAAGGCAAAGCCACAGAATTCCTTCCTGGAGAGAGGAGGAGACAGCTCGGAAGGGATCTGCGAAACTCTGAGGAAACTCGGTTAATCACAGGATGGTAACTTCTCAGTAAAGGAGGTCACTTGATTCTTCACCAGACTCCTCAAAATGTGGTGCATCTATTTATGACCTTACTCACAGCCGCCCCTTCCCTCCCCACAGAGACACACTTTCTGGGAGAAAAATCAGCCTCCAGGTTGCTGGGAGCTTTGTTGAGGTTTTCCTTTTCTTCTGACACCTGGTTCTTCAGACTAAAATACAAATTATATCCCGGAGAAGAAAGGAGGTCACATAAATAAGGTGGCTGCGTCTGATGAAAGAGATTTTACAAAGGAGGTGACATTTTGTTTGCTGAGCTGCTGTAATGAGGATGCGTGGGTTTCAAAGTGTTTATGCTATGTTGGTGACTTTAATGAAGATCATTTCTAATATATGTGTGTTGTAAAATTTTTTGAAGAATAGAGACAAATACAAGAAGAAAAAAAATAACAATCAGTTTAGGGTTGGTCTTCTCTGGGATCCCTACTTTCCTGATTCTCTTGGCATTTGCTTGGAAAAATAGAATCCATAGTACACAATGTCTAGTGCTCACATTTATTGCTTAGTCATATATAAAAAATACGTTTTCCAGTCTTAAGCACACAGCTGTAAGAGGAGGATTCAGATCAAAGCTCTTCCTTGCGGACATGTGGGGGTCCAAAACTTCTTTCATTAACAAACACTCACTGGTGCCACTGGGTCTTGACCTTGACCCAGGTGATGGGCAGACCTGCACACATGAAGCCTACAACCCAACCCAAGGGTGTAGATGAGTGTCAAATGACAACCTGTGTTGGAAACTGCCTCTGCAAAATGGCCATATACTCAGAATTCATGTGGCACTTAGAAACTACCCACTAACAGTCCCCATAGCCGAGGATTTCTAGGAATGGCTTTCAGATGAGACCCACACAGTTTACACAGTTGCCCATCTGTATGGTGGCATATATAAGCCAAGGGGTTTCTTTTTTATGGATGATGACTGTCAAGGACATCGTAGGGATATTGCAGAATGACATTCTATCTCCTTGATTTCTGACAGGAAGTCTGATTGTGACAAATGATCCTGCGTCCTCAGGAGGCCCCCTTCACAGTTGTCCCATTAACAGGAGATGGTCCCTTTACACTGAGCATCAGCACGAAAGAGAGGGAGAAGAAGCTTCAGGCAGTCCAGCTGCAGCCCCCAGAGCAGACAGTGGTGTAGGCCAGAGACACAATCCTAACCATCGCCCTCTGCCAACCACCTACATTAGCAAAGGCAAACACAGCAGAGATCCTGGGGCTTCTTGTGTGTGCTCATGGTCCCACACCAGTGTTGCCTTTGAAATACAATAAGTACCACTATCATACACAGCTTCAGTCATTGAAACAGAGGAGGTCACTTTTATTTTAAAAGACATCCCTGAAAAGTCAACTTCTGAGTCTTCTAGAGAGATTAAGGAAAAAAGTCCAACATTATTAAGCTGTGGCTGAGCTTTGCCCAAGGCTGGACTTTAATAAATAGCCTTGGCATTTTTGTAAGAGATGCCGAGTTCCTTTTTTGCCTAAACTTTTTTTGGACGATGAAGCAGGCTGAAGGTAAGGCATAGATGTCCACACACTCAACACGGTCAGTGGCAGGCAGTCCTATGGACTGAGTTGCGTTACTGTCTTTTTGTGGTCCTCCGTGGCACTTGCTCTTCACAGAAGCACCTAGGTCTCCGTCTTCTTTGCATGTTACAGCTGCTCAGGAAAGGGCTAGTTCTGGCACACCACTTGTCCAATCTAACTGGCCAAGTGAACCACAAGAAATACTCCAATAGCAGCAGTTTCGGATTAATGCTTGAGTAGGGGTGTTATTCACCCTCCCCAAAATAACGAGAGCTCATATCTTCAGGGCATCTGTAGCTAGAGTGATAATTTTAAAGCTGGATATCAGCAGAAAAGCTAATGAGACCAGTTAAGTCATGTGTTAATGTGGTATGTGTAAAATTAACAACCCTTTGATAGCTGAGCTGCTGCAAACGCCCTCCTGAGGTCAATCTGGAAGCCACTAAGAAGGCTGCCTCTGTGGGGCAGCGTGCCAGTTGTGAGTGGGAGTCACCCAGATGGGGTGATGGCCCAGCTGCATCCTAGAATTAATACTGTGTTAAATTAGCCCCGTGTAAATGCTGTTATTTAACGGCTTGCCTGGACTGTTTGCTGAAGCAACTACAGCCGGGAAACCTTAGGGTTCCACCTTGGGACCATTTTCTACAATCGGTTAGTCAGTGGCAAGCAGTCGTAGCAACATCAACACCATCATAGCAAGTGTAGCATCATAGTGTCTGGTCCACTTACATCATTATAAAGTGAGTATGGGGTGTCTCCTATGTGACAGGCACAGACAGATGTGCCCTGATGTTGGCTTCCCAGTCCGGGAAGACATTGGAATTTTCATTCTGTTGAACATAAAGACCAAGGACCCAGGCTCTGATTTATATACAGTATAGGGGCAGGACACAGTCTCCCAGAATAGAGTTCTGCCCCTACAACTTTTATTCATCATTCTGTACTTTCTAAACTAGCCTGAAGCTGGGCAAGGCATCTGTGACTTCATTCTACTATACGGGCCTCATGGGAATAGGAAGCTCCCAAACTGGCCACCTTGCTTCACGCCATCATCCCTTCTCAGGGACTCCCAGGGGATGGCAGAGGCTGCCTATGTGGTGTTTTCCAGGGCACCTTGGAATAAAATCCTGACACACACACTGTCTCATGTTGCCTAAAACATTGAAGCTGCCACTGCCAGCTGAGAATTGAGGGCCTTTCAGAAACCATCAGAAATACAGCCAA
Source organism: Phyllotis vaccarum (assembly GCA_033318265.1). NCBI lineage: Eukaryota > Metazoa > Chordata > Mammalia > Rodentia > Cricetidae > Phyllotis > Phyllotis vaccarum. The sequence continues at coordinate 89,153,024 of JARWLC010000012.1, forward strand.
GAAATTCACCCCTTTCTTTTCAGAGGGGTGGGAAGGGGGGCAGTCAGCTGATGAAAAACAAAAGCTCCTGGCCAGAAGCAAACCCAACTCCTAGTCCTGGCTTGGGAGGGAGAGGGGAAGAATGAAGAAAGGGACCCATCAGCAACTTAGACTGTTGTCCAGTTTCACAAACACGTTCCCTTGGCTGACCTTCAGGCAGCTGGGAAATGGAAGCACACACAGAGCATGCAGACAGACTGTGCTCCATGCCACTCTGTCTGCTATAAGGTTGCTCACAGTCCCCTGGAGCTGCTGCTGTTGCACAAGAAAACACCAGATGAACCCAGCTTGGCTGAGGGGTCAGAAATGGGGCTAGTTGGGAGGAAATCGCAAAATGTCAAGAGGCCTAAGTGCTAAACTCTGCTCTGGACGTGAGTCCAGATTACAGCGGTGCTAGCCCACACTCGGCTGCTGAGACCAAAAGCCAGCCCCACTCTTATGGAAGGCTTGCTGTATTAGTGCCAGATCTTTGCTTTCTTAGGAACATACAAGACAATTAACCCTTCAGACTACAGAAAATGGTTGGTTAACTTTGGTGTTATGCTTCTCTTTTAACAACTTTGAGTCATCAAATTACAGCACTGTCCAACACCCTGCAGATTCCAGCCTAAACTCAGGTCATCGTCTGTTTCCAATCATCCTTCAAAAACAGTTCCTTGAATCACTTGCTGATCTCTGACCTCCTATTCAGCTAACCATGGCTTTGAGCTGTTCACTTTGTCAGGAACACCAATATCCCTGTTTCCTCTTAGCCAGAAGAATCTTGTCCATCTTTCAGGAGCCAGATAAAACAGCTCCAGCATGGTACTGTCATTCTTTGGTCCAGCCACAAGCTACTACTAAAGGTATGAACAGTGTCCCTCATGTAGCTCCTTCATACCAGTTGAAGTGGTACATGCATGCCCTCTCTTTTCAAATGGCAAATTCTTTGTGTTTGGGGTCTAGTTCTGCTACCACTTCGGGTTCTTCCCATTAGCTAGTCCAGTGGAAGCAGGGTGAATCTATATCTTCTCTGAATGATATCTCTCTCACTCTCTCTCTCCCTGGTTGATGGCCTCTGCAGATGGTAGCACATTGGAAATAATGCTAGATTATTCTAGGGGAGCCACCTGGAGGGTGTTGAAAGTCAGGTCCACAGAGATATACATCACATTCTTATAGACGTGGGATGAGGATGCCTGGGCTTGCTCAGATACCTCAGCTGTCCTCAAACTTAGGATCCTGCTGTCTCAGCCTCTTGAGTGCTGGGGTTTACAGGAATGCTCCTGTATGTAAGCTTGGCTCAATCCACACTTTCATATAAGCTGTTTTCTAAAGAAAACAGGGTCTGGAGGACCACTTGAAGGGCCCTCCCAAGCAACCCTAGCAAAATTCAAATATACTGTGGCTCTGATAGGAGCAGAGAATAGGGGAGGGATACACCCAAACAATGGCACTGAAACGAGATCAAAGCCCAAGAGGGCAGGAATCACTAGGTGTGTTGTACTGATGGTATTCAAGCCCCTCATCTGTCAAGAGAACTCTGGATGATTGATCCTCTTACCTTTGACATTCATAGGTCTGATGGCTTGAGTGAGGCTCATACGTCCAACTTTGCCAATGACAACCAGGTATCTCCCAAGGACTAATTTAGGGAAGGGTATGCCCTGAACCTGGTCAACAAAAGCCTTCCCTGAGTCTTTGCTAATACCTCCAGTGAGGAGCATCTTGAAGGGGGGGTGCAGTCCTGATAATCCAGCGATGATCCCCGGGTCTTACATGGTGGAAGGAGGGAACAGACTTTTGTTCCCTGACCTTCACACATAAATGGCGATAAGCACACATTCTACACACATATACACAATACATAAATACAAATTTAAATATTAAAAAGACTTTCCCCCTCTTGTTAGGTGTGGCTAACTCAGGGAGCCTTAGAAACATAAAAACAACGAACAACAATAAGCAGAAGCAGAGAGACTGAAACCTCTTAGCATATTCAAGATCTCAGCACCTTCTCTTGCAACCAGTGAATAAATCATAAGGGTCACCCCTCCTCAAAAAAGATTGCCTCTAAACTGTGAGAATAGCTCAGATAGGTCACTTACCTTCTGTGTATGCAGCCCTGGATTGGTCCCAAGAGCATATGCACACCTCAGAAAATAAGGGACATTCTGGGCCCAGGGAGCTGGACAGTTGATGTAGTTCCTGGCATGAAAGCATGCGATCATGAGTTGAGGTCCCCAGTACCCACATAGGAAGCTGGGTGTGGTGGTGTACATTGGAAATCCCAGCAGGAGGGAGGCAAAGGCAGGAGAATACCTGGGATTTACTGGCCAGAAGTCTATCCATAGTGAGCTCCAGCTCCAGACCCTGTCTCACAAAACTAAGACAGACAGTGACTGAGGGAGACATCTGTCATTGACCTATGACCTCCACATGCACGTACACATATGCACACATACACGTGCCCTGCCACAAACATCCCCACAAAAATGCCTTCTCTCAAGCTGTTAACAATCAAGATTAAATATCACTTCTCAGGACATCTTTTGGACCCTGTGTGCTTCCAGTGAAATGATGAGAAATGATAACAAAGTGTTTTCTTGTGATAAATGATGTGATGGCTGTACTCCTGTGGAGGATGTTGGGGTAGGAGTCATTTTGCCTGCTATGGAATAAAAGAAATCTACTATTCTACTATTCTAAATTAAAAAAAAAAAAAAAACAACTGTATTTGGAGCTAGGACTGCCTCCAGATTGGGGCAACAGGGCACAAAATGTGCCCCACTAACATATCTCAGCTCGAGCTGCAGGCAAACTAACAGGACCCCTGTGTGCGAGCATAAATATCTACACCTCTCATTGTACCTTCTACCCTATCATCCTCAATCTATTTCCCAAAACTACTCATCTCCTCAACCTCAGATGCTTCCTGAGACACAGCATCTGGAGAACCCCAACAGAACAGCTGCTTCCTGAGACACAGCCTCTGGTGAACTCCATCACAAGAGCTCCAGCTGCAGATTTCAATTCCTCCCTGAGTCATAGATTCCACTGCCTCCAAGTTCTCCCAGAGCTCCAACTGTACCAAGAGCAATTAGTAGACCAAAAACAGCTAAGCTGAAACACAGACAACACTTGCACTGATCAACAGAAGACATGGGTAGACACCAGTGCAAAAATTCATCCAACAACATAAACAATAATATGGCACCACTAGAACCTAGTGGTTCTATAACAGCAAGACCTGACCATTCCAATATAGAAGCAGTAGAGGAAAATGAATGATCTTAAAAAAATATCTTTACAAAGATAATAGAAGACTTTAAGAAGAAAATCAAGGAAGAATTGAAAAACCCCCATAAGAAAATAGTGGAAAGACAAACAAGACATTGGGAGAAAACAATAAATCTCTTAAAGAAAAACTAGAGAACCAAGAAAAAAGTAATCAAACAGGTGATGGAAACAGTGCAAGACATAAAACATGAATTAGAAGTAATAAAGATGACACAAGCCCAGGGAAGGCTGGAAAGGAAACTGAGTAAACAAACAGGAGCTACAGATGCAGCATAACTAACAGAACGCAAGAGATGGAAGAGAAAACATCTGGTATGGAAGATACAATAGAGAAAATAGATTCATTAGTCAAAGAAAACTCAAAGCAAAACAAAAAAATCCAGGAAATCTGGGACACCATGAAAAGATCAAATCTAAGAATAATAGGAACAGAATATGGAGAAGAATACCAGCTCAAAGGCCCAGAAAATATATTCAACAAATCATAGATGAAAACTTTCCCAAGCTAAGAAAGGAAAAGCCTATAAAGATACAAGGGGTTTGCAGAACACCAAAATAGACTAGAGCTCCCCAAAAATGTCTGCTCACCACATGATAATCAAAATACTAAACATACAGAATAAAGAAAGAATTTTAAGAGCTGAAAAGGAAAAAAGGACAAGTAATTTATAAAGGCAGACCTGACTTCTCAATGGAGACTATAAAAGCTAGAAGGCCCTGGACAGGGTTATAAGGACACTAAGATACCATGGGTGCCAGCCCAGACTACTATACTCAGAAAACCTCTCAATCACCACAGACAGAGTAAACAAGATTCCATGGCAAAACCAGATTTAAGCAATATCTATCCACAAATTCAGCCCTAAAGAGGCACTAGTAGGAAAGCTTTTCTCCAACCTTACATATGACGGGGGACTGATCTCTAAAATATATAAAGAACTCAAGAAACTAGAGGCCAAAAAGCCCAAATAATCCAATTTAAAAACAGGGTTCAGAGATAAATAGGGAATTCACAACAGAAGAATTTCAAATGCTGAGACGAAGAATTGTTCAACATCCTTAGCCATCAGAGAAATGCAAATCAAAGCAACTCTGAGATACTATCTTACCTTTCAAAATGGCTAAGATCAAAAACACAGATGACAGCCAATGCTGGAGGGGATGTAGAGCAAGGGGAACACTCCTCCTTTGCTGGTGGGATTGTAAACTTGTACAGCCACTTTGGAAATCAGTTTGGCAGTTCCTCAGCAGACTGGAAATCAATCTACCCAATTATATAGTAATACCACTATCGGGCATATACCCAAAGGATGCACATTCTTACCCCAAGGGCATTAGTTCATCTATGTTCATGGCAGCATTATACATAATAGCCAGAACCTGGAAATAATCTAGATACCCCTCAGCATAAGAACGGATTAAGAAATTGTGGTGCATTTACCCAATGGAGTACTACTCAGAAGAAAAAAAGACATCCTAAAATTTGCAGGCAGATAGATGGATCTAGAAAGTATTTCCTGAGTGAGGCAGCACAGACCCAGAAAGTCAGACATGGTATATATGCACTCATAGGTGGATTTTTAGACAAAAAGCAAAAGATAACCAGGCTATAATCCACAATCCCCAAGAAGCTAGGTAGCAGGAAGAAGAAGAATGTAAGAGAGACATCCATGGAACCCCTAGGAAGGGGAAATAGCGAAGATTTCTTGAGTAAATTGGGATCATACAGGGGAGCAAGCAAGGGGAGGTGGGAAGAAATCATGAGAGAAGGAGATGGTTGAGTTGGAGGAGCAACAGAGAGGGAGAACAAATAAATAGATTTTTTGATAGTGGGAGCCATTATGGGGCCAGAGAGAAACCTGATGCTAAGGAAACATCCAAGAACCCATAAGATTTCCCCAGCTAGGACTCCAAGCAAAAGTAGAAAAGGTGCCTAAACAGGACTTCCCCTATAGTCAGATAAATGACCACCATAATTGTCATTATAGAACCTTCATTCATCAATGGATAGAGGCAAAAGCAGAGATCCATAGCTAAGCATCAGGTTGAGTTCTGGGTCCAGTTGAAAAGAGAAGAGAGAGTTTATGAGCAAAGGGATCAGGATCATGAGGAGGAGACCCACAGAGATGGCTGACCCGAGCTATTGGGAGCTTGCTAACTCTGAAATAACCGCTGAGGAACCTTCATGGAAAGGAAGTAAACCCTCCAAATGTAGATGATAGTTGAACGGTGTGGGCAGTTTGTGGAGCCTCTTGCAGAAGGATCAGAGTCTTTTCCTAGTGCATGAACTGGCTTCTTGGAGCCTGTTCCCTACAGAGGAACACCTAACCCAGCCTTGATACCGTGGGAAGGACTTGATCCTACGGCGACTGGATATGTCAGACTGAACTGACTCACCTTGGAATTCCATTCCCTCCCTGGGGACTGGATGAGGGGATGGGGTGGGGAGAGGCTGAAGGAAGACTGGGTGAGGGAAAGAGAGGGGAGTAGTGGTAAGTGTGGGGAAAAATTTAAAAAAATAAAGATAAAAAAGAAAAACAAAAATTTTATCTGTATTTGTGTGTGTGTGCACATGCATGTGCATACACATCCTTTACAGTACAATTTGTGGGGATCAAATTTCTTCTTCCATTACGTGGGTCCTGTGAGCAAACTTAGGTTATCAGGCTTAAAGACAAGTGCCTTTACCTATTTAACATCTTCCTGGCCCTAGACCAATATTTCTATACAAACTAATGCAACAGAAAGTTCTTTGCTACTGTTGGGCATACAAGGGCTGTAGGATACTAAGCAGGCCTTGGAGGCCCATCTCACATCATCCTTTTTGCTTCTCTCTACTAAGATCCCAGTGGGCCTTGTACAACCTCGTGCCTGGACCATATTAAGCAGATATCACCTTGTGCTTACAGGCCAACTCTTTGGAGTTTGTCATTAGGGGTTGGTAAGCTACAGGTGTAGGTACCAGTTATGATCAGGCCTCACCCTCACCACTGAGCAGCTGGCTACTTTGATGATTCTTTGAATTTAAGCCCCAACTCAATGTCTCTTTAACCCCCTCATCTCCCCTAACATCCTGCTTCTGTGTAAGAGTGTATCCTCATTTTAGGCTACTTAGGCGAAATAACACTGGAAAGCATCAATCTGACTCTGAAACACGTTTGAGCATTGCTGTGGCTGATAACATGACACCTCATTGACATTACACTACAGAATCTTGGGTCTCATCCCAGTCCCTCTCAGGCTGTTGTCCAATAACAAGGCTGATTTCCTGGCAAATAGATGAGTTATCCATCCCTGGAAACATTCTCACACTGGCTGGATAATCAGATTCCTGCAAAGTCAATAGAAATTCCTTTGTTGGCAGCTAGTTTGAATTATTAAAAAACAAACTCTCTCCTAACTTCTAAAACTCTATGTTTCTGTTTGTGAATAGAATAAAGGTGACAATTTCTTCCTTGAGTTCTCAATCTTTGTCATTAGTGGCCTGAAACAACTGGAGTTCAGGTGCTCAGTAGAGCTGTAGTGATCACCCCCAGGAACACTTAACACGTAACTGTCCCAGGAATGTTCCTATTACTTTAATGGGAATGCAACTTCATAGCAATTATGCATTGGTTCTGATATACTTCCCAGATGAAAGAAATCAATATAACCAACTATACAACGGGGAGAAACAATGACAAGGATAATCCAAATTCATTTTTCACCTGAGGAGATAATACAGTCTTACATTTGAATATGGAACACCTATTGATTTATTATAAACCACAACTGAAAAGTGTTGGCAAAAGACATCTCAGCAGTAGTTAGAATGCTTTTCAGACTCCTTTTTCCTCTCTACCTTGAGTTTCCTTCCTCCCCACTTCATGTCAGGCATAGATCACATGCACGCTAAGATGGAACACATCAGCTCCCTGTCTCTCCTCATGTAGGATCTAATTATATCACCCAGTCCTGTTTGTTGAGTGGCCAGTCCTAACTGATGTAGGGATGTGGTCCTTCCCTCAACCAGTATATGTTGAGTCCTTTATTTTAAACTTGTTCTCCGTGATTGAACTAGAAATGAGAAGGCTGTAACTCATCCTTAGCCAAAGAGGCAAATACAAAATCCCAGCCAAACGTCCATAACCAGGCTTCTATTTTGAGTTTTTTTTATATCAACTGTTCTGTAATCCCAACCAAATGCACTCAAGACATGCAGTGGGGTCAATATCTCAACTTTTCAATGATTCTTTAGTCTCCACACTGGGATTATAGACCTGCCTTGAGCCCCATCTTGGTTGAAGTCCTACTAACTCATCCCGTTTTATTCTCTTGGATATAGATAGAATGCTAAGAGACATCTTGTTCTCTCTAGACCTCCACACCCCCATGCTGCTTCCTGGCTATTTCTTCCTTCAGGAGAAATTCTTTGTCATAGCTCCTAATCAGTGATCTTTACTAGCTACCAAATCAATTAACCAAGTGTCTAAGGAAGCCAGGCATGGTAATGCACATTTGATATACTGGTTAGTCCTTATTGTCAACTTGGCTGAAACAAGAGTCCCTTGGGGAAGAGAGAACACTGACAGAGGAATTGTCTCCATCGTACTGACTTAGGGCTTGTCTGTGGACCATTTTCTTGACTGCTAATTGACATAGGTCCTAGCCTACTATGGGCTATGCCACCCCTGGACAGAACGGTTTGGGGCTATAAGAAAGCTAGCTGAGTATGAGCCTGGGGGCTCAAGCTAGGAAGGAGCTTTCTCCATGGTTTCTAGTTCAGGTTTCTATGTTGAGTTCCTGTTTTGGCTTCTGTCAGTGATGAACTGAAACCTGTAAACTGAAATAAACACTTCCTTCCCCAAGTAGCTTTGTTTCAGAGTGTTTCATCACAGCAAAAAAAGAAAAATAAAAGGTCTGTCCCAACAGATCTTAGCAGGATGAGTTGGAGAATCATGAGTTTGAGGTCAGGGGGCCTACACATTAATTACAGGCCACTGTGGTGTACTGTGAAAAATCCTGTCTTGAAAACAATTATTTTCTGAGGCTCATCAACACCTTGATATACTCACTGCATTAGGTTGAAATCCTTGAGACAACTACATTGCTTTAAGTTAAGCTCAAACAAGTATGACTCCCCACCCCTATAGATTTGTTGAATTTTTAAACCAAACCCCTGTACCTCAAAAAGTGACCTCATTTTGAAACATGGTTGCTACAGATATAATTAGTCATAGTCTAACAGGGTGGATCCTTAATTTAATAAAGCTAATGTCACTTCCATAAGAAGGTAATGTGGACACAAGCAGAGTGACATGAAGGCACGGAGTAAGAATGCCATGAGCTTCGTCCATAGGGAGCCAGGTAAAGGATGGGTGGGATCTTCCCTTCTTCCTTGCAAACATCTTAATTTTTGAACTTCTAGCTTCCAGAGATATAAGACAATTCATTCCTCTCTACTTTTTACACCATCCAGCTTGGAGTGTTTTGTTACAGCTGCCTAGGAAGCCTATACTTGTGCCACATTGCCCTGCTAGCTGCTCCCCTTACCTGAATCTCATTTAGAAAATGTATATAAAAGAGAGTGGAGACTGTAGCCCTCCTATACGCCGAAACATTGACCCAGAATTCAGCCTCCTAGATGCTGCAGCTGCATCATCCCTCCCAGATCCCCCCCCCCTCCTCACCTCTGCTCATTTTCCTTCCCATTCGATCTGATACCAGAGATTTCTATCTTCTTGGCTAACATCTTCCTGGGAACATAAAGAAAAGCAACAGTTTCTATGGACAAGATTTGTTCTCCTGCTATCTTCAGGTTTATAGGCTTCACAGACAAGGAGAGAAGACGAATACCAGTGAGATAACATACCATCGATCATAATCCAGGATAATAGATGTGCCCGCTCTACAGTACATCTGCTTTTCAGCTGTTTCTACCAGTAGTGCTGATCCATACCTCTTTCTCACCTGTGAAAATAGATACAGAGATAAACTGTTGCTCCCAGACTGAAATAATTTGCCTACAGGGAAAATGGGCCTAACGCCAGGGCTTCAGAGAACAGTTAAGATAGGACACTAACTCACGAAGCTCAGACATCACAATCCTCTGTGGCTAGTACAGAAGCCATCTCAAGGTAGACTGCAGAAAAACAAAAGGATCTTATTATAAAATGACAAACAAGAGATGTCTGGAAAGAAGAGCCAGAGGCAGGGTGCTTTAAAAGCAGAAAGGGAGACGCTCTCTATCTTTGCTCCCGACTCATCTCTGCTCCTGTCATTGTAACTTGTTTGTCGCTTTTCTATCTGAAGACTAGATTTGGTAGAACTGGATCGCAAATTCACACATTAGCGGTCCAATTCTCAGTCTTGTCTCACTGACAGCTGCTGTTCCTAAGAAGAGACTTCAATCCAATTCTAGTCAAGAGTCCTGCTCTTCATCAGTAGGTATAAAAGGGTGAGGGGAGGCCAGGAGTGGGCAGCTGTGCAAAGTGGAGATATGGCTAGAAGCAGTAATGCTAGGAAAGTGGGCCAGCCAAACAAACAGCCAGAGAGTGCCCTCTACTATGCTTCTAGCATGGTATACTCACAAGCTTCTCAAAAGAGCTACATGACCATAACGGGGATGCTGAGAGAGGCATGGAAAAAGACTAGATATCAGCTCATTCCATGCTTTATGTTAAACACAGACACAAGCCCAAAACAGAGAGACCTGTTGTACTGTAATTACCTTTCTTGCTGTTTGGGCCCTCTGGATAAGTTGTCAGGGGATCCCTCAACTCTTAAACAATTGTAGTCTGAAGTTTCTGGCCTGGACTAGCCCCAAGATCTGGACCAGAAGTCCCAAAGTCCCAAAGAAACACATAGAAGCTTACATTAATTTCATGCTAATTGGCCTTGGCTCAGGCATATAACTTGCTAACTCGTATATACTCATATAAGAGGCTTAGTACCTTTTCTCAGAGCAACATTTCATCTTTTTGTCCTCTGTGTCTGCTGGAATCTCTGTCTCACTTCCCAGAATTTTCTTAGTCTGGTAGCCCTGCACACTTCCTGTTCCTGTCTGCCTTCTGGCCAATCAGCATTTTATTAAACCAGTAGGAGGGACAAATATTTACAATGAACTGGAACATAATCCCACAGCAAGCAATTGTACACCTACTAACACCAAGAGCTGCTATATTATTGCTGCAAGAAAATAACTAAAAAGACCTCCTAAGGTAGGAAAGGTTTCTTTTGAAGGACAGTTCCCATGCTGGGTAGACCTGCTGGTCATGGTAGCCGGAGCATGAATCCAGTCTTGAAGCAGAGACAGCTGAAGGCTGATGTGCAGTTAGCTTCCTGTTTTTATGAATTGGAGGACTCATGCCATAAAATGGAACCACCTGCATTTAGCCTGAATCTTGTCACCAGATACATCTAGGAGTGTGTTTCCATGGTGATTCTAGATGCAGTTAAGTTCACAAAGCATCACATCCACAATACACATGGATAATGCATCAAGAATACCCCTATGTGGCTCCTATGCCTGGGGTTGAAGGAATTGGATTAAAGATAGGAATGGCTCTTCTGACTCAAAAGATAATTTGTTTTGGAGGTGGATTAATTTTCAAATGCTTCCTTATTATATCTTTCTGGAAAGTATAATACTTAGCATAGGAATTCAAGTTACTATATAAAATAACATGCATTCAAATCCTGGCCTCACACTACTGTAAAGATTTGGGGATATTGTTTTTTTAAGTCAGATCTCCCATCTGTGATGTGCTCTAACAGTTACTCCCTGTAGTGCTAGAGTTTCAGTGTGCAATGTCCTTCCCAGACTCATTCCTTCTTCAGACAGCAGCAGTGTTATGATGGAAGACTGTGGAAACTTAGGAGGCAGAACCAATTTACAGGAATTGAGTTGCTTAGAGTGGGCCTTTGAAGGTTACACATGACCTCTGTTTCCTACCATGCTTTTGTCTCTAATCCTTCTTTATGTGAACATCCCTACCACATGCTCCCAACAACACACACTGACTGGCTGTACTTTGCCTTTCCCATTAGGATAGTCTGAAACTCTCAGGAACCCTGAGCCCCAATAAATCTTCCCTTCCTTGGGTTGTTTCTGTCAGGTATCATGGTCCCAGCTCTGCAAAAGTCATTGGCATGGAGTAAATATAAACTTAAGGACACCTTGGCACAGTGTCTAGCTCAATACTCATCAGTAGTTACTTGGTAGCTTCTGTGAAACCCAATCATTCATTTCTTCTGTGACTCTATTTTTTAGGTAGAGAGGGCACCCCAGAACACAAATCCTCAAACCTGAGATACACTAATGTTTAGAAAGAAGACACCCCTCATGTAAACAGTTGGTTAAATAAAAATAGCCAACCTACCCCTGAGGTTGGCTCCCTGTAACTGGAGCCGCCATAAATCCCTATTGTCACCTACTGTCTGTGACAATGGCCTCTGCAGTGGAGCTCTGGAGACATATCCATACATATATATCACATATAAATACATGCACACATACATCTCACAAGATCGGGGCAGATATTTAGGAGGCTCTGGAAAGAAAATAGAGAAAAGCAAAAATATTATTAGCATTCTAGTAAATCTGTCACAGATGGTCTTCAAAACTAATACAAAAACAGACTGCTCATTTTCAGCAAGCGCCTGCCTTCTTAAAATAATCTGGAAAAGCCCCAAGAACATCATCCACATGAGTGAGCCGATGCCCACTGATTCGGCTGGAAATGTAAAAGAAAAGGAAAGAGCAGAGAGACGTATTTATTCATTTCATTGTGCCTGACAATCAAGCTGATAATAGCGAATGATGACCTCCTCTGGTGTAGACTATGGGTCTTCATCCCCGATCCTGAAAATATGGCTGGTCCTTGTGGCTCTTCTGCAGGAAGAGGCACAAGGAAGAATTATGTGTCCAAATCCAGGCTGTCACTGTCACCCAAGGACACCTGAACTACCTTCTCAATCCAGCCCCCTGTAACCAGTGGCCCCTTTCCACTAGAGCTCTGTTTATTGTGTAATTAATGAAAGCTAATGGCCCTTGCAAATGCTTTGCCAGAGAGCCCCAAATTTAAACTCACACCGCTGATTAAGATGGGTTCTTTTTTTTTTTTTTCTCTTAATCACCCAGCTCTGTAAAGCATTTCTAAAGCTTATGGGGCCTCCGAGAGTATCCTGGGTTATTAATCTCAGCATCAGCTCACTCTCTCTACACCAATATTCCTTCAGAAAACGCACAGAAGGCCACGTGAAGGGAAGGAGAGCCAAGCAGTTTTCTTTTTGTTTATGAAGCCGACTTCATACCTGCTTTATCCTACAGGCAGAATTTAGCAGAGAACTGTTGGCTGCATCACCGAGGCCCCATGTGCTGTGTTTGTTCAACCTCTAACACACAGTTAAAAATCATGGCTCGTTCTTCCATAAATATTTCAAGCCCCCTTGCTTTTTAGCCAGCCAGATGGCTGTATCTCACACTTCCAGTGTGTTAGACTCCAAAACCCCCAAGGACTCAGATTTTGTGATGGGGTTTATGATACCATAATGGGGGTTAGGGAAGTGGATGGGGACTATAGCAAAGATCTGTCCAAATTAGAGAGAAAAATTTATGAAATAAGTCTCACTTTGGGGAGAAGAGTTTGGACTTATGAATGTTGTTTGAAGATAATGCAATAGTAAAGATTCCAGATAGCCTATGTGATGGTGCGTTATTATCCTAGGGAGATACAATGAATGCCCAGTCTCCAAAGATGGGCATTAATAACAAACCAAGGTATGACTTCTCCAAAGTCCAATTAGTGAGACCAATGAATTTATTCAGCTTTAAAAAACAAAACAAACAAAGCTTACCGGAGGGATTACTTCCAGGAACATGGATGACGACCTTATGAAAGCTGCATCATAGAGTCCTGCTTTCAATTAACCTTCCAACTTCAATATAGGTTGGTATCTCCCATAACCACTTGCAGCTGGAGGATGAGGAATCTTAGGTGAGTGTCCCTAACCCTCCCTTCCACCACATAGTGAGTGTCCATAGTGCTGTTGCTATTATCACAACCAGGCTAGTATTGTATTGATCAGGTCTAGTTTCCATAGACACCAGGAGCAAAACCCAAGATAATATTATGGTCTCAGGAAAAAGCCACCACCCAGCACATAGTCAGCAAAAGTCTTTCTCATGGACCTGGAGAGATAGCTCATTAAATAAATTGCTTGCTTTGCAAGTACAAAGTCCACATGAGGGCCCTGAACCATGTAAAAGCCAGGAGAGCACAGCAGCCTACCTACAATCTCAATGCTTGGAATGAAGGTAGGGTGTCCTGGGGAAAGTTTGCACACTAGATAACCAAATTTGTGAGGTTCAAGGGGAGATCTTGCTCCAATAAAGTAAATAAATAAATGCATAAATAAATTTTTAAAAATGGAAAGTGATTGAAGAAAATGCTTAGTGTCAATATCTAGCCTTCATGCATACATACATACATACATACATACATACATACATACATACATACATGCATGCATGCATACACACACACATGGGCACAGGCACTCACTCACATGCAAACATGCATGTACACATGCAAACATGCATGTACACATGCAAAAAAAATTGCATGTTTCTCAATTCCTGCACCAGTTTGGACATTTTTGTAGACTCATATTCCTTTAGGGATAGACTCAAAGGACATGTTGCTTTCAGATAAGTTGACACTTTAGGATTCCAATGTGTTAGACAAGGTCCATACATCTTGACCAAGGTTGAGGCAGCATTCAGGGAAACCTCTGCTGTTTGGGACCTTCATTTCCCTCAAACCTATCTTAGCTATGTTTCAGGTCATAGGCTTGGAAGAACATAGGGTAGGGAGAATTTTTAGTCTCTTGTCTTCATTATTATTGTTGTTATCATTGTATATGTAATAGATATTCATCAAAGAAAAGTTAGAAGAAAGAATTAAGTAAACAAGCCAAAGATCATACCACACACACACACACACACACACACACACACACACACACACACAATCTTACAATACAGAGAAAATCATTGCTAACATTTTGGTGCATGTTTTCCATACTTTCTGTTTCAGACCCTGTCTATACTATAAAGCAGGACACCTATTTCCATGGCTTCTACTTTGTTCTGGAGACTGAAGGCCATCTGAACATTCTAAGAGCTGCAGGAAGATATGTGAGTTCTGTGAAGGCACCACTTTATGTTGGGGACGTGGACTTCAGTGAACTTTCATTTCTTCACGGGTCTTGAAACTAGTTTCCCATGGATATTATGGGATGATGTGGTGATATGTTTTATATTTAATAAAATCAGCCAGGAATATCAGAGAACAGAATCACCCACAGTCAAACCACAGGGTCAGAGTAGGTGATTCACGCCTTTAATCCCATCACTCAGGAGACAGAGCTCTTTCTGTATTTCTGTGAGTTCAAGGCCTAACAATCAAATAGTAGTAGTTCACACCTTTAATCCTAACTCTAGGATTATGATGCAGAATTAAACCTGGAAGTGAAACAATTGGGTGGGGAAGATATTTAAGGTAGGAGGAGCAGAGATTCCTGCATTCTGTAGGAGAAACCAGCAAGATGGGGAACTCTTGAAGACAGCATTTACCTTCTTCAGCCTGAGAAGTTGACTGGGTAAGAATTGACTGTGGTCTGTTTCTTCTTTCTGATATTCCAGCTTGCCCCCAATATCTGGCTCTGAGTTTTCATTGTATACCAACTAGAATTCATGCAATAGGATGATATTTGTGAAGCATAATTTTGAGTTGGAGACATGGCACAGTGGGGAAGTACACCTTTTACTCTTCTAGAGGACCCATGCTCTGTTCCTAGCATCTAAGTCAGGTGGCTCACAATGGTCTGTACCCTCAGCTCCAGGATAACCTGCACTCCCTTTTGGTTATTTTGAGTACTTGAACACATGAGGCTTACAAAGTTTACATACAAAGACACATGAACATAAGTTAAAAATCTAATTGTTAAAAGAATGCTTAATTTTACTCACAAAGTTTATATACACCATGTATTTCCACCAGGCTAATAATGTTTGCTGGCTTGAAACTTGATTTCTTTCATAAAAAATGTATTGTAGACATCTTCCTCAGGCTTACAAACCCTCTGGACTCATGAGCAACACACAGGGCATCAGGATAATTTGAAAATAAGAGCAATTTTTTCCTTAAGGATGTCCACAAGTGTCCTAAACTTCAGAGGGATTTAACCAATATAACCAGGACCATAGCTGTACTCTGGTTCTGAGGACGCTGCCAGTTCATCCTGTGATGATGGCCTGGGCAGGGGAGCTTAGTGGCCCCATTAGAGGCAACTGGTCTCTGTCAATTCATGAAGACAAGAAGGATGAGGCTGAGTATACAGCTCTGATGCAATTCCAAAGAACAGGTTTTTATCTCACCAGTGATCTAATGCTTAATGAAAAATACCAACCAGTGAAGGCCTGCACAATGCTGCTTCCCTTCCTAATTATCCTGAGAGTTGCCATGTCCTGGACAGTCCCCTACTCTCCCTTGTTATACGAACCCACCGTCTCTTAAAGGATCTCAAGAATTTATTAAGATGTAAAATAGGGGCAATACACTCCCAGATATAGAATGGAATAAACACTGCCTGCTCATCCAGCTGTAGATGTCCTAGGGTGATGGAAACAAACTGTAAGCTGCTCCACACTGCCTGACCTGGTGCTTGTCACCAAGAGAGATTATAAACCCCTCCCCTCTCCCCTCTTAACTCCAAAGTCATTGGTTGAATCCATTTCAAAGTGAACAGAATGAATTCCCATAATATTTACCCCCCCCTCGCTTTTTGTCTAAATAAAATAGTTCTAAACCTAATACAAAACTATATACACTCAGAACAATTATTAAGTATTGTCCGGGATAAAAAAAGTATAATAACATAAATAAAAATGGAACTACAACCAACAAGAACAACACCAAGCAAGAAAAACATCTAAATGCCCAGGCCGAAGGTAATTAGCAAGTTACAGAGCATACTCTGATAGCTGTCCTATCCTGAAGAATCTAAGTCTTGCACCTGAAATGCTCTTAGCAGGAAAGTTTGGAAGACTGTCCCACCCTGTCTTGGCAAGGTGCAGCAGTCACTTTTCCCTTTGTTCTGCTTGTCCGAATTGAACAATGTGCTTCCAGTCAGTAGTCCAGGCAAGGGCAGTGCTTTGCCCAACAAGCCACTTTTGCTAAGAAGAAGACAAACTCCATATGACATGTGTTCAGTATCCATCATCTTCTCAGGTGTAGAACAGTGCTGCCAGGAGCATTCATGTCCCACATCAACAGAATTCTAAGTTATCAAAACATCTAAGTTATCAAAACATTTAAACACCATATTTTCTAGATCTATGAAGTGTTTGAAGATTGCCTATCCATCTGACATATATCTCTGTATATCTAGACAACCTAAATAACATGACTATAAATATGATAATCGAGAGTGACTATTAACCCATAATTCTTATCAACCTACATAGCTTAAAGACTAAGGCTTTTCATTATAAAAATAAACAATATGTAGTCAGATACATAGTATAAGGATGATGACCTTGAATTTGTATCAATATATAAAATATCCTAAACAGAGATAAAACTTACATACAGTATGACAAATATAATTTTATATTTGTATCAAAATACAAAAATATTTTAAACAGAAGTATATCCATATATACAATATACAATACAAATATAATTTTGAATTTGTAACAATATGCAAGTTATCTTAAACATGAATAGAATAATTTTACATTTATAACAATATACAAAAACCCATACTAATGCAAATTATCTAAGGCTGATAGTTGCTAAACTAGTTTATAAGTAGATGCAATGATCCACCTTATTATCCTATCTATCCCAACTCCTTTTCCCAAAAGAGACACCCCAAGGTGATTGATTGGTGGAGCGAATTCCCACAACATCCTTTCTCTCAGGCTATCAGCCAGAGGAGAGCTTGCATCTGTAAGCCTGCTTGTAATCTCACTAACCATTCTTTTCCTAGACTCAAGGAGCTGCCACCATCCTTGTGTTTCATGCCAACTGGCCTGGCAAGAAAGTTGCCCTTAAGAAATCATTACATCTAAATAGCCTTGTCTGAGACAACTCCTTACTGGACAAGCGATCAAAACTGGGAGTTCTTCTTGTTCCAGGCACACCACCAAGCTCTGGAGTTCTCGCAACCAGCAGCCATCTCTGTCCAGAACTGTAATAATGCTTCTGAGTTACCTGAGCATCTTGCACACTGGGAACACTGTCTCACATTGAACATAGGATGCACAGAGCATCACTTGGTGGTGCATGTGCTCAGCTTATCAAGTGCGGTGCGTACCCTGATATTGGTCATGAGCAAAGTTTACTAGATAGCTTGCCTCTAACCTGTGGTTGACATAGGTGTTACTCCTGAGGATGGAGCTCTGAATTTATCCACTATTTCCTTCTTCCTAACTCTGTTACCTACTTCTTAACCATCTTCAGTGCAAACCATATGCCTCATTGAACACTCTGCTGCAGCCCAATAGGCACCGAATGAACCCATTGTCTGCACTCATGCTCCCCATTTTGCTCACACTTGCTCATCTTTCAGCTCTCTGTATCCCACATTGACCTATCTAGGAGAGAACCCAGGAGGCTTAGAGATGGCCTCTCATTCTTTCTTCTCTGTTCATTTGAAACAGAATCTAATTCATTCTAGCCCTTTAAATTGTTTGTTTTGTTTTGTTTTTACAAAATTAAGGAGTGTGACCACAGAGGTGTGGTTTTATCTGTCATATGGACCCTCTGCTCCTTGTTTTTGATAATTTCATCAACATATGCTTTGGGAAGTATGCATGCACCACACTCCAGCTTCAAAACAATGTTCATCTCATCTTACCTTGTCCTCTGCTCCTTTCCGTCCCCTGTCATCCTCTTCATCTGCCTGGGAAGCCCATACCTGTCTTTCGTAACGCAGTCAGGACACATCACGTCTTCAGGCCAAAGCCAGACAATTCCTCTTTTGGCTCCCACTATATTATACCCTGTAATTTAGTCTCTGAATGTTCTTATTTACATGACAGGGGATTGAGATGAATGACTTAATTGACATGGAGCTTATAGCACTTAGCAAATGCCGGGCAGATGATAAACACAGAACGAATGTTTGTTCCATAAATAAGTGAATGCATGAATGAATAAAAGCAAGTCAATGAGTATAGTATAGAGGTTATATCAACAATCACTTTAAAACACATCTAGGATGAGCAGACTCTACTATCAACTGCTCATCCTTCTCCCTCTCCATCCCTCTCTTTATCCCATTACTGTGCTAGTTCAAACTGGAGAACACTGGGTAGAAATAACAATAAATGTGAAATTAAATTTCACCTTCAGACATCCTGAACACTTAAAAAAATGACTCATTGGGCTTTTTTATTATTTGCAACATTATCAGAAAGAAAGAGTAGCATAGAAACAGTCAATATCCACTGAATCTTGGCTCCATGAAGACCAGGACTCTGGGAATTTTCTCTATAATGCTGTCCCTAGGTGAGCAGAAGAAAGCCACTACACACTAGCTACTGTCTGAATGACTGGCTTGTCACATGTCAAAGGCAGAACAACTTGATCACACTAACATGCCATCTAAGCCTGTCCAGACACATAATGTTCTCTAAAAAATGTGTTGACAGCTATTGATTCCTTTTGGTGTGGGATTTCCATTTGCCAAGCAGAGTTGAGTTCATTACACAGTCTTGACATTAGCTTTTTTAGCTATAATCTTATGGGTAAGGCCGTTGGTGCACTCTGGTGTTCTTTATCCTTAAGATCGACAACACCTAAGGATTGCTATCAGAAAGAGCTGTGCTCAGACCCATCTGACACTCTCAAGAGACGAGAGAGGATCCCTCTAGTTAACCACAAGAGGAGGTGTCAGAGTGTGCCAAGTCAGGGAAGGACACCAAGGATGTCAGTCTTAAGATAAACAATAATTCTGTATTATGTTATGACTTTGGTGGTCTTTCTTGAAGGACTTTGTACAAAGTTAGGAGAGGTCATCAGAGAGAGCCAGCAAATGAAATAGTTGAGGTAGGGAGTGGAATTATCCAGATTAAGCCAATCTCTGAGAAGGGAGAAGGGAAGATCAGAAAGAGCCCGATGCTGTCTGGTTTGGTGGTTGACTATGACCTTTTCCACTCAAGAGCTTTCATGTTGAGCAAGGCCTTCATCTCTCTAACCTTGGACTTCTTTGTCCATTAAATGTCTTCCACATAAAGCTGTTGGGAGGATTAAGTTAGATGATTCATGAAAAGCACTTTGTAGTGTGCCTGGCAGTAAATTTTTAATACCACTATTTCCTTTATTTGCAAGAGCAAATTAGTATTGGCATTGAGCAGACTCGATGCATTAGCAGAGGCCATAGCCGAGAAGAAGGAAGACCTCTTCTTTATCTCATGATCCATAATGAAGATTTTCCAGGCACTACTGCCAGGAACTTGGACAAATGGCCACACCCTCCCATGGGAACCTTCAGTGGGCACAATTAGGCATTGACACAAAGAACAGCTCTCAGAGGCTGAATTCATTGCCACATACATGTCATCAAAGTGTAAGCACAGGTTGGCACATTTTAGGGATTGCTGATTATGTTCTCTCTCTCTCTCTCTCTCTCTCTCTCTCTCTCTCTCTCTCTCTCTCTCTGTATATGTGTATGTGTGTGTGTGTGTGTGTGTGTGTGTGTGTGTGTGTGTGTGTGTTTACTGTGCTCCTATATGTGAGTTTTACATTCTATTGACACAATGACCAAGCTGTTACTCATTTACTAAGGGATGCTGACAGGCTTTCAGGGCACACAGACCTTTAGTGAAATTCCTCAGAAAGCATGCAAGAGGGATATACAAATTGAATATTTTTTGAAGAGCCAAGCTCTATGCAGAAGAGCCACTCAACTTTCTTCAATACGTTCTGGGAAATACTGCATACAAGTAAGTCTGGATTGAGAAAGGTGCATGCAACAGGAGAGGTACATAGAGGAAAGTTACAAGATAGAGTAGCTCATGGGGTAGTACAAAACATGGTTTGGGGTCTATGGACAGCTGGTAGGCCCTTTCTTCACAAAAGTTTTGACTCCATTCTTGGTTGGTGGTAACAATCATTTGGGAATGTTTCTGCAGAGTGGGTCCTATCTCCATAGATGCCAGGGGGATGCATTATGAAAACTTCCCATGATGACTCTGCTGTGCAGCTCTACTAGGTGGGATTGGTAGCAATCATACAAGGGCAGCTACCGAGGTAGTAGCCAACCCCTTGGAGAGGAGGGCACAGGGGAGACCAGAACCAAAGCCACTTTTCCAGCCTCTCAAAAGGAGGGACACAGATGTCTCAGGGGAGGGAGAGTCAAAGCCGCATGTCCATAACCTAGGGCCAGAACAGAGTGAACCAAGCCAAACCAGACTGGACTAGATCAGATGAAGCCAAGTCCCCATCTCTTCATTCCCAGAATGAAGCTGACTGACCCTTAAGTCTATCATAGAGTCTTCCTCAGTGAGATTTTCTAGAGGAAATTTGAATGTCTAAGATTCTAGAATTCAATGAGACCGTGACTATGGAGTGTTGTAAAGCCAGACATGGGATTGCTAAAACATAAAGCTGAAGGAGTCACAGCGTTTTCTATGCAGAAATTTTTACCAGCTCTGAGCGGTGGAATTGGGAGACATACCATTTTTTCTTCTTTCTATCACCTCTTCACTCAGCTACTGAAAGGACAGTAAGCATGAACATGACTGAGCAATGCCATGACTACTCTGCTCTAAAACCCATCAGTGACTCCCCTGGGCTGCTTCCAGCTAAAACTAAGCAGAGCATGGATAATAAGACAGATCCTCCCCTGAGAGATACAGGCGGCCCTCCACAACAGTAGCTCAGGGGCTCTCCAACGGCCTTTGCCAGCCTCCTGTAGCCTTCCTGAGTCTCTGCCAAGCTTCCCACCTTCTTTCCTCTAGTCAGACTCACAGCATACTCTGATAACCATGCAGTCCTGCCTGCCGCCTCCTCCATTCCCCTTCACAAAATCCTTACACATTTAAGCCCATTTTGGCCTGTCTTCTTAAGGGATGCAGATGAGCCTGGGCACTTTGGCAAAACATCAGTCCTGAGGCTCCAGCTGCCCAGTAGAATGTTCTTGGAAGCTTGAAGGCCTGTGACTTTTGAAGGCTGAGAGAGTTTCAGGTGAAGGGACAACAGAGAAGATGCAGGAGAAGAAGGCAGGGAGTAAATACTTACGGTCAAATCTCTGCGGCCCAGCATTCAAGGATAAGACAGTCTTTGTCCTTTATTTACTCATTTTACATGGTAGGATACACCTTTCTTAGAGATAGTGAAACGGAGTCTCACAAGAGTAGCATAAGCTACTCAGGTCCACTTGGGTCACCCAGTCAAGACAGGATAATTCTAATCTCAAATCTCTTTTTCTTCTGTAATAGCACGATGGCTGTCCACAAAATAATATACTTTTCATCAAGATAAACAAAGTAGTTAAAAAGAGGTGGTTTGGGCTGGGGCAATAGTTACAGCGAGGTTTTTTGTCCCATCTGACCAGAGGTCCAGACCCACAGACCTGCCGTCCCAGAACACCTAGCCACTGCTCAGGCCCCCAAAATGACTCAGACACTTATATTAACTTCATGCTGTTTGGCCTATGGCTCAGGCACATTGCTAGCTAGCTCTTACATCTTAAATCAACCCATTTCCATTAACCTGTCTGCCACGTGGCCCGTGGTTCACCTGTGCTCCTTGAGTGTTTCTTTTCTGGGTGGATGTCTGACTCAATCTGTCTGTGCCTCTGCCCTCCTACTACCTATTCTGACTCCCCACCTACTTTTTCTACAGTGCCTGTCATGGGCCAAAACAGCTCCTTTATTAAAGATTGATATTCACAGCATACAGAACAATATTCCCACATCAGACAATGGCTCATGATTTTGAGTACTTGCTCTTCTCGCAGAAGACCTGAGTCTAGTTTCCAGCACCCACATAGCAGCTCACAGTCATCTTGAACTCCAGTTCCAGGGGATCTGGTGCCTTTTTTGGCTGCCATGGACACCAAGCATGCATGCAGTATCCATATATGCACACTATAAAAACTCATACACATCAACTAAAAATAAATCTTAAAAAACCCAAGAGTTTGAAAGGCCGTTCTTGTTTCTTTCCTTATCTATCTATCTATCTATCTATCTATCTATCTATCTATCTATCTATCATCTATCTACCTATCTATCTATCTATCTATCTATCTATCTATCATCTATCTATCTATCATCTATCTATCTATCTATCTATCTATCTATCTATTTTGATTCCTCTGTCCTGGAACTCACTCTGTAGACAGCCTGGCCCTAAACTCAGAAAGATCCACCTGCCACTTCCTCCTGAGTGCTGGGATTAGAGGCCTGTGCCATCACTGCCTGGCCACTTTTCTGGTTCTAAAGCAAGGATAATAGAACTTCTTCAGGTAAGATTTCAAAGTGCTGGTGTCCTGACAGCAGTATGTGGAGTTTTCTCTGGGTATACCTGGCAGATGGAGGCTGGGGTGTTCCAACTGTGAATGTGGAGAAGGGTAAGTATGTGTCTGACTGGAATGTGGGAACTGGTTGGAGAATCACTGACAGCATGATTGTGATGGAGCCAGGCTAAGAAGTTGAGCTGTTTAAGGCTCCACCTGCCGAGGACCATCTCTCCAGAAGGGATGGTGGCCTGTGGGTTGCACAGTGTGCTGAGAGTGTCCTGATGGCCTCAGAAGCCAATACGTCACCATTGATACTGGAGTCCCCCTGTAGGGAACTAGGCAAGAACTGACAAGAGCAGCTGGAGTTTTTTCTGGCTCTTCATTGAAGGACCAGTGAAGCTAACACAGACTTTGTCCAGACTTTCTTACACACAAGCTAGCTCCAAGAACCTCACAGGAAGCAGATTACTTAAAGGTAGTTATCCTTAACGTAAGGG
This sequence comes from Phyllotis vaccarum, assembly GCA_033318265.1. Classification (NCBI taxonomy): domain Eukaryota; kingdom Metazoa; phylum Chordata; class Mammalia; order Rodentia; family Cricetidae; genus Phyllotis; species Phyllotis vaccarum. Next base: position 89,176,357 of record JARWLC010000012.1, read on the forward strand.
AATCTCTGAAAAGTACTGGGCCCTTCTTGGAGAAAAATTAGATACAACTCCCATTTCTGTTCTGTCTGATGGGAAAGGAAGTATGGAAGATTTTAGTGTCAAGATTTTCTACCATATCTAAAGTTTGACATCATGAAGCCTTCGAGTAAAAAATATAGAAATACTCAGAGGTATTTACTCTTCTATGGATGTTGCCACCTTCCCTGGCTCCAGCAGCACTGCCATAGCGTCAGCCAGTTCATACACACAGGCTGAAAACAAAGAGCACCAGGCAAGTGACTGTCACAGGCAAGTGACTGTCAGCAAATATGGCCGAGGCTGGCCCACTGCTTCCTCTCAGTTCAGTGCAGGAAGTTATGTACGGCATATGACTCTATGTGTGTGTGCATGTGTAAGCACGCACGTTATACTCATGTTCACATGTTTGTGGATGCATATATGTGTGCATGGGGAGGCCCAAGGTTGGCCCTGAGGTTCTTCCTCAATCTTTCTCCACCTTATTCACTGAGTTGGAGACTCAAACGAAGCCTAGCTACCTAGCTTGCTATGGGAATCCTGTCTCCACCTTTTGGGGCCTATTACAGATGAGACGGTATACTCAGTAGATTTATGTGGGTTCTGTGGGTCCACTCTGGTCCCCACTCTTGTGTGTTGAGCGCTTAAAGCATTGGACCGTCATAATGTCACACCCTGCTCATCTCTGCTCACTAGGACTTGGGGATACAGTGCCACCTGTCTGCCTCATTGGACAAGGTAATGGAGTGTCCTCCTCTAGAAGACAGAAATGAACAGCCATGTTCTGTTCTGCTAGGAAAATCAAACTGGCACTGTAATATTTGGCAGACTGTCTGACATCCAGGAGGAGAATCTGTGGACAGCATCTTAAAGGCTGTACCAACTGAGAAAAGCGGTTAGTCCTTGGAATTTTTACTTCTTTTGCTCCAGACCTTTTTCCTAGCACCTGGTGAATTCCTTTGCCTGTCACAGTGCTAAAGGTCTCCTCTTTTGGACCTCACCAAAAGAGGTGTTCCTACGTCACCTACTGTTCCTACGTCAGTCTCTGTCCCCAAGTCACCCCTTGCCCTCTTTTTGTAAGAAAAAAAAAATTGTATACTCAATGAATTTAATTTTAGGTGTTAAAACTGTGGCTTCACATCTAAGCACATTTTAAATGATGGTACTTGGGAAGCTACATAAAAGTCTGCTTGTGGAATCACTGGCCCGATGATGCCTAAAACACAGGGTGAGTGAGCAGGTTCAGACAGAGGCCTTTTCATGACCTTCTTTAATTGTCTTGGCCCATCCTGCCATTGTTCCCAAACCTGCTTGGCAGCTCTATCATCTGGAGAACTCTTGAGTAAAAAATACTAATTCCTTGGCTCTCTGACAAGGGAATGAGGAAGACTATGGTCCAGTGACAGCTTCTCTCGAGTTAAAAGTTAAGCAGACCTGGGAAACTCTTTTTCCCTACGGAGAGCTGGGGCCAGGGTGTCAGCCAGCAGACACCAGTGACGTTGAAGGAAGCCTTTAAGTACCAGTTGGGGGTCCTGGACAGACCCCACCCCCACCACAACCCCTTGATATCCAATGTAAGCATTCTGGTGAAGAGGAACTGAGCCCCCTGAATGCCTCTCAGCACAGACTCACCTCCACATCTGTCCTAATTAGCATTAACCATCAACTTGACCCATCCCAGAACCACCTGAGAAAGTTTCAACTGTCTAGCAAGTTGATCCACCTGAGGGACTGACTTTTTTTTTTTTTTTTTTTTTATTGGTTTAGGAAGGTCCGGCCCACTGTGAAGTGCCTATTTCCTGAGCAGGGGCTAATGGGCTGTATAAGAAAACTACTTAAGCATCGTTTTGTGAGGGAGCTAGCTAACAGCATTCCTCTGGTTCCTGCATCAGGGTTCCTGTCCCCAGATCTCATCAGACTTCCTCCAGGAATGACCTGTGCCCTGGAAGTAGAAACAGCATTTCTCTCCAAGTTGCTTTTGGTCAGAAAGTGTTACCACAGCAACAGAATAAAACGGAACAACCACCTAAGTGCGGTGGGTCTTAATAAATACAATTTACTAATGTTACAGTCGGTGTTTATTGAGTAGTTCTTATTGCATTTGAGGACACCAAACCAAGGACAGTTAAGTCATATGCCTGAAGATGTATCAAGGTGGATCACAGCATGGCTCAGATCCAAATGCCTAATTTTAACCTACGGGCTTTCATTGTTACCTTGCATACTGGCTGAAGTAGCCATGAGTTGCCACATCTCCTTTGTACTACAGAAAGTTGTTTAACTGGCTTAGGGAAATTCTTACACATTCTGATCGCCAACAGCTATGATGAATCAGCAGGTTGGAGCAACAGAGTCACAATTCCTTATTGCTGGAGAAAGGTTTACAGACAGTCCAGAGAGCCCCAGCTCTGTTTCCTTGGGGTCAGGATACATGACAACAGGTGTCTTCCTTTGGACTGATGGCCAGGGAATAGGCTCTTTGTCCCATTATAGGACATCTGGAGGTCTCATCTTCCAATCCAGCAACCCAACAGCACTAAATGAGCTGTTCATGGGAGCAGGAGCTTGGTACTTCCCTTCGCACAGTGAACTCAGAGAATGACCTCAGAGAGGACACACCTTTCAACCCGACTTCCTGGAATGCACTTTTTTGTCCCAAGTGCCCTTTTGAATGTCAAGAGACAAAATGACAACAAACTTAATTATAGATCTAATTGTCTTTTATTTATGATTCCTGACTTATTGAATTCTCTTTGCTACAAAGTAGACCGTGTGGTCCCATTGGATGATAGAAAGGCAGTTGGTTTTGTAGGGAAAAAACTTGGAAATAGAACAACGTGGGGAAGCTGACTGGTTAACAAGAGACTATTTCCTGTGAGGTTAAAACAGAGACCTGTTTATTAGCCCTCTAGTACTTGCTTATTTTTGGTATTTGAATATCATCACACTCCCTCTTGATTATTCAGAAGGTCAGTAAACAACTTGGTCTCATCCCAATGGTGGAATTTCAGCTCTGGTATAGATCTTATTTGCTTCGGTCTGTTGGGGTCCAATACAGAAGCTCAGGCCAAAGAGTGCACCCCTGCAAGTCAGCCTTCTGTTTCCATGACAAGTATCTGAGAAAATGAGTCTGAAAGAGAAAAGGTTGGTTTGGGCTCGCGTTTTTTGGCATGTTCAGGCCTTGGGGCAGTGTGGCGAGTTCATCACCTCTGGACCTGTGACAGGATGGAGGGAGGGGGTATCTGGGACAGAGGGAAGGGTGAGACAAGAGTGACTTGCCTCATTTTGAGCCAGGGAGCAGAGGAGTGAGGACGGCCCAGGTCTCACAGGAACCTGAGAACTTCCCACTTGGCCATAGTCCCTAAAGAGACACCATCTCTCAATTGCTACCACCCTGGGGACTAAGTCTTTAGTTTTAAGGGACACCTGTGACCTAATCTGCAGCATGTCCCATAAATTTATTTTATGTAAATCACTATGAAATCTATTTAAAATTTTCCTATGCCATTCAGTTTGATTAACTGGAATATGAAGTCCAATATTACAGTAATTCTCGTGGCCATCAGGCCCAAGGACCCAGCTTTAGGACACCCCTGTGGGTCTGGTGTGAAGACCACCTTCTAAGCTTTACAAGGGGATTTTCTCTCCCCCTTGAGGGGAAAAAAGGCCCGTTCCCCTCACTGAGAAATAATAATTGCTCATTTTGAAAGGTCATTTAGCTTTCATTTCCCAAACTGAACCAGATAATCCCTGTGGACCGGTGTCTCATGAGAGCAGACACTCTCCAGTGGAGGCAAACACCACCTGCCTCAGCAGTCATGGCTGACAGACCAGCAGAACCCCGGATTAGCCAGAAGGATGAGTACAGGAGTAATCCACTTCGGGCTGGTTTTGGTGATTGATCTTCCCATCGTTCCTTCCGCTGCCCCTTGTAACTCCTTCTTCGGTCTCACACTCGGAGCAGAGAGATGCTTTCCCACATCTCCAAACCTCTCCTAAGCTACTAAGATTCATTCTTCTTACTGTCCTTATCAAAAACAAAGGACAGCTGTTCTAGCTTGTGCAAAGCCCTGAGGATCAGTGGAGGGACTGTAGTAGGGTGTAAACATGCAGTTGCCCGACTTTGGCTGTGAGTAAACCCCCTAGGTAATTTATCTTCCTCCATGATCTTGACAAGCTACAAGGAAGGGCGTTTGAGTTGAAGATCTCAGATGTCGTTTCTGTATGAGTAACAATAATGGGCTTGGTATCACTATTTATCCTGAGTGTTTTCAATCATAAAGTCAGATAAAGTTATATGTCTGATGAACATGTCCTCATGTTCCCCTACTCGCAGCCCCCATCCCTGATAGCAGCACCTGAACTTAACCAAGCAGAGAGATAAATTAGCTCGTAACCTGGCTAGTTTCTGTAACCTCTGCAAACTAGGACCCTGGGAACTGTTGCCATTTACTGTCTGTGCAAATGTTCTCAGGGACAAAGCTGGATTCTTTTTAGATTGGTAAACTGAGTAGCTCACAGTCATTTGAAGACCCCTTCCCTTCCACAGGGAACTTATGCTAGAGTCACTTCCTGTTTGTGTGTGATCCTGCCATCTGTGTGTTCACTGCTATGCTGCAAGTCCAGGAGCCAGAAGGGAAGAAGAAAGGCCCAACCTGCTGGTGATGAAACAAACCATTGAAGGGAAGCCTACAGTCTGGTGGGCAGAATGTCTCTCTCCTTTCTCTCCTGCCCTGCTGCATTGCTGCCTCATTATGAACGTCGGTTTTTCCAGTTTTCCCCATCGGGACAGCTATGCTCTCAATGTTGTCTTCGGCAAACTACCAAAATAGAATTTATGACTCATTGACCCAGATTATGTTCCCGCTGACAATATCTGCAGCAATTCTGCTCAAGGATGGTATGCTGACTTTACAAAAAACCCATACATCACTCCCTGGAATTCACTCGAATAACAGCATAACAAGGCCTACAGAAGAGCAAATTAAATGTTATCTCCTCCAGAGTCCTTGATGGAGAACACCCTGGTCTTGACAACTCACTATGCATTTTCAAAGAGTTTCAAGAAAGCAGGAGCATTTGAGGTGTTCTGGAAATTGCTGTTAAGCCCTGGAGTATGTATGAGAAACCCGTTGCTAAAATTTCTTCCCAGGCAGAGACTAGGCAATGTCTACCCTTTCTCCTGAGGTAAAAACTACAAACCCGGGCACAGTTCTCCTTAAGTTTACTCAGAGCTTCCTTACAGAGTATATATAGGTGAGAGGAGCATTTATGGGGGGGGGGGGTGCTCCTTCCTTTTAACTGACAATACTTGGAAAACCTATGCCCAGCAAGGGTGAGGGCTTCCCCTTAGCCACAGAAATGGAGCCTCTTTCTAGATTTCCCTTGTCTATGAACTCTAGTCCCTCCCTTAGGCCACCTGCAGCCAAGGCAGAGTTGTTTAGCAGGTGGTAGGAAGCAGCAGGATCCTCAGGGGAGGGTCTCATGACCCACCCAATCCCTCCATGGAGGGGTTTAAATAATTAACAAGATAAGATGATTCTTTTGAAAGGGGAAACAGCTAAACTCTCCAAGATGGCTATTACTTAGCTTGGAAGACAATCACTCACACCAGACTACAACTTTGTTTTCTGGGGCTACAACTCTGAGTTCAGATCCTAGACATCTTACATCATCTCTGAGTGCCATGAGGCATCACAGATGTTTTCTCAACAGGTAGAAATACCTAATGCACTGCAGAGAGCCTGTCTTTAATTTCATTTGCCTGCAGCTTTCTTTTTTAATTTCCATGTGTCTTTGAGTGTAATATGCTTGTGTACATGCATGCTTGAAGGTGTGGAAACCCCCCCCCCGTGTGTGTGTCTGTGTGTGTGTGTGTGTGTGTGCACATGCACATGTTTGGTAGGATTCAGGTGTCAGCTGATAAGGTCCGAAGATGCTTATCCAGGGTCCTGGGCTCCTGAAGGGGGAGTGACCAACCCCATTCATAAGAGGCTGCTGGGACCCCAGTAAAGCCCAGTTTCCTGGTTCCTGACTGCTGGAGAGACCGGTTTGGCATCCATCGTTCACCACTCAGATAATCCAGTTTATCAGGAGCCAATATAAGCTGTTACCTGTATGTGAGTGTTGGTTTATATTTTAATAAATATTAATCTTGGATTGGTGCATTTTAAGAGAAACTCTGCCTACACACATGTGTGCATGCACATGCATGTGTGCACAAGTGTATGCATGCAGGATATGGAGGTCCAAGGCTGATATCAGGAATCTTTCTCAATTGCTCTTATATCTTATTTATTGAGGCAGGGTCTCTCACTTGAGCATAGAGTTTGCTGAGCTGGCTACTCTCCTATTTCTTTCCACCTACAACTGTTAGAATTACAGGCTGACTGCTGTGCTCACTCAGCATTTACATAGATTCTGGGGATCCAAACTCAGTTCTTCATGCTTGCACGCAACCCTTAATTCACCGAGCCAGCATGCCTATTTATCTTCTTAAGAGCTAAGAACCCAAGCATGCTTGACTTCCCTTATTAAAGAAACATTTCCTTTGGTGGTTTTTGCTCCCTTTATGAATTTGATTCAGAATAATATAAAATGCCATTAAAAAAATTTAGTCTATCAGGTTGCAATTGACCTATCAGAGAGATAGATGGAATACTTGCAAAGTAAAATATAGATGTCTCTCATATTATGATGAAGATATGTCCCGCTAAAGTCATTGTAAGTTGAAAATACCATAGGTTAATGAGTCATGCAATGTCCTTCATGTGAATTAAATGTCATTCATACCTTAGCAGCAATATGAGTGTGCAGATTTCACACTATCATCAAGTCAAGATCTTCTGAGACAGCCCATTGAAGGTTGAGGAGCATGTGTACAAGCCTAGAAGACAATCAACACACCTCACTCACTGCCCCATGGAATTCAACCACTAGAACGTAAAGAAATGCACAGAATAATGAGCTGAGGATCCTGATATAGTGATATAAAGTGAATATAGAGGGCATTACACACTTACAAAGGTGAACACGATCAATTTAATATCATGTTCATGGTTCCACAATGAAAAAATTTACAACTCAAAAGGAAAAAAAAAATCTCAGCAAACCTGGGAGCTGTTAGTAGTTTTTCATCCCAGATGAGGGCTGCGGGACACAGTTTCCATCATATCAGTCTGTATTCCTTTGATTTTTATAATTTTAAAAATTAAAAGCAGAACAATGCAACAGTGTCTGCCATATTCTAAACGCAAATATTTATGTGTCCACCCAGAATTTACATGGATTCAGGGGATCCAAACTCCACTCTTCATGTGTGCATGCAATCCTGAATTCACCAAGCAAGTGCCCCTGTTTATCATTTTAAGGGCTAAGAAATCAAGCGCATTTGACTTCCCTTGAGAAGGAAAAATTTTCTTTAGTGTTTTTTACTTACTTATTTACTTACTTACTTTTTAAAAATTTATTTATTTATTTATTTATTCATTCATTCATTCATTCATTCATTCATTCATTCATTTATTTATTTATTTATTTATTTATTTATTTATTTATTTATTTATTTATTTATTTATTCCCTTTGTGAAGTTGTAAAAATACTCCAGGCTGGGTTTTTGCTTCTCCTGTGTTTATCTAGAGATCTTGTGTCAGAAACATCCTCTGGTTCTCATGGAGACATCACAGCCGATCCACGCAGCAGTAGTGAAGTCAGAGGGAGTCCTACAGCTTCGAATGAAGGCAGAGGAGGCATTTACATTTAGGAAAAAAAAATCCTGTAAGAAACCCCTTTTTGATCAGGGTGTTTATATCACTTGATAGGACTAGCAGGCATGAGGCCCTGGGTTTGTTCCCCAGTATGTAGTAGATTATATGGCACTGGTGGTTTATATAGCACATAGCCTATACTGTAATCCTGGTACTAAGGAAGTGGAGACAGGGATTCGAAGTACAAAGCATTCTAATACAGAGCGTGTCCAAATTCTCTCTGTCTCTCTCATGCTCCCTCTCCACCTTTCTCTCCCCTTCCTCTGACTTCCATGCACCCCTGGCGGAGATAGTCACCACATGTCCCTTTACTCCCCCTATAGATATGAGTCAGTTCCCTCTTGCCTACCCTTATCCTTCTCCGTTCCAATATCCTGTTCATTTCAAGTTCTTACTCATTCAACAGCTTGTCATGGTCTGCTAGGCCCTGCTTGGGCACCTCAATTCCAATTACATCTGGTCCTAGATGCAAGATAAAGAAGCTGTAGGGTCGAGCTGGTCCTTGGAGCTTGGGATTACCACGGTGGATCCTTAAAGGACAGCAAATCTCACTCAAGCAATCATCTGCATGTCTTTGCTTTATGAAGATGTGCTCAAGTGGATGGGACAAATGGCTCCCTGAAGGACAACTCTTTGGCATGCTAAATTCTTTGAATTGATTCTCTGAATCGGCTTCTTTTATACCTTCCCTCTGCTCTCATTCCTCCCACAAGGAAACCTTAGTCACTAAAACTGCTCTCCCTTCCTGCAGGCCACAGAAGCTAGAATTCCTGTGCCTTAGAAACTAGACCCCTTCTCTCCCAAAGCCAGCCCCTTCACCTTCTGGGCAGGAGCTGATCATAAAGAAACTGTCTTACCTTTCTTGTAGATGATGAAACCTTGATTCTAAGAAAGGACTCTTCCTTTCTTACCTAGAGCATGTCAGAATGTTACAGAGAAACCCAAGAAGGATCTAAACAGGTAGGCTCTGTTGGGTGCCCCCTTCCTGGTCTTGTTAGCATTAATCCATATTGCTTCCAAACAACGGCATTTTGACATGGCTGTCTATTCATAAAATCTAAGCAAATTGAAGTGGGTTTTTCTGTTTGTTTGTTTCTTTCTTCGCTTGTTTGAATGTCTGTTCCTTGGTAGGTAGATCATATGCTAGCGGATGGACACATACCCATGATATGTAAATGAAGAGCACACAGTGTTGGTAAGAGAGAGAAGATGGAGGGTGTCAGGGTGAGGGGTGGATATTGGTAGAGTTGGGAGCAGAAATGCAGCGTGAACAAGATCAATAGACAATGTATGCATTATGAAATTGTCAAAGTTACATGCAGTCTTAAAGCTGGTCGTTTCTCCTGGGTCTTCACTTGTTTTGAGACGGTGTCTCATGTATCTCAGGCTGGTTTCAGACTTGCTAAGTAGTTGTAAATGACCTCGAATGCCTGTTCCTCTTGCCTCTCTTCCCAGTCCTGGGACTACAGCTGTGTACCACCATACCTGATAATATAGTACTGGAGATCAAATCCAGGCCTTCTGCATGCTGAATATTTTATTTCATTCTGTTCTGTGACAAATCATATGACCTAAAGCAGCTCAGGGGAGGAAAGGGTTAATTTTAACTTGCAGGTTACAGTCAATGTCAGTGAAATAAAAGTAGAAACTCAAAAGCATGTCAGCTTGCCATCCCACAAAGCCTTGCCTCTGAAACTCACTCATAAATGAGGAAGCACAGCAGCAACCCTGGACAAATACTGCTTGCTGGCTGGCCTCAAGATCCATGCTTAGCTAATTCTCTTATATAGCCCAGGACCAATTGACTAGGGAATAGTTCTACCCATAGTGGGCCTTCTTACAGCCATTAACAGTAAAAGGAGCCCCCCCCCCAAACGTGTGTACAGGTTAATCCCCTCTAGACAATCTCTCTCTAAGATGACTGAAGACCATCAAATTGACAGTCAAAGCTAAAACACTAGGCAAGCATTCCATCAACTGAGCTCCATCCCAGCCCAAGTCTTCACTTTTGAAATATCCTGTGTCACATAGAAAATTAACATATTACACTTTCTCATTAATGTATTTTTGATTATAGGGGTGTCAGTCACGGCCCTGATGACAAGTGAGGAAAGACATTCCATCTTCTGCCTCTACACATGAATTTTTTTTATCATTTGTGAAAGTGTTCTATTTTCAGAGCACAAATGGATCATTGCATACCATTCTGTATGAACACTCTAGTGCAGATTCAGAACACTGATTCAGATTCTGGACAACACAAGACCATTAAAGTATCTCTATGCCATTGGAGAAACCACCTATCTCTAGACATAGCTTCTTTTCAGGGTGATTGCTGACTAACTTTCCTGGACTCAGCACACATTTATTGAGCACCAACTCTGTGCAAGGTATGGTTAGGACTTTGAGAAGCTGCCTCTGTTGTCTGAAAGGAGGTTTATTTGCTCAGCTCCAGTGTGGAATGGCAAAACCTCTTAACCCAGTGCTCTAGAATTCTGGTTGGGGTTAAGAGATTGAATCCCAAGTGCAATTACAGGGGAAACAGAAATTGTATCAAGGATCAGGTTAAGTCTAAGAGTGGCTGTCCTTGATGGCCCAACCCAGGGCCAACAGATCCATTTGTAGTCAGGACCCAAACCCAGGTCAATCAGAAGAATTTTGAGCAAGAATACTTCTTTCCTCCACAACAAACCAGAGCTCCACACATTGACTCCAGACTTTAAATATAGACAATAATCTCCCATCAGCCCCTTTCTGTATACCTACTGACCTAAACAAACACAAGATCCAGAGAAAGCAGCTGCTGTTATGCAAAGGTACCTCTTAGAAGTCATCTCTGCCCTGCTGGGCTCTGTGGCCAGCCTTGGACCTAGAATCTCTCCCAGGCCAGCTTCCTTGACAATTCAAACTATCCCAGTGTCACAACCTAAAAAAGCTTTTTGGAGTCCAGTGTAGCAATGAGGTTTCCTGGCCCTGGACGGTCAGAGGTCCAGACCCACAGATCTGCCGCCCCAGACCCCTTAGCCGCCTGCAGCTGCTCAGACCCTCAGAAATGATTCAGATGCTTATATTAAGTTCATGCTGTTTGGCCTATGGCTTAGGCACATTGCTAGCTTGCTCTTTCATCTTAACTCAGCCCATTTCCATTAATCTTTCCTGCCATGTGGCCCGTGGTTTACCTGTGTTCCTCACATGCTTCTTCTTGGGTGGCTGGCTCTGTCTGTCCCTGACTCCGCCCTGCTCCTCCTACCTATGTTGTGATTTCCCCTTCTACTTTTTCTATGGTGCCTGTCATGGGCCAAAACAGCTCCTTTATTTAAAGATTGATATTCACAGCATACAGAAAGACATTCCCACATCAGTCCAGTCCCAGAAAGGCTTTCTCCCAGAGTTCAGGGAAGGTTCTACTAACCAGGGAATGGAAATCTACTTATGTGTGGGTATCAGAGAGAATCTACCCCCACCATGATTCCTTCATTTATATCTCTTTATTATTCTTCTAAGTTCCTTCTGCTCTCTCTGTTCTTCTCTTCTTTATTTTCCCTCTTATTCTGTAAGGTTTTCAGTTTTTATACACACATACAAAACAAAGACAATTCTATGGGAATCACAAAGTTATAGAGCTTTGACATTCCTTTATCCCTAACGGTTCCAAATTTGACTATTTGGAAGATTCCCTTCCTGACTATGTGTCCTGCCAAGTGGGAGATAATTGTAGAGAGCTGGCTTCTACCGCCTGTCTCAGAGAACAGAGTGGAGATTAGGCTGTGGGAACCAAGCTTATGTGACTGTTCCACCGAGTGGGGTTGGGGGAGGGACCTACCCAGCACATGGGAGAAAGTGTGCCCAGTAAATAATCAAAGCATTGCTATGCCATGGGAATAGATCACCAAACTGTAGTTGATGGGAGAAAGCTTATGGCTTCACACAGGAGATCTACAGTAGGAATCAACCAAATCACCCAAAGGCAGTAATGCCAAGATGTTTTATGTTCCCTCATTTAAATCCTGCAGCAGAGGCCTTGGCTCTGGTGGGGTGGCACTTTTCTGACAGTTGAATTTCTCACTGTTTGATCCTTCATCAACAACCAAACTTCTTGCCTGCATCATTTACTGTACATCTGGAGGACTTGATTGGAAGGAGATTTAGACTGGCCCCCTGACTAGTACTGCCCTATTATGTTTCTCTGTATACTACTGCTACCCCAAAAATCTCATCCATCTAGGCACCCTTGTCAGCAGCCTGATTGACAAGACACCCCAAGGAATTTACATCTGAGCCCCTTGAAGCCATAGAAAAATCTCAGTCCTTCCATGACTTAGCATCAGGCCACCGGAGCATGGAACATTTGGTGTGTCCCATATATAGACTCTGGAAGGGCTGAGCTTCTTAGTTTCTGAATGGAGTCGTGTCTTCTTATACTACTGTCTTGGTAGAGTTCCCAGACCTGACAGGACCTGATGGGAGCTTATTATAGACTCCAGAGAGACAGGTTTCATGGGTCTGATACATGAGGCCTAACTTGTCTTCTTAGTAATTCTGAGGCAACAGGTTCAACAGCAAGTATTCAGAAACAATCAGCGTGCACTGTGGCTGTGGATAAATTAATATCTCGCCTGAATTTTCAGTGTTGATTGTTCTTTTGGCTAGTCTGAGTTGACCTGATAGCCACATGAATCCAGTGATTATGGCCATGGCACGGTGTTTCCAAATGATTAGTTCTATGTGCCTCAAATTCAGTCTCTGGAACAGAAAAGTGCAGAGAGCAGAGCAGAGGCACCTGGTGTGGAGCCAATGCAGCCCGTGAGGAGGAGATGATTAAATGAACTGGCTTGCCCTGATGGTGCTCAACAGGCTTGTAAACCCCAGATGGGAGCCAGGGATTCTATACAGGCTGTGTGCACACTAAGCACGCACTCCAGCCCTGGGCTACATTCCCAGACTGGCTTATATTTTAAATCATAGCCCTTTGTTCCTTCCCATCATCCTATTCTCTTACATGGCTTCCTCTATAGGTTAAAACATCCAGTTTCCAAATATCGGACACATTCTAAGTATCTCATCTGTAGGTTTTTGTTGTTATTGTTGTATTTTTATGTCTCATGTGTGTGTGTGTGTGTGTGTGTGTGTGTGTGTGTGTGTGTGTGTGCATGTGTGTGTGTGTCGTAGTGCTCTGGTGGAGGTCAGGAGACAAGCCTCTAGACCCCATTTTCTTCTGTCATATGGGACCTGAGAATTTAACTCAGGTCATCACATCACTCTTGGGTGCATGTGACTTTATCCTCTGAGCCATTTTATTGCTGCTCTTCTTTTGTTCTTTGCTTTGTTACAACTAAGACAAAGACTCCAATCAGAGGACAATAGAGCAGTCGCTGTCATTAAACCATTCATCAAACCAAAACTTGGATTCTGTCTGTATAAGAAGACATGAGTTTGGATTCGATTACATAAGGCCAAGTGAAATGGACATAAACCAAAAGGCTGTCAGGAGGGCCTGATTAAAGAAGCTTTGATGCATTCACACGATGAAAAATCATGAAGCCCTATAAAAGAACAAGAACGTTTTCCTACACCAGCTTAGAAAAATACTTATTAAAATAAGATTAATTGAAAAAAAGCAAAATCAAAATATATCATCAAGAAATTGGTTTATATCAAATTTTATCTTCCTTTTTGGATGGCAGTAGTTTAAAATAACATTTGCCGCTGAGAAGGACTAAGTGAGGGGGGGTGAGGAGAAATTTACTATAGTCTTTTAAGCTGTATTTAGAAAATCACCTATTCAAACTATTAAGTTGAAAATGCAAACTGGACGCAGTAACTCACATCTGCAATCCCAGTATTCAGAGTTTGGAGGCTGATGATCAGGAATTAATGTACCTGGAATACACAAGACCCTATTTCAGAAAATAAAAATTAAAGGAAAGAAGAAGGTAGTGTTAAGTTTCTGGCTCAGACTAGCCCCAAGGTCCTGACCCACCTGCAACTGCTTAGCCCCCCAAAATGACTCAGATGCTTATATTAATTGCATGTTATTTGGCCTATGGCTCAGGCTTATTATCAGCTCTTGTATCTTAACCCATTTCTATTAATCTATGTCTTGTCATGTGACTTGTGATTTACCTGAATTCCTTTACATCTTGCTTTTAGCAGCAGCTCACAGCATTTCTGTCTGACTCCACCCTCCTTACCCTTTATCTATGCTCAGGTTTCCTGCCTGCTTCTAAGATGCCATGTCATAGGCCAAAACAGTTTCTTTATTATCCAATAATAATTCACAGCACACAGAAAGACATCTTACATCAGAAGAAAAAAGAAAATACTTGTACTCATGGACAACTCAAAGGTTTATACAGACTATGGAGACCTTGATAGTTTGATTGCAGCTAAACTCATTTTTATTTGCTTAATTATTTATTATTAATGGATTTCTCTTTCTGATCATATCTCACCCTACTCTTAGATCTAATCTGAATTACATGGACACACATTAGTTGTACATCTGGAGCAAACAGCTGAGAAGCCTTTCCTGGGGAGAGAACATCTCTCTTAGGTGACTGGCGAGTCAAGGTGAGAAATAGTCATGCTTTGCAGCCCAGGTATCATCCAAAGAACAATAGTCTTAAAGTCAGACCCACCATGAGGCTGACCTAGTGCCTGCCACTGTCCATTGCAATGTAAAATGATGTAGTTATTTCAATATTGCTGAGTCTGCATTATAAACTTCTCACTTGGCCTGTAGTGTTTCTCTCAAGAAGTCATAGATCTGTTTCCACATATCTTGGCTTTGGGAAGGACGGAAGACTTGAGCTGGCCAGTATGATGAACAATGGTGATGCTCTGCTGTATCTTGGTGATTCTGGCATCAAAACGATTAGTATGTTTCATTGTCTGTCATGGAATCCTGCTTTGGTCCTGGGCTGATCCGTTAGGGTGAAGAACTACATGGACCTTGCCTGACGCCCCAGATGTTTGATAAAGCTTTTGTGGCTGACCTGTCAGTTGAGTACAGATGTATGAGAGACTCTCGATGCCTACCTAGTCCATGTCTTCTACAAATGCATGCCATTTTAAGTTATTGTGTTTCACGGCTGTATTTCAAATGGCGTTATTGTGGTCTTCATTGTCCCCTCTACCTTGCCCTTCTCTGGTTGCATTACTGATCCCTATCCTGTCTACTGTGTTTTGATGTTTCCTTCTGTCTGTTCCATTCACTCTGTAAGACTTCCACTCTGGGTCTCAAGCCTTCACTTCTTTATGAAGACTCTTGTGCTAAAAAAGTTTGTATGTGTTCTGCCTGTGCATCTATTTTATTCAAGTTAATTAAGCCCAGCAGAGGGTAGAGAAAAGGTTGACTTCTTCTACATGACTCTTTCAGTCTCTTTGGTAAGTTCAGCATATTAAAGAATATCCATCATGTGTCATCTCATTAATTCTTAGTCTCTCACCTCAAGGAATGCACAGTCATGGTTGAGAGGGTGGGGGAGGGGGAGCAGCAGAACCTAAGTTTCACATACACCAACCATTCATTATCCAGAGGTGAGCAAGGAGACTTCACCTAGCCCAGAGGACTGGTAAATTACTGGCAATTACCTCTGAGCTGTTTTTAAGGATGAATGAAAGTTTATTGGGTCAAAAACATGTTAGGCGTTTTCAGGCAAAGGATACAACATAGGAAAAGACACAGAGATTCTCACATGAAAAACCAAAGTGAAATATTCCCCCACTTTTCTCTCATTCATGAACCTTTCTTGCTTCAAATGCTCACGGCCTCCCTTCTGCTTCTATGTACCCCATTTCCCCTTGTGTGGATTTCATAGGTCTCTTCTTGTCTGGCTGCTCAAACAGTGGCCTCAGCTACGCCTCCCTCACCCAGACCTGCATCAGCACCTGCATTTTAACAGCATCTTGCCATGATTCCTTTGCACCTCAGAATTGGAGAAAGTGCTTCATTATGGCACCAATGTTAGTGGGAAGGCCAGTGGCTTGACATGTAACCTTCCCTGTGACCTTTTTCATTACGACTTTTGCAAACTGTGAATTTTCAAAAAGGCATATGCTCTGTGGTGACACTTTGAGCTGCCTTTTCATACAGCTCTTATTACAACACATCTAAGGGAACCAATTAGACTATGGGGCAGGTCTGGTCCTTTGACTCATTCCTATTGAGCACCTAAGAGCTGAATCTTCCCCCTAGGAGTCTGTAATTTAATACAGGACAGAGGTTCGCTATGAACTGCAAATGAAGGTCTCAAGCCTTACTTTGCTCTAAGGGGTGTGTTTGTGTGTGTGTGTGTGTTTGTGTGTACATGTGTGTTTGTGTGTATGTGTGTGTCTATGTGTGTGAGTGTGTGTTTGTGTGTATGGGTTTGTATGTGTATGTTTATGTGTGAGTGAGTATGTATGTGTGTGTGTTTGTGTATGCATGTGTATTTCTGTGTATGTGTGTGTGATTGTCTATGTGTGTGTGTTTGTGTGCACGTGTGTGTACTTGTGTATGTGTGTGTGTATAGGGACTGTCCCTGAGCTACACTATTCTCATTACAAAATGTGGACACACAAGCTGTAGAGACTGCAGGTAGAATAGGTATGGTATGGGGACAAAGCCAGCACCAGGCAGTGGGAATTATAGCAGAATCTAACAGATGATATGGAACCACCCTGACACTGCAAAAAGGGGGTGACCATATGTGAGAGAAGCAGAACAGACAGTGCACAGAGCTAGCACTGGAAAAGGCAGCTGAGCATTAAACGGAAACCATACACAGAAAGAGTTCTGTAGGCAAAGGCAGTTAAATACATAAACAAATTCTCATAGATGAGCTTACATACAGCATATTCGGGAGACCAAGAACTCATCTGCCCCCCTACACACCCATCCAATTTGTGAATTTTTTTTTCCCTAGGGACATTCTTTCAAAAAGAAAAAAAAAAGGACACTTAAAAAATTTTATACATTTTTTTTTTTTTACATTGGATAAGTTGCTTTTGCTGTAAAGATTAAAATGACAGGAAATAAAATCATCCAGAAGATCTGGGCCATATGCTACTGCACATCATGGCTGTACACTGGGATTCTACCATTGTGTTGGCTGCCTGCTGCCCAGACGGAGCGGGGTGAACTCAGGACAGAGCCCCGCTTTGGCATGAATGCCTTTGCCTTCTTTCCTCTGACATCCCCTCCACTGCTCGAGAATGCACAGAGTCTTTGCCAGGTTGAGAATGCACGGCTATGACAGCACCGTTTTCAAAGTAAAGAGTCTATTTATGAAGATAATGGCGATGCCCAGACCAGGCCCACCGTGGGAGAATCTTGGCTCATAATTAGCAAGAGCAGTGCATTTTAATGAGGATGCCCGGTAGGCAGTCGGCTCCTGCCTGGATTGCCAACAAATCTGGGGCAGAGGGAGTGTTGGCATAGAGGACAAGGAGCAGGTGAGGGGAACAACACAGAAGAAAATGCACTCATCTTTCGGAAACTTGAAAGCATTCAGATTGTTTCATTTCCCCATTACCTTGGCTGTCGTCCCACGGGCTGTTTCTCTGGAAGCAAACAGCTCCAGCTCTGAGAAGACAGAGCAGATCTGATAACTAGCAATCCCAAACATTACTGGTGTGAGAAGCAAAGGCCTAAGGGGTTGGGGGTGGAGGCTGAGAAATGTGGGCATTTTATCCTTCTTGAAAGGCAATTAGGCCACTGCTATGGAGCTTGTGGAGAAGCTGGAATATTAAAGATTTCTGGGTGGATGAAAAGAATGGCTATGGTCTCTCTGCAGCCATGAACCCTGGGCGGGGGGGGGGGGGGGGGGATCCTTTATCTCTGAGGAAAGCTTAAGCCAAAACCTTCCAGCTATGTTGCTGGGGTCTGACAAACTCCTGCTGGGGATGACCTAAGGAAAACAGGACTTCTCAGCTTTTGTGTAGTTTCAGAGTTCTGGCTCAGGGAGAATGGGCTTCCCATTGAGCAGGATGAATGTTCATTGGTAGGTGAGAATAGCAGTTCCCAGATAGGGGAAGGAACTGTAAGGTGCTGAATCTTGGGTACCACAAGTATCTTAGTCAATATTTTATTGCTGTAAAGAGATGCCATGGCCAAGACAAGTCTTATAAAAGAAAACTATTCATTGGAGCCTTGCTTGAGCTTTGAAACCTCAAATCCCTCCCCCACCTCCGAGTGACACACTTTCTCCAACAAGGCCACATCTTCTAATCCTTCTCCAGTAACACTACTCCCTGATGACTAAGCATTTAAATGCGTGCAACTATGGGGACCATTCTTACTCAAATTTCCACAACAAGGATGCTAAGGCCAGCCTATCTTGTCACCTCTGACCTATAAAGGACAATCATAAAAGTCCTGGAAGACAGAGAAAACCAAATGGATGCTTACAAACTACAGGCATTGAGTTGGGTGTTGAACTCAAGCCAAACAGACCATGGGGTTTTCAGTTGAAAGTTTGTGGGCAATTTGAAGTGGCAGAAGTGACCTTTAGGAGCATCCATAAAATTATTACCAAAATAAATAAATACAACATTAGCAGGGACTGGAGAAATGGCACTCACTCCTCTTTCAGAGGACCTGGGTTCAGTTCTCAGTACCCACACAGTGGATCATGATAATCTGTAATTCAGAGGGATCATTTTACACTGTCTCTTGGCCTCTGTGGGCACCTGGCATGTACTCAGTATGCAGACACACATTCAGGCAAAACATCTATACACATTTAATAATTAATGATGATGGTGGCAATTTTAAAATATAGAAGGGAATGATAATTATGTCCTCATGTTTATTATGTTCAGTTTTTATAGTTACCGCGTCCCGTTAAAGTGGTCCGAGTCTAGACAGGTGAGGGGCGTCGAGGTTAATATCAGCACTCAGGAGCAGTCAGGTTCCATGGGATCACAAAGAGAGACCCGAGCTTTATTCAGTACACCTTACATCTTACTCCAAGCTCCCCTTCTCGCTCTCAGCTTCCCTCTTAAGTTCCCTCACACCCTGCCCCCTCGTCAGGACACACCCAAGGTCTTGGAAGATCCCAAAAGACTAAGGCCTCTGCGGGTGGCAGCAATAACAAGAAGCCTGTATAGCAGGAAAACATTATCTTTATCCCCCTAGTTAACATAAGGTTCAATCCTTCGGGGAGGAGGGGCCATAAGAGCCAAGGTGGAATTTTCCATAGGCACAATTCAGGAACCAACATATAGTAAAAGAATAACAAAAACAATGAGAAGAAAACTAAATCAGAATAAATGTATTAGTTACCTGCTGCTGCTGTGACAAATCACCATAAAGTTAGTGTCTTAAATCAATAGTTTTGGAAGTTGGAAATGCACAGGGTAAGCTGGACTGTGTTTCTTCTGGAGGCCAGAGGAGACATTTGTATTCTTGCTTTGTCTAAAGGCCACCTTCCTCTTTGGCTACTGCCCCCCCATCTTCAAGGGCAGCCGCAGAGCATCTTGTGCTCTTCTCTCTCCTCTGCTCTCCCTCAAGCTGACCTTTGGTTTTTTTTTTTTTTTTTTTTTTTTATCCTTTTCTGAAGGACCCTCATAGTTGCCTTGGCCCCGCCCAGATAAATTAGGATAATTCCCTTCTCTCAAATACAAATTTAACCACATCTGGGAAGCATCTTTGTCATGACCTTGAGGGGCAAGATGATGGGCGTCTTTGTGGAGCCCTACGCCCACTATCCAGAATAAAAACACAACTTTCCGGCCTCACTTACAGCTGGAGGTAAAGTATGTGACGAAGCTCTGGCAGTGGAAATGAGCTCTGAAAACCATCAGAATGGAAATGAAACCACTGTGTCCAGCCTGAAAGAAAGGAGGGAGAGAGGGAGGGAGGGAAGGAGGGAGGGAGGGAGGGAGGGAGGGAAGGAGGGAGGGAAGGAGGGAGAGAGGGAGGGAGGGAGGGAGGGAAGAAAATAAGGCAGGTGAGGGAGGGAGGGAGGGAGGGAGGGAGGGAGGGAGGGAAGGAGGGAGGGAGGGAGGGAGGGAGGGAGGGAGGGAAGAAAATAAGGCAGGTGAGGGAGTCTCATGCAAATACGCCTGATAGGAAACATTCATAAAAATTAGACAGAGCTACAGAGTTGCACACCACACACACACACACACACACACACACACACACACACACACACACACACCACACACACTTCTGCAAGGACATCTGCTCGTCAGTTGCCTTTTTGACCTTGGGCTGATGCCGCCATTGTGGCTGCACTGTGGAGTCAGGGATCAAGCTTGTCTGAAAGCATCTTGGGGATATTCCTCATTCCACTTTAAACACATTCTTTATTCTTCCACAAGCTTGCACAGAGCTTGCTAATCCAAGTGTATTCTCGCTGTTCTGCTGTTCCCAAGCACACCCTTGCCTTGGGGCCTCTCTGTGATCCTTGCTTAGCTTCACAGAGCAGAAGGTGCTTTATTTCCTGAGTCCCTTTCTTAAAGGGAGTCACTGTTTTGGAGAAGTGGAACCGTGCATCTTTTGAACCTGGCAGAGGAGGCCAGTACCTGGGTGTTGTTCAACAATAGAAGCCTGTGGCTTTATAATTGTTGGATCGATGTCAGCTACCAGCTTAGATTTCTGTTCAGGGAAAGAACTGACTTCAACCTAGCTCACCCAAGCTATGTAAGCGGAATCGTATCTCACTTAGGATGGCATTCAGTACTCAGGAAATATAATTAACAGAAACTCTCAGGGAAGTAGCATTTATCAAAGATGCTAATATCTGTGTATTTAAAATGAAGAAATATGGGGTAAAGCCAAGAAAATTGGGTTTGTTTATAAGTACCAAATGACCCTAGAGTGCAGGGTTAGAATGAATCTTCATAGAACAATTTTAACACTATAGTCCAGGCTGTGGACTGGTCAGATCACAATTGAAATATTTTATTTTCTTCTACGGACTTCAATTGAAAAGGGACATAGGAGACATGTCAGGGGTCTTGATGGAGTGATGAGAGATTGAAACCACATCAGACGTGAGGAAGGCTAGCAAATATACCAATGGCAAAATCTAAGGGCCTGCAGATACTTATGGAGAGCCCACCAGGTGTAAAGCCCAGGGCTGTGCCATTGAGACAGGAAGCAGGAAAAGTCCCTGCCCTCAAAGGAAATAAGAGGCAGCAAGCGTTTATGTACATGTAAATTTACATTAAATTATGCAAATGTATACAAGGTAGCTCCCAGACTCAGCTTGCAGAATGGTCCATTAAGAATCCATTTGTTGGGGGCTGGGATATGGCTCTGTTGGTAAAGGGCTTGCTATGCATGCTTGAGGATCTGAGCTAATCCCCAGCACCCACATAAAAAGGCAGGCATGAACTGGTGAACTCTAGGTTTATGGAGAGACTCAGGAAATAAAGTGACAAGATGTCAATCTCTGGCTACTACATTTGTATGTTCACCCCTCCCCCTACAACATTGATGCATATCACACACACACACTGGTGCATACACCACATGCATACACACACACATACACACACTGGCGCATACACCACACATACTGGTGTATACACCACACACACACACACACACACACACACACACACACACACACACACACACACACCACACTGGTGCATACACCATACATACATACTGGTGTATACACCACACACACACACACTGGTGCATACACAAACACACATACATACACACACACTGCTGCATACACACATACACACTGGTGTATACACCACACACACATACACACACACTGATGCATACACACACTCACACACACTCATATACATGCCTGCCTTAGATATCTTCTTCACCCAGCTGTTTCACTTCCGGGTTCAGCTCTGCATCATATTCCTACAGTTAGGATTAAAGGTGTGAGCTACTACTGTTTGGTAGTTAGGCCTTGAACTCACAGAAACACAGAAAGATCTCTGTCTCCTGAGTTATGGGATTAAAGGCACAGGTCACCACTTGGTCTTCCCCTGGCTGGGATTAAAGGCGTGAGTTAACCACTCTCTGACCTTCCTGACTTGACTGTGGGTGCATCTGTCCTCTGATATTCCAGACTGGTTTTATTAAATAGAAAATATGTCACCACAGACAGGTGGCAGGACAAAGCCGCATCATGGTCAGGAAGCCAGAGGATGAGAGACTAGACACTTTGAGACCAAATCCCAAATGACAAAAGATGCCTACTAGGCACCACTCACCCTGTAGGCTCCACTACTTCCTAATAGTGCCTGCCATCCTAGGGAGCAATCCCATCAGCCTTTGGGTAACTCTCAGTCTGGGATATGATGACTCCTGAAGAAGGCTGGAAACATTGCTTGCCTCTGGTAAGAAGTCAGTTTGTGTTTTAGGGAACTGTATCCTGCCTACTCTCCCACGCAGGCTAACAAGTTTGAGGGTGTTACTAAGGGTTGTTCAAAAGTTCCCACGCCACCTACATCTTTGACACCAAATCAAAAGATGCCTTTTAGGGTTAAATTCTCCAGCTTACCCCCCCCCCCCCAAAGAAAAGGGGCTTTTAAGAATGAGGCCTAAATAGAGCATAAGCAGAAAAGAGAGGATGTGCACAGGGATGGGAAAGGATCTTAGTTCATGGCGCGGGGGTGGGGAGGTGGGGTTGGGGGAAGTGAAGGGGGAAGTATCTCTTCCTGAGAACTGTACCATTGGGTGGGAGTGGCCAGGAAGATTGGTGCTTAGCTGAGGGTGGTGTCGTACAGCTGTAATCCCAGAACTTGAGAGGCTAAGGCAGGAGCATTATGAATTTAAGGCCAACCTAAGCTACATAGGAAGAAAGAAAGGAAAAAAGCAAAGAACGAAGTGAGAAGGAAAGGAAAGCGGGAGGAAGAACAGAAGGACAGACAGGACAGACGGACCTAGGAGAGATGGGTTCTGAGCTGTAGAGCGGTTTGATTTAGGATAAACATCAACTGAAGACAATACAATCCCTTCCCAGGCAGAAAGAACACTCTTGGTTTGAGCTCTGGGAGATGTTTGCTGGTATTAATGGAACCCTGGGGAGGGCCTGTATGGGAGACTTAACAGTCTGTAGATGCTCACAGGGCCCAGCAGGAACCAGGGCTGCGTCTGCAGGCTGCTCTGTATGGAGCTCTTGAGACAGAGCTTCTCCAAGAAAACTGACTTGCAGGTGAGCTGGACATTGCCCTGACTGTAAATCTTACAATGAGGTCAACTGGCATTTCGTAAACACAACTTCAATAGCTCCTGTTGGTGTGAAATCCCGGCTCTCACCTCACAGGGAAGAAGAGATGCAATCTGGAGTCAAATATGAGTGGCCACACAGGAGGATCATGCCCTGATGTCAGGAAAGAAGGACCATCACCACAGGCTGGGAAATGGAAGAGGTTTTTAAAGATACTCTTTATTCACTCTTGGTAAATGCAGCAGGCCAGCAGGTACCAGGCACATTTGGACACACATGGGCCACAAGAAAGCCATACACAGGCCACATGGATCCATGGGTTAAGATAGGAAACTCGGCTTGAATCTGTCTAGTTCTAAAGCACATCCCCAAAGCTTTCTTTAGTATCATGACAACAGAAAGAAAAGGAGTCTCATTATACTCATCACTGTATCTTGGTCCTGGCCTCTGCTCCTTTGCTGTGACACCTAGGAGAGGTTTGCCATCAGTTCTCATCCCTATTCCTCATACACAGGGACCCCAAAAGCTCCCAAGGATACATGTTAGCATTCATGTACCCAATACTTTGTG
This sequence comes from Phyllotis vaccarum, assembly GCA_033318265.1. NCBI lineage: Eukaryota > Metazoa > Chordata > Mammalia > Rodentia > Cricetidae > Phyllotis > Phyllotis vaccarum. Next base: position 89,199,849 of record JARWLC010000012.1, read on the forward strand.
CCAGGCCCCATCTTCCCACACAAACACAAGCTTTGCTTTGAACAAAGAAGAGTATTCTGTGAACAATTGCTCATTATTCTTAAAAGCTTCCGTTTCCCTCCGCTGAGGTTGGAGGGCATGCATCTATGGCATGACACCTCAGTATCTGCTGAGCACAGCGAGTGTCTGGACTCACTGCAGGGGCGCAGGGTGCCAGGTCCCGCGGGCATCTCAACTCTGTATCTCTACAAGACCGGAAGCTGAACTCAAGGTTAGGCCCCCACCCACAATAGGAGCAAGTCAGCATCCGCTGATTGAAGAAAGATGCAAATTAGGCAGCTGTGGCATGTGACACAAAGGACAGAATGCAGGCTCTGTGACCACATGAGCCCAGACCCAAAGCGCCTCGATAGGATAAGGGCATGGTATCTCTGGACTTCTGATAAAATTCTAGCCTTTCTCACGAGCTCAGTCTACCTGGGTGCCAAGTAGAGAGGGTTGCTTCTCCAAACTGAAACAATTTAGGGAAACACATCTTAACTTCTCAAATTCCTGACTGTTTAAAAAAAAAAAAACGCAAATTGGCCAACTTTTTTAAAATCCCGAACAAAAATTAAATCACTTTGTAAAATTGGAGCCTGATTCTGAGTGACACATTAGTAATGGAACAAGGGCACTGAATAAATTGCATTAGCTGTCATTTCATAACAATAGGACAACGGAGGGTGATTAAATTTATCTTTCTGACACAAGTGATAACCACACACCAAAGGCAGTATTATATTGTGAGAAAAGAGCTATCTTCCCCCTCCTGTTTTAAAATATTAGGCAATGGCATCTGAGAAGTAATTAATAGATTCTGAAGCTGGGGCTTATGGAGAACCTCAATTCACCAAGATTTTAAAGTTAATGTTTAATTCTATAAAGCAATAAATGTGCCTATTTATTTAAAAAAAAAAAAAAGTCTTGAAAAGACACACAGGAACGCTGTCAACTCTGTCTGCAAGGCCACTCCCAAGGGCTGGAGAGATGGCCGGATGGCTAAAAGCATGTACTGCTCTTCCAGAGGACCTGGGTTTGATTCCCAGTGACTACATGGCAGCTCACAGCTCTCTGTAACTTCTGTCTGGAAGGCCGTCCCAGACAAATCTGATTTTGGTTATCTAATACTGATTTGCTTATAGCATTATAGATTGGCTGATCTGTTTTAGATATCTATCCAATGTTCTATTTTTGAAAATAAGAATTTTGTCATTTCTTACCTTTCAAAAGTCTTTATCTCCATTTTATTTCCTTTGTAGTCAATATTTTTGAATATAGTTATATAAATATCTTTCTTTGACATTCATTAAAGTTGCATAGTACTAATGAATGAGGGTTTATATTTTAATTAAGCAGTAGCATAACTAGGTCCTAGAGTCAGGAGGAGTAGCGAAAAGCAGTGTTGTCTGAAGTAACTAAGAATGGGACCACACTGCTGTTTTCTCTGTTGGGCAGGCTCTTTTTATCTCTACAGTTGATTATTTGTTTATATTCTCCTTGAAACCGGATCTCGCCATGTAGTTGAAGCTGTCCTAGAACTCATCATGTAGCCCAGGATGGTGCGGAACTCTATATCCTTCCGTCTTAGACTCCTTGAGTGCTGGACTATGGGTGTATACATGTCTGGACTTGATCTTCATTTGCCTATTTTATTATCTATTTGGGCAACTGTGGGGCATAGATTAGGTTAGAATGTTCTATTGTCACCCCAGATGGAAAGTTATAAGGTTAAAAAGATCAAGATAAATGTACCTATGAATGGAACATGATAAAATCAATGGTATGGTTACCCAATGAGGACCTACCTTGCAACAGAGCTATTCTTTCCCAATCCCCAACCCCACAGGGTCAAGTAATAGTTAGCCACTAGTGACTGTTCAGGTCTACTATAGCTGGAAAGCCAAGATAGTTAGCCACATCACATTCACAGTCAAGAGTATATGCTTGGTGCTCAGCTACCCTTCTCTATTCTTACACAATAGAGGACCCAGATCCAAAGAATGATGCTGCCCACATTTCAGCTGGGCTACCCCAAATGATTATGATAATCAAGACAACCCCTCACAGACATGCCCACAGGGCCACCTGGTCTAGACAATCTCTCTTTGACATTCTCTTTCTGAGTGACTCTAGTTGTGACAAGGTAACAGTTAAAATTTGATGTCATGGGGACACTATGAAATGGGGTCTGTATTAGTTATTTTTCTCGTCATTGAGATAAAATGCCCAAAGCAACACAAAGGAGGCTGATTTTACTTTTGCCTGTGGTTGAAGGTAGCAGCCCATCATGACGGATAAGGCATAGAGATGGTGGCATTCAATGGTGCTAAAAAACGTGCAATGTCTTGCTCACATTTCAGCAGGCTGGGAAGCAGAGTGGAAACCCATGCCAGAATTGGCCATAAGGCCTGCCCTTGTAACCCACTGCCTCCAGCCAAGACCCATTTTCTAAAGGCCTCACACTCTACCCAAAATAAAACCAACACTCGGAGACCAATTATTCAAATACATGAGCCTGTGTTGTACTCCTGACCCCCATAAACTTAGTCATCTTATACTAAAAAGGGCACTTAATCCAACTTCAGAAGTCCAACTTTCATAGTCTTACAGTTTCAATTCTGCTGAAAAATACAAAATTCAAAGGTTCTTCTGAGGCTGAAGGTAATCTCTTCATGTGAATCACAATGAAATAAAAAAGCAAGGTATATCCTTCAATATACAGTGGCATAAACATTCCAAGAAGAGACTGTTCCAACATAATAAATATAGCAGGGTAAACAATCAAACCGTGAAACTCCATGTCCAGCATTCAGGAACCATGGTACTGTCATCTTGACTCCCTAAAGGCTTAGATAGTCATATCCCTCCAGCTCTGCTGCCTGTAACGCATATAGCTCCAATCTTAGACTGGATCCACTCCATGCCTGCAGTTTTACTCAATGGACAGACCTATTGGCATCTACAGCATTCTGAGATCTCCATTACAACTCTGGCTTCATTTTGCACAGTCTTATTTAATGGTCTCAGGGCCTCCTAGAAAATCTAACCCTACTACACATTGCCTGGCCTCTGTGCCTTCCTGCAACCCTGGTGAAAGTCTGTGACCCTGTTACTCTTAGTTTTGCACAATTAGTGCCTCATGGACATTGCCACTAAGTTCTTCTGCGGCTTGTGATGTAACCTGCTGCCTTTTTATTAAAGCTACAGTAGCCTCTGTGTATCTGGTGAATGGACCTGGGAAACACTTCCTTGGGGGAGTTGTTTTGGAGCAGGAAACCTCTACAGGTTTCCCAAACACACTCATCATAATGAATTTACATTTTTATACCAGAGATCCTTTGATTTGGGGTAGTGGTGTCCAGCAGTTGGTGCTGATTCAGAGCTGTGGTTTCTTTGCGAGGTGAGAAGCCTTGCTGTCCACACATTCTTGCCATGATGTTCTGCCTGACAACAGGGCTTCACCACAATGGCTCCACCTGCCATGGATCCTGTGAAAAGTATGAGTCCATGTAAATATTTCCCTAGAACTGAAACTGTCTGAGGTGGGGGGTTCAGAGTGAAGAGAGAAAGAGATGAGAGGCAACATATTATAAACTTTTATGAGAATCGTTTTATGTAACGCATTATCATGTACAACGAATATTTACAATGAAAGTTTTGAAACAAAATATATAAGCACAAAAGAAAAACAATAACAAATTATTAGATCTCACCAAAATAAAAAACTTTTTTCTTACCTTAAGAAACAATTTAAAAGACTCTCAAGTATTTGTCCCAATTACAGAAAAACTCATGAGTGCATCTGGTGCCCACAATACGCACCGCTAGCACCATATTTCACAATAAAGGAGGGAATGCTTTCCACAGGACTGGAAACAGAGGGAGCAGCTGCTGTTACAATACATTTAGTCCCGATCAGTGAAATAAGGCCAAGGAAGAAAGGCTCACAGATCAAAAAGGTGTGAAATTGCTGTATTCAAGGTCAGAATGGTAATGTATTGGGGAAATGGTTCCTTTACATCAATCCCAAATCTCACCTTGCTGGAATTTAGCTCAGAGAGGTTGCAAGGTACAATGCTAACACTCACAAAAAGCAATTCTATTTCTATATGATACCAATAGGTTGATGTAATTCTTATAGGTGTCATTTATAATAGAGTTGTACTGGTTATGTTTTTGTCATCATGGCCCAGGCCAAGGTCATCTGGGAAGTGGCAACTTCAATTAGGAAAATAATTCCAGCGTAAGATTGACCTGTAAGCAAATCTTGATTATTGTCTTAAATGATGATTGATGTGGGAGGGCCACCCTCTTGTAGAATAATCTTCTTGTACATTGTGAAGGTGTGTTTCTACCAGTGCACCTTCTGATTGACTCAGTGAAGAGCCGAATGGCAAACAGCTAGGAAGGAAGTGGTTAGGTGGGACTTCCTGTCAGATAGAGAAGAGGAGATGAATCTAGGTGGGGGAGGTACCAGAGGAGATGGAGAAGAAGTAGGACATGCAGGAGGAGAGGTAAAAACCACAAGTCATGTGGCAGTATGTAGATGAATAGAAATGGCTTAATTTGAGTTATAGGAGCTATTTAGAAACAAGCCTAAGGTAAGGTTAAACCTTCATAATTAACAATAAGTCTCTATGTCATGATTTGGGGTCTGACGGTCCAAGAAGCCTGATACACAACCCCTGAGCGGTGATCCTGGATGGTATAAGAAAGTAGGCTGAGCAAGCCATGAGAAAGCCAGTAAGCAGCTCTCCTCTATGGCCTCTGCCTTAGTTCCTGTCTCTGTTTATGCCTGAGTCACTCTCCTGAATTCCTTTTACGAGATAGGGATGGGGAATGTGTGATGGCTGTTTTTGGTTGTCAACTTTCACCTGGAACTCACTAAACCCCAAGCAACTGGGCACACCTGTGAGAGTCTCTTTTCTTAATTAAATCATCTGATATGAGAGGATGAATGTCTGATCCAGATCTTCTGAGGTGGGAAGATCTACCTTTAATCTGGGTGGCATCTTCTCACAGCCTATATAAAGGACATGGAAGGAGGAAGCTTTTGCTCTTTGCCTGCTTGCTTTGCTTTCACTCTTCCTGGCAGGCCCATTTCTTCTTCACTGGCATTAGAGTTGACTTCTTTGGAATTTTGGCATGTAACAAAACCAGCTAAGACATCCAGCCTTGTGGACTGAACAACTACTGGATTCTTAAACCTTTCATTGGTCGACAGCCATTGTTGGACTAATCAGACTACAGCCTGCAAGCTAAGCCATTCTAATAAATTCCATAAATCTACATTATTATATGTAATATATCATATGTATGCATATTCATACTATGAGTTCTGTTTCTCTAGAGAACCCTGATTAATACAGATGTGTAAGCCAAATTAACCCTTTGCTCCCCGTCTTACTTAGGGCTTCTATTGCTGTGAAAAGACACCATGACCACAACTCTTTTTTTTTTTTTTTTAGTTTTCAATTATCTTTATTTTTTTATTTAAAAAGTTTTTTTTCCCCATACCTACAACTTTTCCCCTCCTTCCCCTTCTCCCAGTTCTCCCTCAGTCCCCCATCCCCCCATCCCCCCATCCATTCCCCAGGAGGGCAAAGACTCCCAAGGTAAGTCAGTTTGGTCTGGCATATCCAGCTGAGGTAGGACCCAGGCTCTCCCCCCAGAATCAAGGCTGAGTAAGGTGTTCCTCTGTAGGGAATGGGCTCCAAGAAGCCAGTTCATGTACCAGGAATAAACTCTGGTCCTACTGCAAGAGGCTCCACAAACTGCCCACACAGTTCAACTGTTCGTCTTCATTAGGAGGGTTTAGTTCCTTTCCATGAAGGTCCCTCAGCTGTCATTTCAGAGTCCATGAACTTTCAATAGCTTGGGTCAGCCATTTCTGAGGGTCTCCTCCTCATGATCCTGATCTCTCTGCTCATATAATCTCTCCGCTCTCTCTCTATTGCTGGACCAAGAGCTCAACCTGGTGCTTAGCTGTAGATCTCTGCTTCTGCCGCCATCAGTTGCTGGATGAAGGTTCTATGACAATTAGGGTGGTCATTCATTTGATACAGGGGAGGTTCTGTTTAGACACCCTCTTTGATATTGCTTGGAATCCTAGCCGGGGACATCTTGTGGATTCTTGGATGTTTCCTTAGCACCAGATTTCTCTCTAACTCCTCAGTGGCTCCCTCTATCAAGATATCTATTATTTATTCTTCCTCTCTGTTGCTCCCCCACTCAACCATCCCATTCTCTCATGATCTTTCCCATCTCTCCTTTCTCCCTCCCTGTTTGTTCCCAATTTACTCAGGAGATCTTCACTATTTCCCCTTCCCAGGGGGATTCATGAATATCTCTCTTAAGTTTTTCCTGTTACCTAGCTGCTTGGGGACTGTGGATTGTAGCCTGGCTATCCTTTGCTTTATGTCTTAAATCCACGTATGAGTGAGTACGTACCATGTCTATCTTTCTGGATCAATGACAGCAACTCTTATCAAAGAAAACTTTTAATTGTGGTGGCCAATCCGTTCTCATCAAGGTAGGGCATGGCATCGGGCAGGCCGGCATGGTGCTGAGAAGTAGCTGAGAGTCCTACAAACTGCAGGTGACAGGAAGTGATCCGTGACACTCAGAGGAGTTTGAGCAGAGGAGAACTCAGAGCCCACCCCCACAGTGACACACTTCCTCCAACAAGGCCACACATTCCTAATAGGACCACTCCCTTTAAGGGCCGTTTTCTTTCGAATCACACTTCCCAAGTCGCTTTTGGTCATGGCATCAAATCACAGCCACAGTAAGTAAACCAGGCAACGGTGAAGAAAACTCCACTGGAATGAAGTTAATGAATGGTACGTAAAGCCTCCACCCTGAAAATTCCAAAAAACCTAAATATTGGAGATACATCATGAGAATCAGCAAGGGACCACTCTGGAGAGGCTACTGGGACAGGGCACTGCTACCCATGGTTTTCTGTTACCTTTTCTAAATTAAGAACTGATATGATATGCAAATTAATATAGAGTAATATGACAATGATAACAGCTGTCACTTATTAGTGCTGTGACTTCAAATTAAATTCTTAAAGGACAGTTTGGAGTTTTGCCCTTCTCTGATCCAAGTGTTTTCTGTTCTCACGTTCATAGACAAGCCTTGCTCACTCACTAGGCTTTCCTTCCATCTTGACCTCCTGTGTCTTCTCCCCCAGACACGCCTGACACCTGTCCAGGCACTGATGACTCTGCTGTATCCTACCCTCTGATACTCCCCTTTAAACCAAGGCTCTGGATAGTCTTTTTCCTCAGTGACTCTGCACCCCGTCTCGCCGCCATCCTTAGCTGAGTCTCTACTGTCAGTGCCTTCTAGTAATTTCTACCATGTAGTGAACTTTAAAAACGCTCTTAAAGTATCCCCAGGTAGTTGCTGTGGGAATCTGAGGGGAGAAGCACTTCATTGACACTGATCCCAGGGGAGAGGGTGAATGGACACCTTTGACACGTGTGAGGGTGAATGGATGCTTAAATACCAAAGGCAGATCTCCTCCACAGCTGGTCATGTCTTCTGTAAACAGAATGCTGTCATGAGTTAAAGCCACGGTCACTGCAATTTTGGAGGATTCAGAGAAATGTAAGATGATTGGGCATGTGTTTGTTCCTCCTATTAATTACTTATACAACTGTAAAATATTTAGTATGTGAATAGTCCAGGAATCTTTGAATTTGTTTAGTTACTTATTTTTGTGGTGATAGGACCTTGTGTACTAGGTAGGTAATCTAGGCCTGAGCTCTACCCCCAGTTCGCAGGGGTATCTGTGATAGTTGAATGAAGGCTTTAAAAAGAGATACTGACACTCAACCTTGAGGCTTCTTGTGGTTCTCTCTCTCTCTCTCTCTCTCTGACGGGAATCAAACCCAGAGCTTTATGCACGAGAAACATGCACTCTACCACTGAACTTTGTTCCCACACACTGAATCTGCCATTTTATATAGGTCCAGTGGAGGACACTGTGTTGTCATCTACCCAAGGCTGGCTTTGTAAGTGTCTGATCTGTGCAGTTGCTCAGAACCCTGTACTTGGAAGGACAGGTTTGATCTAATGTTATTGTGTTGGTGTGTTGAAATTATGGCTAATTTTGAGTGTGAGATTCCACATTTTTGTTTTGTCCTAGGCTGCACAATACACAAGCAGTCTTGCATAAATCCCCACAGAATTCACCAGGTCCTCCTTTTTGAACCTTTCCTGCCCTTAGTCAACTTTGTTTGCTGGAAAAAAAACTAGAAAGGCTCATGGACTCTGGGACTTGTGTTTCCCCATCTTTTCATTTTTAAAATTCCTTCTCTGACTTACTGTGATCTCTACTGGGAAGCTCCAGACAATCCATCTCTCAACTATTTGTCATAGAAGAAAACCATGATTCGGTAAAGCACATGGGTTGCTGTGTCAGTATTCTATGCATCCCTTTTCATGGCCTTTTCTATTACACCAAATTAAATCCATATGGAGAACCAGAGAAAAGCATGAAACCTAGGGAGTACAGACCTGTGTGGCAGCATGTAGGACGTGCATGTTGTGCTGTTTCAAACACAGTCACTGCCAACCGTAGGCAGAGCCTCTGGCCCTTGCCTTCTTTCACTATGAAATTCCCAACTTCCTCTCCATTTCAACACCATGGATGGTTTAGAGATTACAGCTGCCATTTAGAAATCTAACCTGGGAGGAAGGAGTACAACAATTCAGGGATAGAACCCTTGCCTAGCACAGACAAGGCTCCAGGTTCAATCCTTAGGGGGGGGGGTGGGTGGCTGGGAGAGACTAGAGAAACCCTATTTCTCAAAAATCTTAAATCCATTATATGGATTTCATGTAATGGTGACTCTTCCTGAATCACAAGGCAGCATTAGATAAATTCATGCCCATGTCTTGGAGTGCTGTATCCAGGCACCATGTTGACAGGATACCTATAGTGTGAGATCTACTCTAGCGACCTGAAAATAATAAACAAAGACCAATCAGAGAGCCTCAGGACACCCTGCCACCGAATCTGGGTAGGAGACTGACAGGAGAAGCAGTCACGGAGAGGAAGAGGGGGAGGGTTAGATGCAAACTGCTCAGAGGTTCTAGCTATTTAGGGCGTGGTATTTGATGACCCACCTGTTCTTTGTGCCAGGGAGCCAGCTCTTTTGCATCTGTGGGTCTCTGAGTGTTTGAGCTCTGAGCCTTAATCAGGGGAACACTCAGCCTCCTGAGCTGCTTTTACTGAGGCAGCTGAAGTAATAGGAATAAGTTATATCTCAATGTAATAAAATCTGTATATGTCAAAGCTATAGCTAACACTATTTTCAATAGGGGAAAATTGGAATTGAAATTGAAAACATTTCATTGAAGACAGACAGAAGTATAAGATGAAAGAGGGAAAGAGCATACAAATAGTGAAGGACAGAGTCAACTCACTCTCATCTGTGGACAATGTGAGTCTAAAGACTCCATCAGAAAACTCATGAATCTGAAGATCATTTTCATCAAAGTAACAGAATACAAAATCACCACACAAAAATCACTAGTTTCTCCATGTACCATTAACAAGCATGCCAAGAGGGAAATCTGGACAAACATTTTTATTTACAACCCTTAAAAGAAACGTAATTAAGTATGTGGACGTTATCTACAATGAAAACTAGAAAGACCGCTCCTCATATTCATGGATTAGGAGAATACGTATTAGGGAAATTGTCGAATTGATGAAACAATCTATAGTTTCCAAAAATGCACATCAAAATTCTAATAATGTTCTTCACAGATCCAGAAAAAAAATGATCCTAATATTCTGATGAAAATACAAAAGATACTGAATAAGCAATGCAACCTCAAGCAAAAGAGTAATGTTGCGGGTATCACGACACCCAATTCCAAATTATATTGCAAAGCAATAGTAACAAGAACAGCATGACACTGATGTGAAACATGGATCTATAGACTGATAGAATAGAACAGAGGCCCCAGGATGCAGAAGTAGCCCTGTACTTCTAGGACCATCTGATACGAGGCAAAAGTGAAAAGATGTATATTCGACAACTAGATATTTTTCAACAAATGATGCTGGGAGAATCAGGATGTCCACATGCAGAAGAAGGAAACTGAGAACTTTCTGCAACCCGATAAGCCTCTCCACCGACACAGCAATCCAAACCAGGCCAAATCAAACCGAATTAAGAAAAAGCCCAGGTTTAATGGTTGAAACACTGCCAGATGTCACCCCTGAGGAGATGGGAAAGGAAGACCGGAAAACCATGTGTTTGTTTTCTGGGGGGCGGTTTAAGCGCGCTGTGGGAGTGGTCTTGAGCATCTCTCGGGGAGGAGCCATCATTTGGCCTGATTTCTGAGAGGAGACAGGATTTAGAGAGAGGGGGGTTGTGGTGGAGCTTCCACCAGAACAGAAACTAGATCCTTGTCTCTCACCCTTTACAAAAAATCAGCTAAAATAGACCAAAGGCACTAATGTAAGGCTTGGGAATGTTAGGAAAAACAAACAAAGAAACAGAAAAACCAGGGGAAACATTTCCAAGTAGAGGCCTAGGAAAGGACTTTATGGAGAAGACTGTAACAGTCAAGAAATAGTATCAAGAATTGGATAGTATGACACTAAAACCTTCCACACCGAAAAGGAAGCAGCTTACAAAATGTAAGAAAACCTTTACTCACAGAACAGCAGTTTACTATCCAGAACGTATAACAAAGCTAAAAAAAAAAAAAAAAAAGAACAAATACCCAACCAATAAAAAAAAAAAAAAAAAAAAAAAAAATCCCTCTCCTGGGGTAGTTTGAAGGATAATGAGCCTCATAGGTTCATATGTTTACATGGTGGTGCTCAGTTAGTGGAAGTATTTTGGAAAGATTAGGAGGCAGTTGCTGCTCTAGCACTGTGCAGGTCTGCTTCCTGACACGATGATAATGGACCAAGCTTTTTAAAAAGTTTCACATATCACCACTTTGAAGGTTTGCTTTGTTTACTTATGTGTGTGTGTGTGTGTGTGTGTGTATACATAGGTGTGTATGTGTGTATGCTCGAGCACACACATGCACAGCTATACTAAGGCAGAAGCCATAGGTGGGCATCAAGGGTCCTCATCTATTACTCTTCATCTATTTCTTTGAGGCAGAGTCTCTCTTTGAATCCAGGGCTCAGGTTCTCAGCGAGGAGAGAAGCCATCGAGCTCCAGCTATCTTCTCTTTCTGCCCTGCTTATAGCTAAGGTTCCAGGTGTTTATATGGACACCTACATCTTCAAAGTAGTGTGATACTTTTGCTGTCAACACTTTCTTTCTTTTTCAAGAACACTTTGGATGGGCACAGTGGTGTATTCGTGTAATTCCAGCACTCAGGAGGAGGAGGATTGGAGTTCAAAGCCATCTTTGGCTATATAGCTAACTTGAGACCAGCTTATGGATGGGGTTTATATAAATGTTATGTGGGTGCTGGGACCCAAAACTCTGGTCCTCACAATGGTGTAACAAGTGCTCTTAACCACTGAGTCATCTTTCTTGTCCCATAATTTTTTAAAAAATTTGAGAATTTAAAAAGTCAGTGTTAAATATACAAAATCAGAAAAACCCTGGACAAAAGAATGGATGGGTGGGGTGGAATATGTGCAGAAATCAAAACTTTGGGTTGCACTTGACAGAAGCCATCTGGGACTTGCTTAAGAAAGAGAATGTTTGCATCAGAAAGCAAAGAACCCATTTCCTCCCAGTTTCTGTTGGAAAAGTACAGGAAAGGGCTACGTTTGGCCAATTGGATCATTGCCTGTCCCTGGGTAAGAAAAAGAAAGTGCCCTTAGAGTACATGGCTGACTGAGAGGAGGAAGAAATGCTCTCCAAACAAAATGCCCTGGGGGAAGGAGGTGAGGAGGGGGCGAGTTAACAATTTAGAGAAGATGAGAAGGATTGTTGTTGAAGCGGAAAGCAAAGTGAAGATCACCGCATAAGAATAGAGCTGGACAGCAGTCACCCCAGGAGAAGAAATGGAGTTGCCTAACAGGACATCACCCACGGTCCCCCTGTATCCACCCATCAGACACCTGACACTGTCTAGGTTACCCAACCGTATACCTATTGCTCTACTCCTACAAGCCTATGGTAAAGTTTGATCCACAAATTAAGCAAAGTTAACAAGAATACAGAGTAAGAAACACGATAACGACATGAATATGTCATGGGGAAAGCTGTGTGGAAACATCTTATTGACAAAGAAGTGATGGCCACCCTGGGAGGGTAGAACAGCACAGTGCAAGATATTGGCATGCCACACAGAACAGTGTGCAATCTAAAACCTATCCATTTTTTTATTTCTAGAATTTTCCATTTAGCATTTCAGACAACAGCAGATAGCAAAAACCAAAGCAGAGGAATGTGGCACTAAGGAAAAGGGAAGGTTATTTGTTTTGTCTGGGATTTTTAAGACAGGCTTTGTCTCTTGTTTATTATTTGTTTTCTGTAGTACCTGCTGGCTTCAGACTCCTAGTTCCCCATCTTAGTTTCCTGTGCTGGGAGTAAAGGACTGTTGGAATTATTTTTGTTATGGTTGGGTTTTTTAAGTGATGCTTTTATTTTTGTTGTCTCTTTCTTGCTCAGGTGTGTGCACAGAGTACGGGCATGTGTGTGTGCTCAAGTGCACACCTGTACATGTACTCACAGAAGCCACAGAGGAGGAAGGGTGTCCTGCTCCAGCATCCTTTCTCATAATTAGGGTCTCCCACTGAACCATGAGCTAAACTGACCCCAGCATTGCTTCTACCCCTAACCCCACAGCTTGTGGGCCCAGACACCTGTGCAGCTATGTGTACATGGGTCTTTTGATCAGATCCTCACACGTGTGCAGCAAACATATACAGAGCCATCTCTTCACCTCATGTTTATCTTTTTTTCTAAGAAAGGTAATTCAATAATGGGGAAACAGTAAGATGGAGAGTATGTTTTAAAATTGATATCTGCTAAGAAGTTGAACATTTTGTTGGGGGGGAATATTATTTATAGAAATCGTTTTGCTTGGTAGCTCTTACTGATCTGGAACTTGCCATGAAGACAAAGCTAGTCTCAAAGTCTTTATTGTATGATGCTGCTGCCTTAACCTTCTGAGTGCTGGGATTACAGGCATGTCCTACTACATTCCTTAATCTAATCTATAATAAATTTGAAAGCCAGCATTCTTGATAGATGTATATATTCATGAGAACATATGTTTTGAAAATTAAAATAGAAAGCACTTTTGAACATTGTGACAGTGCTAATTGTCAGCTTGATAGACTCTAGAATGATCTGGGTATTCAATTTCTCTTCAAGTCTGTGGGAGATAATCTTGATTATGTTAATTGATGGTGGGAAGGCACATGGACTGTGGGTGGCATCATACCCTGATGTGAGAATATCTTTCTGTATGCTGTGAATGTCAATCTTTAAATAAAGGAGCTGTTTTGACCCTTGGCAAACACCATAGCCAGAGACAAGAGCATAGGTAGGAGAAGGAAGGTGGAGTCAGACACAGACTGAGCCAGACACATAAAGAAACAACATGTAAGGAACACAGGTGAGCCATAGGCCATGTGGTAGGACAGATTAATGGAAAGGGGTTGAGTTAAAATAAAGGAGCTAGCTAGCAATGTGCCTGAGCCTTAGGCCAAACAGCATGAAATTGATATAAGTATATGTGTGTTTCATTGGGACTTTGGAGTTGCTAGTCTCGATAAGAGGTGGTGTCCGAACTGTAGGGCTAGTCTGGGCCAGAAACCTCAGTGTAACGATTCCCTGCCTGGGATCCTGGGCTGTATAAATGGAGAAAATGACTTGAGCAGTATCGTGCACTTATCACTCTGGTTTCTGATTGTGAATATGATTAGCTGGTACAAGCACTTATAGCCTCGACTTTCCCAAGATTACTGTATCTTTGAACTGTGAGCCAGACAAAGTGCTTTCTCCCTTAAGTAGCCTTTGTCAGAATGTTTTATTATGGGAATGGGGAGTTCAACTAAGACAATGGAGATGTACAGGCTGGGGCTGCTGAGTTGTTGAGCCTGGCTGAAAGACACTGTGTGTGATCTTGTCAGCCAGACCAGAATAGGGATCACAGACCAGGTACTGCCAGCAGGCATGTAGAATGTCTGTGTAACGCACTATCTTCTTGAGCTCTGGAATAACTCGAAGGAGAATATTCATTTGCCCAATTAGAGATGGGCTTTCATTGCAAGCCACTTTGGAGCCCACAGACCACAGGCAGAGAGGTATTAGCAGGAACCTGGACCCAATATGGTGTTTCACGTGTCCTCAGAAAGACCACAAGGGAGGCTTGGGTTTCCTTGTGGTTGGAGTGCGTGGAGTTAACAGCTCAAATTTAACCACACAGACTTGGAACAGAGTGCAAGAAAGTGACAGAGATGAAGTTAGTCTATATTGGATACAGGCCAATCTACCTTGTAGGAAAATGTGCCTGCAAGGCTCTGGAGCTCGCTAGGAGAAACTTGCTTCCCCTGTGCATTAAAAGGTCTAATTGCAGTCCACCGAACATGCACAAAAGACCAACACAAACACCCTCCCCAGCCCAAACCTTCAAGCAATTGCTTCCACTGGGGCCTTCTGAGCCAAGTAAGATCAATAAGGCTGCCCAATAGGTAATTGTAACTTGGGGCCCTCTTAGGCTAGCTTATACTGTTTCCCTCAGAGTGCCTTAGCTGTTTACACAAAATGGAGAGATAGTGTTAAACATTGAAGCCTTTGCTATTTTATTTTCAAAACTGAACATCGGTGAGTATTTTTTTAAAAAAATCAATCAGCAAACATGTATCAAGTAGCTGACTGCCTGCAAGGTGTTATACCTGTAGGCTCCAGGATGCTGTAATTAAACTGTTCACATGAGATTAACTATCTTGCAACCAATAAGCCTAAGCGTAATTGGGTAGTGAATTTTGCCTTCTCACAGCAATTACACCAGGAGATCATGTTCTTTACCCAATGGTGATATGTGAGTCATTTTATAAAATGTTTGGGGGGGGCTTCATCTTCAAGGTCTGTGATACATTTTTTGGTGTGTGCTTGATATTGCAAAGATGTAGTGAAAGAAGAAAAAAATGGAGGACTGTGGTCTCCCATTTAAGAAGAGGAGATGTAGCATGGCTCATAGTTAACGGTGCATTCGCTTCTGCCGAGGACCTGAGTTCAGATCACAAAGCTCTAAAGCTCCAGTGCCAAAAGATAGAATGCCCTCTTCTGACCTATGTGTGCGCTGCATTCATATGCACACACCCATGTATACACACACACACACACACACACACACACACACACACACATGGGGGAGGGGAGGAGGGAGAGTAAAAATAAAAACAAACCTTAAAAAAAAAAAAAAAGAAATGGAGTCTACACACCTAGACTATCTGGAGCAACTTTAGCAACAATATCTTGGACTTGGTGGAAATAGCTGCAGAACCCAGCAAATGAGAAGGGATATACGGCTTGTGCTAATCCCATCTAGTGGAATATGCTCTGGAATAAGAAGGAATGAAGTAGTGATATACACTTCCACATCGGGGAGTGTTCAAACCATGGGCTGAGTGAAAGACACTGCAGGCAAAAGATCATCTATTGTAAGATTTTATTTACAAGAAATGTTTCGAAAAGGCAGAAACGAAGGCTGCCTCCTGGGTTGAGGATGGGGACATGATTCGGAAAAGCTCTAAAATGAGCTTGGGATGGCACATAATCCATGCCTTACTCAGAATCACTGAAAATGGGAACTTTATTTTAAGTAAGTTATACAACGGTTAAGCTTTAGAAATAAAGAGAATGGGCTGAGAAGATGGATCAATGGATAAAATGCTTGCTGAATAACTCTAAAGACCTGGGTTCAATCCCCCATAAAGTGAAGTTAGACCCGGTAGTGTAAGCACTTGTAATCCCAGCACTCCAACAGAGAGTTTTGAAACAGAGACAGGAAAGCCCCTGGAGGCTTGCAGGCAGGTTAACTTGGTTTACTCAGTGAAATAAACAGGGAACTCTGTCTCAAACAGGGCAGAACACAAAGACCAATACTTTAGGCTGTCCTCTGACATCCCCACGTGTGATGCGGCCTGTGTCGTGCACACTCGCATGTGTCCATGAATATACATACATAGATTTAAAAGTAAATAAGAAAGCGTGCTACTAAGTATCCAAATTTAAGTTGAGACCAGTTGTGAACCAGTTGTAAATACAGCAAACAGAGATAATTTAATAATAATAATAATAATAATAATAATAATAATAATAAAATCCACATTTTCAAAATCAGAGACACAGTGGTAACACATTGGAATTAGCATAAAATCTTTGTAGGGACAGGCAGCTGTCAAATGCAGAGTCTGATGGTTATTCCTCTGAGATTGTTGTCCCTATCACAGGCCTCCTTTTCCCATACCTACATCCCACTGAGGAGATACGCTGTAGAAAGAGGTATTTATTATATCAATAAATAAAATAAATTAATGTCAAGCAAGTTAAAGCACTTTCTCCTCCCTCAAAGTTGATAGAAAAGAAAAATAAAATTTTCTTTCTTCTTCACGGGGGTTTGAAAAACACCTACAGATAAGAGTAGTCCTCACCTCTCATCAAGGACGCTTCTCTTTGCAACAGAGATCATACTAGAAAACTACAACCAAGCAAAATGCAGAGTTATGGAGCCCACTCTTATTGGAAAATGTATAATATAACTCTTGCACATAAGGTTCAGGGCCAATGCAGAAGAGGAGGTAGAAAGATTCTAAGAGCCAGATGATCAGGGAGCTTATTGTAGTAATGTCAGAAGTTCCATCCCCCTAAAGGCTCACCAACGTGGCTGCCTAAATAAGGACAAGAACCATAGATGGGCCAATATGAATGGGAGGGGTGTCAAGGAAACATCAACTCTGCACAGGAAGTTACAGACAACTGGGATGCTGGCAGCAGGAAAGAGGGTCTTCCCCAGGGAGTAGCATACCAATTGGTTATTCAATACAAATGATCATTTCTGAAAGTTTATAAATATTATAGACTGAGCCGGTTGTACTATGTGTTTAGAAAGACGTTTATATATGTGCATATACATAAATGAAGAAAGGTCATAAATTTGGAAGAGAGCAAGGAGGGGTATTTGGAAGTACTTAAAGGAAAAGAAGGGGAATGGATGTAATTATAATCTCAAAAAATAAAAGAAAAATTTAAAATCTTACACCAATTTTGTTTTTATTTTGATTTTTTAGTGATGATGACTATCAAGCCATGGATTTGTGCATGGCTGGCAATCACTATGTTCCTGGGTAACAGCCACAACCCATGGATTTTTAAAAAAGCAGTTAAGAGATAAGAAAAATGTCTTTCTAGTGGGATCATCATGCTATCTCTCTCACCTCTCTTCCTCAAATCCTTCTGGGCAGCCCTTTTGTTCTCAAGTTCAGGACAAATAACACGGTTTGATGTGATGTTTCCAAAGTCTCAGATACATAATGATAACTTCCAAACCGTTGTCCAAATGGATACCCCTATTTTAGACTGGTACAGGGTTGAAAGCCAGTTCCCTTTGCTTTCTGTTCCTAGTTCCCTCTACCGCTGATGTTGACAGCCTGTGGTTTTTCTTTCAGTGGATGTGCAAACGACTCTCTCTCACTCCCCTTTTTGGTTTTGCAATACCGTCTCTGAAATGGATAATGTTTTTTCTCTTTCAATCAGAAAGGGAAATTCATGTGTGCAATGTGACCTACAACACCAAGCTCCAACATTCTTGACAGTGGGGCTGGAGAGATGGCTCAGTGCTTAAAAGCACTGGCTGCTCATCCAGACCTACTTGAGTTTGATCCCCAGCATCCAAAATTAGCTCACAACCACCTTTAACTCCAGTTTTAAAAGATCTGATACTTCCTCAAGAACAGCTATACAATTAAAAATAATAATCTACTCTATTCCAGGGGAAAAGGCAGGATTAGGACTCTGTAGCTATTGCTTTAAATGAACTGAGCTGGAGATAGAAAGATTGAGAACCCACTGTTCAGTCCATGAGGCAATCTGCCGGAATCCCAAAAAATCTGATTTTAAAACTAGGAAAGGAATGTCTCAATAACAGGATACTTTAGTAACAGGAAAAATGAATTTGCCAGCAGGATTAAAGGCAAGCAGGCAAAGAAAACTATAGCATAGCAGGGAACTAGGTTTGTTAACAGTCTGATAAATACTAGTTGACCTGGAAAGTACAAGAACTAGTTGTTAAAATCCACTCCCAAGGGTAGGAGGGAAATATGGAAAGATTGGGGTAGTGGTTGCTGCTCTGGGGGATGGACAGACGCATGCCTCTGTGTGCCATGAGAACAGCTTCTTTGGGATGTCTGAATACCATAGTGAGCTCAATGTATCTATACTATGGAGAAGATGTCATCACGTAATACACAGTCAGGTTAAAGCGATAAAACCTGTTTGCTAGTCACAATGGAAGGGCTTAGGAGTAAAACCAGTTGGAGACATAAAATAGGAGAGAAGTCACCAAATGTCATCTTGTTATGAGGGCAGATGCGGAGCACCTGGCAATCCCAGGAGGTTGCATAAGAGAGGGGGAAGGCAGATACTCAGTTTTGAAAATGCTAGCTAGAAGATAATTAATTGTGAACTAATCACAACCGTTTATGTATTTCCTGTATTGTATTCAGGTGCTCTATAACTGTTTGGGCTTTTGGTTACTAATATTCCTAGGATACTTATTGCAAGCACTTGAACTCCATTGCTGATGGTTAGCAATGTACTTAAACAATATTAGGTTTTTCAGAGTTTATATAGATGAGTGAACTTGTCTAAAGTGCTAGGAAAAAAAAACCACCTCATTTCAGTTCAATTAATTATGCTAGCCAACAAAGCCTCCCAGATCTGTTATATAAGTTAGCAGTAATATATATATCATAACAACTAAGCCAGACAATCAAATCGCCATGTCGGTCACCCCTTTTCTAATTATCATCAGCCTGACTTAGCTGGGTGAAGCATGACTCAGAAGGGAACATTAAAATCTCAGACATTAACCGCGAGAACTGGAATGGAACCGAATCTCTAAGACGGGGCAATGGCCTGAAGATATTCCAGGTTTTCACAGAGGATTATCAGGGATGTGGAGAATTGAAGCCGTCCCTGAAGGCCAAGGGAGAGGCCTTCCATCTGGTAATGATGGTGTCACATGATAAGGAACCTTACCCAAAGCATCTCATATCCACTGCCTAAGTCTTAAAGGCCCAGAGAAACAGAGACCAAGGGAACCCTGTTTCAGACACGAGGGAAAGAGAAGTGGGTAATGAGCAAAAGAAAAGGAAGATTTTTAACTCGGAGGAGGGAGAAGGGGCAAGAAGGCATCTTACCGTGTTTCTCAGCTATCTGCATATATTCATGATACCTAGGAAACCGTAAGGCATGCAGTTGAGGATAAAGGGCTGTAGCTTGGGGTCTATGAAATGGCTCAGAAGAACTCACATTGCCCCTACAGAGGACCTGAGTTTGGTTCCTAGAACCCAGAGTGGATAGCTCACAATTGTCTGTAACTCTAGCTCCAGATCTGGCCTCTGTGGGCACATGTGCACATGCCCCAAATACAGCACACACACACACACACACACACACACACACACACACACACACACACACACACACACAATTTTTTAAATGAAGCAAATCTTTTTTAAAAAAAGAACTATACTTTAGGTTGATGACAGATGGAAGAAAGATTTAGTGATTGAAATGCTTTGAAAGAATAATGAGCCCATTCTCATTTCCCTTCAATTATGCACCCTCCCTGCCCCACAAGAACAGAACTTGCCCACAAAAGATATATCTCAAGCTGCTCTGGGTAACAATATCTTGACTTGGGTAGGCTTGGGGATGAGGGTGTCAGCAGCTCTGAAACTTTTAAAGATACATATGTTCCTTCTATCATTTTATTCTTCATCTGCTTCTTTTCTCCCAGTTACAGTCTTTGAGTTACATCTTGTTAGGAAATTCTTAATTTAGGAAAGACAGTTACAAATAGTAAAGGTATTATTATTATCATTATTATTATTATCGTGGTAAACTATTCCCAACAAAATTTGCTACTTAAGTACTTCTCGATATGAAGTTCAGCAGTAAGCGTATCTGTTTTGCTGTGCCTTTCATCCCAGCACTGTGGAGACAGAGGCAGGTGGATCTCTGCGAGTTTGAGGCCAACCTGATATAGAGTGAGTTCCAAGACAGCTGGGGATGATACGCAAATAAACTCCGTCTCAAAAACAACAATGACAAAACCAGAAACAAAACACAGAAAAACTCAAAAGAGAGAGAAGGGGGGAGGGAGGGAGGGAGGGAGGGAGGAAAAAAGAGAGGCCGAGATCCTCCATTGGTCCCTAACCTTACAGGCAGATCCAAGTTTTTTACCACAAAGCCCTAAGAAACTTGGTCCCCTCTAGCTCTCAGGCATCACCTCCCCCTGTACTGTTCCATTGTTACCATGGTTAATGCTGATTGTCAGTTTGACAGGAATCACTTAGCAGGCCAGCCACACTTGTGAGTGTTTCTTTAGATTAGGTTAGCCTCTGAGGATATCTGGCAGGAGTTATCTGATTAGGTCACTGAGGTAGGAAGAGCTACTCTGAAGGAGAGCAGCACCCCCCCTGGGCAGGGGTTCTTTACTGCATGAAAAGCAGGAAGCTAACTGAGCGTGAACTTCAGATCTAATATGGCCACCTTCTTCAAGCCCTGTCCTCTTCATTTCCCGCCATGTGGACTGCAGCCTTGAACCGGGAACACTTCTCCCCTAAGTTGCTATCGTCAGGTTTTTTATTTTGTTTTGTTTCCACAATGGGGAAAAATCGCAACCCCTGGAGGAGAGACACCATCCCCTCAGCAGCTCCTGGGATACACCACCTAGGCCTTTATGCTTGCTGCTCCTTTGGCTGGAGTAACCCCACAAATCCATGTCACTTGCTTTTTCTCACAGACTTCCAGCCACATTATATCTTATCAGACAGTCTGTCAATATATAGGCCATATAAACTATAATAAGCCACCCCCTTCTCATACATGTTTAACTTTTTACCCTGATATGCCTTTCAAATTCATAATACTAACCAACTAATAAATTAATGTACTTTGCTTTTTTTTTTTTTTTTTTTTTTAGCTCTGGCTGGCTTGGAACTCAGCTATGTGGACTAAGCTGACCTTGAACTCACGACGGTCTGCCTCTGCTTCTGGAGTCCTGGGATTAAAGGTGAGAACCACCATACCTGGCTTTATGTACTTATGTTTGCATACATGTGTGTATACACGTATCAAGTAGAAACAAATTGCATGAAGGCAAGAATTTATGCAATTTTAAAATGCATAAGAATGCTTGGAACGTGACAGATGCCCAACATATATCTGTTGAATGAATGAAGAATGAAGGAATAATTCAAATAAAAACCACATTCTGTCTTATTCTTTTTCTGTCCTTCTATTCAAGCTAAGAAGTTTCAGTGGGGAAGAGAAACTGGTCACTAAGATACAGATTCCTCATGTGCAAGAAGTTGCACTCCAAGTCCAACATTCCTCCGGGGCAAGCAGCACCACCACCCGCATGCCTGTACAGACATACCCTTTCCTCTTTTTAATCCCCACACTCCAGGTACCAAAAGATCCCATCGTGTCAGCCTCCAAGACATCGATTGTTGTCCTTGTCCAGGTCTGTCACTGGCAGCCACTATTGTCTCTAACTCTAACTGTTCTCTCTTCTGTTCTTGACACATCCTTACCCAGTGTGCATGCACCAGCCGGGAGGGAATTGAACGAGCTAGCCAAGGACAAACTGCTATGCTGCCTAAAAGTCCTTCAGTGGATACATACGTGTCACGTCACAGTCTTGAGGGCAATCCAGTCCTTTCCATCACTATCAACCCATCCTTTGCCATTTTTACATTGCCCCCGTGTTCTGGCCTGAAACTTTGCCACCTGTTTCCTTCCGCTGCTTTGTGGGTGACTCTGTGTGCTGGCCCAAATGCCTCATTATAGAGGCATCTGTTTTGATTTGAGTGAGAATAGCTTCCAATGTCTCATATGTTTGAATGCTTGGTGGTTCCTACTTAGTGGAACTGTTTGGGAAGGATTAGGAGGTGTGGCCTTGCTGGAGCAGGTATATTCTTGTTGGAGGAGGTGTCACTTGAGGTGGGCTTTGAGGTTTCAAAAGCTCATACCAGGCTTGGTTCCTCTCTCTGCATGCAACCTGTGAATCAAAAGTGAGTTCTCAGCCTCCGCTCCAGTGTCATGCCTGTGGTGATATGTTTTATATTTAATAAAACCAGTCTGGAATATCAGAGAAGAGATCCACCCACAGTTAATCCAGGAGGATCAGAGAGTGGTAATTTACACTTTTAATTCCAGCACCAAAAAGAATAGGAGTGGTGACCTATGCCTGACCCCTGACTGGGAATGGTGACCCATGCCTTTAATCCCAGCATAGGGAATATCCGGGAGTGGTGACCCTCACCTTTAATCCCAGAAGATCTGAGCTTGAGGCCAGTTTGGTTTACAGAGGGAGTTCTAGGCTCCCAGGCAGGCAGTGGTCATGCTATGCCTTTAATCCCATAACTCCAGAGACAGAGATCTCTGTGTTTCTGTGAGTCCAAGGCTAACTACCAAATAACAGTAGCCCACGCCTTTAATCTTAATCTGGATGTGAAACAACTGGGAGAAGAGGGTATTTAAGGCAAGTATAGCAAGAGGGATGAAACAGTAGAAGCTACCAAGAGCAAGGCTGAGGAAGCTGGAAGACAGCTGGGTGAGATTTGACTGTGGTGTTTCCTCTACGATATTTCAGCCTTTCCCCGATATCTGGCTCTGAGTTTCCTTTATCATAACCAGAATTCATGCAGCGCATGCCAGCCTGCCATCATGTTCCTCATCATGATGGTCATGGACTAATGCTCTGAAACTGTGAACAAGCCCTCAGTTAAATTCTATTATTATTATTATTATTACTATTTTTAAGAGTTGCTTTGACATAGTGTCTCTTCACAGCAATAGAATAGCAACTAAGACAGTGTCAGTTATGGTCTGAAAATAAAATGTCTCAGTAAAATTTACATTTAAGACGCTCCTTACAGAGTCACAGGTCCCCAGCTGGATAATGCTACTTTCAAGAGATCTAGAAATTGCTGGAGGAAGTGATCACTGTGAGAGTGCCTTTGGAGGTTATCCCTAGCCCCCAGGAATATCTCTCTTCCTTTGTTTCCCTTCTGCAAGAAATGAGGAAGCTTTGCTTTGCCACCTTCTTGCTGCTGTGACATTCTGAAGTGCATGGGGCCAAGCAGCCAGGAACGGAACCTTTCGGAACCAGGAGCTAAATGAACCTTGCCCCTTTTAAGCTGTTCCTGTTGGGTATTTGTCAGTGACAAGAAAGCTAAGCATTGCCTGGGCTCTAGTGTAGCACAGCTTTGTCCTGCTCATCCTTTCTTCATTTACTCCTTCTTTCCTTCCTTCCTCCTTCCTTCTTTCCTTCCTTCCTCCTTCCTTCCTTCCTTCCTTCCTTCCTTCCTTCCTTCCTCCTTCCTTCCTTCCTCCTTCCTTCCTCCTTCCTTCCTTCCTTCCTTCCTTCCTTCCTTCCTTCCTCCTTCCTCCTTCCTTCCTTCCTTCCTTCCTTCCTCCTCCCTTCCTTCCTTCCTTCCTTCCTTCCTTCCTTCCTTCCTTCCTTCCTTCCTTCCTCCCTCCCTCCCTCCCTCCCTCCCTCCCTCCCTCCCTCCTTCCTCCTTCCTTCCTTCCTTCCTCCTTCCTTCCTTCCTCCCTCCCTCCCTCCCTCCCTCCCTCCCTCCCTCCCTCCTTCCTCCTTCCTTCCTTCCTTCCTCCTTCCTTCCTTCTTCCTTCCTTCCTTCCTTCCTTCCTCCTTCCTTCCTTCCTTCCTCCCTCCCTCCCTCCCTCCCTCCCTCCTTCCTCCTTCCTTCCTTCCTTCCTCCTTCCTTCCTTCTTCCTTCCTCCTTCCTTCCTTCCTTCCTTCCTCCTTCCTTCCTTCCTTCCTTCCTCCTTCCTTCCTTCTTCCTTCCTCCTTCCTTCCTTCCTTCCTTCCTCCTTCCTTCCTTCTTCCTTCCTTCCTTCCTTCCTTCCTCCTTCCTTCCTTCTTCCTTCCTCCTTCCTCCCTTCCTTCCTTCCTTCCTCCTTCCTTCCTTCCTTCCTTCCTCCTTCCTTCCTTCCTTCCTCCTTCCTTCCTTCCTCCTTCCTTTCTTCCTTCCTTCCTCCTTCCTTCCTTCTTCCTTCCTCCTTCCTTCCTTCCTTCCTTCCTCCTTCCTTCCTTCCTTCCTCCTTCCTTCCTTCCTTCCTTCCTCCTTCCTTCCTTCTTCCTTCCTCCTTCCTTCCTTCCTCCTTCCTTCCTTCTTCCTTCCTTCCTTCCTTCCTTCCTTCCTTCTTTTATTCTTTCTTCTTTTTTCCTTCTTCTTCAAGACAGGGTTTCTCTGTGTAGCCTTGGCTATCCTGAACCTCTCTGTACTACACTGGCCTCAAACTCACAGAAATCCGCCTGCTTCTGCTGCCCGAGTGCTGGGATTATAGGCATGGTCCACCACCACCCAACCCTCTTTTTATTTTCTTTCTCCCTTCTTTCTATCTTTTCTTTTCTTTTCTTCCTTTGTTTTTATTTTCCTTATCAAATTTATTTAATTTTGTGTCATTGGGTATTTTTCCCTTTCACTAACATGGCCATTTTAAATGGTGTCTTGGACAGTATCTACTATGTGCCACCTGTTCCTGTATGATTATTTTTCTAGATTAGCCCCAGGGAGAGAGTTGCAAGTAGAGATGGCATGTTTTCATGGCTTTAAGGGGTTGTCCTTAAGCTGCATTTATTTTTCTTGTTTCTACACATATTACTTTACATCTGGGCTTTGCCATTCTTCAGCACAGGTGAAGAAACCAGGGTTTTCCAGTGAATCCTCCTTACGCACTGCTATGGATTTCAGCCACTCCAATACTATCCAGAATTAAGAGGTTCTTTTGGCACCCAGAAATGATCTGAAACATCTTCTCCTTGATGCATATTTTTGCCAGGAATGCAGATGGGGCCAGTCCCTTGGCTGTTAGCTGAGTGTCTATTCTGGTTCAAGGGCTATTTGATCTTTAAACTTCCAGAAAATTGGGTTTTTCCTGGATTCATATTTTATCCTCAAGTGTCTCTGCTCACTATAATCTCAGAGTCTTCTTCTTTCTCCCCTTCAGGTATAGTCTCTCCCTCCATTTCTATTACAGCTTCATGTTCTGCAGAAAAGAATGGTATGGTCTATATTACCGGACTGTGCACAAACTTGGTTATGTCCCAAGCCCACAGCTGGCCTCTGATACCTCTCACTAGATAATGTCTCTTGTGGTCTCTCAGCTCTGAACAGGCTCCCACCATAGAGACATAAGACCAGTCTTAAAATAGGGACATGTAGAATCTTGTTTCTGGGATAAAAAGTTGCTTTTGTCTGGCGGAAAGAGGCAGAATGGGTCCCTCTGCAAGGGATAGGTGCAGCCTTGTTGTGGGTGGGTGGGATCTACAAATGCAGTGGGAAGAAGCATGCCACTTAGTCCACAGGCAGGGTCCTCACAAGCCACACCCCTGGGCCTGTGTCCACCTTTATCTTGCTATGCTTGTTCCCTGACCATCTCACTGGGGAACTGCTGCCAATCTGGGACCCCTGCCTCAAGCCCAGTTCCACATTACAGGTGCCTTCCTGGGTGTTCCAGGACATGAGTTTGAAGATAGTACCATTTACAGTCGGCGTCTTCCTGTTTTTTTCTGTCCTACCACCCAGAAACTTTACAACTAGAAGCTATCATTGTTGTTTACATGCCTACTATCTGCTCCTACAATGAAGCCGGAGTCCTTTAAAATGCTGTTTCCATCTCATTGTTTGTTACTGTGGCCTAATGTCAGAGATGTTCTCTCATAGTTATATATTTATAGGCAATAAAATAAACAGACAGACAAATTGATGGATGAATCAATGATTGGAGAATTATTTGTGTAGATGCAGCCAACTCGATGTTTTATCTTGATATGGGTTGGATTCTTTTTATTCAATATTCTTAGGACCATTGTATCTGAGACTTTAGACTTTTTTCATACACATAATAAGATTATTGGGACACAGGTTTAAACAGAAGAGTCATAACTTTTATATGTAGCCAGAGAGTTGTTTTACATAATAGTTTTAGTAATTTTTTTTGCCTGAGACTGATTTCATGAAATGTAATTTTCCATGCACTGTCATTTTGGCACTCAAAAAGTTTCAAATTCTAGCCGTGAGGTGGCGCATGCCTTTAATTCCAGCACTGGGGAAGCAGAGGCAGGCAGATCTCTGTAAATTCGGAGACAGCCTGCTCTACAGAGGTAGTTCAAGGAAGGATTCCAAAGCTACACAGAAAACCCTTGTTTGGAACCCTCCCCCCCAAAAACGTTTTGGATTTTGGACTATTGCAGATTTCAGGTTCTTGCATTAGGGTCACCCAACCTCTGCCATCTGCTGCTGAACCTGAGAAGAATTAGAAGTGAAAACAGAGGACAGCAGCTTGTTTATTCCTTCCAGACCAGCATAGAATCAGCAGGGGCCGTGAAGTTGATCTGAAGTGACTCAGTTCCTCTCCTTGTTCAGAACAGTTCAGTTACAACCTACCGCGATAGGCACATGGTAATCTATTGCGGTAAGTTGTAACTGAACTGTAAGAATGTTAACCAGAAGCATCCCGAGATGAGTTTGCGATGACATCATTGTATTTAACTACTGCGCCTTGAACAGTCTTTTTCAGCTTGGCAAAGATTAAACCAAGAAAAATGAGGCTCAGAAATTGTTTGTGAAAGCCCCTGTGCTTCGGAGGCCCTTTTGAAACAGTTGTAAAACCCTGAATGTACAGGCGTATAAAATAGGTATGCAAATTAAACACCTTCTCATAATAATGATAACAAATCACAACAAAGTGTATTTTAAAACAATTCTTTGGTATATGATTTTATCATTAAAATCAAAACAATGATGAGATACATAAACTTGTTTTATTCATACACAAAGGATGAAATATAGGCTGAACATTTGACTCTGCAAGATGCAGGGCATTGTCAACATTTGTCAGAGCCAATCAATATTGTGATGTAATTATTGTCAGTGATAAGAACACCACTTTGAAAAATACATACTACAAAACAGCAGAAATATGTTTAGGGCCACTTCAAAACTTGTCGGAATTTCCATTCTAATCTGAAGCTAAAATTTATTTAATAATTTTCCTTATAAAATTTATGTCTTCAATTTTCAGTGCCAAGCAATCTAACACAAACAACCAGAAAGGTACCAACTTGACGCATTCTGAAGAATGATCGTAGGAATGTATTAAAAAGTCTTTGTTTTCTGTAGTTAAGCCATTAGGTTTCTATGGCAACAAAAAATCTGACATGTACAGTAAAAAGATTGCCATTCCTAATGGAATATGATCTTAGATCTGGGCTTAGGTGTTCCAGGCAGTGTTCTTTGGTGTGTGCCATATGAGAGCCGGCACAGTGCACAGTGAACGTATTCTGTGGGAACCAAGGCTACAAAATCATCATGTGAAGCAACACCCTGGAGCATTAAAGATTTGATTTTGAATTCAAGTTTGAGCCTACAGAAACCTTCTACTGTTGCCAAACTTTTATGACCCCCACCTCACTTCAGTTTCTGTGACCCCATATAGGGTTAAGGACCTACAGCACAAGAAGTGGGGGTCTAAAGGACCAGTGTATAAGGAGGAGGGCTCCCAGGACTTCCTCTTGGGTTATTCTGACAACCAGCTAAGGGTGGTCATCCAGTGGGGGAGGCTGAGTAGACACGAGAGCCTGAAGTTAGGAGCATGAAGCCAAGGCTCTAGTCTCAGAAGGTCTTGGAGCATGGTCTAGTTACTTCTCCTTTCAAAACTAGGGAATACATGGACATTGGGAGAGACAGACAGACTGAAATCTACAAAGAAATAAACACATAACACTTAGGACTGGGTGAAGAAGCATGCAGGTGGGCCAGCAATTTCAATTTGAGACTGTGGAAGAATGAATGTCTCCATGTGTAGTAGCTTACAAGATGGGAGGCATGGGGATTTGTCCTTTCTTTCCCAGCCAGCAGGAATTGCTTCTCTTCCTATAATCCTTAAATCTTATCCTTTAATCAAACTTTGTTCTTTGGGGACAAAAAAAAAGTCAGTGTCAGTCTGGGTCTAGTGGTGAATGTTTATAATCCCAGCACTCAAGAAGTTGAGGCAGGAGGATCATTGTCAGTTCAAGGCTATCCTTGGATACTATGTAGTGGGTTCTAGGCCAGTCAGTGCTGGATACCAAGATTCCATTTTTTAAAAGATAGCCAAGATATACAGAAATGAATCAGTAAAGGAAGGAAGGAAGGAAGGAAGGAAGAAAGAAAGAAAGAAAGAAAGAAAGAAAGAAAGAAAGAAAGAAAGAAAGAAAGAAAGAAAGAAAGAAAGAAAGAAAGGGGGAGAGAGAGAGGGAGGGAGGGAGGGAGGTAGGAGGGAGGGAGGAGTAAAGATCTATACTGTAGTTTTAACAGACAGAACAAAAAGGACTCTGTGCCACCTTCTCACACCCCAGTTAATTTTCATTGTGTGTCTAGAGCCCTGTGTGGACAGTTCTGAGACATATCAGAGGCTGAGTGGGGATGACCAATTAACACTGTCAATCATGGATAAGGGATGCCTAGTAAGCACTGTCAATCACAGGTAACGGCAGGAGCCATGGCTAAATGCTGCATCAAAAATCTATCATATGAGGCAGAGCGAATCTATTTAAATTCTTCAGTACTTGCTTCAGCATCATTTGTAGTTTTGGTCTTATTTCTAATTTAGAACAGAAGGCTCTGTCTTCTGGAAAACAATCTTAGATGTCAACAAAATGAGAAAGATATTTCATAGACTCAGTACCTTTTATAATCATGTCACTCAGCAAACAGATATGCTTCAAAGGCTTGGCTAGCATCTTTATGAACACATAAATCTTTCTTCCACTGGTCCTTCCTTCTTTTACTTTCTTTTTGTTTTATTCTTGGGGCATTTGTAAAAAAAAAAATAGGGTTTTATTGGGCATAGCGGCTCCCACATTTTCATCCTAGCACTTTGGAGACAGAGGCATGTGGATCTTTCTGAGTTCAAGGCCAGCCTGGTCTAGATAGCAATGTCTTGGTCTACATAGAGAGATCCTGTCTCAAAAACCAAAGCAGTAAATCAATAAATAAATATCAAAGTCATTTTAGATATAATAGAATGACCTGTAGCTTATAACCCTCTGGACTTCTCTTCTGAGTTCGGGGGAAGCAATGTGAATTACCATTACTAGGGAAAACTAGCCATCTTTTACCCACAGAGCCTGCCTATCTCTAAGAGAAGTTAGGCTTTTAAAGTGACCTTGTCCCCTGGTAGCTAGCAAAGAGCAGCACCAGAAATAAGCAGCAGCAAGTTCCAGGAGCTCACATTACACCAAGAATGCAGGGGTGCATCCACTGTGCCCCACGCCTTTTCTCCCATCTGTGGTGCTAATGCTCATGTCCACATTGCAGCACATGCTAGGTAAGTGCTCACCACTGGGAAACACCCCCAGGTCAGCTTTTGTTTTTCTTTTGAGATAGAAGAATCTCGACTGGAAAGTCAAGGATTTAGGGACACGTTCATCTCCTAAGAATAATGAAACTTCAGATTCATTTGTGAACCGGATTAAAACTGTATCCACAACTCTTGTTTATATGATGAAAAAAATACATAATCAGATATCTGAGTGGTCAGTCAAGAAAGACATCCTGAAAAGGATGATCCAGATTAGGTTCCTGAAAGATTCAAGTGGAAGAGGAAAATGATTCTGAGGACAGGAACGTGAGAGCATCGTTCACAAGTGCAATTGTTCTAGCTTTTTAGATGAACCAAATATGCAAATGTCTTTGAACCTGAGAAGCTATGTTTTTAAAAAAAAATCACTTTTCATTTCTTGAGGAAATTCTATTATGCTCTGTTTAAATGACCAAAACTCTAGGGGGCCTGCAAAGATTATTAAGGCGAAATTGGTCATTAAATTGAAGCTATCTCATAGATGAATTTAAAAATCGAGCTGTCAAAGTCCTCACTGAAAAATAAATGGTTGTCATAGAATTACCACAGAGGAATCCTGAGTAGTACAGTGTGGCTTCTTTTTACTCTATCTTTGTGGTTTTACCCTAAAACAGATCGGGGAACTGAGAGTATAGACAAATACATATGGAAAACGTCATGGTGTACCTTGTGGCAGAACACCCTGTCTCACAGATGTGTCTTTAACCACTTGCTGAGAAGGAAGAAAGGCAAGCTGGTGAGGTGAGGTGCAACTGGAGTCAACCATTTTTAAAGATATTTTTCATTTATTCTTTGAAATTTTTATACAGCTATACAATGTATTTTAACCTCACCCACCCGATACTCCTTCAGTCTCTCCCAGTGACTCATGTCTAATATTGTTGCCGTTGTCATTAACCCCCCCCCCCAAGTTCAGTTAGTCCTTACCACATGGGCATGGGTACAGAACCACTGTCCTAAGGTCACAGGCAACCTGCCAACAGCCATACTCCAAAAGAAAAATGATTTTCCCTCCTCCAGTACCTACCAACTGCCAAGAGCTCTTCCAAAAGGGGGGGTGGTCTTGGGACCTCTTCCTCCACTCATACTGGGATTTTGACCAACTTGATCTTGCACAAGTCTTATGTAGGAACTATATCTGTCATGTGTTTATGTGTGCATCAGCCATGTCACATCTGAAAGACAGCATTTTTCAGCTCTCTTCCCCATCTTCCATACCTTCTATTCTGCCTATCAACTTTTCCTCCAGGTTTTCTGAGCTTTAGATGGGAGGAGATTGATACTGATGATTCATCTAGGCTGAGCATTCAGTCACTTGTTCTTAGTATTCTGACAAGTTAGGATTCTGCATTAACCACTACACACTGCAAACAGAAGCTAATCTGACCAAGGTTGAGATCAGACAAATCTGTGAGCACAAACATACATATTGAGAATACAGTGTGGTGACATGGCCATTTAGTAAAACAACACTAGGAGACTTATCCCTAGGACCTATGAGCCCCCAACATCATGTGCTTTTGTTATGTATTTACAATACTAGGTATAAAATCTCTCCCTTTGGAGAAGACTTCAAGTTCCATCAGGAAACACTTGATTACCCTCCTGGAAGTCCTGCCACTAGTACATGAGCGGGCTCATCTTTCCTGGCAGGTTGGCACTGTAGCATGCTGAGTCCAGTGCTGGGTAAGGTCACTGATGCTTTTCCTCCTTCAGGAGCCTGCATTGCACCTTCTGGTGCTATGAAAGCTAAGCACCAGGGAGAACTTTCTAGCCACTTTGAGCTTTCACCCTTAAACATTTAAATCTAGACTGCGGCATCTAGTTGGATCATCGTCATCCATCATGCAGAGCTGAGAGTTCTGAAAGGGTGGTCTCCGGCCTGTCCAGAATGCCCAAGAGGATGTTGAACTCCTTTCTTAATCCGAACCTGTAGCAGACTCCACAGATGTGAAAATATTTCAGTTGGAGAGTTTAGAAAAGTATTCTACTCAGACAGAGCTGTTTATCTGTCAAACCTTCCTGTTAGGGGCGCAGGGAAGCCTTTTGTCCACACCCTGTGGTAGAATAATCATGTGTCTCCAGCTGACCAATCAGAACATGTCATCTTATTGGGAGAGGAAAGATGGACATGTGGTATCAACAATCTTCTTTGTGGGTTGGTAATAGAACAATGGCTAGGGATAGAAGGTTCTGTTTTTCTATTTCTCTAAAGACACCACAAGCCAGGTGTCTGTGATCATCTATGATGTCATATTAAAAAAAAACAAACAAAAAAAAAAAAACCAAAAAAACCTCTGTGGAAGAAGCAGAATCAGGTGCTTATACAACCAAGAAGTGAGTTTTGTGTTATACACTGAACCTCTGAATCCAGCTGAGCCTGAAGCCGGTTCTTCTTAGGCTTCCTGATGATTTAAGCTGACAAATTCCCTTTATCACTTAAGCTAGTCTTAGTCCTAGTTTTCATCTGAAGGACTAATGGAGAGGGAAGGGAATAGGAGAATGGAGCCTCATGCCTGGTCAAGATCACGTGTTTCTGAGGACTATCTAAACATGGCGGTCTGAGTGCGGAGGCCTTCAGAGGGCATTGCGAATGGCCACTCAGCCCCGCGTTTCTAACCGCTTATCTGCCACATCAGTTTTCGTAGTCTCCTTCCTTTAACTGCTTTCTTCAGCTTCCCCATCCAACCCTTTTTTCTCTTGAAATCCACCGTCCTCCCTAGATAAATGATTTAATATCAGTCCTTTGTTGCTCCCCTGTATAGTAAACATCACACTGTAGCCTTCACAGGATGTCAGGGGCTTTTCTCAAACACCCAAAATGTTTCTCTGCAGCTCCAATGAAGGTCCTGTGTCAGGGTCTCTTGACTCCCCAGGATAGGAGGCAACTAAGTGTCTCTTCTAAGGACAGGGAAGGATGGGTAAGCGAGAAATCTTTCACTATGCCACAGAGTCCCTATGTTCTAAAACCAGCCACAGGCTTCAAAATCAAAGATTAATTCAGCCATGAAAACATTTATCTGATCTAAATAAGAAATTCATATTCTCTATTATCATGAATTTGACACCAGAGAACAGTAATTCTGACTCATTTTTAAAAGAAAACATTTATGCCTTCACTGTCCTGAGTTATCATCCAATCAAACGGACATAAATCTCTAAATTAACAGAGAATCAAGATCTCCAGGCTTTGCTTCTGTTTTCTGTCCCTGAGATGGGCCAAGAGAAGAGGCTGGGTTAGGGAGCATAGTTTCAGCTGCTCTTCTACTGTGCTTAAAAGATAGGGGTACTCCCGTGTAACAATGTAAGAAATAAATTATTTAAGGAAAGTTACTTAAAATAACATTTGATGCTATAAGCTGACCTGATGCTAAAACTCAGAAGTTAAACCAGGCATGTACTCAGGAAGGTTTTCCAACAAAACATTCAGGAGGAAGTCAGAGGGTAGTTTGAGAAGTGACTAAGAATCATTTTTTAATTAGGTAGAAACAGACCGAATTGGGTATTTATACTTACATGTTACTTGTATATTAACTGACACCCACACATCTCTTAACTATGTGCCAGCAACTGTTTTAGACCATTCAAAATACTAACCCACTAAAGCTATGAGATACTTCAGAGTGTACTTTTATTTTAAGTGTTCAGCTAATAACAACACCATTAAGAGCATGATATGCTCACCCAAAGGGTAGGTAGGAGCATGTTATTTGCAAATGACTTATCTGATAAAGTATGTTGTCCAAAGAATTTGTAGATTCAATGAAAAGAATGTCAGGATCGGAAAGTGGGCAAAAGATCTGAACAGCCACCTTACCAAAGTTGATCAGCAGATGGCAGATGGGCTTGAAAAGGTGTCCATGTTGCCAGGAGGCTGTAAATGAAAATTAACAGCAAGAGTGGCAGGTAACACTTTTCAAATCCTTACTCTGTTCATGCTGTATGAATCTCATTTAGCCTTAGCAACACACATAGCAAGTAAGTGCTATTGTGCCAGATGAACAATCTGTGTGTCAGATGTATTCAGTTGAATGTGTTCCTGGATCTTTATACTAAAACCCAAAGTCAAAACACCATTATTAGTGACCACACATGTATGAAACTAACAAGAAACAAATAAGTAATGGGGGGTGGATTGAGAGCCTTATTTAGAAATCAAATGTGCCAATAATCTCGGGCAAATGTGAGCTCAGCACATCTCATAACCTCCTCCTGTTCTGTTCTTGAAGTTTTACCCTGTGTTCCAATAAGACCTAGTGCCTGGGACATGCATGCCAATAGGCAATTGAATTGCAAGCCAGGGTCATCACAGCTAACCCAACCATGTTAGAAGCTAAGAAGGGACTGGATGTTATCTGGGGATTGTGCATTAGACAAGGTGAACTGTTCATTGCAAAGTCATCATCAAAGCTTAGGCAGATATGATGCCAACAATTTCTAAATGACCACTATCTGGTTGATGGTTAAGATGCATAGGATCATAAGATTATAATTTCCTCCTGGGAAAACAATGTCAATCATAGTTGGTGTTATGGGAATGACCCTACTACCATGCTGTGTGTTGTTCAAAGCAATGCATGTACACTGTGTGACAGAAATCATGGGTACCAATCACAGCAGGACCCAAATCCCAGTCGAAATAGTAATTGCTTCCCGGTGACTTCTGAAGCCTGTAAGAACAGGAGACAGAAGAACCAATAGCAGCAATAAACAGTTCAGTTGATCCCCATTACATGATAATTTTATAAAAAAAAAAAAAAACCCACCTAGACTTGAAGAGATTAAGTAACTTTCCAGGGAGCACAGTTAAGATTTGTGTCTTCATGTGTCTAAGCTAAAAGCCTGTGCTCTGAATTACTGCACTCTAATCTATTAATATTTAGTTACTTTCAATAATTCACTATTTCAACACAGCTTCAGTTTTACACTCTTACACCATTGAGCCAAAAGCAAGTGTGTCTAATACCTATGTATATTTAACAAGGGTTTCACTCAGGTACTACCATCCGTATAAGAGAACTTTTTCACACTGGAAAGAGAAAACACAGGGACAGCCCAATAGCTTGTGCAAGTGCCCTTTACAACAATTCACACTGATGAAGCCATAGGGTGAGGTCATAGCCAGGATAGAAACTTGTTTTAGGGGACAGTTCGGACTGTAATTTCAATGTTGTCAGTCTGGTAGGTGATTGTCATTGAAGCTTCTGAGGGCTGGTGATGTAGTTCAGTTGATAGAGAGCTTGCCTCCATAAAATTGGGTAGGCATGGTGGCACATTCCTGAACTCTTAGCAGTAAGAAGGTGGAGACTAGAGGAGAAGTTCAAGGTCCTTCTTGGCTACATAGTACTTTGAAGCCAGTCATTGCTACATGAAATCCCACCTCGAAAAGAAGATGTTCCTTGATGGCACTTGCGATCAGATATTTTAGGAAGCTTTTGATGGGCATGGTGATGCACAATTGAAATCTCAGCATTTAGGAAGTAGAAGCAGGAAGACCAGGACTTCGGTACTGCTTTTGACTATATTGGGAATTTAAGGTTATCTTGGGCTACAGGATGAAAAACAAAACAAAACAAAACAAAACATGGGAAATAAACAAGGAATGGGCAGTACTCGAAGCCAGTCATTGGAGACAAGAGGATATCTATCTGTAGGTGCACAACCCAAGAGGAGCTGAGGCATCAGAAAAGGGACC
This sequence comes from Phyllotis vaccarum, assembly GCA_033318265.1. Taxonomy (NCBI): domain Eukaryota; kingdom Metazoa; phylum Chordata; class Mammalia; order Rodentia; family Cricetidae; genus Phyllotis; species Phyllotis vaccarum. Next base: position 89,235,186 of record JARWLC010000012.1, read on the forward strand.
TGGCTAATGCCTGGCCATCCAAAAGGAAGGAAGCTAGGAGAACCACCCTCTCTCCTTGACACGCGTGGCTCCCTACCAGTGCCTTCAATTGATCACAGTCAGCTGGAAGTAAGTGCTCTTAAGATTCCAATGATACAGTTTCCTCAAACACAGAGGGCAGTGATAAGGGTAAAGACCATGTTACAGGCAAATGTACACGCCCCATGAAATTGATGGTGGCTCAGGTCAGGTAGATCCTTGGTCTAGATCATGGTCCTGGTAAGCCCCTCCAAGTATAGTCCAGTACCAATTTAAGCATTTGATCAGTGAGACTTCTGTAATGCTCTCTCAGTATCTCTCTGTCTATTATATTTAAATAATAAAGCAAAGTCTCAAGCAAATAGACCAGCCCACAGGTTCCGTCTCCTCTATGTGCTTGCTTTGAAGGCTTCTCCCAGTTCAAACTCAAGTTCAGCATTTGTACCCAGCCCTAACTGCTAGGGTTCTTCTGCTGTTTAAGCCAATGGATAGCTTCTTTCCTCTCTTTCTTTCTCTCAGTCTGTGTGTATGTCTATCTGTGTCCTTGTCTCTGTCTATCAGTCTGTCAGTTTGTCTGTCTCTAACCTCTGCCTGCCTCTCTGTCTCTCTCTGTCTCTCTCTGTCTCTCTCTCTCTCTGTCTCTCTCTCTCTCTCTCTGTCTCTCTCTCTCTCTCTCTCTCTCTCTCACACACACACACACACACACACACACACACACACACACACACAATCAGTAGATCTCCATTCTGAGGTAGTCTCACCAAAGTTATAGATGTAATAACAATGGCCATATGACAGACATGGCCTGTTTCTTGGCTGTTGCAAGCCTAGGTGGTTGTTGTGTAAGAAACAGGAAGAGATGTTTGAGTCTCAGTGTTTTTTTTTTTTTTTTTTCAAAGCATCAAGTGAGAAGTGTCAGCATGTCGACCAAGTTCCCAGTTCTCTTTAATTCCTTCTACAACCCCTAACATTTCAATTAGGCACAAATGCCTTTACCTGCACAGAGTTGTATGTGTCTCATTTGATTAAAACGTGCCATTGCAATGCACTTTGCTATCTATGCTCTTCCAGGAAACAGCCCTATCAAAATAAACTTCCCCCTGTTTCACCTTCTGTACATATGACTGTCTTACTGGAAATGTAGAAACATGAAAATCCACAACATGAGCCCTTCTTGTACAAAAGCCTGACCCTCATCCCCAGAGAACAGAGAAACAAGTGCTTAGCAAGTGGTCAACGGGCAAGCTGCGGCTTTAGTCTCTTCTTTTATCCAAAATGCCCCAAAGCTGAAGACTACTCTGAAATTTCAGCAAGCATTGCTGGTGTTTCCAGCTTCTATTTCTCACATCTTTCTGATTTGCATCTTGGACTTTTCTTGGCTAGACCACAACTCCATGTTATTGTATGTCCTGTGGTCCCCAGTAATGGTACCTTAATGAGGATATATCCCTTTAAGGAACCATTGCATCTTATCCCATTCTGTCCCTTCATTAATATTCCTCTAAACTACGGGCCATAGAGACCTGACTGACCTGGGACAATCAGAAGATGTGCAGGAACGTGTCAAATTTGTCATCCTTCTCTTACCACTGAAATGATTAGGTATCAAGGCTGATGTTGACCACCAATGATAATACAAAAGTGGGAATAAGCAAGAAAAATGCCCCTGCTGAAGCTGTGAGAGACTTTGGCAGGTCACAGCAAGAAATGTGAAAAGGAGTGTTTGAGCTTGAGCTGCCCAAGAGATAGGGCAGAGTGCCTTTGCCAAATCCTTTCTGAGACACAGAATAGCCTAGCAATTAATAGTGTGGAGTTTGGAATTAAATAGAAATGGAGATGGGACTCAGTTCTATCACTCACTAGCTAGGAAATATTGAGCACTCTAGTTAACCTATGTACAGAGTTCTAATGTGGATTAAGTAAGATTAATGGACACAACATTTTTAGCATAGGATATAATGCCATAGGAAGCCCCCAGTAAGTGCATGCTTTTACGTTACTCCCGAGTTTATCCATTCTACTCGTTCAAGTCTCATGTCCGTGAAATTCAAATAAATCCATTCTCCAGCAATGATTGACTGAGCAAAGTTCTTTCCCATCCAGTCCCAAGATTGTAAGACTCCATCTCTATACAAGTTTGACAGTCTCAATTCTTCCTTCTATCTGCTATAAATGGAATTTTCGACATTATTCTCTGTAATACAATTTCCACAGGAGAATGCTACACATCAGCCCCTGTCATTGGCTACATCTTGTGTAGACATAGACAAAGATGCTACTGCAGATGGCTTGATTGTTTGCCTTCATTCTTCAAGCCTGGAATCACATGTTCAAAGAACTAGCATTTTTGAGCTTGAGGGGCCCTTTGCATCATTTAGCTGGGGATCAATGCTGGGCCACAGGTAAACTTAGCATAGGTTAAACTACAATTTCACCAGAGGAATAAACAGGGAAACATAAGGATGCTCATGACTTCTCCTTAGAGCCTTCAGGGAGGGCGGGGATTGATGTGGAACGAGGGGTGGTGGTGAGAGAATGTTGACACAGGAAATGTGTAAACATTGTATGTTCTAAGACATGAGAACAGAGAATGGCTAAGGCCTGGGCTTCAAGGAGGAAATGATGTAATTTTAAATAAGAAAGCTTCAGATGGGGCTGGAGAGATGGCTCAGTGGTTAAGAGTATGCATTGCCCTTCTAGAGGACAAGAGTTTAGGTTCTGGCATCCACACTGGGTGGCTCACAATCATCTGTAGCTCCAACTCCAGTATTTCTATCTCTAGGGACTCCTGTACATGCCTCCACAACAGACACACACAATTAAAAACTATCCCCTCTATAAAAAGAGAAAACTTTGGAAAAGAAAGAGATATATTTAAAAATAGTTAAAAATTTGTGTGTGTGTACATGAGTATGTCTGTTTAGATGAGCATTTGTATGCTGGTGCCTGGGTCAAAGTTACACATACATATCTGTGTAAGTGGTGTGAAAGGGAAAATCTGATGTCTTCCTCAATTATTTGGATAGGCTGACTTTTCTTTCCTACCTGCCAGTTCCCAAAGAAGCAAAATAGGGACTTAACATTAATTATAAATGTGTAGTCAATAGCTCAGACTTGTTACTAGCTAATCCTCACATTTTAAATTAACCCATTTCTATTCATCTGTGTGATATCACAGGGCTCATGGCTTGCTACCTCATTTTATACATGGTCCACTCCCTCTGTGTCTTGCTGGTGACTTCTGAGACTCTGCCCTTTTTCTTCCCAGAGTCCTAGTGTGGCTCTCCCACCCAAATCTCTTTCTGCCTAGCTATAGGCAGTGCTTTATCAACCATATTTACAGTGTACAAAGATTGCTCCATAGCGTATTTATCACCATTTATTTATTTATTTATTCATTTATTTATTCATTCATTGATTCATTGATTCATTCATTGATTCATTCATTCATTCATTCATTCATTTATTTATTTATTTATTTATTTATTTATTTATTTATTTATTATTTTTATGAGTGATCTTACCAATTGGCAAGACAGGCTGGTCATAAAGCCCCAGGGGACCCTCCTGTCTTTATGCCCCTGGCGCCATATGATAAGCATGAGCTGTCACACCCAGCTTTTGACCTGGGCCTTGGAGACCCAAGTTCAGGCTCTTCAGCTGCTCTGGCAAGCACTTTTCCAACTGAGCCACCTCCTTATCCCCAGTTCCAAGGTTTTGGTAACATAACGTTTCCATTGTGAGAGCTGAGCTCTCTGAAGCCGAAGGCAGCTTGTCTTTGTTAGTTTGGGGTCCTGCTTATCTAAAATCTCGAAAGTCTTGGTGTTTTTAGTTACTTAATTTGAACTTCCAATCTGAACCTCCCAACAATATCTCTGATAAGCATTCATTTAGTCCAGAAGCTTAGATGCTTAGGTATAGAATAATGCAAGGGGCCACTTCTTTTATTCTTTGGTCTTTAAAAATTTTTTTTTTAGCTGAAATGTAATTTTACACAGAGAAATAAACAGACCTGAATAATATAGTTTGTCGAATTGCTCGGATATACTTGTGTGCCCAATGGCATAATCAGAAAGTAAAAAACAGGGCTGCTGAAATGGCTAGGTGGGTAGAGACACTTGGAAACCCTAGTTTGATACTAGATAATAAAATAATATTAATGTTTTTAATATTTAAATAGATAAGTGTTCTTAAAAACTGCATCATTCTGAAAATTCTTTCATAGTCTTCTCAGGTTCACAGTCCTCTCTCCGTCCTCTGACAAGCAGCTGTGATTCTGATTTTTCATTCCCTTAAATAAGATCTGCATGTTGAATTTCACATAAATGAAGTAACTGGTATGTGTTCTTTTTTGTGTCTGGGTTTTTAAAAGAATACACTTAATATAGTATTTCTGAGATTCATCTATGTTGCATATATTAGTAATTTGTTCCTTTTGTGGTTGGACAATGTCTCTTTGTATAAAAATACCTCAGTCTGTCCTTCCATTCTCCTCTTGTGAATGAACATTTGTGTTGTTTCCAAAGCTGAGCTTTGAGAAAGACAGCTACAGCGGACATTCTTATGCAGAATTTTTGGTAAGCATATGATTCCATTTATCTTATAAATACTGAATTATAAATCAGACTAATAATATTTATATGAAAATGGCAGTTTGGGTCTGGAGACGGAGCTCAGTTGGTGGAATGATCCCTTCATGCATGTACAAGGTTCATCCCCAACACTGTATAAGTCAGAACAGTGGTAAATGCCTGTGATCTTAGGTCACCCTTGGCTATAGGAATCCCTGTTTGAATGAATGAATGAATGAATGAATGAATGAATGAATGAATGAATGAATGGAGGGAGGGAGGGAGGGAGGAAGGAAGGAAGAAAAAAGAGAGGAAAAAAGGCAGAAAATGTAAGCTTTCTAAACTGCTGAATAAGTCCATATTTTTCACCATCAATGTATGAAGATTTAGCTGCTCACAGATACTCCAGGATTTGGCATTGTTGAACCTTTAAGGTCTATTGTTACCAGTCCAGTGGGTGTGTAGCAATAGTGTTTTGGATTTAATTTGCATTTCCCTGATAACCAACAATGCTGAGCATCATTTTTATGCACTGCTTGGCTGTGTGTGCCTTCTCCTCTGTGAAGTGTTTATTTGATTCTTTTGCCTGTTGAAAAGGCTTTGTAGTTTATTCAAATATTCTGCTTGAGAGTATGTTGGCGCTATGGAGAAAGTTTCCAGCTTAGAGTCAGACATGTGGGGTGTGCATATCCACTCTGTGTGGGGTGTGTGTGTGTGTGTGTGTGTGTGTGTGTGTGTGTGTGTGTGTGTGTGTTTACAAGCCAGGGGTCAATGTAAAGGTATTTTCCTTAGTCATGCCACTTCATTTTTTAAGACAGATTTTTCTCTTAATCTAGACTCACTTACTGGCTAGACCAGCTGGCTACTGTGTTTCGGAGATCCACTTATCTCTTCTTCTTCAGTTTTAGGATGCTAACACACCTGCCTGGACTTTCCTGTGAGTCGAGCGCTTGAATCTATAGCCTCATGCTTGCATGGCAAGTATTTCCTGAGCCTTCCCAGTCCTGTCTCTATGTCTTTACAAACAGCCCCCTGTTTCTGACTTTGGGTAACTTTTCCCATACAATGGAAATAATTCCCATCACATGCTTGCTTGAGAGTCTAAGAGAACATATACAAAGCACTGAGCCCCACCAGGTGTTAGCACATTGTCGATACTTAAAAGAAACTTTCTCTTCAACTTAAAGGCAATGATTATCATGAATGCATAAATGAGATTGTGGAGTTGTCTCTACCTCCTTTACCCTTAGGTTGAAGGTCAGCTCTTCAAGAGGGTCATACATTTCTTACTTCTAGACGTTGCTTCCATCTTACATGTAAGACATTTAAAAACTAGGTAAACCAAGGGAGTTTACTAATCAGTACAAGTGAGAGGCCTGGGTCAGAGTGAAGAGATTCTGGGTGAGCCAGGCATTAAAAGCCCATCCAGGAAGAGGAGCAGGGTAGCTGGGACCTAAAGAGTGGCATGGTGTGGCACAGGGGTTAGAACAATGACAGTTTACCACTGGACACACACATACTTCAGTGTTTTTCGAAATAGCAGTCATTATTGGGACTCACCTCCTAGTTATCTATTACCTCCTGATGATTCTGGAAGCAATCAATCATAAACTGCTTCTTGGCATTGCTTTCTACTTCTAGCAGAAAGAGAATCTCGGACTTGTAGATGAACTGCTCAGAAGTAGCCTGTCTCCTTGCTGTTAGTGGCCGAGTACTAACTTCTGGCCATCAGGATGTGAGTGGAAGTGATGTGTGCATATTGATTTGTGCCCCACTCTCCTTCCTCCTGGCTTTTGAGGAAGAATGATGAGCCACTGTGGATCACAGGACAAAACAAATAACTTGGGATAGCAGAGCAATGAGGTAGAAGGAACCCAGATTGCTGGCAGCCACGGGGCCCAGCATAGAGGCTAGTGTGTGAGGGAAATAAACATATGTCTTGTTGAAACTTTAGCATTCCAAGTTTCTGTGACAGGTGGCCAAAGCTTTCTCCCAGTTTATACACTGGTCCTGAAGACCCTTGCCCTGCTACTCCAACCCACTCTACTTTTCACTCTATAATACAAATTGAAACTGACCTAGATTAGGCTCATCATTCCTGGTTTTGACAGTTAGGGAGGGACTGGGTTAGAATAGCCAGGGCTTGTTGCTGCATCAGATCCCCACAGGTACACTTTAACTGTGGCAACCGCACATTCTACTCTACCACACATGCGGATGTTAACAGTTATTGACAACAGAACACAGGAAGCCCCAACTCTGTCTTAGGTGTTTTCATCACACCTTATTTGTGTCTTATCAGATACAAGACCATTCTAGAATTGGCATGCAGTTAGAATTACAGCTTATAGCAGGCGACCAAAATCCTTAGACCCAAGAACAAAAATGGATTAGGGAATAAGATTTAGCCCACACACCCCTTCTTCCTCCCTAGTTCTGTCTCTTTCTTCTTTTTCTTTTGTGGGCATATGTATACATGTGCATGTGAACACTTGTATGTGAGTGTGCGCATGCATATGTTGAAGACCGCACAGTGAAAGCCAACATCAAGGATCATTATTTGCCAAGTAGACAAGGCTGGAAGACCAGGGAGCTCCAGGGACCCAACTGTCTCCACATCCCCAGAACTGGGTTTACAAGACCCACTATCCTGCCAAGCATTTGGGGGAGTGAGGTAGATAGGTTTTTATGTTTCTGGTATGAGCACTAAATCTACTGATCTTTTTTTTTTTTTTTTTCTAGCCTGATCTGTCATTATTCTTTCATCCCTCCCTCCCCCTCTCTCTCCCTCCTTCCCTCCCTCCCTCTCTTTTTGACAAGGTCTTATTCTGTACCTTAGGCTGGTTAAGAGTTCACTGTGTACTATAGGCTGATCTCAAACTCATTATAATCCCTCTGCCTCATCTTCCCAAATACTGGGGATTACAGGCAGGAGCCGGCGTTTCCTGTTTATTCTCTCTCTCTGAGACTAGGGGGATTGTGCTATTTTACCACATGTCTATGCACTGGACAGTGTGTCTTTGCTACAGTTTCGGCAGGCATTAAGCCTTGAATACTTGCGAATTTACTGAGAGTGCGTTTCTAATGTTCACCCAGCCAATTAACTAGCCACTAATGAAGATCATTCTCTATATTGTTATGCCGATTGTTAAAAAAAAAAAATCACTTGTATTGATTGAGATTAGGATACCCAAAGCACTTGTAAAAGCTACTCAAGAATGTGGTCTGTCTTATCTAGCTGAGCACAGTGGAGGCATGAATTCCTTTTTTGGGTAAATGGCTCCTTTAGGATGATGCCAAACTAACACAATGTTATCTGTAGACTCTGGGTGTTAGAGAACTGAAGGTGGGAATAATTCCGTTGTGGGAATCCACACTTTTCCACTTCTTCAGCCAGCGTGAGTGATACTGGAAGCCTGTCCTTCTTCACAGTTGCCCTGCTATCTGTGATTGACGTTTAACTGCTTTACTATAAACAGCACTGTGTACACGTGTACAAATTCACTATAACCCATACCGAAGGCAGACAATTAAAAGTAAAGGCCCTCATTAGGAGTGCATGTTCTTAGGTGTATAGCATGCTGAGCACCTTGAATAGGAACCCATGCTGGGCAAGAGAACATCAGCTATCGCCAACTAAACCTGCATTGTGATATACTAGTTAGTATAAAGGTTACTAGAAATATTTTTCCCCACTGGTGAATTAATGCTGTTTAAGAAGTGTGGCTACAAGGAATGGGTTTGCATGTGTGAAGTGAGTGAATCTGAGGAGTGGGAATGTAGGATGGCTCAGTGGTTAAGAACACTGGCTACTTTTCTAGAGACCTGGATTTGATTCCCAGTACCCACGTGGCAGCTCACAAACATCCTTTGGAACATACTTGCAGGTAAAGTGTTTCTGGCCTTTTGTCCCCATGCTTACTAGAAAATTGAAACTGGTTTGTCTTCAAGTTCTAGAAATTCCACTCTTGGAACATTATTGCATCGGCTTGCAACCCAGGTTTTCCTAAAAAGTATGAAGAAAAGAAAGTCACCAGAGAGTTGTTCTGTCCTACACAGGCTGTGATGTTCATGCCTGTGTCTATTTGCACCAGTGTGTGTATGTAGGTGGGGCATTATTAAAGAAAGCTCTGGGAATTGAGCTCAGGACCCTATGAATGCTAGGCATGTCTTCTACCATTGAATTGTGCTCCTCTGTCCCTCCATTCGATTTTTGTTATTATTGTTGTTTACAGAAACCTATTGCTTGGTGTCCAGGTTGAAGGACACACCAACAAATCCAAATAAAAACCTGCCAGATGCTGAATGGTCAAATTGATATCATAACTATATCTAAACTAAACTTTGCAAACAACAATAGGTACCATTTGCTGAACAAGTCTTTTACACCAGGCTTAGATTTATTTAAACCTCAAGGTGTCTGATCTCATGTAATTTTTTAAACCTGCAGAGGTAACTATTTCATTTTCCAGATGAAGAAAAAGTAGGGTCCTGGGATGAGGCAGTTGGTCCAGAAAGAACTGGAATAAATTCCAAGTGACCTGCCTCCTGAGTGCTGGAATAAATTCCAAGTGACCTGCCTCCTGAGTGCCAGGCCTCTAACATTTTCTACCATTGCTCATACAGAATAAGTCCCTCTTGGCCTCTCCTTCTGTTTTTAGTGAGGAAATGATCCTTGGAAGATGAAATTATAAGGAGGAAGAAGAGAGGGCTGACTGTGGATTATATCTGATTGACGTTAGTGGGCAAAGGAAAAAAAATGAGGACACAGTGGGTGTCCCCCTGCTGGGAGTCTCACAGGGCAGATGGGGGAGCAGGAACCACACACCGTGCTTGGCAGACTGTGAAGTGTTCCATGGCGTCATTATCACAGAATAGCAGCCTTTTAGAATTAAGAATAGTCCTAATTTGCACTTCGTTGGGTTTTTCATTTACATAATGTTAGAATGCAAAGAAAATTCATACACAAAACCCACTGCTAATTTAGTACTAAAGTTCTTGTTTAAATACATGCTAAAAAAGAATGCATTTTTCACTTACCCATCACCGGAAAAAGCTGGGCAGTTTGCTAGTGCGGGTGTGGCAGTTAAACCCCAAATGAAATTATATATGCCTCTGAGCAGGTCTGTTGGTACGGTCCAAATTCTAATCGCTGTTTCAATAATTTATTTGGCATAGAGGACTTAATGTCATTTATTTAAGGGCTCTGAGGAAATGTATTCTTTTCTGCAGGTCCTCATTAAAGGCGCTTGCAGCTTTGAGTCTAGTGGGAATGGTGGTTTTTAACAGGTGTTAATTCAGCTGATGACACTGTGTAAAATTGCCAGGGTGATGGATTTAGAGATGGCAGATGTCTGATCAATCTGTGGCACACTCTGGAAGATTATATGCACGGCAGACAGGTGACACCCTGTGTTCTAGCTGAGAATGGACTGAAGTGGTAGCATGGGTGGGGTGTTGGTGCCTCTTGCAGCAGGCACCACCTAGCTAATTGCTTTCATACCCTTCCTCACCCACACCCATCACTCTTAAGAACTTTCCTTATTTTTTCAGATACCAAAAATAACTTCCTGTTTTCTCTTGGAGTATTGCGTTGTCTCCCACCTGCCTCCCTCCCATGAGGGATATACCTGAAATCCCCACTCCAAGGTCAGTTGCACCAGGGATAGGCTTTGCACACACAGCAGAAGCCCCATTATCAATGAGATAGGGCCCCAGCTTTTTGCATATCATTTATTTTGAGATTATACCTCTCTCTAAGTTGCCCAGGCTGACCTTTAACTTACAGTCTAAGATCTTAGGGCTCTGGAACCTGGGGGAGTATCTCAGTTAGTTGAAAGCACTTACCCATCATGCACCAGGCTCTCGATTTAATACTCAGTACCTTAAGACTCATAGTGGAGCTTTTTTCTGGTTTTACATATTTCTGTTGGTCTTGTATTTAATCCCTCTTTAAGCCCCTTGCAGGTACTGACTATATTTTTATGGACATTTGTTCCCTATCAAGTGTCAGACAATGTGTAGGACATATATAGAAGTATCTGGCAGCAAAAGGACTCATCTTTGACCAGGGTTACTCACTCAATTCAGGAAAGAGTAAATGCTTCCTCCTTCTAAAAGGCCAAGAGTTTGCATTGTGGCACAAACATGCTTGTGATGCAGAATTGGAGAGGCTAAAGCAGAAGGGTTTCAAGTTCAAAGCCAAACTGCAAGACTTTATCTCAGGAAAAAAAAATGTTCAAAAATCTAGTTCTTGCATGAGTAAGAACAAAGCATAATGTCATATGTGTATGGAAATGTCAGAACAAAACCTGTCAGATAATTGGCAAAAAGTCATGTCAAAAAAACCAAAAAACCCCCAAAAAACAAAAAACTGATTTTCTAACTGAGGGGGACCAGAACTCAGTGGCAGCTTTCGAAACCCATACTGCCTCCCAGGGCTTGAACACTGGAAAACAAACCCCTCCTTAAATGAGTCTTCCAGAAAATTATAGAAAACAGGACTGGACAAATGAACCTCTCAGGATTAAACATGAGAACATTAGAGGGCCCAGTGACTCAGCATTGCACTTGAGGTGCCTGGTGCAGAAGACAGTTATGACCTGCAGAGGAGACTGTGCTGAGGGCTGAGAAGCAGGTGGGAGGGGGGAAGGGGGGGTGGAGGGAGGATGGGATGGATACTCACTGGCTCTTCTTTCTGCCACAGTCTTGCCACTACAGTTGACAGCAGGGAAAGCTGTAGAGATGGTAGACACTGGCTCAGTGGCTTTAAGATCTTGTGCCTCTCAGAGAAAGAATTCAGATCGCCAGGTTTCTAGCTGGTGTCTTAGGAACAGACATTGACAGAGGGGAACCTTACTCAGGTGTGGTGAGAGAAAAGGCAGGAAATCCTACAAATGGTAAGAATTTTCCTGGAATAGGACTTATTCCCATTTTCTGGCTTTTATATGAGGCTTTTCTAGAGGTGTCAATGTGTCACATGCATAATACCCACAGGCAATTTTGCAAGGCTAATGACATGGAAATGTTATTATAATGAAGCGGAGGACAATTAGCTGGTTTGACATGGTCTTGTGTCTTTGCTGTTGAACAGTCACATGACATTTTGCTGCAGTACAGCTCTGTGGTGTCCTCAGACCCTGGCTAGATACTGTGCTCTTCGCCTGCGTTTTTCTCTGGGCTATATAGCCCCCCTGTTTCCTGTGTTCTTTTTATCCCAAACTTGAATTCTCAGTTCTTCCCTTTGTAAGGGGGCTCTCAGCCTTGGTTGTAGATCTCAGAGAACTTGGGTTTGAATCTGTTCCCTAATACACGTGAGTCATTAACCCCATGTAATTGTAAATATACTGCTCTATTCTCCCGGGTTCTGACTTTTTCTTTTAAAAAAATATTTATTTATATTTATTTATTCATTCATTCATTCATTCATTCATTCGTTCATTTATTTATTTATTTATTTATCTATTTATTTATCTATCTATTTATTTATCTATCTATTTATTTATTATGTATATAGTATTCTGTCTGCATGTATTCCTGCAGGCCAGAAGAGGGCACCAGATTTCATTACAGATGGTTGTGAGCCACCACGTGGTTGCTGGGAATTGAACTCAGGACTTCTGTGAGAACAGCCAGTGCTCCTAAACCACTAGCCATCTCTCCACCCCCCAGGTTCTGACTTCTAAAACGGGAGTGGCCATAATACCTGCCTTGGCTCTGGTCCAAGTGTTACCAAGAGTTACTACAGACCACACCCTTAAGCAAATGTGAACTACTGCTATGCAAAGGCCAGTTACCTGTCTTTCCAGGAACCTCTTCACAAACTTTACTAATGTAACCAAAGGTGAGCACTTAGGCTGTTTACTATGTTCTAAATGTTTCTGGATCTTATTGTTGATTAGCCTGGGCTTTGCCTTTTTGTGTGTTTGCTTGTTTATTTAATTTTACTTGCTTACTTTGATACAGGATCTCCCTCAGGCTTGCCTCTGAAGCAAAGGTCCTGGGATTACAGGCATATGTCATCAAGCCCAGCAATACTGGTCACATAACCCATCTTCACCACCAAAGGTGGGAGGTAGTGTAATTTCTACCCCCTGTTCACTTGCATGGATCTATTGGAGAGCAGAAAAGGAACCCCTCAATATGGTGACCTGGCATGCTGAGTGCTTTGGACTAGAAGGTTGAAAAGGCATCAGAAACAGCCCAAGAACCAAGGTCTTGATGACTTCTCTCTCTCCCCCACCCCCTCACTTAATTTACAGAAACGAGAAAGGAGCCTTCAGAGAAGTTCCCTTCTTTGACCAATGGAAGTTACTCAATAAGAATTCAAGAAATAGTCTTCAGTACCCTTGCTGGAGTCCCACCAAGCAACACAGAAGGACAGTCTATCAATCCATTGCACCAGTTCTGGGAAATGCTAGCTAGGGCTCTATCGCCGAAGAAGAACTTCCTGTGCTGTCTGCTGAGTCTACAGGCCTGTTCTCTTCTGAAGCTCAGAGGGGTGGGCTATACAAGCATCAAATCTGCCCCTTCTTTGAGTCTGTGTTCTGTGCAGCTCCCATGGAAAGTGTACTCTGAAAGTCTGTGTATCTCTTCTCCTGCTAATTGACTATTGACAACGTATTTCTTAGAGCTTCAAAACCGAAACTTCACAGGGTAAAAAGGCAGCATCCTCTTTACCTGTACATTCCACGTCACTCATTTCTCACATCCTTCCTAGCATGTTCCAGAGTTTGCCCGACACACACTATAGATGTGATTAACATGGGTTGATATCACACCTCCTCATGCTTGAGTCTTAAAACAAAAATGGAGTAAAGTAACCTGACCAAAGAGAAAATACCAAAAGCTACATACAGGAGAGGGAACCGGAGCTTTATAGTGAGGGACATTACTCTCCTAGGTGAGGGAAGCTTCTCTGAAAAGTAAAGAGCAGATGAAGTTGGCTAGCCTGGGTCTAGGGAGGAGAGAAGGTATTCACAAAGACCACAGCTAAGAAAGGAATCAAAAGGTTTTGGGGTTTTTCACCCCAACCTTTGACTTCACAGCTCTCATTATATCTGTTTTAAAATCCCTCTTTTCCCGTCTTCCTTCCCTTCTTCCTCTTGTGCTGGGGAGTCTGAGTCTTTCTTATGCATTTTAGTAAACTCTCTATGCATGAGCTAGAGCCATGTGGTGGCCAGAGGACAGCTTGTAAGGGTTTGGCTGTTTCCCTCCACCTGCTGGGTCCTCGGGATTGCGCTCAGGTCATAAGACTTAGCAGCAGCACTGCCTCCACTGGCTGAGCCTGCTTCTAAGTACTTGCTTCATTTTTTGTTTTGTCCTTCTGTGTCCTTGTTTCAAAAGACAAACTACTCAGAATCCTTTTGCCTCTGCCTTCCCATCAACGAGATTATAGACATCTGCCTTCCCAGTGTTGGATTATGAATATGTGCCATCACATCTAGCTCTTGCTAGCTACTTTTTTTTCATGTATATATGTGTAGTATGTGTTCTCATATGCATGTATTTGCATGTTTGTTTACATGCATAGACACACAAGAGACACTTGCAAGCCTGTCTGTGTGTGTGTGTGTGTGTGTGTGTGTGTGTGTATAGGCTAGAGGTTATCTATTTTGATGAATCTTCACCTTATATTGAAACAGGATGTCTCACTTGGACCTAGAGAATTCCAATTGGCTTGTCTAGTTATTTATATTTCTCTGAAAGTCTCCTGTCTCTGCCTCCTGGGAGCACGGCTGTCTGACTGGCATTTATGTGGGTGCTGGAGATCTGAACTATTGTCCTCACACTCGTGTAGTAAGAACTCTTCCAGGGGGCCATTCCCCAAGCTTTCCTAATCCATATGCATAAAACCATGCCACCTGTGATTGCTATGACTTCCCCCAAGTTCTATTTCCAACTCTAGTCTAGATCCCTTATTAGGACAGAAGGATGGGGTAGCATTTGCCTAGGGCAGACAAAAGCCTATGGTTGATAAACTAAGAGCCAGAAGCATGCAAAAATACTGACAGTAGGTTTATGACATGTGTGTGCATGTGTGTATGTGTGCACACATCTGTGTGCATAGCTCATGTGGACATCAGAAAACAACTTGAAGGAGCTGATTCTGTCCTTTTACTATGTGGTTTCTGGGAATTGAACTAAAGTCACTAGGCTTGGCTACAAGCATATTTACCTGTTTCTTCATCTGGATGGCTCCATGCATGTTGATTTTTGTAGTGATATTGTCTAGCATCAAAGCAAGCCTATGGTTAGGGCAAAGGGGCTAGAGAATTGCCTCCCCTCTATGCATAGTCCTTGAGGGATGGGGGACAGAGCAAGGTATGGTTAGGGCAGAGGGTCTAGAATAGAGCACCTCCCTCGTCTGGAGCCCTTCAGGGGCGAAGGAAGTGGAGGCTCAGTTTCAACCCAGATCTGTTGAAATTAGGAGAAACACCCTACTCACATTGCACAATTCAGCTCTGACTCGTGTTTTGGGTGAACTTGAAGTATGGCTGTGCCTTTCTCTGGGAGGTTGTGAGGGTCTCTTTGACCAGGACAAAAAGAAAAAAAAAAAATCAAAAACCATGTAGTAACTGACTGCAATACCAGAACCCTGGTGCAGGCCTCTAATACTGACTGAACAGCCCCCCCCCCCAATCCCCTTTGAGGATTTCACAGCTTCTTTAACATACCCAATCTCATCTGGTACTGTAACTGTTTAGAGAGGTGGGTAAGAATTAAGATCTCTATTTCATAAAAGAGAAAAACTGAAGTCCAGGGAGGGCATTCAGCCCAGTTCCCACGCTAGAAAGTTGGACTTTTGAGTCAAAATTCAGTGTGCTTTCTTTCCACTGTGCCCTGTGGTTATGCAGCCCACAGTCACCCAGGGTTCTGATTATCCACCTGAGAATGGCTAGGAATGTAGATAATGAGTAGAGAGGAGGGCATTTGAAGAGTAAATTAGCCGTGTTTGAGCATTCTTACCAAGTTTATAGCACTGAAATTACAAATCCAAATTAAAATGAGCAAGTAGCTGGTCCTGCCCTACTAATCCTTCCATGCAAATTGCCACCTGAAGCTCCATCCAGCAGTTCACAGGAGCAACCAGCTTCTTCATCTTCCACATAACACTTAAGACACCTGTCTTTGCTTTTTGTGGAGATGCTAACTGATAAAAGACAGTTCTCATTAAATATAGTTGCATATAGAAATATAAATTTCAACATAAATATATTGTTGAGAAACAACCCGTAATTAAGCCACACGCAGGATGTTCTAACTGTAAACTGTTCCCTTAGTTTTCTACTGGGGGTCAAAGGGAGAAGAAATGCTGAGGACCCCTGAGTGGGCTCACATCCTGTAAGGTGATACTGAATAGGTAGGGCTGATCTTGATGGGCAATGAGAAGTGACAAAGGTTCAGTAGCTTTTGGGGGTTAGCTAGGTGACTTGGTAATGATGTCACGTTGGATAATAGAACATTTATTCAGGGGAGAGAAGAGAGGGTAGATGGCTGGGAAGCTGCAGAACCTGAGCTGGAAGAAAGTCTCCTATGGGATGCCGTAGGGCAGCAGAATGCTGGATTTACGGAGATGAAGAAACATTGACCTTCTTTCATTTTTCTCTGGTTGCTTTAACAGAGCCCAGGTGACATATAAACAGTTGAGTTTGGGCCTCATGGTTATGGAGAGTGGGAAGTCCCTGAACATGGTGCTGGCACCCGCTCAGCTTCTGCAGTGGCTGTATGCTGCTTCAACTCATGTGGGAAGCAGGATTAGCCCATGCTTGGGAAAGGGCCCAAACAAGGGGCTGGTATTGCCTTTTCAGAACTGACTTAAGCTGAAGCTCAATTGCTCTTGGGAGAACAAACTGACTCCACCACGGAGGCCCAAATCTCTCTCAATGGCATAATCCACTCTAAAAGGCACCCGGTTCCTGGTTTCCTGGCATCACCACAAAGACAACCCATTTCAACCTGGAGACAAACCCAGTTCAAATCATGACAGGTTTGGGCAGGTTGCCAGCAGATGCCTTGGTTGGAAGAAGGAGCTAGACTGAGTAGAAGGGATTTGAGTGACAGGTGGACAAGGGACTGAACCAAACTACTGGCTCATTCAAGAGGCAGGAAGTTAGGGGTGGAAGCACAGAGGCCATCCTTCCTTGCTCTAAACCAACGGTTTCAGCAGCTCTGCTCTGCCTTCAGTCATCTCATTAACCCAGGCCTGAGTCCAGGGAGACAGAGAATGAAATACAGGATAATACTTACTGCTCCCACCAACTAGGGGAAAAAGTATAAAAGCAGTTACAGAAAATCTGGCTCTTGGAGCAGATTTGAAGGTACGTTGAAAGTGGACCCCCTTCTCTCCTTGGGCATCTGCCCCCTCCTGTACAGGTATAATCTTTCCAGCCTTCACAATTAGCAGTGTTGGCTGAAGGAACTGCTAGACTTATCTTGCCACCGAGGGTGGCTCAGTGCTGGGACACCTTGAGGGAATCAAAGTAGGAGACTGTGGCGGGACCCCGGGCCATGCCTAGGTGTCCATGTGTGCAGGGCCACACTATAAAACTGTGTAATGGTTCAGGTGGGAAAGGTCCTGGTGAGGTGCAGCCTAGGGTTCACCGCTTCCGTGCCCAGTGTTTGTCTCCTACGCTCTGCTGGATGCAGGGGCAGCTTAGCTTGATTATTGGAGCTGTGGGCCACTTCCAGTACATTTCTGAGCCATAGTTGAAACCACCATGTAAGTTTCACAACCGGGCAGGTTCATCTCGACTCTTGTCGGTGGTGTGCTCGGGCTAATTCTGCGGTTTGCTGCTCGCCGTTGGAGATGGGCATGAAACCAAGGCCCAGGAAGGTGGTCGAGTGGGCTGCACAGGGGGCGGAGATTGGCGGCGGTTTAGGGTAACTAGGGTACCCCAGGAATCTGTGGAGTAGCTAACTCACTCCAGGGAAATGGAGCACCACGTTCACACCATTCTTCACTGCGGCAGGGAGGGCGACGTGTGCTCGCTGGGGACCACGGTGCCCGCAGGCGGGCGCTCCGTGCCTTGACTTCCCCATCCCAGGGGGCGGGGCCGTAGTCGCGGCTAGCGAAGAAAGTGCGCGAAGGAGACGCGCTGCGAGCGCACACGTGACGGCGCGGCGCCGAGCGAGCGGGACCCGGCGGCGGCGGTGGCCGTGGCAGCGGTGGCGGGCGCAGACGAACGGCCGGGGAGACTTGGAGCCCCGGGAGCGGCGCGCGCGGCCCCGGCTCTGGCCCGGCGCTGTCCCGGCGCGCGCTGCACATTCTCTCCTGGCGGCGGCGCCACCTGCGGGAGCGTTCGCCTGAACATGGCGACACGGAGCAGCAGGAGGGAGTCGCGACTCCCTTTCCTATTCGCCCTGGTCGCGCTGCTGCCCCCCGGGGCTCTCGGCGGGGGCTGGACGCAGAGATTGTACGGTGGCCGCACGCCCTTGCCTCAGGACCGGGGCTTCTTCGTGGTGCAGGGCGACTCGCGCGAGCTGCGGCTGGGGACTCACGGGGATGCCTGGGGGGCGAGCCCGGCGGCCGGGAAGCCACTCAGGACGCGGCGGAGCGCTGCTCAGCAGCCCCAGCCCATCCAGGTGTACGGACAGGTGAGCACTTCTGCAAAGCCGCCTCCTTCCAGCTCTTTCCTCTCCCAGCACTTCCTCGCCCCCGCACCCATCCTTTTCAGTCGCTTCCCAGGTGCAGGCACCGCTTGGGGACTTCCCGGCTGGCATGCGTTTCTTTCTCTCTCTTTTTTCCTTCTCTTTCCCCCCACATCACATGAGTACAGCCGTCAACACTTGGGTCGCACATCTTTTCCTTCTTCCTGTCAATTTTAACAAACGTATTCAGGTAACTCGAAGGGTGTAGCGCCTCTTTTCCCCAGGCTGAATGCAGACAGACCAGTGTAGTTTCCGGCAGGTATTGAAGGGGTACAGCATTATTTTTACATCTGGTTAAAAAACAGGCAGCACCCCCCCCCGAACCTTTGGCAGCGGGGGAGGGGGAGAACCCTGCAGTTGTAAAGCACTTACACAGAATTGCAGAGGAGGGCTTTCCGCGTTTACTCTCATGAACCCCAATAAAGGTGGGCAACTCTCAAATCTCCACGATTGTCTCTTGCATACCCGGTAGAAGTGTGCGTGTGTGCCTGTGCATGTGTGTGTATAAGAGGGATTTTTATTTTCGTGGAAGTGTGGCGTACCATCTCACCCCTTTTCCTTCCCATCACTTAAAGGTGATGACTTTTAAAAAGGAATCATTTCTTACTACACTTGGGAATTTGAAAGAGCTGCAAGAAATTTAGTGGACTTATTATTATTCGTTAAAGGATTAATTTCTATCAGGGCAATGGGTTTATTAGGTCATAAGTAACATGCATTTCACTCTTATGCCCCCCCACTGACTGCTAGTTATGGGGAGCCCAGTCTGCCCATTACTATCATCATTGGCAGAATTAATTTGCTGGGTGTTACTGTCTCCTGAGAAACTCCCAGTCCTGAGGTTAAGATTGACATCAGCAAAACTAGAAGGTTGGTGGGAGAGAAAAGGTGGGGCCCAGTAGAGCTGATAAACATGATCACTTCCCTGGTGATTGTTCCTTTCTGAAGTACGAATTAAAAGATTAGTCTGGGTTCTGCCTTTCTCCACTGGTTTTTAGCCATAGCAAAGCCTTCCTTCAGGCTATATGTAGAGTTAAATGATCAACTCCCGGAGCCTATGGTGTCATGTTTTGGGTGAAGAAATCTAAGCTGTGAAAGGTGTGGTGACTAATCCAAGGTCACATGGGCAAGGGCTTCGAATGCTTTAGGTTCTGCCTACATGGCACTGACCTTTGGGTGTTGGGAGTCACCTTGCTACTCTTCAGTGCTTCCTAAACACTCTCCTTCCAAAATAAATAAAATAAAATAAATAAAATGCATATGGCTCTCTGTGGACAGAGGGGTGATGGTGGGTGTCTGGAAACAGCAAACATCCATTTACCACCAGCCCTGCGGCAGGAAGGTATACCAGATGACCTGTAACTGCCTGGAGGTGAAGGGTGAAGGGTGAAGGGCTCAAGCTACTGAAATCCACCTGTTCTGTTCCTCTTGGGTCCAGATCCTTGTGCTCTCTCTTCAGCCGCATCTAAACTTCCTTTTTTATACTTTGAAAGTCAGCAAGATTGTTCTTAGCAGGCATGGAGCTGAGGATGGGTCTCCCTAGCCCACTGTGCTCTTGAGATAGGCTGAGCGTGGAAGGATTTCAGGGACAGTCTCTCCAGGAGCTCAGGTCCTCTGCAGCCTAGACTTAGTTGAAAGAAGCACTTTCTAGTTGCCCCAATATTCATGAAGGTGCGGCTTATTCCCCCCTTTCTTTGGGTTTGGTGTATGAAAATCTGCCAGGAATCTGGAGCAAGCTAGAGATGAACTCTGTTCTTGTTGGGAGCGACTCCAAAACTCTCCTTTTGCTTTCATGTCCCCAGGCCAGCCAGACTGGTTCCATTGAAGGGTGCAGATCCAGTCAGCGGTTGAACTCAGAATGAGGAATTCCCACAGCACTGCTAGGATTCTCACTGTGCTGTCCCTTCCTTGCTTGCTGCTGGCCCAAGTTAATGAAAAAATAGCATTAATCTTAATTGTTGAGGAGCTGAGTCAGACAAAAGAACTTCATGCTATCGGATCTCTATCACAAGTTCTAGCCAGGTTCAGGCCCAGGGACCAGTGGTGGAGTGGCTTGGGCTCTTCTCTGGGTCTCCAGAGTAACTCAGGTCTGTTTGGAATTGCCTTTGTAGCAAAGGTAGCTATATGTGCCTTTGTTTTTCTTGGGACAGATCCACTTATGAATAGTGCCTCTGCCACCCCCAAATGCATCAGGGATGCAGCTGTATGATTAATCCATATGCTCGTTTTAACCCTGTACCAAGTTTTGTAAATTTCCTTCATTTTTTTTAAGCCAAACAATTACAATAAACAGTTGTCTGAAGGAAGTGTGTTTCTCAAAAAACAAAAACAAACAAACAAACAAAAAACAATTGAAGGAGGCAGGAGCCCTCACTGTACATGAACAGGTGGGAACCAGTGCATCTGCACCCACTCAGCCAGCTCTGACCCTACGGTGGCTGTGTGAGGCTCTGGAAATGGAGTGATGGTTGTGTACAGGGAGACTTCGATGCTCTGAAGCACCTAGTCTTTGGACCCTGGTGAGGGTAAGGGGTAGGGACATTTGTCAGGGTTGGAAGCAGAAGCCAGAGAGGTGGCAAGAAGGCCAGTAGCTTCAGGGCAGAGAGAAAGGAAGGCGTTAGCCAGGGAGAGTTTGGCTGAGAAAGGAGCCTATGTAGGCATATCACACTGGAGCAACTTTTCTTTTGCCCTCTTGACTTAACGGAGTAAAAGATTTTGTTATTTTGACCAGTTAAAGGCCAAAAATCTTAGGAAGATTTTCTAATATAGAGTATTGGTTCTGTCATGATCACCCAGAAACATATTTGTAATAGTGGAAACCAATGGACCAGATATTGCGGTTTTCTACAATTTTACAAAGAAAGCCCCCCTCCCCCATAAGGTCAAATTAAAGTTGAGCAGTGGTGGTCCATACCTTTAATTCTAGCACTCAGGAGACAGAGGCAGGTGGATCTCTGAGTTTAAGGCCAGTCTGGTCTACAGAAGTGAGTTCCAGGACAGCCAGGGCTACACAGAAAAACCCTGTCTTGGGAAAAAAACCAAAAAAACAAAACAAAAAAAACCTCAAAGCCAAACCAAACCAAACCAAACAAACAAACAAACAAAAACAAACAGAGTCAAGTTAAAGGAGGAAACTATTATATCTTTTAAATTTAATAATATCTAAAGTTAATTAATTAATTAAAAATTGTTTTGGGGAGAGCCTGGCCATTTAGCTGGCATGAAATTTACGGTGAAGCTCAGGTTTAACTGGTGGCCCTACTGCCTCTGTCTCCAGAGTGCTGACTTTATAGGTATGTGTTGCCAAGGCCAGATAGGCTGTAGTTCTTGCCACATTGACTTTTTTTTTCTTCTCCCTCCTTCCATCCCTCTCCCTCCATCTCTCTCTTTCTTTCCCAGAGACAGGGTGACAGGGTTTCTCTATGTATCCCTGGCTGTTCTAGAACTCACTCTGCCAGGTTGAACCAGGAGATCCACCTGCCACCTCTGCCTCCCAAGTGCATTGCACACCACTCCTGCCCCCAGTGGTGCCAAGCTAACGTCTCCTCTGCTCTCTGCTGTCATGTTTGCTTTGTCCTGTTCCCCATCCATGTTCCTCAACTCTTCTCTTTGCTCAGAAAACCTTTGTTCAGTCCCCCAATACTCCAGAGCCCCCAGTATTCCTAGCCCTGTGGGAACAGTTCTAAGCCTGGCTCCAGCCCTGCCTTGGGTTATAATAAATGCTTCATCTTCCCATGAGCTCTTTTGAAGGCTTGGATTTGCTCCTTCTCTGTGCTTCACAGTATGGGAGTTCCTTAATAACTATCTGTGGATCAGTTTTCTACCCAGAAGAAGAAGCATAGAGAGCAGGGAGCACATTAAGTTACATAAACTTTTGTAGGAGAGGGAGATGGCAGACAGACAAAATGCTTTGGTTCACTCCATGGTTCCGAAGCAAATGGGATGGCCCTCGGGAGTGAAACTCTGGCTCTCCTGTGCTATCTGGGAGTTAATTCGAATAAAGACCTAGGATTCTATTTTTATAGCATCCTCCCTTTTAGGACTCGAATGCTGGTTTTTGCTACTGGTATTTCTACTTTTTGGATTTGGGGGTGGGGATCCTTTGGAATGAAGCAGAAAGCCTAACAAGATCTACAGGTTTATTTTGCTTGCAACAAGCTCTCTGTTCATAATTCTTGCGTTTTAGAGATCAGAGAGGATACAGTGTCCTGATTTGAGACTAAAAACAAAGTGTCCATTACAACACAAGGGCCTTGGACAAAAGGCCTCCTTTGGAGAGAAAATACTGTTTGGCTTTAGATCACTTTGGTGTTGATTCTTACGTGATAGACTGGCTTTGGGAAGAATTGGCTGGTTGATTCTGACATTAGGATGTTTGACCTGTGTGCTTCCAGATGAAGATAAAAAGGCAGCACGTTGGCTGTTCCGAGCAGAGTTCTGTGTATGTGATGAGGTTGGCCTCTTAGGTTGGTGACGGATGTGACCTTGAAAAACCTCTCCTGGTAGTCCCTGTATCCCTTCTGTTGAGTTCTGGGCTGTGTCTGGCACTGTTGGTACATCAGTAGCTTGGAGCCTGGAATAGTAGAGGCTTTGAGATGGAAGGAATTGGAGGAAAGGAACCCATGAGGAGAGGCTCAGAGAATTAAGGGGAAAACCCGGTGTTTCCTTAGCATGCTAACAACGCCATTTATAAAAAGGAATGAGTGGTGACAGGTGAATCCTTTCAAGTCCTCATGTATCACAAGAGACCCCTTCTCAGTTGGTGACTATTGTCACCAGCCTTTTGTGTATCCTCACAGAAATAGTCTAAGTCTATATAACATGAATGTATACAAAACTGAGTTCTCAGCAGCCTTTTGTCACATGTAGCCCTTGGTGTCATGAATAATGGGATTAATTTAAACTCTAAATATACTTGTGGTTAGGTTACCACGGGTAGTCAGATGTTTCCTGAAGTGTCACACATAAAATAGATTGTTATCTGTTTTCTAGGCCAGGTGTAAGGACAGGTGCCCCCCCCCCCCACGCTTCAGTGTGGGCCAGGAGGGCAGCACTGCAGAGGCCCTTCAGAGCTTGCAGAACAATCAGCAGCCCTTGGAGAAGTGGAACCCCCCCCCCCCCCCTTTGTGAGGACATCAGAATGACCACATTACAGATCTTAGCTTTGTGCTCCTTTTGACAATCTTTTCACTGTAAAATGAAGTTAACCGTATGCTTAATGAATCACTTTAAGACCTGGATCTGTGAGGCAGATTCTAACAACAACTGCATATCCCAGGGCAAAGAACAGATGCTGTAGGATCATTGCATTGTCAACCGGAGTCCCTTCCTCCTTAGAGATCACAGGCATCTTTGCGGCATCATCATTTAGTCCCAAGGCAGCTATAGATCAAGCCAGCCCTGTCCAGTCCATTGTATAGAGATGCCGGGGCAGACCGATATTCTGAAAATCATGAAATACCCCAATTAATTTATTTGCCTTGTATATATTTATTTATTCTGTCCTCTCTCTTTTAAGGCGTCAGTTTACCTTCTTAATTAAATCTTTTCTCAGGTGAATATGAAGTGAGTTTGCATTCTTCGAGTTACTGATAGGGGAAATGGCTATATAAATGTATTCGGGGAAAGCCAGTGTGGAGTTCAGAATATTTGACGGTTATGGATAATGGATAGTTGACCACATCGGACTGTATTAAATCTGGGGTGTTATGGGGACCTTTCTTTCATTTATTTTCAGGCTTAAATAAATATGATGGACAGTTGAGTTTACTCTCTTTTGGTTTGAACATTTGGGGATTGGTATTGCTCAGGAAATTGTCTAGGGTTTCAGGGAGGAGGTGTTTATTTTTTGTTAATGAGAACAGGGCCTTCATGTGCATTCTCCAGGTAGGCCAGGATCTGCTGGCAGATGGCAAGTCAGTCCAGCCACGTACGTTCAGAAATCAATTTCCTCAGTTTAAAATGAGTCACAGTTAATTTCGACCTAATTTATTGGTTTATCGACTTGGGAACCTTAGGCCTTTGAAGAAGTGGCCTGGGTGGCCTTTTAGCATCAAAGCAGCTGATGATGCTAAAATGTAGGAAAAGCAGGGTGAGCTGCTGGTCAGGGTCAAGGTGTGGGCTGTATCCTATGTTATTGTGAGATTCTTGGAGTAGAAGTCAAAAGACAGGGATACTCCATGAGTAGTGGAGTGGACTCCATGAGAGTGGGGCTAGTAACAGTCATAACTACAATTGTGAATTAAAGAGCAGTTACAGAATTCAGGTATTCACTGGGTAATCATGTGTGTGCATGTGTGCGTGCATGCATGCGTGCGTGTATGCGTGTGTGTGTGTGTGTGTGTGTGTGTGTGTGTGTGTGTGTGTGTGTGTGTGTGAGGGTGGTGCTGAGGATTGGACCCAGTGCCTTGTCCATGCCAATTATGTGCTTCTCTGTGAGCTATACCCTTGGCCCTGAGCAATTGTTAAATATAATGGTGACTCCATGCTGCATCACTGCTGTCAGAAGAGAACTGTCTGATCCTGTGTTCTGGCCTTGTAACTGATCTTCCAGTGGAACATTGCTGGATAGGCGTTTCTGCAGTGCTGATCCATGTCTGTGGGTGCGGTATGTCTGCTAGGCATATGTGGCCACTGAGCACTTGAATGGTGGCTAGTGTGACTGAAGAACTAGTGAATTTAAAGCTTAACCAGCACATGTGGATCCTGGTCATGGCTGTACTTTCTGCCAGCACACCTTTATTGAGCGGAAGGAGGCCTAGACATCCCAGTTTCTGCTTCACCTGAGAGAGGCTTAGAAACAGAAGTGAGAACACAAGGGGAGGGTTTTGAGCAAACCCTAAGTCTAGGAGGCCGCCCACTGCCAAATTGCTCTGGCTAGGAAGGGCTGTATGGGGCCATGTGGAGGACACATGGGTACCGTGTTCATTTTTGGAGTTTGCCTCTACACAGTTGCATCCTTCCATCAGGCCCTTGGAAGGCTTGACCCTTCAGAAGGACTCCCCAAACTTGTACACCCTCTCTTGTGCTGTGCTTCTGCAAACAGCCCCCGGTTAGCCAGGCTGTGCAGAGGTGTGCAGATCTGATGGGCCCTCTGTAGCAGTGAGATGTAAACAGTGCCTTAACGGCAGGGCTGTCTCTTAGGCCCTGCCCTCTGCTTCCTGTACTCTTGTTGACTTACCTCAGTGGATCTGGGTCTGCCTTTCATCCCTTCAACCCTTCAAGCTGGCACAAAGACAAACAATGGAGGCGTGTGGTCTTTGTCACTGCATCTCACGCTGGCCCTCCTTCCTTTCTGGCCCTTTAACTTAGCATGCCATTGCTGCCACCACCGCTGCAAGCTCTTGGCTTGGAAAATCGGGACCCTTCAGGATGATTTATCTCCAGGCTCCTGAATTAGATTAAAAACACAGTTCTGAATTCTCAGAAAGGCTGGCTGATGTGATTATATCCCAAATCTGAGTGGCAGATAAGGGCAATAAAAAGATGTACAGATATCAAATGCATTTTGTGCCATGTAGAGACCAATGTACTGTTATCCCACCATTAAAAAAAAAAAAACAAAAAAAACCCACAAAACAACAGCAACCTGAAGATGATTACTAAGGCTTTATTTATTTTGAAAGAAGACATATCTGTGGTGTTGAGAGCTTTTTCCTCAGACTGCTCATTGAAGGGTGGCTAGAGTAATTTTTATGTAGAGTAAGTGGGCAAAGGCCAGTGAGGATTGTAGGATGCTAAGGGTACTGTTGTCTCCCAGTCTGTCACTCTGGATGCTGTCTGGGCCCAGATCCCACAGAACCTTGTTTGTTCACTGAGACGTTCATGCCAGCTCAGGCTTGACAATCCTGAGGGAAGGTCAAAACTGACCTGCTGGGTCCAGGTCCAAGGATCTCAGAAGAAGGAAACCATCATTCTCGGGGGTTGGGACAGAGCAGAACTGGGCAAACTATTTGGAATCCAAGGCTATTTAAAGGAATTTGAATATTTGAAACCTGTTCCCAATTAATTGAGTAACATGACACCATACCTAAAATTTACCTCATTGGTAGATATATAGTACCCTGGAAGTCTCTCAGTAGTTATATAGTACCCTGGAAGATCTCTAAGTAGTTATAACCATATATCTTGCAGTTAACTGTGCGTGGGTTTGCTGAAGTTGGCAAGGTATGCTAGGGTGGAGGTGACCAAGCTGGGGCAGAAGCATCAGGCTGGGCAAAGTTGGGGAGAGGTGGACAGGCAATTAGAGCTCAATTAGAGAGTCAGGCAAGCAGAAAAGAGAGGCTGCTAGCTCCTGTGACCAGGCTGAGCCTCTGGTAGTTCCCAGGCCAGCTCCTGTTACTGAGAACTTGGCTTTGCTTGGCATTCGGGGTTGAGATGCATGTGCCTTGTGGCTTAGTCATCTCCTTTACAGATCTTTTCCAGTGGGGAAAAGCAGCTGCTGGTGAGGTCTTGGGGTCTTCTGCTCTCAGATGATGGGTTTAAATACTGTGCCTTTGGGGTGAGGACAGTGTTGGGGAGTAGGGTCCAGTTAGCAGTAACATCTTGGGACCTAGATTTTAGGCTTCCCCAAGCCCTGTTGTCAAGCATGGGGAGGGTGCCTGAAAGTGTCATTAACCATTAGTTCAAGAGTTGGTGAAGTGTGTGGTGTCTTACTATGTGCCATGTGTCATGTCTTGCTCTTAGGTCTCTGTTCCAACCCTGGAGATGCCAATGTGAAGTTTTTATGTGGGGCCATGTTGTAAAGAATGGCTGATTTGCACGGCAAGTCATTTGGACCTGAAAGTAATTGATGTTTATGGATGTTGAAGTTTACGAAACACACCCATGGTTATATCTTGTTTCTTGCAACATTCCTATAAACTTGGGAGAGAGTTCCTATTCATCTCCATTCCCAGATGAGTATCTTGTAGCTCAGAAAGAGAAGAGGCCTCCCCCAGGTTAGACAGCCAGAAAATTTTGGAGACAAGACCCACAGCAGGCCTTTGACTCGGTTCAAATTTATGCGACACCATTATCTCTCATACACAGGGATCCACATCTTGCTCCCTCCCTCCCTTTTCCCTCCTCCCTTGCTACCTCCCTCTCTCCCTTATTCCCTTTTCCTCCCTCCCTTTCTTTCTGTAAAATTCTTCAGTCTCCTTCCCTCAGAACCCATAGTTCCCATAATCCTCCCTTCTCCTGGGCTATGCTGGCTACACAGCTGTTTGTGCTTTGCAGATTTTAGGGCTCCTCAGCCCCGGCTCTTTTCTTCCCTAGGTTGCTGTGTCTCTCTTGCATCCCAGCCCTCCATCCCTGACTGCTCTTCCTCCATCTTTGTTTTCTTAGCTCTTCCAGGAAGTTTTACTCACCTCTCCACATGAATGGAGTTTAAGCACTCATTGAATGTGTTATTGGGGCTTCTTTCCTCTACTAATTTAAGAGAAGTGAGGCAAGACCAGCAAGTCTGGAGCGTCTCTGACACCTAGTCTAGCGTCTGGTTAACGGCAAATGCTCAATAAACACTTCCTGAATGAACAAAGTAAGCGGCTATTTATAGCAAAGTTGTGGAGTCCAACAGGGGAGTTGGGGAAAGTGTGTGATGCTCCCCTCCCCATACCAGAGTGGTAAAGTGCCTTTAGGGGAAGTGGAAGCAGGGGGGTCGAGAGTTCAACGTCAGCCTGATCGTCCTGATAGGTTCCGGGGCAGCTTGGGTTACACGGCTAGACTCTTGTCTCTAACGGAGTGTATGAGTGGCTTTGGATTTTATAGGGAAATCCTCACAGAATGCAGGTGAGCATTAGCTTTTGCTGTATACCACTGGGGATGCTCTCTGTGTTTGTATGCAGGTATTGAGGATCCTGGCACATCCAAAGGCCGCATGGAATGCTCCCTGGAAGTCTCTCAGAGCCGAGGCTCTCCAGTCAGCAACTGTTAGATGTTCTCTGAGCTTCCTTCTGGCTCTGATATTTCCTTTTTATTTTACTTACTTATTTTTTTTTCTTTCACACTAGTAAAGGATGGGAGATTTTCCCCAGGCTTTTCTTC
This sequence comes from Phyllotis vaccarum, assembly GCA_033318265.1. Taxonomy (NCBI): domain Eukaryota; kingdom Metazoa; phylum Chordata; class Mammalia; order Rodentia; family Cricetidae; genus Phyllotis; species Phyllotis vaccarum. Next base: position 89,263,451 of record JARWLC010000012.1, read on the forward strand.
TGCAGCCCTCCTGGAACAAAACGTGCCATTGTTGGGTGACAGTGTTTGCCCAGAGGGTGTGGCCTTTGACCGTGAATGACAGGTAGGGCTGATATTTTGAGCCAGTGAGAAGGTGGTTATTGTCTTGCTGGTGTGGTAGGAAGAAACTCTCCTTTCTTCTCTTCATCTTCCCTTCCTTCATCCATGAATCTGTCCCATCCATCTACGGCCACCTTCTAGCTCTGGTGAAGATGGTAGCGAAATGCCAGACCTAGCTCAAGGTCCTCCTTTTGTTTTCTCATCTATAAAATGGGCAGCATGAATTTGTCAGATTAAGTTGTTAGCAAGTTCTCTCAATCCAGGCTGCTTCTTGAGCCAACTCCAAGGTCAAGTGAGTGTGCTGAGCCCACGGATAGGGCTGTCTTCAGGGAGCACTCATAAACTGGATTCTGATTCTCTTGTGCTAGGGAGTCCAGGGATGGTAATGAGCTTTCTAAATATAGTGGGAACTTGGTCTGGAAAGGGGACACTGGGAGCCGATTTGCATACCTCCCATTTAGGTCAGATGGTTGGAAATACTCCTTGTTGGACATGGGCTGTCCATCTTTGGCTTCCAAGAGTCTCCTGGTGTCGGGTACTTGGTGGGGGGAGTTTTAGCTGCTGACTCTGTCCTCAGAGTTGAAGGATGCGGTATTTGTTTTATACATCACCGTTTTATACAAACATTTTTAAAAATGTTTCTCTGTATTTCACAGTTGATGAGACAGAGAACCAAATCAGAGTGCCCAGCTTGTAATATATCTCAGTGCATTTTAGAAAGAAGGTATATAGGAGGCATGAGGATGTCAAGCTGGGTGTCTAGGAAATCTTGCTTTTTGTGTTAGGTCAGTGGGAAGCAGGTAAGAGCAGAAGAAATGAATGGAGAGAGATATGGGGCCACTCCATGAAGGGGCCCCCATCCTCCTGAGGATAAACATCAATGACCTTACAGAATTTGGTGGTTTTCTTGGGAACTCCTTATCTTCTCTTTAGACTTGCAATCTTAATTTTTTTTTTTTCCATAAGCCCTTGGTACGCTCTCAAATGTAAGGCATGATTAAAGAGCCCACAGGGTGCCTGGCAGCTAGCAGATCTCAAGTGTGTACTTCATGGGGATGTGCATCACTTCCTTCATACAACAGGCACTTTATTACCTTCCTTATATTTATAACAACTCAGAGCCTGAGGAATGGATAGCATCAGATTCTTCCCCCTACTCTGAATAGTAAGTGAATAATAAGACGCGAGTCATTGTGTACTTCTGTGAATCATTAGGGCATTCTGGGGGACTGAGGGACAGCCAGAGGGGTGGTGATGTTTGGTAAAGACTATGAGATAGCCCGAGGTGTGGGTGGTGATAATCACTGGGAACCTGCTATAGATGATGGTCTTGAGCCGGTGACTGTTGTACCAGCCGGGGACAGCAAGGTTGATGTGGATGCTCTGACTCTGCAGATGCTCTTACAAGGCTTTGAAGTATTGCTTTGGCCAGAGACCCAGACTTCAGCCTGCCTCCTTTATGCCTCATTCTAGCTGCATATTTTGGTAGCATGAAGACTCACAGTGAGCTGAAAGGGAATAAGTGCTGCTTATGAGTAGGAGCTCCTGGGTATTAGATCTGCACTTGAGAGTGGAGTGTTCTACACAGGTGATAGAAATGTTTAAAAAAAAAAAATGAGGTGGAATTTACATAACAGCCATTGAAAAATGCACTGGCCTTTGGTACATTTCATGCATTGTATATATCCCTGCCTCTGTCATAACATTCTCATTAGTCCCAAAGAAAATCATAGTTAATTTCTTCTCTCCTCTTTCACAGTCTCCTGGCAGCCACCCATCGGCTTTCTTTGTGGATTTACCTGCCCGTGGTAGTTTATATAAGTTGAATCATGCAGTATGTGACCTTTGTGTCTGACATTGTTTTTAAGATTCATTGCTATTTAAGCAGCGAGGTACCATCACATGAAATCTTCATTAATAACTATGCAAAATCCCCAAAGACAGCTCTCTCCCGTGTCCCCATCAAAGTCTTGTTGGTCTCTCCTAAAGCCCCTAAAAACAGTGGGTTCTGTTTGTTTGTTATTTTGGCTTCTCACTATCTGGAAGAAAGAGAATGGACCAGATTCATCATCTCCTAAATGAGCTACATGAGACTCTCATGGGGTTTTTCAAACCTTCTGATTATCTATTTATGGGATGGGTGCTTCTGATCTTGGGACAGTGAACCTCTAGGTCTCTATTTTTCTACCAGGTGGCCTCTGGTGTTTTAATCACAGAGAAGTTGACTTCTAGGGTCTGATCCTACAGTGAGTGACCTCTGGAGATCTCATCCTGTATGGGTGACCTTCAGGGCTCTTATCCTGGACCAGGTGGCCTCTGGGGCTCTCTCAACCCCTTGCCTGTGAGCCAAACAGAGATCTGACAGGCCTACCTGATTTAGTTTGTCATTGAAGATGCAGTTTTTGTTCAGAGATCCCCTAGGCATGCTATTTTTCACCCTGCCTTCTGAGCAGAGGCTTTTGCCACCCCCTCCCCCTTGCTGCCTTTATGGCCCCAATTAATTGTGCCTCATTTATCAGGCTCTAGCTATGGTCTGTGAGCCAGAGACAAGAGAAGGAAGGTTGTTCACACCCTGGGGTTATGGTTATGACTGACTACATATCAAGGTTATGTTCCTGGAAAAGTCATACTCCCACCTCCTCCCACCCCCTCACAGGCCAGCCAGTGTCTCCTCCATCAGTGTGTGGAACTAAGTGGGAGAGACTGGTGGAGCCAATTTGCAAGTCTGCAGCTGCCCTAGAGAGCTGGTATTAGGGAGAGCTGGCTAACACCAGGAGGCAAGCAAAGGACCCAAACAAACTGGAAACCACCACTAAGGGGATCCAGTCATGGGATCAGTGGGTTCTTGATGTTGGGAGCTGCTGGCTTCTTGGTCACAGTCCACGGAGCATGGCAAGACAGTCCTTTGGGCACTGATGCCTGCCTTTCCTTGTAGGACTGCCATGTCCTACTAGACTGCATGTCTTGACCTTAATAAAATTGATGGTTTGCTGACCTCCTTCTCCTGGCTCTCTTGTCCTTGGGGTGCATTGATTCCTGCTACTGATTCTGGTCCTGTGCACTGGGGGGGATGGGCACCTGGGCCGCCCAAGATTAGTGGTGACTCACCAGGGAGTTATTCTCATGGCTGGATATGCTTGCCTTCTCTGCCAAGGCAAGGAGTGGAGCTGTTTGTGTGAGTGCCTGGTGACCCTTGGACAAGCCATTGCTTGCCAGAGAGCTATCTCTTTCCCTCTGCTGGGCTGCCCTTTTCCAGTCTGCTCTTAGGAATAAAGGGGACATTAGATAGAAAAGGCTTTTTTTTAAGAAAAAAGAAAGAAAGAAAGAAAAGAAATGTTCAACCAAGTTTGCCCTCCAGAGGCTTTCTTTATAAGAGCACCCTGGAATATTCTGATGCCTCTCTTTCCTGTCCACTTCATCCCTTAGGATCAGTTAACAAAACCTAAAGCCTTCTGCTACAAAGCCCGCAGCAAGTGTTGTTAGGACCTCTTCTCCACTCTGATCCCTTACCACTTTGTAGCCTGTTCAAAGTGTCCTCTGGCTATTAACCTGCCAGAGGGATGGCTTTGCCCATGGCTTTGAGGATGGCCAGGTTGAATATGGGAGAGCCTTTTCATCTCAGACCCCATGTGAACTTGGGGTGATGCTCCTAGGTTCCTAACCCTTTTTCCTAGTGCCATTTACATACTTGGCTCTTTGTTCCTCTCTGGTTCCTAGGGTGCAGATGGCTCTGTAGTACCCGTGGTGCCTGTGTTGGTGGGACTCTGATCCATTAGTATTTCCAGTTTCTTCCTGAAAGCCTAGGTTGGAAGGGAGAATGGAAGTGGCACTTGGAGGAAGTTTTGAACTGTTGGAGAGAGTCCCTTAAGAGCTTTTTGAGTTAAATAATTTATTTCTAGTTTTGATTTGCTTGATGCTTGTCTGGACTTATTTACTGGGAGTAAGAAGTGGAATTTTGGAATGACATATTTTTCTAAAAAAATATATCAAGGGTCTTTTTTATTTGAAGCAGTTTCACTTCAGATATTTATATTTAATGGTTGCTTCTTGGATCAAATTAGATGCAGGTGCTTAAAACCCAAAGCAGAGCCGTTACAGATCAGCTCCTCCATGGAGCTGGCTGCCAAGTTTGTGGCCCAGGTGTTTCTCTTCTCCCTTGTGACACCCAAGAGCACCCCCAAGGAGTGGGTGAGGCACATCAGGGTGGAGGGGGAAGGGAAGGGAAGAGGGAGGGGCTGTGGGGGGCGGGGTTTCTGCTCAGGATCTACTGTGGGAAGGGTTGATTTGCTTAACCTAAACTCTTCATTAGTCCAAGCTCTCCAGGCTCAGAGGCAGGTGCTGAGTCCCTCAAGCTGGACCTCCCAGCCTGTGGGTCTGAGATAGTCTTCAGATGGCTGACCCGCCAGGCTTATTCCAGACACTAGCCAGCAGGAATGATGGGATGGCTCTGGGTTTGAGGAGGCCTCTTCATCCTGCTGCTTCTCCGTGAGGCACCTGAAGCTTGTTGGGATCCCCACAGGTTGAGAAACTTGTAGAGCTCTGGTGTTTAAAAAAGTCTGTCTTGGAACTGGTGCCTGACAGTGCGTGATGAGCTAAGGTGAGACACCAGAGTGGGGTCCAGCCAGAGGCAGAATAGTTAAAATAGTTTTTCCATGGGCCAAGAGACACCTAAAAGAATGGATCATAGTAATGAACCAGTTTATATCCCTCCTTGGTTAGTTGAGTCAGTCTATCTCTCAGACGTTCAGAGTGGGTGTTCCTTATTAGTGAGTGTTCTTATCAGCCCGGGCACTGGGATCTGAGTTGCCACCTGTGGATAGGAAAAGAAAACAGGACTGTGTGTGGTCTGGGGATGGAGTGGTGCCTAGGGCCAGAGGGTTGTCTCAGTCAGGGCGAGAATCTATGGCGGTAGCAGACAGAGAGAGTAGCTGATCAAGGTGTGACATGGTGGTTTATCTCTATCTTAATCAGGCAAAATAAAAATGGCCTCTCAGACCCCAGCTGGCCTATTTATTCTGTTTTTATTTTGCTGATTGGGATATGATAAAAAGATTATAATAAAATAATAAACTAAAAGACTGGGAGCTACTGGTGCAGTAATCGAAAGACCACTTCAGTTTAGACCTGAGAAATATTTCCTTTTTGAGGTACTTAAAATATAAGCTTAAATGTCAGGTGACGCCCTCAGCTACCTCAGCACTGAGGCCAGGGCAGAAGGATTGTAATCACTAAGGCTACTTAATGAGGCGCTGTCTCCAAAAAACCCCAAACAGTAACAAAAAATATAGAAACTGCGTAAGGAAGCCCTTCCTTTCATCTTTCATTCTTACCTAAAGTTGAGTAACGAGCCCCCCCACCCACATACTTCTTTAAAAAGAAGTTCAAAAAGTATGTGACCTTTGGCCTGTAGATTTAAAAAATATTTTAAATAATTATTAACTGGCTCACGCTGGTCCATGTTCCTGAGGTACAGTCTGATGATGTTTCAATATGTGTGTCATGGTCAGGTAAATGACCTGTCTGGATAATGGTCAGGGAACTGGATGGTCCTTCATTCCACAGTCATTTCTGTCTTTCTTTTCTTTTTTTTTTTTTTTTTGGAGAGTATTTAAAAAAATTTTAAAACTTACTTTGAATACAATTAACAGTTGCTGTTTATCATAGTTATTCTACTGTGCAATGGAACATTAGAAGTTATTCCTTCTAATTGGTGCAATGGCTCAGTGGGTAAAGGTACTTGTGGCCAAGAAAGATAACCCAGGTTCAATTCCTGGAACCCACATGGTGAAGAAAGGAGAGGCCTGACACCACAAAGCTGGCCTGTTCTCTGTCCTCCACACATGCCTTATAGCAAATACTCTTGAGAACACACAAACACATGCATAATGTAAATGAATATATATATATATTATATATAAGTTATACCTTCCAACCACTCTCTGTGTCCCTGTTCATCACCCTATTCTGAAATTTTAGTTTTTGGCTAAATAGGAAGTTTCAGTGTTTGGTTTACAGTCTTACAAGTGCATGTCACAGATGTGGAGTGATGTCACCAAGCACGAAATAAAGCAAAGGAATCTCTTGTGCCGTCATATCCCAGGGAGATACATCCACAGTGTGAGTGTAGGAGGGGTTGGCATTTCTTCTGTGCTAAGGGAAGAGTTTGCAGAGCAGGAAGAAGAGGCTTCCCTGAGCTCATGCTCATCGCAGAATCTGAGTGACAGAGGACCAGGAGTCTTTGTTTGGAATGTATGTGGCTGTCGCTCACCATGGGTCCTGATTTCCTTTTGATCTCTTTTAGGTCAGTCTGAATGACTCCCACAATCAGATGGTGGTACACTGGGCTGGAGAGAAAAGCAACGTGATCGTGGCATTAGCCCGAGACAGCCTGGCATTGGCGAGGCCTAAGAGCAGTGATGTAAGTATCTCTGTGGTGCTGGGCCCTCCTGGGTGCCATTCATATGACCCTTCTGATTCTCCAGGTTGTCGTGTCAGGAAAAAAAAAAAAAGGTGGGTAATTAGAGACTGGATGGTACGAACTATATGAAAGTGAAGAGATCTGGAAAAAACGCATGTGACTCTTTCATACCGAACAAAGGCGGGAGCAGTCCAAGCAGATGTGTACAATGTAGGATGGCTTTTGTGACTTCACAGGTGGGTCTGCACTGATAGCTCCACAAAGTGCCAAAGAATACTGCAGGGCAGAGCAACTTGGAGCTGGTCCAGATCAAGTTAAGCTGCTCTCTTTTCCATATGCCAACAAGGTTGATGAGCTATCGACAGGTTCATTTTCTTTCTTCTTGACTTTTCACATATTATCTCTTTATCAGTATGTACATTTATGCTCTGTCTTTGTCTCCTATATACCTATGTATCTATCAACATCTATCTTGTATTGTCTATACATCTCTTTATCATTCACTCTATCTTATCTATCCTCTCTCCTCTGTCTCTCTCTCTTTCTTTCTCTGTGTTGTTGTTATAGGGTCTCACTCTCCAGCACATTCCATAGCTGCCTCTTGGCTGGCTTTGAACTCTTCAGTACTGGGCTTGTGAGCCTGAGCTACTATGTCCAACTGACAAAAATTCTCTTATATTCTTAATTTTCACTGTTTCTGTTGCTGTTGTTTTAGTTAGATGCTTTGAAGAACTGAAAGAACCCCAGATTCAGGTTGGAAGGGAAACTACCCTAAGGTGTTTTGTTTTGAGACAGGGTTTCACTATATAACCCTGACTTGTCTGGAGCATCCCATATAGACCAAGACCAGGCTGGCCTTGAACCCACAGAGACCCACCTTGAACCCACAGACATCCACCTGTCCCAGCCTTCTGAGCATTGGTATTAAAGGTATGCACCACTATGTCCAGCACTTCCAAGTTCTTTATAAGGAAAAAGGGATTTTTATTTTTTAAATCCCTGGCCTTGGACAGTAGGCCATTTCTGCACCTTAGAAAGAGACAAAGGCTCAGGAAAGACCTTCCGTCTCTGATGTTTGGTCAGTGGTAGAGAAGCACTAGGAAGCAGCAGAAACACTTCTCGGAGCTGTGGTAAACAGATCCTAGGCCCTGGAGGTCATGCAGGTTACTGGTCCAGTGCCAGATCTCCTGACTTCAGCATGTCATAGGGCTTTTGTTTTGTTCTGTGGTGCTGGGGATGGAACCCGGAGCTCGGTACATGCTAGGTAACCTCTCTAGCACTGAGATTTACCCCCCAGCCCAAAGGTCTATTTGTGTAAATCTGCTAAGTCTCACTAGTTGGCAGCTAAAGTATAGTTCTTTCAAGTACCATGTAGGTCAAATAAAAATCTAGGATTGGGGTCAGAGCTGGTCCTTGGCTATAAGGTCTCAAGTCCAGGCATCTCCTTGTGGGCAAAGCAACAGTCCTTGCTTTGGGTTAAGTGTCTACCCTCTTCATAAGGGTGAGGCTGTGGATAGAGCAGGCTGTATTCCCTCGTTCTTGGCCTGCATTCTGGTCAGAGGATCCTTATACACTTGTTTTAAAGGCACACTTGTGATTTGTGGATGTACATTTGGGTCTGAAAGCCCCTGGTCTTTGTATATAGTGTCTGGATTGTGTGTATTTGGTGGGAATTGGGATGTTTTCTAGAGGAGTTTATTAGGGCAACCACAGTCAGGGAAGCTTGAAGAAGAGCTGGCCATCAGCTGCAGAGCTCTGCCTAGGGAGCATTCTGAGCCATGGGGCATGGGATGATGCAGATAATGGTTAGTCTTGGTGTTTTGTTTGTGATCAAGGCTGGATTTGTTTGGGGTAACAACTTAGGCTGATTTATAAATAAATATGTTCAAGGTTTGCAAGCAGTAGGTCACACATGGGTGACTGTATATGAAAGTCCTCTGGCCTTGGGCTACTCTGTAGTTACCCCTGTACAAGTTTAGCCTGGTACCTGTTACTAGTCCTTTTTGGGTGCAGATCTACGCTATTCTATGTCAAGAAATCTTCAGGGTACTCATGCATAAAATAAACCATTTTCCAGGAAATATTTGTCATTGCAAAATAGTTAAGCATGTTTAAGCATTGTTTTATAGTTTTGAAGGACATGTAAAAAGGCTTAGGGGCACAAAGGAATTAACAGCAGGACGCTTAACATGTCAGTGATGGTGTGTGTGGGGGGGGGTGTGTGTGATGAAGATGTAGGTCCCTAGTCATGGATTTGAGTTAGAATTACCAGAAGGAACCGTTTTTCTGTGCCAAGCACTGAAAGTTCACATCTCAGACCCTCTCAGCCTCGAGTGAACCAGGAGCATTGACCACCCAAGTATTACTGGCCTACTGAACTCAGCTCTCACTTTGGGGAAATGCTCGAATATGTGTTTTGAAGAGCTTGTTGGCCATTGAAGTCATTATTCTAGAATGACGTAGGAGAGAGTAAATGGAAAGGAAACTTACTGTCCAGAGTTAATAAATAGAAATGGCAGAATTTTCTTCCATCCGCGTACAAACCGCATTAAAGAATTGGCAGCCGAAACCGAGATGTTCGGATGTGAGAAGTTAGTGTAAAAATAAACTGTGACTGAGAGGCAGAGTTGGTGGCGCTGCTGAGGGAACAATCCAAATGTTCCTTAAAGAGGGCTGGAAGTGTGATTCAGAAAGCCCCTATCTGAAGGGAAGGAGCTTGCACACCATGAAGGACCTGTGCAAAGGGGAGAGGATGGCTGAGGTCATAAGTATTCTGTATGTAAACAAGGGTGGGTCTGGACACTGGGATCCCAGATGGCTTGCTCTTAAGCCAAACCAAACCCAACCACCTGTCATCAGTAATCATCAGCTCCTGCAAGGGCCGTCTATTCCTGCAATGAGTTGATGAACTACAACATAGGAAGTGGTTTATCTAGACTCTCAGTTCTTTATTTCTGCCTTCTGGTGATGCATTTTAGAAAGTACTCATGTACCACCTAGGATGGTAACACAGGCCTGTGATACTAGCACTCAAGAGGCAGAAGAGGCATTGTGAGTTCTTGTCTCAAAAAACGAATTGCCCCTCTCCCCCAAACTCAATCAATCAATCAATCGACTACCAGCAAGAATAATGAAGTGTTCAGGTGCAAGAGAATTGACCAGAAATGCTACCTAGGGACAATATCCACCCGAGGAACCAAGTCAACTAAAATTCTACGAATAGTAAGACTCCTTCTTTTTGTCCCTAGACTAGTGTGACATTATGATTGGTTCCTTCCTGGGTCAATGAGGTGGCAGATCTCTCATCCTTGCTAATAACACAGGGAGCCCCTGACATCCCAATACTTGGATTAGAACTCTGTCTGTGCCATTGATAAATATTCTTACTTTGAGCCAAATAATTTATATTAGTTCATTTTTTTGGGTTACTATAACAAAGTACTTGAGACAATCAGCTTATAAGGAGAAAAATTTATCTTGACTCAGAGGTTTAGAGGCTCTAATTCATGATTATTGATCCCAACTGATTCAATTCTTTGGCTGGGGTGCTGTGTGTAGCTCATTTAGGTATAATGCAGTGGTTAGTAAAATAGTTGCCTGGGTTTACAAGGTTCTGAGGTTGATTCTCAGAGGAACAAACAACCCTACTATTCCCAAACTCTGGTATCTGTGCCGGTTGGTTTTTTTGTAGACTTCACATAAGCTAGAGTCATTTGGACAAAGGAACCTCTATTGAGAGAATACTCTCATCCGATTGGCCTGAGTCGGTGGGTGCATTTTCTTAATTAATAATTGATGTGTGAGGGTCCAGAACATTGTAGGTGGTGCAACCCGTGGACTGGTGGTCCTGGGTTGCACGAAAGCAGGTTGAGGGAGCCGTGAGGTGCAAGCCAGTAAGCAGCACTCCTCCATGGCCCGCTTCTTTGAAACCCTATTCTTCCTTCCTAAATTGCATTTGGTCAATGTTTTTATCAGAGCAACAGAAAGCAGAGTAGAACACTATCCAAAGTGTGCTATGTAGGTCATCCACGTTAGGGTTTTCTGGGAGCTACTTAGAAAGGCAGCATCAGGTACCACCCCAGATTCTTCTCTCTCTCTCTCTCTCTCTCTCTTTATTTTATTTTATTTTTTACAATTTATTTGTTTTAATATTTTCTTCTGTTTTTTTTTTCCCCCTGTTTTTTGCTGTTCTTTTCTTTGGGGCATGCTCTCACATTGTGGTCTGTGGTAGCCTGGAACTTTCTATGCTGCCCAGGTTGGTCTTAAACATTTTTCTTCTTGCCTTAGCCTCCCGAGTCCTGGAAGTAGAGTGTAAGCTACCATGCGAGGCTTAGACATCATGCAGAAACAGTGTTTGGCCGGTGTCTTGCCTGAGCATTTGTTAAGGAGTCCTAGAAAAGGCTTGGGTCAGTGCCAGGGGAGGGGATGCCTTCTGACATTTCAGTGTTTCCTCTTCCCCCCCTACATTATTATTATATAATTTCGAACGACATGGAACTTCACTTCAAAGGACCATCTTTATGGGTAAGGAAATGATCTAATTGGGACCTTGGGGCAGTTTAGTAACCCTCCCACGTTAGATTTTTGTTGTCATTCTTGAAGGAATAGTGTCATACTGAGGTCAGAGAGGACTAATTAGGGGAGAAACCTGTGTCTGGAAGAAAACAAACTGTCGGGAGCAGGCAGCGAGCTCAGGGCGTCTGCTTCCGTTCACCTGGCCATGACAGTGGCCAGTGAGTCAGCAGCATCATGCTGTTGCAAGCAACAGACAGCCCCAAATAGAATTTGTAATTGGGGTGCAGTACAGAGACTGCAAAGCCACCTCCCTCCCCCCTTAGAATTAACTCAGCCCTCAGAGGCTTTTTCTCTGCTGTCAGTGTAGAGGGATAACTGTGCCCCAGCCCTGAGTGTAGTCTGCGTCTGCCAAAGAGGAGTAAGAAATTACAAGGACAGGATAAAAATAGCTTGTTGGAATTTTTCAACCTGGACAAGGCAAGGCAGGTCGACGAGCAGTCTGTGATAGGCTTCTGGCATAGGGTGAGTTTTTATTTATTTATTTATTTATTTTATCAAGTTCCGCTTAACCTCTATTAAGTCTAAGACCCATGAGACAGTCGGGCATGTTTGCAGGTGTCATGAGGAAGAGGTTTTACTGGCACCTGCATTGTGACAGCTCTGTGGTTGAGACTTTCAGGAAGTCTGTGTCTTCTGCCTGCCTAGGCCTTTCTTCCTACTGGCTAGAACGTCTCACATTAAGGATGGAGAGGTGGACAGGTTCCATGCGGGTCACTTGCCTCAGTGAAAATACAAGCAGGCTTGGAATCTCAAGAGACTGGCAAAGCCTGGGGCACTCAGTATCAGTGTGACCCTGAACTAGTCATTTCCTGTTGCCAAGCTTAGCTTTTATTTTCTCTAAAGGAAACAGTTACAGCAGATCCTCTGGGCCCGGGTGTGCTACATCCATGATTCTAATGGCAAGCTGAAAAGGTGAGGACAGGTTTTATCCATTCTGAACATGAACAGACTTTCATTTTCTCCCTTGTCATTGTTAAAACAATGCACTACAAACAAGTATTCATTCACATATCATAAGACATATGTTGTCTTAATTATTATAAGCAGTTTAGAGATAGTTTAAAGTATATGGGAAAATGCATGTGGGTCCCATGCTATTTTTTTCCTCAGAGACTTGAGTGTCACTGGATTTTAGTATCCACTGGGAACTCTGGAACCAATCCAGTGTAGATACTGAGAACTGTCTTCTCCTGAGTCACCAATTAATTTAGTTCACTCTCTTTGTTCATTGATTGAGCACATTTATTTATTCACTCCTTAATTTATAATTCTACTTATTCATTACCAATGTCTTTGTTGACTAACTAGTATACTCTAGGTACCTCCGAGGCTGAAATTTCCTTACCAGATTTATAAGAAGGAAGAGGACCAGTGTGTAGGAGGAAAGAAATAGTACAATACTAAAAAAAACTCACTTTGAGGTAAACATCAGATCCCCTTTGTGTCTCTCACAGTGGATTATCACATCACAGGATATTGAAATTGGAAGAGGCCTTGCTTAATTTCCTACTTAAGAAGCCATTAGTTTACACTGTACAACTCCTGAGCTTTCCTGGAAGATATCTGTTCTTGGCCAATGGGATGCAAGAAAATTTCACTTGGTCTTTTACCCACTCAGGTTATCTGTGAGCTATCAATTTGCTAGCTGGTCATAGCTGCCTCCGTGGCAGCTCTATCCTGTGAATAGTTCTTTCTGAGATGACCCAGTTAGAGGCGGAGACACCGTGCCTCTCTTAACCTTGACATATATTAAACGGCAATGGCCCCTCATTCTCAGTTCCCTATGTACAGCCTCCCGTCCTTTACAGGTTATTCACAGTCCCATGAACAAGCAAGCATTCCCACATTTCCAGGCCCATCCTTGTCTGATGACCATGTCTTTTGTTAGTCACCCTGTGTCTGGTGCCCAGTGTTGGACTTGGCTCCTGTGAAACCCTCAAGGCTTATTTGTAGCTGAATCAAATGGGTGGAGGTGGCAACTCAAAAGTTGACATGCATTCAACTCTGGGTGGAGTCTAGCCAGTCTCTCTTTGGAAATTACCTGCTGTTTTTCTTCCATGCATTTCTCAATTCTCTTTCCCATGAATAACAGAAAAATAAAGAGTATGATCTTCACCTATCATGCTTGTTTTTCATCCTTTGATGATATCAATATTCTATACCTCCCAGGTAGTAAAGTCTAGGTTGAAAATACCTCACTGCATTCATTTCGTGCTTTTTGACATGAGATGATAATGGCTTTGAGATCAGTAGCTCGAAGGCAAGCAGCTTGGGTCAGGGACCTTCTCCCAGGTTTCCTTTTGTATTTATTTATGTGTATGCTCATGCATGTGCAGGTACTCGGGAGGCCAGAAGAGGGCATCAGATCCTTAGTGCTAGAGTTACGAATGGTTGGTTGTAAGCTCCCTGATGTGGATGCTGGGAACTGAACTCCATTCCTTTGGCAGAGAAGCCATTGCCCTAGACCACTGTACCATCTCTTTAACTAACCCCTTGCCTTGATGACTTTCTAGGTTGTTACTTTGGCAAATCCCTAATCTAAGGAACCCCATGGTCTTCTTGGTGAAATGACTTTGCAGTTGCGCTCTCCAGGTAGGGTTGCTGTGCAGGTGACCCAAACTCATTCCCATGATGGCTTCAGCATTGTCTCCGTGCATAGCGAGTGGATGAAAGTTATTTTTAGGTTACGTCTCTGTGGTTACTATATCACCAGGAGCCAGGAGGCAGTGGGGAAAAAAGTCTGTTGGCAGGGTCCAGGCTCTTGCAGCTGCTGCTGCTGCTATGGTCTCCCATGTTGTGGAGTCATAAAACACTGGTACTGGAGTGGGGTTCTGGTACTGACTGTGTGTATACAAGTGTGTATGTGTGTACACTCGTGTTAGAAGCTGACATAGGACCTAGTGTGTACTATGCAAGTACTGTACCACTGAGCCCCCCCCCTCAGCCTGCTGGGGTTTTAACCTCTGCGCACGTTTTCTCACTCAACACCTTCTCCTTTTTATCTCACTGGAGGCCTTTGATGGGTTTCTCTCTTCTGCTATGGAATGCCATCTTCCTGGTGGAGGGATGAAGAATTCAATTATCCTGATTACCTTTTCGGGACATCTCAGCAGATGCACGAAACATTTTCAGCCCTCTCTCTCTCAGAGTACATTCTGTCTGGATCTGGACTGGAACACTCCAGCCGGCAGGAGGACAGTGTTTTATTCCAATGCTTGCCAACTGCTCCCTGGACCTTGGCCTTCCCTCTGAAGTGAAAAGGCTTTGTGCTACAGGCACAGGGGTGGCTTCAGAGTTCTCCTGCTCCCTACCTCTCCGGCCTGCCCCAACTTTGAGGATAGTCCACAGAAGTCACCTGCTTCCCCTTTGTGGGTCATGTGATGTGAATCAGAAGTTCGTGCTATCATGGACTCCTGGGGAACCATGCTCTTTTGGGATCGGGAGTGGGAAGCTGGGATATGGAGGTGCGGCTTGAGGTCATTCTGATCAGCATTTCACTGACTCTTCTTTCTCCTTCTGTGTGTTCCAGGTATACGTGTCTTATGACTATGGGAAATCGTTCAGTAGGATTTCAGGGAAGCTGAACTTTGGTGTGGGGAACAGCAGTGAAGCGGTGATCTCCCAGTTTTACCACAGCCCTGCTGACAACAAGCGGGTAAGGAGGCTCTGGCTTCGGGAAGCTGCATTCTCAGAAGATGGCTACACCTAAGGGGCTGAACCTTAGTGTCCTTTGCCAATGGTGGCGGCACACACAGGTCACCAGCTACTGTTGTCTAACCTGGGAGTTGGTGACAGAATACAGTTCTCAAGGTGGATCTTTGCATAATCAGACCAAATACTGGTCAGGCAGGATTTCTGGACAAACAAGGTCAGGTTCAACCACAGAAAATCTGCCAACCAATAAATTGCCTGACTCACTGGTGGCTGGAGTGTTTCTCAGGTACATGATGCTAATATTGGGCCTTCAAGAGTGGCTGATGAACTCTTGCTTTTGTTGGTATTATCAACATGACCCTGCCTCTGTGTGTGTGTGTGTGTGTGTGTGTGTATGTATTTGTGTATGCAACACACACATTTTTCTTTCCCTCTATTCTGAACTTATATGGATATAGAAAAGATACTCCAAGAAGCAGGTATAGCTATGCTTGTTGTCTCCCCCATTAGCTGCTGCTTTGATCAGTACCCTCAGGCAGTTGCATTTGGAGAAAGTGTTGACCTTCCCCTGGGCTACAGGCAGAGTTGGCAGAGCATGAAGGGAACCTGGCAGCCTGGTAGGCTTTCCTGCTATTTGGTAGCTCTTTGTTCCAAGAGTTATATTGGACCCTGTGTTTCCAGAGGTGGAAACTGCATGGGCAGAAAACCCCCTCAGCATAAGAGCTTCCTGAGGTGAAGGAAGCTGCTGCATTCTGCTTGTTCAGAAAGGACCCGGGTCTTTCAAAGTTCTTGGCATTGGTTTCTGTCTTCTATCAGGGGCCACATTAAAAAGATTAAGCAACCATGTGGTTACCCTGACCAATGGGAGGGTCTTGTTAGTGTCTGGATTTGTAGAGTAGGTGTCTTGTCAACTCTTCAGCCTACCAAAGTCCCCTCCCATCCACATCTCCTCCCCTCCTACATAAGGGCATAGCTGCTAGTGCTTTAAGAGAAAGGACTTGGGGTGTTTCCAGGCAGTATCTGTTTACCATCTGGTACAGACCACTTTAAAAAAAAAGATTAGCATAGTTGCTACTGGTACCTCCAGGGTAAATAATCAGCCCTATCTGATGACCTATATACTCTCCCCAAAGGGGAAAACAAGGAGAAATGGGACGAACTGGACCTAGTCTCCACTTCTACTGGCCATTAGTACTCCCCTCCTGCCGCTACCTTATGACCAGTCAAGATGGTCTTGAGGCTTCCAGAGGTGAGGAGCAGCAGCCACCTCATTATGGGGTTGTAAGCAGGGAGATGCTTCATCTAGGATATGGCCTGCTAAGGGGCTGGCTGCTTCTTCCAGCCAGTTCTCTATGTTTTTTGCTTCTCAAGAAGCAAACTCTGCTTAGAATTGCTTGTGTTACCAGGGTGTGCTTACCTGGTTATTATTGTCAGCACTAGATTTCAGGCCTATCTCAGAGCTCACTCCTGCCGAAGTCTTGGCCTATGTAGGCAAATTGTGCCATCCTACCCTTTTCTAGTTATATAAGCTGTGTAGCCCGCAAGGCTAGAGACAAAACGGATGCTTTGGGCTTCTGTGAACACTGTTAAAGCAGGCAGAGGACCCGAGCTTTGCAGCATTTGGTCTGCAGGAGGTGTAGAGCACCTGCCATGTTGGGGCAACATCCTGTAGGGATACCTGAATGATCACAATAAAGAGATTTAGGTATTGTGTGGAAATGTGGGGGCAGTATGCTTATAGCTCAGATGTATTGTAAGCATCTTTGGTGTCTCATGGTGAGCTGGCCATGCATGTTCTGGAGTAGGCAAGGATATGGACTTGGGAAGCAATGCGGAAGCCTTTTTTTGGGAACACAATGACAGTTGGAGGTGAAGTTCATAACAAGGAGTGAGGGAGGCTTTTCTAGAGCATGTCTACTTCCCCACATAAAGCCACCAACCTACCCAGAAGCATCCGGAAGGAAGTATTGACGCTAATTATGTTGGTGGTGCTTCTTACTTTCACCTTTGTTCTCTGGAAGACAAATACTGCCCCACCAGACTTACCACTTCCTGAGAAAAGTCATACAAGACTGGGTGCCTTGATATTAAGAGTACAGTGCTGGGCCCAGGGTCATGGGTCACTAAAGCACAGTTGCGCTTTACAGCCTAATCTTAGCAGGAGTACAGATGAATCCTGGCCTTTTCCAGGGTGAGGTGGGACCTAGAGAAATAGTAAACCATTTGCTTCCCCTCTTTCTCTGCTTGCCTCTTTTCTGCTTCCAGCGCCTTGTCCATCACACCTGGGTTCCCGCATCAAAGCTGGAGAAAGCTCATTGTGTAAATTCTGTAACTTACTGTCTTAGTTAAGATTTCTCCGGCTGTGATGAAACACCTTGACCGAAGCTACTGGGCATGGAAAGCTTTATCTCACTCACAGTTCCACATCACCATTCATCATCAAAAGCAGCGAGGGCAGGAACTCAAGCAGGGCAGGAACCCGGAGGCAGGAGCTGATGGCAGAGGTCATGGAGGGGGAGCTGTTTTCTGGCTTGCTCAGCCTGCTTTCTTGTAGAACCCAGGACCACCAGGCTAGGGATGGCGCCATTCACAATGGGCTGTGTCCTCTCCCATTAATCACTAATTGAGAAAAAAGCCCTACGGGCTTGCCTAGATCTTATAGAGGGGGCTATTTTCTCAACTGAGGCTCTGTCCTCTCTGGTAACTCTAGCTTGTGACAAGTCGACATAAAACTGGCCAGTACAGTTACTTTACCTTCCCAGAAGAACCCTGGGAAGTATCAAGTGATTCCACACAGGCTGCTGAGTTGTCAGAGATACTCCTAAGACCGCATGTTGGGAAGCAGCTAGTAGGTCAGGTCTAGTAGCCAATCCATGGGGTTGGTACCAGGTGCCACAGCAGCCAGGCATTTTGAGACTTAAGAGCAAGGTAGTCTTTCTATTCTTTACTACCATGTGTGTGACATGTGACATATCATGTGTATTTGATGCTGGGTGGTGAGTGAACCCTGTCTCTAATGGAGCAGGGGGATTAAGTGAGGTAGTGAGGCCCTTCTGGAGCACTGAGGTTTAGAAATAGGGCTTCAGTGGAGGGACGTTTGTTATCAGCAGGGGGAGCAGGATTGGTAGGAGCCTACAAGCAAAAGGAAGACATGGGTAGAGAAAGACTCCAGGGACCTGCGTTATGGTATCTGTACAGGATGGCTGCTCTGCAATGCCACCTTGACTGCCATTTGGAGGTGGAGATTGACTTTTACCTTGAGGACTGTCAGGGTCCTGAAGGAACCTTTGAGTTGGGGAGCAGTGGCCAGGAACATTTTTTTGGGAAATATAGCTCCTTCCAGTGTATATAAAGTATTAGAGGGAGAAAGACCAGAGTAAAGCCTGGAAAATGAAATGTTGTCAGTCCCCAGTGATGGGATTAGAGAGGGGAGCCCTGGCACCTAGCCTTTTATGTGGCTGCTGAGGATCTGAACTCAGTTCCTCATGCTTGTACAAGTACTTTGCTGAGCGGGTCAACTCCTCAGTCTCATCATTTAACATCATCGAGGGTTAGTTAAGCTTCTAATTTGTAATCCTCAAAGGGGACAAACTGGATCCAAACTGTAGCAGGCATTCAGTATTCCTTCTTAAGAACATTAAGATTCTAAGCTTCACAGATGTGTATGTGTGTGTGTGTGTGAGTGTGTGTGTGTATGTGTGTGTAGAGGAATCTGCACAAAATCAAAGTTCAAGACTGTCATGGAAGGTGCATGGAGGCTTGAGAGGGATGTTGCAAAAGTTGAAGGAAGATGAGTTTCCAGAGAAAACCTGAGGAACAGCTGAGGAGAGAAGCCACATCCGTGAGTTAAATAGCTCCATGATCAGGAAGTGCTGCCCTTGGTTCGGACAGTACTAAGGAGTGATGCACTGTTAAAACTTGGGCTGTGCACCAGCTGGATATGACTCTGCTCCTGCGTCATCCTGGGCATTTAACTGCTATGAGCTTCAGTGTCCTCATTATTAAAAGGGGGTTTGACAGGATGACCCAAAACACCGAGTCACCGTGAATGAGGAACAGCAGAACAACAGCCTGGGAAACTTCTAGTTTCCTGCCCAGTGTGAAGCAAGTGTTGTTAAAACAACCAAACCACTCCAAATAGACAAACAAACCAAAAAAATCACCCAGCCTCATCATAAACACGGCTAGTTATATGGTATTATAGGCTCACAAGTGTGATCCTTCCTGTAGGAAGGCATGGGACAGATTCCTGGAGCAGTCCCTTCTAATTGAAAGCTCACCTTCCCAGATAGCCAAGACAGGTTGAAAGCAGGAAGGCAGGCTATTTCTAAGGAAGACATCCATGGCGAAAATTATGATGCTCTTGCTAGGATCATAATTGTTTTTATTGCATTGAGTTTGCTTAGACTCGTTTTTTGCTTTCAAAACATTTACTACCTTTTTCTTAGATTTAATTAGGCTTCTGCAGAATGTGAGATTTACGTTAGATGCTGGGAGAGGAAGTACAAGAGAAACCGCACAGGAGAGGCATGCAAAGGAGACAGGGATATGGGGAGCCAGGTGGGAACCAGTGTGACTCATACACAGGTTGATGAGAAGAAGGGTTTGGAGTAGGACGCGCATCTGACATGTAGGGAAATGTCCCTGGACTGATTCCCTTGAATTGGCTGCCTTCTAGAATATAAAGGATTGTTTGGGGGGTGGTGCTGGGTCACTGTTGCTCTAGCAACTCTGATTCATTGCCTGGTTTTCTGGGCCTTTCTCATTCTTCTGGGAGCATGGCTGACCCCGCCCCCAGCTCCCATCTCATAGGAGCTTCCTGGGCTGGTTCTTGGGCCTCTGAGCTTGTCATCAAACCTGTATAGTCCCTAAACTCCTACTTTGTGCCCAAAGTTATCTTCCCTCAGGCATGGGATGTTCTTTCCTTGTGGACAGAATGCCTGCTATGCTGGGCAGTTTTTTGGTCAACTTGAAACAAGCTAGAGTTCTCCGAGATGAGGAACCTCAGCTAAGAAATTGCCTCTGTCAAACTGGCCTGTCGTCAAGTCTATGGGGGGATTTTCTTGATTAATAGTCAAGAGGACTCAGCCCACTGTGGGTGGTGACATTCCGAGGCAGGTGGTCCTGGGTTGTACTGGAAAGCAAACTGGCTAATTGCAGTGGTGTAAGCCAGTAGGATTTGCTCAAGGAGGAGAAGACCAGGGGATCACAAGTTCAAGGTCAGACTGGACTACGTAGTTAAAGAAAAAAAAAAAAAAAGCAAATTGAACAAGCCAAGGGGAGCAGGCCAGCCTCCATGGTTTCTGCCTCTGATCCTGCTTGAGTTTCTACCCTGACTTTCCTCACTGATGAGTTATGATTGGGACATGTAAACCAAATAAATCCTTCTCTCCCTAAGTTGATTTTGGTTTATGTTTTATCACAGCAACAGAAAGCAAACCAATATACTCACTCTTCAATGACCACCTCTTATTTGGAGTAACTCTGACACTAAGGAATGGGCAGGTTCTCACAGGGCTCTGCCTAGGTCACTGGCCATTTGACCTTCTGTGGCTAGCCGTGGGCATGCCTACTCTCAAACTAGGCTGCTATGCCTATAGGAAGAGTCTTACTGCAGTACACTCCTAGAATATCACTGATGGTGTCTGCAGTGTTCACATGTTAGATGATTCTACTTTCGTCTGGTACCCAAGAAATCTTGAGGTGGCAGCTGCTGCCCCAGTAGAACTTGTTTAAAGTCAGTGACCCATTAAGAAGTAAAATGAGGCCCCTGCTTCCCACAGCCACTTCCTGCTGTGTCTCGAAAGTGAGCCTGGCAGTATAGTTGGGTCATGGAGTCACCCGGTATAATCGAAGGGGAGGGGGGGACACTTATCTTAGATGTAGAGCTTTTAATGATTTTCCAGGAAAATGACCTGTGGCTGCTCGGAGGATGGATGGAGGGATGGCACCCCCATCTGGGTTCAGACAATCTGAAGGGCAAGATATGTCTCTCCTGGCTGCCAGTAGCCACCTTCTGACTGTGACTGAATGGCCTGCCAGTGAGCAAGAATGGCCAAGTCAATTGGAAGGAATTAAAAACCACCAGAAGAATTGGCCAGCCTCATGACTTGGATAAGAAGCTTGCTGCATGCCCTCACCGAGCCTGTCTCTCCTTTCTTTGTATCTGTGTCATGTGGGGACTAGAGAACAACCTCTGGTATTGGTCCTCAGGGACAGCCTACTTTTTTTTTTTTTTAAAGATAGGTCCTAGTGTGTGCAAGGCAAGAACCTTCCAGATGAACTCTCTCCTAGCCATGTACCCCTGTCTTAATTAAATTTGGTTTGATATATCCATATTTTGGTTGCCAGGAGATGTAGAGAAAGAGGGATGAGACCCTGTTAGTGCCATGGCCCCCCCAATATCGGGGCACTTGCACATGGGTTGGGGACCTGTCAGGTGGCTCTGGCCAGACAGTACTCTGAGCTTGCCTATTCTCTTGCAGTACATCTTTGTAGATGCTTATGCCCAGTACCTCTGGATCACATTTGACTTCTGCAGCACGATACATGGCTTCTCCATTCCATTCCGGGCTGCTGACCTCCTCCTCCATAGCAAGGCCTCCAACCTCCTCTTGGGCTTTGACAGGTCTCACCCCAACAAGCAGGTAAGAGGCCTCTGAAGCACAGACGTAAGTGTGTGTGTGTGTGTGGTGTGTTTCTTCTGGAATATTTTGCTCTGCTTGAGTCGATTGTGTGTCCTTTTCCTGACCTCACCTCCTCCTTCCTCCTCCTCTTCCCTCAGGGTTAGCCTTTGTAGCTACTATTTCACTGACCACAGCGAAGGAAAAGTACACTCCTCTTGGCACTCTTCCCTAGGTCCCTGCCATCACTTAGCACCCAGCACTTGGCAGGTCCTGTGACTTCAACACTAGGCCTTTCTTGGTGCTCATGCATTTTTTTGCAAGCCTGTGGGCTAAGTTGAGGGGCTGAAATTTGACTAGAGAGAGCCCTGTGAGCGGTCTGGCATCTGAACTCTTCTGTAACTTCCTGGCGTATTTCTGTTTGACTTCTCTATCCTCTGTTATATTTATTTTGTCTGACTTTTGCCAAACCGGGTTTGAACCCAGGCCCTTGCGTCTGCTAGGCCAGGTACTACCCCACAGCTTCCCCCTTCCCCACCTTAACCACACTGCACTTGCTTTTTTTTATTATCATAAACTAACATTCTTCCTCTGTGTTTGTGCATGCTGTGAGTTGTAAAGTGAGTGGTGTGTATTTCCCGTTTTGAATCAAGCTGGAAGGGAACTAAGAAGTGAGGGAGAGTCTGTAGAGGATGTCAGTCTCAGGGCTCAGATGTGTCAGGTTGGCAATACTGGTGGCCCATAAACCTGTGAACTCTGCAGGCCCTCCCTAAGTCCTGGCTGAGGAGGCTTGAATGCTTTTGCTCAAAAGGGCCTTGAAATAATTCGTTTGCTCTGTGGTTGTTTAACCAAAATGCAGATCTGTTTACCTGTGCAAGTGGAAGGGAGTAACCTAAACTGAGGGGCAGTGTCAGTTACCTGCAGAGACGGACTAGTGCTAGTTTTGGTCTCGGGCGTCTTCATCTTTTCTGCTCGGGACTGTGGGAGCCTCTGGTGTCTACAGTTGAGGGGCTTTGGTAAAAAGCTGATAAACCGCTCACTGGCCACGTTCATACATTCAGTTGATCCTTTTGCTCTGGCCATAGGCAGTGCCCTCTGCAGTCAGTTGAAATGACCAATGCGTATTTACTTATTTAGTGCTGGGTATCAGACTCAGGGCTTCTCACATGGCAGATAACTATTCTGCCACCACCAAGCTATTCCCACAGTCTACAAATACTGTATTTTTATTCTTTTTAAAGAACATTTTTACCATTGCAACCTTTTTGTGTGTTTAGTTGATTGTTATCAGTTCATTTATAATGTGCAATACCACCACACTACAGCTCTAGAACTTTCTTCGCATTAAGTAGAACTGATACCCAGACACCCTATTTCTCCCTCCCCCACAACCCTTCCTGGCCACCATTGATTTTGCCCCCCCCCCCATTACTTCCATCCCTCCTGTAATTAGAACCACAGACCCACACGCTTTGTCTTTTTTCTCTAAGAACTGTGTTTTCAATGTCCTGGACTCCAGTGTGTACCAGCATCTCTTTCCTTTTGCAAGAGGATCATCCACTGTTATGTGGATATACTGCATCATTTCCCCATTTCTGCTTTGCTTTTCTCAGTGCTAGGGATGGAACCCGGGGCTTTGTACATGCTAGGTATATACTCTGTCCTGGCACCTCCTCACTCGGGTGCTGAGACAGCCCACCAATGAAGGCAAGTCACCCTAGAGAACAGATCTGTCTTTCCTTCTCTTTTGGTGGGTGCCTGCCCTCACTGTGCCCTGCGGAGGGAGGGGTTTCAGTTGTGTGGTGGCACACACATCTCTTCTCGTGTCATGCATGGCTGTTTCTTATCACTTTGGTCTCTGCAGCTATGGAAATCGGATGATTTTGGCCAGACCTGGATCATGATTCAGGAGCATGTGAAGTCCTTCTCTTGGTAAGTTGAGCCACATGGCAAATCCTTGTGTACACACACACACACACACACACACACACACACACACACACACACACACACACACATATATATAAACACACACACACACACACATATATATATAAACCCCATCTCCTAGTTCCTTCAGCTTGGTTACATTATCATGACTGGATCCAAAATACCTAATAGGAATGAGTTAAGGGAGGGCTATTGAGCTCATGGTGTCAGAGAGTGCTGTCATGTGGGGAAAGTTGACAGACCATGTTATGGCAGTGGGGAAGGCTGGATGAAGTTGTTCACATCACAGTAGACCAGGAAACAGAATGAAGAAGGAGCTAGGAATGGCATATGACTTGTGAAGACCTATTTCTATTGACCTACTTATGCGATAGGTTCAACCTCTTCCAGCTGGGATCAAATGTTCAGAATATGACCCCCGAGAAAACATGGAAGACTCAGACAGTCCTCATAGACAGTGGGTGGCTATTTTACTCTCATGTGAAATGGGAGGCATTGGCTCAGGAAATACGCTGACCTGATCTGAGAAGCAGAATTGCACAGGGAAAAACTCACCAGTTGGTGATGAGAAAGGGGGTGATGTTTAATTGGTTAGAGGATCTGGGGGAACTTTCAAGCTTATGCATGTCCAAGAGTCCAAAACACTTCCATATTCAGGGCATTGTATCATTAATAGGACTTTTCTTGGAATAAAAATCTAGACTCTGGTACATCTACTACATTTTTTTTTTTCAACACCAGTGAAACCAATCAATGGATATTACTTTGTGTGCACAAACGCACGCGCACACACACAATTACTTAAAGAATCTAGGGTATTTTAGGAAGGAATTTGTACTGAATTCTGAGAGCAGTGGGGAACCACTGTAGGTTTTTAGAAGAGCAAAGCAGAAAAACTGTCATCCATAAAGAGTACCTATAACTAAGTAAGTACTCCTGCTTGTCACTCTGTCACCCCGTACTGTGATGGCAGTGGAACACCGGAGCTTGACCGCAGGTGTCTGCACATTTGTAGTGAGTGTGCGGCAGATTCTTGGGACTTGGTTGTAGGGTGATTGTCTTTGTTTTGTTTGGTCCTTCTGTTCCCGTGAGGAACTGAGAGACACCATAAACCGATGTCTCCTCAGTTCACTCTTGACCCTTCTTGCGTGGCCGTTGTCACCCCCTCATTCAGCATCAAGGATCAGTTTGAGGACATTGTGGTTGAGTGTGGTAGAGAATGCCTTTGATCCCAGCACTCAGCAGGCAGAGGCAGGCACATCTCTGAGTTTGAGACCAATCTGTCTGGTCTACATAGCAAGTTCCAAGACAGCCAAGGCTACATATTGAGACCTTTTTGCAAAACAAAACAAAACAAAAAACAAAACAAAAACAACAACAACAACAAAAACAAAAACCCAACAACAACAGCAATAAAACTCAATAAAACATGGTGATCATTGATGCCACATTTGTTTTATGCTCCACACTTTGTCCATCTGGATATCTTGTGGACTCAGTGGCCTGTGTATATGTGTTTATGTATGTATGGCCACACATGTGTGTCTGGGTATATGCACATGTTGAAGTTGCCACCCATGTCTTCCTCCGTTACTTGACACTCTATTTGTTTATTGAGAGAGAGTCTCTCTGAATTCAGAGCTTACCAGTTCTGGCTAGTCTAGCCAGTAATCTTGGAGATCTGAACTCCTGCCATTATGCTTGTATAGTAAGTGCATTATTCATTGAGACACCTCTCCAGCCTCTAACTGACCTTTGCAAACCCTGAGATGCCTGCTCAGTTATGGCCCTCCTTAGAGTCGCTGCCATTGCTCACGAGTCTCTCTGGGGGTCACTCTTATTCTCAGTAGTTCATCCTTAGGACACAGGCAGAGCAATCCTTTTGAACTTTTACATCTGTGTGCACATGTGTGCAGGCATGTGTGCATATGAGGCTGATGCTGGCTATCTTCTTCAATAACTTGTTACTGTATTTTTTAAGACGGGGTCTCTCAGTGAACCTGGAGCTTATTAATATTAATGGACTGGCTGGCCAGTCAGTCCTTGGGATCTACTTGTCTGCCACCCCCCATCAGCATTGGTAATTATAGACAGTAGTCTGCACTTCCATGTTTTATGTGGGTGCTGAACTCAGACCCTCCATCTTGTAAAGCAAACCCCTCTACCCATGGCATCATCTCCCCAGCCCTGTTTGAACTACTGAATGCATCATGGTTTACTCAGATGAAGTACATATGGACCACAGGGCCTGGGACCTTTGCACAACCTCTTTCCTTTTGCTGGAATGTTCTTTCCTAGCTTACACTGACTGCCTTTCCCCTTACTTCATCAATCCTTGAGACTTACCCATCAGACCTTATTTACTGAAACGTTATTAGAGTGTACATTGCATTGTTACAGGAGAGAGGCAGAAAAGTGGTGTCCACAGTGAGGCGAGAAACGGGCATCATCATCACCACACACGGCTATCCTTGTGTGTGAGACAAGAGCAGCTGAAATCTAATCATCTAGCGAAAACCCCAACACAAGCTACAGTTCTGAAGCTGAATCCTCTCTTAGCTCTCTAGACTTCTTCTCCCTCCATTTTATTTCCTTTCTCTTTCCTCGTCCATCCCCACCCCCAATCTGACCTTTACATTTTTAGATGGAAGTGAGAGTATATGCTTTCTTGTTTGCCTGGCCTGTTTGACTTAGCATCGTCCTCTAGCATCTCCATGCTATCACACAATAGCT
Organism: Phyllotis vaccarum; assembly: GCA_033318265.1. Classification (NCBI taxonomy): domain Eukaryota; kingdom Metazoa; phylum Chordata; class Mammalia; order Rodentia; family Cricetidae; genus Phyllotis; species Phyllotis vaccarum. The sequence goes on from JARWLC010000012.1 coordinate 89,289,482, forward strand.
CCATTTTAAAGGTTGACTAATATTCCACTGTCTCTGATTAGCACTGTCTCTCTATGCTTTTTTTTTTTTTTTTTTTTTTTTCTGCCAGTGAACGCTTAGGTATCTTGACTCTTGGAAATCGTGCCACAGTAAACATGGTGCGCAGATCCCAGAGTGACTTCATTTCCTTTGGGGTTTATATTCAGAAGAGAGACTGCTCAGTCATATGGTAGTTCTATTTTTAATTTCCTCAGGATCCTCTCCAGTCTTGATTCACACGGCAGGCCACACACGGACTCCCCCTTTCTCCATTCCTCCCTACACCCCTGTCTATTGTCTTTTAAATAATAGCCATTCTTCTGTGCAGAGCCTTCTAAAGTCTACTTAAAATTACAGCCATTGCTCTGTTGAGCTATGTGCTGGGCTTTGTGTGTGATCCTTTATTACCTTGTAGCATACAGTTGTCTGGCGTCTTAAGTGTTTGTCTTCAATAGGATGAAAGCATCAAAGGGAGGAGATCTTGTCAGTCTTACACACTGCTGAGTCCCCAGGGAAACTGTAACTTGGGTAGACACTGGCAAATTTTCCATGGACTTTGTCAAATTTGCTTTCATCTCCGTACCATAGAATAGTGTCTTTCTCCACAGCTAATGGCACTTTGTCTTACTTAGCTTGATTTGCATTTTCTCATTATGAATGAATTTGTGTCTTTACTCAAGAGTTTTTTTTTTTTTTTTTTTTTTTTTTTTTTTTTTTTTTTTTTTTTTTAAGAATAAGACTCATGAAACTATGGATGGCTGGGAACTCTATATATTTGGCAATGACCTTGGACTCCCAGTCAAAAATGATTTTAAATAAAAGTGCTCTTTTTAGCAAGTTTGAGGACAGCTGGCTATCCAGAGAAACGTTGTTTGTTTGTTTGTTTGTTTCTTTCTTTTTCTTTCTTTCTTTTTTTTTTTTTGCTTTGCTTTTTAAAAAGATGCTTCTATTTTGGGCCATGTCTTCTAATACCCTTTTCCCTTTGGAACTCTATATAGTTGAGATTGGGCCCCTTGGGTGTGATATAAGACAGGTTGTATGTGTATGCTTGTTTGCCATTTCTTGTCTTCTGAGTTTTATGTTTCGTTTTAACCTACATTAAATATAGTGAACCAACAGGTTGTGGATACTGCCTGTGTTTATTTTAGCTGTTTGTGTAAAGTGAATGTGTTTTGAGTTGATAGTACTTTCTTAGTAACAAAGGATGCTGAAGATGGAGTAAGGGAGTAGTGGGCTAAACATCTTCTAGGTCACATGGACTCCTTTTGCATTGCAAATGGTTTTTTTGATCCTTTGACTATTTTTCATGACAAAGGCTGTGGGTGTCTTAGAAAACTTGTAACCATACTAAGGACAGGCTTCATCCATGGAATACCATCATAACTTTCCTTTGCCTTATGGGGACAAATTGATTTTTTTAAAGATTTATTTTATATTCTATGTATGAGTGTTTGACCTGCATTTACATTTATGCATCACAAGTGTACCTGGTGTATACAGAATTCAGAGGTATACAGAATTCAGAGGAAAGCAATGGATTACTGGAGTTACAGATGCTTGTGAGCTACCATGTAGGTGCTAGGAAATGGACCCTGGTCTTCTGCAGGAGCAGCCAGCAATATTAACCATGAAGACACTTCTCCAGCCTCCCAATTGACCTTTTATCATTTTAATAAACAGCACACTGTGGGGGGATGTTAGCAGGATTGCTAAATGAGGGAATATTTTGTTTAGAACTTTATTCTCTAACTTCTGCAGGCACAGAGGTGTGTTGGAGAGGTTGGTCCACTTTCAGATGCTTGGATGTCTAGTATTGGAATTTAAGGTTGTTTCAGGGCATTTTGACCTAAATTTCCCCCATAGTAAGTAAGAGTGCAAGCTTATCTTTCAGAGAGTGACATGGTCTTTATCCACCATGCCTGTCAACCTGGGAGCATCAGGCAGGGTCCAGGGCAGAGAAAGCTAGGAAATACATGTCTAGAGCTAGAGACTGGCAAGGCAGAGCAGGAGTGAGGGCATTCAAGGGTATCCCACATAGCTTTCCTGCGGTGCTGTGGGTGGGGCAGGTGGGACCTGGTGGGTGACTATGCTTGGAAGGAGCCATTGGATCCGATTTCTCCATGGAAGACAGAATAAAAAGTATCTAAGAGCTGGAGAGAAGCTGGAACGTGAGGAGATGGCAGATTATAGGAGCCTGTAGATGGTGCCAATCCCAGGATTAGGAGGCCCAATATGAATGAGGGAAGAAGGTTTGGGATGAGAGATATGAGGTGTTCTGTCTCTAGACCTTGGCTTCTACTTTTGGCTGGAGAAAGGGATAATAGAAATGAGCTCATCTCAAAATATGTCAAGAAGGGTTTCTTCCTCTCTGCCTTTAAAAAATACCCAGCAGCCTCCGTTTCATTTGCATATCCTTAGGCTAGAGGAAGTACTTTAATCAGTACTTCTAATTGTGGAGAAGAGAACATGTCACCAGCCACCCCCACAGGAACGAACATCTGATCAGGAAGAATGGATTTCTCCCACGCCGGCCCAGGCTGCTGGCTTCTCCACCACTCTGCTCAGCGTCCAGATTGTAGGGTCGACATCAAGTGTGAAAAGAGACGCTTCCTTTTCTATTTCTTGCCTTTTTTTTTCTGTATATGTACACATGTGTGTGTGTGTGTGTGTGTGAATGTGTGTGTGTATGTGTGTGTGTATGTGTGTGTGTATGTGTGTGTGTGTATGTGTGTGTGTGTATGTGTGTGTGAGTGTGTGTGTGTATGTGTGTATGTGTGTATGTGTGTGTGTGAGTGTGTGTGTGTATGTATGTATGTGTGTGTGTGTGTGTGTGTGTGTGTGTGTGTGTGTGGAGGCCAGAGGATTGACACATTGGGTATCTTCCTCAGTTTCTATTACATGTTTTGGAAATAGGATCTTTCACTGAACTTGCAGCTCACTGGGTAGATTTCTTTTCCACCTTCCCAGCACTGGGGTTGTGAGACGCCATGCCCTGCTTTTCATGTGCTGGCCACTGCAGCTTCAGGTCTTCCTGCTTATACTATACCGACTTTACTAGCTGGACCATCCCTCCAGCTCTATCTTGTCCTTTGAAAAGAATCTGTTTTCTTTGAGCAACATGGCCTTGACAATCTGTCTCAGGAGGAATTAGTAATGATCCTCACCTTCATTATGCTAAGTGCTACCGAGCATGTAGAACTGTGTACAAGCAGCCACGTAAATGATGCCCTTGGCTCAGTGCCGGTCATCTCTGCGTGGCTACCGCGGAGTTCTTTTCTTGACTTCCCAATTAATTTTCCATTTGTTGGTTCATCAGTCTTGGTGTTTATTTTTGAGTGTCTGGTAGCTTGGGGCAGATCAGTGGTCTTCCCAGCTTTCGGGATGGCACTAGCTCAGACCTTCTCCAGTGTAGTCTGAACTTACCCTGAATTTGCAGTTGGGGTTGCCATCTATAGTTGCGGTCCATGCCTCCAGTGTGGGGAGCATTTCTTCGCCAGGGATTCTATTATCCCAGCCTCCCCAGGCCAGTGTAACATACCCAAGAATATCGCACAAAAAACATGTGATACAGTGGATAAGAGTCATTACTATAGTGGAGTGAGACTGATTTTAAAATTCACCCAGCCTCAGTACTTTTATACTTTAATTTGCGTTAAAACTCCTATAAAAAAAATGTTGATAATGAGTGTTGCAGAGATGGAGAGGGATGGCTAACATTGGAAAGAGAAAGAGGCTCACTGGGGAAGGCTTTTTGAAAGAGTGATTTGCTCTTAATCTTGGAGGAGAGTAGGATTCGGGTGTAAGGACTGGAATTTGTACAGAGGGCACCTCTGCACATTGATATTTACAGAAGCATAGAGGGACAAGTATGCCTACTGCCTCTGGAGAGAACACTAGCGTGTTAGCAAAACAGGTGCCTCATGGGAGATGAAATGTACTGGCAGGATAACTCCAGATAGCATGGGTTAGTGATGTCAGCAGAGACAGGGAAATATCTGAGGGATAGGCCCCTTGGCTCAGAGGGTCCTAGTGTGCCCTGTCTACTGCTGTACTGCTGCACCTGGGAAAATGCCTCTCACCTCAGGTTCTGAGCTTGTACTCAGGGTAGCTTGGCTTTGAGGGCCAGGAACTTGCCTAGTACCTCCAGAGCTCATTTTATTCACAATCGCCCAGCCTTTTGCTTTTTCTATTCTTTGAAAGTATAGCCAGAGATTGCCTTGAGGTAATCCCAGGATGCTTTGGAAACAGCCATAGCATTGTAAAGTGCCAATTCCCCAACTTCTGTCCCTGGCTGAGGAACAAGCAAAAAGCATGTGCTTGAGGCAGAGTATCATTTGTAACTGGCTCCATCAGGTCTTAGATCCTGGGCAGTTTGTCCACACAGGGAAGTGCCTGTACCTCCAATGATTAAGTGATGGTAACAGCTGCTGCTTTTTTCCAGGGGAATCGACCCCTATGACCAGCCAAACACTATCTACATTGAGCGGCATGAACCTTTTGGATTCTCCACAGTGTTCCGAAGTACAGACTTCTTCCAGTCCCGGGAAAACCAGGAAGTGATCCTGGAGGAAGTGAGGGACTTTCAGCTTCGGGACAAGTACATGTTTGCAACAAAGGTGGTGGTAAGTTGAGAATGTTCATCAGTACACTGTTCCAACCTTTGCTGGGTCTGACATCCACCTGGGTAAGTTTGCATGCCGGCAACTGGATGATGTACTCAGGGTAGCTTGGCTGAAGGATTCTGGTTGTCAGAGAACATGCCTGAAGGGCATGCAAGGTGTCAGATCAGAGTAGAGAAAAACAGAGCAGACAATCAATGTGTCAGAAGATCTAGGATCTGCTTGTCTTCCGGTAAGCAAACATCCCAGAATCCCAGACAAAGACAGATATCATTTTTTTGCGTGTGTGTGGTAAGTGTGTATGTGTGCGCGCGTGTATGCGTGTGTGCATGTGTGTGTAGGCCAAAGGTTGACTTCAGGTGGTTTTCTTCCTCTCTCTCTTATTTTTTGAGATAGACCAAGCCTGTAGCTTGCAAATTCAGCGATGCTTACTCGCCAGTGAGCTTCAGGGAGCCTTCTTTTGCAGCTTTCCCAGAGATCTGCCTCTATTTCCTCACCCCACAGTGGGTCCCGGCGATTGAACTCAGATCCTGGTGCTTGCTCAGCAAGTGGTTTACCAACTGAGCCATCTCCTTAGCTCCTAAAAACAAATTTCCTTGTAATCTCAATAAAAAGAATACAGGTGGAAACTGCCACACTTGGGAACTATGTTCTTTCGAATCCCACTGCCTGCTTGGTTTCTTTTCAATTTAGATACATCACTTTGAGATTTGTGGGTGCTTCTATTTACATGGCTAATAGGGATGCGTAGTCATTGGCTAGTGGGAGTTAATCCTCAAAGACAAGCAGGAATTATTAAGCTTCCAGCTGTCAGTAGTTGCTTAATGCTCAGCCTTGAGGAGGCCCTTCCCAGTTATTGGAGGTGTCAGAGCCAGGTGCTGAAATGGAGGCTCGCTCCTTTCAAATCAGAACAGATTACTTAACAGGACTCTGTGACCCTGCACAAAGGGACAAAGCAGGCTCTGGTAAAGACATGTAGGATCCCTGCTCCTGGGAGCTACAGCTTTGCTCCTTGATTGTGGAAAGCCTCTGGTACCAGGAGGCTGTACCGCTTCCCGTCACTGCCAACTTAGGGACTGAAGCCAGATAGAGAGATTTTTCACCAGGTTCTTATTTATTTCTGCAGACTGGGCAGAAGCAGGCCAAGCTCCCTGGTAGACTTAGAGGATACTTGCCAGCAGGGAGGAAGGATGGAGAAAGGGGTACAGGTGGCTAAAAGCTCTAGATGTTCCCCATGGTGGACCTTGCAAAAATGTGTTTTCTTATTTTATCAAAATTTATATTACATTTATGTACATATTTAGAGTGTGTGTGTGTGTTGAGGCGGGGGGGAGCGTGTGTGTGTGGAGGTCAGTTCTCTCCTTCGTGCATTCGGGTCCCTGGTTTCAAACTTCAATCATCAAACGCCTTGACTCCCGAGTCATCTCACTGGCCAAAATGTTCTATTTTCAAAAGTTGTTTTAGGGCTGGAGAGATGGCTTGGTACTTAAGAGCACTGGCTGCTCTTCTAGTGGACCTGGGTTCAATTCCCAGCACCCACATGGCAGCTCACATCTGTCTGTAACTCCAGTTCCATAGTACAGAGACACCATTATACAAACATACATGTAGGCAAAACATCAGTATACAAACTCAAAAAAAAAAAAATTAAGCTGTTTTAATTTTTAATTTATGTGTGTCTGCGTATGTGATTGTTAATGTGAGTGTGTCCTGGTGCCTGTGGAGGCCAGAACTCTGCCTCTTGAGCTGGTGTCATTAGTAGTAGTGAACTGCTATTTGACTTGAGAGCTGGGATTGAGCCTCTGTTCTCCAAAAGAGCCGCGCACGCTCTAACTTCAGAGCCATCTTTCCAGCTCCCACAAATGTTTATTAAAACCAATGAATTGTGGCCTTTTTTTTTCCTTCTTGCATTGACCTCTAGATCACCCCTTTCTTGCTTTGCCTGGCTCTTTCTTATTCATACCCATGTACACATACATGTACACACATATATATGTGCACACATTGCACACACATACATGCTTTCAGAATAGCTCAAGAACATTTCCTGCTCCAATTGCCTTGGACATGAGTAAGGTCACAGAAACCAGGCCCCAGCATGGATGCTTTGTGACCCGAATTAGATAACCCTGAGTTCTTTTACAGCCTGCAACCTTATCTCTGGCTCCCCGGTGGCTGTGGGCCTTTTCTTTTGAAGTCTTTGTCTTGGAGTTAATGTGTGGCTTTAATTTCTCAGTTCTCACACATTCTGATGATGCTCTGGATTGTCCTTCCTTTTGCCTGACTGGGGCCTGAGGTAGATGGCGGTTCTTTCTGCTCTCAGCCTGTAATTCCTAAATCTCATTGCCTAAACATTTAAGGGATATAGTGGGAGCTCTCTGTGCTCCACTCTAGTCTAACAAGTAGCCAGCTACTCTTCAGAGCATCTGGGGGATTTCTCTTCCTCCTGGGGTCAGGTCTGCATTGATGGTCACTGATGTGACACCCAGGAGTGGTATGAAGTAGAGTTGAGTATATGCTGCTGTAGACCCACACAGCTAAGAAAAAAAACAAAGCCCAGACAAGTCTATTTTTAAATTTTGGAAGATGTATGGTGAGTAGTCTTAACATGTGATTGCGTTGAGAATTGAGAAGTACGGGAGGTTAGTGATGCGCACTTCTGGATGTGTTTGTAAAGATACGTCCATCGAGGATTAACTGGGGGAGAACATACCCAGAAAGTGAGGGGCCACCATCTTACCCACAGGCTGGTGACTGGAGGAAATAAAAGAAGAAACATAAAGTTTGGCATTTTCTTTTTCTTTCCTGCATTCCAATCACATAAGTTGCTTTTCTCTGTCTCTGTAGACTAGACCTCTAAAGCTGTGAGCCAAAATTTGTCATTTCTTCCTTTGAGTGGCTTATCTCAGTATTTTCACTGAGACAAAGACTAATACAGCTAGTATGGCTGTATGGAGCCCCTCTCTAGCCAGCCACCTAGTGAAAGGGTGCCTCCTAGATAAATGGTATTCACACTTTTCCTCAGGTGTGTAGATAGGTCTCTGGGTTCCAAGGCCAGTGGGTGTGGCTTGCATTTATGATTTTAGGTAAGCTGTGCCAGGCCCACATTCTTCTCTGATGATCCTCAGGGGGAGAGTACTTTTGGGCCCTGCAATGTGTACTGGTAACATCAGCTACTGAGCAATGATGTTCTCTGGCAACGGGTGCAAGACTCCTCATCATAACAGGAAAACCACAGATTGCAAAACAGGGTGTTGATGCACACAAGGTGCATCAACAAAGATCAGGGAAGTAAAGAAAGGGTACTGACCTTGCCCAGGCTCTTTTAGCCTGACACAGAGTATATGGGTCTGGGTATGCCGGCACCCAACAGGGCAGGCTTGGAGATGAAAAGCCTTGTGTCCCTTTCAGTTCTCTCTCTCTCTGCTTTATGCTCCCAGGAGAGGATGCTATGTACTCTTAGCTTTCTACTTCTGCAGCCTCCTGCCTGCTGCTTGCTACCATGCCATGATGGACTCTTATCCCGCCTTGGTCATGGTATCTTGTCACAGTAACAGAAACGTGACTCATAGGCTACATGAATACAGGCCCATTTTCTAAGGCTGGAAGCCAGGGCTTCCTACAGGCCATGCGAGTCATCTTCCCGAGTTTTGACTGCTTTCAGGCTTCACTGCTCTTAGTCTTGTGTTCAGCTAGCTTTCTTACAGAGCCCAGGGAATGGTGCCACCCACTGTGGGCTTGGCCTTCCTATATCAATTAACAATGTTCTCCATAGACATGCCTCAGGTCAATGAGGCTTTCAGATGACTGTTCTTTATTGTACATGTACCAAATTGTCTGTGGTTTAGTTTAACAGACAATGATTGTTAGAAATTTCCTTCAGTAATTTGAAGGGGTGAGTCTCTGTCCTTCCTAAAGGACTCTGGTGTGGGGTGTGTTGGGGTAAAACTTCCTGTTCCCTGGCTGCTGAGTTACAGTCACCGCACCCTCCACTTTTGCCTTTTGTGGAGCCCTCCAGGTTAGCTGGAGGTAAGCCAGACACCGTTTTATTCTTCCTAGAGCTTACTCACAGCTCTTACATGCTAGGCCTTAGAGATCCCTAGAAATCTTTCAGAGCTTTTCAAACAATACCTCTTAGGACAATTTTCTTTCTGGATGTTTCCTTTTAAGCTTTGGTTAGCCCTGGCTGTGGATGCTGCCTCTGGCAATGTCAATGTTAAACTGCCAATTGTCAGTTGCTGTGTGTGTGTGTGGTCAAGTGTTAGGAAGTTGAACCACTAGGCAGGTGAAGTACTGACAATTTTCTAACTGGATTTTTTTTGTGGGAGATGACTGTTCAGTCCTGTCCAGTAGCCCTTCAGCTACTATGGATATGAGGTTGTGTACTTTCAAGGCTACTTCAGAGTTAGAGATTGGGGTGAGAGCTGTGTGAGGGAAAATGCAGCAAGGCTCACCATCTTGCCAAGATCCAGCTGCTGTTCTTCAGTAAAGGCTACTGGGAGTCTTGTCAAACTTCATGTAGTTCTCAGAAATCTGGGAAAGCTTGATTTTGAGAGTGTGTTTTTCTTGATTTTATGGGAGCATGGGGAGTTTTAGAACTCCTTTATCTTATCATCTTGGAGATGATCTTAGTTAATATTAACTTTGTGAACTTTATTGTGGTCTTTTTCTGTTCTACACAGAATAGTTCATATTGCTGTGACCTCCTCATTATCCTCATTATCTTCAGCATTCCTTACACATGCCAGTTCTGCTAGCTGTCTATCTACCCTTTATTTAATGTATCTCCCTCGCATAGTTTTTCACTTCTTAAAAATTATATATTTTTACTAATTCTTTTATAATTTATACATATATACAATGTATTTTAGTCATTGTCTCCCCCTACTCCCCCTCCTTCCCTTCTGGAGGCACCCCCACCTCCACACTCCGTATAACATCATGTCCTTTGTTTGTTTGTTTATATTTATAGTCCACTGAGTCCAGTTTGTGATGCCCATGTCTCATGGGTGTGGGATCACCCGCTGGAGCATGGTTGACCTACCAAGGACCACACTCTTGGAGAAAACCAACTCTCTCTCCCTGAAGTCATACACATTGGCAGTTGCTCCACTAGAGGTGGAGGCTGTGAGCTCCCCGCCCCCCATGCCGGAATGCTTACTGGCCTGATGTTGTACAGGCCGTGTGCAGGCAGTCACAGCAGTTTGAGCTCATATTCCTCGCTCTTGTCATGTCCAGAGACAATGCTTTGCCCAGGTCCTCCTTGACTACTCCCTTGCTCCTACAATCATTCTGCCACTCTTCTGTAATGTTCCCTGAACCTTGGGAGGATGGCCATGATATAAATGTCTCACTTATGACTTATTCTCCACATTTTGATCAATTGTGAGTGCCTGCATTGACCACCATCTACTCCAAAAACAAGGCTTGTAGTCAGAAGTTTTTGTACCCATCCTAGACCTGAGGTCTGGACCAGCAGTTCCAAATAATCACACAAGGGCTTATATTAATTACAAGCTATTGACCTATGGCTCAGGTATATTACTATCTAACTTTTATTATTAACTATTATTATTATTATTATGTGGTGATATATATTTAATAAAATGGAATATCAGAGAAATAGAGAAACAAACCACAGTTATTTCTCACCTGCCAACGCCTCAGGCCTGTCTCCATGAAGTCTTCCAATTCCAAATTTCTCTCTTCTTAGCCAACCATGGATGTGTCTGGGAAAGATGAAACACCTCTCTTCTCTCCCTCTGCCCAGATATTTCATTTCCTCTTTCCACATTCCTAAAGCTAAGATTAAATATGTGGGTCACCACTCCCTTACCTTCATGGTTTGGCTCTGTGGTTGATTCTCCTCTGATATTCCAGATTTATTTCATTAAATATATATCACCACATGTGGGGGTACTGTAGGATATTGCTCTTGTATACTGTAAAGATTTGTTGCTTGTCGTGGTTAACTAAAAACACTGATTGGCCAGTAGGAAGTATAGGCTGGACTAGAAGACTAGGAGGATTCTGGGAAGTGGAAAAGCAGAGCAGAGATACCAGTGAGAAACAGGAAAAGGGATGAGAATGATGCTCTGAGAAAAGGTACCCAGCCACGTGGCTAAACATAGATAAGAGACATAGGTTAACTTAAAGTATAAGTTAGATAGTAATATGTCTGAGCCTTAGGTCAACCAGCTTGCAATTAATATAAACCTCTGTGTGATTATTTGGAACTGTTGGTCAAGACCCCAGGGCTAGGCTGGGCCAGAAACTTCAGACTACAAAGTTAATCCGGTAGGAAGTCTAACAGTTTCACTCATCTGTGGCTGTAGAAATACTTATTTGGAGGACAGTTTGATATTGTCTCCACTTAGCAAAATAATTGTAGTAGGTTTGCCCCCATGGCCTGTGAGCTCCCCAACTGTGGGTTCTTGGTCAGATTTATAGTACTGGGCAAGTGTTTCCTCTTTGATATGGTCCTCTTAAATCCAAACAGGAAGCTCCTGTAATGTTTACCCTACTGTTTCACCTATAGGCATTTTTTGCCATGTTGGTCATTTTGTAGCTCACAGAGTTATAGTTGGGCAAGACTGTTTGTGACTTTCCTCCTTAGCAGCCCTTGTAGGGTCCTTCCAGTACTGTGAAAGCTGGCCAGATAGGTGTGGTCTATCTATGTTTTTTTTTTTTTTTTAATGTTTGTTTGTTTGTTTTTTCCCTTACACGAGGTATTGCTCTGTCACCCAGGTTGGTCTCTAACTCCCAGGCTCAAGTGATTCTTTTGCTTCAGCCTCCTGAGCAGCTGGGATGCGGAAACCAGACGAATGTTACTGGGACAAAATACTGAACGGAAGAAATAATGTTTGTTTGGACTCAGGATGTCCCAGGTTTCAGTACATGACAGTGAGGAGGGTCAGGCTCAGCATGGTAGCTCACTTCAAGGTGCCCAGGAGCAGAGGAAGCCTACACTCGCTGGCTCCTTTTTCTCTTTATTCCACTAGGTCCCTAGCCAGCCTAGGGACAGTTCTTCCCTGTGTTCAGAGCTGATCACTTCCCTTTTGTTAATCCTCTCTGGAAATGTTCCACAGACACACCCAAGAGCCTGATTTCCTAAGCCCTAGGTTTTTCTTTTTGCTTTTGTTTTTTGTTTGTTTGTTTGTTTTTGTTTTTGTTTTTTTTTTTTTTTGAGACAAGGTTTCTCTGTGTAGCCCTGGCTGTCCTGGACCTCGCTCTGTAGATCAGGCTGGCCTCAAACTCAACAGAGATCCACCTGCCTCTGCCTCCCAAGTCTGAGATCAAAGGTGTGCATCATCCCCTCTGGCCCTAGGGGTTTCTTAGTGCAATCAAATGAACAAGATTAGTCATCTATGGCAGGAGAGGCCTGGGCTGCTGCTGCCTTGGCTTTCTGTGTTTTATGACTGATGCTTCCTGCAAGGAACCCTAGTGACAGTTTGCTGAGGCTTTGTCATTGTTTCTGAGGGGAATATAAAGTTGATGGCTGCAACTTAAACCCTTAGCCTCTTAGTTATGGTCCTCAAGTCAGCACACTCCTTGGGAGGCCTCCTTCTGTCACCAGCCTTGTGTAGGTGCACTGATAGCTCATTGCAGCAAGCATCCTTTGGCTACTGTGGCCAAGAATATGTCATTTCTTAGTCTTTCTTTGTCTGTTCACTAAGGTTTGCTTTGACATCTCCAATATCAACCAAAATCCACATCATTTGACCATCAGGCCTGAAAACACAACATATAAAAAGATAACACTCTCCATAAAGTATCAAATTCTATGCCATTCACCCAGATGAATGCGTTATTTAAATAATTCCTATTTGTTGTACATGTTGGTGGGTCTTTCAGGCTGCCAGTCCAAAATGAAAGTTTGGCACGTTGATTATAGTTCATGCCTGTAACCCCAGCACTTAGGAGAGGTTCTAGCCAAAGGATCAGGAGTTCAAAGCCATCTATCCTCAACTATATTGCATGTTCAAGGCCAGCCTGGGCTACATGAGATCTTGTCTCAGAAAACAAATCTGTTTTTTAAAACGTTTTTAATCTTCTTAGAATGTGCCCTAAACATGGTATGCAATTGTAAAAGAGGTAATATGTACCCATGTGTTTTATGAGGGGATGCTTTTGGAAATCACCTCAGTGCCCATCATCAGTAGTGAAATGGAAAGGTGTCTGGGATACATGATTTATGAAGAAAGGCTAAATTGTGGGTTGGCAGCATTTACATCCCATCTTAATGAAGAAGTTGCTCAGTCATTTCTCTATTTTGTCCCAGTTTGTGTGCAAAACATTGCATTGCACACATCAGCTTGGAATTGTACTGGGCCACTGCTAACAGACAAGATAGGTATTTTGTCTCTTTCCCATGCTGCCTCAGGTAGACAAACAAGCTAAGGCTAGGGTTATGATTGTGTTTTTCTATCCCACCATCCTATGGAGTTATTCTTAACATGCCCTCAGTGGCCTTTGAGTCTTTATCCAGTTCTGAAGACTGAAGGAAAATCAGACAGACCAATATGGTAGAGGTACCCATAGCCAGAGGTTTCTGGGTCCCACTTAGCCCCAAGGTCCAGATGAATCTCTTCCACCCATAGTCCTACAGCTGCTTATAAAATAATTAACTGGGAAGCTTAATATTGTAGTAACTGCTGGGCCAGTAGTTCAGGCTTGTTACTATATAGATCTTACACTTAGATCAACCCATGATTCTTATTTATGTTTGGCCACATGGCTTGGTACCTTTGCTTTCTCATCTTCCTTCTTCTGCATCTGGCTGGCATCTCCTGCTCTGCCTTTCTTCTTCCCAGAATTCTTCTAGCCTGGTTGCCCTGCCTCTATTTTCTGCCTCTACTGGCCAATCAGCATTTTATTAGTCCAATACAAATGAATAAGCTTTACAGTGTACAAGAGCGTTATCCCACAGCAGGTCCAGCTGATTTGGTGCCTTTAAATAGCTTCCCCCAAAGCCAAGATGAAATCTCTCTTTAATCACAGCTTGACTATGTTACTGTACATGATAAAGAAAACATGAAGAAGGGGCAGTCAGGGCCCAGTTGCTCAGGAGGGAAGAGAGGCTAGGTGTTGGGGGAAGGCAGCATTGTTTACGCTGTGTTAAGATGCTTGTGTGTGACAGGACAGGTGCACAGGTCTGCCAGGAAACACCCTGGAAAGTGAATGGGAATAGGGAAGGGCAGTTTGAGCAGAACTCTTCATTTTATCTTATGCTGATTTGTCCTGTTAAACCTTTCTGTGGTGCTTAGTAATACAGGGTTGTTTTTTAAAAGGCCAACTAACAAAGCCCTGTGGTTTATTAAGAAGACCATCAAAGCCTGACAATGTCTTGCATAGTCAGTAGGTGCGTCATGATTTAATTGCTAATATTTTTCTTAATGGCCGTGAAAAAATACAATGATGCTTTCAGAACACCTTAGGGTGAACCAGAATTATCTCAGGTTAGGAATAATTTTCTCAGAAGCAGAAAATGGATGCCTTTTGAGACTTTGAAGAAAATGACATAGTGGTCTGTGATTTTATATTTATGGGATAAGAGTGGCGTGTGTTTGTGTGTGTGTGTGTGTGTGTGTATTTGTATGTATGTATAATATATATGTATATATTGCCCCAGATTCCTAAGCCACCTTGCAAATAATTACTGAAAGTGTTTTCCAGTTTCTTTTTCTTTATTTTTAAAGTTAAAGTGTCTCTTCCCCTCCCCAGTCCTTAAGCTCTCTCATCTTTCTATTTTCGACTCTCTCTCTCTCTCTCTCTCTCTCTCTCTCTCTCTCTCTCACACACACACACACACACACACACACACACACACACACACTTTTACTCCAGACTGTACATAGGAGAGAAAAACACATTATTTGTCTTTCTGAGTCAGGCCTATCTCCAGTTGTATATGTTTCCCTACAAACATCTGGATTTCATTGTTTTGTAGGGCTGAATAAAATTCCATTGTGTAAATGTATATAACATTTTCTTTATTTGCTCCTTTGCTGATGGGCATCTAGACTGGCTCTGTTTCTTAATTATTGTGGCTTAACCTTGGTTGTGCAAAGATTGCTGTGCTATGCCTGCCTTAGAATCCTTTGACGATACACGGGGAGTGGCTTAGCTGGGCAGAGCAGGTTTTATGTTTACATCTTGAGAAACCTCCGCACTGGCTTCTAAAGGTGGCTGTCCAGTTTACATTTCTGTAAACAGGTGGGCTCTTTCAACACACCTTGCCATCATTTGTTGTCATAACTATCTTGAGGTATGAGATGGAATCTCAAAGTAATTTTAATTCTCATTTCCCCGGTGGCTAAGGACATGGAAGACTTTTAAGTATATTTATTGGCCTTTGTATTCTGTTGAAACTTTCAGCAAATACTGGGTCTTTGGTATTTCTGGGAAATATCTTATTTTAAGGAACAGTTTGAAGCAGTGGAAAAAATATAACATGCAATATATGTATTTCATGGACGTATGCATTTATTGGTAGTCATGAAGATCTTTTTATGCATAGGATACTTTAAAATTTTTTTGACCTCAGAAATGGCTTAAAATTTCTACAATGCAACATGAGATACCCAGAATTGTGTTGAGGGTTCCATTCTATCAGAGAGTATGTATTTTATCAAAAGATCCTACTCAATGGGAAATATTCAGAGATTGGGTCATGGAACCACCAAGGATTCTGCCAACTCTTGCAAACTGAAGTCTTATGACTGAATAGCTTTGTGAGCTTTGCGTGATGTGTGGCTGGTCTAACCTGTGCTAGCTGAAAGCTGCATGTTCTTTCTGTATTCCATAGATTTCTCCCTTTCTACTTACTGTTCTTAATTACCCATTGGTGGCCTCCATTACCCTCCCCGTGTTCAAGTTCTCCTGTCAACACCACTGTCCGTCTTCATCTTATATCCACAGAGTGTCTGTAGGAACTGTAGACTGGGTGTCCTGTACTAAACAGCTTAGCTGACATTGAAAACTAGGAGCCAAGTCACAGACTGCTTTGTGTTTTCAGTGGAATCCAAGGGGTCCAACTTGTTTCCTTTTCTCCATGGTCTGAGGGACTGTCTTCGGGCTCAGTTAATTTTCTCCTCTTTTCCTTGGCAGCATCTTCCAGGCAGCCAGCAGCAACAGTCATCTGTCCAGCTCTGGGTCTCCTTTGGCCGGAAGCCTATGAGAGCAGCCCAGTTTGTCACAAAGCATCCCATTAATGTGAGTGAAGTCTGCTGGAAGGGGGGAGGGGAAGGATGCTTGTCTCTAAGCATCATGGGAGTGCCCTGCTGGTGTGAGCATTTTACATTCTCCCTGTGGGCATCTTCCAGAGGGGCCTCTGAAGAGACCTGTTATGCTCTGGGCCTGTTGGTCTGCTGTGTGCACTTCACTGTTTGAAGTGGAGCTGAATGGGAGTCCTTTTGCCTGCTGTAAGTGGTGTAGAATTGCCGGAGGGGTTGGTGCCCGTCAGTGTCCTCATATGCCAGCTCTCAAGCAATGAGAAACTTGTTCATGGCATTTACTTATTAGCGACAAACTATATTCCTTGCAGATGGTTAAGGTTCTAAAAGGAGGTGCATTCAGGTTCTACACTGTAGAAACAGACAAGTTAGAGAGACTCAGAACAGAGAACACAGTGGAGAAAGTGTACAAGTCTGTGCTCAGATGTCTTCAATATCCATGTACACAGATAGCCAGGAAAGAACAGTCTGGGTCCCCAGGGTAGTGCCTGCAGTGAGGAGGTCTCCTTGGAAGCCTTTGACATCAGCAGTTGGTTGATAGCTCAGTGGGGTATGTAACAGGAATGATGATCAGTTCTTTCTAGTTTCTAAGGGCTTTCTTAGTTTCCTTAGGGAAAAGAAGAAGAAATAGAATGTGTGTTCATCTATATTGCGCCTTGTGCTAATAAAAGATCTACTGGGGAAGACGAGAAGCAAGATTACCAAAAAGAGGTTTCTAGGTCACGGAAGTCAGAGACGCATTCTTTTCTTGTATTTTACCAGCAAGCTCTGTGTGTAGACCAGCCATGAACGCTTGAAAGGGAAAATCATTTCAGCTTCTTTGTTCAGGTCGGGCCTTGGCTGCTTTATATCATATCCGCTTTCATCACTGGGACACTTGGAGTCTTTGCTTTCATGTGTAGGAGGAGTTCTCGAGAATAATTGTATTTTTGACTGTTTGTTTTCTGACTTTGGGTTCCAAAGGAATATTACATCGCCGATGCCTCTGAGGACCAGGTGTTCGTGTGTGTGAGTCACAGCAACAACAGTACTAACTTATACATCTCAGAGGCAGAGGGACTGAAATTCTCCTTGTCCCTGGAGAACGTGCTGTATTATAGCCCAGGAGGGGTCGGCAGTGACACCCTGGTGAGGTAAGGAGACCTCAGTGGTTTGCAATGTTAGTTGCACACATGGCCTTGCTTGAGGTGCTTTCCAGGTGTACCCCATACCCATCCCTAGATCAGGTGTTCTCAGACTACAATCGGATTGGTCTGGGGTATGGTTCAGGTTGTTCCCGGGGGATTTTTGTGTGCAGCCAAAGCTGAGCACTGCTGTTCTAGGTGACATTTAGGTCCTTAGCCACTCTATTAACCACTCCCTTGGGTTTTGTGGCCTCTAAGCCAATGGGCAAAAAGGGTTGGAAGATACCATCACTTTAGGGAACACAGGGACCCTGCTTCCAAGTGACTGATTGACAGGTTCTTTTAGAAGTAATTATAAGATGGTATGTGATAACAAAGGCCCTCTAACAGGCAATTAGAAGTGCAGAGCTATTTTGTACCCTTAGTACTGGGAACTTTTTGAGCCCCACATTCATTGAAGTCCTTGGGGGCTATTGAAGACTCTGGCTTTACTTTTTCTGGGTATTTGGTATATCTGGAATCATGCAATGGCATGTGACTTTCTGTGCCTGCCTTTTAACATGTGTTCAGAGTTCATCCCCATAGGCTGTATGCTAGCACCGTGTTTCTTTTTTTTTGTGGGTGAGTAGTAGAATTTGCTTGCCTTGATAATTAAAATTCAAGAACCATTGTCTCTCATGTCTTTCACAGACTTTAGAAGCCCCCCCCCCCCCCCTGGCATGCCCATAGTTATGGAGTGAATAGCATACAGTTTGCTAATGACTTTTCATCTTTCTCATTTGTCTAAATATTAGATGAATTTCTCATGGTAGGATGGGAGGGAGGTGGAACCTGGAGAAGACTACCAAGGAAGTAGTGATCTCAGTTATATCACCATGGGGGTTTTACGTATATATAGACTGCCTTTTCTGTGTGACGGTTTCCTTCGGTGATGTCTGAATGTTCTCATCTAGATGAGATATTGAAAATAGATTTATGTTAAGAGTGGTAGGCCAACATCCTGCTCAGCTTTCTTTATATCCTCACATTTTTATCTTGGGGTGACAGGATTTCAGATGTGCTCTGTTTGGTGACCTGTTATTATTTGTGGTTCAGGCTCAGCCAGATGAAGTAGGATAAGGGTGAGTTATCCGATGACACAGGCAGGCTGGTTTAGAAAAAACTTCTCTGAACTGAGTAGTGCGGTGTGGTGCTGAGGACTGTCACTCATTTCCTTAAAGAAACAGCGTGAGAATTCTTAATGGGTGATCACTCTGGCATTTGTGGGTTGTGCTTAGAGGAATCTCAATTGAAAGCCACAGCTAGTTGTAGGACTTATTGTAGGAACTAATGTGCTACCCATGTGGCAGACCTGTTGGGACAACTTAAGAAGGAACACTTGGCTTAGTTTGTGGATGTGGCTTCCAGTATATAGATTTTGCTTGGGGTCTGCAGGGGAATCCTGCTCAACTGCCTGGAAATACTCGTATTTCTACATATCAGAGGAGACTGTGAGCCTCCATATTGTCACTAGAGTCCTGTGTGTCTGGCCCAGGGCTTCTCACTTGTCCAGGGTTCTTTTAGGATTTGGGTCAGTATTTATAGTGAAGATATGCATGTGGCTCTGTCACCTTCTTTATGACATCTCCCACATTCTCTGTGTCCTTTTAGGAGTCACTGGCTGGCTACACATCCTAGCCCTCAAAACCAATATTTATTTATTTATTTCAAGAGTATTTTTTTTTAGTGTAAATAAATAAGGTATGGTTCATGTTACGTGGGTGAACCTTATAAACATGTAAGTGAAAGCAACAAGATATAAAAGATATCAGTTTATATGGAATAGCCAGATCAGGCAATCCATAAAGACAGATACATAGAAACAGAAAGCAGATTTGTGGTTGCCGAGGTCTGGGAACCAAAAGGAACACAGACAGTGCCTGCCAATAATGAAAATGTTCTGGAACTCATGTTGCACAATACTGTGAAGATACTTAAAGCATTGGTATTGTGTGCCTTAGGATGCTTCAATATTATGCTTCATACAATGCAAAATGGCAAGCAAATTTCAATCCTGGGTGATGGCTGCTGCTTCTCTGACTGCAGGTATTTTGCAAATGAGCCATTTGCTGACTTTCACCGGGTAGAAGGCTTACAAGGAGTGTACATCGCCACTCTGATTAATGGTTCTGTGAATGAGGAGAACATGAGGTCGGTCATCACCTTTGACAAAGGGGGAACCTGGGAATTTCTTCAGGCCCCAGCCTTCACAGGATATGGAGAGAAAATCGATTGTGAGGTACAGTTGCTTTAATTGTGTTTGGCTTTTTTGATTCAAAACAGAGAGCTGTGGTCTGGAGCAGTTTTCTATATTCGATATTTACAGGAAGCATGCAGGATGATATAGCACCCTGTTAAACCACATGGAACAAACTGTCACATGCACATCTGTCCTTTCAGGTCCTTGGCTCCACACTATGGCATGGTGGGGGCCATGGTCAAACTCAGAGTAGCACCATGGGATATTGAAGAATTTTCTTTGTCATGTTTCAGAGATTGGATCCAGGGCCTTGTACAGGCTAAGCAGGTGTTTAACTACTGAGCTACACCTTAGCCCAGTATCTCAAGTTTTGTTGTTTTATGAGATGGACTCTTGCTATGTAGTTGAGGCTGGCCTAGAATTTATCATGTGGCCCTAGTTGGTATTGAACTTGAAATCCTTCTATGTAAGACCTCTAAGCACTTAGAACTCCGGGATTATGTCCTCTACTGCCATGCCCCAATTATTTTAAGCATTTTGAAGGAAGCACATGATACACAACATCTGTTAGGCATTACCGTAATTGCTTGGCTAATGAGCGTGCATTAGTTCACAGCTTCAACATGAGGGCATATCATATTTCTTCTGAGGACATCAGGTTTTTGGGAAGCTGGAGTTTTGTGAGTCAATTGGATGAAAGACTCAGTGGGAAAATCGGGGCCAAAAGATGAGAGAGTGACAATGTCATGTAGGATTCCAAAATCTGAGGAGCGGTGTCATGCCTAGCAGACACATTTATTTCATTAGCAGGACTTATGATTATTCAAACACGAAATGGACATGTTTCCTTTCAGCTTACATATACAACTGTTTTAGAATGGTGCCAATACTCACCCCCCCCCCCCAACTTAACTCTAAAAGACACATGATGGTATTATATTATTTCTGGCCTGAAACTACCATAAAAAATGGTACTAAGTTTATCTGAAACCTACAGTGTTTAAGAATGAGTATGGAAAGCTAAGGATTTTAAATCATTTTTTGGTTCCACTAGGTGCTCTCACGAGTTCATTCTTGTGCTCTGTGGCTTCCTGTGTTAACCCCACACTTTAATTTCTTTTTCACCGGAGGGATCCAGCAGTCAGGTATCTCCCTGTGGTTCTTATCTGTATTGCTCCCCTTGTGAAAATTCTTTTGGAGACTCGTGACTTCTAACATACTTTCCAATTTTTCTTCTTTTGTTGTCCACGAGTCTTGATATACCACACGAAATCTAACTCTGGAAAGAGGAGGGCTATAAACAGACATAAGTAAACACCTAGACAATTCCCCTTCCTCAGTATTATGACCTGAAACTTGGCCTGTCTTGACTGGGATTTGTCTGTGCAGTTTTGAACATGCCATGGTGGGCGATTTTGAGCTTGGTTAAACAGATTGAGTGGCATTGTTATATCAGACTTGTAACTCTAGGATTATCAATCATTTTTTAGTTTCCTATTCTTAGGTTTAGGTGGTGGTTGTGCTCCTTTCTCTTTTCTGCGAACAAATAACCAGTAAGAAACAACTTCAGGAAGAACATTAGTTGGCTCAGGAGTTTGAGGCTAAAATCCATGTCGGTGAGAAAGGTTCAAGGCTGGTGCCTAGCTTTTCACCTTATCTGTTTTTATTCAGGCTGGAACCTCAGACCATGGGGTGATTCTGCCTCAGGTATACTGGGTCTTCCCTATTCTGCTTAACTTCTCTGGAAACACCCTCACAGACACACCCAGAAGGGTATCTTCTCGGTGACTTTGGATCCAGTCAAATTGACTAGGAACATTAACCATGATAGATGGTATATTGGCTTTCTGTCACCATTACAAAGTGACTGAAAATATCAGTTTGTGAGGCAGAAAAACTGATTTAGGGCCCAAGCTTTCTGAGGTATTAGTAGTCTTTGCTGGAGCTTGGCTCTGTTATCCTGGGCCAGTGGCAAAGCTGAACATGGTGAACGTGTGGTAGAATAAGTCTGCTTGATCATGGCTGAAAGGAAGTGAGTAAAACAAACCCAAGAGGAAGGAACCAATGTCCCGATATCTCCCTGCTACCTCATGCCATGGCTTCCTTGTACGAGGTTCCCTTCACCTCCTTAAGATTGTACCCCTTCCCAGACATACCAAGTTCTTGTGACCAAATCCTTAAAATGGGACTTTAGGGGGATATTTTGATCCAAACCACAAAAGGTGGGGAAAATAATATATAGTGATGCATCTGATTTAAACTTGGACACAAGGATACAGAAAAACTTCTAAGGATCGACCTCCTTGTAGGTGACGGAACAAGAGTGAAAAGAAGCAGCAGTCAAGAAGAAAATTATTTGAGCCAACCCGACTTTCGCCTGTTTTTCAATTGATCAAACTGGGAAGCTAGCAAGACTGGTTTGCTAGAAGGATCTTTTTATATGTGACAAAAAGAAGTAGATTGAATATTCTTGCCATCCTTTTTACCTGTGCCACGAACACAGACAGAGCTCCCTTGTTTTAATCACTGATATGTCTGGAATACTTTGTACATCATTTTTCTGCCCAGGATAATGAGGTAGAGTGTTGTGGTGGTCTGCAGCACTGTCAGCATCTGCACACAGGGAGGAAGCCAGCTTCCGTGGCACTACCCTGCATCTTTGTACAGATGTGGGATAAGCCACTTAAGTTTCCACGTGACCCCTAGGCCATTCGTATCTCACATGCCATATATCTGGCTATGTACCAGTGTATAGTGACTTCTGATTCTTTTTCTTCTAACAAAACTTCTAGACTTGTATTTGAGACACATCTGCACTAACTCAGAAAATCAACACATCATTTCATTTCTCTTTGTTTCTGAGTCCCTGGGAAGGGGCTCTGGATAACACGGGCCATGGAGTACCTTCCTTCTCTATTTGAGTTGACATTGGTTTGTAATTGTTATTCTTGGGAATCTCAGGACTTTAAGTTATTTTCTCTCTTCTTCAGTGGTAGACATTTATGTTGGTTCGGAAGATGCTCTCTGTCTAGGGATTGGGAGACCACTGGGTTGTAAGTCTGTTTTCTTCTGGGCCAGACCTTCTTCTGGGTCTTGCTGTGTGGTCCTCGGATAGACTCCGGGGTTTGAGGGAGACCTAGGCATATGCTGCATGCTGATCCCATCTGGAAATTTCCTTCTGAAGCTTTCCCAGGGATGCTCCCTCCACCTGGCCCAGCGTCTCAGTCAGCTGCTCAACCTTCAACTCCGGAGGATGCCTATCCTGTCCAAGGAGTCAGCCCCCGGCCTCATCATTGCCACCGGTAAGTGTGCATTGCCTGCTACCATAGGACCTTTGGTGGGCTGGTTAATGTGCAGCCAGATATATAATAATCATCCACACGTCTCACAGTGACCACTTCTCGTGGCTTTATGACATTATCTTAGTGACTAGCTACTACTTGGGATGTCTAGCGGGGCCAGATGTATTTTTGCCATATTCTTGAATGACTAGTCAGTTATTCTTCTCTCTTGTGTTTCAGGCTCAGTGGGAAAGAATCTGGCCAGCAAGACCAATGTGTACATCTCTAGCAGTGCTGGAGCCAGGTGGAGAGAGGTCAGTTTCTGGTCCCAGGGCTCTTCTAAGTGTAAACATGTAGACTGTACACCAACATTTCAGGGAGACGGTGGTTCCTTGGGGGGGGGGGGACTGCAGTGCTCTGTATGATTCATAAATTTATACAGAATTCCACGGCCCCACAGAAGAACGAGTCACACTCCAGCGTATTCACACCCTATAATGCACTCGTGATTTTTGCCAAAATATCACTTTAAATAAAAAGCAGCTTTTTTTTTTCTCTGTTTTTATTAGAAACAACTGTGAATTTGACCAAGTTTTCCAGGATTATGCATTTCATGGGGGGAAATACAATATCTGTTTTGGTTACTACTTCAGCCCTGGCCTATAACAGTGTCTGGCATAGAGAAAATGCCCAGTAATATTTGGTGGATGTGTCAGAAACTACAATGCAGTTGTGGTGGGTCTGACTCTGCTGATTTCTGAGACATGCTGCCTGCATACTTTCATCTTTCCATGCTATGGGAGGAGATTGTTTTTCTGTCTTAACACTGTATAACCCACCTGAGTCTTGAGCATTGATCATGCTCAATTCTCCAGGGTCAGCTAGTCCTCCAGCAGAAGTCACTACTTAAATGTAGCCTCAGATGTTAGAGGATTTCCAAACTTGGAAAAAAGTCTTTGTGAGAGCCAAAGGAAGTCCGTGCGGTCTTATTCTGAAGTTAGGGATCCATGTTGCCCCTGGGGATGGTTCCTGACATCCTCAGCAGATCACTGTACAGAACTTTGTGGCACATTAGGTCAGAGTTGAGTTGTATGTCTGGCTAGAAGCTTCAGCAGCCCTAGCTTCCATTCTCACAGTGCTTATTACAGATAATGAAGCATGTGCACTTTCCACATTAAATCTGCATTATGTGAAGCAATAATGTTATAGACTGGTCCTGGCTAATTTGTAAACATTGATCTATATTTTCCCTCATATGTACATATGTGGCCCAGGCTTATCATCCCTCTACATGAGAGACGGAAGACACAGACTCTCTCTCTCTCTCTCTCTCTCTCTCTCTCTCTCTCTCTCTCACTCTCTCTCTCTCTGTGTGTGTGTGTATGTGTGCGCGCATGCACGCGCATGTGCACCTGTGCCTGTACCTGTGTGCATGTGCACATATATACATGTGTATGTCTGCATGCATGTGCACAAGTTAAGGTTTCTACCCAGAATGGTAGAAAATACAAGCCCCTGTTCAGATAAAAATAAGTGATCAGGATATAGGGGTGGAATAAGAGTTCAAGGTTTGGAATTTTCAGGTTGTCTTGCTCTGTCCCATGGGGAAGATAGAACAGCTGCTTCCCTGGGCCACAGAGCTATTGCTTCCTTTGGAGTGGGATGGCCTCTCATCAGCAGAGAGGCCTCCGGGCTTTTAGTACCTTCTGCTGGTGGTGACAACAGGGACTGGAACATCTGCAAGTGATTTCCTTTGGGTAGAGAGCCCTGTCCTGCTCTTCCTCTGGTGGAGCAGTGTTGCCTGGCTGTTGCCAGGGCAGCTGTCTTAGACTCTCTCCAGGCATACGTAATACCTGCCAGGAAGTAGTCAGCACCCAAGGGACCTTGTTTTGGGAACTAGCAAAGAAGTAACTGGGGTTGGGAGGCAGAGACTACCCATGAGAGAGCATCAGAGTGCCTGTGGGTGGCCTTCACTGCAGAGGCCCCATGTGGGATGCGCATCAGCCATCCCCTACACTGGAGATGAAGGATACAGGTGACAGATTGCTGCAGGGAACAGAGTGACCGCGATTCTGGTTGCCCTACAACTAGCTAGTTATGCAAATTCTCTGATCTCCACGATTCCTTCTTTCTTCCATCACAGCTTTATAGAGAGCTGTGAAATGCAGCAAATCTGTTAAAAGGCATTTGCTTTGATAAGATCCACCCCTCATTTTCACAAATTCAAATATCAAACATCCCCCAAGTATTTTTCTGTCCTCTTGTAATACTCTCTCTCCACCCTCATCTCTGTCCACACTCACCTCACTAGATATCGCTGCCCTGGCTAGAATTCTACGCAAGGGTTGTTCTATATTGATACGCTGCTTATTCTATTTTCCTGGATTCTGTCACTCATGAGAATTTGAAGTTCATCCACTAGACTCCATTACCTTGTGGCCTTTTCCTGTTTTCCACTGGGATAACTGGATTTTGTTTAATCCAATCAAGTCTTAATTCTTGTTAATTAAATTTTGTTCTATCTACTCTACTTGTCAATGGAATGGTTGAGCTGTTTGAGCTTCTGACACTTTATTTCCCCATATTCTATGTGTTCTATAGTTTTAAGCTGTATTTGCACACGTGATTCATTTAGAGTAAATTTCTAAATGTGTCATAAGAAAAAGGTTGCTAACCCATTTTTTTCATATCCGCTTTTTGACATCTCCTTTCCTATCCATTTTTCACATTTGTTGAGACGACTTCTCTTTCTCCTGTTCAGTTGCATGCTGCTTCTTTGAAAATCAACTTGTCGTGTATATGTGGGTATATTGTAGGGTTTTCTGTTTTGTTCCGTTGAGCTAAGCGTCTGTTTTTCACCACTACCATACTGTCTTGATTACCAAAGCCTTATAGCAAATGTTGGGATCAATTAGGGTAAAGCCCTTTGCTTATTTTCTAAATCACTCCCCTTATTCAACGTCCTTTGTGCCTCTCTGTCAGTTTTGCTAAGATTTTCACTGGGAAGGCATTCAATTCATAGATTGGTTTCAGGGTAAAAATGACCCCTTAATAACATCGAGTCCTTTGATCTATAATTATAGTCTATTTCTCCGTGTCTTCTTTAATTTTTCTTAGTATTTTCAAGTTTCTAATGTAAAAGTCTCGAGTGTCATTTCTTTAGGTTGCTCAGGCTGGAACTCATGGTCTCACTGTCTCTACCTCCTGAGTGCTGGGATTACAAGTGCATGCCGCCATCTCCTAATTTACCTTTTGAATCAGGGTCTTACACATACTAGGCAGGTACTCCACTGAGCTACAACCCCAGAAATACCAGTATCTATATGTGTTATTCTTAGATATTTAAACTTCGTATTGCTGAAAATGGAATTTATCTTTAAGCTTATTTCTAAATTTTTTGTTGATTTTTTGGGGGGGGTACAGTCTGTGTAATCCTGGAACTTAATAAATAGAACAAGGTGACTTTGAACTCAGACGTCCGCTGTACCTGGCTTCACTCCTAGTGGTTTTTGTTGTTCCTGTTTTTGTTTTTATCTTAATATGTAACAATGTAACAATATGTAACAATGTAACAATATGTAACAATGCTTTGTGTATTCTCTGGCTTTGCCTAAGGCATAACTTCATTTCAGCTAGTTATCGTATATGTGAGCTTATTATAAACCATCAGACCCGATGCCAAGGAAGGCAGTTACATTTCCTCTTTTCTGAACTCTTACTAAATTATTTCCTTCTCTCTTCTCTGTACTTGGTCCCTCTGTCTTCGCCTCTCCTCTCATTATGGCGACTCTGACCTCTATGTTGTGCTGAGTAGAAGTAGGAGTGAGGGAGTGAGGGAATGAGTGAGGGAGGGAGGGAGGGAAAGAGGGAGGGAGGGAGTGAATATTCTACTCTGCTGTCTGTTTCAGGAGAAACAGTTTATCTGCTTTTTTTTTTTTTTTTTTTTTTTTTTTTTTTTAAGGCAGAGTCTCTTTGTAATATAGGCAAGCTAGTCTTTCTATTCTCTGTCTTAGCCTCACGAATAGTGGGATTAGAGGTGTGCACTTGTTCAAACAATAGGCTCTTGATTGGATAAGCTATATACATATATATATGCATATGCATACACACATATACAGATTATTGCTTTTTTAATAAATAAACTTAAAAAAACTTATTTGAGGTGTTTAATAGGTGCATATGTAGAGGTTAGAGGACCAGCTTGTGGAAGCCAGTTCTCTCCTTCTGTCAGGTGAGTCCTGAGGAGCAAACTCAGGTTGTCAGACTTGGAGGCAAGCACTCTTACCTCTGAGATATCTCACTGGCCTAAGTTTTGCTTGCTTATTTATTTATTGGAACTAAGACGTTAATGTAATATTTTTATTACTCATTTCCTTTATATGCCTTCGGTTCTCTCTCTCTCTGGTTTCTCCTTTTGTGTTGTTTGGATTTTTGGGTTTTGACAGTGCTGGGATTCGAGTCCAGAGCCCTGTGCATGATCATGACGTACTCTACCATTAAGCTTTCTCTCCACCCACCAGATATTGTGGACACTTTCTTCAAAATTTCTCTTCTTTTTCAGAGGTTTCTATTAGGATTAGAACATACATACTTAGTCTTTCATTGTCTTGTATGAAATATAGAGAGTTTGCATCATGTGAGTCTGTCTCCTTCCCTGGCCTCTCTGTTCCTGTTGTGTGTGTCATGTCTACATACTTTGAAAACATAAATTTATTTTTGTTTAAATTCTAATACTGATTTTAATTAACAGCAAAAGAAAAAAGCAGTTTTGAATTTTGCCTCAGATATTTGCCATTTCTCTTGCTTGTTTATAGTGTTCCTGCTCACCTCACTTTGTCCCTGGGTTGGTACCCCTCCTGGTGGTCATCTGGGCTAATAGGACTTTGAATATGTTTTGTTGGCCTGTGTCCCCAGGTTCTGATAAGCAACTTGTGGTCGCTTTGGTTATATGATTTGCACATATAATAGCTCATTTTTGTGCAAGCATTTTTAATGTGTTTATATAAACCGATTTTCTTTAGATGCTTTTAAGGATCCCTTCATTTGAATGTAGTTGGGGGTTAAGAAGAGAGGCACATTCAATGAAGGGATTTGCCCTCTTGAATTCCTTCCCCACTATCCCCAGCCTGCAAGGGGTCATTTCCCAGATCCTTTTGTAGAAACAGTTTCTATGGAAGTTTGAGTTCCCTGCCTGGAACTGAGGTGCTCCACAAACAGGGGCTTTCCTTTGGGGCAAAGCTGCATCTGGAAATTGCAACCGTGTGGTAGCTTCTCCAGACATGAAGTCCCCTCCCACAGGCTTCAGGGAACTTATTTTGGTAGAGTAGAACAAGAACTCTGGTTGGCTGATTATTTATTTTGAAGTATGGGCATTTTATGTAAGCTCTGTCCTATTTCTGAGATAATCTAAAGTCTGGAGTATGGGAACTTAGCTCTGTTGGATTCTAGGATTGTGAGGCCTCAATTGGAGGATGGACAAGGACCTGTTCTGAAAGCTGGAAGCTTCAGCCTAGTGGTTGTCATTGCTATGGGGTGCACGCGCACATGTGTGCGCACATATGTGGTGTGTGTGTGTGTATGTGTGTGTGTGTGTATGTGTGTGTATGTGTGCATGGTGTGTGTATGTGTATGTGTGTATTGTGTGTGTATGTGTGCATGGTGTGTGTATGTGTGTGTGCATGTGTGTGTGTGCGCATGTGCGTGTGCACATGGTTTCTATATTCACCTCTAAGGCAGAGCATCACCTCTGTTTTTCCTTATTCAGGCCCTTCCTGGACCTCATTACTATACGTGGGGGGACCATGGAGGCATCATCATGGCTATTGCCCAGGGCATGGAGACCAACGAACTGAAGTAAGTGTTTTTAGTTATTCCCATCTTCCTCCTCCTCCTTTTCTTTTTTTAAAAATCATTCTTTTATGCCCTTCTCTCTATTCCTCCTTCCCCCCTCCCTTTATCCCCAGATAAGATCTCACTGTGTTGCCCATGCTGTCTTGAAACTGACTTTGTAGCTCCAATTGGTGTAAAATTCACAATCCTCCTGCTTCAGCCTCCTAAGTGCTGGGATTCCAGGCATCAGTTGCTTTACCCTGCCTATTCCTTCTCTTTTGTCATTAAAATGTTCTCCCAAACCGATGTCTGTGACGACCATCGGATTGTCTCTGGGGCACCAGGTTCTTGCCAGAGAGCCTGAGACCTCTGGAAATCACTTTTACTTTTCACGACTATGAAATAACTGGTCCCTTCTGTCTTGGAGAGGGGCTATGAGAAACAGTGGACACAGTATGTATTCCTTTGAGTAATGGTTTAAAAACTACCTACATTCTTTCTTTTAACAAATTGTTTCGGGTTAACATACAAAGTCAGGGGTCTCATAGTGGTATTTTTACTTATTAATTCACTTTAACATATATGACATTATTCCTCTTACCTATCTCTTCCTTCACCACCACCCTCTCAGCCATCCCTCCCCCTTCTGGCTGCTTCTCTTCCGTCCTCCAGCTTGTTCTTCCTTCTACCATATCACATGTAGCCAGAGAGCTTTGAACTTGTTACTTTTCAGAAGTGGTGGCTCCGACATGGTGGCTTGGACATAGAATGACTAGTAGTTAAGCAATGAGAGGAGCGAATGTGAACAGTGACTGCGCAGTGCCATGTCACTCGGTAACCAGGTAACTCGCCACATTTAGTCTTGGGGATTGTCATCGATGGAGCTGGAAGTGACGTTACGGGTTAACTGCCTCATTTTCCAGATGGAGACACTGAGGCGCAGAAAGGTGAAGTCACCATTAGATAATAATAGAGTCATTATTGATAGTTGGCCTTGGATTATGTCTAAGGAAGAAACAAAGTGTCAGGAGTTTGTAACTTGTCCTCTCATGAGGCTTGATTTTACTCAGGACCATTTCTTTGCTTGTTTTTGGGGAGCTATTGAACCAGAGTTACCATTGGGAAGGACCGAGTGGCCCCCTTTTCTGCATGTTTTTGATGATTTAGATGATTGCAGGAGGCAGAGGGGGTTTCTGTAGCCACCACATTGTACAGTGGGAGGAGGCTTCCCTCGCCTTTGCTCCTTTTAGAACTGGCCAGTAGCAAGAAGTGGGTGTTCGTAAAGGGGATTTTGACAGATGGATTTCCCCTGTGCTGCAGTGGACATGTACTGAGCCTTTAGGAGTACGAGGGAAGCGGAATTCTGGTGTTGGCTTTCCATTTGTTTGTTCTTGGGTGGCATGGGACAGCTGTTTCTCTAGAGCAGCAGTTTTCAACCTATGGGTCTTGACCTCTCTGCAAAGACTCCAATGACCCTTTCACAGGGGTCACCTAAGATCATCAGAAAACACAAATATTTACATGATGATTCATAACAGTAGCAAAATTACAGTTATAAAGTAGCAACAAAAATAATTTTATGGTGTGTTGGGGGGGGGTCATCAGACCGTGAGGAACTGTATTAAAGGGTTGCAGCATTAGGAAGGTTGAGGACCACTACTCCAGACCTAGAGTCAAGGAGTGCTATGCTTCTACATGGCATCCTGCATGCGTGCTCAGATTAGCTTTTGCTCAGAGGATGGCATCCACAGAGCACACATCCCACATATCTGCTGCTGTTTATGTGTCTAGTCATTTAACTCACACCTCACACACTGAGCAAATGATAGTTCTGCCAGGTACTTTGCATCTGAAGATGAACAGGATGTTGCAGTTCTTCCACCTCTCCACCCCCACAAACATGTCATCTTCTAGCTGTAAGGTAGGCGAGGAAGTAATTGTAGTGGTCAGTAAATAGTTATGTGAGGAAGGCCTACTGGGCCAGAGCTTGGTTTCCTGGGCCATAGATTGCATTCTTTGTATAGTTTCTGTTTTCGGATTTTGGAGTCAGTTCTCAATTTTCCCTGTTTAACTTCTCCACAGATCACATTAGCATTCCGAGCTGGCTCCTCTGAAGGAGCTAGTATGATTCCAGTCCTCTCACACCATCTGTCGGTGCATATGTGCCTGGGGAACGCAGTGTTGTTCTGCACTGGCTGCAACAAAACATGGCCAGAAAAACAAAGCTGTTGACAGAAAACCACAATGCCCTCCCCAGGCCTTCCATAATGGCTTTGAGGTTTGTAGATGGTGGGCATCCTGGGCACAAAAGTGCTCTCCCATTTGTTCAGGCCTTTTGGAAATGTCTGCAATGCATGGTTCAAATAAAGCAGATGCAAATAGGAAAATATGGACTGACCTCCTTTTGACAGGTACATGTGTCCCAAGGACCAGCTCGAACTTGGTCCGGATCTGTGCAGCCATGTGGCGTTTACTGTTCTCAGAGGTATTCACTCTCCTTCTGTTATTCTGAAAAGCCGGAGTTGATAGTGGAGGTAGTCTATAGTCTCCAAGGGCAGTGACTCCTTGTGCTGCGCAGACGTGAGTGAGGCCATGTGCTAGGCTTTTGGTTATTGTGAAAAAAAAAAATACCCCAAAGAAATAGCGAAGAAGAAAAAGTTTGTTTAGGGTTCACTGCGTCACAGGTTTCAGTCCCACCTGGCTGCTCTGGGTCTTTGGGAGGCAAAGCAGAATCAGCATGTCAGGGAGCACATGGCTGTGCAGAGCTACTCAGCAGAAAGGACGTGCCGAGGGGGTATAATTCACTGGGCATGCCCTCTGGGGTTTTTTTCCTCCAACTAAGCTCCATCCTCTACTTCCACCTCCCCATAATGCCATCATGTTCTGAGCCCATGAGGGATTAAAAACAGAGCTCCCATCATGTGGTCACCTCTCAAAGATGGACTCCATCATCAGAGCACCAAGCCATCCCACTCGGCGTTGACAAAACTGGCCTAGGTCTCTAGGCCTTTGCTAAGTCTGAGCTCCCCTGCCATAGCAACCCCTCTGTCCCTTAAGCCTCAGAATTTCTAGACTGTCCTATTAACTTGGATTGTGTTCTGACTTATTGTGTATTTTAGTTCCTTTTCACTCTACAATTGAATTCTTCAACTCATTAGTAAGGCTTTTGTAGGCCTGTAGTCCTAGGTCTGTACAAGTTAGTGGGCACTTAGCAAATATTTGATTGATCAATAAATAAATAGGTCATGCATACTGAGGTATGTTTTTTTTTTTCCTTTTTGTAAACACTGATTTATAAAACAGGGAGGGATCTGGGTAGGGTGCTATTTGCACATCTCCATGGGAGACCAGTGAAGTTGTGTTCTTTGTAAATGACAACCCCCCCCCCCCCCCCCAGCAAGGGAAGCTTCCTGAATGTGTGAAGCCTGGCAGCCAGAGAGAAAATTCAATCCACCCTCCTTATCTTCCACATGATGACATGGTATGATTTGTGGGAGGTAGCACCCACACTGGAACATGAGCAGATTTTTGCTAGGAATCATTTCGGGTCGATTACACAAACATTTGTTGAACATTGACAGTGAACCAGATGTTGTGCTAGACACCAGTGATGGGGAGGTAAGTGGGGCCTGCTTCAGGATCTGCCCGTGCCCATGGGAGAAAGTCTGAGTCAGTTGGAGAGAGAGCCTGGGAGAAAAGACTGGGTTTGAATCAAGGAAAGGAGGCACCTTGTATCTAGAGATGAATAGAATGTGGTCCCTCACCTTTAAGCATTTTACCCTTTAGTTGTAATAGAGTCTGGCATTCTAGTCAGAGGGCAGAGGTAGCAGAGGCAGGAACATTGGATAAAGACAGAAAGATGGCTTTTGGAGTAAGTTGTTGCCCCCTCCTGGGTGGTTTCACTTACTATTTTCATGCCATTCTTTTTAGGACTTAGCACAATAATTACAATTCCTCTGTCTGCCTTCTGCCCTGCTTCTCCATGAGACTGTTAACTTCTGCTGGTGCTGTTTGAAATGGAGAGAAGTGGTTGGCTATTGTATCTGCTTGTCTGAAGTGAGCAAATAAGAGCCCAGGGGCTGGGGATTCACTTAGGCATCCCTTCAATATAGACGACGTTCCTGATGGAGCTGTGAAACCACCCCCACACAAACTACCCATTTTCTTTTTTGGAACCCATGAGACTGCTCTTTTAGGACCAAAGGAGCACATTTCCTTACTCAGAAAATAAGGAAAAAAGTATGGCAAACCAAATAAACGAAAAGATTTTAATGAAGGATTATGGGAGATAGATAACAATCCAAAAGTGAAATTTTCAAGTCCACAGGCCTCAACTAAACAATTAAATGCATCATCTGATG
This sequence comes from Phyllotis vaccarum, assembly GCA_033318265.1. Taxonomy (NCBI): domain Eukaryota; kingdom Metazoa; phylum Chordata; class Mammalia; order Rodentia; family Cricetidae; genus Phyllotis; species Phyllotis vaccarum. The sequence goes on from JARWLC010000012.1 coordinate 89,322,187, forward strand.
TTGAAGCCGAGGAAAAGGAAACAAGTATTTCAAAGGAAGGTGCCGGTCAGGAGGAAAAAGCCAGCAATGAAGATGTGACGGGAGCACTCCAAAAGCTGCCAGGCGAGGAAGAAAGAGGAAGGCTGACAAGTGGCGAGTGAAGAAGAAGGAATGGTGGCCACAGCAACAGCGTCTTCTAACTTGAAAGCAAGTCCTAGGAGAGAGGACGGCCTGCAGCTGCTGAAGTCAAGATTCCGAAACCAGGAGGCCGACCTGAAGTGGTAAAACAGCCCTTCCTTCAGGGAGTGAAATGGTTATTGATGAAGACAAAGGTTAAAAAGGGGGGGGGGGAGGGGCAGAGGGAAAACAACCTAAAAAGCAACTTGAAGAAGAAGGTCAAAAGGAAGAGGATAAGCCAAGAAAAGGACCAGATAAGAAAGAGGGGAAGGAGGAAGTTGAATCTAAACGGAAAGATTTCTCTAAACCAGGGGTTACATCAACCTCTGATGCAGAAGACGGAGGTGACCAAGAAGGTAAAAAGAAGAGAAAGGTGGAGGAATGTCCAGGCTGCTCACAGGAGGAGCATGCTGATAAGAAGCTGCAGACAGAAGAAGCAAGCAGCAGAATAAAGATGAAGGAAAGAAGCCGGAAGTTAAGAAAGTGGAGACGGAGCGAGAAACGTCAATGGAGTCTCGGCCTCAAAGGATACACGCTGAAATCAAAAATTCACTCAAAACTGATAATCTAGACGTGAGCTGATGCATCGAGGCACTGGATGAACTTGCTTCACTTCGGGTAACAATGCAACAAGCTCAGAAACACACAGAGATGATCACAGCCCTGAAGAAAACGCGGTGGCTCAAAGGTAGTCAAGTTACCATGGAACAGTCTACAATGTTATTTAACGAGTTTAAGGATATGTTTTTGGTTGGTGAAGGAGATCGGGTCATCACTCAAGTGGCTGAACAAATCTCTTGCTGAACAAAGACAGCATGAGGAAGCGAATAAAACCAACAGTCAAGAGAAGAAAAGGGCCAAACAAAAAGCTAGAAGAGGAACAAGCAGGTTCAAAGACCTGAATGGAGGACCTGACACTCAAGACCGTCTCCCACAGCACCATGGTGACGGTAATGAAGAACGCCCATGAGGTCAGCAATAAAAAAGTCACCTGGAGAAGAGAGAGCGGCTGACCTCTTCTGAGATATGAGGGATGAGGATACCAAGGAGTGGTTTCCATCTCTTAAGGATGCGCAGCATCGTGCAGAGAATGGGCTGCTGGGTTTTGTTCCCCAACCAGAAAAGATCCTAGGACAGGTTTGTCAGCTGGATCCTGAGGAATGAGATCAATTTTTGTTTTGATTCTTGGCAGTTCTCCCGTCAGCGAGAGGAGATGTTGGTAGTTATTAATATTTTGGACTTTCCCCAAAGCATCTTTCTGTGAGGAGATATCTAGTTTCACAGGGCTTCCCTCTGGGAATCCCCCAAACCCCCTCAGAGGCTACGTGCAGCAGTATCTTTTCTGGACCTGCATCTGGAGGCAGTCTCGTGGCTGCGGAGGGTAGGATGCTGCAGCGGCTTCTTCCATGGCTTCCAAACTGATGGCTTTAATAGAAGCACTCTGGCACAGCTGCAGAGAAGCATCCCCTCCTCACTCTGTGACCCATGCGGTGTCCTCTGCTTCTTGAGGCCCATGTAACAGATGGGTTTGCATCACTTATTTTTTAACTGTTACAAAGCTAGGGCAGTCTCAAGAAAGAAAGAGAGAGAGAGAGAGAGAGAGAGAGAGAGAGAGAGAGAGAGAGAGAGAGAGAGAGAGAGAGAGAGAGAGAGAGAGAGAAGAGAGAAGAGAGATAAAAGGGAGGAAGAAAGAAAAGAAAATTCAGTTTGGATTGTTTCCTGCAGCAAATGTTGATTATCATTCTTTCCGGTGGTAGAAGAAGCGTGAGGTGCAGGGGCCAGGAAGTGGGTGGAGGCTTTGTTATGGATGTACCACAGTGTAGCAGACACAGATCTGGTCATATAAACACAGTAGGGTAAGGTGTGAGGTCTACTGCAGGGCCTAGTCTAAGTTGAGGTAAGGCAGAGCCACCTGGGAGGATGGGAAAGGCTTCTCAGAGGAGATGAAATGAAGTAAGCTAAAAAGTGAGGTTGGTATATAGTCCCAGTCTTAGGAAGAGCTTGTGGGGCTGGAGAGATGATGGCTCAGGAGTTAGGAGCACCTGATACACATCCAGAAGACCTGAGTTCAGTTCTCTGTGCTGGTATCAGGTGAACTCAAAACTACCTATAACTCCAGCTTCAGGTGATCTGATGCCTTCATGTAGCTTTGGTGGGGGCGCAGGGATGTTGGAGGTAGTACCCTTACACACCTGGCATATTTTATACATACACGAGGGGGGGGGTTACAATTTGACCCAAGGTGGTAGTGTGAATCTGATTCCTGTGGCCTGTGTGTGAGCAGAATATGTGTTGAGAGGTGTAGTGATGAGAAATGAGGTTTGAGGTGGGCATTATGTAAGCCCCAGTCACTTGGGTCCCTTGCCCACTCTCACTAAATAGATTTTTATAGTTTTTATTATTGTTATTTTTCTTTGACAATTTCATATATATTATACACAGATGTAATATATACGTTATACAGACACACACATATATGTATATATGTAATGACACTTGGCCATTTTTCCCATCATACTCTCATCCCCTCCCACTCACACTAAACTGTTATTTCCAACAAATTATTCTCCTGTTTATATGTCTGTTAGTTTCATTGCTTTGTTTTTTTTTCTGAGTTCAATTAAAGCTGATGGCAGGAGCACAGGTGTAGGGTTATCTACTGGAGAATGGCCAACTCCCCAGTGGTGATGCCACCGCCCTTCTACAAGCTACTGTTAATTGCCAAGAACTCCCTCAGGAGGGGTGGGCCTGGCTAGCCCCTCCCTCACTTATGATGATGTGTTGATGGGCCCAATCTTGTGAAGGTAACCACAGTAACAGGGAGCTCAAGGGAAATGGCTGTGTATGTCTTGAAGATAGCATTTCCCAGCTGTCACCCATCATCATCTCTGGCTCCTGCATACCTTTCCTTCCTTCATTGGTGCTGTTCCCTGGGCCTTAGAGGGGTGACAGAGATGTCCTGTGTAAGGCTGGACACTCTCAGCGCTTTGACTATTTATCTGTCATTATATTGATTATCGCCCACAGCAGTGAAAAGCATCCCCACCCAAGGCTGAGAGCAGCCCTAACCTAGGGATAGAAGCATCAATAGTTATAAAGCAGTTTGACATGTCCGCTTAGCAAGACAACAATAGTAGGCTTCCTGCTAGGGCCTTTGACTTCCTAGTCCTAAGTATTTGGCTATGTTTGTAGTACCAGGCAGGAATCCCCTCCTGTGGAAGCTGCCTAATACCTGATCATAAAGCTATTTGTCACTCTCATAATAGGCGTGCCGTTACTGCGCCAGAGGGCGTATCTTGCCCTGTAGGTTAGAATTGTAGCTTGATGGTAACTGAAATTTAGCTTTTGAGAACTTCAAATGGAGGAATGGCATGGCTTTCTTTGGAAAAATGAAGAGAATAAATGTATTTTAAAAATGATTGAAAGTGAAGTTTCACGCTTTTGAGAACTCGTCATGGTGAAAAGGACCTGTTTTCTGGTGAACTGGAAGGTGATTCTGCCACCCACAGGAAACAGAGGCATAGAGAGAGTGGGGCAGGGCCATGCCACAGGAAACAGAGGCATAGAGAGAGTGGGGGCAGGGCCATGCCATGAAAGCAAATTTGGTCAAAGTGAACCAGGTGACCATCTCAAGTCCCAAGGTTGAAGCTAGCCCTGATCTGATTGTGCTGCATCATGTGGTTCTGCCTTCTGTCACCTGTGATGGAGAATCTTCCAGTCTTTGAACAACTGTGGCAATGGGGACTTTCCATTTCCTTCTGGGGCAGTTTGATTCATTCCTTTGTTTATTTGTGAGCATAGTTCTCTGGTAAAAGAAAGTCTGAGCTCTCTGCACTCCAAGTTCCATTCTGTGGACTTGGGTTCTGTTCCCTATGGCAGATACTTCCTTTTATCTGAAAGTCATTTAGACATTTGAGGACCCCATCCTTGTAATCCTGAGTCTTTCATCATACGGGAAACACCCCCATTTCCTTTCCATGTCTGTTGTTGGACCCCCAAATCTTAACATAAACTTTTCTCTCAATCTACCCTATAATATCATTACATTAAAATATGGGTCTCAGATTTGATCTCCACAGTGTAAAACATGCAGAAGGATTAATACCTACCGATTCCGAACACTTCCTATTTTAAAAAAAGAGGCTAAATTTCCACTCTTTAAAAACAAATACAGTTTCTTGATATGTAACCCAGGCTGTCCTTGAATCTGAGATCCTCCTGCCTCAGCCTCTCCCTTGCCAGGTGACAGATGTGTACCAACATTGCTGGCATTTAAAAACTGATGACTCCCACTAATCTTTTAATGAAACTATTTATATACCACAGTATTTTGGGATCTTAATCAGTTCTTAGTGACTTGTATCAACATGCCTTTCCAACATCCTAAAGGTACCCATGCAGTTAGTGGCTCACACCTTTCCTCCTGTCTGTCACATGCAGTTGCTGGTTTATTATTGCCGTAGGGCTAGTTTTTAGAGTTGCATCTGTTCATTTCTTAAAGTATATATGTATATGCGTGTTCACATGTGTAAAGTGTGTCAATATTAGGAATTTTCTTTGGTTATGCTTCTACCTAGTTCTTTGAGGCAAGGTCTCTCAATCTAACTCAGAGCTTGTCAATACAGTTTACCTCCTTAGCAATTTGGCTCCATGAATCCCCATCTCTCTACATTCTGAGATTAGGATGACAGGAGGGATACTGTGCTAACAGGGCCTTTACATGAATTCTGGGGATCTCAACTCTGGTCCTCTTGCTTGGATGGCATGAGCGTCGTTCCCTGGCCCAGCACTTGAGGATTTGTTCACCATGTAACTTCTGTCATTAGCTAAGTTCAGAACAACTAAACCTTTAGAACTCCATCTTCTGGTAGATCCTATTAAAGGACAAATGTCTAAGTGTCTCCTATCCTAAATCTGAACAGGCGAGTTTTGGGAACTTCATGTGGAAGTTCATTTTTTTTATTTTTGCTTATCGTTTGAATGCCTGAAAGCATTTTAATTTTAGCACTTTAAAAATATATTTGTGAAATTGGCCTTATAACCCTTTGCAAATTGTGTAGGGTCATATTCAAGTTCCCCGTCTAAACTGGTGACCGGAGTGTGGAGAAAATTGAAGTGTGAGAAATTGAAATCTTATTTTAGTTTGTGATAAAATATATATCAGCTCAATTTGGATTATTTCACCAGCCATGAATGAATGTTATCTGTGTGGTCCACAAAGATCTCCTTAAAAAACAATTGTTCCCACATCATTATTCTTATTGGTTGGTTTTGATTATCAGCTTGATGGGATTTAGAATCACCATGGAAACAAATCTCTGAGCATGTAAGAGGGATTAGCTCAATTAGTTTAATTGATGTGGGTGGTACCGGTTCATTGGCTGGAGTTGGGCTGAATGAAGAGAGAAAGTAAGCTGAGACACACATTCATTGCTCCATGTGGATGTGACGTGACCAGGTGCCCCCAAGGTTCTGCCACCTGGACCACCATGATGGACTGTACCTCAAACTGTGAAGTACACACCCACCCTTAAGTTGTTTCTGTCGGGCATTTTGACATAGCAACAAGATAAGTAACTAATATAATCCTCTTTTTCAAATCAAGAATGATCAGGAAGAAAGGAAATGGGTTACTTTGTTGTTACAGGACACCATTAGAGTTCTCAGCTGTGGCTTTTTTTATTTTAAAGTGCTTTTCATAATCATTCTAAAAACTACTTATCTATCTTCCTTCCTTTCCTTTCCTCCCCTCCCTCCCTCCCTCCTTCCTTCCTCCCTCCTTCCTTCCTCCCTCCCTCCCTCCTTCCTCCCTTCCTCCCTCCTTCCTTCCTTTATTCTTTCCTTCCTTTTATTGTTTGTTTTTTGAGACAGAGTTTCTCTGTAGCTTTGGAATCTATCCTGGAACTTGCTTTGTAGACCAGGCCTGGACTTGAACTCAGAGATCTGCCTGCCTCTGCCTCCTGAGTGCTTGGATTAAAGGTGTGGTTCACCACTATCCGACCTACCTTTTCTTCTTCAGGAAAACAAAGTGGCTCTTCCTCTTCCAGTCTTTAGGATCTGTTCTGCCTGACTCTAGTAGAAATTGAAAAGATCATTTTATCTTTATCTCTTCTTGTTCCCTAGGGGTTATTCATTCTGTTCCTTTTCCTTTAATTTCCTCTTGCTCAGTTTGAAAACTATTCCCCAATAAGAGTAAGATTGTCATTCTTTATACTATTGGCCATGAAAACAATGATCTTGTTCCTTTATAATCCTCCACACAAGTTATCTAGCCTTCCAACCAGCCCATCACCACCTCCGTCTACTGTCCCTCTAGTCTGTTGACCCACCAGCTACTAGTTATTTCAGAAATTTAAATCATGAGTCCTAACTCTTGAACTTGAAATATCTGGTTTCTCTCCAAATAGACGGCTAGATGTCAGTCAAGAGTCATGGCAGAAGTGGACGTCTGGGAAGTTGACTTCTGTTAAATCTTAAGTCTTTTATCTTAATGATATGTCTCTTCCCATCTTGGTTGAACATGTTCCATAAAGATCTGGTCCTTTCCGTCAACCACATGCTAATATTATGTGTTTAGTAATTACCTTTGCTTCCCCCCTTTAAAGTATGTAGTTACATGTTTTATTTTATATTGGTGTATATCTGACATTCCTATCCACTTGGAAGTTTTCAGCCATGTGACTTTTTTTCTAAACATTTTGTATTCTTTTTTAATAAGTAGCATAAGGGTCAAGATGCTGAATCATTTATGACTTAGAGATGTAAAGATGGTGGCTTAGGAGACAGCATGATGGGTAAAGTGGTTGGTTGTTGTACAAGTGTAAGGACTTGAATTTGGAGCCCCAGCATCCATGTGGGATGGCATGATAGTGCACACCTGTAACTTCAGCCTTTTGGAGCAGGGCAGAGATAGAGGAAGATCTCATCAGCCAGTTAGGCCAGCCAATTGGTAAGTTCCAGGATCAGTAAGCAAGTGTCCCTGTGTGGAGGGATTTGGAGACACATGACAACTTCAAGTTGACTTCTTTTCTCCACATATATGTACATGTGTACACACACACACACACACACACACACACACACACACACACACACAGGGGAGGGGGGAGAAAAGAAAGAAGAGATCCTTTTTTTTTTCCTGTCCCTTGTCATTTCATTTTACGATCTAGCTCTCTCTTTAGCATCAGAATGTTGGGATCAGTCTGACCAGGATGTTCCCTTAGCTGTTGTTATTGTTAGATGACCACCCTTTCACCAACAACCTGAAAAATGCCATGTTCTAAACGAGGTTGTACTTGGCCATACATGTGCTGGTTTGTCTCCTTAATGACTTACTGTCTAGAAAAGAAATGATTCATTTCTTGGAGTCATCTTTGGTTGGGAGGAGCTCTTAAAAGGAATTGACTTGGCCCTCTTAGAATAGATGGACTTCTTATATCATCATTCAACAGGTGGACCATTCCAAGAATGGACCAACTCTGATTAATGGGGATTTAGCAGTGGTACTGAAGCTGCAGCTTCTTAACCTTAGTAAAAAAGCAAGGGATTGGCCATGTCTGATTAGTCTCTAAGCATGACAGCTGGATGAGAATTTACTCTCACATATAACCTGTGCTGGATAGGGGCACTTGGTCCTTCAGTGACTTGGGTGGCTATAGAACCCATCTGTTGGTTTAGCTTTCAGATGTAGAGAGATCAATTCACAGATCTCAATATGAATAGAAGTGCTGGCTTGAGTAAGGTTGTTTAAAGATTCCTGTCAAAATTTTGAGTCCCAAGGGAGTAAAACTAAAATCCCTAAATTCTAGGAAAAATGAAACAAAAAGGTTTGCATGGAATTTTGTGAAAATCTGGTAGCCTCTGGGTTCTAAAGAAAACTTAAACCCAGTGGTTACCACATTGACTAACAGAAGATATTTAAAATTTGGTTTGTCAGGGGCCCTGAATGATACCCTCTGTAAGACAGTTTGAAAGTGGTGTAATTACTCAAGTGTTCTTTTTTATTCTGACGTTCTGGACTCATTTTATTCTGTCTCCCTGTTTCCCTACTAGTTTTTTTTAACTTTTCACACAAACAGGAATACCAGGAACAATGTGAAGAGACTATGGTGACCTTCACTAAGATGCCAGCTTGCTTAGCTTCCTATATCTCTCTTCTCCATTATCCTCCTGGAGCTTGAGTTATTTGAAGAGCAGTTGCAGACTCCTGTCCTCTCATGGCTTACTGTGTAGATAAACGTGTATGTCTAATAAGTAAAGACGTTTCCTGTTTGCTCACATTTGCTCAGTTGTCGGGTGTTGCTTATGATTGACTTCAGGGTTCAATCACTGCATTACACCTTTGATTGGATTTATTATGGCAAGCTCTCCATACTATTTTATTTGCTTGGCTTTGATAACATTGAGAATTTGGAAACAAAATAATCTCGTGGTATGTGTGTGTGTGGGGAATTCATACGTAACTGGTGCATGTATGTCACAGCAGGTGTGGAGGTCGGAAGACAAGTTCTGGAGTTGGTTCTCGCCTTTTACTATGTTAGAAGCGAGGTCTCCTTGTTCACTAGCTGGCCCACGAGCTTCCGGGAATTCTCATGTCTACCTCCTCGGTTGCTGTAAAAGTGCTGGGACTGCAGGTGCTTGCTGCTGTGCCCAGCTTTCCATGCATTTGGGGATCTAAACTCAAGTCTTTATATTTGCATGTCTTGCTTTTACCCACTGAGCCATCCTGTCAGCCCTGAATCCTGTGTATCTATCTAAGTATAAAAAAGCAGTTGTCCTCAATGCTGTCCCACCTCTCAGATTAGCTCAGTTGCCTTGAGTTGTGGTTGTGCTGAATAAGGATGCATGTGGTATTATTGACTGTCCCACTCCTGGTGGAGCTAAGTGTTGGTAAGGGAGTGACCCATTACCTTCCATGAAGTTGCGTTTCCCTCAGCAGTGAATGGCTAGTTTGTGAGTTGATATCTTTAGACCAAGTAGGCATCCTAATCCCTTGAAATTTCACATGATGATTTAGTATCCAGTGATAATGCTTTTCTATTTGATTATCATAGTGACGATTACAGAGGGTCACACTGCACATTCTATTGTTACTTTTTAGTGATATTAAGTGATATACCAATATAAGAAAAAATATCCCTCCCTCCCTCTCTCCCTTCCCCTTCCCTCCCTCCCTCTCTCCCTTCCCCCTCCCTCCCTCTCTCCCTCCCTCTCTCCCTTCCCCCTCCCTCCCTCTCTCCCTTCCCCTCCCTCCCTCCCTCCCTCCCTCCCTCTCTCTCTTCCCCTCCCTCCCTCTCTCCCTCCCTCTCTCCCTTCCCCTCCCTCCCTCTCTCCCTCCCTCCCTCCCTCCCTCCCTCTCTCTCTTCCCCTCCCTCCCTCTCTCCCTCCTCTCTCCCTTCCCCCTCCCTCCCTCTTCTCCCTTCCCCCTCCCTCCCTCTCTCCCTCCATCTCTCCTTCCCCCTCCCTCTCTCTCTCCCTTCCCCCTCCCTCTCTCTCTCCCTTCCCCCCTCCCTCTCTCTCTCCCTTCCCCCTCCTCCCTCCCTCCCTCTCTCCCTTCCCCCTCCCTCCCTCTCTCCCTCCCTCTCTCCCTTCCCCCTCCTCTCTCTCTCCCTTCCCCCTCCCTCTCTCTCTCCCTTCCCCCTCCCTCCCTCCCTCCCTCTCTCCCTCCCTCCCTCCCTCCCTCTTCCTCTCTTTCAGCATTGGTAGAGACCCATGCTCTACTTTTATTCACTATAGTCCATTACCATCATCTTTCTCCTCTGCATTAAAATTTTTCTAAATTTGACTGTTCAGTGTCTTATTAGCTAGTTCCTGAGTCTTTTTTTTTTTTTTTCCTGCTGGAGATTAAACCTTGCACTGAGTAACACTCCAATTCTTAAGTTCTTTTCAGGTGACAGAATTTGTCCGTAGCACTTACTTGCTTTTCTGGAACAACCATAAACTGACTGTGGTGTGACCAGGTGGTCATTTCCTTTGAATGGGAGCGCTGATTATGGTCACTTATGGTATATGTGGAAACTGAGGCCTGCCTTCCTGAACAATAACCTTAATGTTCCTTTTGCTTACATCGGGCAGGTACAGCACCAATGAAGGGGAAAACCTGGAAGACATCTGTCTTCTCCGAGAAGCCTGTGTTGTGTATGGGCTTCTCACAGAACCTGGCGAGAAAAGTACCGTCTTCACCATCTTTGGCTCAAATAAGGAGAATGTCCACAGCTGGCTCATCCTGCAGGTCAATGCCACTGATGCCTTGGGTAAGCCATTGCCTCCTGGGCTCTGGTCACAGACTTAATGACTGACTGTTGGGAGTGTGCAGAGTAGCAGCTTAGATACCGTATCTCAGTTTATGATTCACTAGGGGAGATGTGCCCAAGTGTGTGAGTGAAAGACAAAGGGAACAGGGCCTTGCTGGAATGTAGTATGTCTAAATATATGTCTGTTAAAAATGTGGATGGATGGATGGATGGATGGATGGATGGATGGATGGATGGATGGATCGATGGATCGATGGTTGGTTGGGTGGGTGGGTGGATGGATGGATGGATGGATGGATGGATGGATGGATGGATGGATCGATGGTTGGGTGGGTAGGTGGATGGATGGATATGAGTTTTCCATATTAGAGGACCTATTCAGTGGGCATGTCTGTATTAGCTTTCTCAGGGAAAAGGCAGAGAACATTATTTTGGTAAGTGGTTTTGCTCTATAGTTCCTTGACATTTCACTTTAGGCTGTACTAGGAACTGTAGGAGAAGTCGGCTTATCTCCCGGTGTCCAGGAACCACTGACGGAAGAGGAAGGGGCTGGGCTGCAAGACATTTGTTAAGATCACACTGCTGACAACCTTACTCCTCTCCTGTAGGCCTTATTTCCTAAAAATCACACCACTTATCCATAGTGCCATGGTCCAGGGACGAACATCTGGGTCTTCAGGAGCATTCATGGTCCAAAAATAGTACTGATTTGATTGAGGCTGTCTGGAATCTAGTAACAATCTGTTTTGCACATGAAACCCTTAAATAGGGAGGACAGATGGACTCTTGTGTGCTCTTTCCTATTGCGTTATTGACCTCTGCTCTTCCTCATTTCTCCTTAGCTCATATTATTTACTCTAGCTGTCCAGAAAACCTCCCATGTCTCTTTACTACCGCCCATTCAATCCAGCCTCAGAATCTAGCACCCATGCTGTTGACATCTCAATTGGAAGATATCTTTCTTCTTTATGTTTCAAAATAGGTGTATCCATCACATCTTGAATTATATATCTGTGTCTGCAATAATGTACCATGTTTCGTTACCTAGTTATAAGGCTTTCAAAACACGGACTTTTCCTCTGCATATTTCTATTTCTCCTACTGAGTTTCTTTATTACCTCACAGACGGTAAAGTTTTTTAAATAATCCTTTGCTAATTTGAATGGCAATGTGTTGACAGGTATGCATCAGCTTTGGGTAGTATTTAATTTGTCACACATATAAAAAGATACAAGGCACCAATCTAGATATAAGCATAGAATTCCCATAGGCACACGACTGACATTTTAAATGGATGTGGGCTGGTGGAATAAGTGTGAAGCATCTTGTCATTTCCCAGTTTCTCTACATAAAGATGCTGAACCATCAAGTAGGGCAAATACATTCTTCAGTGCTCTTTGCACATACTACCAGATGCACTACATCCTAAGGCAGTACCCCTATATCACCTACCAAAGTATCCCCTTTCCCTACATAAGAGTTCAGCCTCACTCCTACCTCCACCCCCCGCACCTGATTTAGAGACTTGGTTAAGTATTGGTATATGACAGAATTTCAGTACTGGGGAGATGAGGCATGGGGATCAGGAGTTTGTGGCTTACCTGAACTCTCTAGATAGGTTCTCTCCTTAATTAAACATAAAAAACAATCCAGCAGGAAACCCAAAACTCTGGGCCAGTAAGATAGTTCAGCAGGTAAAAGTGCTTGCTGTACAAGCCTGGGAACCTGAGTTCCATCCTGGGAGCTCATGTAAAAGTAGAAGGAGAGAGCTGACTTCATAAAGTTGTTCTCTGGCTGCCACACATGCGTCACGGTACAAATACACACGACAAATAAGTTTAACCCCTGCCCCCATATACACGGTCCACAAATTAATCAAAATAAACAGCAGCAATCACTGCCCTCCCCACAAACCCCAAGTGATTCAGAAGTTTGGATAGTTAAAATATGACTCATATATTCACGGCTTTCTCAGCGGAGCACCTCTGTTGTAGTGCTACTGCCCACTCAAGGCTACGGCCCACCCTCAGTACACAGTGATTAGAATGGGCAACTAAGAGCTCTGCACTTGCTGGGTGGCTACAGAGACACCGGAAGTGGAGGGATGGAGGGCAGGGATACAGGAAGCCCTGTATAGGGTGGATCTGATGCTCTGCCCCTTTCTGTTCTCAGGGGTTCCCTGCACAGAAAATGACTACAAGCTGTGGTCCCCATCTGATGAGCGGGGAAATGAGTGCTTGCTAGGACACAAGACCGTTTTCAAAAGGAGGACCCCCCATGCAACATGCTTTAATGGAGAAGACTTTGACCGGCCAGTGGTTGTGTCTAACTGTTCCTGCACCCGAGAGGACTATGAATGGTTGGTTCCTACTCCGGGGCCGGGACCTTGACTTGTGTCCTGTCTGCTCTGCAGCGTGAGGCTAAGAGGTGGAGAGTGTCCTCTCTTTATCTGAGGAAGGGAATAGCATTGTTGAACACACTTTCTGAGCCAGAGAGTTTGTGAAGCATATTTTACTTACTCTGTCTTCTAATTCTACAGCCATGCAGCTCAGTAGAGATGTGGCTTCCCAAACCTTCCATCATTTCTGTAGGGACTCTTAGGATTTGTTTCTGGGAGGACCCCTAAAGGGAACACGCTGAAAGTCCAGTTTTGGGGAAGTTGTTTTCTATAGATCTCCTTCATTTGTGAGGACTTTATTTTCTTTTTTGAAATGGGGGGATGTTTATGTGTGTGACGTTCACATCATTTATTATTGCTTGAGGAATTGTTCAATAGAAGTGACATCTGCATGAATCACTGTGACATGACGTGAGAAGCCACCTTAGAGTAACAATAGCTGCCTTTAGTGTGGCCATTGAAAGGAAAGAGAAGGCTGTGATTTACAGTAGGAAAATCAGGCTTTCGGGAGAGGTTGAGCCATTTTAGGGAAACATCAAGCTATGTGGACAGGGTAGGCTATCAGGCCCTGTAGCTGCAGTGTGGTTATGTGGGAGGAGGCAAGTACCTGTCACTGCCAGTCTGTTTTGCATGACTGGGTTGGGTATGTGGAGTGGGGTCAGTGAGTGGGGATGAGGTGGGAAAGATGACAGGCAGCCGGAGAGGGTGGAGGCCCTGCAAGAGAGGAACCTCATTCTGTGCGGGAGGCACCTCAAAGGCCTTTGGGGAGAGTTGAGCTCTGCAGAACTTAGCTGTAGACGGTTCTTGCTGCTGAGTGCACAGTATTGAGTCCCTTATGTCAGGTGCGGCTAGAGCGCGGGCTTGCAGCCTACTCAGAGCATTTGCTTCAGTGGTTATTGAGACACTAGCTACTTTGGCATCATTGTACTTGGCCAACTAAGGCCAGAGTCTCTGATGTGTGCTAGAACAGTGGCTGGAAGAGGGCCCCATGAAAAATGTTTTAGACTTTGTAAGCCATATGGTTCCAGTGGTGCTACTCAGCTATGCCTTGGGTAGTGCCCACAAGATGAAGGAAAGACATCTTCAATGTAGGAATCTGGTTGTGAGCCAGGAAACACTGGTTTCATAAAAACAGACAACTAGATTTAGCCAAATGCATATGGGTCTTGATAAAATACAAATGCTGTCCCAGGAGTTCAAGCAGGCTCCAGGTGCTAGACACTGTTCCTTTGCATTCATTCCTATTTCAGGTTTCAACAGGGATGCCACCTGCATCTGGAATCCATAGGGTATTTTGGAGCTAACCTTCCTCAGACATGGAAGGTGACTGTACCAAGAAATAAAATTAAGACTAGGTAAAAAGTTGCTTGAGGGAAGCCAGCAAGCCTTTTGCTCCCCTTGAAAAAGAACTATAGAAGTTCTCCCTAAAAAATGAGCAAAGGTCCAGTCTTTCGGGAAAGCTAGCTGGGCTGCTACTGGTTTGCTGCTCGGCACTGAGTCTTTATTATAGGCCAGGGAAGCCACCTCTCTGTCCCTTGTGGCTCTGCAGAAATGCTGAAGGGCTTCTTGGTGTCAGGCTGCCCACTGTTTGCTGTGGTGAAGAAAGGGGCCATTCTGGTCATACGACTCTGGAGAATGTTCTATGCATTGGACTGTAGCATTGAGAAAGGAAATCGTCCCATGACACTGTAAGAGAAGAGATAAGGACATGCCAGCTGTGTTGACACCTGTCCGTATCCATGGGTTGAGCCTCTGATGGTTGCGTCCATACCCATGGGTTGAGCTTCTGATGGTTGTGTCCATATCCATGGGTTAAGCCACTGTTGATTTTGTCTTCAAGCCAAGAGAATTCTGACAGCTCTTTCAGACCGTAGTGGGACATGGGACACCAAACTATTGGTGGACATGTTCTCTGGTTTAAAGAGTGGTTTCTTTGATATCTTTGTATCTCTCTACATTGCCATGACATACAGCTTTCAAATTCTTAAGTGTCACTCTTAGTAAGAAATATAGCTCATGTTGTGACCCACTGTCCACACATATGTGTATGTGCAGATCCATGTGCTTGCACATACAATTAAAATGGAGCTTTTTATGGGACAACTATGTTTTAAACATGTGATGGTTTTGGCAGTCTTGTATTATTCACGAGAAAGTAGGAAGCTGTTGTGATCTGCAGACCAAGACAGCTGCCTGGCCACTGGGTGCCTTGTTATGCAGGCAACCAAGCAATTTGCTAACACCCCAGCTCAGGTCCTTCTAGAGTAGCCATTCAGTAACAAATGGATGAATTGAATGCATAAGAGCCAGGGAGAAAAATCACTGGCTTTGGAGTGGTTCTCCACAGATCACTAAGTGTGGATTTAAGGGCAGACTACTTTGTCTTATGTCTTGGTTGTACTTTTAATCTAGGAAACATTCAATAAATGTTGATGAATTCAACACTGAATATGTTGGGAAGTTAAGCTTTAGGGGGTCAAGCTCATGAATATAAAATTCCTATGGCATAAAGAACTGGTAGTTTGAATCAAGCATTAGAAAACCGTGCAGCTGTCTTGATGTCCAAGTGAGGAGTGTAGACTGGAGAAGCCATGGAAATGGGGGATTTAGGATTCAACCAGCACTTTCTTGCTTCCTGAACTGTGAGTTTGGCTTATGTTGTTTCCAGATTACAGGATGGGCTAGACTGCCTTCTACCAAAGTTCAGGATGAGACATCCTGGTGATTTAGATTGCATGAGAACAGGGCCTTAGATGACACTGAATTCTTAGTCACAGTTATTTTTAAGGCTAGGAAGTTATAGATTACTTACCTGGCATGGAGAAGGTCCTGAGTTTGATCCCTAGCACTGCAAAAAAAATAAAAAAATAAAAATGTTTTTTAAGGTTTTTCTTTTAAAATTTCTATTTTAATTCTTCCAACAATTTTATTTTTGTGCCAAAGAAAAGAAAGAAGTATCATAGTCTTTAAGTATTGACTAATCCATTGTGTGTGTGTGTGTGTGTGTGTGTGTGTGTGCACATCAGCTGTGAAGGCACATGTATAGGTCAGAGGACATCCTCAAACTCTTTCCTACCTTGGTTTTGAGGTAGAATCACATGTCTCTGCACAGGGTATGCCAGGCTGACTAGCTCTAAGCTTGTAACCAATTCTCTTGGCTCCTCCCTTCTTTGAATAGGAATGCTGGGATTACAGAGAGTCACCCCTGCAGCCCAAATTTTACACAGTGCCTAGCTGTGTTTAGGAACTTTTCTTGACATCACCCTTTTCCCATTTTATTTACTTACTTGAGGTAGAGTCTTGTAGTCCAGGCTGGCTTCAAGTCTACTTCAAATCAGCTTCTGATTGTCTTGCCTCTACCTCCCAGGTTTGTGCTCAACACCTAGTGTGTGCTACATAAACACTGTATCAACAGAGCCATAGCTTCAGCCCCAGTATTTTCCTCTAACCAAGAACAGACAAGCCTTGAGTCTGGATAGGCAGCTGAGTGTAGATGAGATTTTTCTTTGGCATGATGGCTTGCTTCCTTTTTGGTTGCTTAGGATATGTAGCCGTGACTCTTCAGATGGGGCTCAGATACACAGTTCTTTTATGCATATACAGCTTAGAAGGGTACCAATCCATAGTCTAAATGAACTCCAATTGCCTTCTCAGTGACTTCGGCTTCAAGATGAGTGAAGATCTCTCCTTAGAGGTTTGTGTTCCAGACCCTGAGTTTTCTGGGAAGTCCTACAGCCCACCTATGCCTTGTCCTGTGGGTTCTACCTACAGGAGAACGAGAGGGTATGTATCACACAGTTGACTGAGTCAGGCTCACAAAGACCTGCCTGGGGAAGGAGGGAGCTTTGAAGATCACATGACTCTGCCCACACCCTAAATTCTCAAACCCCAACTTACAGACTACAGGTGTTGGACAACTTTTTAAATTAATGGCAGAGTCTCCCATTCCCAGTGAGAGAACACAGTCTGCAAGTTTTTCTTCAAGGCTGGGGGCATCCTCAGCTGGGGAAACATCCTCAGAGGCATTTATGGAAGAGAGATGTTTTTAAGTGTTTCCCCGAGCAATGCATTAAATTGTCTGGTTCTGCCCACTCTAAATGAGTCCAAGCAAAAGTGACCCAGAGTGACTGTACACCATCCTCCTAACTGTTCTCCATGGCCAGGAGTATGTGCTCAATTAGGGTACCTCCATGACCCATATGTACCCTCTATATTTCTGACTTCTTGCTTTGGTGGTGGGGGTCACAGCTATCGGAAGATTTCTGGGGACACTTGCAGTGGAGGAGATGTTGAAGCGCGGCTGGAAGGGGAGCTGGTCCCCTGTCCCCTGGCAGGTAAGACAGGCAGCCTCTTCCCTTTGCCTTCTTGAGTGCTCAGTGGGTCATTCTGGTCTTATCCACCTAGGCATGTGGTTCTTCTTAGAATATAGTCATCATGGATACTCCTTTCCTAAGCTTAGCTGGCACATGAAATGCATGTGTAGTCTCCCACTTTGAAAGAATTGGAAATATTTGGTGACAAGTCAGATTTTGGGGGGTAGTCTGTTTGGTGTCTGTTGTATGTTGGATACTGGGGGTTGGGAAGCAGTCGCAGGCCTTGGTGTGTCTCTTGGCTTGTTAAAGTTGAATATAAAGAGACCGAGGCTCCTTCTAAACTAGCTAAGTGGTATATCTTAATTTTATAATAAATCTTAGTTTTATTAAAATTTTACAGATTTCAATTCACTTGTCCATGTGTTGGCAATTGAATCCTCTTTACAGCCCCGTGATGCAAAGATTATTGGTTCCATTAAAAAACTATTGTCTGTGTGGCTATAAGAGGGAACAAGCAAGTTCAAAGGAAAAGATGCTCCTAAGGTCATGTATCTAGTAATTGACAGTGGCAAAATCAGACCTAAAGGTCCAGGATCCAAATGACGTCTAAGTGTTAGTCCTGCTTCTCATGGTCACTGTGCCTACTAATGGAGAAGACCTTCTTTGGAGGGATCATGAAGATATAAGTGCATTTCAAACACATTTTAAGCTATTTTAGGGTGATGTAATGAGTCTTTTGTAACACAGAATTTGATACCTTAAAAGGGTGACTGGGCTGGGGACATGGCTCAGTAGACAAGAGTACTTCTTATGTTAGCAATGAGGACCTGTGTTTACATTCCCTAAATAAAAGCCAGGCATGATTGTGGGTGTTCTTGTAAGCTCAATGTTGTGGACAGGTGGAAACAGGAGGCTTGCTGGAGACCAGCTTAGGTCCAGGCTGAATGAGAGACTCTGTCTTTAAGGAGTAAGGCTGAAAATAATGAAGCAGGATATGCACACACATACACAGGCTCGTGCATACCTCCCCACACAGACACACATGTGACACATACAGAGACACAACCACATATACACATATGCATACCACACACATACATGCATGCACACACACGTAACATATACAGAGACAAACACACACACACACACATAGACACACACAGACACACACACATACCACAAGAAATACAAAGGGGATTGCTCAGCCTCTCCCTTCACTATTTCCAGGTCCTGTTGACTCAGGGCCTCCTCACTCCCTCAGAGGCTTCATCATGCTTCTACTTGTCAGTGAGGGAAGGTGAGTAGCCCTGGCTTCCATCAGCTGTGCTCTTGTGATGGAAGTGCATAAGCACCCAGTGAATCATGACACAGACACACTACCCTCCATTTTCTACAGGCAGAGAAGAGAAGCTTCCTGCCAGCTTACTCCTCCTCGGCTTGCCCTGGTGTTTTCTTGCTAAGCTCATTAGCCCCTTAATTTAATCTTCTATCATTACCAGAGTAATTAACATACCTCACTGTGGAGACGTAAAAAGAACCACCAATTCAGCAGATTCCAACAAATGAGCAGATAATATTTGAGCGTTCTCTTCACGAGCCTCTGTGATGAGGGCTTGGGTGAGGAGGGTTTGAGTGATCACTCTTAAGGGCCTGGAGTACATACTTTTGTCATAAATACTTCCAGGGATAATTCAGCAAGGGACATAATTGTTTGTTTTAAGCCATCAGAATTGGCAAGAAAGCTATTTTCTCTTCTGATATAAGGGGAGGGAGCAGGGGATGAAATAGAAAATTCTCATTTTAGGGGAAGGTCATCCTCGAAATGCAAGCAAGGAAATACTCAGAGGGGGAAAAATATTTTCTAGGCCTAATAGGAACCATAACATCTTTACAAAGATGAGGTAATTTGGGCATCTGGAAGGATTTTTTTAAATGCAGCAATTTTTCTTCTTTATGATTACTGTAACAATGGATCTTTTTAGGCTGTGCTTATGCGTGGCTGCGCCAGCCAAAGCATTTCTGGGTTAGGACTCACAGGTGAAAGCCCTGCATGCTATTCTATGCCTGCCTCCTGAGCAAGCTCTTCTGGTCTTCAACTGTGCTAGAAGGGCACTGGTTTCTTAGAAGAAACAAGGAAGCAGTGAGGGTCGGGTCGTGGGTGCTGGAGTGGAGTATGGGTCAGAATCTCACTGCTGGGCATGTGGCTTTCATCTTGTGACCCATGTCTTCCTTCCCTCTTCCTTGCAATCAATGAACAATAGTCAAAAGGAGACATTAGTTGCCATGGGGTGGTACCTTGGGTGTTTTTGAAGGAAAGTGAAAGTAAAGAAAAAGAGGCAAACTTACCTTCTTCAAGATTGAGATAGATTAATTTATTATTTAAAACGTGGGGGAGCAGTGATAAGGGTCAGCCAAACACTTTCCTCTTATTAAACAAGTGATCTGCCACTTCTCAGTGGATTTGTGTTTTCAGTAATATTTATTTGTGTGTCTGTATCTGTGAGGTGAGGAGGGGCTTGTATACCAGAGTGTATGTGTGGATGACATGTTCTAGGGGCTGATTCTCTTCTTCTTCTGGGTAGGTTCCTGGGGATGGAACCCAGGTCTTTAGGCTTGACACCAAGTACCTTTACCTGCTGAGCCATCTTGCCAGCACAATATTGAGTCTTTTATAAAGCGGGTGATTATCTGGGTAGGTGATGTCAGTGAATTAACAGGATGAGAAAAAGACAATGGGGGGAAACAAACACATAGCGAAGGATTTATGTTTACTTCTTGGTCCACATGTAGCATAGTATCAGTGGATGCTTTAAATTCCTTTGTAGGAGAAATTTTTTTATTGTTAGTCTATTTAGAGAGATAACACAAGGACACAAGTAACAAATATCTGGACAGGAACAGACTTAAGAAACAACATCTATGCACTGCCCTCAGCTTTGCCCCAGGACCCGTATGGGCCAGGCTTCTTCTCATCCCTTCTGAGTGCCATCCTGATAGGTCCTCTGGGGTTTGTCTCCCCAGTGTCTCTAGGTAGAGTTTTTTGTTTTGTTTTGTTTTGTTTTAATCTCCATGTTATACACGATATTATAAAGGATACAAGTGAACAGTCAGAAGACAGAGCTGTGTAAGAGATACTGAGGGTGGGTGTGGCTGAAGGACATCGAGCTAACTTGCTCTTCCTAGTTTTGCCCTTCCCAAGTGGTGTCTATATGTGTTCAGCTATCCGGGGCTTCTATGTGTGCTGTAGATAGGGATGCTCTCGTGGAAGAGCCCTGGTGTCTTCCGGGCTATTTTCTAAGTAGAAAAAGAGGGTATTGAGCCTTAAACTACAGATTGTCTGACATTAGGTAACACACTGAAGCACTTGACCCTCTCTATGCCTTAAAAGAGAATCATTGTGAAGGTCTATACCATTAAAGGCAGCATGGGGTAAAAGGCTAGAACACAGACTCAGAATCCTGTCTGCTTACTTCCTAGCTGTGTGTCCTTGAGTGAATTAGTATCCATTCTTTAATCTCATGGGTGTTTTGAGGATTAAACAATGCCTGGTACATAGTAAGTACATTGTGTAAACATTTGCTGAGCAGAAACAGAACCTTTTGAAATTACTCTGCAGAACATTTTGTAGTCATTCCAGAACAAATGTATTGTTGCTTTGGAAACTTAACAGGCTGCCCTAAAGCATAACAGGCCCTTGTGAATAGTATGTATGAGTAAATAAATTGGGTGGGAAACTTGGTTCGAAGGCTTTGGTGGTTACCAAGTAGTCGCCAAGATAATGGTGCTATGTGGCTGTCGGGTGATATGACATAGAACGACCTGTCACTTATGTTGATGAATGTGACTGAAAACTGTCGTTAGGCAGAGCTTAGAATTATGGATGTTGAAATATTTTTTTGTTTTTCTTTTGCAGTGTATCAAAAGCACTTACTGGGTTAGAAATGTGATTTTGTTCTGTGTCCTGAGCTCTCACACTTATCTACCCTCATGATAATGGAGTTGGGATTTGTGTGTGAGAAGGAAGTAGGGCAGGCTTCCTAGGCATCCCTGGCTATCATGGTTGCTTTCTGTCTGCAGAAGAGAATGAGTTCATCCTATACGCTGTGAGGAAGTCCATCTACCGCTACGACTTGGCCTCGGGAGCCACAGAGCAGCTGCCTCTCTCAGGGCTGCGGGCAGCTGTGGCCCTGGACTTTGACTATGAACGTAACTGCCTATATTGGTCCGACCTGGCACTGGACACCATCCAGGTGAGTCTGCCAACCCTTGGTTAAGTCTTGAGTCCGCAGTTTCTGGCCTCTGACTGCCCAGTCCTGACAGGCTTCAAACGATGCTTCAGTAGGTAAACAGCATGAGGTTTGCACGTGGCAACCCATTCCTGGGTCACTACATGAAACTACTGTTTTCTGTTGTCATTTTCTTTCCCTGCCTGGCTTTGCCCCTCTGCGAAGGATGAGGGATGCTCCCAGTCTGCATTCTTGACTGCATCTGAGATTTCACTTTTCCTGATGGGAAGGTTCTGGGGCCAGGAATGTGGGATTGTCAGTTGCCACCTTCCTCTTAGCATCTTCCCCTCCAAGTCAAAATGTAGTGACACTCCGGTTATCCTCAATTCACATAACTACCTGCTACCTGCTCCAGGTCTCTTGAACTCAGATAAGAACCAGGAACTAGTTGGGCACGGTGGGAGGATGACGTCAGCTCAGATACTCAGGGGAGATACAGCCAAGTGCGTAAGTGTTGGCTAGTATACACAAAGGCCCAGGCTCAATTTTCAGGACCACAAAAATAAAGCAACTACACAACAACAATAACACACACACATACACACACACCCTGCAGGATATAGGTTTTAAAAATTCCCTGATAGACCAGACACTTGGCCATATACTCATATGCTCAAATATATGCATTTTAAAGATTTATTTTTTTTTAATCTTACTTTATGAGTGTCTGTATACTATTGTGTGCCTGGTGTCAGTGGAGTCCAGAAGTTACCCTCTGGAACCCTCCTTACAGACTCTTGGCTAGCTACCATGTGAGTGCTGAGAACTATACTTCCTTTTATAAAACCAGGAAGCACTTTAAACTGCTGAGCCTTCTTTACATCCCCAAATAAACCTGGGAATGTAGCTCAGTGATAGATTACTTAGCTAGCAAGAAGGCCATGGGTTCCAAAAAGCAAAAAGGAAAGCAATGTCACATTGTCACATTGACTCATTGTCTACCTGGTTCCAAAGTCCCGATCTAATGTAAGTTTTACATCAAGAGGGTTGAAGTTAGGAAACACAACTGAGTGTAACCATCCCAACAATGATACCTAATGTCTAAGAGCCGTAGAAGGGATAAAAAACTGTAAACAGACACAAGAGAATTAAAAACAGCATCAATCTGTTTTTTATTAATTTTAAGAGGCATCAGATTCCTATGTCTCAATGAAAAGACCATTGCTCGAGACAGGCCATAGGTTAGTAATCTTTGTTTGTAATAATAGCACGCAGTAATAGAAACGATTAAATTCTGCCTGTCACTATGTTTAGAGCAGGGCATTTAGATTCTCCTATCCAACCCAGCCTTTTATATGTGCAAACTTCCTCCTATAAAACATTGTACCTCTGGCAAACCAGCTAGCTGAAGGCAGGCTTACTGGCTGTGGGTCTGACTGAGTCTGCTGCACAGTTCACGGTGTTGATTACTGCTTTCTCTCCCTAGCGGCTCTGCTTGAACGGGAGCACTGGGCAAGAGGTGATCATCAGTTCCGGCCTCGAGACTGTGGAGGCTTTGGCCTTCGAACCCCTCAGCCAATTACTGTACTGGGTGGATGCCGGCTTTAAAAAGATCGAGGTACAAATATTCCTGTGTTCTTCATTAAGCAAACAGGTGGAGCAGCTGGGCTTTGAGCCAGCTTTGACACAAAGACAGAAAGCAATGGGTCATGTAACTCTGGAAATTTCCCAGGGTTTCCAGGGCCTAAGCTTTCTGAACCTCTGAAGAGATGAAAGGGGGTTAACTCAGAGGAACCTATGTAAGGACACAAAGCCCGAGGTGCCATTTAAGATGCATAAGAGCTTGTATTTTGGCTAGCAGAAGCCCCACATAATAACAGTAATGATGATGATTTCATAATATTATAATCCTCATAACAGTAGCAGTCCCTTATTATCTAAAGTGACAATGACTCTGCCATTATCGTTATTGATTTCTATCTATTACTTAGCTGCCCAGAAACCTGTCCCACCTTGTATAGCCACTGTTACATGAGGGTGACGAAGGACATGTAACTGCCCAAAGGATTGTGTCAAAGAATCATATGTGCATCCCGTCTGGCAGGTTGCTGCCAAGGGCCTGGAATACTTTCCCTGCAGCTCTCTGTTATTGGCACTGCGTGGAGGTGTGGCATGCAGGTCAATGGGGGGAAACCAAGTAGGGAAGACACAAAATTGAGAGGCTACCCTGGATTCCTGTATCATTCTTCCAGCTATGGGACATGCAGCAAGGGGCTTCCTGAAACTTATTTCTCTTCATATTGAAAGTGAGATTCATTTACTGGGTATTGAATGAGTGCTCCTTGGTGCAGGTTCTGTGCCAGGCCTGATCTTAAGTTTGATGATACAGTGAGCAAGGGGTGAGAAGAACACACACAGTCCCTTTCTGATTGGCTTTAAGTTTAATGGGACAACATGCCTGTAATCCCAGCACTTGGCTGAGGTTGGGGGGATCTTGAGATACACAAGAGCTCTTGTCTTAAAAACAAATGGAAACCTCTGAAAACCACACAAACCGACTAGCTCGGTGGATAAGGAGATAAGGAAACCTGTCCTGATGGTGACGGGTTCTACTTAGAACATGAAGTGAGTCATGTGATGATTGGCTGGGGAGTGAATGATGTGAAGAGAGGTGAAGTGAATAGGGAAGCTTTCACCCTCTGTGCTGAACCTGATGCTGGAGGGGAGTCTCTTTTGGACACTGGCAGAAGAATTAATATAGAATTATTGATGGCGATTGGGTACAGCCAGCCCTCCAAATCTGTAGTTTCACACCCATGAATTAAAAATATTTTTTAAAGGGCAAAAACAAAATTTTACTGAGTTTGCAGACCTCTTTCCTTGTCACCCATTCCTGAAGAATTCAGTAACACCTACTTACTTAGCACCAACACAGTTGTAGGCATTGTAAGTGTTCCAGGGATGGTTTGAAGTATGCAGGAAGATGTGTGTGGGTTGTATGCAAGTATTAAAGAATGATGTATATGGAGCTTCATGGACTTGGAGGCATCACATCTTTTTTTTTTTTTTTTTTTTTTAACCTTTGTGTAAGTTACCATGCCTGGGGTTGGGGTCAGGAAGCACAGCATTTTAGCTTCCCATTCAGACCATGTGAATATTTTCTCACCCGTGCCTTCTGATTGGGAATCAAAGCAGCTTCCCAGTGGTTCTAGAATGGTACTCAGGCATAGACGGGGTGTGGAGGTGTGTCTGTAGGCAGGGCCTGATAAAGGGCTTTTGCAACATGGGCTTTGTAAAGGGCTCAGATCCCCCTCCACCCCCTTCCCCCACTTTGTTTCCTCAGGTTGCTAATCCAGATGGTGACTTCCGACTGACAATCATCAATTCTTCTGTGCTTGATCGACCCAGGGCTCTAGTCCTTGTACCCCAAGAGGGGTAAGTGTGTCTCCTATGGAAAGTCACTCATCAAAGTGTGAACTTGGGGCAAAGTTTCTGCTTCTCATGATCACAGTAGAGGTAACCAGTTGACTGAGGCTATTGGATCCATAGCTTGGTAGTTGTGGTCTGGTAACTCCACATGTATTTGATTAGCAAGCATCCAGCTTTAAGGTCTCCGGATGTCTGGCATCTGTGTGGTGCTTCTACAGGAAAGGTAACATTGAAGAGAGTCTTTGTAAACCTGGCAGGCCACTGATACATTGTGAGGATTATTAATTTTTTTTAATCTTGAGTTTCGTGCATCTCACAGATATCTAATCAATCAGTTTTCTTACACACCCATTCCTAGCCTGAGCATGTTTTCTTATTTAAAGTTAATATGCACTTGGGCTATATAGGACTGCCTTTTATCAACTCTTTAATCACAGGAAATAGCTAAAAAGGAGATGCTGTGCTAATTTTTATCTCTTGGTGTACTTAGGATTGGGAATTTGCACTATTTTAAAAGGAAAGGTCTAAAAGAAATCTATGGGCTTGGTTAAAGATATTAAGAGAGAACAGAAGATGTAGAAACATGTTTGCCCCCTTCCCATTCTCCACCCTTCATCCTCCTACATCCTAGGGATGTAATCAC
The DNA here is from genome assembly GCA_033318265.1 of Phyllotis vaccarum. NCBI lineage: Eukaryota > Metazoa > Chordata > Mammalia > Rodentia > Cricetidae > Phyllotis > Phyllotis vaccarum. The sequence goes on from JARWLC010000012.1 coordinate 89,347,605, forward strand.
ATCACTGTTACATAATAGTCACCATTAGTCATACATAATAGTCCCGTTAATTTTTTCCCTTGTATATTCGGAGTGGTTTTTTTTTTTTTTTTTTTTTTTTTTTTTTTTTTTTTTTTTTTTTTCCTGGTATGTTCAATTGTGATCTTTAAATATAGCCAGCGCCCCCTAGTGTCACACATGGCTCATCACATCAGATAGAATCAGGGTATTTGTTATTTCCTGCCTGTCTAAAGACACGTGGATTGAATGACAATAATTTATCAGACCACATGCAGTATTTTAGTTTGCTTTCTGTTGCTGAGATTAAAGACATGGATCAAAACTAACTTGGTAGGAGGAAGGAATTTCTTTTGCTTCTGGTTATAGTTCATCACTGAGGGAAGCCGAGGCCAGAGTCGAAGCAGAGACCACACTTTGTGGTTTGTCCTCCATGGCTTTCTTAGCCTTCTTTCATATATTACTCAAGGTCACCTGCTCAGAGGTGGCATTGCCCACAATGGTCTGGGCCCTCCTGCATCAGTCATCAGTCAAGAAAGTCCCCACAGACACACCCACAGGCCAAGCTTTCACTGAAATGGTTTCTTTTGAGATGACTCTGGTTTGGGCCATTGACAAAAACTAATTAGCACATCCAAATGTGTAGGTTCCAAAGCACTTTGTATATAACATCTTAGGGACATTGCAATTAAGTATATTCTGTTGTATATTACTACATAACACTTCTTCTTCCGATTAGTATTTAGCTTAATATAGCTTTGTGTACATTTCTTTGGATAGTATTGGAGTAATGTGATTATAGATGGGCTTCATTCAGTAGGCAAATTTTTTAGTCAAGTCCAACTGTTTTAAATTTCTGAATGGATCTTAGATATTATAATGACCAATAATAGTAATAATGACTGTTCTGAGGTCGATTTGTTCTAATGATTATTCTATTACCTCTTGGGAATGGAATCAAGGCTCTCCTGCCTCATTCTGATGAGACTGTGTGATCCCTCCGTTGGCTAGGGTGATGTTCTGGACTGACTGGGGAGACTTGAAGCCTGGGATTTACCGGAGCAACATGGATGGCTCTGCTGCCTACCGTCTTGTGTCAGAGGATGTGAAGTGGCCCAATGGCATCTCTGTGGACAGCCAATGGATCTATTGGACAGATGCATATCTGGACTGTATCGAACGCATCACTTTCAGTGGCCAGCAGCGTTCAGTCATCCTGGACAATCTCCCACACCCATATGCCATTGCTGTCTTTAAGGTGAGTCCTTCTATGCTTGTCATGTTCCCATGTGCGGTCTGCTGGAGTGGGAAAGAACATGGCGAGGTGCAGATCTGGGGCCTGCTGGGCTTCTGCAGAGAGTCTGTGTAGTGTCTTGGAAACTGACTCTCTTCTAAATTTGCACTGACTTGTCTCCAGCCTCTACGGAGGAATACGAAGCTTCTCCCCCTGCTCACATTTCAAAAGGCTGAAAGTTAAGGTTCCTTCCTATGAGTGTTTCTGCTTTCTTTTCTCTGCCTGTGGCCGGGTTTCAGTCCCATATCTTCCTCTCCTTGCTTCACTCACTGGTGACTGAGGAGGTGCTGTAGACCACCTACATTACCTTCCAGTTGTCCTCACCGTAGGGAGCAAATGCTTCTGCCCAGCATGAGAAGACATTCAAAACTGAGGTACCTCATTGAGGTTCAACTAAATATGCACTAGAGTCTCTTCTAGGCCTTTTTTCTCTGGTGGGCAGTTGGTGAGTCAACAAAGCCACTGACAGTTGGGCTTAAGTGAAATTTTGACCAGGCCTGTTATTCAGTAATTATGTGTTGTGCCCACTTAGTGGTGGGGTGGACTGGCCCTTGTCCTCATGAAGTGACTTGAAAGAAGAACCATGGAGCTGGATTTACAGGCCAAGGTTTTCTCTTTAGAATGAAATCTACTGGGATGACTGGTCACAGCTTAGCATCTTCAGAGCTTCGAAATTCAGCGGATCCCAGATGGAGATCCTAGCAAGCCAGCTCACGGGCCTGATGGACATGAAGATTTTCTACAAAGGAAAGAATTCTGGTGAGGCAGTCTCTTCTTTTATCCCCCAAGACTTGGTCTCCAGAAAGGGGCTGCATGTGGGCAATCTCAGCTCTGTGTAAGATCTGGCAGTTTGCCTCTCTGTTGTCAGGACAACATGCACATTATTTAATTTCTTCCTAATGACATCTTAATTTCTTTTCTAATGATACACAAACAGCTGGAAGACAGCATGTTCTGCCCGCCTGGAGTGCTGGTGCTTGGTGGCTGATTACACCCTTTTCCTGCCCTTGACTTCTCACTGATGGGTGGTATGGGCTTCTGGTTGTAGCTGTGAGAGGCCCAGCATGTGCTTGATCCCTGTTTGGCACATTCACAAGGAGGGGTGAATGTTGGGTGCTCAGATGCTTGTTTGCCCAGATGCTTGACTGCCCATTGAACATACCTACCTACACGGCCATGCTTTGTGCAGTTGTGATTATTTTTATTTTTAATCCCACCTTGAACTAAACCTCAGGAAGTGAAAAACTGAAAAACATTGAAATCTTCTCTCTTCAATGTTTTACCAGTGCATTGCACTTAGTAGGTACTCAATTATTTTTTTGTTGAAAAAGAGGATGAGAAGGGAAGAGCTTCCATTTTTGTTTTACTTATTTTTATTTAGGGACAGATTCTCACATTGCAGCTCAGACTAACCCGAAACTCACTGTGGAGCCCAGACTTTCCATCCCCCTGTCTCAGTTTTCCATGTGCTGAATTGCAGACATGAGCTGTTATGCCTGGTTGGCATGTTTTTATCTTTGAGACAGAGTCTTATTATGTCACCTAGGTTATTCTGGAATGCTCAATCCTCCTGCCTCAGCTCACCTGGGTTTACAGGTGTGTACCACCCACTCCTCACTCCCGGCTGTGCTTCTATTGGCTCAAGGTTCCAGAACCTGGCACCAAGCTGTTCCTTGCTAGTCCTACAGGCCCAGACTGAGATTGTGGAAGCTTTCTTTCTTCTTTGGCTGCCTTTCAGCCTGTCTTGAAGGAGACTCCGGATTCTCCAGGAGAAAGTTGAGGCTTTGCCAGCAAGAATAGACCCTTTGAACATGCCTTTCTCTACGGATTAAGTAGCTTCCTGGGTCCACTGACTTGTCTCTATTGACACACTACTGGGTTCCCTGCTTTAAACCATAGGGTTGATAGACACTGCTTCCTGGCTCACCACATGAAGAGAAAATTGACAAGGAAAATAATACAGCTATAGATAACCACTGTTGTCCCTTGGGAACGAAGGAAGATTGTGTGAGAACTCCCTTCAGAGACTATGCAGTGTTGTACAAATATAAGTCGGATTGTTTGTGTGGCTTTATGGTTGTAGGAGGTTGCTGTTATGATCCGTGGTTTATAGGTCAAAGAAAGAAACCATAGATGTTAATTAATCTTCCCAAATGTTCTCACCAGTGTGTCGGCTGTCACTAAATGAAGAAACCACCTTTTTCTTTTCTTTCTTTGTCTTTTTAAAGGAAGCACTTGTTTTTATGGTTTTAGGTTTTTGGCTTTTTGAGACAGGATATTATATGGCACCAGCTAATCTCGAGAGACATCTGATGTTAAGTAGGATGAGATGATGGGGCCCTGCTTATCAGCCTCAGCACCATTCTCTCTAGGCCTGTGAGGAAGGATATCACCCCTCTGCTCCACTTTGCAAGCCACAGAGAGTTCTCGCAGCACGCTGGCTGTGTAGCCAGCAGTTTCTATAGCACTGTTCCAGTGGGTCTGGTTATCTTCCCATCATCACTGCCTCTTAGCCCAGAAACCCACGTCCAGCTGAGGGGCAGTCACACCCAGCCCTAGGGAGCAGCTGGACTCTGAAGTCCTATATTCCGTATATGCTGGGCAGGGTCTCAGCATAACTTTCATTTTCCACTTTATGCTTTAAAGAATGGCTGTCACTTAAACTAGGCTGAGAGGATGACTTAGGGCGCTGGGGAAGTATCTGGACCTGAGGAAGGTCTGGTTTGAGACAGGTGCTGGTGGGAAGGGCACAGACAGGGATATGAGATCAGTTGTGACTGTCCCTTTGGCCTGGGGCTACTTAATGTATCTCTTTGCTTCCGACTTGGGATTCTCTTGCATCCTTCCTCAATGCTGACCAGGATTCTCCAGAACCAAAAATTCAAGCTCCCAGCTTTTCAAGCAGTTTGTGTTAATGTGTCTGTGGTGAGTGTGGCTACTAGTGCTGTGCGAGCCTCTTAGCCCTGAGCCTGTTCACGTTAACCTCCCTGCCTCTGCAGCTCTCTAAAGACTATCCCAGGGCAGGGTGCATACAGGCCTGACAGCCAGGCCATCCACCTTTGCTATTTTTGTTATTCACTCCTCCCTCACGCAGGACTTTCTATTAGCCAAGCACACAGTAATGGTAGGTGCATTTTTAGGGGATAGCTCAGTCCCTTGCACCTTACTAATGCATTTCAAAGGTTTGTGTAGCCATCATTGGCCTTTCCCAAATCTGTATGCCTTCACATACCCCCGTTGTTTTTGCTGGCTACCTGAAAGCCAGGTTCAGTAACCTGTCTGGTGAGAATTTGAGCCAAGTTGCCTCTGAAACTTCAACTTCCGTGAGGCCATCAAGCTTTGCACACTCAACGAGCCATGGCTTGAATGGCAGTGCCCTGGTAATGTGACAATAATTTAGAATACTGCAATTTGATGGATGCTGACCTGTAATAAAAATTTAGTTTACATGGAACATTCACGGGTTTGAGATTCGTAGTGGCTAGTGACGGCGTTTCTGGTCATGGTATCTGGCTGGTCTTTAGGTAGAGGCATTGCTGTTTCTTTTGGACGTTTCTTGTTCATCCTTTAAAGGGGTCATTTTGCAAGATTACGGTCCTCTAATTGATGCTTCCACAGCTTGAAGCATTTTCGAGTTCTTTTAACTCTTCAGAGCCTACTGTAAATATAGGCTTCAAAGCATCTGCAATGGGAGCAGATATCTGTTACTTGAGGTAACAAGAATTTGGTAATTTTCCAATATTTAGATACTTAAGTGAGATGCTAGCAGTTCTGGGCTCCTAAACTGATTCCGGAGGAATTTTCCAAAAAGAGAATCTGAGGATGTCCTTAGTATGCCTTGTAAAGATATCCTGGGCTAGGTCTTCTAAAGGGGCCTTTGTCTATTACTTACTTGGCTTGATGGTCATCATACCGCACATTTGGCATCCTGTGTGAGGGGTCTGTTATGGCTTCTCCAAACATCTCCACTGGGACTCTCTGATGCAGCACCTCCCATGTTCTGCTCTATAGCTTCATGCCAGCTGGAATGCTCTGCCCTGCCCGTTTCTTGTCCTCAGACCTGGTGGCTTGTTTGGTCTTGCCCTGCATGACCTCTCATATTGCAATGCCATACAGCTTTTTCTGGATCAGCATTTTTAAATAGGGCCCGTGCCTTTGCTTGTTTGGCTGGGGACATTCACTCTGCATGTGAAAATGCCCGACATGTCATTTTATGTAGTTCACGTACAAATGTCATCCTCTAATTGAGCCCATTTAAAGGACTTATTCTGTCAGCCTTCCTTTCCTAGGAGCACAAACAACAACATATCCCAGACCTGCCTTGAGTTGTTTGTCATTAGGGCTGGCCCTGTGTCAGTTCCTAAAGGGAGGGATGTGGGTAGTTGAGGTCTAGGAGTCCCTGGGTTCCCACTGATGTCAGAGAAAGGTGATGTCTAGGGCTTCTGATCCGGTTGGCAATTCTGCTCTGGCAGTGAGTCTGTTATAGTGGACTGAATCATTTGCTGGAGTCTTTGAATGTTTTGTCACGTGGATAAAACATTTCTTTTTCTGAGTGTGTGTGTGTACACGTTATCATTGCACATATGTGTGTATATAGTGCCTTGTGTTCTCTTAGCATCAAGATGACATCACTGCTAAATCCCTTTACTTTTTAATTGTAAAGCCACTTGAAACTGTCGAGTTGCCAACACCCCTAAAGCATCTATTGCGAGCCTTAGTGTTAATTGTCAATCTGAGAGAATCTAGACTCACAATCCAGATGGGCCTCTAGGTAATATCTGCTGGGGATTATCTCAGTGACGTTAGTTGAGATGCAAAGATCCACACACTGTGGGTTTCACCATACCCTGCTCGCCCAGACCGAACAGATAAACAAAGGAGGCAGAACATCAACATTACATCATTCATTCTCTGCTTTTTGGCCATGAATACAAAGGGATCAGCTCCCTCAAGTTTTTCCTTCTGCGATTTCTCTTCCATGTTGGACTGTACCCCGTGTCTGTAAACCTGAATAACTCCTTTCTCTTTTAAGATGTTTTTGTCAGCAGCAGGACAAGAAACTAAAATATCTGGGAATCGTGTTCTCTGGCCTGTTGGTAGGGCTTGCCCCAGCTTAGCTTAAGTCTTAGGTGCATGAAAACAGGTCGTTCTAGGGGGTGTGGGAGGAGATATGTTTATGAAATGACCCAGCCAAAGAACCAGCAGTTGGAGTTTTATAAAAGGTCTTAACGTTTGTTTCCCCCCAATTGCACAATTAAAAGCTATAAGCAAAAAGTAAGCAATGCATATGCTTTTCAGTTTCTGTGCCGTGTGCCTCTCCATAGCTGTGTCCTGCTTTGGGTTGTTTCAAAATAGGTGTGGGATCCTTTCCCTGGCAGGAAGGTGAGGGGGCAGGAAGGCTATTTGGTCATGCTTCTCTATCTGTGAGAGCCTAGGAGTGCGGTTTAGCATTTTGGACATCTTCTCTGGCCTTCTTTTTGCTAAGCTCACAAGGAAAGGCCGGCATCATGGTTAAATCAGTACAGTGCCTGGCCCTTCTGTGGACTGACTGCGTGACAGTGGCTAACCAGGTTTATGTGTGGTTTCTCATTAAGCCAATCAGCTGTTTTGTGGCACAAAGGACTTGAGAAGGGGAGACCATTGTCTAGATATATGTTTTAATGAAAAGGTTTTAATTTGTGTCCTGAAGAGCAGAAACCCATTCACGCTGGATCAGATAAAAAATGTTAAAGGCAAGGGAGGGACCCAAAGACAGGAGATCGGCCCAAACCTTCAGGTGACTGCAGATGGGCACGCAAAGCCACCTTTCCTCACTGGGGCCGTGAGGAGAGAAAAGAGTCTCCACGTCTCCTTCAGCATCCTGACTCTTTAAACTGCACTGCAGATCCACCACAGACATGGCTTATACAGTGGTTAGGCTTCTGTATACCTTCCTACGTCCCCATGCTCTGTAACTCTTCCCCTCACGCCTACTTCCTGATTGATTTCTAAGCCTCTAGTGACTCCGCTTCATCCCACTAGGAGGAACATCTGCTTCCCTTGAGTCCTAGCCATATTTTAAACTGTATTTGTATGTGTATGAGTATTTGCTTTGCAAGTAAGTGTGTGGACCACACATGTACCTGGTACCCATAGAGGTCAGGAGAAGACCGTAGATGGTTGTGAACTATATGGGTACTGGGAATGGAAGCTGGGTCTTCTACAGAGCAACAAGGGCTCTTAATCTTTGAGCCATCTTCTCCAGCTCCATAGGCCAAAATACTTATGGAAACAAGTCTTTGAGAAGCTCTCACTGTGAGGAGTAGGCTCCTGCTTAGGGATCGGAACAAAGGTTTACCTATGTGAGTGATACTTCAGAGACATTCTAGACTCCTCACTGCCTCGTTCTGTAAGATGACCCTCAGTGGCTCACGTCCCTTCCTCTCCTGTGATGATTTTAACCCAAGGCCTGCCTGCTTTGTGTTTCTTCTCCAGGAAGCAATGCCTGTGTACCTCAGCCCTGCAGCCTCCTGTGTCTCCCTAAGGCCAACAACAGTAAAAGCTGCAGGTGTCCAGAAGGTGTGAGCAGCAGTGTCCTCCCCTCTGGGGACTTGGTGTGTGACTGTCCTCAGGGCTATCAGAGGAAGAACAATACCTGTGTCAAAGAAGGTGTGTCCCTCTTCTTACCACCTAACAACCCCCCACCTTCTGATCTCAGGGTTTCCTAGGTTTTGATTGTCAGAAAATGTCCCACGTGGCAATGATAACTGTTAGACACCGAGAGGTTCTTATTTGGGCTGTAAGGTCTCTGGCTTTTAAGTCCCATTAACAAGATTCCTGGGTTATTTATATAAAGGCCATAGCTGTGCCCCTTGGTTTAATATTTTAATATTAGACAAGCTTCTTCAGGTCCAATTTCCTTTTGTTATGTATATTCCTCCACTCACCCACCCCTCTCAGTCAGATTCTCCAACATATGCCTTTAAAACATCTGCCTTCTAAACATAACTGGCTGAACTTTGTTAGAGCAGGCTGTTCTCTGTCTGCCATTGCAGAGCTGGGAATGACTTTCCGATCAATGTTGGCCGGGGTCTAAAAGTCTTGACTTCCAAACTGTGAGTGAGTAAATGAAAGGAGAAGATTCATCTTTAGACAGTTTGAACTCAAATAAATAGTTTTACAACCTCTTCCTGTGAATCTGACAGCCCCCTGACCGCCCACTCTTGTCTGATGCCCGTTGCCACTGCCTCCGTCCCTAACATCATATTCCCATCAGCGAGAGCCCAAGAAAGATGGTCTTGTCACAAAGTACTTGGATTGATGGCCGAATTCCTATGCTTCCTTGTTCTCTAGGTCATATTTGCTTTGTAATCCTAACCACACTTGTCTGAGGCCAGTGTAGGCGAGAGCACAATGGCAGCCTTATCATCCAGCTTCCTTATAGAAATACAAGTGAAAAAAAAAGATGATTCCCCCTCCTCAGAAATAGGAGATTTCCTTTCATGCTCTGAATGGCATCTTAAAGCTATTTGGAAAGAAAGTCAACAGTAGATTGTGAGAAGAGGGTAAAAAGGTTTCCCCAGTGGAATGCTTTTGATTGTCAATTGTCCACACAGGCCACCTGTGTCCCTGACCCAGTGTGCTGAACAATGCTCTTATGTCCTAGATAAGGCTTTGCTCTGAAGAAGCCATGGAACCCAAAATATAACTAAGTTAAAAATAAAAAGGAATATTATATCAGTAAGATCTTAGTAAACTGCTCGGTTATTAAATTAATGTATATGTGGATATATAACTGTATCTAACTCCATAAAATCATCCCTTCCTAACCTGGGATCCATGACATCTGTGGATAGTAAATTCCATGAATCCTCAAGTTTTTTTATATAAAAGAGCATAGAATTTGCATCTAACCTGTATCCAACTTGCTGTATACATCCATCCATCTAGGTTGCTAATACTTGCTGCAGTGTAAATACTGCACAGATATTGTATTGTTGTATCCCCTGTGTTGTTCAGGGAATGATAGCAAGGAGAGAAAGACTGTCATGTTCAGTACAGATTCAATTTCCCCTAAATATTTTTAGCATTCAGTTAGCTAACTCTCGAATATGGAAGCTCGCAGTACAGAGAGCCAATGAGGTGTGTATTATAGCTGTGTATGTATCACCTGGGTATGTTTGATATGCAGTAGACACAGCTTCTTGAAAGCTTGTTTGTATAATTTATATTTTATTTTTTTGCTGATGGAGAGATCTGTTCCCCAGTAGACCCAGTTGGCGTCAGTCAGCATTTTCCTCCTTTTCTTCATAGTAATCACCTCCAAACACTCACAGCCTCTGCCTCATCTTCAGGTTTAAAGAAGAAAGAGAGAGACTGGGGGAGGGGGGCGCCTGCCTCCTGGGCATGCGTGTGCTCCCTCAGCCTTTCCCCTGAGCTTTGTCCTATCTGCAGCAGAATGGTGGGTGTGTGTGTGTGGGGGGAGGAATGGAAACCCCAAAGAGAGGAACAGAAACCAAACAGTGAAAGTTGTATGGCCCAGTGGTGTGAATAATGCTGGTTTCCTCCCCACCCCCTTGTCTAGAGAACACCTGTCTTCGGAACCAGTATCGATGCAGCAATGGCAACTGTATCAACAGCATTTGGTGGTGTGATTTTGACAATGACTGTGGAGACATGAGCGACGAGAGAAACTGCCGTAAGTCTCCAGGCCAGGGAGATTTCCCAGATACTACACATGCACCATTGCTCATGATGTTGGCTGGTCCTTCTGGCTTGAGGCCTGTGGTTTAGGATGCTGCTGGTCACTTTTGTGGTATTTCTCTAAATGGATAGGATTTGGGCAACAGAAAAAAAAAACATGTAAATATATGTTGTATGGTATTATTTATATTACATATGTAAATTTAAGTCACTTGGCTACTTATATGTGAGCCTTCAGGGCTGAAAATGAGCTGGCTTGGCAATGTAGGTCATGGTCTTGGTGTGTGCACTGTAATACAGCCCCAGGGTGGATGATGCGTGACATCGTGTGATTTGTAAATTCAACACTCAATCATGTCAAAGCCAGGCAACAGGTCTTCCTATGTTTCTTCAGTTAGCTGGCGCAGGCCACGTGCCAGGCTGAAGGGAGATTGTTGTAACCAATCAGTCGTGCCAGTTGGCCTGGAATGTGGGGAAATGTTGGTAGATATGTCAAGTAAAAGTGCCCTTTGTATTGATTGCATACTTTCTGAGTTCCAGTTCCGTTCTACAGGGCCTAGAGGCAGATGCCTACTAGCCTTAGCCCTCCTTCCCTAGCTTATGTTTTGGCTTTGATGTCTCTTTATAAAAATATAGGCTCACAGATATTTATTTAATGCCTCTGTCTCAGGCTCTTTGCTGGGCCAGATGTAGGTAGGGAATTTTATATCCTGAGAAGTTACTGGATGGTGCAGTATTGTACTGGGTGCTGTGATGGGCAGGCTGTATCATCCAGGAAAGATACCCGAATCAACTCCTTTAGGCACGAATGAGTTCTGAGGAGCATTGGGGAGCACTGGGCAGAGGTGGAGGGAAGAAACTGATGGACAAGGGAGCCACATGCTCCCCACTTTTATGGATGGTAAGGGAGGAGGTCAGATGTGGGGTATAACCCTGATCAGCAGTTTTATGGGTGTTATTGGAATAGGAGATGGGAGCCATCCATGTGTCATGGTAAAAAGTTGCCTTCGGAAGGATAAATAGTGGGTGACTGTAAGCAGGGAAGCCAGAGACCAAGTCAGGCCTGTGTTTCAAATCAGTTATCCCTGGCTCCCCACAGGCTCTCTCCTCATGTGAACGGTAAGAACGAGTTGATGAGGGAAGCCTGGAGGCCCTGGCAGGTGTATTTAGGCCTTCCATGGAGCACATGTTGGGGCCCCACGTGCCTTCACATTGGAGTCAACTTTAGAACAAGGTTATCTGGTTTATATCTAGCCTAAGTCATCAGGCTCATCTGGTCCCTGCAATGCTCTTCGCTGCTCCTTTTGTATGAACCCCTTACACACCCTGGCGCATCCCTATCTAGGAATGGCAGGCTGGGAAAGGATGTGCCTCTACTTGCTGTTTTATTTACCAGGCCTTTTCCATTTGTGCAGATTGTTGCAGGAGGGTGTGATGCTTGTGAGGAGATAGACAACCTCTTGTCAAACATTAATAAATATTATTAGGTACACGAATGAGATAATGGAAGGGGATTTTTTTTCCATATAGGACTGTGGGAATAGCTCAGACATTAGGCATAACAGAGTAAAGAGATGCAAGCTAGTTGTTCACATGTGTGGGACATGAGATAGCAGGCTTTCTGTGTATTCTGGGTTCGGGATTTCCTAATAGCCCTGTATGTCGACAGAATTTATGGCTTCTGTGTTTACACAGGTGGCTCCTGCCCTCAGCACTGTCCTCCCCTGGTCCCAGCACCGTGATGGCTCTCACAGCTTTCTCCACAGTTTGAACCCCTTAAGTGGGAGAAATAAGGAAATGGCTCTGCCTTTCTCCTGGTTCGGTGGGGCTTTCAGCTTCGGTTGACAGCCCCCATCTTGCCCCTAGACAAGCTCTCTGCTTCCATCTCTCTCACATGTGTCAATCCACTTGGCTTAGGTCCCCACATGTCAGATGTGACAGGGGTGGGGAGATGAGGTAAGAAGAAATGCAAAGCCTCTCTCCTGGGAATCAGACAGAGGGGTCAGATCTGTCCCTCACAGCTTCTCCTTAGCCAAGAGTGATGTACCTATCCAGATGGCCAGCAAAGCCCTGTCCACAGGCCAGGTTGCAGAACAAGGCAGGTATGGCAGGGTGCTGTGGTTTGGGGTGACTACAGAGAAACCCCATCGACTTCCAGAGAAAGTAAGAGGGGTGTTGCAGGTGACGTGAGAGGGATATTTTCAGTAATTTTCCTTCCATTAAACAGACTCCTCGAGCTGGGTGGATGTTACATACTCGGGTTTTGACGTGAATCCCCTACAGTCTTGTCAATTTGTATGCATCCCCTACCTCCAACCACAAGCTCAGCGACAGGGAAGAAATGGAACCTCAGATAAGAGCTGCTGGGACTTCTGACAGCGATTGCCATTGGAGTTTTATTTTGCTGTGCGCCTCCATCCTGGGCCCTGGGACTTGGTCCTCGGCAGCTTGGGAGGATAGCTTTCCTTCTCTGCATGTCTCCTGAGGTCCTTTCCCTGGGCCTCTGGGTTTCTGGATCAATCTGGACATTTCTGTTTAGGAGAGGGAGTTAATATACCCCCCTCCTACCCCGAAGATACAGCCATGATGAGGGAGAAGAGGCATCTACTCGGAGTCCATTGTTTCTTTAGATTGCTTGATAGGGTGTAGCTGTAACCCTGTATCCCTAGTGCTACCTCCAGGTAGCAGCGCTAGACATGGCTTACCTCACTTTCACTTTACTACAGAGGAAATAGCAGCTCAGGAAGGTTAAAATTGCTCGCTTGTGGAAGAGTTCGAACTAGGATTCAAACCCCAGCCTTCGCCGAGTACAGATACTCTTGTTTCTGCTGCGGGAGCCCAGCTACACTTTGCTTTCATCTGAATGATGTACCAGCTGCTGGTATAGGGCTAGGCCTCCCCTTTGGCAGTTCTGTAGACAACATTGTTTATGTCACTCACTTGGGAAGAGCGCTTCACAGATTTGAAGGATTTTAGGGGCTACTTCAGCCCCCCTTTCTATTTACAGCTGGCCCTGGAAACACACGCCTTTCCCAAACTTGCACGTTGAGTTTCAGGTTCCTGTGCAGTGTTTTTCCATCTTGAGGCTTGGGTTTAGTTCTTATGGTTACTAACCAAAGTCTGTCTCCCTCTACTTTTAGCTGTTATTCTGGTGGGAGGTTTGTGGGGGACAGGATGAACCGGATGTGAGCAATGTGCTTTCTTTCCCTCCATAGCCACCACGGTCTGTGATGCAGACACTCAGTTCCGGTGCCAGGAGTCAGGAACTTGCATCCCGCTCTCCTATAAGTGTGACCTTGAAGATGACTGTGGGGACAACAGTGATGAGAGGCACTGTGGTAAGGGGATGTCCTGGGCTCGGGTCCTCATGCTGCTCACAGGGCTGTGCAGCTGGATGGAAGACAGGATTTCTGATGCACAATGGGATTTAGCATCTTGCAGTGATGTGCCCCCTTCTGCCTTCACGCAGGGCCAGTCACTTCTCTCCTCTGCTCGGGTTTGTTGAGGCCCCCATTTTCTTTCATGAACCCTCAGTTACTCTGAGAGCTTATCTCTGACTAAATGGGTTGTTAGATTCCTGGTTAGGAGGTGACATCTAGACTCAGCCTCCATCACTTATATCTTAATTAGCCTTTGTTTTCCAATCTGAAAAATGGGTCCTGCTTTCTCTTTTAGATAAGCCGTATGTGAGATGTGAAAGCAAGGCTATATTCTTTGTGCATGAATCCAATGAGTTCTTTAGAGGTTTTTTTTTTATTTTTATTTATTATTATTGTGTGGGTCCACAATGCTTATGTGAATGTGTGCGCCATGGTTTATATGAGTGGGGAAGGGTCAGGTATGTGTATGTGTGGAGGGGAACAACTCTCAGAGTCCGTTCTCACCTTCCCACCTTTACATGGGTTGTGGGGCTCGAACTTGGCTCATCAGGCTTGCCTAGTAAGCCCTTCACTCACTGTCTTTCTGCCCCCAGACTCATTGGGTCCTTAATAGCTATAGAGACTGCCCCCTCCTTTGATCAAGTAGGATAATGGCCCCAGGATCTTACCTTTGTGACCTTTAATTTCCAATTTTTTAAAAAAGACAAGTTCTCCATATAGTCTAGGGTGGCCTAGAACTCCAGACCCTCCTGCCTTAGTCTCCCGAATGCTGAGAGTACAGATCCATGCCTCTGTGCCCAATTGTACAGATTTATTATTCTTTTCTTTTTAAACCAATCTAACGTCGTAAACTCTGTTAGAAGTTGGCTGACAGCATTGATCTGTCATGGTCTTTCTAAATGAGGTTTTCTATTTGGAAGAATAATGTGTTGCTATCACAGAGACTAAGAAGGCATGTCATCTACTCTTTGACTGGGATCTATCTTAATCATCTTCTCAATGGGATTATTCACCTTGACAGGATCATTTCATGTCAGAATGGGGAACTGAGGCTCATGCCTCCTCTTCTGTAGTGTCTTTCTGTGGCATGGCACCTCTATGAGCCCTGTCTGAGCAAACACTAGTCCTGAGCTGTTACTGTAGATGGAGATTTTATGCAGTGTGTGTGTAGCGCACCAGCCTGGGAACCTATCAGACTGGAAAGGAAGTAAGAACAGAGGCCAGACGCCAACCCAGACACAGTGATGAGTTGCTGAGACCTTGCTGGCCCTCCCTTCTGTCCACAATGTGAGGTCTAGTCACAGTGTGTGTGTGCGCACGTGGACAAGGCCTGCTTTGTTTTCTAGGAGCAGGTGGTTTGACTCTTGGGGACTAGATGTAGCAGAACAGAGGCTGTTCACAAATCACTGTAACACAAATGGGTTAGTGGGCACATTCAGGCCACTTTACAGAGTGTACCCTGGCCTTGCCAGGGGAGAAGTGGGATTTTGTTTTATCTTTTGTTCCTTATTCAGCAAATGCCATTAGAAATGAACTTGGGATCTACAATTTTTTTTCTTCATTCTTTCCTTTCTGCCCCAGAACTCAGAAGGCTGAAGTGTGTGGATGGGGTAGAAATGTAACTTCTCGAGAAGAAATGTAACCCCATGTGATTCCAAGTACCTGTGATTATCTAGCTCCCTCTCCAGGCCAACTACTGAGCATTCAATAGCTTCAGCATCATGGTCCAATCCTGCCCCATTCCTAGACCCTCCTTATTATAGTTCTCTGTTGCTGGTCCACTTAATAAGTCTCAGACTCTTCCTTCATGAATGCCTCATTCACCACCTTTGCTATTAACTTGTCCTTGAGGAGAGCAACTTGGACAGCTGCCCTGGGTCCCGTGCGTGGCTGCTCTTGCTTGCTTTCATCTTTTAAAGTAATTCTAATTCTATTATAGTGTGTGTGTGTGTGCGTGCGCGTGTGTGTGTGCATGTGCGTGAGTGTGCATGTGTGCGTGTGTGCGCGTGTGCAGGCACTATGGCACACATGTGGAAGTCAGAGGGCAACTTCATGGAGTTGATTATTTCTTCCATCTTTACATGGGTTCTGAGGATGCAGCCAAGGGTGCCAGGCTTCCATGGTAAGTACCTTCATCTGCTAAGCTGATCTGGTGACGTGCTCCACCATTCCTGTTGTCTTGAGGCTTAAGACAATTCCTCTTGGCAGTCCTGTAATCTCTGTCCTTTTGGAGACCATATAACTTATAATTAATAGAGATGGATTTCTCCTTGTCTTGGAGTCTGGGAATTCCCAGGTCACCAGCAGATTTTGTATCTTGTGAGGACAGGCCTATCCCATGATGTCTTCTCTATGTCCCTAGATGGCAGAAGTGGTAAAGAGTGCTTCTCCCTTAGTGAGGTCACAGATCTCACTCTTGATCACCTTCTAAAGGACCAGTCTTTCGTTCTGCTGCATCGGTGGTGGTTTCCACGTAGGGATTTGGGGTGGAACCATGTTCAGGCCTCATTGGAGGTTCACGATTCCCCAAGGGCCTGGAAAATATAGTATAGGGAATCCTTGGTGATGCTGCACTGCGTCATTGGCCTTAGGAAACTTTCCTTCTAATGAGCAAAGCCATGAGCATCCCAGAGGAAAGTCCTGAGCTGTGTCTCCTCCTTCAGAAACCTCAGCACTAAACTTACTTTCCCTGAGGCGACCATCTTCCAATAATCAGCCCACGTGACCTCTTTCTCAGTAATGCATCTCTTAGGATCTTCTTTTTCTTGGAACTTCTGATCTCTGGCCTCCATCATTATTGCATCCCAACTTTCTTTCTATTGCTACAGCTGGCGAGGATATGTTTGTGGAGTAGGCTAAATGGGCAAGGTCATTTTTGTTTTGGTTTTTCTCCCCCAAGGTGTCAGTATCTTAGCACTAATAGAACACATTTTCAGCATGCCTGGTAGGAATTATTCTAGGTGGCCTTACCTCTTCGGTTTGAGACCTTTCTGTCAAGTGTCTGTAGATTATCCATGAAAGGATGGCTCCTGGTGCAGGTCTCTGTGTCTATGATGTCTGAAGGATGAGTGACATGTGTCTATTTCTGACTTCTTAGATGCTTAACGCCAGAGGCAGAATTCTGAGCGTGCCTTTTCCTGTGCTTTTTCCCTTGCAGAAATGCATCAGTGTCGAAGTGACGAGTTCAACTGCAGCTCTGGGATGTGCATCCGTTCCTCCTGGGTTTGTGATGGAGACAATGACTGCAGGGACTGGTCTGATGAGTCCAACTGTACTGGTCAGTACTTCTTAGTAAATAGTACTCATCTGTCTGTGTGCCCGCTAGCACCGAGGCCTTAAGTTAGCATAGAAATTAGATGCTGAGAATTAGTGTTAATAGCATTCAGCTCAACCCTTTCCAGAACTGGCGTCTGATGAGGGTATGAGCAGAACTGCGCAGTATCCTGAGGGATTTATGTTCTGGATCCATCTTCTTAGTCCTTCAGGACCAGTAAGTGGTAAACCATTCATTCACACAGACTGACTGATGATCTAGGAACCATGTTTTTGTTTTTTAAGATTTATTTTATATGATTAGTATTTGCCTGCATGTATGCATTTGTGCCATGTGCATGCAATGTCCTCAGAGCAGGTCTGAGAAGGACATTAGATCCCCTAGAACTAGATTAACAGATGGATGTGAACCACTAAGTCCATGGCTGGAGTAGCACTAACCTAGTTCATTGTTAAAACGGGGCATCCAAGGGTTCACGAAGACAATTCAAGATGCAAACTGGCCTTGCATTTCTTTGAGATAAGAGTTCTTCAGAAATAAAGTTGCAGACCTCATGCGAGAAAAATGAATGGTAGGCAGTGTAAGGTAGGGGCTACTTTCTGAGTCCTCTTGGTTTTACTCATGTTTCCATTATTTTTGTAAATGAATACATCGTGTGTTTTACTTGGAGTTTGGAGTGGCAAACAGTACTGAGTAGTTCAAGGAGTGGGCAAGATCGTGAGAAATAAACATGTTCCCCTTAGGTTTTTATATCACTATAATTTTTCCAAAAACTAAAATTAGGATAGAAAAATTTTCTGAATTCTCTAAAAGCTGGAATTCAATTTGGTCTTATGTACTGCAGAACAATGGCCCTATGTATGTATCATTAGGATGTTCTGTAATGTACCGAATCTCAGCCCCAAGAAGGCCACATAGTTTCTGGGTGTGATCTCAGTGTCTGTGCCTCTACTCTGAGGAAGGTACTGGACGGTGCTCCTGTGCAGCATGTGTGGCCTATTGAGGAAGAAAACTGGGTTGTCTCAGGAGTTTGCCATGAGCTCAGAAGTGTGTGGATACTGCCTGCAGGTTTGAGTTTAGATAGATAAATAGTTCATGTGTTAGAAGGGTGTGCCTGGGCATTCAGTATGTAAATAACAGTGTGGCTGAATGTCTCGTTAGTACTGCCATGTTAGATCAACCCTGCTTCCAGCAGCTTGTACCAGACTTCCAGAATGAGTTTTACACATTTAACACTTCAGTACTGTAGGTGGGTATGTCATAAACTCCAGGTTTTCTCTCTGGTGTCCTGTAGGCAGGGCTCACTGTAGCCTCGTGCCAATGGTCCTCCAAATGCTCTTAAGGTTGCTTCTCCTTTTTTCCATCTCAGAATAGCTGGAGAGTGAATGTGAGGTCATTAGGCCAGGGGCATGACCCTTCATTTCCTGACCTATTGAAGTAAGATGGGTCAGGATGGGCTGCCCTCACAAGCTCAGTGAGTCAGCTCCCTGTGCCCCCTGTGTTGTACAGTCCTCATTCTAAATCTCTGCGTTCCTAC
Source organism: Phyllotis vaccarum (assembly GCA_033318265.1). Lineage (NCBI taxonomy): Eukaryota > Metazoa > Chordata > Mammalia > Rodentia > Cricetidae > Phyllotis > Phyllotis vaccarum. The sequence continues at coordinate 89,365,769 of JARWLC010000012.1, forward strand.
CCAGGGTCTTTTTCGTGTCTTTTTTTTCTTTCCACGCATCTTAATTGTTTTGATATCTGCTTTAGACATATGTTTTTCTATTTTCTCTCTCAGGTGTATAAGTACTTTAAATTCCTGCCCATAATTCCAAAATTAAAATTCTTAGTAAACTGTTGAGTACTTAAAAACACTGAATATTTGATACTTTAATTTTATCTTTTAAAAATTTGAACGTTTAGGGCTGAGAGTTTAGGTCAGTGATAGAGCATTTGGCCAGCACTCTTGAAACCTCAGGTTTGCGTCCCATCACCTCTAAATAAATAATAAATAAATAAATATCCCAAATTAGTTATTATTATTACTTGATTTATATCTATATCTATTTATATTTATACCTATGTCTGTACCTATCTATCTACCTCTATATATAGTGTGTGCAGCATGAGTGCACACATCTGAAGACACCTGAGAAGGTCAGAGGTCAACTTTCAGGAGTCATTTCTTTCTTTCTCCCATGTAGATGCTGGGGATTGAACTCAGGCCATCAGGCTTGACAGCAGATGTCTTCATCTGCTGAACTCTCTTGTATGCTTTCATTTTATTACTTTTAATGGTCAAATTTACTTGTTGGCCTATTATTTTATCAGCTATCAGCTTGCGTCCAGTCCTGTCATGTATGGACCTGTTAGATCTGCCATGTTAGATCAGTCCTGCTTCCAGCAGCTCGTACCAGACTTCCAGAAGACGGAGTGTGTTATACTCTCTCAGGCTTTGTGAGTATAACATGCCTCTAGTCCTTAGTCTCCGATTCAAATGAGTCTGGTATTTTTCTGTAATTTTACTGATGGAATTATTTTAGTTTCTCATAGACTCTTAATCTGTCTTGGGATCATACAGTTGTGTGGTTTCTCAGGGTCCCTGGTCCTCAGCAGTTACTTTCAGCCCTCTGTTGGACATCTCTTTTTTTAGTATGAGTATACTTTTAAAGATGTTAAATGGATTCTAAGTGCCTGAGCTTGTAAACATCAAAAGTTCCCCGTAGATTTATGTATGTGCTTCTTCGCACTTCAAGGAGATGATAGACAGATAATGGATTGTATTTGTTTTAAAATGGTTTGAAGAGCCAGGTTCTGGGTATTTCTTGCCATTGCAAAAGAATAGCCTTCAATTCAGTAGAAATTCTTGAGGACACTGTAAACCAATTTTTCCAGCCTTTCAACAGCATGCCGCTAGGCATCTCAATTGGATAAAGATCTGTAGTTCATTTTCTGCAGCCCACGTTTATTTGTGCCCTCCTGTTGGGAGGACGTCTGTTCACACAGCTTGGACCAACAAGGAACCAGTCTAGGCTACAGTGGTTTCCTGCCCATGTTTTTTCTCTCTACAATTTGACTTTGGATGATGGTCAGCCGCCATCCAGAAGTAGAAAATTCCAGAGATAAACTGTTTTAAAATTGTCAATGAGTTTTATACCATATTGCTATGATTGTTCTATTTTATTATTAGCTATTATTGATGATTACTATTTCTGTGATTAAACATCATGGGTATGTATACATTAGAATATATGCACGTAGTGTTCCGTAGCATCTGAAGGTTGAGACATCCATGCGGTGAGTGTGTCCCCTGTAAATCAGGAGTATTGATGTATCTCTTTGTGTCAGCTGTGAGCCATACAAGTTCTGTCTTTTCTTCAGTGGCGAACAGATTAAAAAAATAAAACCAAAACCAGTTTCCCCTTCCCCCTTTCTTCATGAGAAGATGGAAAAGCTTGTTACATGGCTGAACTAATCTTTGAGATGTGGAGATGTATTTAATGACTTGTGCACAAATGAGGCTGTGAGTACCTAATAGCACCTCCCGGGCCTGCTGTTATACATACCTTTAATCCCAGCACTCAATCCTCGGGATGCAGAGGCAAATCAATCTCTTCAAGTTCAAAGCCAGCCTGCTCTACGTAGTGATTTTCAGGGCAGCCTGAGCTATATAGAGAGACCTTAACTCAAACTAATACAAATAAATAAATGGATAACCAAAATCAAGTAAAATACAACATCTCTTTGTCTCACTGGCTTCTTTTTAGGTATTTGTACTTGGTGCCGAGTGTGGCAGACGCTGCTCTTCCCTTTATAGAAGAGTTAGAATGTTTCAGAATGTTCCAGAATGTTCCACCTCCCAGGTTTACTTTCTTTGAGATTCTGGATGAATCATTGTGTTTTGTGGTCCTGAAGGTTTCCACATTCAAAACCAAGTAGTGTTACTTAGAATTAGATGAGGTCATGTCACTTCATAATGTAGACGAACTCTCAGGAAGCCAGGATAATGAGATGAAATTGAGGCCTCCACACAGTTGCTGAGGAAGGTCTATAACCTTCCCTCCAGAACACACATCACCTCTTACTTTGTGGCATTTGTAGGCAGGGGTCTTATATAAGAGCATGAAGCAGCAGCACAGTGTGCTACTGTTACCTCACTGCCTGTTTCCTCATTTCTGCAAGCCAGCTTCTCATTTGTAAGATGTTCCATCAGTGAGTGTAAAAGGTGCCCAGGCCTCACCACTGACTTTCCTAACCATGTGTGAACTGCAGGTGCCTGTTGGTGATCTTGGCCCTGGTGCAAAGGAGCCATTTTTATAGCAGTGACTGTATCTCCAGCACTGTCTCCTCTTTTGTTTTCCAAGTGGTTGTGGTAGACATGATTCTGTTTATTAAGGACTGGTAGATGGAGGGACATAGTGCTCCCTATTCTTAGTGGCTCCTTGGTCTCCTGTCCCCGACCCCCACCTGTCTCTTTAGCAGCAAAGGTATTACTGAGGGGAAACCTACTTGTACCTGAAATTCAGCCCTAGGTACCTGACTCTCTACCAAGTTTGAACTCAGCGGCTCCCAGAGTCTCCACCCTGATACCTAGTGTGGAACTGTCTTCGGGTAGTAGATGGGGGAGGAGGGACAAGAAGAATGACTTTGTCCTCTTTTCTGTTGGCAGCCATTTATCACACCTGTGAGGCCTCCAACTTCCAGTGCCACAATGGCCACTGCATCCCCCAGCGGTGGGCGTGTGATGGTGATGCAGATTGCCAGGATGGTTCTGATGAGGATCCCGTCAGCTGTGGTAAATGCAAATTCCCCGGCTCTTCCTCAGGGTCTGTCATTCAGGGGAGTGTCGGCAGCCCATGAGCCAGGCAGGTGAAATTGTTTGCCCACATTAGCACACACACACACACACACACACACACACACACACACACACACACACACAGTCACTCCAATAATAAAACAACATATACAGTGCTTCTCTACTTGACTGTCATAAGTCCTAAAGTTTCCAAAGTTTAAACTTAGCTATCTCCCATATACCCTGCCTTCCGTATACCTGCATATCTTGTGGTGAGCATTTTTCTGAGAGATGCCTATTTATTGCATTAATTATGATCATCTGGTTTATCTGGTTGATCTCTGCTGGGCATTTGAGAGTTCTCCATTTTTATTGTTAAGCCAACGCAATCCTTCATGTCGTTTGAAGGCTTGTTTTGCCTTTGCCTGTCTCCTGGGACCCTTTGCACTCACAGAGGCTGAGTTCCTGTGCTTTCTCATGGTTCCCCTCACTGCTAGATGACGTCACATACTCTCTGCCCTGCTATACAGCATATGCCCTGTTGTCTCCCTTGATATTAGACTTCATCATCCTAGCTGCTTGGAGGACTTGGTGATTGTGCCTATTTCATTTTTTACCACTTTTCAAATCTATTTTTTACTTAGCGACATTAGCATTTTCCCAAGTCTTGAGACTTACGAACCTTTTCAGTGTCTGAACGACACTTTTTGACTAATTTTCTAGGAATGGTGACATTTGGCCAGATTGCAACACATTTCCTTGTCTTCGTAGAGTGAACTGCAAGGCACTGGGCTCCCAAAGGCTCTGCCTACCACCCCTGTAGATCTGCTTCATCTCTAGCAGTGTTCCACTGCTCAGGAGAGAGAGATCTGGGGTAAAGTGTGGGGTCTGAGCATCAGGATGCCTTAATTCTGGTTTTCTTTCCAATTGAGATGGCTGTGAAATCCCAGGCTCTCAATAGCTCTAAGCAAACCTACTCCAAAAGGTCGTTGCCTTATGATTCCTAAAGAATAAGAATTAAGGTACTAAGTGTCTTATAGAGCATTAAAATTTCAGGACTTGAAAACTAGGATTTTGTGTCCTTTTCTTCCCTATTCACTGAAGCCTTTTTTTTTTTCTTTTAAAAAATAATGTTGAGATAGAGAAGGCATAAGTGGGTCTGGAGTAAACGTTGTCTTCCTGTCTGCATACTCTCTACCTTGGCCCTGTAGGAAACTGTAGTCTAATGGTTTTACATATTGGTTAATATTTTTAAATGTTTGAGAATATTTCTCTGCATATATAGCTGTGTGCTGTATAAGGATGCCCCAGTCAGTGATGGGCTGTGTTTACAATGGTCCCATAAGATCACATGGGAGTTGTGGGGAGATGTAATGTTCTTGTCAGGTAATGGTCCTGTAGCTTTTCTAACACCGCGGTGGCATGTGTCACTTGTGGGTTTGTCATGGTGTTAGGTACATGAGCCTATAGCACTGGCAGCCATATGCACACGCAGCACACACAATTGCATGTTATATGTCATGCTTGGATAGTGCTAACAAACGCCTGTGCTGCCTTTTGGGTTTACTATATGATCTTTATCCTTTTTATTGTTATTATAGGACCCCTTCCCCTCACAGAAAAGTCAGCCAGTAGGGCCTGACACTTTTCCTCGTGTCTGTCACACCTCTGTCATTCACCTCATCCCCTAGTTACAGCAAGAAAGCATGTGAAGTGAGCGACCCGCAACATGCCATGTAGGTCTGTGTGACTGTGCTCTTAGGATGCTCGCACAGCAGCAAGATTAACTGCTTACACACTTCTCAGCACATGCCCCTGTTGTTATATGCGGTATGAGTATAAATTTAAAGGCACCACAGTTAGGCTTCTCGTATACACACAATATGCCATAAATATTATTTTGTACTTTTCTTTCACATAGTTATATGTTCTGGATGAAATTCTTCATAGTCTTCTCCAGAGTCCTTTATATCCACCCATCTTCTACTCCAGTGTTCAGCCATTTATTGAGTGATCCCCCATGCAGATGGCTTGTCCCTGGTATTTGTACCACTTATGACATATAACATTACACTAAGTTTGGCTATAGTCGTCTTCATATATGATTTTTGAATTGTATAAACAGAGCACACACCTGCTTGGTATTGTAGGGTTGAAAATAGATGTCAGTTTGTAACTTTATTAGCCATTAGCAAGCTACCCTCAAGGTGGTGTGGGGTTTGCACCCTATCAACAAGTGTGAATGCCTGCCTGTTCTTTTCTCTGTCGTTCTTCTGTGGCCGACTTTGATTCCAGAGAAAAAGTGCAATGGTTTCCACTGCCCAAATGGCACATGCATCCCATCCAGCAGGCACTGTGACGGCCTTAGAGACTGCCCCGACGGCTCTGACGAGCAGCACTGTGGTGAGTGGATTCCCTGTTCTGGTGGTCGCTCCAGTCTGTTCATTCCTGCAGCACCTGGCCCGGAGTTCCTGACCTAGAGGATGAGTTAGGCAAGGAGTCCGGGCATAGGGAGAGCGATGCGCTAATCAGTGTCGTCGTGGGGTTAGACCATGCTTAGGTAAACACTGCCATTTATGCTGTTGGCTGCTTCAACTCTTCTACATGACTGCGGTATTCTTTAATGTTTATTATTGAGGTTCACTATGGTACACATCTGTGGAGAATGCTGGAAATAGCTGGGGACTTTTAAAAGCCACGGCATCTGGGGGCTACCCCAGACATTGTGAGTTAAAGTGTGGCTTTGGCGTTGAGATCTTTCTTTTTCCTACAGTGTTCCATGCTATTCGAATGTGTAGTCTGAGTCGAGAGCAAATGCGTTAGGGCAGATGCTTTGATCTGGCCTCTAGGTAGGATCCAGCCCATCTCTCAAAAGAGATGTATTAGTATAGGCATGGTTGACCGGCCTGTGTCCAAATTCATCCTATAACCCCTTCTTCCGAATGAAGTCACATTGAACACACTGAGTATCATTTGCTTATGTGTGATATGTGGCTGTTCTCATGCTTTTGTGGTAAAATTGAGTAGGCAAATAAGCTCTACTTTAGACTCCTGTGAAACAAAGCCTAGATGGCATGGCGTTCTTATGGGAATAGATGCCTTTTAGGTTAGACATGTTTGTACACACACACACACACACACACACACACACACACACACACACACACACACACACATTTGGAGGAGGGCATATTACAAGGAATTGGCTCACAAGATTACAGGGGCTATCAAAGGCACTTATTACTAAAATCCAGGTTCTTTCTTGCTATGGGTTCACATGGTCTCTCTTATTTGCATGTATCTCCGATGTCTGTTCTTACAGACACCTATCCTATTGAGACTTCTTTGATCCTAGTGACCTTTTGAACCCAACTGGCCTTTCTAAAAGACCTGTCTCCAAATATAGATGGTTACATTGGCCTTAGGACTTCAACAGAGGAGCTGAAGGCAGGGGTGCAGTTCAGCCTGTAACACTGGTTTCTTGTGTAAAATGATTGCTAACCTCCATATCAGACAGTTAGTGTCATATTAATCATGGTTAAGGTTTAGACTCTGTACCAGAAAGCTCTGAGTTATAGTGTGGTTTTCTCCCTTGTCAGCCATGTGCCTTTGCAAAAGATGCTGCCACCCTTATTTTCTTGTTTCGTATGCAAAGACAATAAAATGTCTTATAATGTCTCAGAGGTTTAATGGTGCACTTCATGGCAAGTGCTTTAGCTCAGGGGCTTGCATAAACAGATACTCCATCTGCAGTGGCTATAATATCACTACAAATGGTATGTCAGGTATAGCGCACCCCTGCCAGCTGAAGGCACTCATGGTCCTTCCTCCATGGTCTCTTTCAGAGCCCTTCTGCACACGCTTCATGGATTTTGTGTGTAAGAACCGCCAGCAGTGTCTCTTCCACTCCATGGTGTGTGATGGGATCGTCCAGTGCCGAGATGGCTCTGACGAGGATGCTGCTTTTGCTGGATGCTGTGAGTTGAATGGGTGGGGAGGTTGGCTGTCGTAAGAGGTTTCTGGCCCAGATTTACCAGCCCAGCCTCATGGCCTGGACTTTCCAGTCTAGTCTCGTGGCCCAGACTTTCTAGCCTAGCCTGCTGGCTCGGACTTTCAGACCCACAGTCCCACAGTCCCACAGTCCCACAGTCCCACAGAAGCACACAGACACGTATATTAATTTACACTGATTGACCTGGGGCCCAGGCATATTGCTAGCTAGCTCTTGCTCTTAATCTAATCCATCTTTCTTATCCTGTTCAGCCATGAGGCTCGGTACGTTTTCTCAGAGCAGCATAGGTGTCCTCTGCATCTGCTGGCTTGTCTGTGGCATTTCTGCCCTGTTCTTCCTGTTCCCAGAGTTTTCTTAATCTGGTAACCCCACCTATACTTCTTGTCTGATTTTGGCCAATCAGTGGTTTTATTAAACCAGTGGGCAGAACAATGATTTACAATGAAACAATATAATCCCCTCACAGTTGGTCGCTCTGAGGGGTGCCTAAGGCTTGGGTGCAGGTCATGTCTGAGTGCCCCCGCCTGCTCCTTGTTCCTTTCTTTCACATGAGCACTGATGTTTTGTATCTATCAGTACACAAATGTGATGGGGCTTATGGGCAAGACTGGCCTGATATCACATAGCATAATCTCATGCTAGCACAGCTTTATCCAGTGCCATCATGACACAGATCCCCATGGTGTGTGCCTGGCCATTATTTTTGTGACACTGTGACTTTTGGGTCACTGGTAGAAACAGCTTTACAGAGGGAGACTCTACATGGGCTCCTATTTCATAGGGTTTGGTCCATGGTTGCTTGGGTGCCTATATTGTGCCGAATATTGTGGTGGTTGGTGTAGTAGGAGGTTTCTGGCCTGGACTTTCGGGCCTAGCTTCGAGGTTTAGGCCCGCAGACCCACAGACCTGCAGAGACACACAGATGTTTACATTAATTTTAGGCTGATCAGCCTAAGGCCCAGGCATATAACTTGCTCATTACCCTTAAACTAACCCATGATTCTTATCCTGTTCAGCCATGGGGCTTGGTACCCTTTCTCAGAGCAGCGTAGTTGTCCTCTGCATCTTCTGGTTTATCTGGCAACTCTGGAGTCTCTGTGGCATCTCTATGGCTCTGTTCTTACTGTTCCCAGAGTTTTCTTAGTCTGGTAGCCCCACCCACACTTCCTGTCTGCCTTTGGCCAATCAGCACTTTTTATTAAATTCATAGGCAGGACAGTTATTTACAATGTAACATCATAAATCCACTACAGGTTTTGGTATGGTTGGGGAGAGCATTTTACCTCACGGTACAGCAGGATCAGAGTGAGAAGACACTGAGGACCCAGTGCAACCTTCAGAGGCCAAAGCCCCACTGACCTACTTTCCCAGGTTAAATCCCACTTCTGAGTTTCCAGAGCCTCCCAAAATAGTGGCACCAAGTGTTCAAATGAAAGCCTGTTGGGGACATTTCCTATTCAAAGCATAGCAGTAGGTCTGTACACATCATAGCAAAATGCTGTAGACTGACTGGGTGACTCTGCCAACAGAAACTGTTGTCCACTCCTGACATGTAGGTGACACTGTCTAGGACCTCCCCCTCTCACTGATAGACACTGTCCTTACCAGTGTCTAAGGCGACCCTTCTTTTCTAGGTGTCTGTCCAGACTTCTTCTTTTGTTGTATTTATTTATTTAAAGAAAGAAGGTCCCACCATGCTGCTCAGATTAGCACTGAAACCCTGGATTTAAGTGACAGTCTTTCCCTAGCCAGCTGAAGAGAAGGGACTTTCCTTTCTAAGGACACTAGTCACACAAGGTTAGGGCCACCTTGATGACCCTATTTTAATTCACGCATTATCTCCAAAGCAGGCACAGTGCTGGGGCTTAGGGGTCCAGCCCTGTTTATATTCCACGTGAGTGTGTGGAATCGGTAGTTAACACAGCGTGTTCTGCTGAGACTGAGTCCGACCTCGGTTTCTCACGGCTTTCCTGGCCCTGCAGTTTCTCAGCAGAGGACCTTTGCTTCCAAGCAGCCCTGCTGCTCTGAACTCTCTAGCATGGAAGTGACCTGAACTTGATGGATATTTATCACCCTCTAGCTCAAGACCCTGAGTTCCATAAGGAGTGTGATGAGTTTGGCTTCCGGTGTCAGAACGGAGTGTGCATCAGCTTGATCTGGAAGTGTGATGGCATGGACGACTGTGGCGATTACTCTGACGAAGCCAACTGTGGTAAGAAGCCAGAAGACACACCTCCCTCAGCCTGCCTTCCAGTTACAGGGAGACCAATAGGGTGGGATGCTGCAGACATCTCACCTGGAACCTCGGCCTTCATCTTCCTCAGCAGCACATGCTGGAGGGATGGAATGGAGAGGGAATCTGACATCCAGTAGGTGCCAGATGAATGTTTATTCCACTTCTCCCCTCCCGTTGGGCAGGCCACATTACATATAAGGAGTATAATGGATCAGGAATCACTGTGTTTTAGTTACTTTGTCTGTGGGAACATATACAACAAAAGCACCTTCAGGAAGGAAAGTGTGTTTTGTTACATAGTGTAAAGGTGTATATAGTCTGTCACAGCAAAGGAGCCATGACAACAGTGACCTGAGACAGCTGATATCCAGCTGGACATGACATGGACCCAGTCAGGAAGCCGAGAGAAGTGAGTGCTGAGACTCAGTTCATTTTCTCCTTTGTACTCAGTCTGTGGCTGCAGCCCCTGGCCTATGCTACCCAACTCAGGGTGGGTCTTTCCTGCTCTATTAAGTATTTTTGGGCTCTAAGTCCGACTGCATGAGGAGCAGCCATCATGATGGTAAAAGGTGTGGAATTACAGAGCACACCATCACCCTCGGGCTGCCCACACTTGTCATATCCTTGATAAAGTGTCATGGTTAAAACTCAGAGTGAGCATTCTCAGGGTACCAGAGGTGGTCAGAAAACTAGGAGTTGAGGCCTAGGGATGCTATTGAGTTTGCAGACATCATTTGTCCTTCCTTGGATCTATGAGGATGCCTCATCTCCTCTGGGAGAAATGCGGATGTCCCTGGACTTGGCTCTTGGGCAGATAAACAGAAGGGAAGCACTGTGTCCACACTGCTGCAGGGGAATGATTGATAGTATGTTCGTTCTTCAGAAAACCCCACGGAAGCCCCAAACTGCTCCAGCTACTTCCAATTCCACTGTGAGAATGGCCACTGCATCCCCAACCGGTGGAAATGTGACCGAGAGAATGACTGTGGGGACTGGTCTGACGAGAAGGATTGTGGAGGTGAGAACTCGAAGGCTGGGTCATCCCCCAGCCTGGACACCAGGTCAGCTCTACTGCTCTTCACCATTTTGGCTTTTTGTGAGGGAGGGATGATGCTGAGTCCTTCCGGGTCATCATCTCCTTTATTTCATTTTCATCTTTGTGTGTTGCCCATGGAGACCAGAGCTCAACCCCTAGTGTCACCTTTCAGGTGCTTTCCACCTTGATTTTTGAGACAGACCTGGGGCTCACGAATTAAGCTAAGCTGACTGGCTAACAAACTCCAGAGACCACTGTCTTCTCCCCAGCACTGGCATGAATTTGCATTGTTCAATCTGTGTGATGGGTCTCCACTATCTCCAAGGTTACCCATTCCTGACTCCCTTTCTCCTTAAAGTTTTGTCCACAGACTATGGACTATCTTAGGAATGTCAGAGGCCCCCGTACCATGCTTGCTTTGGTCCGTTTCCAGGACCTGCTGTGGGACATACGCTTTCTGCTGCCTTCTCATCTTGGGTGGCTGTGATGTTTCAGCTACAGCCATGCTAGGCTTCAGTGAGATTTCTCCAGCCGCCTGTGCCTACCTTCGCATCTGTTCACCTGCATTCTCCATCAGCAGTCAGGAGCCCTTTCGAGGGCAAATTCCTATGACCGTTGCGTTGTTTCAAGTGATGTAGTGTACTGCATCTGCTAAGCAGGAGAGAAAGACTGCCACCTTTTTGGAAACCCCTTAAATAATTAAGATGGCTGATGTTCAGGGCTGTGTCTGCCACTGGACTCCCTTGGCTGCTGTAACAGGAACATAGCATAGTTTTGAGCACAGTTTCATCTGAGATTGAGCTCCTGCTAACACTTGGGATCTCCTTGCTTACTTTTCTTTAGATTCACATGTTTTCCCCTCCTCCACCACTGGACCCTCCACGTGTCTGCCCAATTACTTCCGCTGCAGCAGCGGGGCCTGTGTGATGGACACCTGGGTATGTGATGGTTACAGAGACTGTGCTGATGGTTCTGATGAGGAGGCCTGTCCCTCTCTAGGTGAGTCCTGGCCAGGCTTTGCTCAGTGGCTTCTGCTGTTGTTGAGGGGACTCTGTGGGGCCCTGCATCCCAAGTCATGTGGGAACACAAGGAAAGCATCCTAATTTTTAAACTACCCTGTGTGAATCCTGCCAGAAAAGTCCAGCTACTCTGCCTTCTATCTCTGCCTCCCTTTCAGTGAGGAATTACAGCTGGGATAGTAAGGAGGTGTTTTCTGTGTGTACAAACTCGGGAGAGGACCCAGTTTTTCTGCTTGCTAATTGGCAGGCGGTCCCTCTAAAAGAAGGGTGACCACTGCCATCTAGTGGCTGAACACAGAAACAACTGCAGATCCGTGCAACCACTGTAATACCACGGTCCACCAGGAGACTTCTGTCCTGAAGGCAGAACAGGGTTGAAAGGGGCCATGTCCTTCCCTGAATAAGAGGCAGTTCCAAGCTTGCATTTAAAAGGAGAGCTGACACTCTTTGGCATGCTTTGTGCAGCCCTGAATTTTCAGAGCCCACTCTCAGGCCTGCAGTGAAATCTTCCTCTGTGTACATCCCACCACTTCCCTGCTTAAAAGCCACCAGCGGCATCTTACCTGGAAAATCAGAGGGGGCTTTATTTAGGACTGAGTGGTGGAGGGGTCTGTGATTACTAAACAAATATCCTAGAAATTACTGCACTCATTTTAACTGGCAGGTTGCTCTTTTTTTTTTTTTTTAAAAAAAAAAAAGTTTGGTTCTTAAAAATCATTAGTGTTTATTTATTGTATAAGATAGTAGATTTTATGACATTTCATTCATTTGTACGTGTACTTTGCTACCAGCCATCTCTACTACCCCCCAACTTGTCACTTTCCCCTCTTCCTGTAATCTTGAAGAAGATGAATTTTTTTTTTAAATCCTCTATTTGTGTATCTCTTTCGGTGTGGTGTGTGTGTGGTGTGTGTGTATCTGTGTGTGCATGGGTGGTGTGTGTGTAACTGTGTGTGTGTGGTGTATCTGTGTGTGTGTTGAGTGTGTGGTGTGTGGTGTATCTGTGTGTGCGTGGGTGGTGTGTGTGTAACTGTGTGTGTGGTGTGTGTATCTGTGTGTGTGTTGAGTATGTGGTGTGTGGTGTATCTGTGTGTGTATCTGTGTGTGGTATTCACATGTGGGGATGTGGAAGACAGAAGACTATCACAGCATTGGTTCCTGACTGTACCTCCTCAGAGACAGCACCTCTTGCTGTGTATTGCTGCATATGCCAGTCTAGCTGCCCCAAGCTTCTGGAAATTCCCCCTCTTCATCTCACCCTAGGAACACTGGGACTGCTGGTCCTCAAGCCTGGGAGGCAAGCACTTTACCCACTGAGCCATCCTCCCAGCCCTGGAGACCAGTTCTTAACACTCCATCCTTCCCTCCCCTTCCTCTCCTTCTCTTCCACTCCCCGACCCCTTTCCTCTTCTCTCCTCCATTTCCCCCTCCCTTCCCTTCGCCTTTTTTCTTCTTCCTCTGTTTTTCCTGCATTCCTCCTCTCCCGTCCCTTCCCTCTTCCCCCTGCTTCTATTCCCTCAGTTAATTTTGGAGACAGGTTCTCAATATATGTCCCAGGCTAGACTGGGAGATCTCACCCTACAGAGGCTTTGTAGGCTGGATCAGATGCTGAGGCGGCTAAGAGCACAGTGGGAGAATCTGTGTGTGTGTGTGTGTGTGTGTGTGTGTTGTGTGTGTCTGTGTGTGTGGTGTGTGTGTGTATATATATATGTGTTGTGCATTTGTATGCATGCATGTGTGTGTGCATGTATGTGTGTGTGTGCATGCTTGTGCACTTTTTATTTTAGTTTTTCGTGTTTTCCGCTAAAGGTGCTTCTTAGATAATTCCTTATTGCTACTTGTGCACGAGGGTGGAAACTAAGATGCTGCTAAGTGATTGTGAGTGCACGGGCTATGCTTTGTGGCTAGCCTGTTGCCTGGGCTTTAGTAATTTCACTGTTTATCTCTGAAGATGGTCAGTGTCCATAGAGATAACACTAGGCCCTCTGCCTAAACTGTCAGGGTCTCCTACCCGAACATTACCCGACTTCTTATTGGCTGACTGTGAGTAAGTTCAGTGCTTCTGTTCTCAGTAGCATCTTCTGGCTCGGTTATGGCTGCTTAAATAGCTGTCTTTGCAAACCTCAATTATCCAGGCTTCTGCCCCTGCTCGTATACAGGGTAGTAGTCTCCTGGGCGGGGGCCTAAAGGGAATAGCAGTAGTACGGCTGCTTTTGAAATTTCTTGTCCTATCCTTGGCCAGTTTTTTCTCTCAGGTGAGAGAGCAATTTCCGAGCCTTTGGGGAGGGAGGGGGGAATCCTGTGATGCTGAGCTGGCTGGCTCAGAGCTTTCTCTTCCAATAGCTTAGGGTGGGATGCAGCCTCCTCTGGTTCCCTTCAGCACTCGCCCTGTCAGGCTGCTTTCCGTTCTTCTTATCCATGCCCATATTTTTAAAGAGAATCTCTCCAGTGAGTCTGACCTGCTTTCTCTGTCCGTATCTGGCAGGTGCCTCCCCCCCACCCCCCAGTTCCTACAGGCCTACACTCCCCTAGCACATCCAATAGTGGGGTGATTGTTCTTCCTGACACACTAACTCCATACCAAAAAGTAACATTTAAAAAAAAAAATGTTTTTTTCTAGCAAACACTACTGCTGCCTCCACTCCTACCCAGCGTGGACAGTGTGACCGATTTGAGTTCGAATGTCACCAACCCAAGAAATGTATCCCCAACTGGAAGCGCTGTGATGGCCACCAGGATTGCCAGGATGGCCGGGATGAAGCCAACTGTCGTGAGTATCTTCCCAAGGCCACTCTCCAGAGCTCCGTATCCCGTTCTTCTGCCCATCTTTGGGAAGCTGGCTCCTGTGTGTCTGTGTAACCGTATTTACAGTATTCTCTAAGAGCATTGCTGAGTGGACAAACTTCATAGACTACGATAGTAAATGCTGGATTTAGTAAGCTGGCTAAATGGTAAATACTAGGAGCATCCTCAGTAGAAAGATTTTTCAATGAAAGAAAAATATCTTAAATGAGACTTTTGCTAAACATGTTCCTAAAAGCACCCGTTGGCAAAGCCATGGCCTTGTGGAAGTATTCAGCAAGGATCACAGAGGCATTTAGGAGAGACTATTGGGCTATCACCTGTAGTGCTGTATAAGAACCAGGGCTTTGCTCCTGGAATAACCAGACTTAAGGAGAAACAATAAGCTATGCAGGGAACCTGCATGCCATGTGAAGTGACAGGCACCTGCATGATAGTTAGATACTGAACTGGCATTGCCTACTCCCCTGATGTACCTAGGGAAGCCCCTTGGAGTAGATGATGGATGGACACACTGGCTATCCTGCTAACGTATGCACAGGAGCCAGGAGAGAAAGTAGGCAGCCTGGATGGGGGACAATAGAGGTCCTAAGGTCACTTGTTTAATCCTTGGCACCCAGTCAGCACCTTTAGCTGCTGTCCATACATGGCAACTACCGTTGACCTGAGAAAGAGGAGGCTAGAGTGATGCCATCAACTTGCCTCTCTGATCAGGAACACGACACGGCTCCTGCTTGGGGATTTGCCTTAGGATCCCCTCCACAGGTCACCCACTCACTGCAGATACTGGTGTCCTACCCTGTCACATGACTAGCAGTACCAGTAAGAACTCTTTTTTTAATGCATGCCTCATTGTGCACAGTGAGCATGTAGTAGAGTTTCTTCTGCTTCTCCAGTAAGCTTTCCACTCTGAAGGCTAGCAGGAACCTCCGGTCCTCATCCATCACTGTTATGATCCTCTCTCTCTCTCTCTCTCTCTCTCTCTCTCTCTCTCTCTCTCTCTCTCTCTCTCTCTCTCTCCCCCCACCCCCCATCTCAAAGGAGGTAGATGGAATTTGTGAGGATGATATTTGTTTGTTCCCTGACCTCTGTAATTATACCCATACACGTGCATCTACCCCCACGTAGAAAGGATGGTGCATTTACATTTTGTAATGAGTTTTAATATGTCATTCACTAGTCTCAAATTCTTCACTTCCGTCCCTTCAGTCTCCAAATCTCCAAATTTTGGTATTGTCTCCATTTTAGTGACAGGGAGAGTAAGCTTCAAGGAGGATGCCCCAACCCCTCGCCTCACCCACCCTCATTAGTAGTGTTGAAACAGTAACTCAGAAGGCTACCCTGCCCCATAGAATGTTCTCACCAAGCCCAACCCAGAGAAATTAAGTACAGGTTAGTGTAAAAGCCTGCAGTTGAGTTAAAAGAATGAAGAAACCCTCTCCCTCACCCCAATACTGTGATAGCAGGGCATGTTTACCTCACATTCCCACTCCCCAAATCACAGTGGGAATATCTTATCCCAGAGAGAGCCACCACATCAAGTGAATGTTAAAAATAATTAATGGGAATGAAAAGAAACGGGGCCTCCCACCTGGGTCGTTGATTTGAACTTGATAATTGGCATCCGTTAAATCTCTGTTTTCAGCTTGGTTCAACTCTAGCTCACTCACAGGGGTGCTGCTTTGTTAAGGGTCTTAAAATCAAGATGCGCTATTACCCATAATTCCCTTTGGTCCATTATTGTGACTGCCTTATCAGACAGAAAATGTGTTTCCAGCACCCCACGTTCTGTGCCCAGTACCTCACGAGTTGTTAATCAGCTTAAATATTAAGGGCAGTCTTACCTACCAGTTTTAAAACCTGTGTTATCTTGTTCCCAAAGTGTTAAGACGTACTTCACAGAGCAGCCTCGGATCCTCAGTGCCCCACTCCTTACTTCTGTTGTTGCTTTGTGTTATTACCAACGGGGAGATTTCTGTGGCAGGAATCTTGTTTTTCAAGACAATCCCCTTCAGAATAGCTTGACACCTTCCTGTGTTAAGTGATGTCACTTACCCTCCCATTCAGCACCCTCCCCCACACACATACACACATGTAACACTTGGGATACCCCTCTCTGTCTCCTCCACTCCCCAGAGTGACATGTATGTTTGCAGTTCCTCTAAGTGGAGGACACAGGCGAGTCCTCTGCAGTAATGTTTCATGTCTCTATCATAGACAGCAGTGCCTGTATCATGGGATGCTCAGTGTATGGATGCATGGAGTCCATCTTTGGTTTGTGAGATGATGGTAACAAGGATATTCAAACCTCTTTTTAATACACCTTCATATGCCACTTGCTCTTCCACTTCCTACAACAAATCAATTTCTACTCAGGATATAATAGATATCCATAATATCATACTCATCTCCCTGAAGAGGCAGGATTCGTATTGTTAAAATCTTCATAGAGGTTGCAGGAGAGGTGGCTTCATGGGGAAGCACTTGACATGAAAGTGTGGGGACCAGAATTTGGATCCCCTGCATCCTCATAAGTAGCTGGGCAGGTGTGACAGCCTCATCTATAATTTCAGTATTTGGAAAGTAACACAGGGATCTAAAAGTAAGTTGGCTAGCTAGGCTCAACTCATCGGTGAACTCTGGGTTCAATTGAGAGATCCTGCCTTAATGGATAAAGTGGAAAGTGACCAAAGAACATACCCAATGCCTACTTAGGGCCTCCTTGTACATGTACACACACCACACACACACACACACATATGCACAAAGTTTGGCTCTCCCCTTTTTCTTGTGTGCCCATGGATTCTGTACCCGGACATTTTACTAGCCATGGGTGGAAGGATTCAAAACTGCAGTTAAAATGAACATGTAGGGACTCTTTGCTTTTATTATTCCCTAAACAAAACAGTGTCACTCATATTTACATAGAGATTATTCCCTGTTGGAGAAATCTAAGTCATCTAGAAATAATTTAAAGTATGTGGTCAGAGGTGCAGAGGTTATGTTTATTTATCTTCACTGTTTTCTGTGAGGGAGCTTGGTATCCACAGGGGAACTAGAACCTGGCATGGAGATACTGGAACTATCTGTTTCCCGTTCCCTTTTAGCTCATTTTTCTCCCAAAGTACCCAGCAAATCTGCTCTATCTTAGACACTCCAGCAAAGAGGCCTCAGATCTTCCCCATGAAAAGCCAGAGCATGAACATGGTTGTTGAAATACTCCCAACCCCTCCTTCCCTGGCCTTCTACGTATGTTTTCCCATCTGGAAACATTTCCCGGTATCCTTTATACCTTCCCTCTGAGCATCTTGACTGTTCCTGAGAACACCACCCATTTTCCTCCTGGGTCTCAATGCTGTGCTGTCAGTCCAAGGGATTCTCGAAGTGGAAGACATGATTGAAATAGTGCTCATTCTAAAGCAGAGGCACTTGATCCTGTCTGTTTCCCAGGAGTCACATGAAGACATAATTCAGCGCACAATCCACTGCACCGCATTTGGAGTAAGCCCCAGGAATCTGATTTTCAAGAGTGCGGTCAGACAACAGTGAAGAAACAAAATTGTGAATTTTCCATGTTTAGATTATTCTCTTTGGTGATGTTTTTAAGTATTGAAATCCTAGTAATGGATTAACTCAAACAATTTATTGAAAGTATTTTAGGTTAAGGTTGGATTTATTTTTTAAACCTGAGTTCTATATGCCTGAATGATACTGTGTAGTCACTGAGTGGAAAATAATGTTTCAGTGCACAAGGTGAGGCTCAAGAGCTGGGAGAGACTTTGCAATTGAGCCCCATTGGAGAACTTACAATCTGAGCTCATAAAAACAAGAAAGAACACTTCCAACATAAGAGCTGAGCAGGCAGGAAGGTTACGGTGCACGCTAGTATTTTCTGGCCACTGTGATGTGTGACCCCACATGTAATGGCTTGAAGCAGTACATTTCTGAGTCAGATGTGACTTGGTGGTCACTAGGACTAAAATGCAGGTGTGGATAGGTCTGGCTCCTCTGGAGAGTCCTGGGATAGTCTGATGCTTTGCTTTTCCCAGCATCCGGGACCTTACCTCCAGAAGATCATAGCTCCTCTTCTACCTTCAAAGCCAGCAACTTTACATCTATCTGTCCTTCTGTCTTTGGATCTCTCTTTCTGACAGCAACAGGAAAGGTCTCTGCTCTGAAGGGTCCATGGAGTTGTCTGAGGCCCACTTGGTTAACATAGGTTTAACTTTCTTCATCATGATCCTTAACTCAATTCTATCTTCTAGGTCGGTCTCCTGTTACTATGTAAGGCAACATAGCAACAGCTTCCATGGGTTAGGATGTGGAAGTCTTTGTCTTAGAGGTTCACAATTACCTTCAGACCTACTCAAAATTAGCCCTTTTCTAATTCAGAATTGAACAGTAGGCATGGGTTTATACACAGAGGACCCAACCCCAGGCCACCCTCAGACAGGATTTGGGTTCCACAAACACACTCTTCTCTCTTTAGAGCCATTTTCAATGACATTGTCACCATCCCCTTTTGACCCTCCTTAAAATGGAGATCATGTACCTTTGGCTAATAACCTTCTTTGAACTGAGTCACATGACTCTTAGCTTTGCCTATTCATTCTCTTGCCCGAATACTTCAAAAACTCATGCAATTAAAAATACCATGGGAGCATGCATGCCTCTCCACATTATTGCTAATCGTCCAATTATTTTTATTGCCCAACCTGGAAAACATAACTTCTTCCTGGACTGCAAACCAATAAATATTAGTGACAGAATGATCAACAGCTCAGGATAATAGCTACGATCTGTCACTGTTGGCCAAGGCCAAGCCTCTTTGCAGGTACTCGAGTTTATTAGATCCTTACACATAGATAGCAGTGGGATTGTTACCCAGCCTTCTAGAGTGGTGCTGAACTTTTGGGAGGTGCTTGAGATCACAGAGTAAGGTCTAGGGGTGGACTTCAATTGGTGTAGTGCTTGCCTACTTGTGTGGTATCTTAGTTATGGTTTCTACTGCTGTGAAAAACACCATGACCAAAGCAGCTTTGGGAGGAAAGGATTTATTTCAACATACAGTTCTATACTGCAGTTCGTTCTCAAAGGAAGTCAGGACAGGAACTGAAGCAGGAAGCAGCCTGGAAGCAGAAACTGAAGCAGAGGCCACGGAGAAGTGCTGCTTACTGGCTTGCTCAGCCTGCTTTCTTACATTGCTCAGAACCATAATCCCAGGGGCGACAGTGCTTATGGTGAGCTGGGCCCCTCCTTCAGTCATCAGTGAAGAACATCATAAGGTTTCCCACAGGCCAATCTGATTGTGGCATTTTCTCCACTGAGGTTCTCTCTTCCAAAATGATTCTAGTTTTTCTTGAGTTGGCGTACAATAGCCACCACACTTTGCATGCACAAAGCCCTGGGCTTGTTCCCTGGCGTTGCATAAACTGGGACACAGTTATACATGCCTGTAATCCTAGCACTCAGGAGATGGACACAGGAGGATAAGAACTTCAAAGTCATCCTCAGGTCTATACTCAATTGGAGGTAAGAAATAGTTGAGACTCTGTCTCAAAAAAAAAAAAAAAAAAAAAAAAAAAAAGCACAGACAAAACCCTTATCTTTGACTTCAAAGCTTCCAATTTTCCTGCAGGGAGATTCTAGTTAAAATTAAGTGCAGTGCTCCCATGTGCTAGCACCATTCTGCTTCCCCTTTAAGAGAATTTTGAAGCAGAAATCAAGAGTTTAAAGGAGCCAGCCTACTTTTCTTAGATGCAGCGAACCTGGACCCAGCCACACCACACAGCATGTCCTTTTCCCTCTGGGTTTCAGCGGGTTCTTTGTATTTCAGCCACTCACAGCACCTTGACCTGTATGAGCAGGGAGTTCAAGTGTGAGGATGGAGAGGCCTGCATTGTGCTGTCGGAACGCTGCGATGGCTTTCTGGACTGCTCTGATGAGAGCGATGAGACGTCCTGCAATGGTGAGCGAGCGACAGCCCCACTCTCCCTTACTGGGGACTCCAGCTAGGACCTTTGGAACTTTGTCTCCCAGCCTGGAGGGGCGCCAAGTGAGAGGAGGAGGCGTGGTCCAATTTTGATGGGCCCTGCAGCCAGCTCTTCCCTGGGGGTGAAAGGCCTCCGTGCTTGTGTTCCCCTGATCTCTACCTACCATTGCCGATGTGTACGCCATTTGCTCTCACAGAGCCTCATGCTGCTGGTGGGGTTAGCTCAGTCCTCCTGCTGTCTAGAGTATCTTCTATTGAGGATCAAGTTTAAACTGATTGGGTCTGGGGGAGCTAAAATGCATAAGTAAATATGGTGAGAGATTTAGGAAAGCTTAGGAATGATATTATGATGGTTGTAGTCATGTTTCCCGGGATATCTTTTTGTATGATTGTGTCCTCTTAACAATTTAAATCATGGTGGTTCTACCTAAAAAAAAAAGTTCTTTGAAATTCAAGGATTTGTAGATAGAATAGTGATTTTTTCTCTTCTCTGTATCTCTGCAGATGAGTTAACTGTATACAAAGTACAGAATCTTCAGTGGACAGCTGACTTCTCTGGAGACGTGACTCTGACCTGGATGAGACCCAAAAAAATGCCCTCTGCTTCTTGTGTATACAACGTCTACTACAGGTGGGTCCCAGTTTATCCACAGTTGTCATCAATATGGGATGCCCTGTGGGTTCCCCTGTGATGGGCATAGAACACTCCTCCTTAGCTAGCTCATGCATCTCTGTCACCCCACATTGCCTCTCTGTGATAGTGTCTGCCTTACTTTGGTCAGGGTGGTTGGAGCGAGCATATGGAAGACCCTGGAAACTCACAGCAATAAAACAAGCACTGTACTCAAAGTCTTGAAGCCAGATACCACATATCATGTTAAAGTCCAGGTTCATTGCCTCAGCAAGGTGCACAACACCAATGACTTTATCATCCTGAGGACTCCAGAGGGGTGTAAGTATCATAGGTGATTTGTTCGTATGTCTGTGTGTATGTATGTATGTATATGTGTATGTATGTATGATCCTGGAGGTTGAGTCCAAGTCCCTACACATACCTGAAGGCCTTCTATAATGAGATACATCTTGAGTTCTTTTTTATTTTATTTTGAGATACTCACTAACCTACAGCTGCCCTCAAACTTGCTCTGCAGCCCAAGTAGGCCTGGAATTGCCATCTTCCTGCTTCTCCTTCCCAGGTAGCTAGGGAGACAGATGTGTACCCCAGTTTATAGTATATTTGATGGGTGTGTGGGTATGCATACCCACATGTGAACATACCTTATATGCTTATATGAAGACCGGAGTCCTATGCTGGATCTCTATGTCATGCTCTCCATCTTAATTTTTGAGATAGAGTCTCTCACTGAACATGGAGCTCACTGTTTGGACTAATCTGCCTGCCCATAGACACTTGCCACCATTGCTAACCTTTATATGGGTGCTAGGGATCTGAACTCAGGTCCTCATGCCTGTACAGAAAGTGCTTTACCCAGCGAACTCTTTCCTGAGGATGTTATGAATTGAAGATGTGCATTTCCACACTTTAAACATATGAGAAGGAGCGTGCCTGGTCCTTGAATGAGTTGCTGAAGTTAATCTTCCTTACCATGGTCCAGGATGTTCTTACCCCTTTAGTTTCAGATGCTTCCTACCCCCACCCCCCACCCCCATCTCTTATCCAGTTTCTGCTTCCATTTTTCTTTTCTGGCTGCTTCCTGGTACCTAATATTAGGATGTCCTTATCACTTAAATATGGGGCATGCGAGCATTTTGTTGCTAAGCTTTAAGAAACTTACCAAATGGCTAAGTTTTTAAAAACTTCCTACCTGCTCCTTCCTTCAGGATGGATGGCTCAGGTTTGCTGCTTTTCCCTACTGCCTGAGCATTTTGAATATTCGGTCACGGAACTCATTAAGGTGTCTGCGTTAAGGTGATCACATTCTGTTTGAATGTAAGGTTCCTATGATGTTGGAGAAATCGTCTCCTTCCTCAGCACTCACGCCCTTGGTCCTCTGCTTTGTGGTTTGAGAGTTTGAAGTGGCTGATGCTCTTAGGGTCAAGGAAAGCTCAGAGTGAGGTTCCAAGGACCAGGTCAGGACACACACACGCACACGCACACACAGGCACGCACATGCGCACACGCACACGCACACGCACGCACGCACGCACACACGCACGGGATGACTCAGCCTGCCTAAACAATTCCATCTTGCAGAGTCTGGGAGAGCCACAAATTTACATCACAATCTGTGGAGACATTCTGGGAAAAGAGGAGAGTGTCTGGTCAATGTGAAGGCCAAGCTGTCAGCATTTTTAACGGGAAGGCTCCAGTGCCCTTTGGCATCCTTTCTTGTTCTTGCTTTAAGCTCAGACAAGAGCTTAGTTGGCTACTGTGCAGACGGATCTCAACCTCTGGATGATTCCTTTACGTTTTAAAAATATACTTTTAATTTTTACTTATAAAGATTGCACACATGTGTGGGGTACAGTCTGACATTTTCCTACACATGTGCAATGATTACATTATGGCTACCAGGATCTGATCACACCACTTACTTTTTGTTTCTTTGTTTAAGGGATGTACAGCCTCCTATAATCTTTGGACTGAACACCATTGTTCTTTGCTGTTAAACATTAGGCCATCTTCCATCTATCTGCCTACACCTCTCTTCTCTCTAGCCCTCTCCCACCTCTCCACTCATGCAGGCTTGAGAATCGCTGATCTCTGCACTTCTATGAGATCATTCTGCAGCATCTACATATAAGTGAGAGCAGTCAGTACTCATCTCTTGGTACTAGATTTATTTCACTCAAAAGGAAGCTTTTCAGGTTCATCCATGTTGCCACAAATGGCAGGATATCATTCTTTATGAGTGAATAATATTACACTGTACATATGTACCACATTTTCTTTTTGTTTGTCCTCTGGTGGGTGTCTGTGTTGATCTCACACATTGGCTGCTGTGAATATTGCTGCAGAAACATGGAATGTAGGTATATCAATTTCTTCGGCTATGTATCCTGAGTAGTGCGAATGCTGAGTCATGGCTTAGCACTAATGGCAGAGTTTGAGAAACCTCAATGCTGTAACTGGTGATGTTCTCACCAGTAGGTTCTGCCATCTTTGCATCCAGGCCAGCTTAGGGTGATTTCTTATCCCTCAGATACATAGCTACCATTTCTAGGTTAAAGGATATTATTTTGATCTGCACCTCCGTCATGAGTAGTGATGCTTTTTCATAGACGCTTTGTATATTGTCTCTGGAAAAGCATTCTATTTAGATTATTGGTGCATTTAAAAGCAGGTTATTGTTTTGTGGTTGTCTCTAAACTTGTAAGTGCACTAAAGTCTTGTTACACAATTTTTAGTCTTATTGTGTATACTTTGGGGACCATGTTTAAAGGTAGCTGTTCCCCAGATGAGTGTCTGAACCATTTCCTTCAGGTACTTTAATTTTATATTTATTTGAGTACTTCCCAGTTGGGGTGGTTTCCATCTTAAGGTTTTGATCTATGAATTGGTTTTTGTACACAGTGGATGAACAGGCTACAGTTTTCTTCTTCTGTAGATGAGTCTCCAGGATCCCAGCATCCTTTGTTGAGGAGATTCTCCTTTCTCCATGGTCTGCTCTTGTTTCCTTCACCGACAGCTAATGGGCTGCAAACACACAGACACATTTCTGATTTCTTCTTCTGCCCCATTGCTTTGTGTCTCTGGTTTCTATGTCTGTATGGTATATTTTGAGTGAGACAGCATGCTGTCTCCAGCCTTGCACTTTTTTCTCAGAATTGCTTTGGCTTGTGTGTGGGTGGGGGGTGGGGAGTCTTTTATGGTTCTGTAAATTAAAAAAAAAAATTCTTTAAAAGTTTTATACATGTATACAGTGTATCTTATCATACCCACTCTCCACCCCTCCACTCTCCAACACAGCCCAGCCATCACACCTTACTTATTTCTTCTTAAATTGATAGATTTAAAAATATAGATTTTTTTTCATGCAACATATTCTGATTTTGATTTTCTCTCAGCTCCTCTCAGGTTGCCTCCCCTTCTCTACCCACTCAAATCCCCCCCTTTATAATACAAACAAGCATCTAAAATAATAATAGCAATAAGATAAGATAAACAAACAAACCAGAACTGGATAAAGCAAGCAAACAGAAAAAAAAAGAAAGAAGAAGCACAAGAAACATAAAGCTGCAGAGACACACACATGTGCACACACAGAAACCCCATAAAACACAAAACTGGAACCATAATGCATACGCATATAGGGTAAAAAGAACAAAGCCCCAAGAAAGCATTATGAGACAAAGAGCCTCCAAAAATGGCGTGGCATTCATTTTGCCTTGCCATCTGTACTGGGCTCTAGGCCTGGCCTTAAGAGTGGTTTGTATACTTTGTTAGAGAAAGCTAATGTTTTATTTGTGAGAGATTATCATTTGGAGGTGGCTGCTGGGTTAGGAACGGGGGCTTGTGTCCACTTCTCTTCTGGGTGGGTGCTGAGACCCCATCTGATGCAGACTTGGGCAGGCCCTGTGCATGCTGCACAGTCTCTGCGACTGCTTTAGCCCTACTGTGTCTAGAGGGCCTCGTCTCTTTGATGTCCACCATCTCTCCTGCACCTCAGTTAAGAGTGCTTTTTTTTCTGCCTCTGTGGAGAATGCAATTGCTATTCTGAATATATGGATTGCTCGGGGTAACAAGAGTGTATTGGTAATATGAGTTCTTCCTGTCTGTTTTCTGGTTTTCTCTTCAACCTCTCCTTTGTTTTAATTTTTTTCATGGTAGAAATCATTTATTTGCCTTCTTGGTTAAATTATTCCTAGCATATTTGGGAACAATTTTAAGCAGGGTTTCTTTTAAACTATTCAGTTGCTGGGATATAGGCTTGTTTTATTTATCTGTTGATTCTTATGCCATTTAATTTTACTGAATGTATATATCAGCCTCAACTGCTTTTTGGTAGAATTTTTTTTTTTTTTTTGTATGTGATCAAATGATTTGAATGCAGAGAAAACTTGACTTTTGACTTGACTGTTATCTAGTGCCAGACGCCCCTCGGAACCTCCAGCTGTCACTCAACAATGAAGAGGAAGGTGTGATCATTGGGCACTGGGCTCCTCCCATCCATACCCATGGCCTCATTCGTGAGTACATTGTAAGTACTGTCCAGACACTGGTGCGTGTGTCAGAGAGCTGGAATTTTCTGGGCGCTTTATGTCACCAGTGGGTGATATGGTCTTGTGGATAATGACCCATCCATTAAGATACTGCACATCCATCCTAAGTTTTTTCTTGTCTCTGTGATAAAATATTTCAACAGAGGTAACTTAAGGGACAAAGGTTTACTCACAGTCCATGGTCCATGATGACAGAGAATTCAAGACCATAAGTGCTGACATGGCTGGACTCATTGCATTCACCCTTAGGAAGCAGCAGTGGGTGCCTGTGTTCAACACTGCCTCCATTTTTACAGCATCCAGCCCAGTAGAATGGTGTGCTGTCTACACCTTATTTGACTAACCCAGATAAACGTGAACAGGGATACCCACAGCCTCATCTCCCAGATCCTCTCAAGTTGAATTAATGATAGTCATCACAACACCCTCAACACTAGGCCTCACAGAGCCATCTCTCCACATGTGTGACTCTGCAAGGTGTTAGATGAACCTGACCTCTGGTTACCCTCTACTCATGCTGAGCTTCTCTCCCTGTAGGTGGAACACAGCAGGAGTGGTTCCAAGATGTGGGCCTCCCAGAGAGCCACCAGCAACTCCACAGAAATAAAGAACTTACTGCCCAATGCCCTCTACACCATCAGAGTGAGTGTCTGCATCCCTTCCAGCCACTGGCCAGCCTTAGAAGGCAGAGAGATGGCTCCTGCTTGTCAGCTCTACGCTTACATTTAAGAAATGAGTCCCAGTGCTCTTCAGAACACACAGTGCTTTGTCTTAAAGTTCAGCTGCTCCCTCACATAACTAATAACTTGTAGTGATGCGGCTTTGCCTGCTTCTAACCACATACTCTGTTGCTCCTGGGGTCTGCCTTTTCACGCATGCTTCTTTTCTGCCTATCATTACCTGCAGGATGCTATAGTGCTAAGCAGCATTTATAAACCGATATCATGAGGTTCTTATGAAATACAATGTTAATATATTTAACAGAAAGGATAGATTTTTTTTTTTTGCAAAGGGTGTTTATTAAAGCCATTAAGACACATCTCCTGGAGATTCCCTTGCACTGATAATTTCTCTAGGACTCTTTTTTGTATGTATATGTGTCTCTTTATGTAGATATGGAGCTTAGAGATTACATACACACAAACACATGTGTACATATGCACACGCACACACACATCTGTCCTTTAGAAGAGTCTGGGAATCAGTAGGACAATAGGAATTTTACATTATTAGGACTACTATAATTTCCTTTGCCCCTTGGTCCTTTATTTCCTTTGGGCCTCTGGATGTCCGGGGTTACTCTGTTTATATATTTTTTCTGCCCTCACTGCTGAAGCCAGAATTCTTACTGTATGGTATGTTGCTTTTATTTTCTATTAACTCACACTTTGATTTGAAAAGGTGGCTGCGGTGACTAGTCGTGGGATAGGAAACTGGAGCGATTCTAAATCCATCACCACCATAAAAGGAAAAGGTAAATGACTCCAGTGTTTGTGGATTTAGAAAAGGCAGAAGCCCCTTTGGAAATGACCTTCATTGGGCTGGGAAGGAGAGGCATAGGTTGGAAAGCATCTCCAAGCCTCCTCCTCTTCCCCAGCACAGGCACCTTTGACGTGACCAAGATGTGAAGTCTTTTGGGGCAGCCACTGAGTATATTCTTCCCCCAAGCATTGGTTACCAAAGGTTATTATGCCGGTTCCTTTGTGAGCTTGGGATCTTCAACTTCTGAAGTAGAACGCGTCCCTTTTCACTAAGGCTGGACGTGGTTTGCACGCTCATTTGTGGTATGTTAAGGCACTTCTGATGTCTGTGCACCTCTCCCTTAGTTACGTTGACAAGCACGTCAGGGTTAGGGATGGCACACAGCACCACAGTTGACCCTTGGTGCTTGTAATTCACTGCTCCACACACATGAGCGTATCTCGTTGGTCCCTGAGAATTGCTACGAGACAAGGGAAGGAAAAGTGACGTGTTACTTGCCCTAGAACACACATCATAGACAAAGTAGGGTTCAGGACCTCACATACCTGATTCCATCCTGCTGCACACCTCCCCTGAGCTGACGTCTCTTTACTGCTCTGCCTATCAGGAGGCTGTTTCAAATCCTATGTGCATGCCTCTTGGGGCTGAAATCTGTGCTCCATCCTTGGTACCTAGTAGGAACTAAGAGCTCAGATGGAGAGTGAGGAAATTGAAGCATCAGCATGAAGGGTCCTGGCACCCACTGAGCAATGGACGGAAGCCCCTTCTCCTGAGTGTTTTCTTTAATACAGCTCTGGCCCTGGAGACTTTTCACCCCATGGCCTGGCAGATATTAAAACCTTGATCTCTGTGTCGTGGGATATGATTGATTGACTGCTTTCATCTGAACCTGTGAGAAGTTCTCAGTTACTTCAGTTACTCTAAATTCTGTGGGATTGTGGTGATCAGGGTAGGAGGCATCCAGAGTTAATGCTTCCAGCCAGTCACTGAGCAGTATCCCGGCAGGTAGTTAAGAGATTGTACTGAATTTACTCTCCCTGAGATCCTGTTGTCTGTGGGCCAAAGTATACAGGCCATCCAAATCCAAAGAGGAGGGGCTTTGGAAGGCCACCTTGTTCCCAGAGTCAGTAGGCACAAGTCAAATCCGCTTTTGAAAATGGCCCCAAATCATAGTTTCTTTTATTTCTTTCCCTATGATTTTGCCAAGTCTCATCTCCTCTAGTGTGTTTTGGTCAGGCTGTGTGCAGAAGGTAGCTCTGATGTGAAGCATCTGTGACCTGGGGTCTAGTGACTTTGCGAGAAAGATGGAGACTAAAGATGGCATGATGCCAGTCCTACATGTTTCATTCATGATGAAGGCAGCAGGTTAATGCTGGCTCCAGGGCAAAGGCCACCATGTGTGGAATGCTTCTTGTATGTCACACACTCTGTTCTTTTGTTTTATGTGAATCCTGTGAGTGAAATATTGTTGTTTTGTAGTTAATGGAATTGTGCTCTGGAGAGCCATGTGCTGCCCGTGGTCACCATGATTATAGTCCTGCTGACTTTCCCTTAGCACCATGTACTATTTGGCTCTGAGTTGACTGCCAAAGCTTCTCAGAGCATTTCTCCTGGTCCTTGTGTTTTTGAAAGCCTGTTTTTTATAACATGCTTGATTATCAGATGTGGCCTCCCTAGATTTTAACATGTCTTTTACCCATACGCCCTTTCCTTGCCTTTAGAAGGACTGCATCCTGAGAGTTAAATACCCAGTTGTCACTTAAGTGGTGTCTTCTGAGGCTCCTTTAGATGTCATCTTTCTTAGGGGCTAAGCTGATGCTCATCAGTAGGCCATGGGGCTTTTCTCTTGGCCATGCTGTCCTTATGCCCTCCGCTGTCAGTTTGAACGTCCATTGGTTGGTAATACTAATTGCTCATTAAGCAAGACTTTATCGAAAAGCAGAAGGGAGCCGTAGCTGTGAGCTTGGCACCCTTAACCTTCCCACTCTAGGTTCCATGAAGTTAAGCTCCTGGTTTTATGCTTATTAATTATCAGGAAACAAGAGGTCAAACTCAGGTTTGCCAAATCCCAGGGGCCACCTTCCTTCCAAACCCGCATTCACAACTTACGCTTTCTCCTTCAACAAGTCCTATCCTTCAGAAAGGACATGAGGAGCTTGAACTCTGTTGTTCCTCAAAAAGGCACCGCTCACAGGGATCCTGACTCTTCAAGAGTCGGGCCGAAGCTGGGCTATGTGGGGACACCTGGCACAGGGAAACTTTTCCCTTCAACCTAATTGCCAGGTCAGCTGACCGAGCCACAGTGAGCCCAGCCTTGGCCAGGGAAATGACGGTAGAGGAGATGGCTGGATGAAAGTGACCGCAGTGCCCTTTGTCCCTGGCTGTTGAGATGAAAGCTGTGAAGTTCCGCCTTCCTCACTTTCTATAAGTGGTTTCTCTTTGACGCCCTGATTTTCTTTTCAGTGATTCAAGCCCCGCATATCCACATTGACAGCTATGATGAAAATTCTTTGAGCTTTACCCTGACCATGGAAGGTGACATCAAGGTAACGTGGAGTTCTCAGACTGGCAGCTGGGTGGAGGCTTTCCTTTGTGTGGGAACTCCTATGTCTTCGTGCAGGGAGATTAGGAAAAATGAAGAACCTGATCTAGTGGAGTTGAAATACCAGACCCGGGTTGTTTCCTTTCCCTCACGAAGCACAGCTTGAGTCTCCACCTGTAATTATTTTGCCTCAGACTGGTTCCTTTCTTCTTTAACCATATAATTAAATGGTTCACAACTCCAATGCACAGAAAGACTTAGTGTGAACAGAATATGTGTACCCTGTTATTTTCAGCTTTATTGGATTTCCTGGTAGTTGGTGCTAATATAGACCCTTCCATTGCGGTAGAGAAAGCTTCTTGGGAGACTCAGATGCTTTGGGAACCCATCTGTCACTTATCTCTGATGTCCACCCAGTCACTCCTCGTCTACCACCACTGGTCCCTCTGAGCCCCTGTCTGCATGGCCTGCTCACCTGTCCCTGTGATCTTTCGAATTGAAATCCACTTCCATAATTTGGTTTTCCATCTGCCGCTTTCTCAACCCATCCCTCTCCATTCATGATGCTGTGGTAGGGTGATCTTTAGGGTCCTTGTGCCATTCACTTAAGTACATTTTTTATCGTGCCCTTTGCTTCGAAGAGGGTAATAGAAGTGACTTAGTGTGAACCTTTGTTGATAACATTGGTCATGAAGACTTTCTTTTTCCTTGTTGTCTCACATGTAATGGGAACTCTTGGAGAAGGTAGTCTTCCCTGATCCTGTGGGCCTTCATAGTGACCCCTTAGCCTTGACTAAGAGGTGACCCTTAGGTGACCCCCTAATGGCCACTTTCTATAAATAGCTGAATGTATTCAATAGCAGTACAAATAGAGCTTGATTAAAAAGCAGAAGCACCTGTCCACTGAAGGAGACGAAGAGGCGGCTGAGACCAGCTCTACCTGGTGTATCAGTGTGTCCCCTGTGTCAGCTGATCGGGTCACACGCTTCCTCATTTTTGGCAGGTCAGTGGCTATGTGGTGAACCTTTTCTGGTCATTTGATGCCCACAAACAAGAAAAGAAAACCTTGAACTTCCAAGGAAGCTCACTCTCACACAAAGGTAATGCCTTGGAGCTGCACCGGTCTGTAAGCAAGGAGAAGTACACTTGGATCAGTATTTTCCTGGGAGCTGGGCTTGGGGAGGGGGCAGTTCTGGGAGACGGGAAATGAGTGGGGTCCTCTCTGGAGACAGTTGTGCATAGACAGTCTTTACACATTAAGGATACTGTCTGCATCCTCCTAACTCCAGGCAGAGGGTCTTTACCTGCTGGCTTCTTGAACCTGCTTCTCAGCCTGGAGGCCCTCAGTGGAATCTGGGGCAAGAGAAGGAAACTGTAAGGAGCGTGTGTAAGAATCTGACCTATATTATTTCTAGTTTTACTTTCCCACAGCTAGTCAGAGGTCGGACAAAGCCCAGTGTGCATTGCCATTCAGTCAATATTTGTCAACTGCACAGAAGAGCAAATAAATAAAAAGGATGGTCCAGTCCTCATTTAGGTCTGTGCAAACCGTGAGCACCATCAAAACGATTTTATCTGAAGATGGTCTCACAAGAAGATGCTAATGTATTTCTAAGAGAAAAGCTTCAGTTCCAAGAGCTGCTTGTGGGTGCTATGAATGGCTTGGGAGCTTCCTCTCTTTCTGGCCTGTTTGTAAAGGACAGTCACTCATAGTTTTATTCCCTCTTTGTTAGTTAGTCTTCAGACACAGAGACCACAGATGTGCTGTTGTCGCCACTGACATCATCCTTTATAATTATTCCCTTTTGTCCATGCTGGGGCTTGAACCCAGGGCGTTGTGCATGCTAGGCAAACTCTCTGCAATGAACCAGGTCATAGCCCTTGGTTTCTCATGCACCACATAGCTCAGATTAGCCTGGCACTCACTTTGTAGCTCAGGCTGATCTCACTTTGACAGTTCTCTTGACTTAAATCAGCTGAGTGCTTGGCTTGTAGCTATGAGCTTAACTGTGGTTGCTTTCATGAACATGAATGGTTGGTTATTTACTAGAGCGAGGGCATCTCACCTGTACCTATACCACTGAAGAAAACAACTTTTGGCCCTAGCCCCATTTCCTGCCAGTGTTTACTGTGGCAAACATGGAAATAGATGTCCTTGCTCACAGATGTTGAGACCCTCTCTGATTTCCTGGAGTATTTGGACCGATGGGTATGAGTCTCTGGTTCCCGTCACACAAAGTCAAATAAATGCAGGGATGTTTTGCCAATTTTATGTCCATACAGTCAGCTTTAGAAGTTACCTCGTCTCTAAGAGTTACATGTGCCCAACACCAGTAAAATAGTAAATGAATTTGCAAACTATTGAAAAGTAGGATGTGCAAGCCCAAACAAATTCTTGCTGTCACACACACACACACACACACACACACACACACACACACACACACACACACACACACGCACGCACGCACGCACGCACGCACGCACGCACGCACGCGCACGCACCTCATATACACACCTCTGACATTCCTTCCTTTTTTTCAGTTAGCAATCTAACAGCTCACACATCCTATGAGATTTCTGCCTGGGCCAAGACAGACTTGGGAGATAGTCCTCTGGCATTTGAGCACGTCTTGACCAGAGGCATCCGTCCACCTGCTCCTAGTCTCAAAGCTAAGGCCATCAACCAGACCGCTGTGGAGTGCATGTGGACTGGCCCCAAGAATGTGGTAAGTGGATGCAAATGACCCAAGGTGGTCTGAACCCTCCCTAAGTTTAAGCCCCTGGACAGCCATGGGGCTTTCTTCCCTGTCCTTCTTTTCTTTCCCCAAACACAAGCCACCTGCCAACTCAGGATTACCTTCTGAAGCGACCTCACATCCCAGCCATCCCCAGCATCCTCAACCTCACTCTGCTGGCCTCAGAGATAGCTCCTGATGTTTAGGTAGATAGCATTGTAGAGTGCTGTATCCATGCACTAAGGAACTTATCCTGCGTGGTGAGCTTGGTTGGACTATTTAATGTTCTGCCCTTTTGCATGCCTCACGATGTGATGCTGAGCAAGAGACAGTGGCAGAATCCGAAGTCTTCCTCAGCACCCTTTCACCTTGAAGGAGAGTGTACATATCCACAAGGAAACATCATTCTCTATTAATAGGCTCAAGTTGGCCCAGGCTCACTTGTCCCGCTGAGCAATCCTCCAGAGGAAGGTGTAGTCTACTAGACAGAGGGACATCACACAGCACGAAAGCCTCCTTTACATATCAGCTGGTAAAAGCAGCCTTGCTTGTGCTATGCCCTAGCTTGTGCATTCACTGGTCACACATAGCCAGCCACACACAGTGCTGGTGGCCGTCACCTGCTCCTGTCCCTTTATAGAGTACTCTGGCAGCACTCATGGTTGACTTCATCACCATCTATGAGAAGCTCTTCTTGTCTCTTGACTCCCACAGTTTCTTCCCCGTCACTAACTACCCCACCTTATGTGCCACGGGCCTGTACTAATGAGATAATCCTCCTCCTGAGCACCAAGACCATGGTCTTCCACTTGAGTCTCCATTGTTCTGTTCTCACTATCCCATATGCATTTGCTTTCCAGCCTTAGAGTCCCTCAGTTTCCTTCTCCCCCTCCTCCCAGTTAACTGGCCCCTGGGAGACTATTTTTCCCTTTTCATTATCCAAGCTTTCTCTTCTCCAAGTCATCTAAGCAGAGTTACAGGAAGTGTCACTGTTGCTGGGACTTTGACATCCCCAGGCAGTTCCCTCTCTGCCTGGGGTACCTGCAGATGGGCTGTGCTCTTCCTCAGGTTCCTGCTCTCCTGTAAATACACACTGGGGTGGAGCGGGGATTATAATCCTTTCTCTTCTCTGGTTTTGTTTCTTTCTATGTGAAACACTCAGCTGTTATTCCTTGCTTAGTCTAGTTCCCTGGTGTGAGATCCCCTCAGCTTCCTAAGTGGACCCATAGAGTGAGCTTTAAACATACCCTTGCTCAAGTGAAGTTCAAGGCCTCTATCGCAGCAACACACTTTGACACTGGAGAAGACACAGGCCTTGCCACCTGCAGCCAATGATGTGCCTTTTTAAGGTCGTCTCCTGACAGACAGACTGCTGGAGCTGCAGTCACCATCTGACTGCCACTTGAGAGCAGGAAGATAGGCTGTTCTACTATTAGAAGAGCCTGTTGGACCCTTCCACTGGGCACTTCTGCTTACATCTCATTGGCTGACACCTTGTTACTGGCTCTTCCAGCTTCCACATGGTAGGGATTGCAAACTTCTTCCCTCCAGGGTTCCACTTAAGGAAAACTGGGAGAGTTGAAGCTGGCTGCACCTACCCTCCGGCGTCCATTTCATAGGCTGTTGAGATGTCCACAGTCATTTAACTATGCCACAGCTTCTGACCCCTGGGTATGGCCACTCAGCTTCCAGGTCACTGCTGTTCGACTGTACAGTGTCACTCCTTTTTGTAAGCCCTCTTTGCTGTGACACTTCAGTGTTTGGAATGGCTGGCAGTGCTTCTCGTGTGTTCTCCTGGCTGAACTGGTCCTTTTACCTTCTCTGTCTATCCCTCCTCAATTAGCTCTGTGGGAACAGGAGCTGCTTATACTGGTGCACACCCAGGCAGGCCTAAAGCTCTAGCAACATAATAAAGGTTGAAGGGCGATGGAAGGTTTCTCTGGGTACTTTAGAAGCACTTCCAAGGTCTCAAGTCAGCAATTTCAAAGCATGAGGGCACCGACCCATCAGCTGATGGTCTTTGCTCTTCTCTGCCTTCACCAGGTTTATGGCATTTTCTATGCCACGTCCTTCCTTGACCTCTACCGAAACCCTAGGAGCTTAACTACTTCACTCCATAATAAGACAGTCATTGTCAGCAAAGACGAGCAGTATTTGTTTCTGGTAAGTTTTCTACACCAGGGTAACAAATTCTTGTATTTAAAGGAGATTTCTTAAGTGTTGGGGACTCCTGAGCTCAACCCTGGTAGAATGGGTGACCTAGGTACCTAGATTCATCTTTGTAATTCTCACAGCTAGTTTCCTAAATGCAGCTCAGTGGTGAAGCATTGGTCACTTGGCAAATGAATCATAAGTTGAGAAGCATAACGTACCTTGGTCAGAGTCTACTCCTAGCTTCCATATCGTTACACATGTGTGTGCCAAGATGTGGAGGAACGTATGTGGACTGCTATACTTTGCTTTCCACTGCTGAGATAAACACCATGACCAAAAACAACTTGAGAAAAAAGACTTTGATCCTGTAGGTTAGAGTCCTCACTAAAGGAAGTCAGGGCAGTGGGAGCTGATGAAGAGGCCACAGAGGATTGCTGCTTACTGGCTTGTTCTTCTGAGGCTTACCTAGACTGCTTTCTTATTGAACCCAGGACCACCTCCTGGGGTGGCACTGTCCACAGACTTTCCCACAGGTTAAAATGAAGGAAGTAGCTCCTCAGCGGAGGTTCTCTCTTCCCAGGTGATTCTACTTTGTGTGAAGTTGACCCCAAAAAAGGTAGCTAGCACATAGGCTGGTATTACTTGTGAGAACCAAAGAATTAATATAACCAGAATCTTTTGAGAAAAGATCAGTAAAATAAGTTATGGCTTATCCATGGAGTATAATATAGATCTATCCAAAAGAAGGCAGTGCTGAATGTACCCATATGGAAAAAAAAAATTTGGAATCCATATTATCAATATTTAGAAGGGGAAACACACTTATATGAAAAAGATTTTTAAAGGAGAGGCAGCACATGCACACATATGCATGTGTGGGTATATGTTTACATGTCATGTATCTAGGCTTATATATGTCTAGGGCATTTATGAATAGAAGATAAAATAAAAATGGTCAAGATCAGGCAGGGAACCATTTCATATTATTTTGTGCTAATCAAGTTTTAATTGTGGTCATGCGTCATTAGCTTATGGAAAAGTAGTATGACAGAGGTTGCATGAGCCATGTGGTACTGTTTTTCCTGTGTGTGCTTGGATCTAGGTCCGGGTTTTGATCCCTTACCAAGGACCATCTTCTGACTACGTTGTAGTGAAGATGATCCCAGACAGCAGGCTTCCACCTCGTCACCTGCACGCAGTCCAAATAGGCAAAACCTCAGCAGTCATCAAGTGGGAATCGCCCTACGACTCTCCTGACCAGGACTTGGTGAGTGGGAAGGTGTGAAGATGACCCTCTCCCACCCTCCGCCCCCCACCACCCCGGTGCTTACTCATAGCAGGCTTTGGGAGTGCAGTGGAAAGGGTAGCTGAGCTCAGCAGGCCTCGTGCCCATTACTGTGTGGTCAAAGGCAGATCTTTCACAGGACCCCGTCTGAGGTGGACCCCCTCCATTGTTTGTCTTTTCTCAGCAATCTCTATCTCCTCCATTCACCAGAGCTCAACACTTGAAGGCCTGCAGGTCTAATCCAGTTTATGGATTTTTTTTTTTTAACCAATGTTTAATTGGAACCAGGGCCACACATACCTTTATGCATATAGCCTCTATCTGTTTTTGTGCTGCTAGCAATAAAATTATATGTGGTTGAGATCCTAAGAAAGACCCGCAAGCCCTAAAATACCTAACATCTTGACTTTTCCAGAGTTTTCTATCTTTTGCTAAAAAAAAAAAAAAAATTAAGACAGGACATTGATGCTAGATACACCCCAGTCTTCCTTGCTCTGACTGCTTTGACCACTGTCCTTCACCTCTGCACCTCAGCGTGTGGCTCCCTCTTGATTCTCAGATTCTCCCTGGTAATCAAGTTTCCTGTGTGTCCTATGTGTCCCCTTCTCCCCGTACTCCCTGTATAAGAAGCAGCCTGGGAGAGAGCAGGTGGGGCTGTCTGTGCTTTAGAGCTGGAGCTGAACATTTCCATCCATGTCTTCCTTCCTCAAGTATCCGGAAATTGTCGTGACAGAGAGACAGAAGCCTAACTGCTGATGTCACAGTTGATATGGCTTTTCCTAGAGTGTTGGGGTTTCCCCCTCCACTTCTTATTCCCTCTCCTCCCTTTTCTGAATTTCTGCTTCCCATTTTCTTCTCCCCTTCTTTCCCTTCCCTTCCCACCTTTTTCTAGCTAATGCTTATGTATGCCATTCTAGGAATATATACTTTTTATAAGACCCTGGCTATCCTGAAGACTTTCTGAAGGACATGAGTCAGTCTTTGAGGCTCAGAAAAGTTAGCCCTGTGCTTGAGTTCCGTATCTGTCTCCTCAGCCATCTGCCCGTGGAACATGTCTGAAAAAAGGATTATGCTTGAATGGAACATGCATGCACATTAGGTCTTGTTGCTACTCCCTGAACAAAGTGGTATGCTGTTACATGGCTGTGGTGCTTTGAATAAGCATGGCCTCCATAGCCTCATATATTTGAATGTTATCAGGGAGTGGAACTGTTTGAAAGGATTAGAAGGATTAGGGGGTGTGGTCTTACTGGATTAAGTGTGGCCTTGTTGGAGGAAGCCTGTCACTGCAGGTGAACTTTGAGGTATGGAACATCCATTCTAGGACCAGGCTCTCTCTCTCTTTCTCTCTCTCTCTCTCTCTCTCTCTCTCTCTCTCTCTCTCTCTCTCTCTCTCTCTCTCTCTCTCTGCCTGTAGATCAGGATGTAAAGCTTCCAACTAGTGCTCCAGTGCCATGCATATAGCCATGTTTCCTACCATGATGATAATGGACTAACCTCTGAAATTGTAAGCCAGGCTCCACTTAAATGCTTTCTTTTAGAAGAGTGGCCTTGGCCACAGTTTGTCTTCACAGCCATAGAGCAGTGACTAAGACAATGACACTTACACTATCTAAGGCATTGTTGATAATCAGTAGCTGATGTCAAGTAAAAGCCTTGCATCTGACTGCTACTCAGATCCTCCCTCTGCCTTAGTTCTACGCAATTGCAGTGAAAGATCTGATCAGAAAGACAGACAGGAGCTACAAAGTCAAATCTCGCAACAGCACTGTGGAGTACAGCCTTAACAAGCTGGAACCTGGAGGAAAATACCACATTATTGTCCAGCTGGGGAACATGAGCAAGGATTCCAGCATAAAAATCACCACAGGTAAGTGGAAAGGAAGAAAAGCCTTGCTGGACACTGAGCAACCTCCTCACTGCAGACCTCAACCTGGAGGAAGGCCCTAGTACCTCTGTAGGACATCTGCCTATGCTAGAGCAGACCAAGGCAGGGATGTGCGGTTTCCTAGGTTTTGGTGATGGGGTCATGGCTTGGTAGTCTGAGAAAGACTCTTATTATCTGCCTTCTCAAAGTCTTATTTTGTTTGTTTTTATAATGCAGTTCAAGGGCTTGAACTCAGGGTGTCTTGAATGCTAGGGAAGCACTCCACCCCTGAGCCATATCCAGTCTCTCTGAGTCTTTTTTCACACCACCCTCCCTTCGTGTGTCTTACCACGGCTGGGAAGGGGGGGGGGGGAGAAATGCCTGAGACTCAGCAGTATTTCCCAGTGAGGCCAAGCATTGCAGTGAGGACCTGGACTTCGTCCCAGTGACCCCCTTGTTGATAGAATGGAGGGAGACCATTGGCTATGGCCTGGAAGGGTGGTTAGGCTCCTCTCCTGAACTCAGCTGCCAGGGCAGCAGCAAGCAGCATCAACGGTTGCAGTTAGGCCGGTGATGCGTGTCGTGGACCTGGGCCACTCTCTATGACCTTTGGGGCACTGTGTTCACACATTACTTTCTCTTTCTCCTTGGTCCTCGCTGCCTCTGCCATATGTCGCTATTTCGTGGCTAAAGGACCGATAACAACAACCACTAATGCCGTAGTGGGCAGTATTCATGTTTCCTTTTTCATTATCCCATCATGACTGCAGCCCTTGGAGGGTGGGTGCCGTCTTCAGCTTCTTTCTCTGGATGAGAAAGCAAAGGTTCAGGTATATGTCTACTAACTGCAAGTGGCTTTATCTCTCATTTTCAGTTTCGTTGTCAGCACCCGATGCCTTAAAAATCATAACAGAAAATGACCATGTTCTTCTCTTTTGGAAAAGCCTAGCTCTGAAGGAAAAGCAGTTCAGTGAAACCAGGGTAAGTTCGTCGTGCTTCCTCAGTGACTCTGAGACTCAAAACGCCAGTTTTAGACGCGAGCTCATTAACAGGCTGGCAGACAGCGTGAAGACGGAAGGAAGGAAAGTATCAGGCATGGGAGTGAACTTGAGAATTAAAGGACCATTGGCTGATTAGTGAAATGTTAATCCTGCACTTTGAGCACAGGAGTTCTGCATTCAGTGCTCTCAGCCACACACTTGTCCTTGGGAGAAAGAAATGGATGGGAGACTCGTGGTGCTTCCTGCAGCTAGGCTGTGCTCAGCATTGGAACCAAGCACCACACCCTTCCCCAATCCTTTGATATCTAGGTTGTGCCAGGAAGCTGAGGCACACTCACAATCTAGTACCGTGTCATTGTCTCCTTAGGTTAATTAGAAGGAGCAAGCAGTACATGCAGATACTTTGTTGGTTTTGTGAAAAAAAATACTTCTGTTTTGCTATTGGCAGACCAGTATTCTGACACCATGGGAAGGAGCAAGGGTGAGATCCAAGAGATTTGCATGGGAGGGTGGACTTATTATTCATTGGAACTGGCCTGGTCCACTTGAAAGCAAAGCAGGCCTGTGATGATCCAGCTGTGGTCACTTGGGGAACAGTGTAGGCAAAGAGCCCAAAAGTTGCCCCACGGTGTAATGTGAGAGCCAGGCTCTGGTACACTTTGAAAGTCCTCACCTTCTGTGAGAGTCCTCACAGCTCCTGTAGCTGTGACATCTACATACTGAATGTCCTTAAGAATATGAAATCGCCCCAGGAATACTGCAGTGTTGAAAACGTACTGAACAGTAAAGCATTCTAGCATCTGTAAGCAGGAAAAGAAAGACCCACTAGCAAGCCAATGGCAAAGACATCAACCCTGCAGAGAACTCTGGGGCAGTCATACCAGTGTGAGAAATAGCTGGGAATGTCATTTGAGAGTATAAATTGGTTCAAAGTTCTATAAGGCTCTTTGATAATACTTATCAAAAGCATTGGAATGTTTACATTCCCTGACTTAGTTATTCTAAGATTTTACTTTGAGAAAGCAATGCATTAAAATCTTATATACTCTGCTTCATGGTAGAAAGAAGAAAGATAAATGCCTAGTAAGAGTTCCACTGAAAGAAAGTATAGGTGTTTGATGGTTGTGTGCATTGTTTCATTTGTATACTTACATGTTTGACAGATGCCCTACACTGAATTTACACTAGATAGTGAATCATTACTAACTTATAAAAATGGGGGGGGGATGCCAGGCAGGTGTTGGGGAGCTCAGCTTGGCAGCCATTTGCCACTAGGGGAGCCTGTATAGGCAGCTGAAGTCCAGCTTTAGGTTGAGAGTACAGTTCAGTATTCCACATCTAGTGGCAGGTGCTAGCATGGGTGTACACGCCTCCTGTCTTCCACCTGGCTTAGCATTAGAGACATGTCAGTGGGGTAGGAACAAAGAGGCTGATTGTGTGGTGGGCTCAGATGTAGACAGAGTTTGACCCTGGAATGGAAGCAGCAGAGAAGCTGACCACCAGTCTGATCCTAGCCAGCATCTTGGAACTGGTCTGTTGGTTTCCTAACACAACAGCCTGGGGCTTCCTAAGTAATGAGGGAAGAGACTGTTTCGTATTGTCTTCCTGTGACTGGAGCCATCAGTCTACTTGAGTGCTTCTCTGTCAACATTAGGCTGTTTGGCTCTGGGTTCAGCTTAGAGAGATCTAGAAAGACAGAAAGTGAATGATCCAACATTTTATTCTAGGGAGGCATGTTTCCTTTTCTGATTGTATGTTCTCTAGTCCTGCCTGCACACAGTGCCACCAGGAGGTGTCACTGTCCCTTACGGCAAAGTATTGCTTAAGTGCCCAGGTTCTTTGAGGCATTAGTATTGCTGGACACAAGTAGCTGCTGCCTGGAACTTTGAGTATGTGAGGTTGAAAAGGTTCTCCTGCAACCACATTTGCACTTCCTATAACCATAATGTGTACTTCCTGCAACCACATCTATACTTCCTGCAACCACATCTGCACTTCCTGCAATAACTTATACTTCCTGCAACCATACCTTGCACTTCCTGCAACCATACTTTGTACTTCCTACAACCATACCTTGCAAGTACTTCCTTTTCTGCATGTGGTCAGTAGGAAAAAATCCTGTTTTCCAAGTTTAATATCTCAATCAAAAGGACTAGTAAGAAACAAAGTATATTAGTATCCATATAAGTATATTAGCATCCATAAAAGCCTCCAGTAAGGACTCACCTATAACTAGAGCCAGTGACAGAAACCATCAGGCCCCTTATTCAAACTTCTGAATGGTCCATTGTGTGCTTTGTTTACAGGGTTATGAGATACACATGTTTGACAGTGCTATGAACCTTACCGCTTACCTTGGGAATACTACTGACAATTTCTTTAAAGTGTCTAACCTGAAGATGGGTCATAATTACACTTTCACGGTCCAAGCACGGTGTCTCTTTGGCAGCCAGATCTGTGGGGAGCCTGCCGTGCTGCTGTATGATGAACTGAGCTCAGGTGAGTGGCCGAGTGACTGTCCTCTCTGTTACTGTTCTAGGGAAGGAGAAGGATGCAATAGTTCTTCTGATGATATTCCTAAAACGCATTTCAGGTGCTGTCTGTGTGCCTATGAAAATCACGTAGGTACCACTTTAGTTGGGTCTGATGGAGTTAATAAATACTTCTTGAGGGGCCATGGTAATAACACAGAAAGTACTGAGGTTGTAGGTGCCACACTGAGTGTAAAGTTGATGAAAAGGTAAGAAGGAGCCCATTATTACTGTGACCAGATACATAGCAAGAAAGCAAGTTGAGTGGGGTCTTAATTGTGGCTGGCAGTGTGGGGAGACAGAGTCATGGGGGAGAAAGTGTGGCAATGGGAGTCCGGGGCAGCTGCTTAGACTACACTAGCAGTTAGGAATCATAAAGGGAAGAATGTTGGTTCTTAGCCCCGCCCCCTTCATTACATCCGAGCCCCAAGCCCGTGGGGATGAAGGTGGGACTTTCCCCTTACTTAT
The DNA here is from genome assembly GCA_033318265.1 of Phyllotis vaccarum. Classification (NCBI taxonomy): domain Eukaryota; kingdom Metazoa; phylum Chordata; class Mammalia; order Rodentia; family Cricetidae; genus Phyllotis; species Phyllotis vaccarum. The sequence continues at coordinate 89,407,211 of JARWLC010000012.1, forward strand.
TCTTTCTGAAAGGCCTTCACACACACACCCAGAAATATGCTTCAGTCTTTCACATGATTCCGTAAATCCAGTCAAGCTGATGGATTAACCACCAGGGCTAGACAAATAAGAATTTTGTTATTGACTTTCCTATGACTCCTTGGAGTATTGAATGTGCTAATAGCCCTGTAATTCTCCATGCCATTCGCTCATCCCAGGTGCAGGTACCACTTCCTGGCAGGACCCGGGATCTCTATGTTTGGGACACACGGATATAAGCATTGGGCCACATTGCTGCCTAGTAAGGAAAGTTCTTGCGATGTGGAAGTTTGGCCAAGATTTCAGCAAATATCTTACCACTAGACCTTGCAGGCACCTTTATTTCTAGCCAGGAATCAAGCAGGGTTGCTGTTAAGTGTTCCCTCACAATCCTTCCTGTTGGGGTGGGGGTTGGGGCTCTGTAGAATAAGCAGTCTCTCAGTGTAGTGGTTCTCGACCTCTGGGTCGTGACCCTTTTGGCAAACTTCTATCTCCAAAAATATTTACATTATGATTCATAACAGTAGCAAAATTACAGTTATAAAGTAGCAACAAAAATAATTTTTGGTTGGGGGTCACCACAACAGGAGGAGCTGTATTAAAGGATCACAGCTTTAGGAAGGTTGAGGACCACTGGCTCAGAGGATGAACACTGTCTTCTCCTACCTCCCATGAAAGAGTCATGGCATAGCCAAGGCTCTGGGAAAGTCCTACGAAAAACAAACAGAAAAACTCTTGGTCATATACTTTTTTTCCATAATAAGCCCTGGTTGTAAGCAAAACCAGTTTTTAGTCTGTGAAATACACATTGAGAGAAACCGGCTGCTTTTAGGGAATCTGGCTGATTGGACCCTCAGAAATCCAGCCAGGGATTATTTCTTTAATTTACTGCCTCTCCATTAAGGTAGGCTGCAAAGGTTTTTCTTGTTGTTGTTTTGGTTTGGTTTTTTGTCTGTTTTTGTTTGGTTTTTTTTCTGGTCAGAAAATAAAAGAAACTTAGAGACTTATATACCGAATTGCTAGTTTATGCCTACAAGAAATGGTTGTCCTCTCTCTCATTTCGATGGCTACTGTACTTGAATCCCTGAGTAGCTATGATGTTTTCCCTGTGATAGGAGAGCTGGCTTATGCCATCTCCCCCATACCAGGGAGAAACTCCAACTTCTATATATATATATATAAAAAAAAAAAAAAAAAAAAAAAAAAAAAAAAAAAAAAAGAACAAAGCAAAAAACCTATGCAAAAGGAAGGTCACTCTGCCTCCTTTGCTAAAAACTGATTCCATAGCTCTGTTTTCCTGCCCCCAAGTTCAGACTAGACCCAAGATTTGAAATGTCTAAATATTACTCACCCTCAAGACACTGCCCCTCACTCCAACAGATGTGGAGCTGAAGGATGGGAAATGGCGGTTCTCCAGAGCCCCAGTGAGAGAGGACCTATCTATCAGTAATCCGTCTAAAGCCATGATTTGTTTAAACCCATGAGAAGGGAGCATTTCTGTCAGATTATTGACAGCCAAGTGGCTTAGTAGTGAGCTTTTAAAAGTGTCAAATGTATATGGAAAGCATGTTTCTCTTTTTCACTTAAGTGAAGGAGAAGTTAAAAAAAAAAAACCATAAAACTTGGTGAGCTGTTGAGTTGGTGTCTCCGTAAAGGAATCTCACTTGCTGCGGAGCTCCAGGTAATTGCAGTGTGGAGTGACTTTGGTGCCAAGTAGGGGGAAATAATTGCAATCTCGTTAATTAGTGGTCTGATTTCACATCCTCTTATGTAGGCAAGCAAGGGGCCTTAAGTAATAATGCTAATGAAATCAGTGTTGATGTCCCAACAAAGGTCTCCCTTCCAAGAGATTATCTAAATAACCAACAAGGCAGTGATTAGGAGTCTAATGTAATTACTGTATTTGCATGTGCAAGGCCCACAGTCTACAGGCTCTTGGTAAGTACTTGGAAAACATCAGGCCCCACACATGTGCTGGAACATGTCACACAGGAAAAGCAAGCTGGTTGTTGGAACCCTTGCAAACTTTGTTGGGTTTTTTTTTTTTCCCCTTTGTATTTTGTTGGGTGGGTGGGGCCTGGAGAAGTTGCCTGGGCCATCCTTTTCTGGCCCTCCAGTAGGAGGCTCACTGTCAGGGAATGATGTCTCCACAGGTGGAAATACAGCAGCAGTCCAGGCTGCCAGGTCTACAGATGTTGCTGCTGTGGTGGTTCCTATCTTGTTCGTGATCCTGCTGAGCCTGGGTGTCGGCTTTGCCGTCCTCTACACGAAGCACCGTCGCCTACAAAGCAGCTTTACTGCTTTTGCCAACAGCCACTACAGCTCCAGGCTGGGCTCAGCCATCTTCTCCTCTGGAGATGACCTGGGTAAGTAACCAGGGGCCCCAGGGGCAAACCATAAAGCCAAAGATGTGATCAGGGAAGAGTCTATGAGCTTATCCTTCCAAGACAGGCATCACCCCAGTATTCCCAATGTCTGGGATCTTTGCTTTTCGAAAATACCACAATTCTCTTTAGTTGTGTAGTTCTGGCCCCTAGCAGAGAGAAATAGAAGAGTACCCTTTGAACAGAGAGTGTTAGGGCCTCGGTTTGGATACCACCCCCAAATTCCCAAACAATCCTCAAGTATGTTCATCTGACCCTGGTCTACTCCTTCCTCTGGAGGGCTTCAAGATGAAAGAATCACATCTCCAGTCAGCTTCTGTGTGAAACCCTTCAATCAGCCATACCTCTTTCCACTTTGAGCAAAGTCTATTCTTACTCTATGTGGGGGTGATGTGCAGCAAGGGGAAGGGAAATCTTTTGATCCCTATGAGAAGTCTTCGCATGCTGCACGCCCTGAACTGAGAGAGCTAGTCTCCAAACGATGTGATATAATGAGGGTGGGAAAGGCTTCCCCAAACTCAAGGGTTTACTTTTTTATAAGCTACTTGTCACTCCTTTCCCCTTTAGGAATCGGTGTTTTTTCCTTCCCCAGTGACCATAAGAGATCACCGTTATTTCCTGTTTTCTCTGTTTTTGTTTTTTTTTCTAGTCAGCAAGCACCTAGAGTGCCTTGCATGAATGGGCAGCTCCTTTTGCTTGGCCTATTAGGGTGCCATTCAGTAAGAGACAACCATGCAGTCTGGGAAGCTGCCCTCAAAATTCTCAAGTCCTCTCCAAATCTGTTTCCTCAGAGCAGTTCAGATTCAAAAGACAAAGAGGACAGAAAATTCAAGTAGGAGATGAGATACACCTTGACACAGATTTTACTTCAAAGGACTATTAAAATAAGTCTGGTCTCTTTGGGAAGGGAAGAAGGTAGTGGCCTGAGCCTGGCAGGAGAAAGCTGGGCTAGGATCCAGGACTAGTCAGGGTGGGCTCAGCGGGGGGCTGTTGTAGGGCTGTGGGCGTGGCCAGAATGGGGGCACGTGGGGGTCATATAAACTCTGCTGGAACTGACCAAGGTCTGACTGTTCTGTCTTCAGGCGAGGATGATGAAGATGCTCCCATGATAACTGGATTCTCAGACGATGTCCCCATGGTGATAGCGTGAAGGAGCTTTTCTCATTAGAAACCAAATGGTGTAAATATTTTATTTGATAAAGATAGTTGATGGTTTATTTTAAAAGATGCACTTTGAGTTGCAATATGTTATTTTTATATGGGCCAAAATCACCACCACAACAAAAAACAAAAAAACAAAAAACAAAAAACAAAAAAAAAAAAAGGAAAGAATAAACTTTGTAGTATCGACTATGAACTTGAGACCAGGTTGATTTTAGTGACCACATCGCTTTGATTTGACACCGATGTCGTCTTACAGAGCTGTGCTTGCCGGGCATGCTTTTTAAGTCTGTGAGATCATTTTGGTTCATTAAATTGACCATTCTTTTTATTTTTCTAAGACGCAGAAATGTATTTAATAAAAACTTCAAGAGAGAGTGATGGGCGGAATCACATTTCTCCTTGAGAACTGCTCAGATTTTACATTTTGTTTGGATTTAGTTTACATGAGTGTGTGGGTGTCTTGTGGGGGAAGGTCCTGCTACACTGTTGTTTTTGTTAATTTATTGGGACTCTGTATAAGGCCATATTTTAGTGGCCTTCTGAAACCCCAGGTATTAAGGGCCCCTTGCCCATCAGGGCGGGGAGGAGGGGGCGGAGCAGGAACTATCTGTGTTGGTTTGCAGGTGACAGGGACAGGTCTTTGGCAGGAGAGAGTTCTGGGTCAGGGCTAGATTCCAATTCAGCTGAACTACAGCCTAGGAAGCCCTGCAAACCACACCCCCTGTCTTCTAGGAATCTGTGGGCTTTTACTGTGCATGTCTCTGTACAAAGTGTACCTCTGGAAGCTGCCAAGTGTTAACGCTGCTTTCTTATACACTGGGATCATTGTCACTTGAAAAAAAAAAATTACTGTGGTTGTGGGAGAAAGTTCTAGATCTGTGCCATGATAGATATGCATTGCAAATTTAGTATGCCATGTCTCCATTTTTAATTTGAATTTTCCTTTTGGTTTTTACTCACCACCAAAGAATTTCAAATGTAAAATTTTATATTGGGTTTAAGCCACTGAATTGTCCTCAAAACTCCATAGTGATATATGCAGTCATTTTGAATTTGGTCAGTGCCTTCTGGATCCCCACCCCCACCTCCTATCCCCGCTTCCCTAGTCTGCACCCCGACCCATCCATAGAGAATGTTGTAGGTATTGCCAGGGATGGAGGTGATTAAACATCTGGCTTCTCCATCAGCAGATTTGATCCTTTGCTTTCGCTGTGAAACACCATGCGTGTCTAAACACAGCACCCTCTCCCTCCCCGTGTGTCATGTCACGGCCACTTGAAAGTTCTGTGGACTTGTTTGTGGCCTCAACCCATCCTTCAGTCCGGCGTGTAGGCACCGATGTCCAGTGTGTCGTGATTTGTGCTGTATGAACGACCTCACTGAGGATTTCTTCCCAGCGGAAAAGCAGCAAGCTCTGCGAATATCCCAAAGTTATGCCTCTGAACACATGTTTTCTATGCGCACGTGTTGTGAAACCTGCCTCCCCCGACGTGCACTGTGTCCCTCCACAAGTGCTTGGGTTCTTTTAACTAAAAGTATCATTCTTTGGTGGGAATAGAGTCTCAACTTACCTGAGGATTGTTTGGAAAACAAGAGCCAACTTTTTTCAGGATGCACATGTATATTGAGTGAGCATTTTGACCTGTAGATAATTAGTGTGCTGTGTGGCTGTAGTTCCTAGTATCAGATGCTGGGAATAAGGAGCCAATTATTTTTCTCCTCTTTCCTCTCACCCTCTTTTGCATTATTCCCCCCCCCCCCAGACTGGAATTTCTTCAGCTTTATCTTGTCTTGCTTTGAAGTTTTGCTCAATGTTCCTCCAGCTCTTCCACCTCCGCTTAAATGAAGTCTTTTAGAAGCTGAAAGATGAACAGTCTGGTGGGAGGCAAGCCATTGAACTGAACTGCTAGGAAAGTATACTTTCTCCTTTTCCTTTCCTGCCAGGTTTTTGGTGGCATTTGTAGAAGCTGGTGTAAAAGGCTCTGCGGCATTATTGCCTATTATTCTGCAGGCAAGCTTTTTCACAGAGCATATGTCTCCTGCAGGCAGCATGAGTTGTTGCCAAGCATCAAGGCCGATCTCCAGGGCCTCCGGATGCTGAACTGTAGTACTGTATAGACCCACCACCCCTCTCCTTGGAAGATGCACTGTGCTGTTTGAAAACATGTAGCCATTTAAGGCTAGAATATTTTATATAAATAGCAGAGCTGAGGTCCCGAAGACTAAGCCAGATAGATGCAGCTATGTGTAAATTGTATATTTTTGTGACATTTTCAAGCACGCACTCCTGTTTCCCTCTGCTTGGCTTTGTGGAGGTTTTTGATGTATCCACATCATCTGCAAGAGTCCAGAGATTGGAGTGACAATAGGAAGTTAAAACTAAGCTGTGTGTAGTCTTGAAAAGTTCCCACCTCACAGGGAGTGGAACATACCAGGTACTTGGTTCCCTGTGGACTGTGTGGGAACTGATTTTTTTTTTCCTTTCTATATTGAATAACCTTTGAGCTTTGTGGGATGTGGGTCTATGTGAATGCAGTGACAGGGGAGAGTTCCTTCAAGGTCTATGAAAAGGGGCCACATCTGAGCAGACAGGCAAGAATATCACTGCTTGATGCCTGACAGGCTGGAGAGCTTGGTCTGCTATTGGGCAGCTGGCTGGCACTCTGGCTTTTGGAAGAATGGCTACCTCTGATTGCATCACTAGGTATGTTTTGCAAGCTGACAGGAAATAGGCACTTACATGTTCTCTCCTCTCCAGATAAGGTGAACTTACAGAACAGGCTCTTTGGAAGACATGAGGTGTTTAGAAGGGAGCTAGGAAGGCCAGTGGTAATGTTGAGCCCCTTATAGATAAGACCAGTATTTCCTTGATGCATCCTGCCTTCACATGACCCCCAGTCATCAGCACAAGTAGTAAGACCCTCTTCCAAGGCCCAAACCCCATCTCAGAGGTTAGTTCTCTGTGGAAGAGGGCCAAGGTGAGTTCCTGAGAAATCTCTTCCTTCGGCAAAGAAGTGAGGAGCAGCCACCCCAGGAAAACTCAGACGTATAACTAAATTGAATTCCTTTCCCATTGCCTCTGTAAGAATGGACTCTAAACTCTGCAGATGCTTCCTTGTTGTCGGGATTATATTTCAACATTCCTATGATGGTTTTCTTAGCTGGAGTGTGTGCTGCTTTTCAGGTACAACTTTTGTGTAATAAAAGCCAGAGCATTAAGCTTATATAGACTACTTCCTATGCAAGACTGAGATGTGGAATAAGTTGCAAGTGCTATGCACTGTGGGCTAGAGAGACATGAAGTGTGTTCTCAGATGGAATACCACCGCTGAATGTGGCTGAGGGAGGATCCGTTGCATGTGTTTCTGCCCATATTGTTTTGAGCAGCCATATTATGAATTTAATCATCAGAGCCAAGTGATAACCCAAGAATAGTATTAGTTTTATGTATAATAACTTCAAGGGGCTGAGCATGAATGCCGAAGTGAAACATTATTACCCTCAGATATCCCATGTCACTCCTCATTCAAAGACTCTTGTTAAGACTTATTAGACACTTTAAGCAAAGTCAGAAGTATCTACAGCAAAATAAAGGCCTGTTCTGCTCTTATTTAAAGTGAAACACTGTGTACTTGCTTTCTCTCCAAAGTAAAATTAGGTATTTATAACCAGTCGCTTTGCTAGGTTTCCAAGTCACCGATTTCTGCTGAAGATTTTACTACATTGTTGCGCAATCTTAAGATAATTTTGTCTTAGTGTCAACTTTTTTCACTAAATAAAATTTTAACTGAGTTAAAAAAAAAAACAAAAATCACCGCCACCACCTATTTGAATATCCTCTGTGTGTGTCTTAAGTCATTCTTTTGAGTGCAATAAAGATGGATAACACAGTCTCCAATCGGCAGCTGATTTGTCTCTTTGAAGAAGGTATTTGTGTCACAGAAGAGAGAACATTAAGACCTGGTATAATTTTGTTAAGGAGTGGGTCTCTGATGTCAGATCCTTGAACACACTGTCTGTGTGCTGGCTGATGAATGGGGAGGTGTGACGGTGGCTGCTTTGAAGTAAACAGAATTATTCCACTGGGCTTTGACTCAGGCATCTCCCTTAGCACTGTATGTAGGAAACAGTTGTTAAAAAGGTGATTTTTTTTTTGAAGCAGAGAGAAGAAAGTACAGTGGTAAAGTGAGCTGGGTGCCTGAGAACACTTCTTTAACAAAGGGAGCCCAACTGGGAAGTGTGACGTTTCTCTCTCAAAGACCAATAAGTGCAAGCATCATAAATGTAGATCAGAATATGGTCAGGGACAGGTTGGTTTCTAAATTTTAGCAAGACCAGCATGGACTTTGAACCAAAGCATAAGTCTGAAGTAGTTTTGGTTTCATGGATGAGAAAAAGAGACGCAGGGAATTATGTTGCTTGAAGCCTCTCTCAAACTGTGGGACTCAGCCCCTTTTACTGGTGACCATTGGAAAACACAGATATTTACATTACAATTTGGTTTGTTTTAGGAGATAGGAGACGGGGGTGGGGTGTGTGTGTGTGTGTGTGTGTGTGTGTGTGTGTAGCCTTGGTTGTCCTGGAACTCCCTTTGTAGACCAGGCTGACCTCAAACACACAGAGATCCACCTGCCTCTGCCTCCCAAGTGCTGGTATTAAAGGTATGTGCAACCACCACACATTATGATTCATAAGAGTATCAAAATTACAGTTATAAAGTAGCAATGAAAATAATTTTGCAGGACAATGGTGGTGCATGACTTTAAGCCCAGAGTAATTCTGTGCTGACAGTGTCATGCTATCATCCAGTGTCAGAATGAGCACACTGTTTCAACACACTGTACCAAGAAATCCTAAGGGGATTCCTGTCTCCTGGGTGAATCTACCTGGTCACGACATAAACATGGGATTTCAAGCCTACATAACATACTTGTGTATTCTTTAACTCATAGCCAAGCACACCCTAACCAACCTTGTGAAGCTGGCATGCAACATCACACTGTCTAGCTAATGACTAGCCATGGCAAACCTGTTACAGAAAGTCACAAGGCCAGTGTATCTTCCTACTGGGGAGAGCTACCTAGGAAGCCAGTCATAAACAGGTCATGTAACTATCAGCAGAGATAAAAACCAAAGGATGTAGGAAAGGTCTAAGCTTGATTCATGGTTGCCCAATCAATAGGGAAGGAGTTACTGACACTATACCCAGAATCGCCTCACTCCACTTGGACCCTTCAGATTGTAGCTTCTTGTAGCCATTTCTTTTGGGAAGGTCTTGCCAGTGAAACTGCAAGTTGAAAGTCCTTGAGTGACAAAACTTGGTGGCTATCGGGCCCTGCTACTTTGAATCTTCTGTTTTGTTCATGAACTGGTTCCTCCCTCCTATTAACACTGCGGATGGTATTAATACATCCAGACCGGGTTAGAATTGAAGCTTCATTTTATCCCAAGATTGTCTGGTCTGCTATGCGCTGGTTACCAAATTTTACCCTGAGGAGACACTCACTGTGTCTCTAAACCCTAGAGCACATCTCTACCTACTTCTGACCCATTCTGACTTCATCTGTTGGCTGAGATCATGTGGTGATCTCCCACATTGGCAAACAAACCCAAGAAGTGCTAAAGGCAAGAACCCCAACAATAATAGAAGAGCAAAGAGCCTTAGAATTAGATGACCAGAACATTACTCTCTTAAAAGGGCATTCCAGTCAGCACAGTTTATTGGGGCGATTTAACACTGGACAGACTAAGTAGCCTATCTACTTATAATCCTTATAATTACAGTTGTGTTAAGATGTAATTTTATGTGTGGGGATGTTCTGACTGTGTTTCTGCTTGTGTACTACATGCATTCAGTGTCCGGGGAAACCAGAAGAACAAATCAGATCCCCGGAACTAGAGTTACAGGTGGTTGTTAGTTGCTATGCTCATGCCAGGAATTGAACCTGGGTCTTCTGGAAAAGCAGCCAGTGCTCTTAATAGCTGAACCATTTCTCCAGGCAAGCTCTCTTCTTTTGGATTGCTATTTGTTAGCCATTATACTAAACCATTTGTGGAAAGGGTTTTAATTCTGAAAATGCTCCTTTGATTGAGGTATGAATCTTTGCTGGAGAGAGATGAATCTTTGGCTGGAGGGATGGCTCAGTGGTCAAGAGCACTGGCTACTTTCCAAAGGACCAGGGTTCAATTCCCAGTACTCACATGGCAACTCACAACTATCTGTAATTACATTTCTCGTGGATTCAACACCCTCACAGTGCACACATGCAGGCAAAACTTATTGCACATGAAATAAAAATAAATTTTTAAGAAGAGGACATTTCTAATTAGCTCCCTGAAGCTGCCCAGGCAGTAAGGTGACAGGATGAGCTAGCTGAAATCCCTTAAGCTGTGTGGTTAGCAGCCATGCTATTTTGCCCCATCTACAAGAGTGATGCTGTTTAGTTAGGTACTCTAAGACCACAGGTCATATATTTTTAGAAACATTCCAATTAGAAAATATTTTGAATTCAGAGGCATAAACAAGCAAACACACCCAGGCTTCTTTGCCAGCTGTTTAGACTGCACACAATCTTCTTTATTGATGGTAGAACAATGAGGTCTTTTTAAAAAACTGGTATTTTTGTAGAGATTTTCATGATTAGAAAAATAGAAGATTCTTGGGCTCTGCAGCAGCTCAGTAAAATTTTATCAAAACCCTTTGCATTATGTGAGATTTTCAGTGTCGATTTCATTCACTAGAGTGAGTACAATGGTGCACAGGGATGCTCCCTGGCCCATTAGGGCAGGGGCAGTGCTAGCATGAGACCCTTAGCGTCCCAGAAGGTGACTATCCTCATCACTCAGCCCACTGGCTTTGATGCCAGCACCCCATTCATTTTTTTTTTTTTTTAATAAGATTATGTGTAGGGTAATACGAGCTGCAACAATTTACAGAAGAACAATGGTGATAAGCTTTTAAAAATGCTAATGTTACCATTGTAATATCATAACCCCATTGAATGCCAAATGACAAGTGGTAATGCTTGGTGATATCTGTATGAAAACAATGGCATGTTATATTTAAAGCTTGGCATCAGCAAACTTGGGGTGGGGGACTCGGATTTAAATGAAAATCTGACTTTTCTGAAATTTGGTTCCTTAAAGCCTTCAGGGCTGACCAAAGGAAGAGGATTCACAAGTAAGACCTATTTTTCAAACATTTTTTTCTGATTGAGACAGAGCCAACTAGTTGCCCATGGATGAATCAGTTCTGGCTGCAGCTGAGCTGTCTGGATTGTGTGTGAACGTGTGTGTTTTTCATGGACAGTAAAGAAACACAACACCATGCTGTTGGCTTCAGCAGTATACTGAAGGCCTAAACTAACTGCTTCCACGAGCTAGCACAATGGAGGAAACTGGGTTCATGGATGTTCATAGATAGTTGACAAGATGTGTTTCAGACCGAAAAAAAATACTTCCTAACTTGAGCGGGAAATCTTTTGGTCTATGGTGATGCTGTTACAGTGAGCAAGAGCGATAATGTGTAATTGCTATGGGCCTGGTATTCCTCTGGGGGCAGCTCGTTTAAAGTAGTTTAATTCACCCTTTTACAGAGGGTATTGATGTCATGGTGAAGAACTCGTTATAGGAGTGTTTGCATCAGAATTTATTTAACCATCTGGTTTACCTTCTTAAATAGTGCTTCTGTGAGGAGGGGATTAGACAAGGAGTTTGTATCCATTATAGAAATTGGGGGCAGGGAGATAAAAGTACCAAGGAGAGAATGAGATTTCCTAGTAATCCCAGAGACAACCATTGGGAGCATCTGGTGTATGTGCTTCTGTAACTTGGATCTAGCAGTGGCTGCATGCATTTACACCCACATGGGCGAAAGGACCAAATCCAGGCTACTTCTCTTATTCTTGATTCAACAGAAAGTCAGTTCTGAGATCAGATGTCAGAAGCAGAGCCACAGCATGTCTTCCTGGGTTTCTACAGTAGGTTCAGTACAGACTTACTTTGAAGACAAGAGGAATCAGGGAACTGTCAGTAACCATGTAATCAGCTGTGTTCCCCTTCAGTCAATGTGCTCAAGGGTCTAGAGTTGTCATCTACACCAAGGGAGCTCACAGGAGGAATTTTCCTTCCATTCCTTTCTAGTTTCACAAAATTTCATTTTGTTTCTCAAGAGATAGGAAAGTCAGCTTTGAATGCCTCTCAATAAAGGGAATGGAGAACATTGGCAGACATAAGGGAATATGGGCAATGTGGGTACACACATAGGACAGATCACAAGCATCGTGGTCACAGTCACTGTTTAGTAAATAGGAACCTGACTCCCCAGACATGATTGTCTCAAAGCTCTAGAGAAATGGGAACTACCTAAAAGTTACTAGCAGCTGGGTAGGAACCCTTCACCATGGCTCTGTGTGATGGGATGAGAGAAGAGGGAGTTGAGAAGAGCTTGGTGGGTACTTGATGATGGCTGGTGAATATGATCTCCATTTCAACTGCACAGGGATTGTCAAATGGTTTTCCTGAGTATATTACAGTGTGGTGCAGAGCTGCTAGGGCTAGAGGGAATAGTGTGGAATCCACTTGAGTAGATTCTGGATCTCTTATAGGTCTACAGTTTCTAAGATAGAGAGGCATTAAGCAAACAGGAGAGAAAAACCCAAGGATTGGGGTTATCCTCTAGAGAAATCAAAGATGAAGGTTAAGTCTTTAATTGGCAAGATATTAAGCTTTCTGGATGGTGGTGAATCCATTCCCTGGTCCTGGATCTTAGGGCAACATTAATCTAAGAACTTATGAGCAGACTTCTCTATTCAGTAACCTCTCAGCCACTAAGAATACAAAGTGAACAAGACTGACATGATTCCCTGGGACAATTTAAAATAAATCCTCAGGGCTGAGAGGTAGTTGTGAATCCCATGTGATTTTTGTAAAAGAGGAAATGGAGATTAAAGATTTTAAAGGTCTTACTCAAGAGCTCAGCTAATGAACAAATGTATATTCTGAATCCAAAAGGCCTGAAGTCAACACTGAGCTGTGAGTTCTGATTCTGTGGAGTGAGGGGGTTGGCTCTAGTTGATGCCCTGATGGAGGCACAGGCTCCAATTCTATCTCGGGGCAGAAGAGTGTGCCATTGGCTGTTTAACCCAAAGCTTGATACCCTTTTCCATCAGCAATTTTATTATATGGTTTTTATTTTTCTCAACAGGAAGGGAGGGTGAGCACAAGAATCCCAGTGTCCCCAATAAATCCTATAGCCTATATGTTGTGCTCAGGAATGAAAAGCTGATTTAATAACCTCAGCAAAATGTCCAAAGCTAGACAATCTTCTTGGTTCATAAAATACTTAAGAGTAGATGACCTTTAAAGGTTATTTGCCCGGGATTGCTAAGGGTCTTAGGAATTGAATGCAGAGTCTTGTGCATGGTAAGGTAGCACTCTACTACTGGATCATACCCTAAGAACTCTGGCTCTCTTCCTAAGGATCTATGGGATGCCCCCCCCCCCCAGTCTTCACTCCTGGAAGTCTACAGCCCCCATGCAACACATGCTCTAAAACACAAATCAACAAATTGCCTTTTGCTTCTTGCTCTGAAGTCCCTAGAAGGAGTGTTTTTATCCTTGCCTCTTCTTTGACATAGTTCTGAAAATAGAAACAGCTGTTTCCTGTGTCCACATGGACTGGGGGGGAGCTGGCAGACCTCCGGGGACTTACTCCTCTTTAAAAGGTATTCCAAACCCATCCGAGAAAACTCCTACACACACAGGCTAGATGTGGTTCTGATAGGCACTGATGGGAGAACGTTAGTTCATTTTCTGTGACTGTGACAAAGTAACTAAGATAAGTGACCAAAAGTTCTGGGTCATGGTTTCAGTCCGTGGTCAATTGACCCTGACACTTTAACTCTGTAGTAGCTGTGTCATTGCTGTAGTGTGAGCAGAGGAGAGAGTTGAGCCTACAAGTCAAGAGAGAAGGGGCTGAACTTTCAATACCTCCTCAAAGGACCCCCCTCCTCCAATGAACCAGTTTCCTTTTAACAGGTCTTATCACCTTCCAATAGCACCACAGACTAAGGAGCAACTTTTTTAATGCATGGGCCCTTGGGAGAACATTCTAGATTTAAACAAACAGGACACTATTCGTTTCAAGAGCGTAAGTCATCCCAACTATGATCCTGGTGGGAACGGCACAAAAGTGATGATCCACGAACTCATCAAAAGTGGGAGCTACTGTAGAATGGAACCTGTCAGTTATCATCCCTGGATCCAGGCTGAAAGAGTAGAAAATGTAGATCCTTCCCTTAGAGTGTTTTTGGTTATTAGATTTCCACAGAGCCTAAGATAGCCTTTGACACTTTATAAGGCTGTTGAATGAGTGAAGAGATGGTTTAACCTGACTCTTATATACTTTAAAGTTTTTTGATATTATATTTTTCCTTTCCCCTTTCTCCTTCCAAACTCTCCCACATTCCCCTGCCCACTCTTTTTCAAATTCATAGTCTCCTTTTGCAAAAGTTGTTATCACTTGAATGTTAGTCTGTTCTTAAGAACCAAATCAGTTAGTATGGAGTTTGGCTTCTCATAACCGAAGACTCATCCTCCACAGCTGTAAAAGCAAGGTCTGTGTGATGGCTTTTATTGAAAAGTTGTCTTGGGCTAGAGCCTGTGCATTCAGGTTTTCCCATCCTTCTGCTCCACTATCTAGCACTGTTTTCTGCCTTTAGCTTTCTAGTCCGAAGTCCACATGGAGCTCACTCCACTCTCCAAGTCTGAGGGCCTAATATTAAGAAGGAAAAGGTGAGGTACCACCTCCCACACAGCTTGGTCCTGAAAACCTGATGGGGGTGATAACAGAGTGAAGAAGGGAGACTCACAGAATAGCTAGATCAGGTGGGCTGTTCTCTGAAGGGAAGCACTTAATACACAAACCAGAATCACAGCTTTTATTATGTACAACAAAGCAGGAGGGGTAAACTGGTCTCAGTTGGGGGTCTTAGGAAGCCATCAGTCTTAGGATGTAGCCATCTGGTAGAAGGAAGTCATGCTTGCTAGGTTTTGCACACACCAGTCAATGGTCCAGGGGGAAAAATATGGCACACCCATCGTTAACGTTCATGCTTGGACCTGAAGAAGGCTTTGCCATCCCTCTGAGCCTGGGGAAAGTTTGGCTACTCCTATGAATCTGAGGCATTGGGTCCTTGACATGGCTGTACCCATGTCAAACACTACACACTCACTTCTTCTCAGGACATCATCAACTCTTCTTAGAATTTCAGCTGTTCTTTACACAGTCACTTAGTGCTTACTGGGATCTCCACAGTGAGTGTAAAAGAGAATCTCACAGCTGGTAACTCCATTTTAAAGAGTTCTCTCAGACTAACAACTTTTGCCTATGTTTCACTGACCATCTCTTTGTACAAACACGTTAAATGTAGTTCATTTCCATCCCTGGACAGAAACTTCCAGCATGATGAGTTTTGAATTCCACTTCCCAGAGTCCTTGATAGACAAAATGAAAAGTTAGGAGACATGTCAACTCATTCAGCATGCCAATTGGACAGACCCCGCTTTGAGAGAGGAATAGTAGAGAGGCTAGGCAAAAGCTGATGTGTTTATGCTCTTGTCTTTGAAGTGAGATAATGTTGAAGTCACTCCAGAAGATGGTAGGAGTGCCCGATAGAGACAAATCTGCAGGCGTTTCAACATGGGAAGATGCTTCATGGCTATAGCTTCCAAAGGTCCCCAGCAGCCATCACTGTAGTCCACACCCCTTCCTCTTGATGGGCTTCACTGCACTGTTCTCCCCTCTGGTCTCAGCACTACTTTGATTCAGCGGTCTTCAATTGTTTTGTTTAGGAATAGTTTCCCTACAAGGTGTGCGAGAGAGGTGGGCAAAGAATGTTTTTGCAGAATCCTAAGTACAATGGCATACAAAAAGCTCAAGTAGCCATCAAGGCCACCAGAGAGTGACACTGAAGGCTGGAGAGATGACTTAGTAAAGGCCTTGCGAGGTAAGCATGAAGACCTGAGTTTGATGCCCAGAGCCTATTTTGAAAAGTCCTTTTTCCCTGATCTGAGAGGAGAGGGTTAGGGACAGAAGAATCAATCCCTAGAACTCACTGGCAAGCCAGTCTAACCA
The DNA here is from genome assembly GCA_033318265.1 of Phyllotis vaccarum. NCBI lineage: Eukaryota > Metazoa > Chordata > Mammalia > Rodentia > Cricetidae > Phyllotis > Phyllotis vaccarum. The sequence goes on from JARWLC010000012.1 coordinate 89,422,913, forward strand.
ATTAGAAAGCTCCACATTCAATGAGCAAAACTGTCTCAAAAGAATAAAGTTGGGAGATACCAAAGAAGACTCCTGATCCTGACTTGGACCTTTAACCTCCGTATGTGTTACATACATGTGTACGTCATACATATTTGCATACACTTTAATGTGTGCATATACCACACACACACACACACACACACACACACACACACACACACACACACACACACACACACACACACACACCATGGAAGAAGCAAACAAATTAAGTGAGTGATACAGGGCCAGAATAGTCCCTTTACCCCTGGCCTGTAAGAAGAAGTGGGTGGCTGATTGTCCCGCGCCTTCTTTGCCCGCAAACAAGACGCAGTACAACAGGATCCTTCTGCAGCAGGTTTATTGAAGCTTCACACACTAGGGCAAAGAACGGAAGACCCCAAGCCTCCCAGGCAGGCCGCTTTTATAGGCAACATTGTTTATCTCTGACGTGGGCCTTTCCCATTGGTCAGCACACCCTCACCCGATATGATGTATCTGTCTGGGGGCCAGGCTTCTTGCTGGAAAATTACAAGGTGTCATGCGCAGTGACTTGTTTACTAAGGAGCTTCCTTAAACCGCTTAGTCATAGGCCCGATACAAGCGCCATCTTTAGGGTGCGGCTGGCTCCCTACAACCTGGTATGGAGGGAGAGGGAAAGGCAGGTGTGGAAAGGGTAGTGAATTCTCTTTAAGAGGTGTAAAGGGCCGGTGGCATAGTCCAGCTGGCAGGACCATGTGAAAGATGGCTTCTTTCACTTAGCAAACTTTGACTGAGTATTCTCAAGGTATTGAAGATGTTTCATTTGTCAAAGCAAACAAAACCCCTGTCATAAAGAGGCATAGCCTCAGGCTGAGAGAGCAAGTTATTAAACATAAGAAATGGCTCAGTGTATGTGGAATTCAAAACTCACCATGCTGGAAGTTTCTGTCCAGAGTTACCGGAGAGGGGCGGGCACATTTGCAAAGAGATTTCAGAATGATAGAGATCTCAAAGTAATGTGGGTTTGAAGACTCTTCTGAAATTAAAAGACTTTAAGATATACTACTTTGGAGAGGTCAGAATGGTGAGTGGGAATCAGGACCACACAGGTCCTCAAGGCTCAGAGAAAAGGGGATCCAGATTGTTCAGTACCAGAAGAAGCTCAAGAATGCGAGCTGTGAGCTCAATTGTGTGCCTGCACTGCTTCTCCATGGTCACCTTGTGGAGTCACGTGGTTGAGGGTCTAGGCTCTGAGGAGCACTATGATGTTGTGCATTTTAACACTTTACCAACCATTGGCTTTTCCTGGTCAATACAGATGGGCTAGCATCTAACTCACTGGCTGTTGTGAGGATGGCAGCAGACCATGAAATACACTAGACAATGCATCTCACATGCTAGAACTATGGGCAACACCCACAAATGTCTTCCTTCAGTCCCCTGTAACCCTGTGTGAGACATGCTTTATTTCCACAGAGGAGGAAATTATAGGTGTCTCTGATTTTCAGGATGCAATATGCATGGAGACTAGTTTGATTCAGTATGAACAGAAAAATTGAAAGGAAGAAATGATTTCAGCTCCCCCTACCCCGACATACACACAAATGTTTAAAAGACAGAAGTCTGACAATATGCCCAAAACAGATCACAAGAAGGCCATGCTAGGCTGGGAAGGCTGGAGCATACTTGGCAGCAGTGGGCAAAGAAGAATGGGCATTTAGAAAGCAGATTGTTGCCTTGAGCTTGGTCTCTGGCCCTGTGACACCTGAGAGTTTGTGGTCCTGCTGCTACACACTCATCTGCTATAGAGCACTTCATTTTCACACATGTCCTTTCTCTGGAGCTTGATGGACTTAGACCAGCTCTTGCCCAGCTTCCAGACAGACATTGGCTTCTTGCTTCAGCTAAGCATGCTAAACAAATGTAACCCAGTTGCTGCACTCCATCAGGGTGGTTGTAACCCGAAGCTACAAAGTAGGTGGTTTAGTAACCACACTGTTTCTCACAGACTTGAATGCTGGAAGTTCAAGACAGAGGTCTGTTAGTCTGCCAAGGGCTTCTCGTTTCTTCATAGGCTTCTTGCTCTCTCTTTGAATGGCGAAAGGGGAAGGCAGCTCTCTGGCACATATTTTATGAATGAACTAATCCTATTCATGAGGTTCTGATCTCATGACCCAAAGGTTCCATCTCCCAATACTATCACTTTTGGGGGGCATGAGCTCAACTTATACATGTTGGGGGGACCCAGACATCAGTCTTGAACACAAACCATTATGGCACAAAGGAGATTTGACAGCAGTGCCTGATGGAGCAGAGACTGAGGAGGGTATGCTTTATTCTCTCCATTCTTGTCTCACCTCTGCATCTTTTAGCATCCAGGAGGCCAGTGGTGTGTGTGTGTCTATGTGTCTATATGTGTCTGTGTGTGCTGTGTCTATGTGTTTGTCTGTCTCTCTCTCTGTGTCTATGTGTATAGTAATCAATAGCAGGTGTGGAGGATTGTCATGGCTGCTAGTTACATGCGTGAACATGGAATGATGAGGGATTCAGAATGAGTCGAAACTGAAGAGACATTGTGGGAAGACCTCTCTCCCTCTCTTTCTACTACCTTCCCAGTAACAAAGGTTGTTATGGTGACTAGGGAGCCACAGTTCCTAAAAATCTGTGCTTCGCTGGTATTGTCTACCCTTCATTTGTTATACCAGAAGAAACTGAGACATACATATGTGGCATGATTTACCAATTCGTAACAGATCTAGAACTCTTTCTGGAAAACTGGATATCTGTCAGGTCCACGGGAACCATCTAGTTTTTCCAAGTCATTTAAAAAGGCTCAGAAAATCTTGACTACCCTTGTTCTTCTTACACCACATCCAAGGACCCTGACCTTCATTTACTTCTGTGTCTCAAAGTTGTAGGTGGAAGGCTTTTACAGGTAAAAATGTCAGTGTATGTGTGTGGGGGGGCGTCAAATAAAACAAGAACCCTGTTAGGTTCGGTTTTACAGCTGCATTCTAGAAATTCACATGTCACCCCCCCCCCCCAAGTTCAATAGAAATTTAAAAGGGGGGGGGGAGTTATCATTTAAAGGAGTTCAAACCTGCCCCTCTTTTTTCTCATAAAGGATCCTTTTGTCATGCAAATAACATCATCATCCTTCCAGTTGAGATTCTGTCTTGGCTTGCCTGAAGTGAGACACACCTCCACGGAGCATGCGGATTGTACTCTGCAGGATTTTTCACACAGGCTAGAGACAACCCTTCTGTCTTTGTTGTGGCACTGGCTTTGGTGCCCTTTGTTTATGGCAGGTATTATTTTGGCCACTGGAGGGCTCTCCAGATAGCTCAAGAATTCCAGTTCCCAGAGCCAGCCCAGCCTGCCGCTCACACCCAGATTTTTGAGCAAGCAGCGTTTCAGCAAAAATCGGATTTAACTGGGAAAAGGAGCAGTAGCCTTCGACGTTCCTTTTATTTAGAACTTTAAGCATGAAGGAGCCCTCTATTTAAAAGAGCAGGTTTTGGATTATAATTTATTTGGAGCTGGAAGGGAGGGGCTAAGGCTGTGTGTGGAGGGTGATCCTGCAGCAATCGGCCCAGCTTAGGAGAGTGGAGCTTCAGACAAAGGTTATTTTTCTCTGCACAGGGAGAATCACACCAAGATGGATGGGGGGAAAGTGAGGAGACAAATTATTTTTATGTGAAAAAAAGAGAGTCTTGGCCAGAACTAAAAAAATTAAAAATAAGAAAAAAAATGTTTGGGAGGTGTGGCACTTCACATGGAAGGGAGCCCTCTCACCCATGTTTATTCTTGGCCCACACTGCTACTGCTCTTCATCTTCTTCTCCCTCCCCCTCCTCTTTCTCCCCCTCCTCCTCCTCTTCTTCCTCCTCCTGTTTCTTGGTCCTGTCTTATTACTGGAACCTATTTCAGAGATTTTTGTTTTTCTGACATTGATAAAAAAAAAAATTCTAAATCTGAGTTTTGAGAGGACAACAGAGTAGAAAAAGTTGCGTATCCTGTCCTCTGCCTCCAAACACAGACCTGTTGCAGAACCAGGTAGATATAAGAAAAAGGGTCAAGAGACCAGAAAGGAAATATGAGACAGTAAGCATTAGGTTTCTTCTGTAGAAAACAAAGAAAATTCAATAAACCTCTTCATACTAGACCAATATTAAGTCAGACTAAAAGGGAGTTTTGTGATCTAACATTTTATGGACCAAAACAAGAAATGAACTTGACTATACTGGTGGGAAGGTCTCCCGGAGAACTGGAAATGTTACAACAGCAGGCTGAGTGCTGCCGGGGACAGGTGAGCCTGCAGGGGCTTAGAAGGGCTTTAGCAATCTAAGAACTTGGTACCATGGAAACAAATGGTCAGTGGGGTTAGCTACTTTGCTGTTTCTTAGAACATTTGTCCAGCTGTAAAAACAAGGTTTCTTTTTCTGAAATCCCTTACAGTGAGACAGGTTCCCAATCCATAGGAAGAACAGCTCTTTCTATACTGGTTGGGAGAGGTGTGGGAAAGCTAGATAGCCTCAGTTTCCTTTTTAAACCTGCAAATTTGTAAGTCAGAGGACAGTCAGGTCGCAGACAGACTTTGGTGAGTGTTGCCTCAGAGCTGAGGGTGTGCTCAGCAGCTCAGCCTCAAGGGATAAGAGCCTCTGGCAAGCCTGCATCTTCTTGGCCAGTCTTTTGTTCTTTTTATTAACCTTTGTCACCTGTGGGAAGCATGTTCATACAGTTCTGCAGTAAAGCCTTAGCATCTTCATCTGGGAAGAAATGGAAACTTGGGAATGGGGTCCGGGCCCCACATTAATTCTGACATGGAGAACGGGGATGCAACTGATGGTTAGCTGAGACTGTGTTGCTAGAACTGTTGAGAAGAGCTTATGTGTGAGGACTAGAGACCAGGATGGAAGCAGGCTGAGGGAAGGAATTCCTCACTGAGGATGCCTGAGTGCCAAGGTGGCATCTGAAAACACCCTGCCTCCGAGGTCCCAGCTGACATTGTGTGCAACACTGGCTTGACACAATCAATACACATTTTCCTGTGACTTATTTTATGTATATAATGACAGTTGAGCTGAGTGAATGCTGGATACCTGGCGGGCAAGCAATGAACAACTGAGGGAACACACAGGTACACACAAGCTAAGGCAGCATGTCATGACTGTCAGTGTGGCTCCTGTTCAGAGCTTGGATCCAGCACCAGTTTCTTGAGGTTGGTCAAATTACACAGAAAGGGATGAACATGCTCTGTCTGACCAGAATAGTATTCACTGAATTCTGGAGCATTTTTGAACCTGCTGCACAAACCCACTATACCAGAAAAGAGAGCTGGTTGGTGGAAATAAAGGGCGGGAGCTGGGAAGTGGTTTCTTTGTTCTGGGAGGTTTCAGCCTGTTGGAAGCACAAATTCTGTCTGCAAACCAAGAGCCCCTCCCCTCCCCCTTACCTCTTTCATTTCCAACCTGGGTTCGTTCCCTAGGTCTCTTCCTCTGCCCTAGGGCAGTCTCCAGGGATAGATCTGTTTGCTGACAGCACTTTGAGACAATTCAGAGCTGCAAAGTTCCGGGAGCACAGCGAGGGCTGTCCTCTGAAGAGAGTGGTCTCCCGGGCACAGGACCCCAACCCCACCCCACTCCCACCCCTCCCCACCTGTTGATCTGCCCCTTCCCAGGGGTGAGCAACTTGAATTGTGCTGCAGACGCACGCATTTCCCGCGTAGGCTCGGCAGATGGCGCTCGTGAGCAAAGCCACCTCGGGCCCCTTCCCTGCCCCTCCCCACCGTCGGGGCCTCGCTGGGCTAAAGCAAAAACAGATGTTTTCATCATTTCTGGATCTGGCACGTGACTTTCAGTTCAGCAATGCGCCGAGCGAACCAAGAGTTGTGCGTTTCCTTCATCCTCCGCAAAATAAAACGTTCTTGCTCAAATGAGCCTTCCTCTAAGTGAGCGGGCGACACACGATCTCTTTTTAGTTAGTGCAAGAGATGGGGTGCTTAAGGGAGCACCGACCAGTCGCCTGCTATCCAGGCCTGGGACTATACGTGGGAAGAGGTCCTTTTTCAGAAAAGACAGTGAGCATCCAGGCTGGCTGTCTTTACCTTAAGGGCTGGGGTCAGGCGCTAGCCTTTTTAAATAGCCCTGGTGTCTGGCTGGCGAGGGACCTGTCTTTGCGTGGGTGCAGAGGGGTCGCGAACAAAACAGGAAGGCCGAGGCGGCGCGCCCTGTTCCCCGCGCCCACGGCAGGTGGCAGCATCGGCCCGAGCTGGCCTCTGTCTCTGGCCAAGCCCAAAGCGGGGCGGGGGCGGGAGGGGGGGGGGAGGCTTTTACTTTCGGTGGCCTCAAAATTATTAGTTCCAGATGAGTTCTTGCGATTGTAATATTTGGTTTAACCCAATCGGCCCGATTGCGTCAGTGCACGCTCATATACAGCCGTCTGAAGTCTAACCAGACATCAGAGGCATGTTTCAGGGGTGTCAACATTCCTCCTCCTTTGAGAGAATTAAAACAAAACGCAAACGGAGGCTGATTTATCCCCCAAAGGAAAGGAGGGCTGAACAGTCATGAGGCTAGGGTGCCGGGAGGGAGTGAAGGAGATTCAGGAAGGAGTCAACAGTTGAACTTTGTGGAAGCCTGTTAGAGTAGAATTGGATTTATTTGTCCAGCTAGGCTGGGTTCTTTGAAGGTTAGGACCAATAAGCTGAACTGGGTCGTGAAAGACAAGAGGCCTGGAGTCCTGTAGACTGCTATTGTCAGGCGCAGAACACACAAGGTCTCTGTTTAACCCTTGTCCTGGCTGCTCCTGCCAGGGCCAGACACGAGCTCCTGACAGCTTTGGGGGATTTCTGAATCTCCCTTAAGGATGCAAGCTGCATTTCCGAAGGATAGCAGCCCACGCCCCAGAGGACCTCTTGAAAAGATGAGGCCTCCAGCAGACTTTGCTGAGTGGACCCGCTGGAGTGATCATGTGTCTTGTAAACAGCCCTGTTGCAGTGTCACGCACCCCACAGGGATAACGGGAACCCACTCTAGTGGCCTTGGTTTTACAGGTGTTCCTCTACAAGGCTAAAAGACTGTAAGCCTGGGGTCACTAGCTAAATCTGCAAATGCAGCCCAAAATCCAGCTCCATTTGCCACAGGGGAAAGAGCGCCTTGCTTCCCTTGGCTGGGAAGATTTGGCCTCAGAAAAAGAAGGTCTGGACTTTGCTATGCAGCCCCCATCCACCCATGTTTTAATGCTGTGCTCAAATTCTTCAAGTAACTCGCTCGAGGAAGCTAGGAAGATTCCTGCTAGCCAATTCCAGGGAGCCTGCCGGCTTCCCTGCAGGTCTCTGGCTCGACACGGTTCTGATCAAAAGCCAGCACCCGTCTGGCAGATGCTTCAAGTCCTGCATGTGGAGAGCTGCTGGTGGCTGGCTGGGCTTGGAATCTGCCAGGCAGGCAAAGGCAGGCTGAGCGGCCATCTTGTTCTTCCCTCTTCCCTCCCCAGTGATCGCCCAGCTCTGTAAATCAAACATGGGAAGAAAAAAAAAATAATGGTGGTAGGTGAACATCTCCAGGATATGTTGCGACCTCAGCTTCCCGGATCTTCATTTCTCCCGGAAAAACGCATGTGTCTCCACATATGCTGCTTACGGTAATATGCTCAGCCTGGGGTGAGGAGGAAGGGAAGGAGCTAAGTGGGAGACCCTGGAGCATACTGACAATGACTCTCCTTGGGACGGGGGAAGGATTCCAGTGTTCTTTTCTGTCGGCTCACCTACTGATTCCTGTCTGAGAATCAGCCTTTGAAACATCTAATCATGGAGAGGTTTAAGACCAGTTTAATCCCCAGATTCCTGAGGATCAGAAGTTCAAGGGCATCCTCAGCTGCTAAATAAGGTTGAAGTCAGCTTAGGTTCCAAGTGACCCTATAGGGTATGAGGGCAAAAAGCCAAATAAATAAATAAACAAAATCACCCCACACTGACCTCCCACTCAGCGCTACTTCCATCATGGTGGCAAAAAATGAGTTAAAACCCCACAATGGTGGGGCTCCCCACAATGTGGTTGCAATACACAGAGAGAAGTTTATTTTTATTCTAAGTAATTGCAATTTAGTTCTATCTCAAGTTCCTCTCATTTACAAGGTTCCTAAAAGTTAAGCAGCTCAGCCAAGGTCATACAAGTTCAAGTCCAAGCCTGGAATCCCTGGGTAAAGTCTCCGGCTCCTCAGAAATGGCTGAAGCTTTCTTTTCCTTATTCCTGTATTGACTGAGCCAGCCTCTTCCTCCCTTTGTTTAATGAAGCCCTTCAATAGCTGCCTAACCTGTGTTGCTACTGTCTTCGAGAAACTAAGGGTCTGGGATAGCTCTACCATTCTTGAGAGATGTTCCATTTTTCTGCTTTAAACAAATGCCCACGTCCAGACAGTCTGATGAGAATTACGCTACACTCCCAATGTCTCTTTATCAGTTATGGTTCCAAAAGGACTTCAGTGCCCATACATGGCTGCCATGGTGGTAACTGCCATGTGATCTGTTTTTATGGGAACATAGGCCCAGAAAAGTTCAGTTTCAGGTGAAGTAGGCATCCCATCTCCTAGCTCAGAGAGACAGTTGCCCTTATTCTTTTTCCCACCTTCCTCTGAGGCTCTTCTAGGTCAGTGGTTCTCATCCTTCTTAATGCTGAGACCCTTTAATACAATTCCTCATGTTGTGCTGACCCCCATCCATAAAACCATTCTCGTTGCTGCTTCAGAACTGTAATTTTGTTATGGACTGTTATGAATTGAATTATAATATAAATGTCTGATATGCTACCCTCAAAGGGATAGCAACCCACGGACTGAGAACCGTTGCTCTAGGTGGTGATTGTCTATTTCCATTGAAGGCAGCCAGCATCCTCAGGAATAACTCATGCTTCCTGGGCCAGGAAACATTACTGGCTCATCCCTGTTTCTGGTAATAGGTTTTCTTGGAGTTCTTTAAGATTTTTTTTGACACCCAAAGTTTGAAGAAACATTTGACCATCGTAATGTCTTAATAAAGGCAAAAATGGACCAACAACACAATGTATGAGTTTGAGTGAGTCTTCGTTCTAAAGAAGGAAGGTTATGATAGACATTTCTGACACAACTGTGTAACTTGTAGATATCAGGAGATGGGAGATAATTAGATTTGAAAAGATCACTGTGGTTTTATAGAAAAAGGTCCATATGGCTAGGAGAGGCATGCTGGAGTGCTAAGTGTCAGGGTACTTGCTTGCAACTTAGTTTCAAGTGATTGGGTGGGGGGAGTAGTAAACTTACTGCTATGTTAGCAGCTGGTGAAGCAAGAATGTGTGCATCCAAAGTTCATTTCTTTGCTCTTCTGGCAATGAGAACTTTTGTGGACAAAAGGCTAGGCAGGCAGAACATGCCCCAGACAGCTTACCACAGGCTTCACTTATCAAACAAATATTTGAAGCACTGTGTTTAAGTCAGAAGAGAAGCCTGGTCGGTGGGGACCTTAAAGAAATCTTAGGAATGGTTTCTTTTCTATGGGGAATTAGTACTGTGGAAGACTTCCAAGATAAATAAATAAATAAAATTTAAAAGCTCAGTTAGCCCAGTCATGGTGGTACACACATTTAATCCCAGCACTTAGGAGACAGAGGTGTGTGGATATCTGTGAGTTTCAGGCTATCCTGGTCTACAAAGAGATTTCCAGGACAGCCAGGGCTATACAGAGACATTCTGTTTCAAAAAAACAAACAAACAAAAAAATAAACCGAAGAGAGAGGAAGGAGAGAGACTAAAGAGAAAACTGTACAGTTTTCATCAGAAGTAAGTAAGGCATTTTGGGACAATCAAAAAACAGTTAAAGAATCAGAGACTGCTTGAGGAACGGTGATGAGCCCATGTAAATGTGGTGGAGAATGTGCTGGGATGGAAACTGAGGTTGGTGTCTGGGAACAGGGAGCCTTAGACATCATACAAATAGTGTTGTGAAGAGGCACATAGGATTATCAACACTCAGTTCCATGGAATTCTCTTTAATGGAAACTCCTGCCCAGATTTCCAAACCATCACATGTGATTCCTCTCCAAGATTTCCTCAGCATCTACCAATAGGATTATTCATCTGGGTCATTTTTGTTTCTGTTCCTGAGCTCACCCACACTCGTTGATATGTCACAAGGCATTCACAAGTCCAGTTCCAACAGTCAGCTCTGATCATTATTCTAGAATCAACCACCACAACTGCTTCTTCTGATTCTTTTCACTTTTCCATGCCCTCCACTTGACAACTCAGCTCCCACAGCTGCCTCCAGCTCTGCTTTGGACCAACCAATGGTCACAGGGTTCTTTGCTCCTGTAGTGGTTTGCTCTGCTAGTCTCCTGGTTGTAGACCCACAGGTAGAGTCTTCTGCTCATTCAGTACTGGGAATTCACCTCAGCTAAATGGCTGTCTGTGAGACTTCACCAGTGTAGAGATAGTGATCCCCTCTGTTCTCTGAGAACTTTGTGTCCATATTCTTGCTGTATTATTTAGCATCTTCTGTCATGTCTTAGTTAGGGTTCCTATTGCTGTGAAGAGATACCATGACCATGGCAACCCCTATAAAGGAAAACATTTAATTATGCTGTTTACAGTTTCAGGGGTCAAGTCTATTATCATCATGGTGGGAAACATGGCAGTCATGATGTTGGAGAAGTAGCTGAGAGACCTACATCTTGACTCACAGACAACAGGAAGTGGTCTGTTTCACTGGCATAGCTTGAGCATATATGAGACCTCAAAGCCCGCCTCCACAGTGACATACTTCCTTCAATAAGGCCACGCCTTCTAATAGTGCCACTCCCTTGGGAGGGCATTATCTTTCAAAACACCACATGTCATGATCACTTGTTCCTTTTGGCTACTTCCCTATGTCACTGTCACTGCAGTAGTCAGCCCTAAATCTCCAGGACCCAGCACACCACTTGAACCTCAGTGGATACTTCATAGATGCTTATGGAAAGTATGAGTGGACCGATGAATGGGCAGTACAAGGAGCTGATATCTATATAGATATCTTCACGTAGTTTCCACCTGAGTGCATATATGACAATTCGCTATTTGGGTAGAAAGCAATAGCTAATGTGGGTCACAGAGTTTCTGTTATTAAAGCTCCATCTCTGTACTTTTTTATTCTCTCACTGTGTGTATATATATGTGTTCAGATATGTGTGCAAGTGTATGTGCACAAATACAGAAGCCAGAGGTTACACTGGCAATATTCCTCAATCACTCTTCCCCTAATTTACTGATTAATTGGCTGGTTGGTTGAGAAAGGATCTCTCACTGAACTGGGACTCTCTGATTTGGCTAGACTGGCTGGTCAGCAAGTCCCAGGGATCTTCTTGGTTACATCACTCAAGTGCTGCGATTGTAGACATTCAGTGGGTTCTAGGAATCAAACTTAGATCCTCCTCTCCCTCCTTCTCCTCCTTCTCCTCCTCTTCCTTATAATATGTTTGTTTTGAGACAAAGTCTCATCTTAAAGCCCTGATTGGTCTAGAACTTGCTGTGTAGACCAGGCTGGCCTTGAAGTCAAAGCGAACTGCCTGCTTCTGGTCTCATACCTCAAATGCTGGGTTTTGAGTCATGTGCTACCATGCCTGGCCTTAGGTGTACTCCTTGCACTATAAGAAGTTTACAGACTAAGCTTTCTGCACAGCCCTGTTTCAGTTATTTGTGTGAGTGTGCTAAGTGTGGCTCTCTAGAACCTGAGAAGCTCTGGTGGTTCCTCTTAGAACAATGGTTCTCAACACAGGGGTCGTGACCCACCTGAGGGTTGTATATCAGATATCCTGCATATATATATATTCACAAAATAGTGGTAAAAATATATTTACAAAATAGTGGTAAAAAGGATTTTATGGTTGGAGGTCACTACAACATGAGGGATTGTATCAAAGGGTCACATGGTTATTAATGTTGAGATCCACTGTCTTAGAAGATTGTAAGCAATGTCAAAGCAATCAATGCTTCCTTTGAAGATGCAGTGAGATTTTGAAATATATATCAATGCAGAGCTGGAAAGAGCCATAACCCATAATAACAATGTTTTCCACCCTGTACTGACCAGTTTTATGTCAACTTGACACAAGCTGGAGTCATCAGAGAGGAAGGATTCTCAATTGAGAAAATGCATCCATTTTCTCAAATGTAGAGCATTTTCTTTATTAGTGATTGATGTGTCCCATCCCTGGTCTAACCCTGAGTTCTATAGGAAATCAGACTGAGCAAAGCATGGGAAGCAAGCCAGTAAACGGCATCTCTACATGACCTTTATATCAGCTCCTGCCTCCAGGTTATTACCCTGCTTGAGTTTACCCTTACTACTTTTGGTGATGAACTGCTGCTATACCGAACTGAGTGAATAAACTCTTTTTCTTCCCAAGTCCCTTTTTGTCATGGTGTTTCAACACATCAGTAGTAACTCTAAGACCAGTTGGTACCAGGATCATGGGATATTGCTGGGACAGACCTATGTTGTTTTGGAAAGGATTGTGGAAGCACTTTGGAACACTGGCCTAAAAAATCCGTTGAGCTTTCTGAGCTTGGAAAATGAGACTACTCAGGGCAAGGCAGATGATGGAAGCCTAGCTTGTGGAGTTCCAGAGGGAAGCTTGAGAGTCACTTAAAAACTTTATTAGGACCGTTTGCTACTTTGAATTGCGAACCTGTGGTTCCAATGAGCTGGGGCTGAAGAATCAGTTGTGATTAACCAGAAACAAGAATCACTGAAGTAAACCTTTGGCTTTGCTGAAGCTGGTCAGCTGGAGCTAAGAAATTAGCGGTGAGTAAAAGGATATGACATCACTGAGGTGAAATCTTCTGGGGAGGTTTTCCTCGGAGTCAGCACAATGAGGCTGTGTTCCAGAGGCAGCCAGAGTTGCACTTTGCATTGTACTAGGTTCAACGTGGTAGTGTATACCACCCAAGGGGTATTGGTTTTGAAGGCGTGAAGGGGTCATAAGAAGCATCTGGGCCTAGCACTGTAAGAGACCAGGATAGGCTATTAAAGAAGGTACAGCCACAGTAGCAGTGAAATCCCCATGATCCAGAGGTCACGGGGAGACGTTGAGTCTTGGTACCATGAAGTGAGGCCTACTTGCAGCAGAAACCTGCATTTTAGAGATGCCAGTACCATACGATGACCACCAAGACAAGCTTAGTGGAGCTTGCTGGAACCTCGAAGGCTGACTGTGCATGCTGTAGAGGACAGAGCCACAGAAGTGACCTAAGACCCTTGGAGGATCCCAGAAGATCATGAGTGAATCCCAGATATTAGACACTGAGTTGTCTATACTCTTGGAGTTTAGTTTTGCTTTGCTCACTTTGTGACTGTGCCCTGGTTCTTCCCTCTTGAAGTAAGAAAATATTCAACCTAATTTTGATTTTTATAGGAGCCCACAGTTGAGAGACTTTGAACTTTTAAAAAACATATTCGATTTTTAAAGTAATTGCATAGTTTAAAGAGACTATAGCACTCTTTAAAATGTGTTTGAATTTGTGAAGACTGTAAAACTTTTAGTGTTATTTATATTTTATATTGTGATATTAATATTAAAATGCTATCTTGAGGATAAATGAGAGAGAAAAGGTTCTAGTTGAAAAGTGGAGTGTTTGTCAAGCTGACAAGGGATCATTTGGGATGGCTTTTTTTATGTGCGTGTGTGGGAGATTGTGTTGTTTCATGGTAAATAATTGTCCCACCCACTGGTTTAATAAAAAGTGCTGATTGGCCAAAAACAGGCAGGAAGTATGGGTGGGGCTACCAGACTAAAAAACTCTGAGAACAGGAAGCACAGAGCAGAACGCCAGAGAGAAGCTGGAAGAAGCAGAGGACAACTATGCTGCTCTAAAGAAAAGGTACTGAGCCCCATGGTTGAACAGGATAAGAGTCATGGGTTAGATGAAGGGTAGAGAGATAGCAAGTTATATGCCTGGGCCTTAGGCTGATCAGCCCTAAACATTGTAAACATCTGTGTGTCTCTGTGGGTCTGTGGGTCTGTGGGTCTGCGGGTCTGCGGGTCTGGGTCCTAAACCTTGAGGTTAGGCTGGAAAGTCTGGGCCAGAAACCTCATACTACATGAGTGAAATAAACCCTCTCCTCTCCAAGTTGCTTTTGGCCATGGTGTTTCATCACGGCAGTGGTCGCCCTAACTACAACACACCTAGATATGACCCTCTTACTAGAGGCCTGAGGCTGATCAGCTGAAAACTAATTAAAGCATCTGTGTGTCTCTGTGGGACTGTGGGACTGTGGGACTGCGGGTCTGCGGGTCTGTGGGTCTGCAGGCCTAAACCTTGAGGTTAGGCCCGAAGTCCAGGCCAGAAACCTCGGACTACATTGCATGGCCACTTTTATCTCTGAATCCACATGATGAGAGACAGTAGAACTAAATTCCAGAACTTGGAGCAAGATCCCTGGCTAGGAATCACGAGGTCCGTTCTGATCACTAAATAACTATCTGTCCTCTATAAAACAGAATTGGGGTGGCTCTGCCCTAGCACTGCTTTCTGAATTACTAATTCCAAATATTTCTCTGTCCCTCATCCCCTTATTCATATAAGAAGAAAAAAAGGTCTATGGTTTAATTGTTCAGGACCAACCTAGTTGCATCTGTCAGATGGTTGTAAAAATTAGAAGTTTCAGACAGACTCAAATCATAGTTTAAATCCCACTCAGGATAACTTGAAGGGGTTTGGTGATTGATTCTTCTGTCTAAGAATGAAAATCTGTTAAGCTGACTGACATGGGGACTTTAGCCAATGTGAGGCTAAAGTCATCCCTTTATTCCAGATCCTCAAAACAGAAGCACCAAGATCCTCTCCCTACTGGTGATCAAGCTTGGGGCCAGGAACTCACACAACACACCCACTTTGAAGTATTACCCACGTAACATTTTGGTTCCACTCAAATTGTAAAATTCAGTGATTCTTTGTTGAGCAGACTTGTAAGTGAGGCTTTTTGCTAGGTGCTATGTGCCCTGAGAAAAATGATGTGTGCTCAAAACTGCCACAGTCTCCACCACCTCTGCTCCCAGCTTTTTGTAGGGCATAGAATTGCCTACACCTGCACGGTCTTTGTGACATTCTGTGGAATGAATCAGATATAGAGAGGTGAGATTCAGCTCCTTCACTGGGGAGTTTTAAAGAAGCCAGTAAAATAATGCATGGTAAAATGCTTTGCTAAAGACCTGGGAGTATAGTTTAGTCTGAGCTAGACTCTTGGTTAACCTAAGCAAGTATTCCCTAGGTTCAATGCCTATGCCTGCAAAAGAGTTGCACAGCAAGGGATGATAGCCATAAGTAGGAGTAACCCTCAGAGAAGTTTCATCTTGATAGGAAGCATGACAGATGCCTGGAAAACACTTATACATACAGAGAGCATGAACAACCTTTCAATGGTTCATGAATTCTGAATGGTGTTGAATTATCCCCCCTACTAGCATCTCAGATGAAGTATGGCTTCAATATTAATTCTACCACTTTTAATTTCCTGACCTTGGTGCCACTGAGCTTTCCTAAGATGTCTTGGAGAGTTCTTACATTTCAACAAACTCATCCTTACTTCATCCACATCTCCATCGTTCCTGGACTCTGAAGCCAGACCTCCAACATCTATTCCTGCCTCTGCCACTCCGTGTGGTTGCTTAGCTTCCTCTTTCTGTTTCATCCAAATCTTTGTATTTTCCATGAAAACCAGCATAGGGTCCTGCACATGGTATGTGTTCAATAAATATTTATTGGATGAATGGTTCATTTTCTTCTCCATATGATATTCAAAAAGACTTAATTAAGGGATTAACTATATGAGGCTTCGTGCCAGGTGCCCTACAGAGATAATTACATGGAGAAGCCCTGTCCCTAAGTAGCTTAACATCTAAAACTATTAAACAGATATAAACACTCATTTATAGCAGCCAATGACCTGGGTTGGTTAATCTAAAATCTATTGACATGCCCCTCCCACAATGGTTGAGTCTATGAAACCTCTGAATTTGCATGGAATCTGTGCATGCAAAATAGGAGCCACAATCATTGAGAGAATTAGAACTAAAAAACTTGGTAAGAAGCAGGACATGGCGAGTTTCCTTCGGATGTGTTGATTGGTTGGATGGAGGCTAGGAGAGTCAGGGTGGAAGCATGGGTAATGCTCATGTTTGCCATGTGAACAATTCATTCTGCCACGGAGTGGGAGGGTGACAGCTCGGTGGTAAGACTGCAGACCTGACAGATAGGAGAGTCAGAAGCAGATGCTCAGTAAGCGTGGGATGTCTACTAGGCATAGATTTCAGGGAGCAGGTGGTGAATGATTTAGAGCTAAGGAGAGTAGGCTGGAGACGTTAAATTAGGAAAGTGCTATGTATTTGTGATGCAAAAGCCAGCGGCTGACCAGTGTGGTCCCCTCACAGGCAGAGGTGAGCATGGTAAGAAAGCTGTGGTCAGTTATGTGAAGTTTCATTTGCTCCTAGGAGCTGTATCATTTCACGGTGCTGATGCAGTGTGTCACTGACCAAACTGAGCTGGAATGTGGGATTCATGCCTTAATCTTAGAATTTCCAGGTTACTGCACAGTTGTGATATCAACTCTTATAAGTGAAAAACGGGGAAGAAAAAAAGAAAGGAAGGAAAGAGAAAAGGAAAGGAAAGGAAAAGGGGAGGGGATAGAAAGAGGAAAGGAAAAAAGTCTCAAAGGCCGAACAGAATGAAATATCCCTAAATCCAAGGCTTCTGTAGCAAAGATCAACACTGTCTCTGGCAACCTCGGTGAAGGAAAGGACTTGGGTAAAGGGGAGGAGTCGGGTGAAGGGGAGGAGTGGATGTGCCATCATATGTCTCCCTAGGGAGCTGGACAGCTGTGTCAAAGATCTGGAGTCCTTGGTAGGACACACACCCAACAATGACATCTGTGCACAAGGGCACTTGGCTGGGGAGCCACTGCACTTCCACCTCCACCATCTGTGCAGTGAATTCCCAGCCCACTGGCTACAGTGTTGCTTACCTCTTAATTACTGGCCTTGGCTCCCACCTGGCTTCAGAGAGCAGCTCTGCTTCCCTTCTGCATTTTAAACAGTGACCTGACAGAGCCCATCTCTGGACTGAGATTGCCTTCGGTCCATTTGAGACAGCCTTTCTCTCCTTGGTTAGCTTGACCTTACCCATTTAGTGCTTGGGAGCAGCCTGCCATCCTGGTGGCCCTGGCAGCTCTGAGCTGATTCTGCTACTCAGAGGCAATGCCCCACGGTGCAAATTGGCATTTAGAGCCCCTAACAGTAGCTGGCAAAGAGAAAAGCAATTAAGAGGGCAGTTGAGTGGTGCCTGGACCTATGGCACAGTTAGTATTGATACACTGTCCAAGGGGATGGATTGGTAGATAAATATCTGATTCTTCCACGCTCTGTTGAAGATTCTGGAATCTTGGGAAAGAACCCAGTTTAGTCCGTTTACCTTACTCCAGAGGAGGTGTAAGTTTGACTGTCCTCCTAAAACTTGCCTTTTCTTTCTTTCTTTCTTATTTATTATCTATCTATCTATCTATCTATCTATCTATCTATCTATCTATCTATCTACCTATCTATCTATCTATTTATTTATTATTGATAAGGTCCTGAGGTTAGGGATCCTAATTCAGAGCATGTACCACAGGAGGAGAGTCCTCCAGCCACATTCACCCAACCTGCCTCTGTTCATCCTCTTCCATCCTTAAATCCCAATCCATGGAGAAAGTTCCCAGGTTGGGCCGACCCCTTCTGCACTGAGTTGCTTTTATTTACTCTGTCCTAAGTTAGCCTTTCCCTCTGTGTCATGTCCTTGACCATGACAGTGTATGGAGCACAACGCCTACATTTCTGAGAGGCCTTTCCTCAGCAGCAGTTAGGACATATCCTAGGTGCTTGTGAAAGCCCTCAAGCCTAGACATTTGCCTGAGCACTCTAGGAATGTTTGTGAATTTTGTTTAAAAGCATTTTTTCCCCATTGGATCCTAATTAGGGAGGAAAGTTTAGAGAAACAGCTCCCCATCTCTTGAAGATGACTAGTTAGACAGGAAGATCTACTTCTTCACTAGGAAGCTCTCTACTTGAACTTGGATTTTTCGGTTCTGGCTACAGGAAGAATTTCTCTGGGGGTAGGAAGCACAACATGCATTACCTGATTCGTGCTCTGAGAACCACCCTTCAACTCTGTCCTTACTCATTTGGTATCTATTGATATCTTTATAGTCAGCAAGGGGGGAGAATACTCAAATTCAAGTTTAGAAATGGGTCCATAATATTTTCTTCTTTATAAGAGAGATACTGTTCAATGAAAACTCTGATACAATCTGGACCAATGGAATACTTCTTAAAGTATTGAAAACCTAGACCGATCTTTTTAGTCCTCTGTCTTAACCAAGAAGCTGGGAATGGCCACTGTACCAAGTGACCAGCTGATAGAATCAGGAGTAGCTGCAGGGGAATCCCTTATCAGATGGCAATCTTGCTTGGCCTTGGGTGGAGTAGCCGGTGAAATGAGGATCAACTAACTCTTCATTAATCAACAGGTCTGAGGAAGTACTTGCCCAGGACTCCTGGATAGGGCTCCTTAAACAATTGAGAAAATCAATGAGGGATTTACACTATAGTTAAACAGTCAAAATCAAATGCTTGTAATTCACCTGGGCAATAGGCATGTTCATAAGAGAGTCAGATACTGAGAGGTAGAGATAGGTAGATATATGGGACTTCTGGGCTAGCCTATTTGGTGAGGTCAGGGACTCTGGTTTTTTTGTTTTTGTTTTTTTTTTTTTTTTTTTTAAAGAAAATTGTGTATATCTCTTGAGGAATAATACCAGAGGTTTTGTACAAACACCTAGTCAGCATTTGAATGTTAAATGCTTTCTATGCTCTGAGTTTCCTTAATTGTAAAGTTGGCGATTACATAGAGATACATAAGCTTTTGCTAAGTGACAAAAGTCTACACTTAAAGCATTAGTACAATGAATGCTTCTTCTTCTTTTTCAGGTAACACATGCAGAAAAAAGGTGTTGGGAATTGTCTGTTCCGTGCATCACTTGGAACCTATACTCAGGAAAGCTTGCCATTTTAGATCTGACCTTTGCAGTGTGAGCTCCACAGTTCCTAAGGAAGAGAAGGTTGAACAAAGAACACTGATTCTCAAGCTCTTACCACAACTCATGGTCCATCCAACAATCTAAACTAGTCACGTGACTCCAAGATTATGCAGTAAAAGTCAGGTAATATACAACACTAATGGTTTCTGCTACAAATATGAAGTAGATATATGGATGGATATGGCCCATCCCCCGTACCTGTTCAAAACCACAATGCAAACCACAAGGCACTAGGGATCTTCAGGAGATGGAGACGAAATCCTGAGGAGGGGCTGGGTAGGTCAGCAGGCCTGGGACTGGGAAAGAATTTTGTGGATCATGATGTTTCAGTGACACCAGGAGGATTGGTAGGTTTGGATAGACTTTTGAACAATGGCATATTGGTGGAGAAGCATTCATAAAACAGTGAGACATTTGTTTGAGGGGCAGAGCACATGATAAGGAAAATCAATCCTAAAATAGTGATGTCTGATGGAGAAGCAAGAAGAATCCAGGCCTGGGTGCTCCTCATGTGTATCAGCCCATTCCATTATGTAGATGTCTTTTGTCCAAATAAGTTTAGTAACCCAAAACCGTGATAATATGTGACAGATCTAGTGTTTTCTCCAGTGGGTACTTTAAACACCCACTGGAGGATTAGGTGAGGGCAGATGCCAGAAGGCCATAAACACCATTTGGTCTGAAGACAGAGGACAAAATGGAAGGTTTCTGAGCAGGAGAGCCATAATTGGTACCAAGCCAAGTGAGAACTCCTGGGAGAGTAGAGCAAAGGAGTTGGAACTGGGTTCTCCATGCAGCATAAGCAGAAGCTATGGCCCATTAAGTAATCAAGTATGCTCCAGCCAGGGCTGAGCCAAGTGAGAACATTGTTTGGAAGCAGATAGATGTGTCTGGAAGGCATGGGATTCAGAGAGAGAGAAAATATGGGGCCATGCAATATGGTGAGAGGTTCTGAGTCAGGCACCATTTCAGTTTTATTTACCCAACAAGAGATCCATGAACACTGTGAAGACAACTGAGGAATGTTTTGAGCAATGCCTTTGTCCTCTCCTGTCCCCAGCCTGACTCTAGTCCTGGACCCAACACACCTGTCCTTTCAAAGCCTGATGACGAGTTTTTGTTTTTTTTTTTTTTTTTTTTTTAAAAAGCAAAACCCAGTGACTCCTTGTCTTTCTTTCAAAAGATCTCCTCTTCTTTATTAGCGATGAAATAATTGAAATCAGGTTGTTGCCTCTCTCCCCTTCCTCCCCGATTCTTTTTTACAAGAGCCATTACAAAGGTGTGAAATATTAGACACTTACGCATCTGTGAATATGATTGTAGGCTAAAATGTGTGAGCTCCCATCTTAGCTAATGAACCAGAATATGGTTTTAATTTTTGAACAGCAAAAATGTTCTGCCTTATTATTTTTTTTGGTCATCCTGCAGAAGACTTCATATTTTAATAATTCAGTGGAGTCTAATTACTTTAATTAATCATCTTCTTTTGAGAGATGTCAGTGGGCTTCATTATTTTCTTGTTGCTGGAGGTACTGTTGGGAATTTTAAGAATAACTCTTTTTTGAGGTCCTGCTGTATGTGGCCTTTTCCTCAAAGTACTTGGTCCCTTATAGATGATGGCTGATTTGGTCATCACTCCAGTTTCCTTTGCCACATTTATGCCCTATGATTAGTTAACAGAACCATCTCTGGCCGTTCTGTGCCTTAAAAATTGCTGCCTAGAGAGAAACATAAAATGCTATTTAGAGCCAGTCAATATTTTTGCATCTTTCAGAGTCATGATGGATAGATATACTGGGACTGACAATAGCTTTTATTGTACAATCAGTATAACTTGCTTCCCTTACAACAAAGCATACTTAGGTTGTAGTTCATGCAGTGGCTGTGAAAATGTGTTCATTTCTAAAATCCATTGTTGGAGACCCCGTTCCTAACTCAAGTGCCTTTTCCTTATTTGGTCCTGATCTAGGCTCACTGGGCATCATTACATAGATCTTCGAATTTGTGGGACTCTGTAAGTTCTTTGCAGGATGAAAGATGATGGTTTTATACAGCATTAATAATGCACAAGTTGGATGTTTGGAGGCTTCATGTTAGAGGTTGGCTTGGAATGAACCTGTGTGGCTTAACAGCCAGATTTCTAATATTGCTTGTTCATCTGGCTTCATTGTCCTTCTATTTATTTATTAATTCTTTTGAGACAGTCCCATGTAGTTCAGTCTGATCTTGAACTTGTTGGGTAGCTGAAGATGGTCGTGAACTTCTAACTCTCCTGTGTCCATCTCCCAATGGCTAAACTGGTAGGCTTGTGCCCCTACACTCAGTATGTGAGATGGAACCCCAGGCTTTATACTTGCTGGGCAAGAACTCTACCGGGCTACATCTGCAGACTTTTTATTTTTTTAAACCATGAAAGAGGGCTCGAATCTTATGATTTTCAGCCATTTTCTCCAGTAAACACAACACCCAGTTCATCAACACATTGAAATATAAGGAGAGGAACAGCATGCTACCTTCTTGCCTCTAGGGGACCCCCTTCCTTCCCTTAGTAACTGCATGGCTCTGAACTTCCCAGTGCAGATTGTAACATCTTTCCTGTACATGTTACACTTCTGGCCTGGATCCCAGGGGCTCTGCTCAGTTGGGACAGGACAGCTTGCTCTGCCAGGCAGTCAGGTTTTATGAGAACTAAGAACAATGTGCAGTGTACAGCCTGCCTGGGAGCACTGTATCAGATTCCTGCAGACTTCCATTTCAGGCTCGGACTGAATACTTTTATTTTGAAATGCCAACTGAAATCAAATTTATTCAACCCTGAATTTGGCTTTGAAATGAGGCTCACATGGTACCTGTCACCTGAAGGGTGCAATTAGGATCTACACATGGGGCTGTTTTCTGTCAAAAAAAACACCACCATGCTGCGGGGTGGACATGTCCTGTTTACAATGCTTTTTGCTTCACCTTTTCCTGCTTTCTGCCTCCGCTCCACCCTTCATTCTCCCAAATCTGCAGCAACTGGGAACGACCCAGCAATTGACAAAGAGGGAAAAAAAAAATCAATATTCAGATCAATTCCTGCTATGGATCCAGAAAGACTTGTGGCTGAAAACAGTGCTGGTTCTTTTGAGTCTCCTAAAATTTTTGCATTGCATCCAGAGATGTAATTGATTGAAACTGCCTGTGGTTTTAGGAAGTGCTCCGGTTACAAGGAAACATCCTTTTATGTTGCTGGACGCCAGCCACAAAAATCTCTGAAGTCGGGGATCTGGCAGAGGTTGAGCCTCCTCCAGGGTGTAAATAAACCAGGCTGGTCTATAACCCAATAGAAGTCAATTTATTGTGTGTGTTTCAAATCACTCAGCTCAAAGCCCTGCCCAGTTATTAAAGAAAAGGTGTGGGATACAACCACAGCTCAGACAATAGGTGACAGCAATGTTTGTAAGGTCTGTAGAATTCGTGAAGGAAAAGGGGGGCCCTGTAGGGGTACATTTCTCCCTCCCTAGTTTCAAAGAATTGCTGGGAATCAAGCGACTAAGCATGATTGGCACCCAGAACTGCTTACTATGCTAGCTGGGAGCCTGGGGCTTTAAAAGCTTAAGTGGGTGACCATTTTATAATGCTGGTCTGGAAACCCAGTGACATTTTTTGCTGCAGTTTTCTGCCACGTGAAAGGCATTAGAACCTTTGGTTTGGCTGGGCCCAGTCTTATTACCCACTAAGACGTTCATGGCAATGTGGTGATGGGAGCCTGCTCAAATGCCTTGGGCAGGGAACATGTTGAGTCCCAGTTCACACAGAGAGCCGGTTCACTTATACAGCAGAAGGTTATTTGGGGTTCATTTAGCTCCCATCAAGACTAGAAGAAGAACCCTAGCACCTCCTCAACATTCCTGCCTCCAGCTTCAGCGTAATTGCAGTTCCCAAATGGTGTGTGGCAGCGGGTTAAGGGTGTTAAATGTTCCCAGCCTTGCTTGCATCTTGTTCCAGCCTGGCAATGACAGTGAGTTATTAGAGAAACCCAGGATAGTCTACACAAAACTGTCTCTTAATTGCTTATCCTTCAGCCGTGGTCTGCCGAGTACCACTGCCCTTCGTTACCCAAAAATACGCCAGAAGAGGCCCCATCATAACTTCACAATATACCACTTCACTTTAACATAGCAAAGAATTAATAGTCTGGCCTGAGTCTTTTTTTTTTTTTTTTTTTTTTTTTTTTTTTTTTTTTTTTTTTTTGGTGTTGGTGGTGGCCTCCCTCCCAACTCCATCCCCTTCATTCTCATTGGCTCCTACCAAGTACCAGGGAACCAATGAGATTCCCCTTCTTCATTCATGTCCTAGCAACAAGCCCAGTTCCAATCTTTCTCTGCCAAACTAACACCTGAAAAATTACATCATGAATAATGGCAAAAAGCAGCAAGGGCCAGAGAAGGGCTTTTTTCCCCCCTTCATCTGTCTGCTGCAGAGTTCATTTAAGGTGTTTTTGTCTAGATTCTTAAAGCAACAATGTCCTAGATTTTTGCTGATCTTTTTCAGCACACCAATTAACATTTTATATATATATATACAGTCACTGAGCAAAGCAACAGCTTTTTAGGCTAGATGAAAGAAAAACATTTTAATGGGGTTCGCTGCACAGTCTCTCACTCCCGCCTCCCCCTCCAAAAGTCTGCATTCAGAGGAGCGGAGACATAGATTGTTCTTTAGGAAAAACCTAAACTACCCAAATCTCGTAGGCAGTCCCCGCACTCCTCAACAAAAATGCATTCCACTTCCTGGCAGTTTCTCCTGCTCAAGTTAAATATCTCCAAGGCCCCTTTCTTTACTCTTTTGGGATAAAGCCCATTTTTATGGGGATTTTGTAGCCAGGGAATGAGGTACCCGAAGAATCTCCCCCAGAAGTGGAGTTGTAGGGGTACGGGTCCATAGGATGGGAGTACTTTAGCACGTGTAGGTCCGTGCACGTGGGCACAGAGAATGCAAACCCACAGCTGGCGAACCACAGCGACAATGACATCCAGATGACCTGGGTGGGGGTGGGGGGTGGGAGCGTAAACCGAGAAAGCGAGGTGAGCTGGTGGTGATTGGGCTTGCGGGGTGGGGTGGGGGTGGGGGGTGGAGGCCCTAGAGGGGTCAGGGTTGTGAAAGAAAACGTCCACCCTTCTAGGCATTTTTCAAGCACCAGACGCTGCTTCCGGCTTCCCCCACCCCACCCAGTCTAGAGCAGACGCCGTTCGAGGAGACTCAGACACAAAGGACCGCAGCCCTGCGCAGGCATTGAGGGGGAGGGGAGGGACACCTGCCTGTGTGCACGTGCAGAGATGCAGCGGGCGAAGCCCGGTGCTGAGTGCCATCTAGGTCTTCCCTGCAAGCTCCTGGACCTATGGATGGCAGGAACCTGGCAAGGGCCCCGGGAGCCAGCTACAGGGGGTGGGTGGTAGGCTGAAGGAACAGAGAATAGATTCATTGAGTGTCTGGCTCCTAGGTGGGGTTTACTGATCTCAGTCACTCCTTAGCAGCAAGGTAGTTGGTGTCAGCAGACAATGAGCCTGGGTGCTTGTGAAAGCCAGTAATTGTTTAAAAGTGAGAAAGAGATCCATGATAGTCCAAGGGTCTGAGTAGGTGGAGGAGGGAGAGAGTGCTAGAAAGCCTGCTTTTTGGAAGGAGGTGGGGACACGCTCCCTTCACCACCCCACTCCCAGGTTCCAGTGGTAAGTCTTACTGACGTTCTGCCACTGTGGGGGTGGGAGGAATAGTAAAGAGTAGGGGGCTGAGGGGATCCAGGTAATGCTTTTTTTCTACCTACCAGAGACTCAGCCTGCTTCCCAGTGGTCCAAGAAAGAGACCCAGACTCTGAAATCTCAAGCATTCCATCCCACGGTGCAGAGAATTTGGATGATGTATTTATGTATCCTCAGAGGCTGTTTGGGAGAAACAGGTGGTGATGTAGTTCAGTGGAAAAGTCACCAGGGGAGGGAGCACTATGGAAGCTCTCAGATCTTCCTTCTATAACATCTGCCTTGGGCATGTAGATATAGGGCAGTGGGCTCCTGTCTCCTACCCAATGACAACAGGAAGTGATGTTCTCAAAGTGGGTAAGTGAAGAAAGGCTTCCTCCACTGCCATATCAGTGTCAGCACAGCACCCTCCTGGTGCTGTACAGGAGCCTTGTGTTAGGGCTGGTATCCCCACCTACACTCTCCAGGAAAGGCCCACTTCCCTTCCCAGCATCAATAGCGTACCTGCTTTCTGGCTTTTCTCCCGATGCCTGGATCCTTCTCTTTATTGTCCTTAATGGAACCCACTTCTTCTGGCCAGACCTTAAGAGTTGGTTTTCTGGGCTGGGGAGAGGGGTTGGTGGATATGTGTCTAATCTCAGAGGCAGAAGAATCTCTGGAAAGCTCCTGAACCAGTTAGCCTGTCACACATAGCAGCAAGGTAGAAAGCATAGACTGATGTCCAAGGCTGTCCTCTAAGTGCACGTGTGTGCCTGTATTCTAACATATGAACACATACCATAATCACATTATTCACACATTGTACATACATACATATACTAAGAGGGAGGGAGGGAAGGAGACAGAGAGATTTAAAATGTTAGCACGTGTCATCATCCTGTCCAGTCCCTGCTTTTCCTCCATACACCGCCCAGCCATTCAGGGCCCTATTCTCTTCCCCCATCTCTGCATGTCATCTCATCCACCCAAAGGTTTTAATGACCTCTTCTATCCTGATGGCTGTTTGTACAGCCCCAAACTTCAGGACCCTGTGTATGCTGGTCTGGAATTTCCCCTTTCTGTGCCCCCCACCCCCGCAGCAAGATAGATTTAGTAGACCCCTATCTCCATCTGTCAGTTTAACTTCTTTGCCTGTATTATGTGCCCAGTGAAGAATGCTTTCCAGAGCACAGTTGTCCAGGGCAGAAGTTTGACTGCCAGCACAGACACATGGTGGCTGCCCCATTTCCTCACTCCCATCACTCCTGAAAAACTTTCGCTGTCACTGTTTATTTTTCAGATGCCCCCCCCCTCCCCTCTCCACTGCCAGCAGCCTAGGACAAGATGCAAATTTTCTCAGGCATTCTTGGACCAGTACACGTAGCTCCTGCTGAGGGCCCCTCTGTGGCCTGAACCTGGCTTCCTGCTGTTCATATTTTGTCTCAGTTCATTTTTCTTATGGCTCCAGCACACTAAATTTCCTTTGGTTCTTTGAAAAATCTTCCCCTCTTCCACAGAGGCTTTGTAATGTGATACGCACCCCACCACTGGGTAAGTACACTCCAAAGTTCCCTCCATTTTCACTTGAACTCACTCAGGGTCCCTTTCAGAGACTCTCAGGGCTGCTCAGATTCTTTCGCCTTAAGAGTGCACCTTCAATAAACAATAAACACCATCTCCCTTAAACACTGCATTGCCGTGAGAACAATACCCAATGGTCACAAATGCCTAGCCCACAGTACATGCTGAAACACATGTCAGAATTACAACAGAACATCTTCCAACCATGTGGCACCAAATGGTTTGATGAGCAAGATTTATTGCTACATAAACATGTGGAATAAGGTAAAGTCAGTGTTTGGGTCCAGTTTACACTCCCCCCCCCTTCATTATGTAAAGTCAGTGTTGTGAGATATGACTGACCTGCAGATGACACATACATGCACATTTTCACACAAAAAATTCATTTAAATGTATATTTTGATGAACTTTGATAAATGGATGTACTCTAACAAGCTCCACAAAACTAAGACAGGACCATCCCTATTATCTCTCATACCTTTATAAGTCCCCAGTACCCCTTGGCCTGTGTGCTGTCAATTCATGAGTACAATCATTATTAATATTGTGCTGGCTGCTGTAAGATTTCACATAAATGGAAGCATACAGTTGGTACCATTTGTTTGGTTACTAATTCAGCATAACGTTTTTGAGATAACTTATGAGGTAAGGTATTGAAACCGTTCTTGTTAGAATTGAGAAGTATGCAATTGTGCATACTGCCCATGATGTGCAGTCACCCACCTGTGGAGAGACGTTTGCTCACACATTTCTGCATGAGACTTTGTGTGGATACACATTTTACTCTGCAGTAAAGAGTGTAAACTGGACCCAAACACTGACTTTGCTTTATTCTACATTTTTATATAGCAATAAATCTTGCTCATCAAACCATTTGGTGCCACATGGTTGGAAGGTGTTCTGTTGTTATTCTGACACTGCAGAGTAAAATATGTATCCACAAAAGTCTCATGCAGAAATGTCTGAGAGCAAAGGGAGTGTGCACTGTTAGATCTCAAGGTCAGTGAATGTGTCCCTAACTTTAGTCCCAGTTTACCCTCCTACAGGCAATGAATAAACATGGCTGTGGCTTTGTGTATTCACCACATCTCAGCATGTATGAAGTGATGACTCACTGTGCAATTACCTTTTATTTCCGAGTGTACTCCTGAGGGATCCCCATTTCCGGTGCGTTGGCGTATTCTGCTTCCTTCCTCTCCCTGTGCTCCTTCCCTCTCTCCTCCCTCATCCTCAACATATAAAAGGTTTTTCACTTTGTTTACAAATATTTAAAAAAAAAAAGAAAAAAAAGACTTTATTCCCCTCTTCATCCTGATTTACAACTTCTCTTTTTTTAAAAATTTTATTAGCCGTATCTTTCAAAGGACAGAAGATTTTAATTTGGACGGAATTTTTATCCTTTGGATAAGCTTTCTTCTTCCATTTTCTTCCAGGGGTTTTGTAGCTATAAACTTTAGGTTAAAAATAATGACCCATCTCGATTTGCCTTCTCTGTATAATGTGAAGTGAAAGATGGGATTTATAGTTGTCTCTACTAGGATCTAGCCAATTTAGCAGCATTATTTGAAATGACTTTCCCACCTTTAATCCTTGGCAGTTCAGTTGTTCCTTTAACTTTCTAAAATGCTGAAACTCAGCTGATCTGACCCCATGTGGGTGGGTAAATTCTCCCCTGACTGAGATCACTGCCTACATACCAACACGATGCCCTGCTCTTTAGTAAGCTTTCTAGTGACCATCAGATCAGACAACACCATCCTCCAATATTGTTCTTTATCAAAATGATGTCACTATATTAAAAATCTTCTGCATGTCCATGTGAATGGTTAAAGGTGGTGGTTCGGCATTTAAGATCACTTGCTGCTCTTACAGGGAGCCAAGGTTCAGTTCCAAGGCCCACATCAGGAAGCTCACAACCATCTGTAATTACAGTTTCAGGTGATCTTATACCTTCTTCTGGCCTCCTTATATACCATGGTAAGCATAGGGTGCAAATACATACTTGCAACTACTCACACATAAAGTTTAAAATTTTATCAATTTGTTGAACCAACCAGTAATTATTATCTTTAACTGAATTGTATTGATAAGAGGGATTAGTTTGAGTGAAGCCTTTTATTTTAACACTTGGTTTTCCAATCCATGAACATGATATCCATTAGTAATTAGGTCTTTTACCCTATATATAGTGCTACTGTACATGACTCACAAGTATTTTTATACTTCTGCTCAATTACTTGGTGGTTTAGATACTATTGCAGTCCTGTTCCCATTTACATTGGGTCTGCATATAAATAAACGTATAGGTGCACATTGATCTAGCATGTTGTAATAAGCCAAATTCATTTCTCTTTCGTATATTAAAGCAATCATATAATTTTCTCCTGTGTTTTGTGGTTCTAATGAGTACCAATAGTTGATCTTTAGATATTAAACTAATCATTGCATTCTTGCTGTAAACAGTGTTTGATTACGATGCATTATCTTTTTTATGCATTGCTAAACTAAATTTGCTAATATACACTTAATGCTTTTGTATCCATATTTATAAAGGTGTTGATTTGAAGTTTTGTCATTTGGTTTTGGTAGCGTAGCATTATTCTAGAAGATATAATGGCAAATGATCATTTTCTTTTAAAAAAATGTGAGAATGGTATTGTTCCTTCTTCAAGTTTTGATAAAACTCAGAATTCACAGCAATTTCCAAAAGTAACCCAAAGCTTCTGCCATTTTTGTATTAGAAATTTATGTGACATGACATTTTCAACAATGACAATTTTACAACAAAATCCAAGTATCTATCAACTCTGAAAAACATCAAAGATGTTCTCCATCCTGCATCATCAAATATACCATCAATATTTAATTCTCTGGGTAAAAATGAACAGCACAATTATTTCATTAGCATGCAAATTTACCTTCATATTTAATAAGTAAAATATATATAGGAGTTTTTAAAAAATAATTTTCTTATGATTTATTGCCAGCAAATATTTGATTTGCATGCCTATTGTATAATAGCTGTATATCTAGGGTTGTATAAAAATTTCCTGGACTAAAAGAGGTTTCAGCTGGATAGTGTTTAAGTAGTTTTGCTCCATTCTATACTTCTTGGTGTCTGGACCTGGTCAGGTTCTGATCTCTGCCTCCAATGCATCATGACTTCTGTGCTTTGTTTGGGCCTGTTTTCCCTGGGCTTGCAGACAGACAGAATGCCTAGTGTGCTGCAGGAACCACCTAATATGTGCATCCTTCCTCTGATGTCACAGTTGAGCCCTGTTTGTTCTCTACTGGTGGCAATAATTTTGTTCCCTTTGCCCAGCTTTCTGACAGTAGTCATTTATTACGGGAAAGCAAAGCTGGTGTCAAGGCCATTGTTCATTGATAAGATATTTACCAACTTTAACATACAAAATGTTTACTTTACCAATATTTTTATAGAGAAATCAACCAAGAGTAAAATTTTAAAATCTATTAAAAATTGAAGATGTGTGACCTCAATACATTAACCTGCCTGTCTAATAATCCTTTCCTAACAGGAAACGAGACTGATGCCTCTGATAGTCAAGTTGTGCTAGCTAAAGAGATGCTATTATCATTTACAAGTCAGCCATTGAGGGGCACTCTTCAGGATTGTACCTTTGTAAAGACATGCTCACCATTAAATATTTTTCAGAATTTCAGTTTTAAAATTATGTGAACATATTCATTGGTCTATTCTACTTTTGTAACAATTTTTTCACCACTAAGTAATTTTTAGAATTTGATTTTTAAAGAATATATAAACACATTGGTCCAGCTCTGGTACTTTCACTTAGAATTTGCTAATGGCATTTATTGACATTCATATGTCTATCACACTCTAATGCTCTGCACCACGCCAAGTATTTTATGGCTCATCTTTGTTGAGCCTTTATGATACTGTGACTTTAAATTCTCTATTACCATGTGGTAGGTGCAGAAAATAAGGGTTAGAAATAGAGAATAGCATGTCCAAGGCCACTCAGCCAGAAAGAGATGCACTAAAATTTGAGTTAAATCACTTTGATTTAACCACTGGGCGTTCCACAGCTTCTGCTTCCTCAGCCAAGTTGCATTATAACTAAACATCTCAGCTTTCCTTTTTTTTTTTGTTTTTTGGTTTTTTTTTAATTTCCAAATACCATTTGAAGTTCTCAGAGCATGGTAGACGAGGACCAAATCACATGGGGCCATAGCAACATGTGAGTAAAACAGCAGCCTTTTATTTCAGCCAATGTGGAGATGGTCCATAGCAACCTTACAATTTTGCTGTGACGGTAGAAAAGAAGGGAGCACATTTCATTACTAAGCTACTAATAATGAAAATGAGCCCCAGAAGTTCAGAGTTTAGCAGTGACTCCAGCACCTCTGTAGAGGTATGATGTTGAAATGCCTTTCTGTATGCTGTGGATCTCAATCTTTAAATAAAGGAGCTGTTTTGGCCCTTGACAGGCACCGTAGAAAGGGTAGGCAGAAGAATCAGAATAGGTGGGAAAGGAAGGGTGGAGTCAAGCAGATCGAGCAAGCTGCCCAAGGAGCACCATGTAAGGAGCACAGGTGAGCCACGGGCCACGTGGCAGACAGATGAATAGAAATGGGTTGATTTAAGATGTAAGAGCTAGCTAGCAATGTGCCTGAGCCATGGGCCAAACAGCATAAAGTTAATATAAGCGTCTGAGTCATTTTTGGGGCCAGAGCAGCGGCAGGCAGCTAAGGGGTCTGGCACGGCAGGGTCTGGGCCTCTGGTTGCCAGGGACCAAGAAACCCCATTGCAACAGAGGTATCCAATGCTTCTTAGTGCAGAACATGAAGTATTTCATATACTGCAGAGTATGGCGGTCAAGGTTTTTAGGGGTGAGTTATTCAACATATAATACATGTAAGAAGCCCATGAGATTAAAAACTGAGTATAGAGAAGATTTTAAGGCAGCCCTGGTGAGACTACTTTTGTCTGATAGATGGAAGCAATAAGACCTGAAGAGGGCATTCTTGGTGAGCAGAATAATGTATACAACAGCATAGAGGCATGAAATGGACCACATTCTTTTTGATCAGTCATTTGACATGCATGTGCCATGTGTTTGGAGTATTTGAATACATTCAACATCCTGGTTTCCTCTTCCAATGAGTTCCCAATATAATGTAGCAGAGAAGACACAATCACAGAAGACAATGTTAATATATTATAGGTATCTGGTGCATCCTGTGTCCAATGAAGGAGTGTCAGGTGGTGCTTATGTCTGAGTCATACCTGCAGGAGGGCAGAGAATGTGCCTCTTTGCATTCTGTGATTTACAGAGCCCTTGAAGAAAAAGTGGTGTTTGGAGGGTTGGTATAGGTTGGAAACATGGAAGGGGGTAGATATGCCAAGAGTGTGAAGAGCAGCCATTGATAGACTAAGAGACGGGTATATTTTTCTTTTTGCAGAGCTGAGGAATTGAACCCAAGGTCTTGAGAACATTCTTGACAAGTGCTCTTTCTGCCGCTGATCTGCATCCCTAAGAGGTATCTCCAAGGCAGGAGAAGTGAACAGGAAGAATGAATAGGCAGGCACCAACACTTCCTGCTGGATTTGGAGCCTGAACTTTGATTTATGTCTGAGTCTACCTAAAGTTTGTGAGGGAATTCTTAAAGGGTTATCAGCTGGAACTGGCCTCCTGTATTTGTAAACATAACAGGTGTGTTATAAAGAAGTGAACATCTTAAAACAACAACACTTCTCCCAATCCTTGGGCACCTAGTGTGTGCCATACATAAGGTATGGCATATACATATGACCTACTGTGTGCTATACATAGGGTGTGGCATATAGGGTCCTATGTATGGACCTACTGTTTTCCATACATAGGGCATGACATATACATATGACCAACTATATTCAATACATAGGGTATGGCATGTTCATATGACTCACTGAGTGCCATACCTTCTTAGGTAGAGCTGTTGGCTCTGCTGGGTGGTTAGAAAGAGTTAACTGTGAATGTAAACACAGGCAAGGAAAAAAAGAGGATTGTCAAAATGGAGTGCCGTACATAGGGCATGGCATATACATAAGACCCAGTCCAGCCTCTGAAGAGACTCCAAAATGTAAGACAATTGTTGGGAATGATTGACAGTGACCAACAGAATGTTTGTGTGATGTTTGATATTGATTGTCAACTTGACAAGATGTAAAAACACCTCCAACCATGAGCCCCAACCAAAGCTCTTCTTCTCAAATTCCTTAGGTCATGTATTTTGTCACAACAAGAAAAGTAACTTGGGGGACAGGCTGAGTCAGGTAGTGACTTATGGAGCAAGTAAGTTAGTTTAAAAGCTAAGACCAGAGAATGTGGGGTCTGTTGTGGCAGAAGTCCTGGGAAATGAAGGAGGGGTATTAGAGTTCTTAGATGTGCAGTGTGGCAGCTGTTGGGACCCATCAAAGATGGCAGACAGGAACAGAAGGAACACCCAGCTTGAGTAGACTAGATAATGGCACCAGACACTGTTCTACCCCAGGTGTGAGGAGGCATCAGTTGGACAGAAGCCAGCTTCCATGTATAGGACGCTTATGTTCTGGTAGAAGATAGCCTAATACCCTTCACTCCAATGCTACAGTATTGATCTGCCCACAGGTTGCAACTGATAGGTTATCAGGTAGAAAACTGGATGCTCCCAGTTTTACAGATAGGGAAACCGAGGCTCAGATAGTGAGCAATGGTGCACAGTTTTCTGAAAGAAATCCGGGTGAAGACAGGAAAGCAAGGTAGATGTCTGACTCCAACCATGTCCGGCATGGTTCTCAGGTTACAATGCTAGCCCAGTTCTCTGTGGGAATCTCCCTTTTCGTCATCCATACTGATATGAGTTAGGACATGAGGTGGTGTCACCAAATGGCTTTGCCTTTGTTTTCTCAAATGTTTAATTTCTTTCTCTGAGTATCTCAAAAATTCTTAGCCTCATAGAAAAAGAGAAATTTGTGGGAATGGTGCTCAGTCATGCCCCACTGTCAAAAGGAACCTTGTTCCTTCACAATCACTGTGGCCACTGTGGCTCAGTAAGACCGTAAACAGCTTTGACAGTTTAAGTTTGAAAGAAAGAAAAAAAAAACCTTCAGAAGGCTGTGAAACTAGCCGGAAAACCTGGAACCTTTGAGAAACCTCACAGACTAAGGACACAGAGGTGGCTTAGGAGGCCACTGGTGCTTGGAACCCAGGTGCAGATGGAGCAGGAGAATTGTAGCTCCCTAGTTTCTAGGACTGCTCACTCATGACTCAACTTTTCCCAGCTTCCATTCACCTTTCTACTTCTTCCTGGTCAATGGTTCTTTAGAACCTTGACAGTTTCAGAGAAAGCCAAGAGAAAAATGCAGAGAGGTATTTTGCTACCCTGTGAGGAATGTACTGGCTTGTCACTTAGTGATGTATAATAGCCTGTAGCAGATACAGTATGTATAGAAGGGCCAGAAATAGCTCCCAGGGCAGCAGAAAACATCTTTCCTTCTTTTGTAGGCAAGCTTAGAGAGCTGCTGGGGTGAACCAGTCTAGGGATATTTAAGTAAACCCAGGTGCTCCGTTTGACAATCTGGTTTTTTTCCCCTTGCCTTTGTTCGCATTTACAGTTAGCTGTTTCTAACCACCCAGCGGGACCAACAGCTCCCCCTAAGAAGGTAGGAAACAGATGCAGCCCAGCTTTCCCCACAAGATCCCTTTCCTGGTTTCTAGGTTTTTATAACCTGACTTTAGTTCTGGGCTACCTCCCTAGCTTTCTTGCCAAGAAGCAAATGCTTGAACCCATTTTATTAGAGTTGGCTCCTGAAGAGGAGGCATTCTTGCGGCCAGTCTCTGAAGCACATCTACAATCACCAGAGTAGAGAAACAAAGTGATCAGCCATTTAATAAGCTAGAGTTGATTGCCTAACGGGCTTGTCTTCAGGTACTTGGCCCAGAACGGATTTGACAGTAACCTAGAATGCTATTCCTGTGATGGGTTGGGCTGTCCAGAATACCCATGTGGAGATGCTTCTTCTTCTTCTTTTTTTTTTTTTTTAAGGAAACAAACAAACAAACAAACAAACAAACAAACAAAAACCCAGACTTTTTAGAAGCAGCTTCCAAACAGCTCAAGTTTCTGGTTTCATTGGGGGATACAGTGGGGCTGGAAGGAGTGGGAGTTGGGGGGACTGTCCTGGCTGCAGTCTTAATGAGCCTGCTTTACTAGGCAGGTTTCCTGTGCAGCTCACTGTGGTTGAGAACCATTACAGAGCCCAATTTCTTATTGACAGAGGCTTCCTAAGCCCCGAAGATGTCTGCTGATGCCTCCATCTTAGACAAGAGCTCCTCCATAACTTCCCCAGCCTTCTTGGCTGTTACAGGCAACCAGACTTCTGGCCTGCTAGACAGTCATCCTGTCAGGACCTCATGATCTGGCTCTGGGGTGAGTATTCTCTGCTGCATTTCCTTTGAGAAATATCTTTAACAGTTTCCTTTTCTTAAGGCGGTATCACCTTGCGGGTGTTGGCTACAGCCTTAATCTCCCCTCTCTACCCTTACTGATGCCCTACACTGGCAGTGTCCACCAACTTCACATAGCCACTCTTTGAAATGGGGCTAGTCCTGATTCAGATTTCCTCTGCGCATCTATGTATGAAGTGTACATCAAGTTTTGAAGAAGATTTTTATCTGAATGGCTCAGTGGAATGATTGTATTTAAATATGTTGTAAGCAAAAAATAAAAATGTGAAGTTATAAAAATTTCTCTGCCAGCCAGGGAATAGTGCCACCCACAGTGGGCAGATCTCCATACTCCACTTAAGGTAATCAAGATAATACCCCATAGGAAGGCCCAGAGCCTGCTTCCTGACGTGACAGGGGATTTTGTCAAGCTTACAGCACTATCACAGGCCTATTTGGAAACATGTCCAGGAAGGACAACCCTTGTGATGCCACATACACAACATGCTCCCTAGTTGCCAGGAGGTAAACAACTTTGGCCAATATGCAGACCTACTACCATGGTATTCTGCTTTGCCACAGGCCCAACGCAGAGAAGCAGGCTAACTAACCCCTCTGAACTGAACACCCCCAGAAATCATGACCCTGAACAATTATTTCCTCCCTTAAAGGGTGTTTCTCTTGAGCATTTGTCTTAGCATCAAAGACTAACACAGAAGTGATCATTGACAATTTTTCTCTGAAATAATAAAATGTCAACTCATCATTGACAAATTGCTCCACTGTGTTTCTGATCCCTGTCTGCGTGTTCTTTATCTTTCCTGTAAATTCACAGGGGGAAGGAGGAGTTTTGAACTTTGAGCATCACTGACTATAGGGAACTGTGATTGGATGTTAGTGCTGTCACTCAAAATTGAGTCCTGAGGATAACTCTGTGGTTAAAATACTTATGATGCAAGAGTGAGGACCAGAGTTCATATTCTCAGACACCCACATAAACACCAAGTGGACATGGTAGCCCCATGGTCATTTCTATCTCAGAAGAAGGAAACAGGAGGTCCCCAGAGCAAGCCGGCTAGCAAGAGAGTTCTGGTTTTGGTTGAGAGACCTGCCTCAATGCATTGTGTAGAACAGCTGCAGCAGAGGATTCCCAGTTTCAACCTCAGCCTTCCACATGTACGAACACACTCACATACACATGCAGGTACACATATACAAATACATGAGTGCTTGTGTGTGTGTGTGTGTGTGTGTGTGTGTGTGTGTGTGTGTGTGTGTGTATGAACAAAGCAATTCAACATGCCCAGAATTATTTTTTGTTCTCCACTTGGTGCTTAAAGAGACTCATGTCCTCTGGCTACTGGGCCCTGGAATAGATGTGAGTATGCAAAGACATAAAGACGTTGAGCTGGACGAGAGGAGGCTGAAAGCTGCTGGCCGGTCAGTTCTTTTGTTCCCTTTTGGCCATTGGAACAGACACTGATGGACAGTTGCCAGAGTGGACAACACTACGAAGTGGCCTGATCAGATTCCTTAGCCTCTACGCCACCAGGCAGGATGGCGCCTGGCGGAGCCTCTGTGCCTCTTAAGTAACCTTGAGATGTGTAACAAGTGGATCTGCACTTGTGACTCTGGAAACCTGTGCTATGCGTGTCTGTGATGCACACAGGCTAAGTACATGTGGCCATTCACTAACAACTAGATGAACTAGAAAAGTGGGCTCAAAAATACTTCCCCCTTTCTATACCTGTTTTTTTTTTTTTTTCTCTTTCTTCGGAGACCCTGGTACTTTTTTTCCTCTGGGAAAGAAGAGATGGATAAGTGGGTGAGTTGCTTGTATCAAAATGGAAAATATTCACTTTTAAAATAAAGCTACTTTGACTATTCTGATTTATCAATGTTTCCAGACAAACTGCCGGAGATACTAAGTATTAGTCTGCCATGAAGAAATTAAAAACAAAAACCATACCTCAGTGGTTTAACAGCAAGTTGACAGTGTTAGTGTCACAGTAGACTCCCTCACGTACCTATACAATAACAAAACACAATTTTTCTTTTAAGTCATAAAACACAATGTTTTATCAATACAGAAAGAGGCCGTTCTATGCACACATTTTGTTGCTGATGAGTGGCCCTGCTTCTGTTTGTACATGGCTCCTTCTGACTTCCATTTTCTTCTCCATCAGTTTCACCTCCTCTAAAGGAACTGTGAAAATCATTCTATATCTCCTTCCCTGTGCTCATTTAATTATGCCCTCATATCACTGCATACAAATCACATAACTTCTGTCTTAGCACATCTTATCTAAGTAGACTACAGTTGCAGAGCATTCTTGCTGCTTTTATCATTTAGCGACACTAACTGGAAATCTCTCAAGGACATATTCTGTAACACTGGTCCATTCTTTTTCACGACTGTATAATGTTCCATTATATGGAATATTCCCATTTTCCAATGGTCCTTTTAGCAACAGGCCTTCTCTGTGTTCCTTTTGTATACCATGAATACTGCCTGCCCATCTATTCTTTTGTTGTGGTTGGTTTTTTTTTTGTTTACTTTTGTTTTGTTTTATTGGT
Organism: Phyllotis vaccarum; assembly: GCA_033318265.1. Classification (NCBI taxonomy): domain Eukaryota; kingdom Metazoa; phylum Chordata; class Mammalia; order Rodentia; family Cricetidae; genus Phyllotis; species Phyllotis vaccarum. The sequence goes on from JARWLC010000012.1 coordinate 89,460,375, forward strand.
GTCAATATTTTCACAGATATAAGCTAAGTACCAGAGTAAATTACAAATATATGTGTATGTGTAGAAATCATTATACTATCTTCTAAAAAGACCATGCTTTTATTTTTATTTGAGTAAGATCTCTGAGGACACAATCCTTCCTTCCTCTGCTTCTTATAGAATATGTTCCAGTATGATAGATACACATAGAAAACACCTGATCCTAGACACCAGGATTCTAACCACTTTGGGAGGCCAGAGACATATTCTCATAACTGTTTTTTTTAAATAAACAAAATAGGTGCTATAAGACTCCAAAGTAAAATCAATTTTATTAGATGTAGTCATCAAATATTTTTTTAAAAAATTATATAAAAATGGATGTGTGTCTATCAACATAATAACTATCTGCATTTACTTCAAGTCATGGTGGCTACAGTAAATAGACAGGAATGCTGACTATAATCCATACTTTAAGATACATACACCAACTATAACAAACTATGGTTGGTCACATACACTCATAATTAAAGACTTCATCTCAGTTAGACATTAATGGAAATAATATGTCCCAATTGTCTATGTACTCTTAAGTTGCCTCCTGAGTTGGTCACTCAGCTAGGGGTGGTCACATCTGTGATTCCGGAAGATCCCAGCTGTGGAAGGACCATCGGCCTGCTTTTCTTACGGCAGGCTCCCATCCTTTTCCAGTGTCCTTGGTGGGTTTTCAATGTGCCGTGGCCAGGGATGGAGATCTCACTCTACTTCTTGCCAGAGACATTGCATCTCTCTCGGGAAAGCTCCCCGGTGCTGTGCAGCTCCCGGGAGGGCCTGACAGTGGAGCGGCTGAGCTCAGTCTTAAATTAGAAGAATGGCCAGCAACTCACAGAGCATGTGAGCCTTGCTTTTTCCTAGGCTGAAGCCTGCAGGGAGGAGCCGGGTGTGCTCAGCAGGTGTGGTTAGTGGGTGGGCTCACTGGGTCCTCTCTCAACCACCCTTGATCTTCAGCCTGCTTTCTCAGCAGACCCCTTCTGCTGCGTTCACTCATCAGCACAGGGAGACTTTCTCACCCAGTCCCCCTTCCTATCCATATTCTCTTTGTTTCTAGCTTTTCCCATTCACCAGGGTAGATACTGGTCCTCTGAGGTGACATGGCCTTGACCTCTCTGTGCCTCCTTTCTCAAATCAGCCAGCCCACCTGAGTCTGGGTCTTTTAGCTTCTCAGGTAACCAGTCCGACTAACTGTTGGGTCATATAAATGGCCTGTGCGTAAAGACAGCAGCCTTAGCCAAAGCAATGCTTGTACCATGTCAGGGTAGGAAATTGTGTGAGTAATATATACTCCCCAGCCCACAGGGTGACTATCGATCCTTTCCTTTCTAGAAAGTGCCACCAGCCCGGAGACAGACTGGGAGGAATACTTGGCCTCGGGTAATGCTGGAGCCCAGGGAAAGCTTTCCTTGCGTGTGTGTGTTTTCTCACAGAATTGTAAAGCCAGGCAGCCCTCAGTGCCAGAGGCTGCAGAGTTTGTGTGTTTCTGGACTATTCATTAGTGATTACATACCCCCCCGAACACCTGCAAGACCATTTCATAAAGCCAGCATTCATGGGCTTTGGCAAGGGTTTCATGGGAACTGCAGGGTATGGGGTACAGTCATTGTATCTGCAGATAAAACACATTCTCTTACCAAGGAGGCCTCTGAAAATAGGAGCAGGCTGTGATTCCAGTTCCACACCACGGGGTATTAAAAAGAAAAGCGCTACTTCACCTCAGCTCTTTAGAAAACCAGCTAGCTGTGGGGCTGTGGCATTCCCGGACAAATTCTCTTTCAGGACCCTCTCAGGGCTGGAAGAGAGGAGCTGTGGGCACTGTGTGGATTGTGACAGGGGACTGCCAGGCCATCAGGGAGGTGTGGCATGCTCTCCTGCAAGTCACACTGATTTACTTCAGGACAATAGGAAGCATGGAGCCTGGGTGGCCTGCTGTGTAATTCTAGGTGACAGATTGCTGCTGCCATATATAAAAATGGCACCATAATTAAACTTAAAAAAGGCCAAGGATGATAAAAAAAATAACACACACACACACACACACACACACACACGCACACGCACACGCACACGCACACGCACTGCCATCTTTAAACAAAATACAGGAGGAGCCTTTTCCAAGAGCCATCTGTATCTGTGATTTTCCTTTGCATGAGTTTGGTGAAGAGAACAGAGAGGCTTCAGAGTGTGTGGGTGTGTCCATGCCGAGCCCCGGAAGGCAGCAGCACTTGGGGACCATTCCGCGGAAGAGAGAAACTGAGGCTTGTCTAAACATCTGAAAACATGGGCTCCTGGAAATGGGAGCGTTTCACCTCTGCAAACAACATGAAGTGTGTGTTGAGTCACACTCTTGGACTTGTCCGCATGGTTCAGCAGGTTTTCTCTCCTCCTTCTCTTTTCTTCTTCTTTTTTCTTCTTCCTACCTCTTTCCCTTCTTCCCTCCCTTCCTTTGGCTTTTGTTGCTGTTGTTGTTTTGTTTTTTTTTTTTTTGTTTATGTGTGTGTTACATGTTTGTGTGGCATACATATATGATGACTGTGTGTGTGTGTGTTATATGTGCATGTGCATGCACATGTATGCGGTAAGCATCTATATAGCGCGTGTCTTCTGTGTCCATGCGTGGTGTATGTGCTGTGTGCGTGTTCGGTGTATGATGTGGTCGTGGTGTGTGTAGCAAGCATTTGTTTATGGTGTGTCTGTGTTGTTTGTGTGTATGTATGCATGCACTCACGCTGTAGGGTATTATTGTAACCGGAGAACTGTTACATTTGTTAATGCTGCCGAATGTTACTTTAACTATGTAAACGTGTGCGACATTTGTTTACGCTGCATTGATTTAAAGTTGTAAGGACGTGTGTTTGATTCTGCAAAGATATGGTGCATTTGTTTCACCTTGCTTTCCAAAGGCACCTGATTGGTCTAATAAAGAGCTGGATGGCCAATGGCTAGACAGAGAACGGAGAGGCGGGGCTGGCAGGCGGAGAGAATAAATAGGAAAACTCTAAGCTGAGAAGAAGAAGACAGTGGAGGAGGAGGGAACAGGGGGAATGAGAGGGACATGCCTGGAGCAAGACGCCTGGCAGCCCTGAGAAACAGTAAAAGTAAGATGCACAGAGGGAAGGTAAAAGGCCCTGAAGCAAAAGGTAGGTTAACAAGTTAAGTTAAAAAGGACTAGTCAGAAAGGAGCCTAAGCGAGGCTGAGTATTCAAAATTATTTTTAAGTCTCTGTGTCATGATTTGGGAGCTGGTTGGTGGCCCAAAGGAAAAGCCTGATATATACGCACCCATATATGAGGCAGGGGCAGAGAGGGATCCGTTTGTCCTCTAGACTCCACAGGTGTAAGAGTCTGTAGAGCTGAAGACTCTTGAAGTCTCAGCTCTTTGGGGTTTGCAGTGTGTTTCACCTCCATATTTACACAGTTACACACTTATGTCATCACATACTGAGGCTGGGAAGGACTTGTAATGGGCCCAGCTGTCTCTCTCCCAGGACTCTGAGGTAGGTTCCTTTGTTGCTACTCCCCCCCCCCCAACACACACACACCACAATCAAAGGAAAGACTAGTCTGTGGTTACACAGAAAGTAGCAACTTTTTGTGCTTCATGTAATTGAGATCATCAGTACAAGTCAGCAAAACTAACTAACTAAATAAATAAATATAAAAATAAACAATTACAACTACAAATGTATCCCAGGGGATTTGATCTGTCATTGCCCTGAAGGGCAAATGGGCACCCAGGGCCGAGGATGTAAAACTGAGGGTGATATGGCAGTGTTGGGATAGTGTGGAATTGCAGTAGCCATCTTGCTATGCAGGAGTGTGGGAGGGTACTGGCCGAGATGGTAGATTTTGAAGCTAGAATTCTCTGGTTTGAGCCATAGTTCAGCTACTCACTGCAGTGTGACCTCAGACCCATGCTTTTCAACTTCCGCCTTTGTTTCAGAGTGGAAGGAACTTTCTCGCCTTCTAATAATGCAGTAATAATAGCTGCTCTTATCATAGAATTATTACAGGTATTAATTAAAGACATTAACATATACAAAGCATTTTTCACAGTGGCCAGCTATATAAATGTTAACCATCCCCAGTTGAATTTATCCAGATCACTGGCCATTGATGAAGAATCATGTATGTAATCCATCCTGCTTCTCATAATGGTGACTCTGCTCCCTGTATAGTACTCATTGCATGATAGATAACCGTATTATTAAAATATTCTGTTTTAATGCAACCCTTCATGTTACAGTGGAGAACACAGATTAGAAAGTGATTATTAGCTTCACAGTACTGAAAAGTAGCAGATCTAGACTGTAATTCAGGTTGACTCCCTCAACCCTGGCAGGATTTCCCACTCCTGAAGACACAAAAGGGATCACAAATGTTGCCTTTTGTCCTTCTGTAATGTTCTTAGTGTCCTGATTTATAATCTTTAAAAAATGGTGTATGAGGTCCTGATTCATAATCTTACAAAAATGGTGTGTGTGGGTGATTGTATATGTACGTGTGTATGTGTGTATGTGTGTGTTAGTCACTTGTCGAGGCCAGAGATTTGGGCTGTGTGTCTGCCTCATGGCCTACCCTATCTTTGGATATAGGCTCTCTTACTAAACCCAGGGCTCATTGATTGACTAGAACTGCTGGTCAGTAAACCCAGGAATCTATCTGTCTCTACTTTACCCTCCAAGCACCGGAGTTATAGACATGCCTGGCTTTTATGTGGGTCCTAGGGATTTGAACTTAGATCCTGATGCTTGTGTGGCAGGCACTTTACCCAGTGAGCCATCCCCTCAACAATCCTGATTAATACTTTAGAAACAGTGATATAGGTAATGTTGAGAATGAGATTCCTGTCTGCATAATGACTATATGGGCAGTCTAGAGCCTCATGCAGACAAGCTCCATTTGGGATTTATCCTAACCTGAGCCAGGTACTGGTCCTCATGGCCCCATGGATGTCTTCCCTCCAGAAAAGGGGGACTAACAAAGTCTTCCCTGAGTAGCTTTTTCTGTGTTAAAGTGACAGCTGTTGAGGACCAAGGAACTGTTGGACACTAAGCATCTTTTATTGCAATTAGTAGTGGCTAGTTCCTCAAAGAGGTCAGTGGATTGTTCTGAGACAGTAGACATTGATAATCAAAACAGAGCGTTTCATCAGTAACAATTTCAACAGTAACAATCATGGCATCATACACAAGGCATGCTTTTGGCCATCCGCTATACATAATCTGTGTAAAACAAAATGAAACGTCCACCAGATCAGGATTTCCCCTTTCTCATGTCTTCTCCTGGTCTGGTACGTGTTTTTGTTTCTTGTGGCTAGCTCTTTTAGCCTCCACTGGGCTGTGCAGGGCTTAAAAAGAGCAGCAATGTGAAGAAATTCTCCATGATCCCCCCTCTCATCACCTGTTAGCTCAAGGCTTGATTCAGCCCCATCCAGCACATAAACCTCACACGGTAAGAACAGGGGAAGGTTGTCAGTTACCTAATAATGATGAAAGTCTGGATAATTTGGGCAGGATAAAGAGCTTACTCTTTTCTGGCTGATCTGGTTCATTATCTGGTTAAATTAGGTTATAAAACCTTTTTTGTCAGGGTCTCTAATGATCTAGAAAAGCAGGTAACTGTGCCTTTTTAAGAGCTTTTTGCCTTGAATTATTCATTGGCCCAGCTCCGGTACCCTGGGAAGATTCCCAATTCTTCACCTGCCTTTTTTTCTGCAGAGCTTTGGAGCCCAACTCTCAGCATGGCCTAGTCACAGCTTCCTACGGATACAAAATATTCAAACCATCTTCGTATTTTTGTTTTTCCTTCTACAAATGAGAGCAACGAGTTGGAGCCGTGGGGGATGGCGGTGGTGGCTGACTGGAAGATGGGTAGCACATTTCCCCGGGAGACACAAACAAACAGGCACATAACTAGAATGGCAAGCCAGGGGCCTTTTTAGAGGCACCACATTAAAATGCAAGGTAGGAGATAATGAGGTAAGCGGCAGCTTACAGGTTTCTTAATTCTAGTGTGAAAGGAGGGAGGGGGCAGCACAGAAAGCCTCCCCAAGGAGCTTAGCTGGAGACCAACAGAGCTTCCTAGCAAGCTTGCTGGGGGGGGGGGGGGGGCGGCATCTGGGTCTCTCCAGTGACCTCAGTGACATAAATGGAAGTGGAAAAACTCATCTAGGATGTGACCGGGGGATATGAAAACCACACACTAAATTCTTTATCTCAGCTCCTTGTTTATATGTTTCTCACTTCAATCGACATCTGCATGAAATAAATACAGGACATCTCCCAGCCACACTCCTTCACGACCATTCCGGAGAAAACAGAGACTTTCTACCTCCCTCTTTCTCTCCCTCTGCCCCCCTCTCCCCTGCCTTTCTCTCTCTCTCTCTCTCTCTCTCTCTCTCTCTCTCTCTCTCTCTCTCTCTCTCTCTCTCTCTCTCTCTCTCTCTCTCTCATTTCTTTATTTTTATTTAACGCGTGTAGTTGATTTTGCCTGATATTACATATGTGCACCAAACGCATGCAATGCCTAAGGAAGCCAGGAGAGAGCATTAGATCCTCTAGTTACAGACAGTTATTAGGTGTCCTGTGGGTTCTGGGAGCTGCACTCTGGTCCTCTGCAAGAGTGGCAAGTCCTAACTGCTGAGCCATCTCAGCCCTGTGGTTCAGCCCCATGGTTCCCTCTTCAGAACAGACTTGAAGCAGATAAGACACTGCGGGCTTTGATCTCTCTTGACACTTCACAATGCCATGTGGGTTATGCTATCACCCTCTGGTGACAGGGTGGGTCTGTGGTGTTTGGTGACAGTTCCTGCCCTTCTTTTTATGTCCCCTTCTGGGTCCTGTCAGGCTCCTTTCCATGTTACCCCTTCTGTTGAACTATGATTTAAAAGTGAATCAGAAGCTAGCCTATTTTGGGATCTTTGTGTAGGCCAGTGTAGAACCTGTGGGGGAATTTTATACTCAAACCACTACGAGTACACTTTCTGAAGTTTGGGCTACCCAGTTTGGTTTAGCAGACAAGTGTTGTCACGGGACTTGAACATTCTATAAATTCCACATATATTTTACACGCACACACACTGCACAACACAGGAACACATTGCACACATTACACATGCATGTATACACATACACACAATGTACACACATACTACATATACATACATACACACGGTGTATACACACACATACACTTAAAAAAAAAAAAAACAAACCAAAAAACAGGCGCTGGACTTTCTCAAGATCTTCCAGTGTTCTCAACGTACAGCCTTGCTGTCCATGGCTGTCTACTGGTCCACGGGTGATGTTGGCTTCATCTGAAGCCTCATGGAGAAAATCAAAATAAGAACAAAGAGAAGGGAAGCTGAGCCATAAAAGACTATGCAGGATGAAGGCACATTGTTACCTAAATCCAGCAAAGTGGGGAGGGGAAATATTTTCATTTCTGCAAAGGCCATGTGTGAGTGCCTGCAGGGAAATTGTATCCACAGCCTCACGACTGAACCAATAACTCATATCTGATTCAGAAGCTGACTTTGTTGGATTACTTTGCTACAGCTGTTCTCGGTCTACGTCCAACCTCTCCCAATGGGACCGATTGTAGCAACACGTCTCATTTATGGATCTCATGTGCAGGAGCCTGGAAACTCAAATTAAAACCTTGTGGATGTTACTTTGGTAAATTCAACTCTGAAGTCTTTTGGCTCCTCTGAATAGGTCATTCTCAACGTAGAGGGGTTTGGGAACATAATGGAAAGGATGCATCTTTTGTACTTAGCCTTTCTATTTGGCAGATACAATTTGATGCAAAATTAATAATGGAATATATTCCAATAGCATGTTGGGCTGTGGTCAGGCTTAGTAGGGGGTTACATAGAGAAAGAAGAGGAGAAGAAAATGAGTAGATGGGGAAATGAGATGGGCAGAACTCAAGTGTTGGTCCTCAGGGAACGTCTAGCAGGGGGTCAGGACAACAGAACTTATTCTCCAAGTATGTTTTCTGAGGCACTGAGACCCAAAGATGGGAAACAGCTTTGTAGTAGGAGGTTTCTGGCCCTGACTTTTGGGCCTAGCTTCAAGGTTTAGGCCCACAGACCCTCAGACCCTCAGACCCTCAGATGGGCCTGACCTCCAGGTTTAGGCCCGCAGGACCACAGACCCACACAGACACACAGATGTATACGATAGTTTTAGGCTGATCGGCCTATAACTTGCTAGCTCTTTACCCTTCATCTAACCCATGACTCATCCTGTTCAGCCATGCGGCTCGGTACCTTTTCTCACAGCAGCATGGTTGTCCTCTGCTTCTTCCGGCTTCTCTCTGGACTTCTGCCCTGTGCTTCCTGTTCTCAGAGTTTTCTTAGTCTGGTAGCCTTGCCCACACTTCCTGCCTGCCTTTGGCCAATCAGTGCTTTTTATTAAACCAGTGGGTGGGACAATTATTTACAATGTAACAACACAATCCCCCTATACAGCTTCACCAAAGACATCCCAGTGTGCAATAGAGGTGAAACTAAGCATTCCGCCTGCATTTATCCCTCAACTACCCTATCTAAAAATGCTCTGAAGTTGCTGTGGCAACTTTAGGAAAACCTAAGGGGAAAACAAATACTCTATACTTGGCTCAAGAGTGTGTTCAGGATCACAGGTCAAGAGAATTCTTCTGGTCTGTCCCAGATTAGATATGGCTTAATGACAGTAGAAAAGTGGAAGCAGGTTGAGGGATGCTTTAGAGAGAAAAAGCAGGATGCCCTAGATTCTGTGGAAATGGAAAAGGACACTGAGTAAGAACACTAAGTTCATTCTAGAAATATTTTTTTCCGTCCTTGTCAGTGTTTGTCTCAACTACCTCCTTTCCCCTGATCTCTCCTTCCTTCTGATGCACTAGGGTGAAATATGAGGAGGCAGATACAGTTGCCTCAAAGCTTAATGGAAGAAGCACTGAGGTTGAAATGGCTTTGACTCACTACAGATGTGTATACACCTTGTGTGTCTAGTCTCTACCTTTTCAGGAAATAGATAGGAGACACAGAATGTACGCAAGTCATTGTGGTCCTCTGTGAAGATAATGAAGAAGGATCCAGAGCATTAAGCTAGAGCAGTGGTTGAAGAAGCTTCTAGAAGAAGAGACTTAAACTTTTTTAACTTTATTTTTTTATGTGTTTGGGTACCACATGCATGTCTGGTGCCCAGAAAGACCAAAAGAGAGTATTGGATCCCCTGGCAATGGAATTACAGATGGTTGGGAACTGCCACATGGGTGCTGAGAATTGAACCTGGGTCCTCTGGAAGGGTGACCAGTATTCTTAACTACTGAGCTGTCTCTTCAGCACATCTTAGAAAGGACCTTTAAGCTGGTTTAAGCTGGTCATGTGGAGAAAAAGGCACAGACAAGAACACATGGAAAAAAAGATGTGTATGTTTTGTGTTTTTATCCAGTTAGACATGCCTAGAGATTGGGATATGAGGGGTCACCAGAAGAAAATAAATTTGGGATGTGGTCTGTGGCCAAGCTAGAAAGCCGTGCGGAGCCCAGATTTAATCCTTGAGGAACTGGCATGGAAATGGGGATATGTCATGGCATAATAAACCAAGGAACACTATGCTCAGGTGAACATCTTGGGAAGCCACTGCAGTCTAGTTAAGATCCATTAAGGGAGACAAGCCTGAGACATGAAGACAAGACAAGAGATGTTTGTCAGCGTGTAGATGGACAATAACCTGGAAGCAGGAGAGGGTTTGGAGGGAGAAGCAACAAGACCCGTGACCAACTTGGTTTGGGAGAAGAGGAGTAGGACTGAGTTGGGAGAGGATTAACTTCATCTGCCAAAAGCTTCCATCTGATGATTTTTTTTAAATCAAGTCTTTACTTCCCATTACCAGTTTTCCTCACTGGAAGAGACAAAGGCTTACATCATGCTGAGTGCTACTAGGAATTCAAGAGTTAACCCATTTAGTCTTTCCCTTCTCCAGTTACTTCTACCATTCCAATTATTATTTTTCTTGAGACATTTATTTATAAGTGTGTGTGTGTACGTGTGCATGCACATACGCCATGGCACACCTGTAGAAGTCAGGAGACACCTTTTAGGAATGGGTTCTTTCTTTCAACCTATAGAATTCAGCCCCAGGGATTGAACTCAGGTCCCCCAGAGTGGTGGCAAGTTTCTTTACCAACTGAGCCATCTCATTGGCCCCATTACCACTATTTATGGTTGTGCTGTTTGGAAGATGAAGTATTTATCACTTAAGCAGATAATACTAAATAAAAGTTTTAGGCTGTTCTTTTTAGTCACAGCTACGCTCATCATATATTACTGGAATTAATTCCTTAAATAGCATTTAAAGGGATTTTATTCTGTACCAACTTTTGTGCCAAGTTCAAGGGTATAATTCTGGGGAGCCAAATAAAAGGCTTCAGGAATGTTCCAGTCATCCAGATGGTGGGGATGCCAGGAAGGTTGGGACACCAGGAATGGCCTCAGAGAAGAAGCAGCTGCTGCTAAGACTTAAGTCTTCAAAAAGGAAAATGTAAAATGGAAGACCAAAGGGTTCATGGCAGAGAGCTGAGGATCTGTTAGCCAATGTCTTCTGCAGAGTGGATGACTCTGTGTGTGTGTGTGTGTGTGTGTGTGTGTGTGTGTGTGTGTGTGTGTGTGTGTGTGTGTGTGTAGTTAGGGACCTGCTTCCCAGGCATCTATGTTTGGTGGTGTTTAAATGAGTCATGTGGACCTTGTTCTGAACTGCCTAGTGACACTTGCTGTGAACCAACAGAGTGAGTGGATGGGATTTTATAACTTTCTTTGTCTGTTTTTTTGGGGGGAGGGGGACTGGGGTCTGTGAATGAATGGGTGAGGGACTGACCCTCTTAGTACCTTGCTCTAATAGTTAGGATTAGTGTTTAGGGCTCAGGGTTAGGGCTTGGGTTGGGGTTGGGGTTGGGGCTGGGGTTGGATATTAGGGTTAGGTAATTAGCCAAATCAATTATACTCTGTGGCATTTTCCCTACCCAGCAGAGTAGATCCTCATACATAAAAAGACTCTCTTGGCATATCTATAGCTTAAGAAATGGTTTTGATATCAGACATATCTCTTATTTCCTTCTATGTTCCCCACTTGGGAGTTAGTTCTCTGATAGTATACCACTGTCATCACTTCAGGGAGGAAATGCTTCCTCTTCTCCTTCTGTAAGGCTCTCCACAGGCTAACAGCCATAGTGAATGCCAATGAGAAGAGTATAGTGATGGGGGAAAGCATAGTGACAGGGAAAGGGTCTAGGTGGTCTTTGGTTGTGGCTTCTCAAAAGATTTCAAAGTGAATCTCCAAGATATGATGGTATATGTCCCCATTCTCCACCAATCCTGGCATGCTCTAACTATAGAGAAATCCTGACCTCAGATGCCCTCCCCCAGTAGGCTAGAATGTTTCTGAATCCTATTTCCTCATGCCTTCTCTTGGCTCAGGTCAGGACTTGGGTCAGCTTCAGGGGTGTCCTATGTTATGCTCATCCTACTCATTTCCACTGTGGCTGAATATGACCCTCGAAAGTTCATGCAATGTGAAGTCAATTATCAGCAAAGTCACATGGTAATAGTCTTTGGAAGTGAGCCATTGAGATTAGATAAGCGCATGAGATTCCCCTGATGGAATCATTGGTTCTATAAACAAGAGTGAGAGACCCAAGTCACCTGGTCTCACTCACGTTGTCAAGCCCTTTGCCATGTTATGACAGTTAAGAGGCTAGCCGCCATGATCTTGGACTTTCCAGCCTCCAGAACCATGAGCTAGAACTGTGTCTTTCCTCACTGCCCATCTGTGTGGTTCTGTCAGCAATAGAAAGCAGACAAGACAAGTTCCCAAGCCAGATCCGATGTGTCTTCCATGTGCATCACTCCAGCTCACTGAGGTTGCTACCTGGCTTAGAGTCGTAAATCTCAAAGTCCCCACTCTTCACTTGCAGATTAATTACACATCATCACATTATCTTGTCAAATCACTGGTAGTGTTATCTTTCCCATAATTTAACTCTTGTACTGGTACTTAAATTTGATATGTTTATGCTTTAAGCCCCTTATACGAGAGGACCGGAGCCAAAGCTTTCTCAAATAACAATGATACTTGGCATTTCTTTAGCATTTACTGCTTATAAATCCTCTCCACATGTGTTACCTTCTTGGCGCTTCACAATAATTCTCAGCCTGGCAAAGCCAGTAAGTATTACAGTGTCCTGATATCTTAGCCGAGGGAGAATCTCAGAGTAAGAAATATGAAAGGATTTGCATAAGTCACATTGCACTATGTTTTCTACGGCTCCGAAAACACTAGAGGTACTCAGTCAACAATCACTGATTTGTCTGTTCATTACATCTCAGCTCAGTCCCACAAGCCAGCCTGATGATTTGAGCAGTAGGATTTGTGATGAACAGCTGTAAAGACCTGCTGAACTTGTCTACTTAACAAATGGCCTTCTACCTTTTCCCATCAGAAGTGCACTTGGTGAGTTAGGGGAATGTAGGCAGCTAATCATGAGCTTCATAGTAACCTTGCTCCAGAGGAGGTTTTAGGGCTCTCCTTGCTGATTCACCTCACCACCCCACTGCTGCCTATCAGCACAGGTGGGGCAACTGACACTGCATCCTTTCAATGAGCCCTTCCAGATGTCCATTTGGATCTTATCCTATTTCTTGGCAGCCATATTTGATTGTGGAAGTGGAGGGCTTACTTGAAACCATATGAGCAAATTTTTCTTCTTGTGGAAAAGGACTTTTTGTTGTAAAAGTGATGGCAACAAACATGCAATTTATAAAGAGAGATTTTTTTTTTCTTCTATACTTCTTAGCTCCTGGAGCCTGACAACCTGACCAGGACAATCTACTGTCCTCGGTGTGCAGGGGTTGGGGGGGGGGGTCTCACGTCTGTAGCACAAAGTGAATCTGAAAGGTGCATCAATTAGCTGTGCCCACCCCCTCTGCTCCTGCTCTGCCTTGAGTGCCTTTAGACTAAAGTAAAGTTTTCAATTTGTCTGAATTACCTGAGAAGTTGTAAGGACAAATGAAGTGTGAAAGCCCTTTGAAAGGAGGCAATCTCTTTGATGAGCTCAAAACCAATCTAAACAGAATCCTCTGCACTCCACCATCTAAGGAGACAGAGATGACAGTGATTAAAATCACACACACAGAGAAAGAGGAAAAAGGGATCTGGACATACCCTGGGTCAAGGACAGCTCAGGACTGTGGAGGTCTTAAACACAGCTGTCTCTTCTAGTGAGGTAACCAGGGAGGATTCATTAGATTAAAAAGAAAGTTTCCTTATCACTGAAATGGCAGCACTGCCTGTCTCCTAGGCTGGCTGTGAAGAACGGTGAGGTAAGCCACAGAGAAAACCTTTGTCCATTGAAAGGCCTGATCCAATGGTGAGGGATTACATTGTTTAAAACAGTGTGTGCAAGTCTTTGACAAGAGGTTGTGGAGTGTGCTGTGGTTTTCAGTGTCTCAACAAATGAACTAAGCCCTCAAAATATCTGCGATAATGAATAAAGTCTTAGTTATGACTGTTATTTACTGACTTAAGAAAGCGAACTAATGCCCTTGAGAAAACATGCCACCGCTTCCCAGACCACCCTTCATTCTCGGTGCCCAGGAAATGCTTCATCTTCTTCCTCCCAGACCAATGGCTTCTTTCTCCCTTGTTCTGCTTGACTGGAATGGGAATTGTAACTAAATCCACTTTTGTAGCTCTCTCTTTTATCTTGTTTCCCTGGAGCCTTTCTTAAGCTCTCCAGGAAGAAGCCCATCTCCTCCTGTAAGTGTGCCACAGGATGCCTTCCTTAGTTTAACATCTGCACTTCTGTTTCAGAGGCAACTGTCTCAAGTCTTGACCCCTGTCAGGACTGTGACTTTAATGCAGCGTTGTCACTGCCTGACATCAAATGGTCACCGTTTCCGATCCCTCTGAGGTACTTTGGTCTGTCCTGGACGACAAGAGTCTTCAGACCTCTGAGTCAAGTTACAAGGCAGGTTCACGGAAGCAACAGTTGGCTGGTTGCTTTTCGGCAATAACATTGAGCAAGGAATCCTGATTAATCTTCTTTGTCTCAGCACAAAGTCCTCCAAGCCATTCCTCCTTCAGAACATTCTGGTCACTGCAGGTCTCACAATACCAAGAATCCTGCATCGTAGAGGGTAATAGAAACCTCAGTGGATATTCATTTTTTGATTTGGAGACTACAAATAGCTTAGGAAGAAACCATAGGATGATATTAAGATCTTATTTTTACTGCTATGTAATTTCTGAGATTAAATCTCAATGCACAATTTAATACTATCTTCACTCAGCAGAACATCAGAAGCCTTTTTTGAAGTTATTAAAAATATTAGCAAAATGTATTTTTAGTGACTATATACTGTTCCATCTTGTAGATAGGCTATAATTTACCAAGCCATTCACTGGGTTCAATTTTCTATTATAAATGATTTATACTCAAAGATATTTAATTATATATTTAAAAATCCCTTGCATGTTAGGTATTTTTTTTTAAATGACAGAAAAGGGATATTAAAAGTATACATATTTTAAATCTGTCCCCCTGGGGTTTGGGGTAAGGAAATAGCTCTAATCCTCTTTGCAGAGACTTTGTCTGTTGCCCACCCAGTCAGAGGAAGGAAGGGAGGGAGAAGAGAAGCTACTACTATCCTTTTGTACATCTTACCTAACTTAATTGATGGCCAAATTGGATGCGCCACCGTCATCCCACCTCCACCATTAGGCTGACCGTGGAGAAGTCTGTGTCCCCCAGGCTTCCAGCCCTAAACTCCGTCTACCCACTTCTTAGGAGTACCCGGTGATCTATCAAGTGGGAAAGGTCAGATAGAGAAAAGCAATATTGAAAATGAGCTATGATATAAGAGAGAAGCCGTGCTATTAGGTTTTTATCAAAGTCAGCCACTAACAAGCGTAATGTAATCCACAGTGCTTAACCAGGGTGGCTTTAATTGTAGTTCTCATTAAGCTCACAGGATCATTAAATACATTAAGAGGGAGCCAACGGGTTATCATGAATAAAATAAGGCTCCTTCTCACTCTCTTCACATATTTAACTGAAATTGAACTCAGTCTGGGTCTCTGATACAGTCATAACCCTTTGCCATGCTTTCTAAACTAAGGCAGTGCCAAACAGTGTGCAGGCAGCATGTAAGAGCAAACACTGGTAGACAGAAGTACCAACCAATCACAGTTTAGATTCACTAACTGACTAAATGCTGTCTGGTGAGTGGGTGTAGGGTCACCTTTTATAGCATGAAGTTTAGAGTCTAGCCACTTCATTTAATTTTTGACCTGTTTATTATGCCCAGAAAATCTATATTTTAGAAAAAGAAATATTAGCTTATTTCTAATATTTCAGTTACCCCAAGACAGCTTAACAAATGGGCAAGAATAAAAGAAAACCAATTTTACCTGTTGATGAAGAAATAAATACTTTTATATACACCCAACTTTTAAAATGCTGCTGACATGATGAACTACAAATTCTGCAACTAAGAAGTTATTGCAAACTATTAAGAATAAGAAGATTGGGGAGTAGAGAAATGGGTCAGTGGGTAAAATCACTTAGCAGACAAGTGTGAGGAGCCAAGTTCCCCCAGGACTCATGCTAAGCAAGATACTGGCAGCATGCATTTATAATCCCAGCATACTTATGGCAGGACAGGAGGTGGAGGCAGGAGAATCCCTGGAAGTACAGGCCAGAAAATCTAGGGTACACGGGAGCCAACAGGAAGAGATACTGCCTCAAACAAGGATGAATGAAGTCCTTGGTTATCTTCTGACTTCCACAGGGGCATAGGGTTATAGGCTTGTCTTACTCAAGCGTGTAAACACACACACACTCACATTCACACTCACACACTCTTAAACAAACACACAAAAACTCGAGGAAATTCAGAATACTCCATATTCCACAGTAAGGGGCTGGTGCATTTAATATGTTTTTAATCAGTGTGTTTATTAAGTTGGAAAAATGTTAGCAACATAGGGTGATAATAAATGGATAATAAAGTTCATGAATGGCATGAATCCTCTTGTATAACTGTTTGAAATGAACATTTACCTTAACATAGACTGTTGGTGGTTTACATGGCAGCCTCTTCTTTCTCTTCTATTCACATTCGTTCACTCTATTTTGCACACAGACTGAAAGGATTTCTGATTTGGGCAGCAGGTACTTCTTCTTTCTCCTTTTCCTGGGCCATTTAGCCCATTTTATTTCTCCATTTTAGAGCACCTTCCCATTCTCACTATAACCTCAAGCACCACTCAGGGTTATGCAGAATAATCCCTCCTCTTGAACTCATTCATGAACTGCTCTTTATATTGACTACTCATTTCTGGGTCGGTCTCCTTCCCATGTTTCTGCCTCATGGCACATCCCTTCCATTGCTCTCATTTGTACCTCTTGTCTTTAGTCAGAACAGACCAGGTAGAGGTCCTATAGACCTGCTGTGGTGACATTTCTGCTACTGTCCCTTGAGTCTGGATTAGCCTTAGTGGAATACTTTGATCTATGGAATGTGGTATGAGGAATGATGCTAAGGATCTTCCAAGGTTTCTTCTCGGGTTTCTGGGAACATTTACCTTGAGGAAGACAGCCATCCTGAAAGAAATGGGACCATGGTGAGAAGACCAGGTTGTGAGGGATCCAAGTGAAGAATGGAAGCTGTAAATGATGAGACACTTTGTGTGCATGTGTGTGGTGGTGGTGGAGGTGCTGGTGGTGGTGGTGATGATGGTGGTGGTGATGGTGATGGTGGTGGTGGTGCTGGTGATTCTAGACAGGAGAACAAAGACACTTTTTTAAAGCTTATCTTCTAGCCTATCAGATGTCATATGACTCAGCTGGGCCATTTCCGAATTCTAGACCCACAGAACCACAAACACACATAATAGTTCATTCAGCCACTGTATTGCTAGGTGGTTTGTCACCTATTTATATGTAACTAAAATATCAATGTGCCATATATTGTGCCCTGAGGAAGTTTTTTGTTAGAGGGGTGCATGATGGGAGTTTTACTTTCTTTTTCCTAATATCTTTGATGTTTCTGTAATGTTCACCAACATTAAGTCTCTCTCTCTCTCTCTCTCTCTCTCTCTCTCTCTCTCTCTCTCTCTCTCTCTCTCTCTCTCTCTCACACACACACACACACACACACACACACAATCTTATACAAATGAGATAAGCGACCAGAAATTCGAACCAGAAAAATGGCATTGAAATTTGGGGCTTTTCACTCAGAAGCATCTTTGACATAGTTCAGTTATGAAGTAGTGTTCTGAAAGTATGGCTGTCCATGGTGGCTTCTGTTTGGATGGGAGAAATTAACAGCTATCTCAAGATCCAATCATCAGACAGAGAAATACAAGTACAGCATTGAAGTCTGAAGACCACAGTTTCTAAAATTTCAAAGTATCACAGATGGTCTCCACCTGTATGTCTCAGCTGCCTCTGAAGTGGACACCCCTGTATCTAGAGGGGGAAAACACCTTTGTATTTCTTTCCCTTTTTAGAACAGCCTTGGTTTCTAAAAGTTAAGAGCACCCAAAGCCTTCATTTTTCTTCTACTGGAATTTCCATCCGTTGGTGGAAATACGCTTTGGTTGGCTGCGATGTGTGTGGGGGGCATTGAGCAAGCATCTTTCATATGAGAATTTATATCTAGACTGGGCCATGCCTAAGTTTCTCTTATGAAGTGTAGGAAAGATGATTGCTGTTAGTGATGTGTCTGGGATGAATTTGGTGTCATGGACAAATGGAGTGCAATGATCTTTAGTGACAAGTAGGGAATTAACTAGGCCATAGCTTTTAGTCTAGCACTTCTCTGGTGTCACAGAATTCCACTTGGGATGCTGAGTGCACAGAGCTTGTTTCCAAGCTTGGCAGTTTTGACCTCATCAAATACAGACATGTCCACACAGTCTAAGTTATATTTTGAGTCTAAAATAGAATAAATGCCGCACAAATAGATGCACAATGAATAATGAGCTAGATTCATAGATTTATAAATTTTCATTTCCACTGTGATAGATTGAATACAATAAGCTGTATAGCCAGTGATACTTAGTATATTCACAGGGCTGTACATCCTTACCTTCATTTCTCAAATCTTCATCAACTCTAGCATACTTATAAAACACATGTGTTAGGTGGGGATATGTTTCATATTTAATAAAAACCAGTCTGAAATATCAGAGAGGTCTACCCACAGCTAATCCGGGAGGATCAGAAAGTGGTAATTTATACCTTTAATTCCAGCACAGGGAATATCCAGGAGTGGTGACCCTTGACTTTAATCCCGGCAGATCTGAGTTTGAGGCCAGTTTAGTTTACAGAGGAAATTCCAGGCTCCCATGCAGGCAGTGGTGGTGCTACGCCTTTAATCTTAACCTGCCTTAAATACCCTCTTCACCCAGAACTGCGCAAAGAAGGTATTTAGGGCAGGCATAGAGAGACAGAGGAGGCAGAAGAAGCCATGAGGAGAGAGGCTGAGGAAGCTGGAAGACAGCTGGGTAGAAAAAAAAATTCTCAAATCTTCATCAACTCTAGCTTAATTACAAAACACATGTGTTAGTTTTGCACTTGAGATGTAGACGCACATAATACCAGATACCACATGAGAGTTTATTCAGGGGAGTTGCTGAGAGAGAAAGAGAGAGGGGGGAAAGAGAGGAGAGAGGGAGAAAGAAGGGGGAGGGGGAGAGAGCTTTCACATGGCAGATCTTTTTAAGAGAACGGGTGGGCACAGATTTACATAGGCACACCTAGAGGTGTTCTGTCTGGCGCCATGTTAGGTTTACCACGTGGGGGCTACTATGTGCCAGGAATCATTCCAACATGCTTACTTGAAGCTTATTTTTTTGATTTCATAGGTTTTAAATGATGAATGCTGTCAAGTGACTGACCTTGAGGTAAGGATATATTGCCAGAGTCCTGCATGGATGGAACTTTTCACTAGAAAAATGGCATTGGTCATTTTTCCCTGTGGCAGTTACACCAGTATTTAGAATATAATCAAGGGCTTATGGGATAGCTCAGGAATAGAAGTGCCTATTGCCAAGCCTGACCTGGGTTTACTCCCTGGGACCTACTTAGTGGAAGAACACCAATTCCTATGTACTGTCCTCTGACCTCCACATGTGGGTGATGGTACACAAGCACACACATGATCATGAAAGCTCATGTGCATGACCCACCTCTCCCCCACATTGAATAAGCAAATAAAACACAATGAAAGTTTTTTTAAAAAAGAATGTCATGAGGTTGCTGATGTGGGAATGCTTTTCTATATGCTGTGAACCTCAATCTTTAAATAAAGGAGCTGTTTTGGGCCATGACAGGCACCATAGAAGAAGTAGGAGGAGGAATCAGAATAGATAGGAAAGGAAGGGTAGAGTTAGAAACAGATAGAGCCAGCTGCCCAAGAAGAAACATGTAAGGAGCACAGGTGAGCCACGGGCTACGTGGCAGACAGATGAATAGAAATGGGTTGATTTAAGATGTAAGAGCTAGCTAGCAATGTGCCTGAGCCATGGGCCAAACAGCATAAAGTTAATATATGTGTCTAAGTCATTTCTGGGGGCCTGAGCAGCAGCTGCGGCGGTGGGTGGCTAAGCAGTCTGGCATGGCAGGTCTGTGGGTCTCGGACCTCTGGCCGCCCAGGACCTAGAAACCCTACCACTACAGGTTGCCTGGGGGTATTCCTCTCTGCTAGACTAGATGAACAGGAACTAGGAGGCACTGTTGGAATTACAGACTTCCTAGCAAGAATAAAGAAGTTATATCCCGAGTTTTCACTACTGTGTCTGATCACCAAGAAAGTAGCCTACAAGGAAACATCAATGCCAAGGCAGAAAACCCAAGGTCTCCACAGCTCTCCTCATGAGTGCCACTGGCAAGTCCAAGAAAAGCCCTCACCCTGCTTCTACTTTCCAAACCTTAGTGAGGCTGTAGAAATGGAGGCCACATTTAACCAGGGAAAAGAAACAGAGCTCAGGTGGAATATGCAGCTTTGTATGTCTACCCTCATCCACTCAGTGAGGTTTTGGCATCTGTCTTAGTGGGACAAGACACCAGAAACAAATAAGGAGAAATCTTGTGGCTCACAGTTCCAGCTACTTTTGTCGATGCCTGGCTGACTCTATGGCTATAGACCTGAGCTAAGGTGGGATATTGTGGGAGAAGGGGGAGGGACTAAAGACATACATCCTCCAATCATCTTCTAGATGGTCCATTTGACTATAAATACTCAAATCAGAGTCCTTATTATCCTATCGTGTCTCAGGCTTCCACCTCTGAGTACTAATGTGCTGAGGACCATTCTTTTATAGGTATCTTTTAAGGAACATTTTACAATTCAAACACCAATCGTCATTTTAAGACAAAGGAGAGAGACGATGTATTTGGGGAGGGTGGTGTGCCACAGAAGAGACAAAAAGCCATCTTATATGGGAAGGACCCAAAGCTCTGAAACCAAGAAGTGGGGAACAACAAACTCACAAAGGTTCTTCTGAGTATATTAGAAATGCTAACTGGGGTTAGATGAGAGGCGGATGGGCAGAAGGGAGCTTCTAGTCAGGGGCATGGAAAGCCTGGGCTCATGTGGAATGACTTCTTCCCCTCTGGAAGGACCAACCATTGTTTGCAGCCCCAGATGACAGATGTGGAAAATCTTGTCATATGGAATACTAGAGCCTTGGTTGTGAATTCATTTACTTTGGGAGACATGTATTAAAAATATTTCGGTAGGAAATGGAGGAGAATAAGAAGAGGAAATAGAGATGAAAATGACTGAATTTGTTATCGACATGTATAAAACTGTCAATGAAATGAAAACAAATGAGGAGGGATGCTAAGGGCTCAGGCAGTAGTATAACACACGGTCTGCATGCTTGAAACCCTGGGTTCAACCTGCAGCATCAAAAATAAATACAGAAATAATCCAGCCATAGGTTTCTCCCACTTGGCAGGTCCAGCAGCTTTTATATGCACTTGATCACTTACCGAGGCCCATAAGGTGTCTGCTAGTGTGTTCCTTTGACGTGTTATCTGCAAGGTTCTTTATCTTCTGGCTTCTCCCAGGCTCATCCTGCTTTTACCCCAGAACCTTCTGTGAGTTTTTCTCACATTCTGATGGGTTTCCTCCTCAGGGATTTTTGCATATGTGATTCTATCTGGAATGATCTTTTTCATCCTCCAGAGCCTTGTCGGAATCTCACCTCCTGTGACCATTCTCCCTAGGTGGATATTCTGTTATTTTCCTTGATTCTTTACAGTGTTTTGAATTTGCAATAACTCATTCGTTCATTTATTGTCTATCTCCCACCTCAGCATATAAGCTTTGTGAATTAAAGCAAAAAAGCACGATATATATTCTAAAAAGGCATCTAGCCTATGTTGCTTGATAATAAAGAAGTAAATGAACTCTAAAGTAAATGAAAAAAAATCAAAAAGTGTTGAAAAATAAATACATCATATTCTTTTAATTTTTAGGAATTTGAGAATGTTTTCCTAAGTGTGGTATGAAACCTCAGAACTATAAACCCAAAGACTGGCAAATTCAACCATGTTAGGCATTCTCATAATTAAAAGATGATGAACTGTGAATAAAAAAGCTTCACAAATTATGGAAGAAATGTCTTCAAATCAGTAAAATTAGTTGAACAAACTGATTGAAAAATGGGGGGAAAGACACAGTAATTTGCAGGGTAAAAACAACAGGACACTAAAAATATTTGAAAGTAGATGCTGAACCTCATTACTGAAGACACTGGGTCTTCTAGGGCAAAGTGGAATATACCTTCACCATACTCACTTAGGAGGCTGAGGCAGGATATTGAGTTCCAGGCCTGCCAGGATGCATAGTAAGACCTATTTCAAAACAAAAAAATAAATAAAATAAAATAAAATAAAATAAAATAAACAAAACCGAAGCAGATAGATAGATAGTAGCTCATCAGACTGTATCCCGGTTGACCAGCAATCACTCTGGCAGTCTGAGTGCAGAAGTAGTTAGATATTCATTCAGTAAGAGTTAGCTTTCTCCAATGTGTTGCAAATTGGTATTGCTTTTTTTGGGCGTGGGGGCTTGGCTACTTAGCCAAGTCTATTGAAATTTAAAATATGTCTTCTCTTTGACCCCACCACTATTTTGAATTGTTAATTTTAGGAATTCATCCTAAAATAATAGTTTCTCAGAGTGCAATATATATCCAAGTCTGCAAGTTTGGCATTGTTTTAGTAAGTAAAAACTGGAAACATCTGATGATTCAATCACATTCCTACCAAAATGTAAACATACCATTCAGCTATTTAAAAGAACCTATGTGTGTTACATTTGGGAGAGATGTTTTTGGTATGTGACTAAAATAAATGGCATGTCTACTAAAGTTCTATGAAATATGAAGATTTGTCAAGTCACAAATCTCATGCATATGCCTCTATGGAAATGAGAAAATAATGGCTTAAATGCTGAACTATGGATGTATGTAGGAAATTGGACCTGGAAAAAATATTTTTATGGCAGACGTTGTGCATTTCTTTAACCATAGGGAAGAGACAGGAGGTATTTCTGTGGAAGAAAAATTATGGCTGTTTCCTGAGTGTCACTATGAGCATGATGGGAGCTGTCTTACGGGCCTTGAGGTAGGGCAGACACTTGGTCAAGGGTTCAGGGGGCTTACGGGCCTTGAGGTAGGGCAGACACTTGGTCAAGGGTTCAGGGGGCTCCCTCCCCTTTTCTCTCCCAAGCCCTGGAGGAAAATACACCTGAGTGTCACAGGGTTTTGCAAGTGTCAAATGAAATCAGGGTTGGGAGATGCTTTTATCAACGCTAAAACCTTTCAAACGCATAAGATTGCCTTCCTAATCAAAGTCCACTTCTCCTGTCAGACAGGATCGCTGGGTACAGAAAGTCCTCTTGTGTGCATTCCTTGCCAAAACCCAACAGTCCACTTTATCCCAAACATCTCTGGCCTGGACTCCCCCTCCTTCTGACTCTCAGGAAGGGAGTCCGCAGGCCACCCGCGCCATTGCTCCATCCTGGCCTTGGCCCCCGCCGCTTCCCAGCAGAGTTTGGCTGTTCCTTGAACTTTCAACACCGGTTTGATTTCCTCCTGGGGTACCACTTGCTGCTGTGCAAACAGAGCACGTGGTCCCGCTAAACAAAGAAACAAGTGTGCTGCAAACCACCCCCGCCCCCATCCCCGCCGCTCCGGCTGCACCAGGAGAGGGCCAGGCCTTGCTTGCGCTGCCATTTGTCACCGCTACCCGCACACCCCTCCAGGCCTTGGGGCGCCGCAGGGATGGAGGAGAGTGAGCGGGGGCCGAGCCTCTGCTGCTCCCATCACTGCCCTGGAAATAGCATCGGAGCTCGCACCACCCAGCCCCCACCCCCAAGCTGCTAAGATTTCATTTCACCTCCGACAGGCTTCATGGGGACTCGCTGTGAAAAGATCACTCTCCCGGGACGCGGGCCGTGGGAGGGGGCCCGGGACTGTATACAGCTGTCAAAACGTCTCCTACAGGAGGCTGAGGCCCAGCTGCTACAGCCTGGCTCAGACTGTCGGGCACGCGGGGAGCATCGTGGACCTATCAGTGCAGGCCGAGCGGTAATTGCATTAGGATTAGTTATCTCCTGCCCCTCGCTCATTAGCCCTGAGGATGGCTCGCATCCAGCGCGAGGGTGGCACCGGGAGAGGGTGTGCGTGGAACAGGTCGTGATAATGAAAGACTGCTCTCCTCCTCCCCACCGACCCTCTACTCTCCGCCTCCTTCTTCCTGGAAACCTCATTTCCTGACTTTTTCCTGATGGTCTTATGAAATGTGCAATTTAGGAAGATTACAATGAAAAAAAAAAGACAGAAAGAAAGAAAAAGAAAAACCCACAGCATAGGTGAGGGGAGGAGGGATGGGGTAAAGGGCGTGGGGCTGGACTGCTGGAGTCAAGGCTAGGAAAGAAAGCATTTGGAATTCTCTGATACCAGAGCTAGTGGCTGCAGGCAGCTTAGATATCTAGAGAGGTTGGTTCAGCCTAGGACCAGGCTGTAACAGAGGACTTGATTTTCAAGGAGGACACCTGCCTGCAGCTTTATGAAGCCCTCACAACACCCAACCTGGCTAAGGTAGCTCTCTTAGTTTAGACACTCCATAAAGGAATTTGCTGCTGGCGGATGGGACTCAGGCAATAATCTTTATCCAACCTAGTATGGTCTGACATGTACAAGTTGCTCAAAAATGCACGTGGTGAATGATAATTGTGAGAAAGACAGATGGAATGGACGAGGAGAAGGTTCAGTTAATAAAGCACTTGCCTCACAACCAGAAGACCAGAATCCAAATCTCACTGCATCCAAAAAGCTGGGGCCTGGTGGCATGTCTGAGATCCCAGTTCTGGGGGACAGGGAGAGGGGTCTTGTAGAATCAGTGGACTCCAGGTCCAGTGAGAAACCCTGCCTCAAAAAATACAGTGGAGAGGCAGGAAGGCTGGCCCCCCACCTCTGGCCCTCACATGTACTATGAACACACACAGGTACACCACACAAACACAAGTACACACAAAAGTAAAACTAAGTGCAAAAAGTCGTCATTGACTCAAGGGACACTAAGAAGAAAACTCAATTTGTAATCAGACGGATTTACCACCATGTGGGCAATGTCAGATAATCTACCTTTTGTAAAGTAATTCTTTTCATCTATAGAGCAGGATCTACACATTTTCCCAGGGCTTATTTGTCCATGTGAAAATCACCCAGCATAGACCCAAATTCACAATAAGTGCTCAGAATTATGTTAACTCCTGTTTCTTGTCTGATTCACCCCTAAAGTAGAGTTAAACACACACACACACACACACACACACACACACACACACACACACACACACACCACTACTAAAAAACTCTTTGATGTCTCAGGAGGAGGTAATTAACATTCTTTTAACCCATCTGAAAGGGCCAATGGAGTACAAGGTTGTTTTATAATTAAGAAATGTATCAAACTCTGGGTACGACTAATTGCTGTGCAAACTTGATTGAGGCCTGTGAGGACAGGATTGCCTTTAATGGTTGCAGCATAGGGGACCATTTCATATGTTTCAGGAAAAGCCCAATACCCAAGTCACCACATTGGCAGCCATTGCATCACCAACCATTAGGAACACCACTCAATGGTTCAGAAAGAATACACCAGGGCTTTGCTTAAATAATTATTTTGAAACTGGGAGGTTTATGGAGAGTTCAGGGTTCAGATTTAGAAATGTCAGAAATAAAGTTTTATTTGTCTTCCACCACACGTAATGAATTGCCCTTTAAATAATGAAGCAAGGAAAATGCCAAGTGTTACATACTCCAGTGGACTGCCAAATGTTGAATCAGGTCCCCACCCCCCACCCCACCCCTCTACTCTCTCCTCTGGGACTCAGACTTCAAAGCCACATACATTAGAGAAGCAGTTCGTTTAAAATATCCACAGGAATCATTGATTCACAAGGAGCTACTGAGAGATGCCTCCCTTCCTTAAGTCTACAGTCTGAACTTTTCCGACTTCTTGGCTCTCCCTTATTCTTGGGGAATCTGCAATGGGCTCTTAGTGAAGGTTTCTGTCGCTGTGATAAAACACTGCAACCAAAGCAACTCGAGGAGAAGAGGGTTTGTTTTAATTTGCTGTGTGTAGTTCATCATCTAGAGAAGCCAGAGCATTAACCTAAGGCAGGAACTGAAGCAGAGGCCATGGAGGAGTGTTGCTTACTGTCCTGCTCTTCATGACTTGCTCAGCCTTATATCATCCATGATCATGAGCCCAGGGCTGGCACCACCCACACTGAGCTGGGTCCCTCTCACATCAGTCATCAATCAAGAAAGTGCGCCACAGGCTCGTCCACAGTCCATCTGGTGAGGACATTTTATCAACAAACATTTCCTCTTCCGAAACTTTCTAGGTTGTGTCAAATTGAAATCAAACTAGTCAGCGCAAATAGTATTGATGGAACAGCTCATTTGGTGTCTTAGTCACTTTTCTGTTGCTGTGAAGAGAAAGTACAATCAAGGCAACTTATAAAATAAAGCATTTAGTTGAGAGCTTGTTAATAGCACAGGTTGCGCCTAGGACCGTCATGGTAGGAAGTATGGCAGTAGGCAGGCAGGCATGGTGCTGGAGCAGTAGCTGGGAACATACATGTGATCCACGAAGAGGCAGAAAGAGCAAGGGAGCAAGAAAATGTGTGTGTGTGTGGGGGGGGGGTGGAGGGGATAGAGACAAAGAGACAGAGACAGAGAGACTGGGCCTGATGTGGGCTTTTGAAACCTCAAAGCTCACTCCCACTAACACACTCCTCCAGTAGGCCACACCTCCTAACCCATGACTTCATGGAGCTCATTCTCATTCAGACCTCTATACTTGGATTTTCTTATATATATGGGATACAATGATTATTCCTTTGACCTAAAGTCCACATGCATCTACTCAACTTTGTTGAATGAGAGACCGCCTTCTGCACTAGTCACTAGTGGATACTATTCACAGTCTAACTGGAGGTCTTGGCAGCTGGAGAACAGCCTGCTCTAAATGAAGTTGCCTTGTGTTTTGCCTTCTGAACCAGTAGCTCGCTCTTCCACTTCTGCAGTATGGGGATGCCCTCACTAAATGCCATTAGCATGCTCTTGAGACTTCCCGGGTTCCTAGAACTCTATGTCAGAACAAGTCTTTATTCTTTAAAAGTCACCCAGCCTCAGGTACTCTGCTGCAGTAACAGGAAATGGACCACAATAGTGTTAAATCCCTGTCAGCACTCTGACAACAACCCAAGACTGGTTTGTGATCTTGCTCTTACATCCCACTTGAATAGCTCTCAAGATGTCTCCGTGTCTTGCAAATCTCGGGTCTTAGGTGTACTGATTAGCTATCTATCTTCACCTACTTTCATCAATTCTCCCTGACTTGTTCCCTAGCATTACTTGGATAATGAACTCCTAGATCACCCCCTTAATCCTTCATCCCACTAGACATCAGTGAGCATATTGTCTCCATCGTGAATAGCTTTTTAAAAATCTGTTCTTTCTACTGTGTCTTTACACCAGACACAGAAATAGGCTTTTGTTGGAAGGAACACGGTAAGTAACCTATTGAGCTTCTCTCATACCCCCACTCTGTCTCTCTCTGTCTCTGTCTCTCTCTCTCTCTGGAGGGGGCAGTTGAGACAGGGTTTCTCTGTGTATCTTTGGAGCCTGCCCTGGAACTTGCTCTGTAGACCAGGCTGGCCTAGAACCCACAGAGATCCACCTGCCTCTGCCTCCTGAGTGTTGGGATTAAAGACATGCACCACCCCTGCCTGCTTCATACTCTCTATTCTGCCTTGGTTCCTGCCTATTTCCCCTGTCCATCAAGGTCAGAAAATATTGAATTATTTTCTATTCGATTCAGTATTTTGTCTTGAGAGTTTTGACCTCTAAGTTGATCATATCTAACTTGATATTTGATGTCCTTTATGCTTTAGTCCTCCAACTTTGGGTCACCTCAATTTTTCTAAACAACCCCTTTGATCTGTTGAAATTAACAAATGAGTTACTACCTTTCTTTTTGGCTGTAAAGGTCTAAGAGCCCCCACACAATTGCCTTTGCTGAGATCTATAGAGAAGCTGAAGTTGTAGCTTGCAAAAGCAGATGCATGTACACTTGGGGGTAAAGCTTCCCTCTGACCCCAAGCAAGCCCATTAACTGTCTACTGTCTTCATTTTCTTCTCTGTAAAGTGAGGAGATGACTTGAAGTTTAAGTAAGGAAATGGATATAAAGTTGGAGGCAAAGAAATCTTTCAATAAATAATGGCTATTCCCTTTAATCATCATGGTGTGGTGGGGTGTTGTATTTGCTTGTATACTGTGGTGCAAATGTAGAGGTCAGGTGAAATCTTTAGAATGAGTTCTTACTTTCCACCTTGTTTGAGACAGGGTCTTTTGATGTTTTCCATATACCCCAGGCTATCTAGTCTGAAGGCTTCTGGAAACTTCCCTGTCTCCACCCATCTCACTTAAGACTGCTGTAATTACAGATGTATGTTGTGTTTACCATGGTGGGCTTTACTTGGGTCCTAGCAATCTAAATGTATTTATTCTTGTGTGGCAGGTGTCTTTCCTCATTGAGCTATTGCTATGAGTGTGCAATGGCAGAAACAAACAGGAAGATTTTTGTTTTTCCAAAATGTCAGAATTTATTGAATAACAGTAAGTTCACAAGGCCGAATGGTTTACATGATAGGAATTTGTCATATAATATAATATACCTTGGTGACTCTGCAAAGGCAAATCCAAGTTTTTTTTACTTCAGTCTTAAGTGCAAACTCTTATATCAAACAGCACACAGTAACTACATCTATTCATATCTCTCTCTCATACAGAATGAATACATGTAAGAGGCTACAGCAGCATTCAAAAGGTTTCAGAAGTGGGCAGAGAAAGAGTCTGAAGAGATAACAGCTAGACCAGTGTTGGGAGCAGAGCTTTTGAGAGTAGAGCCGCAGAATTAATCCAGCTGTGAGGCTGAAAGGTTGAACTGGGTCCTGAACAGAAAGTGGGTCAGAAACAGGAAAGAGCAGACAGAGAGATGGGCAAGCAATTGAGTGGGTTGAGTCATCAGCAGGAGACTGAGCCGAGTCAAGGAGTCCTTGGCACTTGATGTACGCGCCATTATTAGATGATAGGTTGGTTTTGGGCTATGCCATCTGTGTTTGGTGTTCAGAACTTTATGGGTCCCAGGGAAGTGAGCCATTGCCTTTCCCTGGTCTGATATGTCTGCTATATTCTTGGGCCTAGTTTCCCTGGTAGCATTTTTTGATGCTCCTGTGGTTTCATTTCTCCCCAGTGAAGTCACAGAGTAGCTTTGGTTTTATTTCCGGGCTTCAGTCAGCTTTCTCCCTCAAAATGCAGTCAAATGCTGCCTATGAAATGGGGTCTCCCAGGGCAATGCTCAGCCTGAAAACTGACTATTTCATCACCTAATATGGAGTAACTTAGTGCAAGGCATTGCCTGATCCCAACCGCCATCTCCCCTGCTGCTGTTCTTAATAATTTTTGTTTGCTCACTGTGCTCTATGCTTTTCTGCTTCTGTGTCTTATGCTGTGGTCAAAATCCTCTCAGTTCAAGGAACACACTTCTCATCGTCCCAGTGGAGCCTCCTCCCTAGCTCCCCCAGGAAGAGATTTTTTTTTTAAATAAGTGGTACTTAGAACAGGTACCACGCAAATGAGACCACACTGTCTGTCATACTCCACTTGCTTCAGGCACTCATGTCCATGGATGCAACCAGTTCAGGTCTATCCTGGAGAACAAGAAGAGGACCTTGTGCATGCTCAGTGGATGGAGAATGGAGCTGGACACGAGAGAGTGTCAAGCCCCGGCCCTTTTCCTTTTCTTCTCCATTCCTTCCGGGACAAAGCAAGCAGTGAGTTTAATTGACGCTGTAAGCAAACACAATGGAAGGATGCTATCAAAACAGAATTTCCTCTATGAATTAAAAATGCATTCCTCAGGGATAAAGTTTTGCTGTTCTCATATATGGGAGGGTCCCACTAATTGGGGGGAAAAAAAACAAAAAACCAAACGAACCTGTTTATTAGGATTCAACTTACAGGAGATCATACACACAGATCCTAAGTGATCAGCTTGGTGAGTCTGGTAATTACACGTGCATGTGAAACCATTTCTCCAAACAAGATACTGTTTCCTCAAACTATTCATGATCTTTTCAGACCCAACCCCACACTATACGGCTGTGCCTCTGGCCCCAGAAGCCTATAAAACAAATGAACGATTCCTATCATGTGGAATTGGGGTGAGAATCTCAAGACCAACTTCCTAAGCCACCCGCTCCCTCCAGCTAGGTTCTACTTTCTAAAGGTTCCACAACCTTCCAAAATAGCACCACAAGCTGGGGCCAAGGGTTCAAGAAGCCCTTTTACATCACCTCGCCAGAGGTCTCACAGTCACCGGTCTCCGAAGTGTTCAGTGCAAAAACGTTGTTTGCACAATGACAGAACCACCTTGTGACCCATCTTTGGAACATCCTCCTCTTTAAGTGACATATGACTGTATTTACTTTCCGCAAACGGCGACCCCATTTCAACTGCCTGGGATCAGCATCTGTTCTAATCTCTCTCATGACAGGATAGTTTTGTCTGCTCCTTGCTTCCTATAGCCCTGAGCATACATTTGATGCTCTTTTTGTATCCACGTTCTGGTGTTCACCTGGTGATTTTAGGGCTCATCCTTGTGGGGTGCATGCTTTGGCGTTATGCTCCTTTTCCATTCAACTAAATAGAACTCTATTATGTGAATAGACCACACTTGGCCCATCCACTTACCTGGCATTTGACACGAGTTATTTCTAGATTTTATGAATATTGCTGCTATAAATACATTTGTGACAGTGTTTCTGTTTTCATTCCTCTTGACAAAGCTGAATTGCTGAGTCACAGAGATGCCAAAGCAACAGAGCATCTGCCAATAGGGCCTTGTGTTTCCATTAGAACTGTCTAGCAGAATGGATCTACTTTATCAGATGTTCTGCCTGAGTCTTCATTTTCTATGCATTTTTTTTTCTTTGTAAGCTCAGCTCTGAATCCTCATGTGTCCAGATATTAGCTTATTTTTATCATAAGGATCTAGGTGAGTAACAAACTTGAAACTGTCTCTTACAGAGAAACTTTGTATTTGTTTGTGGGGTGAAGTTCAAAAGGTGTGGGGCTGCTGCAGAGATCTGAGCATATTTTTTAATATCCTTATGACCCAAAGACAGATCAATAATGTTCGTTTTACCGATGGAGAAGTACTGATATAGAATGGCAGCAAGGAAAGCAATGAGTTCTTTGTAGAGTAGATCTATCCAAATGCCTCCATATTGGTCTGCACCACTTAGGATGGGTGTTCACTATGGAATAGATGGAGAGAATCATCTGACTCAGTAGGCCACCAGGTCCCAGGTACATCTACCTATTGTCACTTTACAGTGACACTCATTGCCTGCCTCATGCACCACAGGACCAGTGCCCTGTTCCCTCAGGGTCATCTTGATGTGCCCACTTAGCTGCTCTATTGTGTTGTATTCCAGGTGTTGGGTGCTTGGCTGGAATACAGCAGACACAGGCTACAGAGAAACACTGTTTTACTTTCCCAGTTCTTACAAGCAGTGGAATCTGGTCCTTCCTGGAGTTAGATGAGTAAGTCCATGGGAAATTTGCCAAAATGTTGGGAGAGGAAGATTGAAAATTCACCACTGAGACAGAGAAGGGCACCAGACCATCGGGGGAGAAGAAGGTACATCTGAACTGAAATAATTTTTGTGATGGAATTGGATGCTGAGAACCCTGGCCACGGAATAGGAATTATTATTCCTCTAAATTATTCATCATCAGAAAGATTTTTTTTTTCATATTGGTTAAATATTCCTGAGTCTTCAAGGTGGTCACCTCCCCATAATAGAGAGACACTTATATTTTATTTCTGTATGCTATATGTATTTTACAGATTTTTCAAAACTTACCACATGCTATTTTTTAAACTAAGGATTTTTTTTTTCTTAAAATTGGTGATGATATAGTAGTAAGAAGTGATTAGGAGTAATCCCACATACTGTTCGTCAGCTTTCCCAACACAAACACCTTAAAAAAAAAACAAAAACAAACAAAAAAAACACTACAGTACAGTGTCACTTAGGTGACTGACCCTGACACAGTGAACATGCCATAGGAGACTCTCAAGTTCACTATGTCCTCCTCAACCCTGGAGACTAAGAATCCATTCTCCATTTCTGACATTGAACATTTCGTGAATGTTACATACATAACAACACACTGTGTGTAAGTTTCTGCAGAGTCTTCCATGTTGCTGTATGTGACAAGAGTCATTCCTTGTTATTACCAAATAGTATTTCAGAGTGTGAATATAGCATAGCTTATTTGACCCTGGGGTCACTTTCACGGTCACTTTCCTTCTGTCTTATGAAATGCTGCTGTAAACGGATGCACACATTTTTATGAGAATAGCAAACCTTCCTCTCCCTGGAAGAGCTGTTTAGAAGTGTAATTTCTGGGTCATATGATAGCTGCTACTTTATATTGTCAATCAGCTACCAGACTTTCTCTACAGTGGCTGGACTTCTTTCTATTCCTACCATCAAGGCATGAGGGGACCACCTTCGCCCATCACAGCAGCATTTGGCAAGGTGGAGAGCGCTGCCTGATTAGGGTTTGCGTCTGCATCTCCCCCATGGCCCTGGAGACTAACTTTGTGTTCCACACACCAAGCATGTAACCTACCACCAAGCCACACCCCAACTTTCTAGTTTCACTTTTAATATTTCAGTTTGTGATCTAGTTGGACTTAATTTACATCCTCCTGGTTAAAAGGGTAAAACTTAGGTCAACTTCCCTTCCATCTCAGCCTTTCTTCCTTCCCCTCCTGCTTTTCTTCTTTCCTCCTATTTATTTTATCTTTTCCTTTTATTTTCCCCCATTCACTGTTTCACCCGTGTGAGTGAAAAAGTCTGTTTTCACCCTTTGGCAAAAAGAAGCTGGCTAGGGCTGAGCAGATGGCTCAGCTGCTGAGCGCACTCACTGCCCTTGCAGGGGACTCAGGTTCTTTTCCAGGTACCCACATGAAGGCTCACAACCATCCTGGCACCAGGCACACAGGTATATACATACATGCAAGAAAAATATTCATGCACATAAAATAAAAATAAATCTTAAAAAAAAATCAATTGGGCTTATTGTGTGGTTCCTGTTCTATCTGTTGGGAAGCATGCTCCTGTTACTGTCACTGCTCTACAAAATGCCTTGAAATTGGGTGTATTCATTTCTCCTAATTTATTGTCTCTTTAGGAAACTGTTTTATTAGTCATAGAAAATTTTGTATATCAAACATGTGTGCATTTCCACATCAATTTTATGATAGTTCTAT
This sequence comes from Phyllotis vaccarum, assembly GCA_033318265.1. Taxonomy (NCBI): domain Eukaryota; kingdom Metazoa; phylum Chordata; class Mammalia; order Rodentia; family Cricetidae; genus Phyllotis; species Phyllotis vaccarum. The sequence goes on from JARWLC010000012.1 coordinate 89,493,402, forward strand.
CTGTAGATACAAAGGATAATTTGAGGATTTGGATGGATGCTGTACCAAATTTGCAAACGCATTTGGGGAGAAATGACATCCTGACCATGTTGGGTCTCCCATATTGTGTGACAGGATGCACCTATTTATTTAGATTTTCTTGGTCTTTCTCATTATTTTTTTGTATTTGTCAGCACACAAGATCCATATATGGATTACTAGCTTCTTAGCGTAACTGTGGCTATGGACTTACAACTCTTATGTCCATATGTATAATGTTTGTGTATTAAAATACAAAAAAGTTCACATATATTTGAACAAGCAGTTCTTATTTTTAGTATTTATACATACAAATGTATGTGAACATTTATATGGAGTCTTGCTAGACACTCCGTTTAGAGGATGAATTTTGGGGGAGATGTGTTTCTTACAGGAGAAAGTAGTTTTGTCATCATATTTTAAGAGCTCACACTGTCGGACACTGGCTTTAAATTGATATAGTTAGAGGGCTTAGCTTTGAAACAACTTTTGACACATTAGTGGTAGCATCTCCTTGGGGAGATATTATTTTTTAGGGGGGGGCGTTTTCTTTTTTTTCTATGTTCTCTTGTTTATTTTCCATAGGTTACATTAAGCTATTTGAATGTTGTCATAAAATTCTCTTTTTATTTAATTGCAATTTTTTAGATTTATTTTGTTTTTATTTGTGTATAGGTGCCTATGGACCTGTGTGCAGGTGCTTGAGGAGGCTAGAGGAAGGCATGAGACACCCTGTGGGATGTTACTGGCTGTTTATTGTGAGCTGCCCTGTTGGTGCTGGGAACTACACTGGGGTCCTCTGCAAGAGCAACATGTGCTCTTAACAGCTGAGCATCTCTACATCCTTTGATCCCATCTTCTTTGTGCAGAATTTCACTGTGGTTGTTGCGTGATAGTTTTATGCCTACCATACCCTGGGGTACCGCTGATGTGGTCATCACAAGTTCATGTCAAGTATAACACTCACCTCCCTGTGCTCCTCCTTGTCTATAAATGGTCTTAAGGACTCTTGTAGAGACAACTGGAGGTGCCCAGACAAGATTACAGTTCTTGATTTACCATCAAAGATAATTTAGGAAACAAAGTATAGTCTGTTTTACTGGACAAGCATGCTATTATTCTTTGTATTTTTTTCCTGATGGTTCAAGAGTCACTTCCACCATCTCCTTTTAACTTTCTATTTTTTTTTTTTTAAAAAAAAAACTCATTATTTTAAGGTGGTTCTACCAGCAGGAAAGGTGCTTACTTTTTCCTTGTGCTCATACATCAATTTTTTTTTTTATCTTCAAAGAATATTTTCACTGGGTACAGGGTTTAGAATTGACAGTCATGTTTTTAGCCCTTAAAGTATGTGTCATGTCCGTCAGTGCTCCAGTTTTTGAATGATTTCCTGCTGGTCCACTTGTCTCCCGAATGTCTGGGCTGTCATCCCTCTGCTCTTGATTTCAGAGGTTTTGCTTTGCCTTACTTTTGGAGAAGCTTGACTGTGCTGTGTCCAGTGGAGACTTCTTCAGCGGGCTCTTATTTGATTTCTCTCTCAGCTTCTTAAATCTGTAATTTGTTGTCAAAGTTAGGAGATTTCAGCCAATTAAAAGACAAATTAAACCCCACCCAAGCTCTCCTCTCCCTCTGGAACTCTTGATGACATCAATATTATGCTTTTGTTTTGTATTTTTTTTAAACTCAAGTCCTAAAAGCTGTGTTTCTTTTGATCTATTTTCTCTCTGTTCAGATTGAATAATTTCTATTGTTCCAATTTTCTAGTTCAGTGATTGTGTTTTCTATTCTGCCCTTGAACTTATTAAGAGTTTGTTTTTAATTATTTTCTTAAGTTTTTTAATAATAAGTATTTATTGTGGCAAATGATACAGGCCATAAATTTTACCACAATAATCGTGTTCAAGTATGCAATTTAGTGGTATCACATCTGTATTGGTGTCACATCTGTATTGGTGTCACATCTGTATTAGTATCACATCTGCATTGGTATCACATCTGTATTGGTATCTCATCTGTATTGGTGTCACATCTGTATTGGTATCACATCTGTATTGGTATCACATCTGTACTGATGTGCAGCTGTCATCACCATTCATCTCCACAACTCTTGGAAATTAAACCCTTACACTCTGCATACAGTAGCTGTTCCTTCCACGGGCCCCTCCTACTTCAAGCCACCACCTATTTTTCATCTCACTGGTTACTTGTAACATTTCATAGCACTTAGTTTACTTGTTAATGGCTTATTTTGCTTAGCATATCATCAGTGTTCATCTATACTGTAGCGTGTGTTAGTTGGTATACCGCCCCTATGATAAAATACCTGACATAATTAATGAGTAAAGAGAAAAAGGTTGCTTTAGTTCGTGGTTGCAGAAGCTCTATTTGAGAGTTGTGTGGGTCCATCTGTTTTAGGTCCCTGGGTGGTAATGACAGCAAGTATGTGGCAGAACAAAATGTTTAGCTAATGGTCAGAAAAAAAAAAATAGAAGTAGGGTCTGGCATCACATAATTTCCTTCTAGGGGTAGCTTTTTATATTTTCCATGGCTTCCTCGGTAGCTGGCAGGCATGGCTAAAGGCTCAAGGTCCTGACATTACTTTTCTGGTATCATCTGGTGAGAGCATTATTATATTATTATATTATAATAGCTTGGCAAGAACAGAAATCTATGAGGCAGGCGATATACATCAGTGAAGGAGCACTTGCCTAGCATGCCTGAGGCTATGAACATAGAGAGGGAGAGAGAGAGAATTCTAGTTTGTTCCCAGCCTTCACTGATTCGCAGCATGGATAGCTAGTGCCACAGGGTCACCTGTGTCTTTTGGTGGCACAGAACTGTTAACATATAAAATCTGAATCTCTGGCTAGACTATCTGGTCCTTTGGATATTTGAGAACCAACTTTTGTTAGTCTATTTTTATTCTAGGCCCTTTAGAATGTCCAAGTTGTTGTCTTCTCCAACTCCAAAGCTGAGATATAAGAAGCCCAAAAGGAACCCGAAAGAAGTCAGTGAACTTAAATCTGTGCTGGTCCATGAGTCTCTCCAGTTGGCTCGTCCTGTGCATTTCTTCTGTGTCTGCTCAGCATCCAAAGCCTTTGGTTATACCCAGTGGGAAGAACAGAAAATGTAATGCCTATTTTGTATTTTTGGAAACAGATGTACATGCATGCATTACGTTTGAAGAAAGTATTGTATTACAGTCTTATATTACAGTTAGAAGAATATGACTCAATAAAGAGGCATGCTTGTTTAATTTAATCTTGGGGCAGTAAGATGGGTAATCGTGATAGTATATGATGGCTAGAAGTAGTAGCTATTCTGTATTGAACACATGCTGTGAGGTTTGGAGTGTCCTCAATTTGTATCCATCCTCACACCTGTGAGGCCAAGAGCAGTCCCATTTTTCAGTGTGAGAAAAAAACTGTCCAAAATGTGTGTGGTGGCATATACTTGTAACCCCAGTATTCGGGAGCCTAATGCAGGAAAATTGCAAACTCAAGTCCAAATGTAGGTTACTCAGTGTCTTTGAAACCAGTCTGAGCTATAAGAGAGACACTATCAAAAATTAGGGAATAGATGATGGGGAGATGGCTCAGTAGATAAAGAACTTGTTGTGGCATGAGAACCTGAGTTTGAATTTCTGGCAGTCATGTGAGCTAAGAACGGGGATAATTTGTAGACTAGCACTGAGGGTGTGTATGGGGGAGAGGGTTGCGAGAAGACAGGTGGATTCGGGGGACATCTTGGCCAGCTAGCCTAATAGAAATGTTTAATTGTAGATTTAGTGAGAAATCCTGTCTGAATACAGTATGCTGGAGGAAGACACTCCAGAGAGAGAGAGAGAGAGAGAGAGAGAGAGAGAGAGATTCCAAGCCCATTCAACTCAACCCAGGTCACAGATTCTGTGTTTCCCACCACTGTGGAAAGTGCTTTCATGAAATTCATTTTAGAAGAAGAGAGGTTGGAAGCATTTAGGGATGCCCCGTGGAGAACAGGAAATGCACTCTGTGACAGAGAAGCCTCCATCATCTCTTTCTGCAGAAACCTCTCAGGGGCCCCTGTGAAGGAGTATGTTTTACTTCTAATGACATCTCAACAGAGCTTGTATTTTATATTACTTCCTTTGAATGACCTGCAGCCTAGAGTCAGAGAGACCATACTGAGCACCTATGGCAGTCGAGGCTGGAAGAGGCCTGGGAAGAGGGTCTTTGGAGGCAGGGGCCACTGTGCTTCCCCTAGCTCCCTGTGCTACCTAGGGCTTGGTCTCTGCAGGATGGTTTTGTTCTTGCCAAATTGAATTCTGCTTTAGCTAGAGCCTGCTGAAGTTAAACCTGGGCCTTCCTCTCTGACAGCCTCCTGGCTTGTCCCAGTACGTAGACTGCATCTGATGAAAACCTTATGTTGAACAACGGAAAAAAAAAAATCAACCTGAAAACCAGGCCCATCTCAATATCTCCACCCACTGGATAAACATCTCTAAGACAGATGCACAGGGAGGCCAAACTCCCTTGGCCAAGTTTTTAACTTAAAGTTTGGAAGTGGCTTGCGTTTTCCACAGAGCAAAAAAACCTTTTCATTCCTGCTACAGTGAATGACTCCTCCTGGGGTGGTAATTTACTTTTAACCTCTCTCTCGGGAACCCATGATTTTGCTTGTTTGCTTGAATGAAGTTATTAGTTAAAAGGAAAGAGCCACTTGAAACTTTCTCCGTCCTCACCTTTTTTTTTTTTTCTCCCCGTCCATTTGGAAAGCCTTTTATGTTTGTTTCGGACTTGAGTCTTTGGAGCCTCGCCTGCCTCTTTCTTCAGAGAGAGCTTGGCTCCTTCGCAGGGCCTCCATTCCTCCGCCGAATCTAATCTGACTGTTCTATTTATAATTCTTGAACCAGATGAATCTGGTCTTTGTATTTCTCCCAGAGCCGCAGCGTCCCCTCCCTAGGATTTGAGCCGGTTCACCTCTGTAAGAATCTCTTTAATTTCTCTGCAATTTGCCAGAAAGCCAGCAGCTGAAACCCTATCAGGTCCTGGATCATATCAGACCTACTTTAAACTGGCGCCCTCCTCCACCCCCAGTCTCCCGGGAGTTGATTTAGGAGCAGGGTTATGCAGAAAAATTCCCAGCAGCACTTTGGCGGCACCAGAAAAGTCTGAGAAGTTCAACATGGAGGGAGGGGCCTGCCCTCTGGAGAACATGGCCCACATCTGCTCTTGCCTCCATCCCTCCCTGTTTATATATATATATATGTTATATGCTGTTTGCCTTTAAAGTCAGATTAATCAAGGCAGTTTGTCAGGGAACCATTACACCTACACTCCTTGTTTTATAGAGAAGAAAACAGAGACAGAGAAAAGGGGACCACACTAATTTAATGTCAGATAGTATTGTGGTTTAAATGAGAAATGGCCTCCATGTGTTTGAGCACTTACTTGGCCCCCAGTTGCTCAGGTTGTTTGGGAAGTTTGCAGAACCTTTAGGAGGTAGCCTCAGAATGGAGCAAGTGGGTCCCTTAGGGTTTTGTAGCCAGCCTCCCTTGCCCATTTTCTGCTTTCTGGTTGTGACTGGAATATGACTGCTAGCTTTCATGGAAAAAGCCCACTGCCAGGCCTTCCCTACCATGACAAACAGCATTTGAACTGTAAGTTCAAATAAGCCCCTTAGTTTCTTCTGCCTAGGTAGGCATTTGGTCACAGCAAGGGGGAAAGTGATTAATGGCTGTGTCAAGCTCACACTGTACCCTGGGTGTCCTTCCTCAAACCTCCATGAACTGGTGGAGGTTGCATAAATCCTAAATCACCCTGATCAAATGGTCTTTTTATGTGACTCTTTCAGGGATCCTTTTTCATTCTCTGTTTCTTATTTCTTTTTGTCCTATTAGGTGCTCCTGCACCTAAGCATAGCATTTTCAGGGCATAGTCACAGACTCACTGGAGTATAGCTTCCATACTAGGGGTGTTTCTGATTTTTGTTTTGTTTTGTTTGGGGAGGGCAGGGTATCATAGAACCCAATCTGTTCTTGAACTCAGCACACAAAAATGACCTTGAACTCTTGAACCTCCTGCCTCTGACTCCTGTGTGCTGGTATTAGAGTGGAGAGCTTCATGCCCAATGTTTGCAGTCCTGAGGATTGAACTGAGGACTTCACGCATGCTAACAAGCCCTGAACTAACTGACCTATATCCCCAACCCTGTTTATAACATGGATTGGAGAGGCAGAAAAAAAACTTACGAATCTTAAGTCTGGAGAAGACATTTTACTAAGTTCATAGTAACAGGAACAGCTATGGATGGGCCTCCTCAAATGACACAGCAAGTTAGCTTCCTAGCTGGGACCACAGTCTGTGATTATTTCCTCTCAATCCAGAACATTCTCCTCTGTTCAAAGCTTAACTGGCTCCGTGTGGCCCGCAAATTTGACCTTGGTCTGGAGTGCCTATTTAAGACAATTCTTTTTAATTAGGCCTCACCAGACCAACCTGATTTCCAACCTTAAACACGTCTGTAATAGGCACATGTTCTACTAAACCCTTAAATTCAATCACATTTTAACCTCCCTTGCCACGAACATCCCTGTGAAATTAAATATGAAGGGATCAAAATGTTTATTTTTTATCCCACTCACACATACGCTGGGCTTCTTTTGTAGCTAAACAGACTACAAAAGATGACCTTTTAAGTTTTTAAGGACTAGGAATTAGTGTGTCACGTTGGACATATAAAAGCACATTTAGCCTTCCAGGGTACCACACTCCTATTTGAATATGATCCAGATGTTATATTAAGTCGAGGCTAACTCTTTGTAACTCCTACTGGAATCCAGAGGGGAGCAAATGTGTGACCCATAACTTCCTAAGCTGGTGGTGGCCAGTGTTCCTTACTCACTCTTTCCATGAAACATCTCTTGCTTCTGGCTTTAAATTCTTTGGAGTGAAGGGAAGAGGAAGGCATTTTTTGGAAACTTTAGGATGGGAGGAAATGGAGACTTAGCTGTTTTTCCTGTTGACTCCCTTGCCTTACAGTTAAGGGATTTCTTCTACAGTAGGCTATGAACACCTTTTAGAGCAAGGTCTGGGAATAACATTTTTTGAAGGTTTTGTCAGTGCTTAATATTGTGTTTCGTCCTCCATGAACACTCTTCATTTTCACAGCACCTCTGGCGGACAGGTTTGGTTATTCCCATTTTAACGGCAGTCACTTAGAACAAACGGTTAAGATAAGATTTAATGTCAGTATTGGATCCTAAAGCCAGCTCTAGCTTAGAATGTTCCTGTATGAGTCTACTTGTGGGGAATGTGTGAGACTACTGGAGTAAGTGTGTGTACCTGTGTGTATAGGGATGGGATAGGTGAGTCCTGAACAGTGCATAACTTCAGTGCTGCAAATAAGCTTGCAAGCTTCCCATAATGGCTGGGCTTACTTAGGCTCCTCCCACTGCTCCATGTTCTTGGCAACATTTGGTGTGACCAAATTTTTAATGATTCTCCTGGATGCTGCAGAATAGGCGCTTCATTGTGGTTTTAATTTGTGGTTTCACCCTAATGAGTTTATTGTCTTTAAATGTTTATTATTGGCAGTTCATGTTTTCTTTGTAAATTACTTGTTTGTTATCTGTTTCTAAACTTTTTTTATTTAAAAGGTTTTTTTTTTTTTTTTAAACATACTCTTGTTTGTTCTCTTTTAACATTTCACCATTAACCCTTTTCAAATTTTCTGTTTCTGGTTGAGTTATGTGTATAGTGTATACAGATATATTCATAATTAAATTTGCTCTAGATTTTAATGTCTCTATAACTATATAAATTCCAAATATCTTCCTCGTTTTCCACTTTTTAAATACCTTTAAAAGTAGCATCACTGATAAAGAATTTGCAGACTAAAATTTACTCATAATAAATGATATAGGTTGTTACATTTTAGTGAGTTTATATGATTGAAATGCCATTGTCAGCATCCCAAATTAGATTACTTTTTTCAACCTAACCGTACCCCACTTAAGTCAATCTTCACCAGCTTCCAAGCCCATTAAACACCATTAGGTTTTGTTTTGTTTTGAATATTATGTTTTCTTGAGATGTCATTAGACTGGAAGCGGACAATATGTCATCTTTTGTTCTGTGTTCTTTCAGTTAACATAGTGTGTTCCAGACTTATCTATCCTCAGTGTGCTGAAGGTCAGTGGCCTAATCCTGTGACTGCTGAACTCTATGCTACCGTGTAGCTCGCTGTTCCATTACTGCTTATTTACTTACTAACTGAAGACCATTTGAGTTGTTTCCAGATTTTATCATTATGAAGAGTTTTACTATGAACATTTTTTTGCATACATTTTGGGACTGATATATTTTTATGGTATACTTTGAGTCGATATATAAGAGTAGAGCTGTTAGTCTCTATGTTAATTCTAGTGCTTACCTCTTTTGAGACAAGTCCTAGCTGACTTGGAACTCACTATGTGAATCAGACTAGCTTCAAAGTTTGTCTCCCAAGTGCTGAGGATTCTAGTTTGTACCTCCATGTGTTTTTAACACCACACACACACACACAAAATTAAAAAAAATAAAAATAAAAATAAATAAAAAAAATAAAAAATTCAACTATAGAAATAATGATGCAGAGTATTTGCAAGCATGCACCATGCTCCTGGCACCCACAACATTATAAACCATTCACTGCTTTACTCTTTTCTGTATTTTGAGTCCATTCTTTAGTACAGGCAGGCTTACTGTTTGGGTTGAGGAAAGAGGTAGGAGAAGTGTATTCATCATCAGAAAGATATGCTCACAGTATGCACCATTCTTTAGACACAGGCCTGGGCTGCAGAAGCCATGGTCAGGCATTTTAATAAGCTGGACAGCCATTTATTTACACTTTACAAAGCACCAGTACACAGGAACCATCGTGGGAAAGCTCGGAGCAGCCCAGCCCAGCACAGTGCATGCATGACAGGAGACCTTAAGAGCAAACCTGCATCACTCTGGCTTCCCAGCTGTTTTTATTGCACAAATCCCATGCAATTGAAGAAGTTGGAATTGTGCCTGGTAAACAGCCCTTATAAAAATTAAGACTTTTCAGTAAGAAAAAAAAAATCTTCATATAAATTTGGTTCACAGAGCCATTTAGATATGGGGTAAATAGCACACAGACACAGGCTTTTGTCTGTTCCCACCAGCTTTTGTTGGTTTGGGTTTTAAGGAGTGAAGGTGGAGTCAAGCCTGTCTGTTGGCAGCTTTAGGCTCCATGAGATGGCTGCAAGCATTTATTGTTTATCAGGATACCACAAACTGAGTTATCAATTATTTAAATGGTGTACAAAAAGTCATACTGTGCACATTTTTTAAAAAGAAAAGAAAATTGATGCCAAATATATAATGCATAAAATCTGATGTCTTTCTCACCCCTACTTTATAAGAAACTTGAATAACAGCAACAAAACAGCCTAAAATAAAATTTGCCCCTGCAGGAAAACGTGAAAATACTATGCTTACTTTTCAGAAACTGCCAAACTATTTCTTTAATTGTTTTACATTTTAATGAATATAAGCATTTTATGATTATTTGGATTTAACAAAACAGGCACATGATTTGAAAGATAGTTCACCAAGATAGAGATATGGTTAATTAATGGGAACTTCAAAAGATACTCAGTATCATTAACCAACAAGAAAATTCAAAACCATAATATAAGAATGATAAATACTCATCAAATGGTTGTGTGATTACCAAAAAAATAAAATTAAAAAATTAAAAAATTTTTGAAAAAGTGAACACACAGTTCTGGTGAGGGTGTGGAAAATCCTAGACCTGTCTGGTGATGGATATATCTGTTTGAGTTTCTAGTTTTAATCTATCTTCTGCAGGACCCTTGTTTGTATGTCTTAGTTGGCATCCAGGGATTTGAACCATGGTTATTTAAGGCTTTAGCTCCTTTGTGTAGCTCTTTCCCTAAACTGAACACTTCCCTTTGGAGGGAAGAGGGAAGCTTGCAAGACCATGGGGTAATCAAATTTATCAACTCACAAAGACCCCAAGGTTGTATAAGAGACTCTTTTCAGTAAAGCTGCCTGCAGGTTGTATATTATACAACCTCTCTTTAGGCAGACTTTTCAGTGACAAAGTTGTATTTGAGTCACCATGCTCCATTCACCCATGGCCCTTTAAAAAAAATGTTATTTAACCTTATTTTATGTGCATTGGTATTTTGCCATGGGTTTTATCTGGAACTGGACAGTTGGAAACTGACACATGGGTTCTGGGAATTGAACCTGGGTCCTCTGGAAGAGCAAGTGGTTCTCTTAAGCACTGAGCCATCTCTCCAGTCCTCAACCATGCCCCTTAAAGTGATGAAGTATTAATTAGTTCTCTACATGTTTCTATGATGAAATACTTGGCAGAGGCAACTGTGGTATTTTGATTGTCTGTGGTGGGTACACAGGGAAGATAGAAGATGCGCTTGGAGGATGGAGGGGCTGGGCACGAAACAAAAAAGGAAACAGCTTACAGTTTTCTAAGCTGAGTCTCACAATAAGTGATAACAGAGAAAGGGGACCTGGTCCTTCCTCAGTTAGCTCACACATGCTTGAGAAGAGGATTTTTGCATTTCTCAAAAGGTGTTAAGAAGAAATACTCTTCAAAACTTGGCTTCCTGAAGCACAGAAAAGTACACCCCATCTCCACACAAAAGACAGCTAGATATATTTGCTTACACCACTGGTTGGTATTTTTAGTTATTTCTTTTTCTATTTGACAGACTTAGGAATGTTTAGGAAGAGGAAATACCCATTGAGAAAATGTTTCCATCAAATCAGTCTGTTGGCAAGTCTGTGGGGGGCATTTTCCTAATTAATGATTGATGTGAGAGTCCAGCCCACTGAGGGTGGTAGCAACCCTGAACAAGTGTACCTGGCATGCATAATAAAGCAGGCTGAACCAAGTAAGCAGAACTCCTGCATGGTCTCTGTATTGATTGGTTCCCACCTCCATGTTCCAGACTTGTGTTCCTTCTCTAATGTCCCTCCATGAAGGACTGTGAAGCAAACCTTCTTCTCAAGCTCAGGTTGTTTGTGGTCATGGTGTTTAGCTCAGCAGTAGAAAATTGACTAATATATCTTAGCTACTGACCTTAAGCTTATCTATCTTTTCATTTATTGGTCTGCTGTTAAAAATCAATTCAGGTGTGACTTTGAACTCAGTTAGGAAGAAGTTAAACAGATGCCTACTTCCCTCGGGTATTCTATAGGTCAAGGCCTTTTAGCCTACCCTATATAAGGTCAGTGATATAGCCTCTGCTGTGTTCTTTGACATCAGTGCATCCTGAGTCACTGACCAGTGCGTACAGGTAAATGACATCCCAGAGTTAAGCGAGATGGTAGGATGTGTCCTTAGTTCACAGAAAGGATCACTCGGGATCATAGGGTTGCAGTAGCCTGACCCAAGTCACCTGGTACGGTAGAAACAGAGATGGGACTAGATATTCTGACTTTGAGCCTTGCAGGGATCAGCATGTCACTCTTACCTGTGATAACGCTCTCTGTTACTAAGCTAATTATATGTTCATTTCCTCCATGGCTGATTTCTTAGTTATAAACTCTTCCTTGACCCAAATGGTGATTATACCATGTTGGTATGCTCACTTATTTTAAAGTTGCTCTCTGCATGTAAAAAAAAAAAATACCTTTGGCTGTATTGAGGGCTGAAAAATGGAGACAGTTAGATCGACATGCCATTAGTGTGCAAGCAGACGTGTCAAAGGAGACAACATCAATTAATTTGTTGATAGGATTTTCTGGAAGAGTCTTGCAGTCTGGGCATCCAGTGCCTGTGCTGGTTCTTCTCAGAAGCATAATTTGTATTTTTAAAGGTATTAATACTAACATTGGTGCAGTTTGCTATATTTACTAGACTGGGTGCTCGTAACACATTTTTTTTTTTTTATTTAACCAATTCAAACAATTTCTTTTATTTTATTTATATAAGTGAGTGCCACTGTGTGCCAGGCAGTAGGACCTATTATAATGGGCAAGACATACACTCTTGCCTTCTGCAGCACATACATTTGCTTCAGACAATAAATATGCAAATTAACATATGATATGCCTTTCAAAGAGTGACAGAGCAATAAGCTGGAGAAGGGATGACTCTCTATTTTTCAGGGAGACCAGGAGTAGACCCATTGCAGGTGAAGTTCACTGAGCATCTGACTTGAATTGTGATTGGCAGAGTGAAGTTCTTTGCAGAATCCTTTTAGGATTCGGGTGCTTGGTGAGTGTAGAAGATTCTAGAAGGCAGAAAGAGATGCTGAGTCATTATGTAGTCATAGAAAAGCTAAAGGGAGTTGAGGAGCCTACAGAAAATTTGGATAGAGCTGGAGGCCAAGGCTAGTTAAACACTCTCTTTGTTAGTATTATATTAATCTGTGAGCTGCCGTGTGCATGTGTATGTGTGTGTGTGTATGTGTGTGTGCATGTGTGTGTGTATGTGTGTATGTGTGTGTATGTATGTGTGTATGTGTGTGTGTGCATGTGTGTGTATGTGTGTATGTGTGTGTATATGTGTGTATATGTATGTGTGTATGTGTGTGTGTGTTTGTATGTGTGTGTATGTGTGTATGTGTGTGTTTGTATGTGTGTGTTTGTATGTGTGTGTGTATGTATGTGTATATGTGTGTATATATATGTGTGTATGTATGTGTGTGTTTGTATGTGTGTGTATGTGTGTATGTTTGTGTGTATGTATGTATGTGTGTATGTATGTGTGTATGTATGTATGTGTGTATGTATGTGTATGTATGTATGTGTCTATGTGTGTGTGTATGTCTATGTGTGTGTGTATGTATGTGTGTATGTATGTGTGTATGTATGTGTATGTATGTATGTGTCTATGTGTGTGTGTATGTCTATGTGTGTGTGTATGTATGTGTGTGTATGTATGTGTGTATGTGTGTATATGTATGTGTGTGTATGTATGTGTGTGTTTGTATGTGTGTGTATGTGTGTGTATATATATGTGTGTATGTATGTGTGTGTATGTGTGTATGTGTGTGTATGTATGTGTATATGTATGTATGTGTGTATGTATGTATGTGTGTGTATGTATGTGTGTGTCTATGTGTGTGTGTATGTCTATGTGTGTGTGTATGTGTGTGTGTATATGTATGTGTGTGTATGTATGTGTGTATGTATGTGTGTATGTATGTATGTGTGTATGTATGTGTGTGTCTATGTGTGTGTGTATGTCTATGTGTGTGTATGTGTGTGTATGTGTGTGTGTATGTATGTGTGTGTATGTATGTGTGTGTTTGTATGTGTGTGTATGTGTGTGTATATATATGTGTGTGTATGTATGTGTGTGTATGTATGTATGTGTGTATGTATGTGTGTGTATGTATGTGTCTATGTGTGTGTGTATGTCTATGTGTGTGTGTATGTATGTGTGTGTATGTATGTGGGGGTGTATGTGTGTGTGTACGTATGTGTGTGTATGTATGTTTGTGTATGTATGTGTGTGTATGTATGTGTGTGTCTATGTGTGTGTGTATGTATGTGTGTGTACGTATGTGTGTGTATGTATGTGTGTGTATGTACAATCTTGAGCATGATGGTGGCCCACCTATGAGGGAAGAAGACATCAGTACTGAAATGGGGACGTTCCAAGTGTCTTACTCCCATCTTTCCGAGTAGGGTATGAAATGAGATATGAGACTGGATAAAGGATAAAGTCTTGGGGTCAAGATGATTGCCAGTTGATATCCCTGCTTATCTCCCAGGAGCTCAAAGAGATGAAGCAGCCTTCCCAAGTGACCGGGCTACCAGAATATAGCATTGGTGTCTTCTATTTTGATATGAACTGGACCTGGATGTATTTTGCTCCACTGATGCCTGTGTATGTGAAGGTGTCAAGGGCTTGCACGTCTATAAACATTTTCACAATTTTTTTTTGCTAACATAGTATAAGAGTAATGGTCTTTGCATTTCAATGTTCAAAAAGCCCTCATCGGGCCATGTTTGCATCTTCGCTCAGCTAAGTGGTTAAATGTATGACTGAAAAATAGAGCCTTAGAACTCAGGACAGTTTTTAAATAACATACTGACAACATAATTTTTAAAAAGTGGAATAAATTTTGTTAAAGTATTAGATGTTCCAAAGTCAAAAAGCCGACTGAAGCCAGGCCAAAGATGTGCACATGTTTCAACGTTCTGACCCTAATTTTTCTTTGATTTCAGGTGTGAGTGGGGAGTGCCAGCATGTCATAAACCTGTCAGTGAATTGCTCTTCACTTGTTTCTTGACTGGCTTTCATTCATCCTTTGACCCATCTAGGCCATCATCTGTGTAGGGCAGGCTTCAGTCAGACAATAAGTCTTAGGTTTCACAAGCCTTTGCGGTTTTAAAGGTGTCTGTGCAGACTGCTTCATTTTGCCCATGGAGATACTGGGACATGTGGATCGGGGTTCCCTTTTCACAGATAAAGGAATCTAAGCCCTGGGAAGTAAATGGCATGGGTGTAGCAGCTGAACTTGAGTCTTTTAGTACAAGATGACACCATCTGTCCATGGCCTCTCCATTCCCAGAGACTGAGGTGGACTTCTTGAGGTAGGGGGGTCAAGAGGTGTGAGAATAAAGACAATGGGGGCAGGAGGAAGAAAGAACAGATGGCTGCTTTCTACTATTGGGGCACATCATTTAACGTCCCCAGATCCTGGCTTCCTTGTTGAAGCAATAGGATGAAGTTGGTTGCTTTCTAGAACTTTCCTCTGATTTAAGGACTCAACAAAGGCAAACAAAAATCTAGATAAAATCAAGGAGATGGTGATGGCGGCAGTGGATCATCATGTTCTCTCAGGCCTGAGACCATCACAGAGACACCAGGATGCCTTCTTCCTCTGCATCCTTACCAGCAGCTGGAACACCTTCATTTTGAACACTTCAGTGCTCAGGTGGCTGTTGACTTCCTTGCTACCAACATCACTGTTTTACACATAATGGCGAACAGACTGAAGAGATCAAATTAAATCCATTTCCACTTTAGGGCGGGAAATCTGTTTGGAACAATCAGGAGGGTTTGGAGCATCAAGCATGGCTTTTCAATTGCCATCAAATGGTAAATTGCTTAATGTCAATTGGCATTAAGTGGGCCGATTTGTACCCAATTAATCCACCAGGGTTGAGAAGGAAGAAAACAATTTCATTTAGTTAGATTATTCTTTACTGGCTTCTTCCTATGTGGAGCGCCCAGCCGCTTGCAGACATTTTCTTGTGCCTATTTGCCTGCACAGTTAGATCCCTCCTCTCTTTGCTTGTTGGGAAAGTCAGGCTAGTAGCTACTTATTTTAGCTTTTACTGTGCTTCAGAGCTTCACTTAGCGAATGGCTGTTGCAGTTCTTCAATAAAACACGTTACTAATATTAAAGAGTTAATGCGGCTTTCAGAAGTGTCTCATTTCTAAGCAGCTCTGTTGACTTTAGTTCCAAACAAAGCTAGCGTGTTTGCTGAATTGATGCTTGCACACACACACACACACACACACACACACACACACACACACACACACACACAGAGGCATTCATGTGATGCATGTGTGAGGCAGTAGATTGGGCTACAAATCACAGGGTAGCTATCTCAGAGAACTCTGTGTGATAATGACAAGCATGCACAGAGGAAAAGCAGGCCCCCAGTTCCAGCCAGCTGACAGGTGGTACACAGAAACCAAGTTAAACCTGCCTGGGGGAGATTGCTCAGATGAAAGGATGCCTCCTGAGTCTACACTGGGCCATGTGAGCTGGAGGAGGAGAGACAGCAGCCTCGTTTTCACCTAGACTTTATGCTCCCATTGGTTGTTAATTTACATTTATATAGACTCAAGCTCTAGGTTCTAAATAGCTTTGCTGGTATATATGGATGGAGTACCACTGTGTATAAGCAGCAGGCTCTGTGTGCATAACAAAACGTGGCCATCTATAGTTAAGTGACAGCATGTGGCTCAGTTTTAACTTGGTCACTTGAAGTCATACTATACTTGAATGAATTTGCCCGAAGCCTTTCATCTAACTCTATTTTCATGCAAGATGGATCTTCATTGTCCTTCGTCTGGTGCTTCTGCACAATCAGACACAGATGGAATGTGATTCACAGAAAAAGGGGGGGGGGGTGGCTCTCTTCCTATCTAAATCTAAGATGTGCCTTCCCTCTCTCCCCAGGTGAGGAGAAGAATGCACATAGGAATCTCTCTGTAAATGGCCATGCACTAATAGGGTGCTGGAATCTCTTATCTCTGTGGATAGAATCAGCTTTACTTAGCAGGATGGAGGAACAGAAGGTCTGGGCTGAGTGTTGGTGATAGAAGTTGGCAGTGGGGGGATTTTAGATGCACCAGTGAATGTCAGTTCCAGTGGTTAATAAGAGAGGCACATCTGTCTGGGCACATCAATGACTGGCTGCCAGGGTCCATTCAACATTCCTGGTTGTCTAGTTTGAAGTTCCTCAATAGAAAACAATGCCCTTAAAGATACTGGAGGGGCTGCACCTCATCCCTAAATACGCAAGTAGATAGAGGACCTTAAATGAGTTTTGGACAGGACTGACAATGATGTTATATGAACAAGAGCCTTGATACCTCCAAGTATGTCTTGATATGTCCACATCCATAAATACCCATGCAGAAGCACAGTATTGGTTCTCTTTGGAGCATATTTCTCAGAATGGTCTCGAACTTGCTGCTACTGAATCTAACGTGTTCTCTCCATGAACACTGAAGGATTCTCCGAAATGAATTATAAACTGCTGCTTCTCATGAACCTTTGGTACAGGTGCTAAGCTGTTTTTCCCCACATCATGATCCTATTGGAATTTTAGCTCAGAGAATTCTTTGTTAATGGATAGTGAGTTTTCTGTTATAAAAGGATTAGCATCATGCCTGTCCTGTTCCCGGTAGATTCTGATATCATCCTTCTTTGTGGAAATAAACAAACAAGCAACAAACTCCCTTTTAACATTTTTCTTAAATGTTGGAAGAGAGTAGATGATGCCTGGTTGGAAAGCATTTCCTTAGACTGTGAGCTCTCGGAGAACAGACTATATTTTATTTAAAGTTGTAACAGTGTGTCAATTTACCTTCGTATCTAGCTCTCATAGGCACACAATATAAAGCATCTAGGTGAAGCTTAATTAAACAACCAAGCTTCCGTTCCATCTCAGAGCTGCCTCCTGTTTACCACCATGTCCCAGTTAAAGAGACCCAGTGGCAAAGCAGGCAAAGTGTGTCATAGCTGGGAAGCAGGCTCGGCCTTAAGGGGGTAATCAGTGTTGACAAAGAATATATTCTGACATTGTAATCTGGGGCTGGTGCCAATTTTAAAGGACCAACTGAAGCACTTCCAAATTGCGATAGAGCCCCAAGATTACATGATAGAGCAGAGCCCAAAGACTATGAGATGGATGGAGAGAAGCATGCATTTGCTGCTATGTGCATTTCAGAAACTGTGTATTTCTCTGTGTGTCTGTCTATCTCTCTCTTCCTAGGTCCTTTTCCTTTATCTACATCCTTAGCTAGAGACTTGTTCTCCCTTAACTTTGGGGGTTTTTGACATTTTCATACTCAGGCTTCCTATAGATATTTTTATGTATATGAGTTTATGTGTGAGTACATGTTATTGTGTACTTGTGTGTCTGCATGGTTATATATGCCTGTGTGTAGGTGTGTGTGTACATGTGGAGGCCAGAGTATAATTGTAGATGTTCTTTGGGTGCCATCCAATTTGTCTTTTGAGACTGGATTTCCTTTTGACCTAGGCCACTTGGTCAGAAATTCCCAGGGATCCTCTGTCTCCACCTTCCCAATGATAGGATTATAAGTGTGTATCAGCCTTGCTATGTATATGGGTGTTAGGTATTGAACACAAGTCTTGTACAGAAGGCATAATTTACCCATCAAGTTGTCTCCCAGCCCCTCTTGTAGGTTTTCTAATTCCTGAGAGTTGCCATTGTGTTGGTCACCAGACAGTCCACTGGGCCTGCAGACCCAGGCAAGAAGACAGGAAAAATGCTGGTGGTTGATGCTTGGTAGTGCTGATATGTGATGAGACACTGACCTAGGCCCTTCCAGGGAAGCCATATCTCCTGGGATGCTAGTGGATAGGTGACGTATAATGTTCCATAGCTGATAGACCAAGGGCACATCAGCTCAGTATGGACAGCTAGACTTCAGAGTTCCCTCCCACTCTGTGAGTGAAGCTGTGCTTCCAGAAGGCAGGCAGGAGGGTTTTTTTTTTTTTTTATTTCTTATAATTCTTCCACTAAACCATAGTTTTCACTGCACAGCAAATGCCTTGAAAGGGTCATTAATATTAGTTGTTCCAATTCCCTCTATCTCATTTTCCTTGAATCTGCCATAGTCTGAATCTTATCCCCTTCAGTTGGCAGAAAATTGTTCTTGTCAAGGTTACGGTGACCCACGAGTTGTTAAAGGCATGGTCAATTTGCATGCCCATCTTAATCTGTCACTAGTTAGCTCAGGTGATCATCTATCTTCTTTAAAATACTTTATGCCTTTGGCTCTCGGGGCATTATAGGTTCAAGGTTCACCCTCCACCATCTCAAGGCCAGTCTTTCTCTGTGATTGTCACTAGCCCTGCCTCACATTCTCCCATCACTTCTGTGTTCTAGTCTCCAAAACACACCTTGTCTCTCATTGTTCTTTCCCTCTTTTCTCACGTAAGAACGAGTCTCTTGGCTTTCAATATTTTCTCTTTAGTAACTCATATATATTATCTAGTCTGAATGTCTTTCCTAATCTCCAGTTTCCTAGATCTGATTGACTTTTCAACAAATGTATTTGTGGGACCAAAAGGATCTAAATTTAATGATTCCAATTTATAGCTCCCGATCTCCCTCTCCCCAGACTTAACCCAGAATTCTATTGCATTTCAGCAAACGGCCTTGTGCATCTTTGTTGCTTGGAGTCTGTTCTCTGACTCCGCACCCAACTCTTCAGCAAATCCTGTGGCTACCTCATGGTCCATTCACCTTTTATCTGCTTTGCCCTTACTGCTTGGGTTTCTAACGCCAGCATTCTGGATTGCCCAGAAGTCTCTTAAGCAGCTTCCATACTGAAGCCTTGCCCTCTACTCCATCCACCTCCGACGATGTTTCCAAAATGGCAGCCAGTGTGATGCTCTTCGCCTGTAGGCCAGATAAACCCAGTTCAGCTTCCTATCTCGCAAAGGAATCCATTGTCCAGTAACTGCAATCTACAGTTCCTACATCCGGGGTACTCCTGTTGCCAGCGTTTCCTCAGCTCTACTGACTCCTCTCCTGTTATACCACCCTCCTTGCTGGTCTCTTCCTCAAACATGACATGCTTCTGTTCGAAAGTCTTCTTTTCTGGATACCTATTTAACTCCTTCAAGCCCAGCAGTCATCTCCACCAGACAAGCGCTCCCTGCCCACCTGTCTGAAGTACTGATTCCCTCACTTTGTTTTCAATCATTATCTTGAGGTTTTCTTTTCTTTTTTTTTAACTGTAATACTGGAACCCCGTTTCCTAGCTCTGTCTTTTTGATAGATTTCCCTTCTACAGCACAATCCCCATGACTTTATGAAACTAGACTTTTTCCCTCTTCATCTTTAAATCTTCAGCAGTTCCTTACAGGGTTGGCACTCAGTAACCCAGGTATAAAATTCAACAACGTGAGCTCTGTTCACAAGTTCCTGGAGCATGGGATATTTAGGACAGTAACCCTTCTCCCTTGAAGTCAACGGTCTGAACTTTAAAATGGGGCTGTGTATACTGCTGTTTTTTGTTTTTGTTTTTGTTTTTTTACAGTATGGAATCTGATTTCTTCTCAGGTAATGATGAAGGGTCTGGTGCTGGAGACTATGACGCAGTGCACTGAGTTCTTTCTTCACAAGCATGAGGACCTGAGTTTGGGTTTCCAGCACCCACGGACAAGCCGAGCATTGCCATAAGTGTCTGTAATTCCAAAGCTGGCAGATGGAGAAGGATGCCTGGGACTTGCTGGCTAGCTAGCATGGCTGAAATGGAAAGCTTTGGGTTCAGTGACAAGACCCTGTCTCAAAAACAAAACAAGACAACATCAACAATGGAACATGGAGGGCAACAGAGGAAGATATGCTGAGATAAATCTCTGGCCTTCATACGTGTACAGACACATGTATGTACACACGCATGGGGAGGAGAGTTGGTTAACATTTCCAACTACAGCATCCTGCTAATATGTTAGTGTGCCAACGTGTCTTTTTTATTATATTTAGTTTGACTCCGTAAATACTGACTGCTTACCACAACCACTACATGCCAAGTTCTATTCCGGGAGAAAGAAATGTGGATTGCTAAGATGGATGAGGATAGACCGCAATCTAGACTTTCAAGACACTAGTAACCAGGAAAATGTTTATATTCTTATCAAGAAAGTTAGATCAAGTTAGAATATTATAATATAACATAAATAATATTCTAATATCCTGAGAACATCCTCAGAGATGCTATGTGTCAACTTGCCTGTGACAGAATGCCCTAGGATGAGATCTGCCCGTGTGGCCCATAGAGCACAGCAGTAATGCACAACAGGGCTGGAGGAAGAGAACCGTAGGAATAGCTGAAGGGATTGTAGTGGGGAAATTGGGCCATGGAAGATGTCAGCAGAGCTCGGCAGGTGGGGATTGGGAGCCATGAGAACAGGGGAGCTTCCAGACCAGGGAATGCGCAGAAGCACAGATGGGAGAAGAATTTCAAGGCTCTTTGCAGAAACAGACCATATCTAGTTCTGGGCAAGCATGGAGCAGGAGCAGGACAGATTAGAAACAGAGATTGTGAAGAAAACTGGACCAGACCATGTCGGTGATACTGTTATTGTCACTGTTTGCTTTTCAACAGGTCGACAAACAGGAGCCTTTCATGTCTGCAACAAATAAAATAATCTAAGCCTTCCTCACTGGGCAAAGCCTGCGTAAATGGACTGGAAATCATCAAAAAATAATTCATCTCTAGAAATATAGCAGTTTTTTGGTATATTTCCCTGTTTCCTTCAATCTTTGAAAATTGATAACCCAGGCACCATCTGTAAGACTTTCTATTAGTCACCTTCCAGTACGACTTACTGGTCCTTCCTGATGGAGAGCAGAGCTTACTGTAAAAGCCTTTCCATGATCATGATGGAACTTGCTCCATTTTTTCACTCTTCCCATAAAGGCCGTCTGATGACCTCCAGCGTCTGATAAAAGCCCTCTCTCATTAGCTGCAGCTGGAGCTTTGTCCGAGCAGATTCCAGTAAGAACGGTAGCAAACGAAGTAGCAACAGCCCTTTCCAGACTGCACGGCCACTACATCCTTAAAGGAAGCCAGCATTCCTGTCCTTGCACATAGCATATGCACCTGGAAAATAAAGGCGGACACCATGAATTCATGAACTGGTGTCTTGAATATCCTCCATGACTGAATAAAGGGAGAGAGAGAGAGAGAGAGAGAGAGAGAGAGAGAGAGAGAGAGAGAGAGAGAGAGAGAAAGGAGAGGGGGAGGGGGAGAGAGAGAACTGCTCTTAGATATGGTGGAGGAGAAAGTTTATTATAGATAAAAGGGCGAGTGTAGCCAGAGTCAGAGCCATAGACAGAGGAGAGTCCAGAGTGGTCAGGACCTTGAGCTATGTGAGGAGAAGGGAGAGGAGGGGAAGAGAAAAAGGAGGTAGAGGGACCAGGTGCAGCAGCCGGGAGTCCGAAGGTACAAAATGGGGAAGGTCACTAAAATGTCAGTATTATATAGGGAAGAGCTTCTGGGGGGCAGCCTAGCCTCTAGGGTGGAGAGTTCCGAGAGGAGGGTGGGATTTGCCAAGCCATACCCTGCACCAGGTGGAACTGAGGGATGCTGGGAGAACAGGGCAGCCAGGTCCACTTTGATATGTTAAATAGGCACCTCAACCATTTGTCCCAGGGTTTGAGACCCAACACTCACCCCTCCACGGCCTTTTAAATACAGTTTTTATCACAATGTGGGAGCCAAAACCAAGGTCACCAAAGGAGTCCCACAATCAAAGGATTTGAGGGCTGAGAGATACTGGTGTCGATTTACTTCAATTGTCCTGGTTTACGAGTTGAAGGGCCTGAGGTCAGAAGAGGTTGTAGCTCCACACAAGTCCATTAAGGGCAGAGCTTGAACTTGGACATGGAACTACAATTGTTTCCCCAGGGGAAGGCAATCCTGTCTCTAAGTCCCCTGCTTGAGCTTTTCCTCACCGGCTAGGCTTTGATTCTTCTGTTCTTTCAGGGCCTCTGCCCTTCTTTTGTTCCTTGATAAGGAAGCTTTATTGCCTTGGTAGGCCTCTTCACGAGGGAGGGGCTTCAATGCCAGCCTGGGACTAGGCAACAGGAAGCTCTGCAGGTACAAGGTGGTGTCTGCTTGTCTTCTGGGTGGTTTCAGCAGTCCTGAACCTCGCAGGAGCCTTGCTTCTTCTCCCCTTATGGCAGACTCTGATCTATCAGTTCAATTAATGCAGTTACAGAAGAGCGTGGGCCTTTAATGGAGGGATGTTGCAAGTGATCATGTTACCCAATAGAAAATAAAAAGAGAATTTGGGGAGAAGTTAGGAATCAAATGGACAGACAAAGGGGGACGGGGGTGGGTAGATAACCAGAAAAGAGGACGTTTGAAGGCAGAATCCTAGCTTCTGCCGAAATGCAAATGCTGAGAGGAGAGCTGCAAGGTTAACCTATGCAAGCCAGTTCACCAACTGACTGAAAGGAGGGAGGGGAAGGGGACAGGGATCCAAAAGGGAGCTGTCCCAAGGACTGTCATCATCCCTTCCCTGCTGCAGCATTTGGGGAGAAATATGGATTTAGTATGTGTGGCTGCTGGAGGAAGGAGGCATTAACCTGAAGAAGGCTTAGTGAAGCAGCTCCCATTGCAAAACCAGACAAATGAGGTCTCATCTCCCACTCTGCAGGTGGGACCAACCTCTGAGGCTTACTTAGCCCTCAGTTCATCTCTGCGTTCTTATTTTCCCGTGGAAATTTCTCAACCAAGGCAGAGCCTCGCTTCAGGACAGCCCAGATGTCCCTCTGTCTCCCGAGGGCTTTGACTGCTTCTTCCAGCAAAGGCAGGGCCAGCAGTGAATCTCTCCATCTTCTGTAGAGCTCTGGAGGGAGCAGGGGAGCAGGTAACTGTGGCTATAAGCCGTGGCACTGCAGTGGCAGCCTCTGCTCTAGCTTTTACCCTGTGTCCCAAGGAAGCCCCAGGGAACCTGGACAAGTTGGGGCTGGGGCCCAAACACTATGGAAGGGGTGGGGACAGCACCCAGCAGATTTCCTGGCACTATGCCAGGCCAGAGCTGCCTGCTGTGTGCAGGAAATATTCAACATTCTGTGTCTTAAAGAGAGAGTCTGGAAAGGCTCCAAGACTATACTTAATACATCTGCTGGGAGCTACACAGACGGAAATGGGGGGAACGGGGGGGGGGGGGGACATGAGTGGGGGGAGAGGTATGTTGTCTGCAAAAATAACCCTTGCAGGACCGAAGAGCACATGGTATCTACAGGGTATATGTAATAAGTGAACACAAAAGTCCTTTCCTACCTTCAGTTACACAATCCAAAGCTTATTTGTAGCATTGAATCTGTGTGTCTGCTTTATGGTCCTGGGAGGCAGGCAGGGAATGTTATTCTAATTACTAGGATATGCATTGATATGTTTCCTTTAGCACATAACCAAACAGAGGGATGGTTGGATAAACTTCTATCTCACAGAGGAGGAAGCTGACTCAGAATATGTCTTGCATGTCTAAGGCTCTGAATCTGAGCCCCCCCAAAGGGCAGTGGGGAACAAGTTGGCTGACTGAATATCTATACTCTCCATGGTAGTTGACTTTGAGAAGAAGACACAATCCACCTCCCAACTATTTAAATCACCACTATTTAAATCACTTCTCATGTAGGAGGTAAGCTAGTTAGGTTAGAAACTAATAACTGAAGGGTGCTTTTGCCACCCGATAGATTCTTTATTTGAGGCCATTGCAAAGATCAGCGAAGACAGAAAAAGGTAAATTGACTTCAAGCATAACTCTCCAGAGGGCCAAAGAAGCAGCACGCATACCTTCTGTTTTCTTTACCCCCACCCAACCAGGGAAGGGGGAAAAGCTCTTCTGAGTCTCCATCTCCCATCTCCATGCTCTGCTTGTTGCTGACTCATTCCTGAAGCTTTGCTACCCTTAGGGCTTCAACTGTAGGCTGTTGAACAGCTTAAGCTAAAGTATATTGTGGTAAAGACATGTATGGAAGCTAGGGATAATGGGTGAATATCCATGAGGAGGCAGAATGAACATATAGAGATGGAAGGTACAAAGACTCCAAGCTCTCTCGGGGCTTACGTGGAGTAAGAAGGTAATTGGGAAGAGGGAAAAGAAGAAAGAATAGGTGACTGGATGTTAAAAAGATGCTTTGCTTGCACAACTTAGTTTCACTGCTTTGAATACCTTTCTATAGCAAAATAAATATGCATAGATATATTTATGCCAGCATATATGACATATAGATGCACACATACACACATACACACACACACACACACACACACACACACACACACACAGAGTAGTCTTTAAACCTGTGTCCTGCTCTACTTACACTAAATAAATCCATAGCTATGATTGCTCACCCTTTCCAGCATAGCTGTGAGTTTAAACTTTATTAGACATCCACGTTGTTCACAGACTGTTTTTTTGTAAAGACCTTATCTAACTGCCTTACGCTACAGGGGCTACCACTTGTCGATGAGCAGAAGATCTGAACTTAACCACATAATTGAGGAACAGTTAAATGAGTGCAGGAAAATATCAAGGGATTTTGATGGTCTGTGTTTCTGTAGAAGGACAGCTTATAAAACAATCATTCTGTGACATGCGTTTGCCTGCTTTATAAGGTGGACACATGTACCTGGGCAGAATTCCATATCTATATCATATCTATAAATGCTATAGAAATTGCCATGGTTTGGATATGGCTTGAGTACAACCCATTTTAAAAGGTGGGACTTGATGGGAGGTGATTAGGTCATTGCCCTCAAAGTGATTAATGCTGATTCCTCAAGTAAGTTAGCTTCCTAGAGAGTGGGTGATTATTTAAAGAACAAGGTCATCCTTCCCTGCTCTCTGGCTTCCCACCTCGCCATAGTTCCTTTAGCTCCAGAAGAATAGAAATACTTGAGGGCATTTATGGAGATGGGTTTTTACTCATCTTTTTGCCTCCAGATGTTTATTTTTGAATGAGTAGATAAATAAGTGAAGTATACATAAAGCTAGTATCGTTCCCTCTACAAAGAAAGAAGTTCAGTGACTATTGAGTGACATCTCTATACCAGTAGAGGCCCACATCAGCTGGGGGTTGAAGTCTATGCCTTTGTTGTTTAAACACTTCAGAGCCTGAAAACTCATCCTTACCCTGCTTCTACTTCTGTCTTCCAGCCTGAGGAAGACAGTGGATAAAAATATGAAAGCCTTGAGGTACCAGAGGAAGGCAAACTGGTATTCACTGGAGGAATCATCATGGAGCCCAGGGCTTTTATGTCAGCCCTACCTTTTCTTCATCCCTGCTACAAACATGCGTTCCTCGGCCTGGCCTTTCTCTTCACATCAGAAATGGCCTGGTTAGTCATATATTCCAGAGTCGCAGTGCCTCCCTATGTAAATTCACATCCCAGAAATTTCAAAGCTTTTCTTCTGTTTCAGAGCAAGAGGCTGGACAAGATATCGCCCCCTCCCCCTCCCCTTCCTCCTCCCCCTCTCCCTCTCCAGCAAATAGCTCCCCCACAGGATCCACCTCTTTTAACACCAGGCTTCTCTTCATGTAGTCACACAGACTCTAGAATTCTGCCCTGGTACTCTCCATCTCTTTAAATCCAGAGGGCTTGCTTCCTCCACCTCTCTCTCTTCACACAGATTTATCTGATCTCGGTCATTCATAAACCACCACTTACTTAGATCCGTGTATTTCCGGCCTGCTCCTGCTAGAATATAATGTGCTCATCAGATTTTGCTGTACGTCCTCACACTGTATCCCCTTCGCCACCCATTTTGCCTTCTTTAACTTTTATCTTTCCATCCTCACCTTCATGGTACATGGGCCTATTAAATGGGGTCCGGTGCGATTTCTGGCATCCAATAAATCTAAATTTTCAAGCTTGGGAAGCTAGGCTTACCCACTGGCACCCAGATAAATGAGTCCTTGGCAAGAAACCTACACTGCTCATTACTCTCTGCTGAAACCCCAACAGAGGGCCTAGAAAGTTGAAATCCCCTCTTGATGCTTAACTTTCTGGAACAGTACATGTCCCCACCCTCAACGCAGGGACTCCCGCTTCATCTCGGTCCTCCCTTTTCTATACAGGTGCTCAGTGAGGCAGCAACATCCCAGCCGGTATCTAGCTGGTTCAAGCTCTTCTCCCTCTGGTGCCTCTGAGTGAGACTTAACACCCAGCACACAAGGCCCCACAGTACAACAAGGAACCGTCTGCATGCTTCTGAACCAGAAGTGACCATGGAGACCAGCATAAGTCTCTTCAGTATAGGGGGTGATGCTCCAACGCTGATTGTCTGGTTGAGAAGGACCCTCTAGTTATCCATGTCGCGATTAGAGAAGGGTTGCTGAGATTGGGGTCCCTTGAAACCAGGCCAGCTTCCTAGAAGACTGCTGAGAAACAGGCACCAAGAGCCAGGGCTGCAAGGAGGAAGCGGGATTAGTGTTGGTGTTTTCATAAACTCCAAAGCCATGATCTACTTTCAGGAGTCGGGGGATATTTGTGCTTACTTTGTTGTTATTTTGCCTTGAGAAATTACCACCTCTCACGTTGCCAGTTTCCTGCTTCCCTACAATACAATCAAGGACAACGAATCTTTTAAACCAATCTCAACACTGTAGCAGCTCCTACTCTCTGGCCTCTTGCTGAAAATCCAACCACGAAGTGGTAGTTCTAGAAGACAAGTATCTTTAAACAAGGTACCTGGTTTGAGTTTCTGTGGAATAAAGACAGCTTTTGATGGTGGGAATGAACCTGGGACAGGAACATTTGGTCTGATATTTCATTCTCATTAGCTAGTGAGCTCACTGAGGAAGTCTAAATTCCAACACTGTAGAACATTTGAGGCCTTTGGACTCAGCCAGATCTAATTTGGGTCTTGGTTTTCACATAAACTTTGAAAATTTGACAAAAATCATAAAAATTGTTTGAGTTCCAGTATCTTCATTCATAAAATGATTTACAGGAACATTTAGGGATAAAGAATAAATAATTGTTAGTTGAAGGCAATTAGCAACACAATGATGTGTTTCTCCTGTTGAAATTCTCTGTGGAACTGTATGGGGATATGTTTCAAATTTAATAAAATCAGTCTGAGATATCAGAGAGATCTACCCACAGTCAGTCTAGGAGGATCAGAGAGTGGTAACTCACACCTTTAATCCCAGCACAGGGAATGTCTGGGAGTGGTGACCTGTGCCCTTAATCCCAGCAGATCTGACTGAGTTTGAGACCAGTCAGAGGGAGTGCCAGGCTCCCAGGCTAACAGTGGTGGTGTCATGCCTTTAATCTTAACCTGGATGCGAAACAACAGAGCAAAGAAGGTATTTAAGGCAGGCATAGAAGGATAGAGCAGGCAGAAGAAGCCAGGAGGAGCGAGGCTGAGGAAGCTGGAAGACAGCTGGGTGAGATCTGACTGTGGTGTTTCCTCTCTGATATCTCAGCCTTTCCCTGAGATCTGGCTCTGAGTTTCCTTCATTCGTGCAACAGAACTGTGAAGCTGAAATCAGCTAAGAGTTGTTTTGGTTAGATATAACGAACTTTCTGCACCCCAACTTCCATCCCTGCCCTGTTGTGAAATCCCCTCTGTCTCCCACAGCAAGAATGAACCTTGATTTACTGATCATCCTTGCCAGCCAGCAGTCATGATGGAAGAGCACCATTTTTTTTTTAACAGCAAAACTCATAGATGGAATTGTCTGTACATTTATTTCCATGTTCTCTCTTCTTTCCTGAGCCCATTTCATCTGGGTCTCTGTCCTTACTATTCACTCTGGCTCTAGTGAACGCTGCAGAAGACTCCACAGGTCAGATGGATGCTCAGTTGCCACTCTGCTTCATCCTTTAGGATTTGGTTTCACTTTCCCTTGGCATCGCTCTTCATCCTCACCCTGTGTGTGTGTGTGTGTGTAAGAGAGAGAGAGGGAGAGAGAGAGAGAGAGAGAGAGAGAGAGAGAGAGAGAGAGAGAGAGAGAGAGAGAGAGAGAGAGAGAGGAAAGGAGGGGAGAGAGATGCGTGTGTGTTGTATACATGTGTGTATGCATGTATAGATGCAGGTGTGTGTGGCCATGTTCACATGTGTCGAAGCCAGAGGAGGATGTGGGCTATTTCACTCTACCACTCTCTGCTTCTAACCTTGAGACAAGGTCACTGAACTTGGAGTACACAGGCTCCTTTGGCTAGGCAGGCTGGCAAGCCAGCAAAGGCAAGTGTTTGTTTCCATGCCCTTGGTGCTATAGTTACGGGAGTGTGAGGCCATTCCCAGCTTTTTTTGACTTTTTCTTTTTCAGCATAGGTGCCAAGAATCTGAGCTCGGGTCCTCATGCTCACATATCAAGTTTTTACTTGTTAAACCGTCTCCTTAATCTTCATATATGGACAAAAAGAAAGAAAGAAAGAAAGAAAGAAAGAAAGAAAGAAAGAAAGAAAGAAAGAAAGAAACAGACTAACTTTACTCTGTGATGAACTGTGATTTACATTCAATATTCTAAATGAATCTCTTTAAAATACCAACCATACCATGTCTTACTTCTGCTCAGAAACTCTTGTAACATATCCTCTCACCTGAAGAGAAAAGCACTTTCAACGTCCAAAGGCTCCACACAGTCTTTCCTCCATAGATGTTCTCACCTGAACTTTGTTCAGCTCAGATTGGGTCAGAACCTGCTTCCTGCACAGTGAAATACGCCCCCATCTCAGGGCTTCATAGATACAGGCCCCTCTACCTCAACATCACTTCTGAAGATCCTCATGAAGACTCCTGATACCTATGAGGCTGTTATTCTCTTTGGACCCCTGAATCCATCCACTCCATGTACAAGTGAGCACACCCATGTGTATGTGGCTTCCTTTCATGCCCAAAACACATCTGCCATCTGCTCATTAGTGTACTTACTGTTTGTCTATGCCTACTTTCAAAATGTCAGTTCTGTGACATCAAGGTTTTGTCTCTTGAATTCAACATTGTGCTCACTGGGGCCAAGTATAGACCCTGACTCACTAATTATTTGTTGAATGATTGATTGTTCGAAGTGAAACTGGCACTTCAAGATCCCCATTCACTGTAGCCTCTACCCTTGAAACACCACAGGTATTTCCTCCCAAGGGATTGGTCCTGCCTTCCCATCAAGTCTTTGTTCCTTCATGGGGGAACACCTTTGTTCCCTGCCGGCCACTAGTTCCTTAAATAAAACTGGCTCAGATGACACGTCTGAGTTTCTTTATACTCCACCATGTGGTCTGTTTGAATTGAGAAGTGCATTAGTTAGTTTTCTGTTAACCTTGGCTTCCTTTTCAGAATAACAGTCTAACACGGTAGGGCAAAGTCATGGCTGCAGGAGCAGGAAGGTGAGGGCTCATACCTTCAAGGCAAAGAATGAAACAGAGCAGAATAGGAAGGGGGTGGGACAAGACTTCAAACACTAAATGCCAGCCCCCAGCGACATCAGGATCTTCCCTCAAGGTCTCATCCTTCAAATTTTTCACAACCTCTCTGCAACAGCCCAGCTGACAGGGCGCCATGTGTCCTGAGCCTACGGAGAACATTCTTATTCAAACCAACACAAGGTATTTGAACACTTGAAGCAATTGAGCTGCTTTCTGACAGTTGGTTCCTCTTTTATGGGCTTCAGCTTTCCATAGTCACGATGGTTACCCCCATCTCCCTGACTGACAGGCAGAAATCTGGGACTTTGAACTAAGGGAATGGATTTCTATCTTGGATCTGTCGATTTCCTCATCTGTGAATGAATTGTGCCAAAGCCTTAGCCTTCGGTGGCTAATATGAGAAACAATGTACAGCCCATATTTACCACAGGGTCTGGCAGACAGCCCATGCAATGAAGACCCAAGTTTCCTTCTCTATCTTGTGTCAACTTTCCACCCTTTTTTTTTTTTTTTTTTTGAGCAACGAGTCTCCTCTTCATCTTCTTGTACGGTGTGAAGTTTTGGCAAAGGTCTTCTCAGCACTCCCCTGCCCCGGGGAGGTTTGCTGAGGGAACATAAATGACTTTCCCCCAGCACCTGTGTATACAATGTCTGAAACTGCAATAAGAGGGATTTGGCAGAAGACTTAAAGAAAGTTCAAATGGTAAAAATAATTTCTAAGTCTCAAGACAGTGTATTACATGCTTTGGATCACTTGTCACTGTGTTTAGAGACCAGCATAAATTGGGTGTGCAGATGATTTAAGAATCCCCTCTTTAGAAAGAGCTAGGATTCCAGTGTTCTCTGATTAGAAAAAGGTGGCCAGTGAAGAAGCCCTTGAGGAACAGTGTGTCTTCTATGAGGAAGTCTGGAGTGTTCACATCTAATTCTTTTCCTATAAATCGTGTTCATGTTAATATGGATGGCAGACAGGGACAAAGTCACACAGCACATTCAAATAGGATGACGGAGGAAATCAAATGAAGGGGACATTTGAAAAGGTGCTGGGAAGACTAAGGTAAACTGTTTTCATTAACTTTCTATTGCCACAGCAAAATTGTACACCAAGGCAATTTATAAAGGAAGAATTTAATTGGGAGTCATAGTTCCATAGGGTTAGAGTTCATGACCATCTTGGCAGTGAGCATGACCAGAGCCAGGTACGCTCTAGAGAGCTTATGTCTCGTCTAAAAGCAGGAGAAGGAGAGGTTGGAGAGAACCTGTCCCCAGTGTGACATTTCCTCCAACAAGGCCACACCTTCTAATCCTTCCCAAATATTTCTAGCAACACCCTGTGGTGGCCATATCATTCAAAGCAACTAGAAGTGTTGGTCTAGAAGAATAGGAAAGCCAAAGCTGGGAACTGTGGCCTCTCAAGCATGGGGAAGAGTAACTAATTTTTAGACAAAGACCATCTTAGATACAGTTAATGATTCCGGCATACAACATAATACCCATTGCTTGATAACAAGGGTAAACATGAGGACTTTCCCAAAATGTTTTTGTAATGTTGACAGCCCTCAAAATAGGCACATATCACTTTTATGTGGTTAAAGATAGATCTTTTGTTTTTAACTATATGTATTATATGTCTATATGTGGGTATGTGTACTTATGAGTATGGGGCCTTTGGAAACCAGAGAGAATGTTGGAATTCCTGTTGCTAAAGTTACAGGTAGTAGTGAACTACCCAACATGAATGCTGGGATCTGAATTCCAGTTCTATGACAAGAGCAATGTGTGGTCTTAATCACTGAGACATCTCTCTAGGACCTGGATGAATTACTCTTGCTAAACATCGTAGTCTCAAGAGCTTTTGTTGGTAGTTCTGGGACTGTGGTGTTTCCCCTCTGTTTTGTTTATTACAAAACCTACACTGATTTTTAGAATTGATTTGTGACTATAGGATATCATTTATATGAAGTTACACACTAAATCAGTGTATGGGGGTAGAAGACTTATTTTATCAGTGGTAATTTCTGGAAAGAGACCAAACAGACCTTGGTAAGTGGGCATCTATATTGGTCCGATTCCATTAAGCCACACACTTAAGACTTAGGGTTTTTTTAATCGTATGTAAATTACACCTCTAGAAAGAGAAGGGGAGAAAAAGGTAGGCTATGCCCTTGGAAGAGGAGCAGTGTTTGTGTGCAATCGTCTTCTGTGTTTATACAATCTATATGATCAAGTGCAAACCAGATCAGCATTGTCTCATCTGCCCTCTGTACACTTGCTCCTGGTACTCAGTTTTTCAAGAGGCAAAGATAGGGGAGGGGTGCAGACATGTCTTGGTGAAAGCCTCAGACAATTACCCCCAGCTGAAAATAAACATAATAAAACTATAGAAGTCTAATTTTTGAAACTTGAGAGGGTTTTTCTGTACCTATTCATCTTTAATCACTCTCACCTAATAAATGAATGGAATAGCTAATGTGATTAGACTAATTCACTATTCATCGGGAATATTAAATGAATAGAATATTTTACATTTCACCAGTCACACATCCTGAGTATTTACCTGATATTACAATCAGACATGTGTTAGGTTTTTCTCTGTGCTTCTGGGCCATAGCTCATGGATAATTACAGTGTTTAATTAGACCCACACAGCACTTGGCTCTCCAGTGTGGAAGGAAATTACAGGATGCAGACAGAACAAATCAAGGCTATAAAGGAAAAGTAGCCCTTTGCTGTATCCCTTCGGAAGGATTAACAGAGGAATGAGCAACATATTTGAATAGAGAGAAAGTTGTTTTTTTTTTTTTTTTATCATGATTTCGTAGGGACATTTTTGGAAATCCAGGTAGTGGCCTTTAGGTGGGAAACAATAAGGTAGATAATCTATTTATAAAGTGGATTTCCCCCCCATCACAATTCTTAAATGCCTGCTATATTTGATGCTATCTTAGAACCTTTAGTTGGTGAAAAGCTTCCTCTGAGCAAGAAAGATGGGTGGCTGTAGTTTGGGCTTTGTGTGTGTGTGTGTGTGTGTGTGTGTGTGTGTGTGTGTGTGTGTGTGTGTGTGTGTATGTGTGTGTGTATGTGTGTGTATATGTGTGTGTGTGTGTGTGTGTATGTGTGTGTGTGTGTGTATGTGTGTGTGTATGTGTGTGTATATGTGTGTGTGTGTTTGTGTGTGTGTATGTGTGTGTGTATGTGTGTGTATATGTGTGTGTGTGTGTGTGTGTGTGTATGTGTGTGTGTATGTGTGTGTATATGTGTGTGTGTGTGTGTGTGTATGTGTGTGTGTATGTGTGTGTATATGTGTGTGTGTGTGTGTATGTGTGTGTATATGTGTGTGTGTGTGTGTGTGTGTGTATGTGTGTGTGTGTGTGTATGTGTGTGTGTATGTGTGTGTATATGTGTGTGTGTGTGTTTGTGTGTGTGTATGTGTGTGTGTATGTGTGTGTATATGTGTGTGTGTGTGTGTGTGTGTGTATGTGTGTGTGTATGTGTGTGTATATGTGTGTGTGTGTGTGTGTGTGTGTGTGTGTGTGTGTGTGTGTGTGACCTTCTAGAGACTCGGGCAACTGTTTCTGACTCCTTAATGCAATAAAGGAGTGTGTTAGCTGAGTGGCTCCTTTTTTTTTATTAAGCATGGCAGTGCCACAGTGGGAAAAGGCTAAGATAACCTTGCAATTCTCACTACAATATGAGCAAATTCAATCCATACAACATCAAGATGAGAACAGAGGAAGAAAGCAAGTGTGAGATGCCCCATGGAAGGTATGTGCTTGGCATGTCCAAGGGCATTGAAGATGGTGTTATACCAGTTGGAGGGGAAAAAGCAGTGTTGGGGCAGGAGTATAACATGAGGTGATAGGTAGCCAGAGGGCAGACCAGGGAGTGGAGACAAGAATTTTCTTGTCTAAATGAGATTGGAAACCATTGATATATTTTTGCAGAGGAGTGCATTTATGCTTTGAAAGGGTCGTTCTAGCTGCTGTGCAGAGGACAGGTTGAAACAGGGAGAGGCGAGGATAAAGGTAGAAATAAATAGGGTAGTTAAATTTCTAGCAATGAAGTCCAGCGGTGAATTGCTGGCACAGAGACAAGCAGCTGTCACACATTTCTAGCCCTGTGAGGTTGAGAATCAAGCTCAGAGCTTTCCATACTAGACAAGTATCCTACCAGGGACTTACGTGTGTACAGTCCTTTACACGTATTCTAAAGGAAGAGCCATATTTAGATGAATAAACCCCAGGGTATGTGTGGGAAAGAATTACAGATGACTCCAAGATATGTCGTCTGCAAAATAGGTAGTAGAATGGAAGAGTCCCCCTTGTCAATGTGGAAGACTTACAGATGAATGAGTCAGGAAAATGTCATAGTTAATACTTGGAGGCATTAAGTTTAGCATTCTAGTTAGACCCTAATGGGGATATTGAGGAAGAAGCTGGAATTCTGGGGAGAGGTATTTCAGTGGGGAAGATGGAGTCACATGTAGGAAGGAAAAAGGACTGTTTTGTGTTTATACTTTATCCCATGTAAATGACATGTGATGTTGCTAAATGTGGTAGTCAGAATTCTGAGGTGACCTCAGGGATTCCCATATAGTGTGTGCACATTCTGTGGAGTCCAGGGATCTGAGAACTTGAGGGAATTTGTTCCAGCAATTAGGCTACATACAAGTTGCGGTACAGTTGGTCTTTAGACAGGAGACTATCGCCATGGGCTTGATTTAACTCTGAGAACACTTTGAAAGATTGTTTTCCAGCTGGTTGCAGAAGAAGGTGTCAGGAATACACAACCCAGCAGTCTGGGACAAGTGACAAGCATGTCCAGGGCAAGGAACTGTGGGGAGCCTTTGGAGATTGAAAGTAGTCAATGGCGTGGCTTCTAGTCTCCAGATACTGCATATGACAATAAATAGATCTTATTTGTGTGTGTGTGTGTGTGTGTGTGTGTGTGTGTGTGTGTGTATGTGTGTGCGTGTGTGCACGCATGTGTCTAAGCAGGTATGTGCGTATGTACAGGTGCCCCTGTGTAGCTGGTCTTTAGAGGACAAAGTCAATTGTCATTCCTCAGAAACCATTCACCGTCCCCTCCCCTCCCTCCCTCCCTCCCTCCCTCCCTCCCTCCCTCCCTCCCTCCCTCCCTCCCTCCCTCCCTCCCTCCCTCCCTTCCTTCCTTCCTTCCTTCTTTTCTTTCTTTCTTCTATTTTAGACAGGGTCAGTCACTTCAATCAGCCTTGGTTGTTTAGCCAATAAGTTCCCAGAGAACCTGCCTGCTGCTGCCTCCCAAGCGCTGGTATTACAATTGAGTGTCACTGTGGCTGGTTTTATTTGTGAAGATTCTGGGATCAAACTCAGGCTCTTGAGCTTGCAAGGCAAGCCCTTCTCCAGCTGAACTATCTCCCCAGTCCCCTGAGCTGACATTGGTTTTAGATGCAAATTTTCAATAACGCTTAATACTACTCCAGCAGAAAACTAACACCCCAGGAAAGATTGAGAACTTAAAAGATGGGGAGGAAATTATTAGGAAATAAATGCACCTGTGTGGGTAATATCAGGGAATTATTAATCATAGTGTATATACGTCTCATTGCAAAATGAAATGTTTAAAAGGAAGGGAAATAATGAATATTTGTCAAGGTTTCAGAGCAAAGTCTTGGCAGATCAGGCTGCTCCAGACCCTTGCCTGGCATTTCTGTTTCCCTCTATTTAGTCTAGAACTAAACTTTTCTTTAGTCGTGGGTCTGCATTGTGCTTCTAGGGGCATAACACCCCCTCTTTGCTTGCATCAGAACCGCCTCCACAAACTTTCACCTTTACTGATGTGGGCTATCTGTGATTGCTGACTTACCCAGAGATCAGCAATCCTAGTTCAAAGGGAAGATATGGAGTCTGCAGCTTAATCCCAGTCGTCTGGGCTATTTGAAGCAAGAAAAGAAGATTTTAGGAGCCCAAAGCCTCAGGCTTTAGTTTTGTGTGTGCTTCTTTTGCTGTGTCACTATAGAGCATTATTAGAGTCTTCTTACAGTCTTAGGAGATCTCATTAGCTAAAGTTTGGGGTAAGCAAAAACTGACTGACTCCTCATGGAGAGTACAATGACAGAAAAGCATGGACTGTGATGTCACACAAAGCATTATTACTATTTTGGTTTTAACTATGAGCTTCATAGCTGATAGTTAATTTTCATTCCAAGAAGGATATTTATAACCCAGTCACATAGGACCTACATCTAAATATTACAATGTTAGGATGTTGCTCCAAGTCATTAGATGCAGAGAGTTGGGAAATGAGATTGGCTGCCAGTATAGATAATATTCTCATAGAGGTAAAGTTCCATTGCGGGAAGGTTATCATAGCATTATGCTTCGATCTAGAGGTTCTCTCAGAGTAATTATCGAAGCGAAGGCTTCTGTGAGATAGTGAACAGCCTTCTTCTGAGACAGCAGGAGACTCAAGGAGGTGGATTGGAGCTGATTGTACATCTCCTCTGCCAAGAAGTAAATTCTACCTTTGCTGTTCCTTACTTCCCCCTCTTCCAGTTCTACAAGGACTGGGACAATAGTTCATCCCACCTCCATGGCACTATCAAAATCAAGGGGTGACTTAGAAAGAGGTGACCAGGGAGGTGTGGGGTCTTCTGCCCAACAAGTGGGAAGTTCTTAGAGGGGAGAAAATATACTCAGCTAGGCTTTGTCTCCAGCTCCTGCAGACAGGAAAAATGGTAACATTTTATTCTAACCTAACCCCAGAGAGAGAGAGAGAGAGAGAGAGAGAGAGAGAGAGAGAGAGAGAGGAGGAGGAGGAGGAGGGGAAGAGAGAGAAAGAAGAGAGAGGGAGAGAGGAGGAGAGAGGAGAGAAAGGAGAGAGAGATCACAGAAATACACACATAGACAGGAGACTAAAGAAAACAAAGCATCAGTTTCGTAGCTTGACTTTAAGGAGACTTGCACTTCTGGAACACAGCACCAATACACAATACACACAACTATTTGGTCTCTTGGGTTCAAGAGATAGCAAAACAAAGACTCTGATTTGTACAAGTGTTTACTAGTCAAGTTCATCCATTCAGCAGATAGGAAATGAGTTTTGGGGATGCAGCCAGGGACAGCCGAGAAAGCAGAGACTGGACTGACTTGTTTGTAATGGATGGATATGTCAGCTCATAGGAGGCCAAGGAGATATGGTGTGGATATCATCGTGGTTAACCCTTGCCAGGAACATGGGGAGCAAAAAAAAAATTGTGGTAAGAAAGAAGGTGTTGAGGTCTTTATGAGAGATAAGTCAGAATCCCATGGAAGGGCTTCAGGGGAAGCATTCATTCACAATCCATTCTTTCACTCACTGAGTATAAGTCAAAGTGTCAACTTCTCTGCTGGAGAATGAACTAGAATGGGAAGAGAATGAAGCCAAGTTCATTTAAGAGAAGGTAAAATGAATGGCCAATCCACTCCTCTCCATCATCTTTGTGACTGTGTTATTTCCATTGTCATTAAGAGTAAAGACTTATCATTTCATAATATCAGAAACACAGTCTAAGAGGGATTCATGAAAAACCTGTTTGAAGAGGCATCACCATGCCAATGGACTCTAATGATCCTTACTGGCAGCCTCATTTTTCCCTGGTGCTAAGGTTCTACCATTTATCCAAAGTGTTCAGACACCTCACTTTCTATTTCACTTGGCATTTGGAAGCCAGCAGTATCCATTTCAGCATGAATCACCTCAGGCCTGCCACATGTACTTTCCACTCTGACCACCAACTTCTTATTCATTGCTCTCTGCCCATCCTTGGCCAGCCCTTGGGGTGTCCTTGCATAATGACCTGTTAGTCTTCTACTTGTGGCTTAAGTAAGGACGTCCCATGTTCTTGCTACCACCTTTGCCCACAATTTCAGTTATTCATTGCTATGCACCAAACACTGTGAAACTGGGGATCTTAAACACCGCCTTCTACCCCATGGCACAGGTATGTGAGGCTCCATCAGTGTTTCGTTAATTGTGGTCCACCACTGTTCAGATGGTGGGTAGGCTTTGCTCACATGCCTGGCTCTGGGTCAGAGAGATGGCTGCAAGACTGGACCAACATGAGATTTTCTCCATCTCCAAATATTCTTAGAGTTTATCTGTATGATTGCTCCTGTAAAATATCTGGGCCTGTTTTATGCCCCTAGTGGTCCCAGAGAACAAGTTCTTCCTTTATCTTATTTTTTTGTGCATGTGAATGTATCTGTGTGTGCATATTTGTATATGGGTGTACATGGATGTAGAAGTGGGTGACAACCTTGGTGTCATTCTCAGGAATGCTATTGACCCCCTTTGACATATTTTCTTAAAGACTGGATTCTTACCAGTTAGGCTAGGCTGGCCGGCCATCGAGCTTGGAGTTTCATATGTTGTTACCTGCAAAGTGTTGGGATTATAAGTGTGTGTTATCACCCTTAGGGAATGAACTCAAGTCTTCACACTTGCAAAGCAAGGGCTTTGATAACTGAGGTAACCTCCTCTCTGAGACCAAACGCTTCTAAAAGTCATGCCTGTAATTAGTATAGTGCCTTCTTCCTCCCCTATAGGTTGAACTGTTCAGAGGCCAGGGAGATTCAGGGAAGGAAAAATAGACTCCACTTCTATGAGAGACAGACAGACAGAAAGAGAGAAAGAGAGAGGAGATGACAGACAGACAGACAGACAGACAGACAGACAGACAGATAGATAGATAGATACTGTGCTTACACTTGAAATTTCTTATACCTACTCATATCCAAGTTGGGAATGTCTTTTCCTTGTGTTCATTGGAAAGTAACTTGACTCCAGATTCTCTGTGCTGTGCTGTTCTTGACTTACCCCAGACCAACACTGACATGGTGAAAAAGCCACATGGCAGCATGTCCTGGGTTATGATGTATAACGTAACACTTTGATCTACTCTGGTATTGTGGGCATAGAACCCACTGTCTGTACCTCTCTTTAAAGGAGAATCGCCTCTCAGTGACAGAGAAGGCAGACAGTACTGTCTACCTGCCAGCATCATCTGGGTCTGCCTGCACTCCAGGGTTTTGTCTACTAACACCACCAGACCGTATCTGGTCGTCACAGTCAGGCTAGCATGCAGCAGACCCCTCAAGTTCTGGCCATATGATGTAAAACAATTCAGGGCAGTAGTTTCTCAGCGAGTGATGAAGGCAGCCTGCACTTCAGCTCTCTTTCTTCAATTGCTAAATAAGACTTTTCTCTTTTCCTCTTACATGTGTTGTTACCGAGGAACATCTTGCACACCAAACTGTCTCGGCACTTGCTCCCAGAGTACCCAGCCTGTGACATACTTCTACAGCTTTCTAGCAGAGAATGGGTAGCTGCTCATGTGTGTGTCTATGTACACACACATTTTTGTGGCCACGTACACATGTATGCTTATACATATGTATGTTTACATAAAACACACTTGTACACACATGTACCTGTACAAAACAGACACCCATGTCCAAATCGGAGAGGAGCCTCTGTTGCTCCTGTGCTGACGTCTTTCACTTGCTATTCATTATGTCTGTCCCTATGTCCCATACCTTCTTAGCGTGTTGGTCAAAGCATCACCCCTACTGACAGGGGAATGAAGAGGATCTGCTATGGCCTGTATGTTTCTAATGTGAACCATCAATGATATCTGTCTTTTCCCTCTTTCTACAACCATAGGGCCAGGCACAATATTTCTGCTTACTGAGAAAATCAGAGACACTAGTTCATTGAACTGGAGTTAGAAAAAAGCACCCTTTTCCAATAGAAAAGAATGGAAGATATAGGTCCAGCGACATCCTATAGAATGGTCTAACCCAGGCCTTCCCTGGTAGAAGAGTGTATCAGATACTAGGGAGCAGCTGAGGTGGGATCACAGTCCCCGCTGCACCCACCAAGTCTTTGCCCGCAATAGCCACCATCTTCTGGTGTATTTCTGTCTTGCTGGTTATGAGAGTTAATATAGCTCCATTTGCCTAAATTCATTGACAGATTACTACAGATTTGCTTTACTCTCTTCTTTTCTAACCCATTATAACTGTTTCTTGTCAGCCTTCCACTGTCTGATGTCTTTATTGTATCCCTTTTAACAGGTGCTTTGCTTCACACAGAGCCCAAATGCGTCTCAAAGAGTAGACCATCTACTACGGAGTCCTCGGCCTCTCTGGTACATTCCTTCCCTGATCTTCTGCTGCATGGCTAACCTTCTTCAGCAGTGGATTAGACACGTTCTTCCCTCTTGCTGCTCTTGTCTTAACCTCCCGCAGTCTCCCCTCAGTATTCACTTCTCCACCAAAGTCAGTTATCTGTAAGCAGCCATCAGCTCTCCTTCCACCTCAGTATCTGGGATCTACTTCTGACCCGTGACACTCCCATCAGTCACCCTCTACCAATGAGTGTTCTTGGTATTCTCCGAGACCCTGCACATTACACTGGAATATGTATGGAGCGTGATGGGATCACATGGAATTCAAAGGATACAATGAAAAAGATACTCACCTCTATTTTAATCCCCGGAAGAACAACAAAGAGAAGAAAGGAGTGGATGGATTGTTTTTTTCTTCTCCTCATAATCAAGGTCATTTTTCCAAATGGGGGAGATTAAGCGGAAATGTAAATTTTGAATGCATATAGAAAATACTAGCAAATATGAATGAAATAGTAAGTATAAACAGCATACGGCTACAGAATAGTAAGTAGCTTATACTCTACCACAGTGTCACAGCATTTGCAGAACAGTGTCAGGCTTGCAGGTGTCATGGACATGGGTGATCAAGGTGAGGCCGTGGGATGGTAGCTGTGGACCCTCAACCTGAAAGACTGTAGAATCACCTCGGTGACAGGCCTCTGGGAATGCCATAGGGAGCTATCTTGGTTATATTGAGGTTGAGAGATCTGCCCATTGTGAGTGGCACCATTCCTTGGCTAAGTCCTGGATTACAGAAGTAAAGAAAAGGAGTTGAGCAGTAGCAGGTATTCAGCAGTCTCCACTTGCTGACTGATGCCGTATGGCTCCTGCTACTGGGGCTCCCTCCCCCATCATAACTGAACTATAACCGAGGTCTGTGAGGCCGACTAAATATTTTCTGTCTTCAGTTGCATTCATCAGGGTATTTTATCACAGAGACAGGGAAGGAAACTGAGAGGTCTGAAGAAGCTCTACACATTCACGCAATGCATGATAAATTTCAGAGGGACAAAGATGAGTGAGCAAAAATAGTAATGAGAAGCCATCAAAGCAGAGGGATGTTAGGGTAGAAACATTTGACCTGATGGCGTGAGCCATGGTGTATTTGTTCTTGGACCTATCAGTCCTCCTATAACCCAAACCTCAGCCTCATTCAGAGCCTATTAAATCTTAGATCGCTACCCCCTCCCCTTGGGGACTCTGAATGGGTCTAGGAAAGAACTTGAAAATCAACATTTCTAACAGTTTTCAGAGGCTGTTGATGCCATCGATCCCAAGAACCAAGTTTTGAAATCCATTGGCTTTGTGGTTCGAAGCAGAGAGGAACTGAATGTCACTGGTGTTGAGTTGATTGAGACCCGAAGAGGCTGTCAATCAGCTTAATGTGCTGAAGAAATGCAACCAGGTGTTCTGTGTATCAAGGGCCGAAAGACTCATCAAGGAGTATATAGAGATGTGAAGGGGGAGGGCCTCTTGTGCCATGGCTGTACAACAAATGCCTTGCAAGCGTGGTTGAGAGCAAGTGTAATTGTCCATGAATTGGGACTAGAGAAGAAAAAGCAGCTTATTTGAGGGAGATGTGGGAGAAACAGTTTGAGATCTTGTATAATTAAGGAAAAGCTGTGTTTCTGTTTAGGCGGTGGGTGGAAAGAATGCTTGGGTAAAGGCTTGTGACTCCATGGGGGTTTATTCATTAAGCAGAGCAGAATTCCACAGCACACTGAAGAAAAGGTTAGTGGAAGGTATGAGAGACAGATAGGTGCAAGGGATTGTCTGTATGGGAATCTAGGGGAAAGAATGGGGTAGGTGGAGCCTATGCCTACCCTCTGGTGTAGGTATTAGGACAGAAGGAAGGTTATGTATGAGCTGGGTGGGCTATGGTTGCTGAGGCCAGTCATCTTCAGGAAATGAGATTGTGATCTAGACATTCTACTTTCACTAGAGAAATTTGAACCACCTATCTATTGTGTTATATGGATGTCTGTCCATGTCTGTTTTTGCTGTGGTAATGCTTTCTCACCTTTTACAATCATAATGTGATTAAATACAAGGTACACAGGGAAAATTGTGAGGGAGAACAGGAGGATGGGTTAAGACTATTGTTTTTAGCTAGAGGACATTGTAGCGTGTGTGTGTGTGTGTGTGTGTGTGTGTGTGTGTGTGTGTGTGTGTGCATTGAATTGATTGTTCTGCACAATTGATCCCCTTTATTTGCACCATTGTTTCACAGCATGACTTGTGCATGAACATAGGACAGTGCATTAAAAGCTATAAAGAGAGAATGTGAGGTTAAAAACATCAGTAGATATGGCTCGGCAGTTAAGAGCACTTGCTGTTCTGTCCCAGGACCAGTGTTGGGTTCCTATCATTCACAACCACCTGTCAGTCAAGCTCCAGGGATCTGGTCCTCCTCCTTTGCTTCTGTGGGCACTTCCACACATGTACAATGCTCAGATAGAAATCAAACACACTTTTTTTTAAAAAAAGAAAGAATATATATTATTTCAAAAAGTAATTAGAGTAGAGAAGCCTCTTTGAAGTGGATACCTGCATCCTTCTTCTTTGATCAAAAGGTAACAGAATTAAGAGTCAAGGTTTCCTTTTCTTCACTCAATTCAGAAGTTTGGTAGTGTGTGACCCAACGGCTTCGAAGGTTCCAGCATGCATTTAGAGACTGTATTGTAGAGCAGAAAGAAAGTGGATTCAAAGTCATATATATTGTAATTTCAGTCCCATTGAGTCCATTTGGACTTGAAGAGGTTTTTCAACTTATCTGTAAATGGAAAAAGAAGAAGATAGAGGAGTGAGGGATTAAAGAATTGTAATTGACCCTATAGGATTGTTCCTAAGATTGGACCAGTAATATCCATAAAGTTCTAGCACCTTCCTGGGGTCTCACAGAGGCCTCAGTAATGAGCTTGCTCCTTGCCACTCTCTACTCTTATTTTATTGCTCGATGATCGATTTTTGGGGATGGAGGTGTCCCAGAACTATTTTACTGTGTAGCACACAGGCTATAGATGTGTCTATCTAGCGTCACGCCCCTCAGCTGTTGGGAGTGTGAATTCTTTGTTTGACAGAAAAGTTACCTCCACATCACCACATCACCAGCTTCTTTTTCATGCCCTGTGCTTTTTTTTTTTTTTCCCCCTCATGTTGTACTTGCTTGTAAAGTAAGGCTCGAATGTTCTAGAATGGGAAGGCTACTCGGAAAACAGATGGTTGTGTTTCTCCACATTTACATCTCTTTAAGTGTAAAATAAGAAAGGATGAGACTCTTGCCAAATCTCAGTTCTTCCTGGGCAGTTGTTCTGAACCTGAAGGTCTTGGAAGCTCTTGCTGTACACCCCTCTTCTCATGGGCCCCAGATAGGATGTATATTTCCTGGTTCCTCCCTTTGGGGCAGACCCTTAGTAAGGAAGCAGAGGTCCTGTATTTATAACATTTGTTACCTCTTGGTGAAGGTCCACTAAGAGTAGCTCTTTATGGCATTGTAATTCTTCAAAACTTTGAAGAAAACCTCATATGATAGCCAAACTTAGTCATCAACTTGACCTGCTTAGACTCACCCAGAAGACACCTTCATGCATGTCTATGAGAACATCTCCAAAGAGCTTTAACTGAGGTGATAATACCCACCCAGACAACACTATACTATGGGCTGGGGCCTAGGATTGAATAAAAAGCAGAGAAGAAAAAAGTCCAGCTGATC
This sequence comes from Phyllotis vaccarum, assembly GCA_033318265.1. Lineage (NCBI taxonomy): Eukaryota > Metazoa > Chordata > Mammalia > Rodentia > Cricetidae > Phyllotis > Phyllotis vaccarum. The sequence goes on from JARWLC010000012.1 coordinate 89,536,994, forward strand.
CCTTCCCACTCTGGTTTGTCTCTAAAGATGCCTTGGAACAGGCTCCTTCCTGCCTCTGCCTCTCTGCCTCGCCTGCCATGATGAACGGAATCTCCTCAACTCTGAGCTGAAGCACCCCTTCATTCTTCAGTCTTCTTTGTCAGATGTTTGATCACAAAAAGAGGAAAGAAGACAATATGCTGCATATGCTTTGAACCTCTTCAAAAACTCAGAAACCTATCAAAATGAACTGAGGAAGGGAGGTTTTTATTTCCTGCTTTAGAAGAGAGAGTTGGGCTATTCCTTCTAGGGCAAACACTCCTGGTCAAAGGGCTAGAGAGGTGGCTCAGAGACTAAGGTTCTTTTCTGTTCTTCGGAGGACCTGAATTCAGTTCTTAACCCCCACCTGAGATAGCTCACAATGGGCTGTGTGTTCTCCAGCTGCAGGGGATCTGATGACCTCTTCTGGCCTCTCATGGTACTGCACTCACATGCACAAAATTTTCACACAGACACACATGCATACACATCACTAATAATAATAATAATCATATAAATAAATCTCTTAAAAATCTCCACACAACATTGTAAAATGTACACTGAGGTTTGGGGATTATAATACGCTAACTCCAGAAGATAAAGGCCTTTTACACATTTAAGTTGGAGACAATATAAATGAAAGCAGTAAACAGACACCCTTTCCCTTAACATGTAAATTCTGAAGCTGCTAGCACAGGGCTTGCTTAGAACCCAGGCAATCTTTTTGTTTTAGACCTTTGAGTTAGCCACTGCAGGCCAAGAAAGTAAATGGGCAAGGGACAATCACCTTCTTGGACCCATGCTCGAGTGGACAGTTTTCAAGCGCTGTCACCTTGAATCTGGTGAACACTGTATGTTTAGATAGAAAATGGGGTTCACTAGAGGAAGTGGAAAGAGTCACCATTTTAAATATGCAGACTTATTTTACAGTTTGAATTAAATTCATCATCCCTACCTACACCCTTTTTAGCTTGCTGTATTTTCCCAGCAAAGAGCTTGGATTTTTTCCCCCCTTTGATATACCCAGCATGGTGCCCCATGTCCTTCTTTTGACAGAGGAATTCGGAGAACTACCATCTCTACTTCTATAGTTTAGAACACCAGAGACCTAAGGAACTCAGGGTTAGCAAGGGCCATGCTGCATGGTGCGTGTGATGTTTATACTCAACACCAACGTGTTAGGGTCTAAAACTGCTTTAGAGACAAACCTCTGAGCATGTCCAAGAAGGCTGTTCTTTTAGACTAGTGTAAACAAGGTGGAAAGTGTAACTGCTTGGCTGAATATAGACAAGAGAGTGAGCCGAGCACCGGTCAGCATGCATGGCACTCTGCTCCCAGAGCACAAGATGTAAGGAGAGCAGATGCTTCATGTTCTTCCTCTGCCAAGATGGACTATAGGCTCAAGGAATGAGCCCAGATAAGCCCTCCCTTCCTAAAGTTGCCTTTGCCAGGTGTTTTTTGTTGTTGTTTTTCCTGCAATAAAAATAGTGTTATAAGAATGGCAATTGGGATGCACGGCTTACTGACTTTTGAAATTGTGAACCACACAACACTTCTGTGTACGAGGCTCACAGTAGAGACCTATGCAATTGAATTAGTAAATAAATAAAAATCACTAAAAAGCATTTCAGAAATTTTTGTTTACTTATTTCTGTTGGGTAGCATTCATAATTATCCTGGTACATAAGAGGACGTTAGGCTGTGAGTTTGACATCCCTGTCCAATATTTGGATGCTCTTTGACCCTGGCCTTGTCCCTGCTTACAGGTTAGTTTGTGGGTGTGGTAAATGAAATGATCCCCCAGAGGCCATGGCGGCACCTGAAGAGTGAACCTGTCTTCTGTCTATAGACTCTGCTTCCAGAACAGGTGGGCTTCGGTTCAAGAGAAACCACTATTTCATCCCCAGCTCTCAAAGGGTGAGCTAGGTGGTGGAGTAGTTTCAGATCAGTCCCTAGGAGGAAGCATGCAAACTGGTCGGTTAGTGTGCATCATCCAGAAAATTCTTTTTCCACGACTGTTGCAAAGGGTAGTAGAGGTGGGAGAGTAGGTCATGAATACTCAATCATGGCAAAGCATAAGCACATTATTTAGATAAACTACTTAATAGCAACACTAGACTTTCCCTAGGGGGGGGGGGGGTGCCTGCCTCACCAGCCCAGCTCCAGACTTATGCATGCTTTAATCTTGATTTCCTTTGAGGGGGAATGTAAGAAGGTTCCCGTCTCTCCATCAAACTGCATCTCTAATTTAAACAGCTGTTAATAAGGGTTAAATCTGCAGGCTGAGCTGGCTCTTCACTTGTTACTTGCAAGGAGGGGGTGCGGATCAATGGAGCAGGAAGCCAGAGGGGCGTCCATTTTGAAAAGGCGTAATGAATTACGTTTCCTTAGTAAAGCTGGCAACCTCCAGTCCAGCTCCCACAGCCTGCCTTTCACATACCCAAGCCCTCTGTGACACATCAAATTTAATGAGACTGCACAGATCTCAAATAAAGAAGGGAAGCGGTGTTGCTACCGCTGCCAGGGCACTTTATTAAGGAGGATCAGAGAGAGCTCTCTTGCTTTAAAAAGGGCTCTTAAAGGCGAAGGATATTTTGGCGCAAGTGGAGGGAGGTCCCCGATTGCCACGGTTCAGATCCCCTCTGGAGCATTTTAACAATCCAAGTTCAGTGTGAGCTTTGGGATCATATTATTAGCCAACAGGTCCTCAAAGCTGAGGAACACTACAAACCAAGAGGATTGTGGTAGGTAATTAGGAAGGTTTTGATTTAAGCTATTTCCCTACCCTAAGGCTATTAGAAGCACAGAGAGAAAAGCCAGTAACTGTCATCCTTATGATGAATCATCTTGCTAACCATATTTTCCAAATCAATAAATAAATTACTTGTTTGGCCAGTGGGGCTGCACTTAGGCAGACAGTAGAGGGAACATATTGACAAGGAGAGAGACTAGTGTGTTTGTTGTAGGTTTAGGAGACAGTGACCTATCTGGATACCAAAAGACTTTATCTCGTGTGTCATATTTGTTAGTAGATCATAAAGCTTCTGTGAGAAAATACTATAACCTGGATCTGCAATGGACTTGCTTATAATCTGAGAAGGGTGGGGGTAAGCTATGACTTAACACTGAAATTTAGGTTAGAGTTCTGGCCAGGCTCTAACAAAAAAGTGACAGTGATGGATTACGCCCCAAGCCAAGAAAGTTTTTGAGAGGCATGCATGTCTTCAGAGAAAAGATCATCCTTTTCTGGTTTCTAAAATTCTAGATATTATATTCCACACCTCTCCCTCCTCTACTATCCTAATCACTGTTAAGGTTTTTTTTTTTTTTCAACTCTGTACAAGAAAAAAAAATGCTAAAATAAAATAAAACAAAAGATTGTTGACCTTTACATTGGTATCTGAGGTCTTTTGCCAGATGTGAACTGAGTTATTTATGGTCCTGATATTGAGATTGGCATGCTCGGAGCCCATAGTGGAGCCAAGCCATAATGGATTTTGATCAGCACTTTGCCATGTCTAACTGTTCGACCTTGAACACATAATTAATTATCAATATCTAGCATATAGTAGGAATGGCCACTAAAACATCAGCATATTTCTACGCTGTGGTTTGGTTAGTGTGATTTTGCAGACAGGGACTCATAACATAATAATGGTCTTGGGGTCGTCATGCTAGTGAGAAGCAGTTCTTCCTCCTAATCATAATTTTCATGTTCCAATCCTGATCTTTTTAAAAGCCATGTTTGGGGCTAGAGAGAGGACTTGGTGGTTAAGGAACACTTGCCTCTCTTTCAGATGATTGGAGTTTGGTTCCCAGAATCCACGCTAAGTTGTCCATTACCATCCCTATGTAACTCTATCTCCAGGGGCTCTGACACCCTCTCCTGGTGTGTGTTGCTTCTCTGGAACACAGAGACCCAGAAAGAAAAAACATTTCAAAAGAAGCACGGCAAAGAGAGTTTATGTGGATGTGTAGGAAAGGACTCTAGAGGGCAGGTCAGTGAAGTCAGAACATGCAACGTTTTAACGTAACAACCTTATTACTGGAGTGCTTTAAGGGAGAACTGGGAAATGGTACTCTTAGGTCTTTGCAGACAATATTTTATTTTCTTTCCTCTTGGGAATGAACATGGGTTCTTTGTCCAGAAAAGTTCCTGGAAGTTCTGCCAAGGGATGAAGTCAGCTCTTGTGTCCACTCATCATCTTTGGCTTGTTATGTTGCTGGCTTTTAGTCTGGTTTCAACTGAAGTTGATAGAGACAACTCACACTCTGAGTTTGCAATTGACTTATTTAAAACTAGGTTTGCTTTGTGTCTTGGTTGCTGCCTCCCAATGACCTCCTGGTTCCCACTCTTTGTCTTAAAGCTTCTGATCTATTAGGACTTGTCTCCTGTGCCCAGTCTCTCTGGTCCTTGCAACCAGTTACATTCCATCTTCATTGCCAACCTGAAGGATTTAGAAACACCAGCAAAACGTAACTCTGGGTTTGTTTTTGAGGGTATTCCCAGAACAGTCTAATGAAAGAGGAAAGATCCACCCTAATGTGGATGGCATCATCTCCTGATCTGGGTTCCTGAATGGCACAAAAAGAAAAACAGTAAGCAGCTGTAACAGTGAGGTTTCTGGCCCAGACTAGCCCCACAGTTCAGATCCACCAACCTGCCATCCCAGGCACCTAGCTATCCGCTGCTGATTAGCCCTTCCCCCAAATGACTCAGATGCTTATTTTAATTTCATGCTGTTTGGCCTATGGCTCAGGAACATTGATAGCTAGCTCCTTCATCTTAATTCAACCCATTTCCACTCATCTATTCTGCAATGTGGTCCATGGCTCATTTGTGTTCCTTACATGTTGCTTCTTTGGGCATCTAGCTCGATCTGCCCTCCTCCTCCTACCTACTCTGATTCCCCACTACTTCTTCTATGGTGCTCAGCAAGGGCCAGAACAGTTCCTTTATTTAAAGGATGATATTCACAGAATACAGAAAGACATTCCCCAATTTGTCTCTCTTTGCTTCCTGACTGTGGGTGTTGTACTGCATTCAACCATCTCCTCTGACAGGGTAAACTGTATGTCGTCTAACTTAAAAATAAACCCTGTTGCCATTAAGTTACTTTGTTGGGTATTTTGTTACACAAAGAAAAATAAGGAATACACTATAAAACATAGCAATCAGCACTATGTACATAAACTATGTCTCAGAGGAGCCTTCCTCGGTATAAGTAGGTGTTTTCAGAGATGCCCTTCTTGCCCACTGATCCTTCTTGTCTCAGAATTCAGATCTTGCAGTCAGTACTCTGACAGTGGATGGAAGCAGACTTAATTATCTTGGGACTATATCATTCTGTGTTAAGGGTAAGACTATAGTAGATTGTAGGAGAAGCCCTCATCTACTTACAAAGATAGGTGTAGAGCTGCTTCGGAGGTACAGTTAGAGATACACAGAAATCTGAGATGTCTTTCAGCAATACCCCAGCAGCTATCAGCAGATGCATACTACATGGAGCCCACAACAGCAGCATCATGACTCAACTTAAGAGTATCAGGATGACCCTGGGATTTCTCTGGTTATTGTGCTGGCTAGTTTTCACCAGCTTGACATGGCTAGAATCACCAGTTGCAAACAAATCCCATGAAATCCTTATTTGTTGTTGTTGACAAGCTCTGTAAATTCTCAAGATCAGCAAGGAGTTCATCAGAGGAGGCAAACAAACAATACAAGCAAAAAGAACTAGAGAACGAACAAACTAATTCTACGCTTTCTCAGTTAATTGAATTTGTGAAAAATACTTACATATGTTAAACAAAAATGGTCTTGTAATAGTTGAGGCAGTGTTTTGAGGGAGACATAGTCCGTGTGAAGCTAAGAGTTTTCCATCCTGACAGTTATCGATATAATTTTGGCTCCTGACAAGCCCACTGGGCTTCTCACCATCCAATTAGAAGAACAAACAAACAAACAAACAACAAAAACAGTGCTAGAGAGCAGTCAACCAAACAATTTGATTGTGGTACACACGGTCAGGAGAAGAAGGTCCCCAGAGGGACATTCAGAAAGGCAGCTTGAGGTTACTGGACAATGAGCCCCCTTTGATACTAAAAGGCAATACTTGAAGGCTGAGTTTGATGCCAAAGGCGTAACAACACTAGGGACAGGATTCTATTTTAACTTTCTGAGGATGCTTCAGCAAATAGAGTCGAGAAGAACTGGGAGGGAATTCTGTTCTCTGGGTGGAATTGACTGAACCATTACCTGTGGCACCTTTCCACATTTCATTACCCTTTGTTAGCTCCATCTTGGTGATGGCACGTCCCTGAACAAGCTCCAGGGGCTCCTACTTGGCTTTCCTACAACCTACTGAGAAAGTAAAAGAAAGATAACAGGGACCTGCCTTGGAACTCAGTGGTAGAGCACTTGCCTAGCATGTGTGGGGCCCTGGGTTCAATACGCAATAGTGAAAGAAAAAGAGGAGGAAGAGGAAGGGGGAGAGGAGAAGGAAGGGTAGGAGGAGGAAGAAGAGGAGGAGGAAGAAGAGGAGGAGGAGAAGGATGAGGAAGAAGAAGAGGAGGAGGAGGTGGAGGAGGAGGAGGAGGAGGAAGGAGGGCAGGCAGGCAAATAAGCAGAAATGATTGGGATAGGAAGGGAGGAAGGGATGTGAAGGCAGGCAATAAGGCATTTGAGTGACATGAAGCACAAACCAGAGAAGGGGAAGCTGAAGGTTCACAATGTGAGAATGCAGAACACTATTACCAAGAGGTTAGAATGGTGGAGAAGCCAAGGACAGCTGGCTAGGCGTCTGCTGGGGGAAGCGTGATTGAGTTCAGGCATTTCAATCTGCAGCTCCAGGTGAACTCAAATAAATCAGTGCAAACTAGCTGTGGAGCCGATCAGTGCTATGAGTCAGACAGACCTCCCTCCCGTTCCCCTGGGTCCCACCTGACCCTTCCCCAAGCAGGGCAGGAAAGGAATGTAGGTGGAATCTGCTAAGGCTGAGGCTCTTCCAGGGGGAAAGAGAATGCAGAGTTGTGCAGGAGACGGCTGGAGAGAAGCTTGGGGAGACAGGATAGCAAGGCAAGAAAACGTTAACCACCATGGTTCCGGGTTCTGGACCTGACCCTGTAACTCAGAACAGTTTTCTTGTGTCCCCTTGGAGTTTATCTCCTTTTCTACCCACACATTTTCTCCTTTCAATTTGATATGTTCTCGGTATCTCTCCAGGGGTGTGGGGGGGTGTATGGTGTGGAGTGAGGAAGAATAATCTGAGTCCTGAGGAATAACTCAGGACTTGACTTCTCTTGGCTGGAATTATTTTGGAATAACTCCAGATTCTGAAAGGGCTTTGGTGCGATTCATCATGGAGGGCTCCATGACTTTTTTCCCTCCTGGCACCTGGGTCTCCCTTTTGAAGTGGTGAATCTGAGGGGAAAGCCGTTTCAAAGAATTTTTGTTTTCTACAACGAGAGAAGTAGCCGGATCCTTACACCATCTAACAAAAGGAAGGTTGTATCATGAGATTATCCTCAGATGGCTGGAAAAGATTGCTTAACTAAGTGACCACCAGTTAGGCATGAGGACGTGAGTTCAGATTCTCTGCACCCATGTGGAAAAGCCAGGTGCACTGGTGCATGCCTCTAACCCTAGCGCTGAGGAGGTAGGGACAGGAGGAGACCTGGGGCTTGCTGCTCTCCAAGCCTAGCCAAATCAGTGTTTACCAGGATCACTGAGAAACCCTACCTCCAAAAAGGATGCACACACAAACAAATGAACACGTGTACTTCATATACGTGTGTACGCGCGCGCGCGCGCGCACACACACACACACACACACACACACACACACACACACACACAGAGAGAGAGAGAGAGAACAAAGAAATAAGAGTGTTGCCATATTCCCGTAATCCTAGCTCCTGGCGGAAGTGGGAAGACCGGAAGTTACAGACTTCATCCTGGATCACATAGTAAGCTCATAGTTAGCTTGCTCTACACAGAAGTCTGTCTCGTCAACACAAAACAAGGGGATACTAGGAAGAAGAGTGAAGGTTCCAAAGGGGAATAACAAAAAGAGAGAAGATGGAGAAATGGAAAGACAGGAAAAAAGGACTGGGGCTTAGGTACATGTCGGTGGAGAAAATAACCTCTCCCTCACATGAGAAGACCTGGCATGGAGTGCTGTCTGCAGCAGGACTTCTGATTGGTCAATATCTTGAACGCTGTTAGTTTACCTAATAACAACCTGAAAATCAACTTCCAAGCTGTTTCCATGAGGAATAGGCCTTTAAATTCCTTTCTTCTCTTACATGGTCTAGAACTATGCATTTAGGACATACATGGCGGATATTGGGAAATACCTTGGGGCATACATGCACACATATGACTACAGGTGCATTTATACCCCTGGATAATTTTTCTCTGTATATTTCTGAACCCACAGATGGTTATACCATGCAGGCATAAATGAGTGTACCAGATAAAAATGACCAGAACTTCCCAGAGAAAATGGCTTTAAGTATTTTAACTTATTCCTCAGTACTACTTGAAGATTGAAGAGAGGAAAGAATGTGGGAGAAAAATCTCCCAGTCATGGTGTGAGCACCAACCATATGGGATGGAGTGGACTAGGAAGCCTTTTATATTTAATCTTACAATTCGTTTAGTTTAATCCCTGCTTTTAGAATAGTGTTTCGACATACTGTGCAATTGAGACAATCCCTTCTGGTAAAGTGTCTTAGAGAGGGGCCATTTCTATTTGAAAAGCCAGCTGTGAGGAGCTGGAAGGCACACAGCTGCAGACAGCTGGGGGGCTGGTACTGAAACAGGATCCTGGGAGAAGTGAACTTTAGTTTGCAGGCCCCGAGGCTGTCTGTGAGGAGATGTGTCAGCACAGAGGCTCAGCTCCTATGTTTGCTTGGCCAGGGCATCCTTCTTCTCGGTCACTGGATGGAACTTAACTGAAAGATGCTGGAACACTTAAAGATCAGAACTGGATAATCCTTTTTTATAGTTCACACACAGAGAAACACACACACTCACACAGACATAGACACACACACACACACACACACACACACACACACACACACACACACGCAGATACATATGCGTGCATATATACAGAGGTATGGACACAGACAGGTACACAAGTATAAACGCATGTAGATACTCACACAGATGCAAACACAGCCACACAATACACACACAGACACACACATATACAGACACACAAACAGAGAGATACACAGAGACAGATACACAAAGATAAACACATGTACATACACACACACACACACACACACACACACACACACACACACACACACAAACACTTAACTCTCTCTGACTCGTAGAGTAGATTCTCTCACAATTTAGCAGTTGCCACTTGGAACTCCAGCAGGAAAGGATTAAAATGAATTAAGGTCAAAGCAGTTTGCAAGAGAGTATTTGACAGAGCTAAAGGTAGCCCAATGGCTGATAAAATGTTTGCCCTAAGCACTCCTAAATTGCACGTAAAGGTTCATTAGAGAAAAGCAGTATTCTTTTGAAAACATGATTTTTCCTCTTGGGAATCCCCTCATCATAACTCTAAAGCTTCTCAGTGTGATGCTCTCAACCTTTGCTCTGGACTCCTGTTACCACCAGGAGAGTTCCTCACCCGTCTAGCCCGTTTGGACCTTGAATGTACAGCCTCCTTGTCATTTGGAATGTGTCCATGACACCGCAGTAACTGTCATGCTCATCATGTAAATATGGTCATGCTGGAGTCAACAAACATGAACATTTACAGGGTGGGGGGAATACAGACCGGAAGTGCATTTGGGAGCTGGGGCTTGAAACAGCAGCAGAGAGTAAACCAGAAGGGTTGTAAATTGCGAGATGGGAGACACACAGGAGGTCTCCAACTGTAACAGAGCAAGACTAAGACCATGTTTTCCTCATAGCCAACCACATGGCCAGCTCTAAGTGTCTTCTGTGGCAAGGGGAAATGGCCAGCTGCCTAGAAGGCAGAGGAATGCTAATGCTTTCCGTTTGTGTAATATGTGCAGTCTGTAACCATCTGAACTTTGCAAAGTGCATCAGCCCCTTACCTTGTTGCTGTGACTAATTGCAACTTTAAAACTTAACATTACAAAGGGGATAGTCCATTGTGGTGGGGACTTGGTGGGTCTGTGGCAGTAGGAAAAATGCAATGCTGTGAATCAGGAAACAAAGGAAAATAGTCTGGAACTAAAGGTGGGTATAACATTCAAAGGGCAGCCAGAAGTGGTCTACCAACCAGGCCCCACCTGAGGAGAAATTTTAAAGGTTTTATTGCATATATTTGTTTGTTTGTTTGTTTGTTTGTTTGTTTGTTTGAGAGAGAGAGAGAGAGAGAGAGAGAGAGAGAGAGAGAGAGAGAGAGAGAGAATGAATCAGGTCAGGGGATAACTTGTAGGAATCAGCTCATTCCTATAGTGAGATCCAGTTGAACTCAGGTCATCAGGTTGATGGCCAGCTCCTTAATCTGATCGCCATCTTGCCAGCCTGTCTTTCCTGTTTTGGGGGATTATACCATGGTGGTGTTATTTGTTCTCATTTTCTAGACTGCTGATTGGATCCTATTACAGGTTTTCTCATAAAGCCATCTTTAACCATGCAGAATTGATTGGAGGTCATGGGAAAATGCTGGTAATGATGTAAGATTTGTTTAGGTGAGAGTTCAGGAGAAGGATGCTATCATCTATGCAAAATTGTTTCATGATTTGCCAGACATGGTGGCATGTATCTGTAATACCAGCATTGAGGAGGGTGAGGCAGATGGATCTCATGTTCAAGGCCAACTTGGGCTTTACAGGATACCCTGTCTCAAAAACACATTCCTGGGAATGTGGCCATATGAGTCTAAGACCATGTGATACAGAGATAAGTGGCACACACATGTTCATTGTGGTAGTATTTGTGATGGTCAGGTTATGGAATCTGACTCAGTGTCTGCCACTGAATGAATGTGTAGGTGTACTGGAGGTGTAATCCAAATATCCAGTGGCATTTTATTCAGCCATAAAGAAGAACAAATATCATCCTGATTTTAGGAAACTAGATAAAAATTGGGGATCATTATGTCAAGTTAAATAAGCCAGATTAAGAAAGAAAGACCCATGTTTTTTCTCATAACGTCGATCCTAGAAAATACCCATCCACCGTGAAAGTGGAATGGGGACTATTCGGGCAAAGGAAGGGAGGTAGCAGGTGGGGGGTAGGAAAAAGAAAGAGTATGGGGGTGAGTGTGGCCAATGCCTATGACATACATGAGAGAAAATGTCTACAAACAGTAGATATATGCTAAGTAATAAAATAACAACTCCCTGGACAAGTAAGCTTGCTCTACAGGGTACATATGGGTCTTCTAAGATATTCTGCTGTCATCATCCTCCAAAGGCTTCTGAAAAGGAAAGATAGGCATGTTGAAAAGCTCCTAAGTACTGTGGGAAGGCAACCTATTGACAGGTACCACGACCTCCCATGGATCTATGTCTTTATTGGATTTTAAAATAAGCTTTTGCTTTTCAATAGGAGTGTCTAATTGCTTTCCTGATGGTTGGGAGGGAGAGTCATGGACTAGGAGATGCTATCGTCTGAGTGTGTCCTCTACAGGTTCTTGTGTTGGCCACATAATCAACACAACATGTTAAGGGGCTCATTCAGGACATTTGGAAACAGATCATTAAGTACATAATTCTCAATTGATCTGAAGAGAGGCCTGTGGTATTGAGAGCCAGCCTTGATTTACGAGAAGCAATGGACACATCTGTGAATGTTGTCTTAGTAACATCACTTGAGTGACAGAGATTAAGAGATTAGAAAGACCGTTAAACAATGCAAATCTGGACTTCATAAGAGCATCGACTCTGTTCTGGGATAGTCATCAGTGTTTAACAGGGATCCAGCTCTTGCTGAGTGGCTGGAAACTGAGAAATACAGTGGAGAGGAAAAATGGTCCTTCAAGTGGTGGCGGACTGCCAGGCTCAGTGTCACAATCCAAGAAGAGTGAGGCATAATTAATGCATAGAGCATAGAGAGCTCATGTATATATACCTGATGGATTAGACAATGTATGTACAAAGATCCTGGGCTGTGGCTTTTCTGCCAGGTGAGAATTCTAGCTTTTGAGCTGGAAATCGGAGAGAATTCTCAGAGTTCAGTTGGATGGTTCAAAGTCAGAAAGAGGTTGGGAAGAGTGAGTCATGGGTTTAGGAGAATTTAGACTACAGTGGTTCTTCTGAGCTTGGGTTTCTGCCTCACCAGACAATGGAGCCAGGGACTGGACCACAGAAGGAAATGGCCGATCTTTTCATTGTTTGAATTGGATATGGCTGAAAGAAGGAAGCTATTGGGACACAGGCAGACTAAATGCCCTTGACTGTGGGAATGGGCAGAGCTGAGTCCACTCCGATCATTAGGACAGCTGCAGACATGATGGGCATGAAGGGACCCAACAACCAGATTTGGTGGAGCAATGGACACTTCGTCTATTACTGATCCAGGTGATTTCTGAATTTCAACCCCCCCTAAAACTCTGACTTAAGAAATAAATGGAAAGCCCCCTTTAAGCCACCAAAATGCTAAGAATAGGCTGTTAATTGCCACTGACTTTTGTTCTGAATTCAATTTAAAAAGTTCATTTGCCAGACTCATAGTTTGTACAAGCTGCAGCTCACAGCTACAGCGAACTGTGATGCCAATGGAAAGAATTCTGGGATTGCGTTCTAGTTGTTATCTGCCAAGCAGGCTGTCTTTACAAATCATTTCTCTTCCTTTGGCCTTTGATTTCTCTCATTTCAGTGAAAACAAGCAAATAAACCACAGATTTGTATGGTGGCACAGGCCTTATGGCCAAGCCTGAGCCACTCTAGTGGTCTGAATAAGAATCACTCCTATAGGCTAATATATGCAAACACTTGGTCTCCAGTTGAACTACTTGGGAAGAATTAGGAGGTGTGATCTTGTTGGAATAGGTCTGTCATGGGGAAGGCTTTGAGGTTTCAAAGGCCACACCATTGCCGGCTAGTTCTCTCTGCCTTCTTCTGTGGATCAGATATTAGCTCTCAGCTACAGTTTTAGCCTCTGCCTGCCTGAGCCCCGGCTTCCTGTCATGGTGGTCATGGTATTTAACCTTCTGAACTTGGAGTCCCAAATTAAACATTTTCTTTTATAAATTGCATTGGTAATGGTGTTTTATCACAGCAATAGATGAGTAACTAAGACATCCATGTAGGGAGTTTTAGGCCAGGGTGGGCTATGGATTAAGACTTTATCTTAAAACCCCTTTCCTCAAATAATTCCATTATGAAATATGCCACCAGGCAATATGCACATGCATGTATTTACATATGTGATTAACACAACACCTACTTCTCTACTTATCCACTCATGTGAAAATATTCCGTGTCTATGTTTGTTGAGGTTTTATTAATTTCTTCCAATACTGTACACTTTCTTGGCCCAAGTACAAAACTCCCATAAACTTTTTAAAAAATTTTTCATCTCTTTTAAAAAAAAGTCTGTGTGCATTCCTTAGAAATCCATGGCTAAATTCAGTATGTTTTAAATTTTTTTGCATATCATTTTTTCTCTTCATGGAGGTGTGGTTTCCTTATGTATAAGTCAGAGGTGTGAATTCATTGGTTTGTTATTGGCTTCTGAGCAACAGGAACTGATCTTGAGATTACAATGACACTTACTAGAAGGACCAAGCACCATTCTCAGACTCAGAAGGCAGTCAACAAGCAGACCACAGGAAGGGCAGGCTGGGACAGCTGCTGGAGTCTCAATACCAGAACTGACAAGGTTTTCCTGCAATGCCATCCATCACCAAAGAACAGTTCTAGCTTTATTCTGTCCCTTTATTAGTTATTCAAGATGCAACATTACCGGAAATAATCTAATTGGCTCCATCTGATCACACGTTCGTTCCTCCTTGCTTTCAGAACAGTGGTTGTTCTGTGATTGGCAGCCTCTTAGATGCATATGAAGATGGAGTAAGACGTTTATCTGAAGGAAGTGGGCTTGAGCTTACCTTTTCTTCCTGAGTTAGTTAGGATAAGACGGTCTTGATACCACATTGGAAAGTCCTTAAAGAACTGACTGACACATGTCCACTCATTTGCTATGTGAACAGAACAGTTTTCCAAGGGCTTACACTGCACTAGGTACCATGATAGGTGCCGAGAACACTAAGATAAACAAAATATATAGAATTAAAAGTATGATAAAAAGAATAGCAAGTAGACCTAGAGTCCTGAACGCAACTGTCTCTTTAAGTCTTTGATACATCATGAAGACCCAGGTATCATTATGCTCACTTTACAGAAGAAGCCCAGTGGTTAAATTTTCTACCAAGATGTCTTAGAGTTTCTATTATTGCTGTGAAAAGACACTATGAACATATTAACTCTTATAAAGGAAAACATTTAACTGGTCCTGGCTTACAGTTCAGAGTTTTAGTCCATTGTCATTAGGTCAGGAAGCCAGGCAGCATACAAAGTAGACATGGTGCTGGAGAAGTTTCTGGGGGTTTTATATCCAGATTGGGAAGCAGCAGGAAGAGAGAATAGCACACTGGACCTGGCTTGAGCATCTGAGACCTCAAAGCCTACTCCCAGTGACACACTTCAATCAACAAAGCCAAACCTACTCCAAAAGGCCACATCTCCTAATAGTATCACTTCCTATGGGCCAAGCCTTCAAGCACACCAATCTATGGGGGACATACCTATTCACATCACCATATCAAGTAAGGAGAAGCCTCAAGGGGAAGCCCAGGGTCCCAACTCCAGGGCAGGTGGCCTTGCTATTGAGATGAGTTTTAGTAAAGTCAAGTTCACTAATAGATGTTAGAGCTAGAAAAGTGGACATTTGAATGCTGATAAGAAATTTATCAGCAGGTATCATGATAGTGAGAGGCTTGTTGCAGGCTGAGGGATGCACAAAAGATATGTTGGGAAGCAGTTATGGGTGAAAGTACCCAGAAGTAAAGACCACATGGGCCTGCCATTACTTCTTCCCCCCCTTTCTAAGTTAATTTCTTGTAGTTTAATATTAGTGCATAGCAAACTTCTGTTTCAAATTTTCATGTTTATCTTTTCACTGAGTAATAATTCCATTCAAGAAAAATCATTCTGGGTGGTAACGAGGGTTCAGGATTTATTTACTTAAGATGTGGGCAAAGCCCTAATCAGAACCTCCATCATCATCTAAGCTGGCATTTCCCCCAATGTGTTTTGTGAAAACTCTTGCCTAAGGCTTTCAGATTTGGTTTGCTGGTTACAATAATATACTTTGCCAATTGCTGAGGCTTTGTGTGCATCTGTTGTATGTTTAAAGTGGAACCTCACAGAAGATTTGGAGACTCAGGTCACAAAGAGCTGCCTTCCCTCAGATTCACGACAGGACTCCATTGGTTTTTGTGACCATTTTCAACACAGTGTTAAGTTTTTCTTAACTTGGTCTTTCAGCTCTGGGATCTGATGACTTCAAGTTCTGAAGACTTCAACTTCACGGGACCATGAAGTTTCTCTGGGGGAAAAAACCTGTTGGGATGTATACTGATCTAGTCAAAATGAAACAGGTTAATTTGTAATCAGGCTACATAAGAGAAATCAGGAAACACTGAGATCAAGTTTAAAGGTTGAACATTTAGGAAAGGTTAATTTGAAGGAACCATCAGACAGGCCCATGGGACATAGTGCTAAATGGGAAAGCAGACTAGTATATTTGCATAATTTATATCCTTATTTCAACTTCCACAATTAATTGTCAAACTTAGCTTTAAGCATTTATTATTTCAGTGTAACATTTTTAGAAGAAAGAATGCATAATCAGAAGGGCTTGGGCATGGACACACCTTAGAAAGTCCTGGTAAATGGTTAATGGTTCCCACTTTTGAAGATAAAGATACCTCTCTCTCCTCTCTCTCTCTCTCTCTCTCTTGCTCACTCTCCCTTTTCCTCCCCCTCCTTCTCTCCCTCTTTCTCTATCTCTTTCTTCCTTTGGACAGACTCACCGAGGTAATTAACACGAAAGGATGAAGCTGAAACTCTGCCTTTTATGATGTTGAACTTCCCAAGTTTTACTAGAGAGCCAAGCAGCCTGCATCATACTCTTCCTCATTATGAAAACCCTCTTGCAGAACACAGGATTTCAAATGAAAATTTAAGGGGTAGAAGATTTCCATTTTTATAAGCAGCTTATGACATTGGCTTCTGAGGAAAGCGATATATTTTAAACAGTCCCTACCACCCATGTTCCTGACGTTCTGTTGAACGTGGTTTTTTTTTGTCCTCACGATGACAAATAAAACAGAAGAGAACAAAGCCCAGCAATGCTTACGGACTCTATTAATGCAGGCAGGGCGCTGACCTTCAACCGGTTCCTCTTTCTTTCTGTTCTCTCCACCAGTTGCATGTTCTTAATATTGCAGCATAAATGAGTCTAATTAGGAACATATATCTCGGACTGAAGAAAATCATTTACTGCTCTCCATGAACACTAATTTTAAAAGAAATGGAACAATACAGAGGAAGGTCAGATTCTCCCCCCCTTTCTCCTTCCTTTCTATCTCCCTTATTCATTTTCTTCTTTCTCTCTCATTATTCTCCACTTTCTGACGACAATAATTGTTCTGACTCAGTATTTCAGTATCCCTAACCCACATCTTGTCTGTTAGGTTTTCATCTCAATTATTCTTCTTGCATATTTTTTTCTTGTGCCGTACAGATAATGTGAAGCAGATATTCTTTGAAATGTATTTCTAGTTTGTGTAGTAAATTATTTCCAGAAGTTAGCTCCTTTCTTTTGTTCTGAAAGAATTTTTGCCTGCTGACTTATGTTGATCTATCTGTACCCATCTTCCTGCCCTATCTACAATCCATACATTAATATAGTCTCCAATCCATTCATCCACCACCCATCCACCCACCCACTCATCATCTGTCTATCAGCTCACCAACCCACCTACCCACTCATCTACCTAGCCATCCATCTACCCGTCCCTCCATGCATCCACCCACCTATTCTTAATAATGGCTTATCAAGAGCAGACATACACAGAAAATGTTTATTAATGCCGAGGGAACATAGTTTACTCCCCCCATCCCTACTTGAATCTGGAAAGTTTTATTTAATTTTAAGCAGAATACATATGGTGTACCATTTTAAAAAATGTGGGAGCTGATAAGATGGGTCACTGGGTAAGAACACTTGTCACTAAGCCTGATGAGCTGAGTTCATTCCCTGAACTCACATGACAGAAGGAAAGAATTGATACCTGCAAGCTGCCTTCTGACCCACACCTGTACACACACACACACACACACACACACACACACACACACACACATACAGAGAGAGAGAGAGAGAAAGAGAGAGGGGGGATGAGTACTATGTGTAGATAGCATCTGTTTCTAAGGGCATACCCATCTTAGAAGGTATTTAAAAGTTTGCTGGTTTCTATTCTTTTTAGAATATTGGCCTATCTATTAGGAAAGTCAGAAACCTATTTGAAATTGTTTATAATACACAATTAGAAGTCAGAAAAAATGCATATTTGAAAGGTTATGCATGTTTAAAGAATGATTTCACTAAACAAAGAAAATTTATTAAAGAAATAATATAGGCTTTAAAAATAGGTTGTGTTTGAAAAATTGAGGGAAGGATGAAGGTTGTTAACCATAGAGAATTAGCTATTTTCTCCATGGTTCCTGCGGGCTCTGTAGGAATGTTAACCCATCTAATCTCTGTGAAAACTTATGGTGAAGCCCTATTAATATATTTTTCTTAGATAAATATAATGCAAAACAGCAAAGTTAAGTGAAAATATAATTTCAAAATTATATTCAAAATTCAGACAAGCCCAACAGCTATAGGAAAGGTATAGGAAAGTCCAAAGCTATAGGAAAGTCCTCGGCATTCTGTAGCTGGACTCTGCCTACCAGAGGTAGGGGGAGGGAAAACTCAGAGAAAGGCCTGGGAAAGAATCAACCATGGATGCATGAGGGACGGAACGCTAACATTCTTCATTTCATGAAGTCATAAATTTATTCAGAGGTAAATAAAATTTCTCTCCTAGTTGCCTGCTTCAGCAAATGGATATCTGATTATTATTTTTCATGAATTCTGCCTGAGGGAACTACAGCAATGGGTTAATTTTTTCCTTTGGGCCAAGTTCCCCCTCAATAAAAATAATATTAATACAGAGTTCAGATCCTGTGATTTACTGCCTGTTTGAAAATCCTTTTTGTCACTGTATATTTTACCAGTAAATATTTAATCTTTGGCACCAAATGCCACCCTGCGTATTAACTGTGGACTTCATATTTTATATTAAGCTAAATTCTAAAATATTCCATGAAGACTTTTCATATCAATAATCCACTGACAGATTGTGCCAAAAGCAATTCAAAATAATACTTTCTGGTCATGGTACCCTTTTGACAAGCATGCTTGATATTTGTAAAAGCAAACTTCCTTTCTGTCTTGTCTGTATTCAATTACACTTGCTGTACAATCCCAAATTCTTATCCTAAACAGTTGCCTTGTACCCCAAGACATGACCAAGGAAAAAATAGCCTGGCTGGAGGCCTCGAGCCTTTGCATGGGTGGCCTCGTCCAACTGACGATTTTCTTTTCCTGTCTTTGAGGCTATGGTTTCAAAAACTTAAAACCACCAGACCCAGAAAAGATAAATCTCTCTCCGTTTGCTACAGAAAATCTAAACCCAATAAAATCCACGTTGGTGGTTTCTGGTGAATAGCATTCATCTGCCTTTCGGGGACAGGCCTTTGGGCTCTTCCTAGCCCTCTGAGTGCTGGAGTTTCACTCTGTTTCACGATCCTAAACCATCACCCCCTCTCCTCTCCTCTCTGCTTTTCAACACCCTCTACCTCAAAACACTCCACACCTTCCAGGTCTATTCATGCCATTCACATTGGGGGAAAGGCCTTTTTCTTCCATGCCTCCCCCTCGTTATCAGAAACACATCCAGTTTAAATGTCCGACCCAGTGAATTTTATGTCAAAGCTTAGTATATAGAGAGTTAGTCTTTCATAAAGCCTTCCCTGATTCCAGGGATATGTGATTTCATACAATACTCTAATTGTCATCACCAACAATTACTTAATAATTAAGCTTCCTGTTTCAGTTATTCTTACTCTCTCATAATTTATTAGGAACGTTTAAATGGACGATTTCAAGGAAATTGTGTGGAGAAAAGGCAAAGGAATAAAGACACTCAAGATGAAGTGAAAATGAGAAATAATTGTAAGGAAAGACAACTGCTCCTGACTCAGTGGTACTTGTTCTGGGCTCTGGTTTCCTTTGTGTCGCCGTGACGAACATCGTATCCAGGGAAACTTAGAGAGAGAAAGGGTTTGCTTTCAGCTTACAGCTTAAAATCCAGTTTGGGGCAGGAACTCAAGGAGGAACTTGAAACAGAAACCATGAACAAATGCTGCTTCCTGGATCTTCTGGAGGCTCCTGCTATAATTTTCTTGTATAGCCCAAGACCACCTGTTCAGGAGATGGTGTGGCTTCTCAAGAGCTGGGTCCCCGTATATTACTTAACAATCAAGATAATCCCACACAGACGTGTCCACAGGACATTCTGACTGGGAAATCCCTCAACTGATACTCGGTTCTTAGATGACTGTGTCAAGTTGACAGTTAAAGCTAATTAGGGCATACACATTTAAGAAATGACACAATTCTCTATACAAGCACTTGCAGAAAAATTCACAGGAGTTTCACTCATAACATTCAGAAAAGAGAAACAATTTATGAAAACAGTAAAGAAAGAACCTATGGAAAAAAGACCCTTTGTGATCTATTTATACAGTGTATACAGATTGGCAAACAAAGTAAATACATTAAAAAAAAAATCCTAGAGGAAGCTACGTATGTCTGTTTGAATAACAGTCTCTACAGTTTGGTAGCAGGAGTAGCACATCAGTGTTCTTTCTGTCAAAGTGGGAGAAGCCTGAGAAAGAAATAGAAAGCTTAGAAGATCACTTCAGTGGTGATCAACAGGTTCATTATTTTCTTTGCGTTAGTGATTTCAAGGTCATACACATATCAAATGCAATCAGTTTATGAACGTTACACACGTTCCGTGTCAATGACACCTCAAAATAACAACAAGAACAAATGAACAGACACATCTTAAAGAAAGCATCCACAGAGAAGGGTGTATATGTGTGCCTGGCAACACGTGAAAGCATGCTGCAGAATGTAAAATATGCTGAGGAATTCTCACTGGCTCTTGCTATTATATTCTTGACTTTTCTTACTGTGACTGATTTTGCTGGGACAAACTACCCGAGGAGAGGGAGCCTAAGGAAACAAAGTTTGATTTTGGCTTACAGTTTGAGGGACTACAATCCATCATGACAGGAGAGGTCCAGCATGGGGAGGCATGGCGGCAAGAAGTGAAGCTGCTGGTTGTGTTGCGTTTGTAGTTGCAGATATTGAACACAAGTAGAGGGGGGCTATTGCACCTCAAGTCCTGCCCCTAGTTTCCCATTTCCTTTAGCAAGGGACCACCTTCTAAAGGTTTCACAGCCTTCCCAAATAGTGCCAAAAGTCACAGACCAAGCGTTCAGACACCTGAGTGTATGGGGGACATTTCACATTCAAACCCTAGCAGGGCCATCACTGTGTAGAGCAGGGAACTTATAGGGATACTTAGCTGATGAGACGGATTAATAGAAAGTCTTCATTTCCCTGCAACTCACGCTGACTAATGCCCGCAGCAAGCCAGGACTCAGGCCACCAGAATACTTTCTAGTCTGCTCAGAAAAAAAGAAATTGTTTGCTTATCAAAAGCTATTTGAGATGACCCTCAAAACATTTGGATCCAAAAATGTAAAATTTTAAATTTGACTTTACATAAAGCAATGGAATGTGAATATAAAAAGGTATTTTTTTCCATATAATTGGAAACAAGGCTGAAGTGTTTTGGAAGGAGATAATAAAGATATCAAAGTTTATCTTTAAAAATTGCTATTTATTTTATTATAGATTCTAAAAATTTTTATTAAAAATGTAAAACTCTGGGAGGCTTAACTTTGCTTTCTTAATAAATAACATTAAGGTTTGGATTCACTTTGAGGAACAAAACCTGGTGACTGCATAATACTTACAACTGTATTATTTAGGAAGTAAAGGTTAGGTAAAACTCAGATCAGAACATTCAAACTAAAAGAAGAAAATTTGAACTTACTATTATAAACTGCAAAATAAATTTACTGTCTATTTGCTTTCAATTAAATTCAAAGTAATATTACTTTTTGAAAGTCTTCATTGACATACCTTCACTTTTAGTGACTATTTATGAACTATAAAATGAAGAGTTTCTATGACAACATGTTCTAGTTAGCTATCCATCTTGCATCAGGCTTGGTGCTAATGAAGTTAGCACCATTTGATTAACTTCCAGCCCCTGAATCCTTAGGTCCAGGACTATTTGGGCACTGGCGAGACAGAACATCAAATTCCAGGAACTTAAGATCTAAGAACAAAAGCAAAAACTCTTTCCTTTGTAAAACAGCCCTTTTTATGTTCCAACACTGTATAACTCCTCAGACAAGGTCTACATCAAAATTAATAGGACCCTTGTCAGTCAGTGAGGTGTTGATTCTTGTGAGCCCGGGTGTCAAGAACAATCAGTGAGGTGTTGACCCAGGATGATTGAAGGCTCTGGTACTGGAGGGACTCTATGAATCATATTTGAAGAGAGAATCAAAAGGTCATATCCAGGGACGTGTGTACCAAGTGTTGGATCTAATGACTGAATAAGTGGAAAAGATGAGTCAAAGGTACAAGCCCATATGATTGGAGGCAGGAGAAGCTTCATGAGATTAGTCAGGGCTAAGGTTATGATCAGATCAAGGCAGGAGTTTTATAGACCTAGTTTTTTCTTTGAGCAGTTTTCTAATAAATTAGATAGATTAGGGAGAAAAAATGGGAAGTTCAAAATTCTCTGTCTCTCCCTTCCCCCTCTCTCTTTGTGTGTGTGTGTGTGTGTGTGTGTGTGTGTGTGTTGCATATGTGTGTATATCTTTTTGTCTGTGTGTGCATAGGTGTGTATATGTTTGTGTGTGTATGTGCATATGTGTGCATATCTGTCTGTATCTATGCATATATGTGTATATCTGTTTGTCTCTGTGTGTATATGTGTGTATATCTGTTTGTTTGTGTACATATGCATATGTGTGTATATCTGTTTGTCTGTGTGTATATATGTGTGTATATCTGTTTGTGTGTATGTATGCATATGTGTGTATATCTGCTTGTGTGTCTCTGTGCATTTTATATAAGAAGCTCAATCATTAGCAAACTACGTTTTTGAGAGAAGGTAAGTTGAACTGGTTGTCATTTTCCCTGTGTTGTGTCAAACCCACTTTGCATCCCAGACGATGGCTCTCAATATTTTGGCTTGGGTCTAGAATGTCTAGTTAGTTCTCTGAGTTGGTCACGTGGCCCTATGTGACCTTCTGAGATCTAACGCTTTCCTATGAAAACTTCTGCCCTATGTTATTATGCAAGTGGATCTTTTCACTCCACCAATGTTAGATTTTCCAGTTGGAGTGAGGATGGTTGTGGGGTCTGGCTCTCAGATAACTTCTTCCGGACTGTGTTAGCTATTGGGACAGCAGGATGAGAAAAAGGGAAACACGGGAAGTTTCTCCCATGGCATTGCAAGCCCCGATTTTTGTTCTTGCTCCTTGTGAACAAACTGTGAGTCCTAAACAGTGTCTCTAACATGCCTGGCCAATAAAGACCTCTCCGAAGGAGAGGAGTTCCCAAATGGCAGCTTACAGGACTTGGCTGGCTGTATCTTTCTTCTGGTTCCTAGGAGGGATGGCACTCTGCTTCCTCTGTATGCCTGTTTGATCCTGCTGTGTCCTCTCAGGGAGATGGCAGTTCTTTAACTCAATGCAATGAGATCAGCTTCCCCACTGTGCTGACATTCTCAAACTAGACTAAGTCTCAGGTATGGAGCAAAAGCGTTTTCTAAGATGAGGCCAGAAATAGCTCTCTCTAGAAGCCCCAGTAACTAACTTCTGCTTCAAACGACTTATTTCACTCATTTCTTTCCCACATTGGCAAGACTGAATGGGACACACATTTGAGTTTAGATGGTCCTTTGGGACAAAACCGTTGGGAATACTAAACCATTCTCTAATAATTCTCTGATGTGTTCGCTGGTTGCTTGGTTCTATTATTTCTGTTTAGTTTCAAGTTTAGTCAGCAAACAAAAACCAGACTTGCTTTGTATTGATGGTGATTGAATTGGTTTTGCTTCCCACTGGCAACAGTGAGTTAAACAGATTTTTAGTTACATATAATTTTGGGGTTTCAGATTATCTAGGCATCTAAAGAATCTGACATATGCATACTTCAAGAGAATACCATCTAAGAACAAACAAATGTAAATTTATGTGCACAAGTCAATTTTTCCTGTGTTTTCAAAGACTCACATACACATGGGTGCTTCTCTGCTTTATCGGAGTACTGCGCCATGAGCAGAGTCATCATCTCAGAACTCTGAGGTATTCTAGGGAGGTAGAGGTCATTGCTCACAAATCTATAATGTAGTACTTTAGGAATAGTCATTGGCTAAGTCATTTGGACCAATCACCTTTTTTTTTTTTTTTTTTTTTTTTTTTTTTTTTTTTTTTTTTTTTTTTTTTCCCCACTACCTTGCCAAAATTGGTCCCTAGTGAGTTACAACAGCTTTGTGTATTAGGCCCAAGATTTATAAGGTCAGAGGACTGAGTGATACCATCTCTAAAGATTTAGCTCTGATATTCCTCAATAACATGAAAATAGAAAACGCTTTCTCCCTGACCATGACCTGTTGTATTAAAGGCATTATCCTTTCAAATGCAGACTGAAGTATCTTTCTAAAGAGGAGCAAGCCAGACTTTCTGGGCCTCTCTACTTTAGGGCAAGAGATAAAACCCATTTGCTAGCATGACTGGCAGTGTGAGAGCAGGGAGAATTTGATGGGCATGCACAGAACACTAAACTCTTGCTAACAATGACTAATTTCTTGTGAGTTACTTCCTTCTCTGTGTCTAACTGCCTTGTGTTCCACACTGAAGGGTGCTGGAAAAAGAGCCACAGATGGGCTGATACAAGAGCGTGGAAGAAGAGGAGAATTCAGCAACACATTCATTTCAGAACATGACTGTGAGTACAAACATTCAAAAAGTGACCTGGGCCCCAGGCTATTGAGAGTGACAAGATTCTGTGTGGAGGTTCAGGAGTGTCTGCTTGGAGGCAGATTGATGGCAGTCATGGAGACTGTATGACCAATGGAGCACCTGCCTATATCTGATGGCTGGAGTATCTGCTACAGACATGGATGGCAGAATTTTCTTATACTTCTTATGGTTTCTGGTTAAGAATCCAACTGTGTGAGCATTTGGTACAAGCTGATTACTGGCTGGAGCCTGTCCAGCTCTGTTGGGGGTTGGGAGGTGCTGGTTAGAGTGAAGAACTCACTTAGCTCTAAGTTAAAATTGTGTGGTTACTGAACCACCTTCAGCACACATGACCTTGAGAACATAGCATTTTTATCTTTACATCACAAAGTAGAAAATGTGATATTGTATATATATATATATATATGTGCATACATATATATGTATGTATGTGTATCAAGTATTTAAAAAGTCATTTTTAAGTGAATAAACTCCTCTTGAATATTAAGGGCTCAATACAATTTTAGATGGTATTTCTAATTTTCATTTTTCTACCTAATACCTCTTGAGGATGTCAATATAGTATCTTCAAAATCTGGTGCAATTTTTGATATATTTGACCTTCTGTGTACTTATTTAACCTGGTTCAGAAAGCTTTTAGTTTCTGTATGAATATAGCATTACTGGTCACATCAAATAGGATGGTTTGTTTATCAGTTTTAAGCCAACAACAAGGTCAGGCCACATAATTTGTCAATCGTGATGTACATTCAAAAGCCAGATAGTTTCTTTTTCTGTTGTGTTTAAGTTACCTGAGGAAGATAACTTACAGAAGAGTTTATATTATCTCACAGTTCAAGATGCAGTCTACCATGGAGGACTTGAAGGTACAGTCCATCATGGAGGTCTTGATGGTACAGTCCATCATGAAGGTCTTGAAGGTACAGTCCATCATAGAGGTCTTGAAAGTACAGTCCATCATGGAAGTCTTGAAGGTACAGACCATCATGGTGGTAAAGTTAAGATGGAAGGAGCCTGGAACAGCTTGTCATATTATACCCAGCAGAGAGCCATGAGTGCAGGATTCAATTTACTTTCTCTTTTCTATATGGTTCAGGATTCCATCCTTGGGAATGGTGCTACCCACAGTGAGTAAATCTCCCCACCTCCATCAATGCAATCAAAATAATCCCTCTCAGTCATACCCAAAAGCCCATCTCCCAGATAATTCTAGACTCTGTCAAGTTGGTAGTCAATGAAAACTAACACATGACGTGTTTTCTAATAGAAGAATTTGAAAACAATTTTTTATTTATTTTTATGTTTGATTTTTTTGAGACAAGGTTTCTCTCCTTAGTCCTAGCTCTGACTGTCCTGGAACTCACTCTATAGACCAGGTTAGCTTCAGACTCACAGAAATCCACCTGCCTCTGCCTCCCAGGTGCTGGGATTAAAGGTGTATGCTACCACCACCCAGAAGAAAATGTTTCTTTTTTTATCTGCCATGAAAGTACCCGGTGGTTCCAGAAGGAATGAAAATAACTCTGCTGTTCTATCCCCAAGAGTTAGAAGTTTCTGCTCTTTGAAGGCATGCAAAACAGAAAAGAACACTCTTGAGAGAGAGTACCAATGATCTCATCAGGCAGACATCATCTCTCCTCTCTCCTGGCCAACTGAATCAATCAGTGCACTTTCTTAATAATCTCTGAAAACTCAGCCATCATTAATAGAACTCTATGTCATGTCAGGAAGAACGGAGGTGTACTCTAAAACATTCAGTGATCCCTTGACATACAGAACTGATGAGCTTTGCTGTGCAATTGCCTTCTTTAACTGTAGTTTGGTTAGTAAGAGTTAGGAGAGAAGACAATGAGGTCCTCAGCAATGAAAAGTAATGGAAGCAGGTGTTGGAGTCTGAGATTTAGATACAGAAACGCTGTCCCCGCCGGTTCCTCCACATGAAGACTAAGGAATTGTCCTTTTAGTGGTGTGTGACGGTTAGGAAAATTTGTACTCTTAATTCATGCCACTAATTAGTCTGTGGGGATGGAACGCATCTTAGAGGTAAAGCATTATGACTTTATGTGAAAGCGGACAAGCAGGATGGGAAATCTGAAATGCTGTCATCAGTACTAAGTGGCCCAGTTCTGATCAGAGCCCGATTTTCCAGGCCATTACTTCATCTGCAGTTCTTGCTGATTTTCCACTTCACAGTGGCAGTTCATAGCACTGAATAGATTAATTTGTAAAATGTAGCTGTTATTTTCTTAAAAGGCTGGAGGAGGTGTGGTAAACAGCGGAGTTGTTAAATGGCGACACTGATAAGCTGAGTTTGTGACTCTCTAAACAACGTCAAGTAAGACTTTAAGTCTTTTTAAACTCTGACTTTCCCTTTTTGTAAAAGGAGGTAGTTGGGACTTTAGTAAGATCATGTACACATAATGCCAAGTGCAGTCTGACACATGTTTTCTCTTTCAATGTCTTATTTTGTGTGCATGCAACTGGCCATCCAGGACAGCTTGGTGGCTCTGTGCATTTGTTCTAAGGCCCCAAGGATTTATCATCTCATAGTTAAAGAGCTCAAATCATCACTCACTTTTCCTTCTTTCTCTCTTCTATTGCTTAAATTTCTTTTTACTGGTCGTCTAATCATCTATTTGTTCCCACAAAACACCCAAAAAGAGGCTCAAACTGTATGAAGCCATTACAGGCAGAACAGCCTAGGAGTAGTGAGGACTGGTCCAGAGTGACTGGTTTATTTTGACATTTGCCTGTCAATCACTATGTAGGAAGAAGTAAGAGGGTCTACCCATTCTATTCAGCCCAGTAGTTAGAAGCCTCATTTTTCTCATGTGGGCAAAGTTCTACACTGGGTCTCCAGGGGCCGTCGGAACTTTAAGGTGTTTGCACGGTTGACTACAAGTCTTCTTTCTTGTCCAGGTATTATTCTTACGTCAACCAGGAATGCTGCTTGTCTTGTTCTCTCTGTCTCTGGAGTTATTCTGACAGGTCCATCATCTAAATCCTGGACCTCCATGTCCAAAGTTTCCCTTGCATTCTGCTTCAGGTCCACATTTTTCATGCTATGGAAAAGTTTGAACTCACTTGCTCCTGTCATTTTTTGCTGTCCTGCTTTCAGTCAGTGACACATAGTGATAAATTTTAACACAATTCCATTTCTCCTTTCTTCATGGGTTTTCTCTCCTTGGCTGGGTGGCAAAACATTTTCTTTGAAAAAAAAGTTCTGGAACATCTCAGTCCTTTGCTTCTGCTTGGATCAGAGCAGCCGGTCAATTCCTCATGGTCCTTGGTGGTTTAGGGGTTCTGGCATCACTGGGGATGATGGAATCTCCCTCAGAAATGCTTGCTGTGAGACCTCAACAAGTTACTTTCTCTCTTCCAGCCAACAGCAAAAGAAATCTCTGTACCTGTGACATTGCTATATTTGGGACAGATTCTTCTAGAAGAGAAGTGTCCCTGCTGGATTTACAACCGTGTTCCGGCTCTATACATTCATCAACAAAATCATGAATTTCTCTTGTTCTACATGGGTCTTGTGGTTCCTTTACACCAGAACTTTACATTCTCTGATGTTTTCTTGATTCACCCTGAATACTTAGAGCCAGCCCAGCTTTGCTTAAGCAGCTCTTCTGTGTCTAGCATCCTGATTTTCACTGGCCTGGCTCTTCATCCCTCCCACAAACTCTTAGTATGGTACCATGGTGCCCTGGGTGAGGTACAAACATGTGACCTCGGGCATGCTACACCACTGCTTTGCGTCCTTGCTTTTTTTTTTTTTCCTAAACACATGGACTGGATCAAATTATGTTTAAGGGGCCCTTCCTCCTGGGGAAGCATGCTGTGAAGTGTAGGGGACTTTCAAAAGCCCTGGAATGCATTGCTCAGTGGAAAATTAGTTGGATCAGTTTGTGGTAGTCTGTGATAACATTTTTGATTTTCTGACCCAATAGGCTGATTTTTTTTTTCTTCAACATTCTTGGCAATATCATCTTAAGATAGCCTGCATGAGTTTACCAGCTTCATGTGTTACCATTTTCAGCCCTTTCTTACTAATCAGCTCATTACCGACCACTGAACAGGAGCTTTGAAACAGTTACCATAGTCTGCTTTCTCTTCAGATTATATAAATCTTTCCCTTAAAAACGTTGTTCATTCATTCACTGGATGATTGTATTAGATACTGCAGCCTCTAAGAATTTATGCTTAAACTAATTTTATTGCTTAAATACTGTTTAGAAAGGGTAGTTTTATCTGGATTTGCAAGCATTGTTTTAGAAAGCAAGTGAAAAAACTTAGAGCTTATAAAAAGATTTATTCAATTTGAAAGTAAATCTCTCAGGACAGCTGCAGGTTAGGGGATTTAACATTAAGGCTTCACTTGGAAACAGGAGACTCACTTAAATCTCCATTGCTATACCTTAAGAGTGTTACATTTTAGAATTGCTATCATGAGAAAGTGGCCAACTAGGGTATGATTCTTGTAGTGAGGAAATAAGGCATGCACTGTTCAGGTAGATTTTTCTTTGTAGGACATTCAGTAGGAAATAGATGTGAAAATTTACATTGAAGGTAAAAACCTCATTATCACGGTCTTCTGTCTTGGTCAGTGCTCCATTGCTGTGAAGAAACACCATGACCATGGCAAGTCATATTAAGAAAAAAATGAAAAAGCATTTAATTGGGGCTGGCTTAGGGTTTCAGAGGATCGGTCCATTATTGTCATAGAAGAAGCAAGGCAGCACACAGGCAGACATGGTGAAGTAGCTAAGAGGTGTACATCTGGATCCACAGGCAGCAGGAAGTGAGAGCCAGCAGGCCTGGCTTGAAGTTTTCAAACCTCAGAGCCCACCTCCAGTGATACACTTCCTCCAACAAGGCCACACCTCCTAATCCTTTCAAATAGTGCCACTGTCGGACGGCTAAGCATTCAAATATGAGTCTATGGGGCCATTCTCCTTCACAGCACTACAACATCTAAAGCTTAGTGTCTTACAATAGAGTGTAGTTGAATGTGGAGGCTGTGAAAGCTTTGGCAATGGTAAAAGATTTCTAAGCAAAAGAAATTAATTTAAAACCAACCACATAGTGAATCTAGGTGTTTCTTTCTTGCAGCATTTACCTGTATTGTATCACATGACTTCACTGCAGACTTGGTTCTAAACACACAATATAGTCATTTTACACACATTGCAATGCTTGCACATGATGCCAAACCACATAGCACCTACAAAGGCTGCCTGAAATACATAGATCATATCTGAGTCTGTTGTATGTTATAAATTGCAGAGTTTTTGCTGCTCAAGCAACATTTTCTGGTCTTATGGAAGCTTAATCAATTAATTATTGCAAATAAAGACTTTAATATTTTCTAGCATTATGCCTTAGCATGTGTGTTTTTGGATTGTGCTGTTAGAATGTTCTTTTTTAAGTTTGCATTGTTACCTTGAATCTTATTTTAAAAAGTCACAAAATGAATTTTGACATGGGATTAAGACATTTTCCAGCAGTTTCTGGAAGAGCCCTATAATATTTTCATATTATACTATATCTTTCGGAAGCAGCTTTTCAGCATTGATAATTATAAAGTCAAAAGTGAAAAGTTTCAATCCCCTGGAAGCCAATCAAGCCGAATTAATAAATCTGGGTTTAATCTGAGCAGGAAGGCAGGAGAGAGAGAGAGAGAGAGAGAGAGAGAGAGAGAGAGAGAGAGAGAGAGAGAGAGAGAGAGAGAGAGAGAGAGAGAGAGAGAGAACGTGCACACAAGAGCATGGGGCAGGTCTTAAGTAGCCTGTAGGAGTGGTCTTGAGCATCTCCCACTCCCCTCACAAGGGGCTGACTCTTGGCAGGTTTCCTGAGGGGACTGGATATGGAATAGGAGGAGTGTGACCAGAGTGTGGAATGCTTCACCAAGCTGGAGATCCCCAATATCTCAACCTTTTTGTAAATATATGAATGCTGGTTGGTCTTCCACCTAAACAGAAATATCAACCAACTCTGAAAAACATTGAAGACGCTGAACATCCCACAGCACCAAACATTCAAGCATGATTTATGTTCATGTAAAAATAAAGAGGCACAGTTATATCACTAGTACTCTAATTTCCTTCCATCTTTAAAAATGCAACAATGTGTATAACAAAGAATTGTTTTGATAATGCCTTTATGATTTGCTATCAGTAGATATTTGATCTGTAAATCTATTTTATACATTTGCGTTCCCAGGGTCGTGTACAACAGCCAGCGAAGAAGGCTATTGAATAGAATGTGTCCCAGAAACCCTGATACAAGGCCCTAGAGTCTGATGGAGAGAGACCAAAGCCGCAGAATCCTGGACAATCAGTGTTGGGGTTACTTAGAGAGAATCTGACCCACGAGTCTCTATGCATCACTTAATTCAGAAGACTTACTTTACCCTCTTCTCAAGAAAGGGAAGCTATTGGGCTGGTAGCCTATATGAATTCATAGAATTTGAGAGACAGATGTGACCTTTTCGAGCCAACAGCACATGTCTGTTTTAAGATGCAGTAACTTTGACATGAAAAGAAAGAGCCCAAACTAGACAAAAGACATAATGTAACCTGAGAGCTATCTGATGAAAAAAAAAAAAAAAAAAAAAAAAAAAGACTCCTTGCCTCACAGAGCATCACACTGTAACCACAGGATACGTGCAGCCTTAAGTCACATGGCTTTCCTTCTACCTGGTCCCCTGTTCATCCTGTCATCCTCTCAGGCTGGCGTTTCTGTAGTCATGCCACACACACTCACAGCCAAGTTCGCTGGCTTCGGCCTCTGAGCCTCATCCCATCTCTTGTCCGCAGCTGGAATGTTCTGTTTATTTCTAGTCTTGGCTGAATAGCTTACCGTTCTTATAGAAGCCCTGCAAGAGACCCCCATGCAGCAATCACTTTATGTGGAGTTGTGGGACTCCTTCCTGGGTATTCATCTTATCCAGACTTTTAAATTCTTAGAGAGACAGGGCTATTACCCTTCCTTAACATACTCGGCCCTATTTGCTTGATTTTGGTGCAGTTATTTGGCAATATTTGACAGAAGAGCAGATGCTGAACCAGAGCAATTTAGTTTCAGCCAGATAATAATCCCAGGCTACCCATGGCCTCACGTTGCCTGCCTGTGGAAAGGAAAAGGCATTTTGGGAGTGACATTTGATCCCTCCCATATACTCAAAATACAAAGGAGTCTAAGTGTCGACCAGTTTTAGGTTACTTACAGACAAGCTTTCCACTTCAGTGATTTCAGAAATTGGGTGGCTTGTTCTTTGTCTCATAAAGAATTCATTTTTAAGATGCTGATGGTCCCGGTGCTGGCTTGTGGCCAGCTTCAGGAAGTGTGGTTCACAAGCCATCAAGGCCTGCGCATACTCGGCATTCCTTCGGTAATGCAATTCTGAACCCAAATCGATTCCAGAAGTCTGATCTTCTGAGAGGGGCCAACACACCAGGCTTGTTGAACAGTCCCCTCCGGACCTCCCTGCCCACCGCCTCCATCAGCCTGTGAGTGTTAAACAGCCAATCACAGAGCTAAGAGCAGCGTTTGGGGAGACCAGCATTACAGGGATCTGGACACGTTGATAAGTTTGGCCGTTTATGTTAGAAGAATTTGTTTCATGTTTTGGATAAAATCGAGAATTTATCCTTCAAAATTCCTTAGATTTAGTAATATGCCAAATGCTCCATGTTACTGGGGTGCGTTTTCATTCCCTCCACCTCCCCTTTTCTCTTCTTTCTCTCATTTTTTTTTTAAGGTTAAAAGCCGCCTTCCCTTTTAAGTATAAGTAATCCATCCAAATCCCGCCTAGGGGAACAAAGGGGATGTTGGTGATTTTCTCTTTCATAAAATGCAGAGACTTCCTCTCTGTCCTCTCCAAGAAACAGGCTACAAACTGAAGGGAAATTACTCTCTTTTCCATTGAGGAGATTATGCAAAACAAGAAGGGAAAGCCAATTGCCATGATACCAATACAAATTCCAGCTTAATTCCATGCCTGGCAAAGTCTTGTGCCTTTTGTTTCCAGATGTGGGTGCATATCCACATCTGTGGGGGTTTTTTGTTTTGTTTTAATGGAAAAAAAATCTGTTAGCTGGTATGGTGCTCTTGAGAGCCCACATGGCATAGAAATTTCAGAAGGACTGCAATGACCTTCAGTCCCATATTCGAGACCAGGCTAGATCTCCTCTTTCTCCTAAATACTAGGCCATTTCCCTAACAGCCTCCCCGGGGACACCAAAGCCAAGACCTACTTTGCCTAGTGGTCTTTCCTGCAGTTGGTCTGGGGCAGGCTTATTCTGGTCTCCTTCACCCCCTTTTTACATAGGCACATAGCTAATGGGGGGCATTTGCTTCTCTTTGAGACACAAAGTGGCCAAAGTCTTCTGTTTTGTTCCTAGATGCTTAAAGAAGAGCTTCTGTGTGCTTTGATGAATGTCTTGAAGGTTCATGCCAGGACTTCATCAAGGCAGGAAGGAGAACCTTTTGGAAGAACTAATGGGAGCAAGCTTGGCAATCCATGAGAACTGAGCCGCCTTCATCATCATCATCATCATCATCATCATCATCTTCTTCTTCTTCTTCTTCTTCTTCTTCTTCTTCAAAAAAGGCAAATTTTGCTCTCTGTTCTATTTTTCTGGGGTCAATATCATCAAGTCAATATGCAATTCTTCAGAGCTGACACCAGTGTGCTGCCAGAAGTGATGTGTAGTGCCTGGAGGCCAGCATGGGGTACATATTGGTCCTAGATTATTTGAAATATTGATTCTCACATTTGTGAGTTAATGAACTAACAATACTGGATGAATTTCCACTCTGCTGTAGACACTGTGCATGGCTGGGGGAGAGATATACATCTGAATTGCTTGAGTGCGGTGGTAAGGATTGTGGTAAGCATGCCGTGGCCCGTACAAATGAAGGTCAAGAGGACAGGCTTTGAAGTCCACATGCATAAGGAAGGCGAGTCAGCTGAGAGACCCAAAATGACTCA
Source organism: Phyllotis vaccarum (assembly GCA_033318265.1). NCBI lineage: Eukaryota > Metazoa > Chordata > Mammalia > Rodentia > Cricetidae > Phyllotis > Phyllotis vaccarum. The sequence continues at coordinate 89,570,271 of JARWLC010000012.1, forward strand.
AAAAAAAAAAAAAAGACTAAAACTAAATATAACTTTATAGGTTTTCTCCAAAGATACTCAAAAGCTAGAATGAAAGCTACATGTCAGTAAATCTGGGTTATTTTAATGTCTTCCTGGGACTTCTAGCTTCTACTTAATCATCTGAGACATATGCTTTAGTCCCTGTATGGCCTTCTAGCCAACGGCAAACAGGGGGAAGACGTATCGCATTCCATTAGCACTGCAACAGTACAGTGCTAACCCTTCATTGGATAGAAAGGTGTCACATGCCCAGGTGCGGTTACAAAAGAAGCTGGGAAATAAAGTTTGTGGTAGCAGTGACATTACTAAGAAAAAAGAAGCTATTATGTCTGCCCTAGGATGTCCTTGGCTAAATTTTATTTGTGACACTCACCAGCTCTGAGACCTGAGGCAAATCAATTATTTGATCCTCAATATTTCTTATCCTAAAACAAGATTATATCCCTTCCTATGTGGTTATTGTAATATCCTAGCTTTATAATATCTAATACAAAGGCTGAACTGTATTTACTAAATTAGCAGCAGTTGCTACCCTCACAAGGTATAGTTGAAGGACAAAGTTGACAGTATGAGACAAACCCATCAGGGGACATAAGAAAAAGAGCCTTGGATATCATCAACAGTTGAAATACACGGAGATTTTATTTAGATGAAAAACCCAACATCTGTACAGCTGTTTTTTTATGTACGTTTGCATCTCTATTTTGGGGGTCTCTTCAGCAGTTCATGTTATGAGCCACCTCTCCAGTGGCTGTCTCCTGAGTCCCAATCTTTTACCTATCATTACACTTCTCAAAGCCCATATTACAGAGTACCTAGGACAGTACAGTAGACATTTATCTGGGGCCAAGACAGTTCGCAATACAGTATGGCCCAGAGAACCCAAAAGCTTAAATGCTCCTTCCTTTACCTGTCTGCCCCTTTTCTGATTTGTTTGGGGTTAACCTTACCCTTTTCTTTCTCCTCACTGGGGAGTGAGCAAAATACTTTGCTGCTGTAGTTGTATTGTGCATTTGTTTTTTTTTCTGGGACAGAGTCTCATGCTGTAGCTAGGCTTTCCTGGAGCTCACAGGCTGGTCTCAGATGCATGGCAATCCTCCTGTGCCTTTCAAGTACTGTGATTATAGAAGTGCATCATCGTGCCCACCTTCTGGTGTTTTAAAATGCTATCTCTAGTTTTTCATATTTATGTATGACCCATTTTGAGTTAGTTTTTGTTTTGTATGGACACTGAGGACTTTATACATGTTGGGCAAGTATCCTACCACTGAGCCACATCCCTGGCCTGAGCTTAGCTGTTGCTTCCTGACCTACTAGAAGCATAGCCATTGCTCCTGCACTATTTATTATTATTATTATTATTATTATTATTATTATTATTATTATTATTATTATTTATTAGGGTGCAGACACTTTTAAGCTTGCTATATCATCTTTAGGAACTGTCCATTTTATGGCTGTATGATATCCTTAATTGTCTTCGGCAATTTTCTTTGTTTTGAAGTCTATCATTAATATGCTTTAGTGTCTTGATTAGTGTTTATTTGATATTGCCTCTGTCCTTTTTCTTAATTTCTTTTCCATGCTAGTGTTGTGCGTGTGTGCGTGTGTGCATGCGTGTGTGTGTGTATGTGTGTGTGTGTGTATGTGTACACATGTTTTCATGTGTGTTTGGGGTGATGGGTGTACATGTATGTGAGTGTATGTATATATATGGAGGTCTGAGGTTGAAATGGAGATCATTTTCAATTGATCTTCTACCTTAAACAATAAGAAAACGTCTCTCAGTCAAACCCAGAGCTTGCCTGGCCAGTTTTGTTAAGCAGCTTGCTCCAGACCTCCTTCTGAGGCCACAATTATGGTAGGGCTTTCATGCTTACCCAGCACTCGGTTTGAGGATCCAAACTCTGGTGCTGATGTTTGCTCAAGTGTCACCTCCCAGGCCCTTTTATTTAAATTTTAATCTACTAGAATAATTATGTTTAAAGGTGTTTTTCATGAAGAGCATATAGTTGGATTACAGATGTTTTTTCTTCACCCCGCACTTTATCTTGCTGTTTTATTTTTTAATTGGATCTCTATAAAACTTACGTGTGTGTGTGTGTGTGTGTGTGTGTGTGTGTGTGTGTCAGAGAGAGAAAGAGAAAGAGAGAGAGAAAAATGCATGTGTGGTGTTGGGGATGGAATTCAAAGCCTTGAACTTGCTAGCCAAGTGCTCTGCCACTGAGCTATACATCTCCAGGTGTGTATGATTTACTTCTATTCAATTTACTCATATATTAGGATTGAATCTGTTTTTTATTTTATTTAATTTTTGTGCTCCTTCCTTTCCTTTCTGCTCTTCCATTTCCCCATTTTCAGGTAAAGTATTCAAACTATCTTTAGAAATTGATTTTGATTTATTTTATACGCTTTTCCATAGTTCCTAATGTCCACTCTAGGGATTACAATATGCATCCTCTGTTGTCCCCATTCCCCCAGTCAACTGCTATCAGCATTTTCCTACTCTAAATAGAATCCACCTCCAAGTGTAATTGCCCAAATCCTCACCTTCCATTCCCATCTCCCTCTTACGATACAGCCAGGTTATTGTTGTGATTTTATGTAGTAGATGAGACTGTATAGTCAGTCCATTGGTGAAAACAGCCCAACCCTTAATCCATGGATTTCCACCTGGGGTGCCCTTTCTTCCCCTTCCCTCCTACAGGAAGATCTTCATTGAGCACTCTTTCAGCAATGCCCATCATTCATCTAAGAGCTCGCTCATCTTCATCCCGGAGAGATGCTTTCCTGGAGTTCCTGAGTGAGTATTGAGAACAGGTTCTGCTTCCCTGTGGTTTCCATGGTTTCTTAGAAGAAATATGCTGTTATTTAAATTGGTTTTTCCTCTAGTAATGCAGTTTTCCTCTAGTCCCAAGATTTTTCTTGTGTTTGGTTTTCAGACATCTTATTACAATATGTCTTGACAGCAGTTCTTGGTTTTTCTTTTGTTTGGCATTCTCTCAACTTCTTGAGTCTCAGGTTTGTAATTTGCCAAAGATGAGACATTTTTAGCTGTATTTCTTTTAATTTTTCAGCCCTTCATTTTTCCTTCTCTCCTTCTACGACTTTGATATGCAGATGTTAGATTATTTATTGTGAATGTAGAAGCTTCCAGTTTCCGCAGCCCATAAGCCTTTGGCACAAGTAATTTTCAAATGAGTTCAAGAAGAGATAATCTTTGTGTCCAACAATATACAAGGGAAGATAGCTTTGAGAATCATTATTTTTAAATGAACTTTACTTTTTAAAGTGATATATAATGTAAGAATGCTCAATACTGATAAAATGCCATGTATACATGAAACATATACATTTGCTATCTCATCATAATAATTCATAATCATTTCTCCTAGGCACCTATTGTGCAATAGCTTTTAAGAACTTCCTACTCTCATCCCAATATCAAGACTGGTTTAGGTGCTCCTCTGCAGGGAATGGGCTCCAAGGTGCCAGCTCACGCACAGGAACACAGTCTGATCCCACCCCTCAAGGCTCTACATACCACCCATGCCCATCAGCAGTTGCCTACCCTTGGAGGGGCCTAGCTCCTTTTCCTGTTAGTTCCCCAGTGGCTGTTCTTGATTCAGTGAGCTCCCCAGAGCTCTAGCTAGTAATCTCTGTAAGTCTTCTCATAATAACTATCCCCTTGCACATACAGACTCTACTCCCCTGCTTTCAGATGGACCAAGAGCTTGGCCCAGTGCTCAACCATGGATCTCTGCCTCCATCTCTATTCATTGTTGGATGTAGGTTGTGTGATGACACTTAGGGTGGTTATTGATTTGATTATGGGGGAACCTGGGTGGATGTGCCACACTGAGCTGACCCACCTTGGGACTTCTTGTCCTTTTGGGGGAGGGGTTCGGGGAATGGGAAGTGGGGAGGCTGAAGGCTGACTGGGAAAGATTGGAAAGAGGGAAGGGAAGGAGAGAGAGCAGGGATACATGGAAAAAGAAGACTTATTATATATATAAAGAATAGGAGACTGGGGTTATAATACCCTAGTTGGAATTAACAGATGTAGGGTGATGACTGAGAGCCACTCCCCCAAAAAAGAACTTCCTGCTCTCATCTAAAATGTGATGCAGTACCAATTAATCAACCATTCATCATCTACTATCTCCTACTGCTTCAGACTCAGGTGCCACTCAGCTCTCAACATAAATGAGATCAATTTTTGTATGTTGTCTATACAAAGAGATCAGGTAACATTTGACTTCTTAAGTCTGGTTATTTTGCTCATTGCATATACAATGGCAATTGCATATGCGCCATATCACCTGCTTATCAGTTCTTGTAGATTCATATTGTGTATTGTTTCCATTTCTTGAACATGGTTGATAATGTTCCAAACAACGTATGCATGAAGTTGTCTTGTTCACATCCTGATGTCATTTACTTGGCTGTGTAGTCAGGAGTATAACTGACAGATCATGTGGTCATTCTTTTTTGGGGGGAGGGTTGTATGTCCATGCTATTATCCATAATTATCATACTAATTTACATTTCTTTCAAGTATGCAAATGTTTTTTTTCTTTATGTCTTCACTATCACCTACTAGGATTTTGTCTTTTAATAATAACGATTCTTATGGTGGTTTTGATTTATATTTCTGTAACAAGTAATGATATTGAGCATTTTTACATATTTTCTGGCCATTGGTATATGTTGAGAAAGTCTATTTAGGAACATTGTCCATTTTTAAACAAGTTATTTTGCATCTTCCAAATTATTAGCGTCTTCATACTCTTGTTTTCTTTGATTGTCGTGACTTTGTTTATTCGGGTTGCTGTTGTATTGTGCAAAGGTTAGGATTCTTTTCTAGTTTTGTGAAGAATGTCTCTAGTGTTCAGATAGGTATCCCACAAGATGAGGTTGGGTACCATAGACATTGTAGCAATATGGATTCTCCCAATCCAGCAACATAGGATATATTTTCATTGTTCCTGCTTCTTCAATTTCCTCCACCAACATTTTGTAATTTTATTATATATTGCTTTACATTTTTTCTTCAGTTTATTTCCAGGCAATTTTGTAGCTATTAGAAATAGGCTTTATTTCTTCTTAATTTTTCAGATCATATTTTAAGGGAAATAATAACTTTGGTTCCAAAATCCTGTTAAATATGATATCAGAAAAGGTTTTTACATCTAAATTATGGAGCAGGACTATAAAGAAACTGTAAGCTAACTGAAATAAACAATGTATTAAAATTTATGAATAATGTTTAAGGTTTTTTATCTGAAATAGGGAAATCATGATTATTTAAGATTCACAAAATATATATGATAAAGACAGAAACTAATTTATAACAAAGAGTTACAAAAAAGCACTTGACATTGTAGCATATATTTTGACATTAGAAGCATAATCTCTCTATTTGTGAAACTTTTTAACATCAGAAATAAAACAAAGATACTGTTATCTTTTCTATGAAAACCCTGACTATTCTCAATGAGAAATAAAGAATATAGTAGATGCTCCAAGCCAGTAAGAAGAGAAATAAAAATATTTTTACTAAAAGATGATAAGATTTTCTATACGGAAAATATTATAAATTAAGGATAGAATAAGAAACTTATATAAAATGACAGCAATGTTCCATATACATAGTAAATAATAATAAAAGGTATCATAAAACACCACTCAAAGGGACACAAAAAACTCTGAAATATCTAAGGATTAGTGGAATTTGGGGGTATCATGTATTTCAGAGTATGTATGGCATCGTGTGTTCAGTGTCCACAGAGGCCAGAAGAGCGCATCAGATTTCCTATAACTTGGCATACTAAAAACTGAACATAGGTCTTTGTAATAGCAGCTGATGCTCTTAACTGCTGACTCATCTCTCCAGTTCTCTCTCATTATTTATATTAATTCACACTGTAAATACCTCTTTCAATTGTATCCATATTCGGTGAAATTAGAGTTTATTAAAACATTTGTAATTGTATTTTTGATTTTCTGTTAAATCAAGATTAATATGTGAAATCAGAAATTCCCAAGACATCATGGAGATCACTGGAAAAGAAGGCAGGGTATAAAAATGGATGGTCAAAGATAAGCTGACTCATATATGGAAAAGAAAATGTTTTGTTGTTGCCTCCTACCATTTACAAAAAGGAATGGCAATAAATTAGAAACCTAAATGCAAAGAGCAGATTGTAAAATACCTGGAGAAAACCATAAAGGACTAATTTCATGTCTTTGAAATGAGAAAAAAATTCTTAGGACCTCAAAAAAGCAGACAAATGCAGAAAATTTCATTGACTTAAATGAAATGTTAAGAAGAATTGTAGGACAATTTCCTGTAAGCTATACAGGTCACTGGCATTTGCCCTAGTGTTCCTAATTCTAGATATATTTTTCAAGCCATGTATCCACCCAGCATCCTTCCTTGAATGTTCTTGGGCTTTGTTTATAGAAGTCCCAAACTGGAAACAACACAAAGGTGTGTCGGTAGAAGAATGGATAAGCGCGTGGACACAGGCAATTTGAAAGAAATTAAAAACAAAACTTGCATTTTCTCTTAAGGAGAAATCTGTTCATTTCTCCATTAGAATTCATTTACTATCTACACTTTGACAGTTATGAGTTTCTGTGTTAACCGCTACACACTGCACAAAGAAACTTCTCTGATAAGGTTTGAGAACTGTACCAAGCTACAGATACAGAGAGATGAACATAGAGGACAGTTCAATACATGCTTACTTAGGAGAATGATGGGAGTGTTCATCCTGGGCTTGTGACCCTCACAGCCAGGGGGCCAGGTTTACAGTACCAGGCATGTATTTTGTCCTGTGGGATGAGCCTTAAATTTACTTAGAGAGTGGCTTATTATCCCCTATTGCTTTCGTGCTGACGTTGCACCCATGGGTGTATCTTGCCACAGTAGTCATTATTACAGTTTATAGGGTCTACTGGGTAAGACTGATGATGCCTTATTTCCATAGCAACATGCATAGCACCTACCTGTGCTATGGCAGCTAGCCAAAAGTAGGAAGGTAGTTACCTGGTTGGCATCAAATCTATTTCTCCATATTCTGCAAGCAAACTGTATGGCATTCTCAGCAACAGGGCCTTAACATCAGGTGCCAGTGGGCAACAGAAAGCAATGGCTGTCACTTATGTTGTTTGGAATCTCCAGGACACCCATGACCAACATCTCAAAGGGAAATAGCTCACATCTGGCATTGGGCTTATTTGTCAACATACAAGTTTCTGAGCATTATCCTCATGTAGGTTAACATCAATTAAACATTTTTACATATCTACAGCCTACAAAATTGTAGATTTTCATATGGCTTTTTCTAACATTCGTAGTGTTCCCCTACCGTCTCTCTTCCAGAAGCCTTAGAATTGTGCTTGGCTCCCATTCCAAGATTTAGGCTCTACGATTGCTTGACCTTGATTTGCATATTTTAAAAAGGGGGTTAGGAGTAACACTTTAACCCACTGCTAGAGCTGTTCTAAAAACAAGTAGTTTATAGGTGAGAAGGCTCTCACTGTCACTGCTCAATAGAAACACAAGGGGAACCATCTAAATACTTTATATTTATCTAAGCCAAATAAGAAAAGAAAAATATCAGAACAACTATATTTAATTTTAATGCTTTTTATTTAACTAGATGTAATCAAAATATAATATCAAATGTTAAAAATAAATTACACATATTTTTCATAGTAGGTTTATGAAATGTATGTATTTTATGCTTACCACATATTTCAATGTAATGCTGAACTCACATCAGAAATACTTAAGACATACTTAAATTTTATAATAGCTATAATTGATTAAGTAGGTTTATATCTCCAAATGTTTCCAAACTTTAAAACTTTCAGGCTTATAGTGTAGTCATCAAAGAAAATAGTTTAGTTCAAAAATTTTCGATGTGATTCTGCTCCTGGAAAACGTACTCTTGGCAAATCCAGGGGATAGAGCCCTTGCCTCACATGCACCCTAAAACCCAAATTAAAAGGAATTTAAATGAGACCTTTGGTTCTGTATCACTCACTCCAACTCCTGGTTGCCATCGGCGGCTTGTGGTCATGCAGACCAGAACCAAGGATGAGCTGTGGAGCTCCTGAAAACCCATGAATGGTTTTGATGCAGTTCCAAGTCTCTGTTGCATGCTGTAACATTTCGGTCTACCACGTGAGAAAACTGAATTCTCTGCTTTGACCTACAAAGTATTTCTCAAGGAAAACCTTCCAGCTTTCCCGACAACGGGACAGCAGATTGCTTCCACTTCTGTAATTAGAATTTATTTTGTCTAAGAGTTGCTACATATTCTGGGAAATAAATATATCTAAGAGTCAGGGAAAGATGACCATAATAGACTGAGTTTAAAGAGCTGAGCGATTGATTCCCGGTAGTAATGCGATCTGGAATACATAAAACCATTAGCGAAGGGGGGTCCACAGTGAGGGCAAGATCTATTCTGAGCTGTGGAGAGTTAAGCTTCAGAGCATCACCAGAACAGACTGCTATTTGGCCGGAGCCAAACCCATCCTCTCAGGGGGAGGAGGAGCCCTGGAGTCATCCTTTGAGTGTGGGATCTGCTGGCAGAGGTGAGTAAGAATAACACTGAGGAAATGACCCAAGGGATTCTACCCCAAGCATGTTTCTTTCCATAAATTCACTTCAGAATTGAGTACTAAGTAAGGGCAGAGAAGTGGAGCTTCCTCCCAAATTCCTTGGCTCTACAGAGGATCTTCGATTAGAAGAAACCCACAGGCTGTAGTTGGCACTGCTGTAACAAACACCATGTCCCAGACATCATCATCCTGAGGCCTTTACCTGTATTAACTTAGTTGACCCTCTATAAATAAAGTGGTCTCATGGATACTGTTTTAATCTCTGGAAATGGAGTCAGAGATGTTATCTATGTTCTACAACATCTTACTCTTAATCAGTGGTGGAAAGTGTGATATCAATGAATACAATCTGTTTTGGGATCAACCAGTAAACCCGTGGTTAAGGTGGCTGCTGAATATCAATCCCAGGATGGGTTGTCCAAGTCCAGTGCAGGGTGAGGAACTGTATCTGGTCACTAGAGATGCAGGAAACATTTCCACAAAACCTATAAAATCAGCAGGTGATTCAGAAACCCACTTGACTTTCCAATTGTGCCCCTGGCTTCTATAATGCCCTTTGTCTCAAAGATCTCAAATTGTATTTGTCCTTCAAGGCTCAGCTCAAAGACCCCTTCACTGTTAAGATACTAGATCTTCTGTCATAATTATTCTCTGTTTGATCTCTTTCAACTGCTTGCTGCCTAATCGGGGATACTGGAGCTTTTCTATTTCTCCTAAATTTCTCTGAGGGTCTGGGTCCCTGGAGGATGGGAAGTGTATCTTCCCCAGTTTCTTCCCTTAATTTTATCTAGTAGCATGGCTTTAGCTTTCTAAACACGCCTAAATATTCATTGACCTAATTTGAATAGAAATATAACATATTCGTAAATTAATCCTAGTGGGCTCTGAAAAGTTAAATCTTAAACCTAAATTCTGACACCAATTAGTTCTATACTTTCAGACAACTTTTCTAGCCCCTCTGAGCCTTGGTCATCTCATCTGTAAGCAATTGAGATGATCTCTTAGACCTCCTGACTTTTATGGAGCAGGCTACTATTTGCTCCCAATCGATGTTCACAAAGGTCTTTAAATAAGTCCCTACAGGGTGTTTCATATGTTCTGAGATCGCCCTTGGTGAAGACCCCTGGTTGAAGTGGAAGGGACATTTCACCACCTGGGGCAATAGACAACCCTGGATTGTACTATCTTGGAAAAGATTATTGATTAAAATGTAAGAGAATAATGAATAATGATAAATTACAGGGCAAGAGTCTAGCCAAAGAAAGACTCACACATATAAACTTGGATGCAAAATAGTACATAATGAACTAATTTAGGAGTGATAATGTAGCTCAGTGTCAGAGTGCTGGCTTTGCATGTATGAAGTCCGGTTCAACTCTCAGTTAAACCCCCCATCCCAATAATTTGTTGAAATGTTCCTCAATTACTGCTAAGATTTTTAAAATAAAAATTGTGCTGAAGTAGGTAACAACCACAGCCACAGTGAAAAATATTAAGCATCTTTAAAGCTTTCATTGATATTACTTATTTGACCATTTGATTTTACCTTTTTTAACAACAAACCTTTAGTGTAATACTTTGTTAGCTAATCTGCCATTGTACAAAATGTGGACTCTCCTAGATGCTTTCTGTATCTAGACGCTTAGAATGCAGGCATTGTAGCTAAATGACAGAGATACCAGCATTTTGATGTTCAGCCAGTGTATGAGGCAAAGGTGGAATTATTACCACACCGTAAAGAATGGGATACTGGGATCCCTAAAGGTCCCACTGTAACCTAGAGGGAAGCTGGGAGAATTTTGTAGAAAAAGCACTGACCTGACCAGGCTCATTCATTTCCCAGGCCAAACTAGTTCCCTTGAAGCAGATACACGCACCATTCCTGGGGGCTAGGACAGGTTTACCTAGGGGTCCAGCACCTGCTTGCTTGTGAAGGTTTCTCCAGATGAGGCTGATGGGGCCGCCGGCAGGGAGTCAGCTTCCCACCGAGGAGAGGCAGGGAGCAGGTTTCTCCTGCCCCCAGTCTCCCCTAGTGTTTATTGAATCTCTCAGTTACAGACCTGACCTCTCTCTGGGTCCCCGGTGGGGTTGACTAACAGAGAGCTTGCAAAGTTGAACTTTGTTTACTCTTGATAAGAGGACCAAAGGGAGATTAACTTTTTACCCATTCTCCTCTCAAAGCTATCAAAAGAATTATGAACTCTTTTCAAGATGAAAGGTGCTGGTTCTTCACAAAGGTGTCACTGCGTGTGAACTTCCGCCTCTTTTGTCCTTCTTCCCCACTGTGTGGAGTGAATGGATCACTTCACCTCCTCACGTGTCTCTAAGGGCTGCAGTGCGACCTCTACACCCTTTCCCCACACTCCTTTGGGCTGCTTTCTGTTCCTCCACACTTGGTCCACCTGCCGGAGTCTTAGGAGCCAAAACTGAAACGCAGGCATCAGCACCATCTGTTCTGTCTGAAGAAGAGACTGGACGGATGATGGATTTGAGGCTCTGATTCTAGAGAAAGGCACCCATCTCCGGGTGGCCTCAAATTTACATCTCAACTTTTCCCTCTTCCAGGACTGTCTCTTTCACTTGAGGGCTGTCTCTATTGTGCCTGCTCCTGACTGGCTCCAATCGCCAAATGTCTTCAACTCCTTTACAGCAAGCTTAGCTTTACACCACACCGAGAGAGTCCTTTTTTTTTTTTTTTTTTTTTTTTTTTTTGGTTAGTTAGGAGGCTTAGGGGTGTGAGAGTTGTTTTAGAAACTGTTCTGTGGGTGATTGTAGTGCTGGGAAGTTCACTTTGGAAATGTTTAATTCTTTTGTGGGGAAGGAGCCATTTATTTTGGCGCGTGTGGCTTATGTACTTCCCACCTGCCTCCCCTTAAAAACACGGAAGAAGTAAAACGTAAAAATCATTGTTCTTCAGGTGTGGAATCGAAAGAGTGTTATTAAAATTACCGAGGCATGTCACATCTCCAAATGCCTTTAGAAAAGAGAGCTATGGTGATTTATTGCAGGTGGCAAAATACTTGTCATCTAACAAATTTCCCATACTTCTGTCTTGCAAAGCAAATACTGGAGAGCACTGCACTGCACTGTACTTACCTAGCTTGGACCTAGCAATGTTCCCTCATCTCCTTGACTATCCCTTGACTACTTGATCTCCAGGTAACTAAACTAATCTTATCCCGCACCTTACAATTTTATTGTCAGATGAAACTTTATCTTAAAGTCCGGGATTGTCATTTCTAGGAAACTTCGTCAATTCCCTCTTTATACTTCATTAATTTAGTTACCCAGTAAGTGTTGATTGTAATCTCCGTGAGAGGTGAGAGGTGTTTGGGATCTGTGCCGCTTAGTTGTTTTTGTTTTTGGTTGCTGGTTGGTTGGTCTTTGAAAGCTTGACACAGCTAGAGTCCTTTGGGAAAGGGGACCTGAATTGAGAAAATGTTTTTGTCAGACTGTCCAGTAGGCAAGTCAGTAGGGGCATCTTTCTGATTAATGATAGATGTGTGAGGTGGATAGACTTCCTTCTTGCCCTTTGTTATATGGTCTAATCTGGAAAATGATAATTGAGTGTGAAATACTTAATGAAATCTGTAAACACTGATCATGTTAACATACAGGGAGCTATGGGAGCCTAGACTGCATACAGGACAGGAAAGTTCTCCTTGCCAAAAAAGACATAAAAAAAAAAAAGAACAAACTAGGAGAAGAACATAGGTACAGAAGACAGCTGTCGGGTATTAGAAGACTGGTGTGGCCAGAGCATAGTAATGGGAGATTTTAATTTAGCATCATGAGTACCTGGCAAAGTAACAGTTTCACTGGTTTCCTATCCACATGGAGCCTATGATGAGGAACCTGAGCTCACAGCAAACGTGAGTGGCTTGCCTCGGGTCTCAGTTTTGAATGCTGTGTCTGGGTTATGAGCCAAGACAATCAATCAGGTTCCATCCCTGTCCCCTGAATGTAGCACCAAACTGCAGAGGCAGCAAAAGGACAGCTGGAGGAGACCAATATCGTAGCTTTCGAAAGAAAAGGGATAGTTATCGCACTCAGTCAGTGCAGGCAGTACTGAGAGCTTGTTACAGCATCCAGGTCTCCTGGTGAGCAATTTCCTTTGTCATAGGCAACACTGGGAGACCGTCTTGAGAGGGTAGTTCTGGGCATGGTGAGGAAATACATGGCATCACACTGGTCCTCACTGTCTGGAGGGGCAGGAGAGACTATGAGAGTAGTACTACTCATCATATAGGCCATACATGAAGTATTTGAGGAACAATTTCTATAGAAGCCAAGAGTTTTCCAATTTCAGTTCATCCTTTTTTGGTCCTTTCTACGGCCAGTATATACTTAGTATGTGCCATCCAGATGCCTGGCTTCCTGCTAGAAGTTGAGAAATGAGCAGGGATTTGGACAAGGGAAGTAGAAACAGGCACAAGCAGAGGCAGAGTGTGAAGGTCTGTGTCCTGGAGAGATATTAAAGAGGTGTGTCTGATTAGAGTTTGATTGCTGGGGCTGTGGGGACAGGTAGGGATGGGAGAGAAAAAGCAATTGCCTCAAATAATATAGAATTGATAGTAAGGTTTTTCATGTGGCCTTAAATGTGTAATATGAAGCCAGTACCAGTACCTGAGCAGAGATGACTAATGAACGTGGCTTGTCGCCTGGTTGGCAACTGTGTAGACTCTATTGGACGTCTGCCAGAGTTGTAGTATGAGTTGTCTAGAATCAGGTAAGAGAGGTCCTCAGGAGCAGAAGAGTTGGTTCAAATGTCATCGGATCCTGCTCCTCATTTGTCCTGAATGTGCTACAAAGGGATGCTACTGGCTAAAAGAGAGTGTCTTTCTACAAGATCAAGGAAAACTAGTTTTCCCTATCTCTTGAAGCAGACAGGATTTTTTTTTTTTTTCTGATGGTCCAGGACAATTTTATTAGCCAAAACTTGCCTTCGACTTGGCATCTCTTCAGCCAGAAACAAAACTGTTATTCACTCAGGACTGCCCCAAAAAGAATAGGAGAAATTAATGTAACCGAAGGAGACTGTCCTTAATTAAAGGAGCTACTTGCTAAATTTCAATGGCTACCTTGTTTTAATCAGGACCTCCTTTTCCTCCCCCCCTTCCTTGTTCTTTTTAAAATGTAGTTTCTCAAATCCTCCTATGAAGTTTATCATACCTGGGTTTTACCTGGTCAGTCTTTATTTAATCTCCAGCAGATTCTGGTTTGAGTTGGCCGCATCTGGGGGATTGGCACGCACATTGTGTTTTAGCGCCAAAGCATGTGGGTCAGCGGATGGCTCTGGAGCAGTGAATGCAACCGTTGTGTGGCTCTGGATGACTGTGCTCAGCCTTGGCATTTCAGAGTAGCCAGAGGGGTCACATGGGCAAGTTTCTCTCCATCTCCTGGCATGCTGAGTGTAGACTGTGTCTCTTCCACTCTTCCCCACAGCCTCCTCAGCTGGATTTTCTCCATTCCACATGTATGTTTTCCCTGTTGACCTAACATCACACATTTTTCTGGTTAGCATTATTTAGTGTGTGGGTAGAGGCATGATGGCAATATGCAATGCCTACAGTTAAACAAATCAAAGCAAGAATGAGTAAGGTATTTTAGGGAACATCTGCAATGCCTAGTTATTTCTTACACACACACACACACACACACACACACACACACACACACACACACACACACACATACACACAGAGTGGGTGGGTGGGTGGAGTTGCCTTCGGGAATTTTTAAAAATAGCACATCATGGTTCTAGAATTAACAGGTACTTAATGGATGGTAAGTTCATCCCAATTATGTATAAACAGAGACACTGTAAGGGGAATGGGTGCCTGAAGCAGCAAGTCTCTGAAGGCATGTACAGCCAAGTGTCCATTCAAACAGGTCTGGCGTGCTCTGTGTATCTCATCAGCTAACACTTTCACACTGACTCAGGGGGAAAAACAAACTCTCAGGCCTGGTAACTTGTAGTGTTAGAGAGAAACCATTCTGAAGTCATTTGCATGGATGGAGTTTGCATCGTCGTCGTCTCCAGATTGCACACCAGGCTCCTCCTCAGAAGGCATTACTGTGAAGGTCACAGTGACTAAGAAAACCAAAGGAGCAATGGCTAGAACTTTACCTCTCTCCAAGCCCTATGCTCTGGGAGGCTTGGTTTCTTTGAGCCCCGAATTCTACCATCCCCAGGAAGTTGCTGGCTATACAGTCTTTAAAAATGTCAAGAGATGTGGAGACATGGCTGGCCTGGCTCCGAGTGAGCTGAGACAGCCCAGCGAATGGATGTGCTGACATAGCACTTCTGCTCACAGAAGTTAATTACTTTGGCTACACTGTTTAAGTGCAGCCCATGCATCAGATCAGAACCAGTTCCTGGAAACTGACAATGAGAGCTGGAGGAGGCAAGTGCAGATGGGAAGCAGGCCAGTTTTCTTTCATTCCCCTATTACCACACCCCCAGTTGGCTGTAAGGAGTAGGGGTTCACAGACCCTGCATCCACTCATTGCATAAGCCCTACAGCTGTCCACACAGGAGCTGCCCAGGGCTTTCCATGTTCTGTGTAATGTCAGTTTCCCTTCTTCCCTCTAGAGTGGCCTCTGTGTGCTGGTTGTTACTCATTTGTCTAATTGAGAGCACATTTGTTAATGGATTTGTAATTATATGGGGTTCCAGATTGAGTGCTTAACAACAGAAATGAATTTTCTCATAGTTCTGGAAGTAGACAGTCCAAGGGCACATTATAGATACGTTGAGTTTCTCTCTAGACTTCTGGACGTCAGACTTCCTGCTCTGGCTCACATGGCCTTTGATATGTGAATGCACATCCCTAGTGTCTACCTTGTGTAAAGCTATGGACCATATTCGGTTCCACATTATGGCCTGATTGATCCTTAACCACTTCCTTCAAGACCGTTTCTCCCAATGCATAATGAGATTAGGACTTCCATGTGTAAATTTTGGATAGACACTATTCATAATGCCACAGATGGCTCATTGCTACTAAAGCTACTTGTGGCTTTGTCTCAGGACAATAACTCCCCACTAACAAGTGAAGCCACCTTCACAGACAACAAGGAAGATATTATCTACAAAGGTATCTATCTATTCATTAACTCATGACTGTTAGGAGGTCTATTTAATTTTAGAAAGCAGATGAATGTGTATACACACACATAAATAGGTGTGTAAATGCATAGAACATGTATATGGAAAGATTTCTTCTACCGAAAGGTTTGAGATTGATAGAAAGTTCACAAGTTACATCAGAGGGGAAAATGTCAGCAAGGTTGGAGGTTTAGTTTTGCACTGTGAGGCCATCCTAGTGGGACATGGAACCCACTAAGGAAGGACAGAACAGATTTTGTAACGGTGTCCTCTGACCTCCACAGGCATGCCATGGCATGCATGCTCCCCTAGTCCCACTAAATAAAATTATTTTAAAGAACATTTACTTTAATCAGGCCTTGCTGCAGTTCCATGAGGTTTTACATGATCATCATTTATATAGGGGAAACTGAGGCATAGACAAGTAACTTTCTCAAAACTACTATCTGAGGCTAGGGTGTCTGTCTGATATTAAAACCTAAAAACATTTACAGTCTATTAGAGAAGTCAAAAGCCAATCACCAAAAAGTGAAAATCAGATGGTCCTCTCTATGAAATTGAGTCAGTTGCAGATGATCAATTTGAGCATAAGTTGATGGGAGAAAGCAACAATAACAAAATACACTATTGGGACTGAGCTTTGAAGTTTAGGTACATTTTAAAGAGAGTCTGAGATATGGCCAAGCGTGGTAGAGATGGTAGATGGAGGGAAAAAGCAGGGAAAATTTTATATCTTCCTATCTGAGGGCTTGATGTACCATTAAAAAAAGAGACCAGGAGAGTAATTCTGTCTTCATGGTGGCACTAGACTAATAGTTTAGTAGGAAGCAAAGCTTGAGTTGGGTTGTAGACACTGGTGGGATTTGTAGCTGGGATATTTTTTTGTACCCATGTGGAGGGATCCCCAAAGACCACAAGGAAGCTGGGTTCCATTGTAAACACATGAGTGTCAGTTTACTGTTATGGACAGGTTCAAACGAATCTGGGTTGAAACTCTTTGTTCTGGCAAACTGGAGGATTTTGGCTCTGAGCCCAGAGGTGAGGGTTTTTTTTTTTTTTTTTTAAGAAAAGCATACATAAGCGGGTGCTACACATCTTGGCATTCCAAGAGTGGGCAAAAGGGTTTGAGGTAAAGTAACTATAGCCTATACTTTCAGTACAAATCCAAGCCCTGAATCTACTGGCTGAATTTTCAGCGTGAAATTAACTTTTGAATCTATTGGCTGCCAGGCGCATTCCTGAGATTCTTTCCAGTCTCTTAGACCTGAGCACTGCCCTTAGGCATTAAATGGTCTTCCCCTGAAATAAAGTTTTGTAACAATAAATCCATGCCTTCACAGTAGGTAGCAGTTCATCTGAATCCAAAGTGAGCTCTTGGGTTGACTGGTAGGACTTATATTGAAACTGTATTAATAATAAATAGGCAATCACATTTCTGCCCACTGAAAATAATAATTACATGATAAGAGTAAAGAAGAACTCTACTTTTTACATTTTTGTTATTTCATGCTCGGGTTCAGATGGCCATGCCTGGAATTATTATTAATGGTGGAACCACTGCCTTGGGTGGAAATGTTCCTCAAATGGAGACCCTTCATGCCTGATTATTAGGTCATCACTGACAACTGTGTTTAGCTTAGTCTTGGAGACTGCCACTGTACATCCAGGGTAACTTGATGCCACTCAGCTCCTAGCCACAAAATTAAGATGTGCGTGCATGTGTGCATGCATGCATGTGTGTATGTGTGTGCGTGTGTGTATGCATGTGTGTGTGTCTTCAGAACTAACAAGTTACCACCCTAATGTGTCCTCTTCTTTCATGAATTTTACACAATCAGTGTCTTTAGTTATGACTGTAAAAATAGTTGATATGTTTTTGTAATAGTAGATTTCTCCAGTGAAACAGAATGAGCAGTAAATATAAGTAGGTGGTAAATGATATGTAGATGAACAGATATAGAGATATAATGGAAGACAGACAGAAATTGATTGGTAGATAGAGAGAAAGATGATTGAAGAGATAGGTAGATAGATAGATAGATAGATAGATAGATAGATAGATAGATAGATAGATAGGTGATTTAAAATTGGCTCACATAACAATGGAGTCTGAGAATTTCCACAATATGTTGGCTCTGAACTGAAAAACAAGGAAACTGATGACATACATTCTGGAATCTTAAGGTGTAAAAATAGAAACTCTGGTACCTGAGGGCAGGTGGCAAAAAGAAGATGGGTTCCCTAACTCAAGAAAAACAAGATGGTGAATTCTCTCTTCCCCTATCTTTCTGTTCTCTTTGGAGTCTGCCTGGACTGGAAGATGCATGTCCACATTGAGGATGGTCTTCTTTGTTTGGTTTATAGACTTGGAGCTAATCTCATCCAGAAACACACTCAGACACATGCAAACTGTTGTAGTCTGGGGAAGATGACAGGAAGCTGGTCTTATTGTTTCCAAGCAGAGGCAGTTTTTATGCACCTCAGGGTTTTCATGTAGTCCAGTGGTTGTTCTATCCTCCTCCTCGGCTGTAGATTTGCCTTCTCTGAAGAGACGAAGTGATATAGGAGAATGGTGGACTTAAGTGAATGCTTGTGCTGTGGAAAGCTTGGGTTGGGAAAGCTAAGAAGGTCCCCACATTCCAATGCAGTCTTTAGGACAATTCTTCAAGGGCTGAGTACTCAGATAGACTTAGGCAAAATGACTTTGATGGTCAGTTTTAATTGCCGACTTGACACAACCTAGACTTTTTGGAAGAGACTATCTCTGAGGGTTTGAGTTTTGTTGGGCTCCTCTGTGGGAGCTTGTCTTGGCCAGATAAAATAACACAGAAGAAGGAAAGCCTTTTGCTTTAATCCTATTATTTGGCTCTTTCACTGGTGACTTCGCCTACCCTGTTACCACAGTTGCTGCAGATTCATTTGCTGACAGTGGAGACGGGTTCCTGTGTCTTCCAACATGAACGGAAGACCAGTGGCTCTCCAGGATTCCTCCAGGTCTTCAGCACCAGGCTGGGACTGCTGAGACATCCCACTGCATGGGTCAACAGCTAGCTGGTTCTCGGCTTCTGTGGTGTGAGACAGCCTCTGCTGGACCTCTTTGACCATATCTAAAAATTCCATATGCTTTCACCCTGTTGGTTGTTTTTCTAGAGATTCATGACTAACACACGGATGCATGTCACCACACCAGCTCTAAAACTGACAAAATGCAATGATCACAGCATATCTATAGCACTTCCCTTTGTGTTAGAGAGGAGAAATACCAAGAAGAGGGTTTTATGGAGCTTGTGCATTAGAAGATCATGATTATCTGTACTGATTAGATCTAAGTCATGGAACATTAGCATTTTACTAAGTCCTCAGTTGACTTATTGTCTCTCATATAACAGACCTCAGAAAGAGCTGTGGACTGGAGAAGATACTGATCTTCCAGCCTTCTTCCCAGGTTAGCCCTTTGCTTTATGGTCATTTTTTTTGTTTGTTTGTTTTGTTTTGTTGTTTTTTTTGTTTTTGTTTTTGTTTTTTTTTATGTTGCTGTTTGTACATGCAGCAGTAGCTTACATGAGGGGATTTTTCAGAGAAAATTTGTTTGTGATTTTCTTACTTTCTCCTCTGCTCTTCCAACCTCTTCTGTGTCTTGTATCCCTCCCCCACTTGGTACCGTCTTTTTTATGCTCATGTCACCTACAACCGTTGCCTTCAATACCTTCCCTTCTCAATACCTCTCATTTCACTTCCAAGTCCTCTATCTGGTTTCAAAGTGTATGCCCACTCTTCACACTCCCTTATCTGCAGCTATACAAACACTTAGGTTCTGCAAAATGAGGATCCACATATGAGGGTCAATAAGAGATTTTTGTCTTTCTGAATCACTTCTGAGTCTGAGTCACTGCACTTAATAATATAATATTTTCTAGATCCATTTAGTTCCGCAAAATTTTTATTTTTAACAGCTAGATAAAATTCAATTATGTGTATATGCCACATTTTCTCTATTAATTAATCTGTTGATTGAACCAGGCTGATTCAACTTTCTTGCTATTATGATTATTACTAAAGCATTAAATGGATGTATAAGTGTCTCTATGGTAGGAGGCAGAAGCTTTGGGGTATATGCCCAGGAGTAGTATAGCTGGATCAGATGGTATATATATATTTATCTTTTGAGAAAAGGCTGTACCATTTTTTAGAACAATAATACTAGTTTACCCTGCCATCAGCAATGAATCAGACTCCTCTTATCCCACATCTTATCTAGCATTTCTTGTCTATTATTTTCTAGATTTTTACCATTCTGATTGGGTTGAGATAGAATCTTAAAATAGTTCCAATTTTTATTTCCATGAGAAGTGCAAAAATTAAACATACACACACACACACACACACACACACACACACATACACACACACACACACACACACACACACACACACACACACACACACACACACGAGAGAGAGAGAGAGAGAGAGAGAGAGAGAGAGAGAGAGAGAGAGAGAGCGTGCTACTAATCAGTTAATAACCTAATGAAGTGAACAGACAGTTCTCAAAAGAAGAAACAGACAATATTTAAAGAATATATCTGGCTCCGACTACACTATGGTAAAGGCTATGCTGTGTGGAAAGGGCTAGAACACTTAGGGAACCTCCCTAAAAATGGTTGGTTTTTATTATCAACTTTACACAAACTGAAGTCACTTGGGACGAGGAAGCCTGAAAAATCACCTCCATCAGACTGACCCTTTGGCACATCTATGTGGCATCTTCTTGGATGCTGATTGATTGGAGAGGGCCCAGGACGATGGGTAGTACCATTCCTAGCAGATGGGCCTACACTGTGTAAGCGAGCTGAACAAAACCAGACAGCAAGTCAGTAATCAGCTTGCTTCCACGGTTCCTGTGTCTGGTCTTGGGTTCCCGCCTGACTTCTCTTGATGATGGAAGGATTCTAAGGTGCTGAACTAAGTCCCTTTCCTGCTCAAGTTGTTTTTCTTATCACAGTAACAGAAAGCAAACTAGAACATTCCTACCCTTAAGTGCAGGCAGAAGATTCAAGTTCATGAACCTGAGGGTGTGTGTGTGTGTGTGTGTGTGTGTGTGTGTGTGTGTGTGTGTGTGTGTGTGTGTGTATGTGTGTATGTGGGGGGGAGAATAGATATGCAACTAGAGAAGAGTGAATGATTTTAAGAGGTGAGTATCCATTGGGTAAACTCCTATAGGGCCCATGAATTAGATATACTCTATGACATGAGAAAGATAAAAATGCCTGGGTCCTTCCCATGAAGGACCTGAAGAAGAGGTGATTGGTTAGGAGGCACCTAGTGAATCGAGAAAAGTGGACGTTAGATCTTCTGTTCGATAATTAGCTAATGAACGCTGCTGGGAGATAGGAACTGATTTCTAGCCCAATACAGGGTGCACTTTAAACAGGACACGAAGATGAGCCCATCTTCTTACCTCCCCTCAAGGATTCTATTCACCCAGAAGAAGCCTGATAAATGACCCTGTAAAAATATTATGCTTTTAAGAAGGTCCCTCCTATCTTTCTGAGAGTCGATATAGTCCATTATGTCAGTTACTATCCACCAGCGTCTTTCTCCGCTATTTATATTTCCATTTAGTTGGAGCTTAGGCAAAGCTCATCCAGGCCTAGAAAATTAAACTTATCAGAGACCAATTTGTTATCTTTTTTTAAACAAAACAATATCATCTATCTTTCTCATTTCTCTTTCTTTGAGCCTGGCAGTTCTCTTGTTTCCTGTTTCTTTCTGACTCTTTCCAAAGGAAATACCCGCTTCATTCCAACGTCTCCATGCCTGATCTTTAGACGGTATCTTTTCCTCATGGAAACTCCCTCATGAGTTTATTCCTCCTGGTGGGATTGTGAGATGAAGGTCTAGAGAAGAGAGCCCGTTCTGTTGCTCACTCCCAGTGTTCTCTTACTTTCTCCCTTTTACCATTGCGTTTATATTTTATGCCCCGTACACTCTGGCTGGTCTCTCTCTTTACCACCACTGAAAGCATCCAAAGAAGAACAAGACAGGTGAACACTGATGTTGCTCCTGGTACCTTGAGAAATGAAGTTGGGGATGTGAGAGGAAGCAAATACTGGGAAGAAAAGAGAGGGACAGGGGGTGTGTTTAAACAAGAATGGGGGGACCAAAGCACCATTATTGATAACTGGGATAATCATTTCTGTGTATTTGAACCTAATATGTACCAGGCAGCATGACAGCAACGATCCCTTTATCTTTACGATTCTCCTTTGTTAGTGTGCTGTTTCTTTAGTTCAGTGATAAAGATAAAAAAAAAAAATCAATGAGTTTAACATCATTTCTGAAGGTTGGGCTTCTATTATGAAATGCAGTTGGATTGCACGTGCAGTCTTTCTCCTTTGCAGCTCAGGGAAGCAAGTAAGCAAATGCTTCTAGACGAAAGCTCAAGACACATTTTAGGGACTATTTCCAAGATAGAAGTATTTTTAAATACTGGCAATTTTGAAGATCCATACTTATGCATATATATATACAGGCACAAACCCGCAAATCAAAAACAAAATATATTTTATTAGGTAACAGCTTTTTCATCGTATATCTCAAAGATTTTAAGGTTAGGGGGACTGTAAGATTCTTCAATTCCAGTGTCCATATCTCTTTATAATATTTTCTTTCCTACCTGGGGCTTTTCAAATAAAGACAGCAGACAGCATTGCTTATCATTGGACTTCTTGGATGTATATATTCCTTCAGGTTCTGTGAGGATAAATTCTGAATTGCCCAGCTATTTTTGTAATCTACAGCTAAACAGACACATCAAATCTTTCTTGTATATGAGAGCTCTTTGTGCCAAAAAATTTCCTGCAGTAGTTCACACGTATGATCAATAAGACTACTGTATAAAGTGATATTGCACCATGCAGAATCCTTTTGTACAAAATTGACTCTGATGGAATACATACCAAGATTGTACTCATCTATGAGAGACTGAATAATTTATCACTGAAAAATTTGAACATACACATGTCCGATTTATGTGTTGTGTTGTGTCACTAAGCAAGTCAGTATATACCAGCCTAAAAATTGAATACCCTGTCTTCTAAAATTGTGTTCTTTCCAAAAAGGTTGGTTTCTTCTCACATCCTTTGGTTTGCAACTATGCTATTCCCTGATTTTCATTACTACCTGGGTCCTTGTCCTTGATTTAAAGCTCCTTGAGGGTAAAACCACTGTATCTATTTTCTAGGCTTACTGTTGGGTAATTTGGCTTGCTTATATATCAACTCAGCCTTCATTCCATGCTAAATTCCTGGATTTTGTTTAACTTTGTCTTTTGTTTACAATAATATTTTTAAATGATGTGTATAAGGAGATTCTTCAGTGACCTCCCCTTAAATAAATGGGGCTGATTAATTTCCTGGTGAATAATTAACAAATCCATTTAGCCAGTTGAAAGCCAATTATTTTTATTTATCTTGATTCATTGGTAATTGCCTAAAGCAAACATAAATAATAGACTAATTTTGGTGGCAGAGGAATATTGGTGAGTCCTCTACATCATTCCTCATCAAGATCAGCACTGTACTGTGAATTCCTACAAGTGGAAATAAACACTTGCCTCCTGATTTCAAGGTGCTCATGGGTCAGTTGATAAAATAAGCTCCTGAAGAACAAGAGTGTGTCAGGCTACGTATTGGGGTGTTTGCTAGTGTTCATCCTGTGGTAAGTCATTGTGCTTTTCTCTTCCACAGAGCATTTTATAAGAATATGGAGGGGCGTGGACTACTGTATCTGCAACTACTAGACCACAATAAACTGAAAGACATAGCAAAGATACTCATACCAAGTATTTTCTTACTGTCATTTAAAAGATGTCTCCAGAAAGGGGGAGCTTGTGGTTCAGTGGATAAACTGTTTCCCTTGATAGTGTGAGGACCTGAAGTATAATCCCCAAATCCACACAAGCTGGGTGTCGCGGTCCATGGCTATAAAGGCAACATCCTAATGTAAGATAAGGGGCAGAGACAGAAGAAAACCCTGAAGCATGTGGCTGTTTAGCTCAACATGTGAAGCAAAAGCAACAGCCAAAAAGTAACTCTGCTTCAAAAAGAGTGAAGATAGGACCAATGGCCAGTGTTGCCATCTGACCTCCTTGTAAGCCATGGCATGCACAGACACAGACACAGACACAGACACAGACACACAGACACAGACACAGACACACAGACACACAGACACACAGACACACACACACACACACACACACACACACACACACAGAGAGAGAGAGAGAGAGAGAGAGAGATGAGAGACACACATGAGAGACAGACAGACAGACAGACACACACACATAAGTCTTCATTGCTTTGTCTGTGCAAGGCAGATGGATAGAGAATTTTAGCAGCTATCTCTGCAGATGAACATCAGATAAAATCTCTTTGTAAATTCTCAAGGAATTGCTTTCATTTTGATGTCCTGCATACAGAGATCTGCTAGTCACCCTTCTTAAGTCAGCTTTCCTTAGATGATAGCTGTGCCACTATGTATCCACAATGAATCTTAGCCACAGACACTGTCTGCCACTGCTGGCTGGTAACTGAGGCAATTTGTTAGAGAGGCGGATGCTCTACCTATGACTCTGCTGCAGCGCAGACAGTCTCGCCTAGAACTTGGGCAGTGTGTTAGTCTATCTCCTGCCACTGTGATGGCTACCCAAGAGAAACAGTTAAAGGGAGAATTTCTTTTGGCCCCTTGTTTCAGGAGTTTTGTTCCATGACTGAATGCCACTGCTCCTTTGAGCCTGGGGCAAGAAAAACCTCATGGTATTACAGACGTGTAGAAGAGCATCTTGACTCCTTGCCAGCCAAAACTGAGAGAGAGAGAAAGAGAGAGGGAGAGGGAGAGAGAGAGAAGGAGAGGGAGAGACACAGAGAGAAAGGTAAAAAATGGACAAGATACAGTCCACCAAAGGACACAACTTTAGCGACCTATTCCTCCAAGCAGAATTTACCTCTAAGAGTGTACATTATCTCACAAAATAGAGCAACCAGGTAGGTGCTCAGGCTTCAGCAATTAGTCAGTGGGGACACTGCATGTTCCTTCTATGATCTTCCCAGCACTGAGTCTCTGAAAGGCATATGGTCATTTCTTGGTACAAAATGCATCCAGTTCATCTCTCAGAAGCCCACAAACTTCATTTCAAAGCAATCCTTAAGTTCATGTCCAAGGTCTCCTCTGTGACTCATGGAAAACTCTTAGCTGTGAGCCCCTGTCAAGTCAAGAATAAAGCCTATGCTTTTAGTATGTAGTGGCACAGACTGTAAACTATCTGTCCAAAGGGAAAAACAGAGGAATAGTCAAGGAAGAGCTGACCAGAACCAGAACCAGAACCAAAGCCATCAACACAAAAGACCTGTAGTTCTGGCATGGAAGTGTATATTTGGTGATGTAATATAAACCCTAATAGGCTTCTTGGGAAGACTCACTCCTGTGGCCTTGCTGACTTTGGGTACATGTTACAATAAGGTTTCTTGGCCCCATTAGGCCAGAGGTCCCGACCCACAGACCTGTAGTCCCAGACCACTTAGCTGCCTGCCACTGCTTAGTTCCCCCAAAATGATTCAGATGCTTATATTAACTTCATGCTATTTGGCCTATCTATAGCTTAGGCACATTGCTAGCTAGCTCTTTCATCTTTACTCAACACATTTCCATTAATCTGTCTGCCACGTGGCCCATGGCTCACCTGTGTTCCTTACATGTTTCTTCATTGGGCGGCTGGTTCATTCTGTTCTGACTCCGCCTTTCTCCCACCTATGCTTTGATTTCCCTTCCTACTTTTTCTATGGTGCCTGTCATGGGCCAAAACAGCATACAGAAAGACATTCCCACATCAGGTACATGGCCTCCTTCCTCTTGGATTGGCTATACTTGCATATAAGAGATAAACTATGCAATATTTACCTTTAAAAATCTGGCATATTTTGCTTAGCACAAAGATCTCTAGTTCCTACCGTTGTATGTATATATAACTCATTAATATATTACACACATAAATTTTTCAATCCATTCACCTACTTATGGGTATCTAGACTAGTTCCATATCTTAGCTGAATGGGTAGTAGTATGAATGATAAATATGAGTATACAAATACCCTGTGATTTGTTGACATAAGTGATAAATCTGAGCCATATGGGAGTTTTATTTTTAGCTTTGTAGAGCACTTCCATCCTAGTTACCATAATGGCTTGCCTTTTTTCCATTCCCACTACCAGCTTATAAGAGTTCATTTTCACCAGCACCTCACCAATATTTAATGCCATTTGTTTGGGGAACTTGGTTGTTAGTTCTTATTCATTTAATATAATTTTCATTTATGAAATTGGAGGTATCAACCTTTGGTGCAATTGTATTTACAATTATTACAACATATTGTTGTACTGGTCTTTTTTGTAACCCTTGTATAAGAGATTTTTTTGTGGGGGAACGCAACACACACGCGTTCACTCTAGAAACCCACGCAGATCAAGTAACCATTGCACCAAAGTCCAACTTGGTGAACCAGAGAACCAGAGTTTGCATTAGGGTTACTAGTAGGAACTTGGGTGAGACTGAGGGTCCAGACTTCAGAGCTAGGAGGCTGGGCCAGAAACTTCTGGCCCATCTGCTAAGAGGTTGCATACAGTAGGAGGTATGATTCAAATCAGCTGTATCACTAAAAATCTCACCCGACATAGATGATGACTCAGGACCTGCAATTCTGGAGCTCTCTCTGAAAGCAGGACAGATCCAAGTATCTCCTCTCAGTATCTCAGTTTCCTCCATCAGTGGCTTATTTGTTCTATGAAGCTGAGAAGAGACTTTTGAGAACCATTCAAGTTTTTTCTTTCGCAGCCATGTGAATTTTTATTTATCTCCTAGAGGGAATATTTCAACTCAGAGAAAACTGCTGTTTAACAACACCCCCATAGTTACCTTCTTCATAGCTTCAGGCTAGCTTTTGTTGGACATCTACTTCTAAGTAGTTTTGGTTTCCCTTTGCTTTGTAAATTGCTTGCATCCTGCCATTCTCGGTCTTGGTGGATTGTTGCCAGTGAGATGTGTTGCTGGTAGACAACAAAAAGTTAGGTCTTGTTTTTCAAATGCGAACAGTTAGTCTTCATCTTTTAATTGGATAATGAAGACCATGTACATTTAAAGTTATTGTGAAGAGGGATTCACTAATTTCTTTAACTTTGATGATTGCTTTTGTGGTGTCTCAACTGTTTATTCTTTTGTTTCCACCCTTATTCCTTTGTGTGAGTTTGGGGGGTTGCCAAGCTTGACACGATTGATCCATTCCCAGTCCTCTTTTGTTCAACTAATAGTCTTAGAAAATTTATTTTTTCCTGTATTCTCATGGTTGACTCTGTCATTGCTCCACCTCAGTGTTTAAGTTTCCTGTAAGGATCTTCTTCAAAACTGGCTCAGTGGTCATGAGCTCTTTCATTTGTACCTTGTGTTGAAATGCTTTTTGTTTGCTTATTTGTTCTCTGGATTTTAAAGCACACATTTGACTTTGGAGGTAGCAATCTCTGTTGATAGTCATTTACCTTTAGGATATGAAAGGCATCAACCCATTATTTCTCAAACTTTATGTTTTCTGGTGCTGTTTTTTTTTATTTTGTTTTGTTTGTCTTTGTAAATTTAGCATTTAACCCTGAGGGTTTTTAATAGTTTCTACTTATTTTATAATTCTGTCTTTTTTGTTGCTGTTTGTTGCCTGGTACATTTTCTCTGGTCACATCTATTTTGGGGTTCTAAGGGCCTCTTGAGTTTGAAGGCTCGTTTCTTCATCTAAATATAAAAAAATCTTCTGCCATAGTATGTCACGCTTTTCCTCAAATTCTAATTGGATACCTCTATGGCACCATTATTCTTCCATTCTGAATGTCTCCAATTGCAGCATTATGTGAATAATGTTAAGAACTGTCACTAGCCTGAACAGGATAGGATTCCTTGAGGCACAGCTATAGTGTTCAGTGTCATGATTTTCTACATGTTTTAATACATAAAAGCATTCCATATACAGCTGTGTGCGAGAAGAACTCCCTGGGCTTCTTCTTAAAGAAAAGACTTTTAAATGAGTTTGAGTCATACACAATTTAGTGTGGCCTGGCAGATTCCTGAGACACTTTGTCATGTTGCCTATTGTCCTAATTTAAAGTATTTGTCTTCTTTTTAATAGTCTTTTTTTTTTTTTTGGAGGGGAGGGGAGGGGAGACTTTGTTTTTGTTTTTCTGTGTAGCTTTTGGAGCCTATCTTGGAATTTGCTCTGTCAACCAGGCTGTGCTTGAACTCACAGAGATCCTCCTGCCTCTGCCTCCCAAATGCTGGGATTAAAGGTGTGTGCCATCACCACCTGGCTTTAATAGTCTTAATCTTTTGAATTTCCTAACTCTTCCTTTTCATGTTTTTTTTAAAGTTGTTCTTTGAGAATTTTGTATGTTTTGATCATAATCCATCTTCTCTCAACTTATTTCAGATCTGCCTGATTTTCTTGCCCACCTAATTTGGGGGCCACTTTAAAACATCAATAACAAAACCTACCTCAGGTTCAATTTATGCTGCCTACTTACTCTTGGATGCATAGTTTTCCTACTAGGGACTATACTCTTAAAGAGAAGTGACTCTATCTGTTCAGTAGCTACAGGTCAGTAGGTCCTAAGCTCTGTGTGGGACTTCATGCTGACCTCCTTTCTCCATGCTGGTATTTTTTCTTGCTTAAACCTTCACACATCTCATGTATGCTATCACAGACAATGTTAGTTGATATGGGCTACTTCCCTGTTGTGTGTGAAAAACATTATTTCCTCTTAATCATCCACCACCAAGGCTCTTGAAATCCTTCTGCTTCCTCTTCCATAGTGACTACTGAGATTTCAGAGAAGCAGGTATGATACAGATGTTTCTTTAAGGACTGAACATTCCTCAATTTCTTATTCTCTGCACTTTGGCCATTTGTGTGCATTTGTGTTAATTACCATCTAGTGCAGAAAGAAAAACGAAGCTTCTCTGATGAGAATTTGAGAAATGCACTAATGAGTTTACTTTCTGGTCAAATTGTTTTTCAAGTCTCTCCCTTTTCTTCTTTGCTCCCAACTGTCATTATAAACTTGACTAAAATCAGCAGCAATAATCATACTGAACAATAGTCTGTCTTGACATTTCTTCTGCTGTATTAACTCATTTGCCACTTACACTTAGCTTTGCACCAAGTCTGAGGGAATGGTCTCCACTTCAGTTCTCGTAGAGTACTTATTCTCACCTGAAACTGTGAGTTGAGTCTCTGTGGTTTGTGTTTCCCTTACTGTTATGATATGCTAAACTCCCATCACAACTGCAGATAAGACCCTGCTCACAGTGTTCTAGTGCCTTGCCTTTCCAGTTTACTTTTCCGAATTTCTCCACAAAATGACTCCTGAAGTCTTCTGAACCACTTAGTGAGGAAGTGTCATCGCAATGACCTCACAATATCCAAGAGAAACATTTTAAAAGAGGGAAGATTTGCTGTTTCACACTCTCAGAAGTTTTAGTCCATAGCAAGCCTGCTCTGTCGCACTAGACACTGTCACCCTGGGCAAGACAAAACATCCTGGGGGGAGGGGCAAGGTGGGTAGCATGTGAGGATGCTTTTCACCTCATGGTGACCCTGAAGAAGAAAGGCATTAAGGTGCCTGAGACCAGTCACAGCTCCACAGAACATGATTATAGAACCTCCTTTCTATAGTTTCCACCACCATCTAGAGTGTCCACCACTTCTTGAATAAAGTCCGCCAGCTAGAGACCAAGTCTTTAAGAGTTAGCCCATGGTATCTCATATTCAAGCCATCACAGGCAACAATGTCAGGAGGAGAGACTGTGGCTACCAGAATGGGCTTCTTCTTCCATGGTCTGAGCCCCATGGAAAAATGTGTCCTGCCATTTAGACCTGAACAGGCAAAACTCAAGCCTTCTCTGTTATTTATGGTCGATGAAGGCATAAGGTGGATTGTAGTTAACGTGAGGATTGGCTCTAGTAATGAGTACACATCTCTGTCACCATCGCAATCACCTGTCCTCTGTTTTAGTATTGCCTGACTTCTTGGTCCAGGCTTCCAGAGAAAAGGTCAATAGTGAGCCTGACTAGCTCTACCCTCAGACCTTTAACTCTACCTTCTGAATATTTCCTTTCTTCTCTACCAATCCATACTTTAAACCCTATATTAGGAATGGTATCAAGAGTGTCCTGTGCTTCTCTGGCAGGGGAGAGACTATGATCACAAAGATGGCTTCATGGGGTGAGGCTCGTCCATTGCACTCTGGATATGTTGATGCCTTTTCTCTCCCCAATTACAGGAAACTCAACTACACAATCCTTGGTAGTGAGAGGCAGCATTCCTGCTCTCCTTGTTTCCTAATTATAGAAAGATAATCCATTTAACTATGTGACTGACTGGTACCCAAGCCAATCACTCACAATTCCTATTTTGCAGCCAACTATGCCTATGAAATGCAATACAGATTTTGATTTAAGTTGAGATGGATGTTTGTAAACTGCTGAGAAAGAAAGAGGGAAGCAGAAAAAATTCAGATACCCTGCGAACTTTTAAAATGTATTGGTTGTCAAAGCCCCTTTACACTTCACGAATGCATGCCTACTATGTGACATGTACCTGGGCAGGTCCTGAATATAAAGTAATTACTGTAAAACAAAAACAACACAGGAAACTCGATGTACATTAGCTGTCAGCTTTCCTAAGATTTTGTGCTTTCTCAGTTCTTTCTCTGGACCCTTGAATATCTGATTTTATAAAAGTAAGCCTATTTTATAGGGTCTAGAGAGAATCATTGACTTCTCAAGTTTATAATGAAAGTTAAACATTGCATCCGGATGAGAAGCCCAGGCTTCAGGACCAGTGACGGAGATTATTGCTTACCTTATCCTTATTTTCTTGCCCTACAGCTTATGTGAGTAAAGCTTTGCATGCATGTCTGACCCCAGGAGTCTTTAGTGTTGACTGACATTCCATAGGGTAAAGTCATTAGTGCTAGCCCCATAGTCCAGTGATCAGACACCCTCATGCACAAAGCCAATGTAGATCATATGTTTCTGGCCATGACATGTTAATCAAGCTGTGGGCTGCACTTTGAGGCGACCACATGGGGGAGTAAAGTCTGACACAGTTATACCTGGGACCAGTTCTCTAGTTCTGATAGTGAGTCCAGTATGATAAATAGGAACAAGGTAGATTCCTAATAATGTCTTACTCTTGTTGTAGGGTAGAAGACTGGTAAGGAATTCTTGTCACCACTCTACCCCCTTCCACTGGATCACACAACAAAGTAGTTATAATTCAGTGATTTTGTGGTCTGTCATAGATAGTTGTAGCTGGGTTGTTTTATAAGGTCTAGTCATTCACCATTTCAAAGAGTGTTTAAATGCCATTGGAAAATTTCTTAATGAAAGCAGGCTTCCACACTATACTGTGATTCTAGCATGCATCCATGACTTTAAGGACATGTACCAGTGTTGCCATGCATCCACGACTTTAAGGACATGTACCAGTGTTGCCATGCATCCACGACTTTAAGGACATGTACCAGTGTTGCCATGCATCCACGACTTTAAGGACATGTACCAGTGTTGCCATGCATCCACGACTTTAAGGACATGTACCAGTGTTGCCATGCATCCACGACTTTAAGGACATGTACCAGTGTTGCCATGCATCCACGACTTTAAGGACATGTACCAGTGTTGCCATGCATCCACGACTTTAAGGACATCTACCAGTGTTGCCATGGATCAAGTTTTGTGCAGACGCCATAATGACAGTGGAGGTCAACTCTAGGAGCTATCTCACTTGGATCAGTCATAGGTATGTTGAAGAAAAGCTATGTTTTATGGTTTGGGTTGATGTGCTCCCTCTCCTTAAAATACCAGGTTGCATTTCCCATAGGGTGTTAGGTTTACTAGACATCCTCTTGAGCTAGACCTTCTAGAAGAGTACATCATGAAGTCCCACGGGTATCAGAATAATCCTTACATGTGCAGTTTTCTCATCATAATCTGGTGTTCCATATCCTACATTAGCTTCTCCTGTAGCTAGGCTTGGCTCTACCAGCAAGTACTGTTAGGCTCCAGAGGAGCAGGGCCAGCATAGCCAGGGCTCGTGGAGCCAGACACATGTAGCACAGGCCTCACACCCTATACAAACCGATATGCTTTTTGCAAAGAGCTAAGTAAAGACTGGAAGAATAGAGTAATCGAAAAAGTGCTTCAATATTGTCTTTGTTCAGGAAGTTCGTCCTTGCTACAACAACCTCACTAAAAGACTCTAAGACAAGTGTGTTATTAAAATACTCTATGTCATGTGTTCCTAATTCCTATGATCACGGTAGAAAGAAGGGAACATGGAATCACAGCATCCTATAGGGATTCAGAAAATGGAAATGGAGTTATATTAATACTTTCAAAATACATGTGAATTGTGGGAAATGTTGACTTTTAGGTGACAGAGACATGAGAAGCTTTTGGAGGTAGGAATAACAAAAGACCAAAGACATAGAGGTAACAAAAAAACTCATTAGCATCAAGTGGAAACTACTACTTGATGGAAGAATTTTAATGTCAGACTCAAGATGTGTCGTTTGCTCTCAGGCTGCCACTGCTGAGCCTAGAACTCAACTCACATGTTAGTTGGGTGAATGAACTTATAAATAAATAGTTATAGAAATAAATTTTATTTATTCAGTATGTGGTGATATTTATTTAATAAAAATAGAGTGAAATATCAGAGGACAGAGCCAAGCCATGAAGGTCAGGGAGTGGGGACTCACACCTTTAATCCCAGCACTTGGGAGGTAAAGATTCTCTGGGTTTCTGTAAACTCAAGGCCAAACATAGCCAGGTGGTGGTGGCACACACCTTTTATCCTAATACTTGAAATGTTGGGCGAGGAAGTAAGGATAGTTGGGCAGAGAAAAAAATATAAGGAAAAGAAGGCAGAGTTCTTCCCTTTTGCCAGTGTGTCCAGGCAGTCTGAGAACTCATGGACACAGAACCTGTTTTGCCTGAGGAGTTTGCTGGGCTAGAATTGGCTGTGGTTTGTTCCCGGTTTCTCTGATATTTCTGATATTTCTATTAAATATGCTAGTACATATCCCATTTCATGTCAAAAATTAAAAGGCTATAACTAATATAAGAAAAACTATATACAATAGGCACAATAACTATATGCAATATATAAGCAATAATTACATTAGTAATGTCCAGTCCATTAATAATTGACAAATTCAAAGAAAACATTCCATTATTAATCCTATTTCGGTGAGTCAAAGGATTGTTCCTAATTCACTTTCTATCTAAGTTGTATTACCAACTAAAAACTATCTTTGATGTCTCTCAAACTTATACACTTAAACTCTCAGAGGGACTTGAAGATGAGATAGTTTTCTAGTTACAGTTTCAGAAAAGAAACTTATTAAGAGGAGTTGTGGGATTATGTTCTGGTATGTTGTAAATATTTGTCCCTAGTACTGGTTTAATAAAATGCTGATTGGCCAGAAGACAGACAGGAAGTTTGGGTGGGGCTACCAGACCAAGAAAACTTTGGATAGAGAAAGAGTCCCGGAAAGATGCCAGCAGATACAGAAGAGATAAGTCAAAATGCTGCACCAACCTCCATGAACAGGTTAATGGAAATGAGTTAAGATGAGAGAGCTAGTTAGCAATATACCTGAGCTACCAGCCAATCAGCATGAAATTAATATAAGCTGTTAGGAGCCGCTGGCCCTAGCTCCTCAAGGTGGCGCCAATATCCGGTGCTGGCCAACCCGCCTGAGTCAGTAAAGAGCGCATGCGTTTGATACTCTCGCGAGATTGGTCTCTCCGCCTCTCCCATCACGTCATGTGGGATAATGAGCTGCAGCCTATAGAAAGGTGACACGTCCAAGGCAGAGGCCTTTGGTCGGTATAAAGGTTGGGCTTCCTACCTCGTGGCTCTCTCTCTCTGCCCTCCCCTCCATTTTCCGTGAGCTGAATGCTCTCCCTCAAGATGCATTAAAGCTGTACTGCAGAAGGATCCTACATGTGTCGCGTCTTTTCTTGCGGGCGAGAAGCGGGCGCGGGACAATAAGCCTTTGTGTAATTAGTTGGGGCAAAGTAGCAGTGGGGCTGTGAGTGAATCCAAACCTCAAGGCTGGAAAACCTGGTCCAGAAACTTCTTATTACACAGATGTGTAAAGTGTCTAAGTTTGAGAGACATCAAAGATAGTTTTCAGTTGGTAATACAGGTTAGAATGAACCGTGGGTTGTAGAATATTCTCTATGCCAGGTCAGTATTCTCTATACACTGTCAGTAGTTTTCCAGACTAGTGGGCAATCTATGGGGTGCCATTTAAAATCAAGAAACTCAAATGAGACCCAAAGGAGAGAAATCTGATAATGAGCCCATCAAGTTAAAGAGCTAAGAGTGCAGGCTTCTGACCATCTGTCTTGTTCTGGCAGTACATGCTGTCCAGATCCCAGGCCCTGCAGCTTTTCCAGAACCTGCCAATGCCATCGATTTCTATTAATCTGATGGAGCATTCATTATCCCAACAACCAACCTGCCACTGTTTGCTTAGCTTGCATGAAATCATAGTGCCACAAAAATCAATGTGTGTGGAATCTTTGTATCAACATATAAGAAATCCAAAGGCGTATGCTGGAAGATACAAGATTTCAGATAGATTAAACCTGAGTAACTGGCATGTTCCATGGTGGAGACAATGATGAGGTGTGGTGCCATGTCAAAGGTTTGGGAAATAGCCTGCTGATAAAGAAATGGATGACTGTTACAGAGGAGGGAAGATGATTCGGTTGGATTATTGAGGGGATGGTTGGATTTTCACAAGTTCTGATGGCTTATGTTTCAGTGGTGACTTGAAATCAGTAGGATTGGCACAACACAGATATCCCCTAGGAACTCGTGAGTAACGATGAACGTTTAATGGCTTGAGTGAGGTCACTATGTACAGAGGCTGTGCCAAGACAAAGTGGTAGAACCTTGGCCCCTACTTGCGGCCGTCTCTGAAGATTCCACACTCAGAGAGGACTCACTTCTTGCTGGCCCCATAGCTTCTTATCCTAAAAATGAGAGTGGGCACTCTTCCAGAAGTCTGTGTCAGGCTCTAGCTTCCTTGGTAGCCTAAGGAGGGTGCGTGGCTAGAAGTTCCACATGGCTGACTCTGTGCACTTCAATTTGAAAGACATGTATTCACTCTGACCTCAAGAGTCCTTTAAACAAAGGCAATGGCCAGTGTAACGAGGAAGAAAAACCCCTCTTTTAAAGGCCTACTCTGCATCCTCTGTTTTCATCATAGAAGCACAGCATTCCAAAACCATGACAGAATTTTTTTTAAAAAAAATTTTGATTCCCATGTCTCACAGCATACTGTAGGCCATCTGCTTCCAATATCATGGGGCTGCGGAGTGTATGCTTCAGGAATACAAACTCTTCCTTTAAGAATAGTAGCCAAGAAAGGTAAAGAGCTTGCTCCTGAGAGGAAAATGAAACCACAGCAAACAAGGCAAGAGTGGATCTGGGGAGGCAGCACTGTAGCTGATTGCTTCCTGCCCAGCACTCTCCAGGGCTGAAAACTTAAAGCCGATACCACACGTGTATCAAAACCAAACTGAAATAATCCAGGGACAAACATGGAGGATGTTTTAGAGAAAAGAGACAAAGAAAGGAGCTCAGGCTTGAGTTTGAATCTTGTACCTGGCACACACTGGTTGAATATTAATCTTCTTGATGTAATACTCTAGAGGGGTTTTTTCTTAATTGGCATTTGTTGAGATAAAGGATATGAAAGGTCTAACACCTTAAGATAGAGTAAGTAGACGTGTGTGTGTGTGTATTTTTATCAGATTATTTGCCTATGCCCCACCACCCTAAGAATGTATATTTTAGAAACAAGATGGTTGAACTACATGAACTATCAGTGGATGCATTATGCATCCAAGCCAAAACTTTTCACTTCTTGGAGTAGTAGAGGCATGACTCAATAAATGAGGCTGACTTTTGCTGTCACTTGCCATTGGCTGCCAGACCAGCAACTCCTTTTTCTGTTGACTCCTTCTGTGCTGACTGTCAGCTTTGGCATCTGTGCACCACCACATTAAAAATCACCTGCGAATTTAGTAATGGAATCAAGCTTGTTTACAGATTTGTAGTTTGGGCAGGACTGAGGTGGGAAACCTTACCTCAGCTCTGCTTTGTGTCCTACAGGACACATCAACTCAGTGCTCAAAGACCTGCTCCAGAATGTTTTCCCTACATAACTGGTCACATCACAATCTGTATCAAATGAGGCCCATTTCTTTCCACATGGGCCTTTCTGTGTGGCTTGCTAGTTTTTGTGTTTTGTTTTGTTTTTATAACAATGTTACATTAGCTTCCAATGGCTGCATCTTGAGTCCAAGAGAACTAGGTACAACGTGTATTGTTGTCTCTGACCTGCCCCTGAAAGTCAAAGTAGTGAGTGTCCTTTGGTCACACCTCATAAGTAGAAGCAGTCATAAATCCTTGCCCAGGTTCACAGGAGAAGACTTTATTTTTGTGAGAAACCACATGTCTGGAGGACTGTCCATGGGAAGTGTTCTTGTGGCATCCTGATGGGCATATAATCTACCATACCTCTATTTGCCACTTAGTTCAAAGCTTTATTGCTACCTTGCTACAGCTAGGGCTTGCTTCCTTCTCTCCATTAGACTTTCCAGTTCATCTCTTCTTACACCCTAGAATAGTGGATCCCAGTCTAAAAGTGGGAAAGGAAATCATGACCACACTCCTATCTTATTTTGTTGTTGTTATTTCCTATCTATCAACTTGACCCAAGCTGGAGTGATCTGAGAAGAACCTCAGTTGGCAAAATTCCCCCATTCAGATTCTCTGTAGGCAAGTCCTTGAGCCATTTTCTTGATTAATGATTTATATGAAAAGGCCAAACTGGCTGACGGGAGTAGTGAGACTCGCAGTGGGTGGTTATAGATAGCCTAAGAATGTGTACCAAGCAAGCCACCAGGAGGAAGCCAGTAAGCAGACTTCCTCCATGTTTTCTCCCTCTGTTCCTGCCTCCAGATTCCTGTCTTCAGTTCTTGTCCTTACTTCCTTTAGTGATGGACTGTGACATGGAACTGTAAACCAGAGAAACCCTATCCTCCCCAAGCTGCTCATACAACACAGTGTTTCAGCAATAGAAGGCCTAGTAAGACAACCCCAATCTCAGCTTCTTCCCAAGACCTTTGACTTCTTCAACTGCCCATGGGAATAAGCTTCAAGTCTCTTAACCCATGGACTCAGCAATGCCATGGTTTACAAAGTGAATGCAGCTTTGAAGCCCATTCTCCCTAAGCTGGCATATACTTCACTGACAGCTCCATTTCATTTTGTAAATTTGTGAGATGGAAAACACAGTCTTAATGTTCTTCAGAGCCCATCAGACCTGAGTTAAAGTCACAACTCTACATTAAGAGATGAGTTTAGAAGTTCTATCTTACACATTGCTATGAGGATTGACTAAAGCAATGTACACAGTACCTGATACAGAGTGAGAGCTCAGTAAATATGATTACCTTTCGTTTCTATTTTCTCACATGTATTTGGGGGATATCCTTTCCTAGCAGGCTGTGGACTGGATTCCCATACCAGAGCCCATGTGTCCTGCTAGCGTTCATACAGGAACAACATTCAGGGTGATGAAGCCCATGAAATCCTCTGGCTTCACTTCACTAGCCACAGAAACCCACATCATGACTTGGCAGCATGGAAGCCCTGGCTGGAATTCCCACAAATCTTTAGTCTGGGCACCTTAACCAGCTTATCATACAGCCACAAAAAGTGCTGCATGCCTTTGGAAATAATTGTGGCTTTGTGGTTTGCATTCCACAGATCCACACTGCTTTAGGCACATGACAAAGGTTCTATTGCCAGTCTGTCTGGTCACCCAGTGGCTTCTCTTTCTTGCTTCTGACTGTTTAAGCCCCATTAAAAAGTTTCCCACCAATTCTAGAATCTTTTTTTGCAACTCCTGCTGTTTTGCCTTATCAGTTCACTTATTAATCCATTTAAATGTATGCCTTTCAAATTGAATTTCCATTTAGTAGATGAGTTACTTAATCAATCGATAGGAAGCATCAAGGATTGCAACAGCTCCATTTCCAATAATTTGTAGAGTCTTGGAAAGGTCATTTCTCCCATCTAAATCAGAAGCAACAGGTCTATGGCAAGCAAGTCAAGTCAACCAATTTAACATTTCCACAGTTATCCATACTGATAATTGTTCAATATCACAGCACACAGCATACCAAAGTGACTCTTCACCCTGGGGTATTTAATGCTTTAATGCATCTCCCTGGTATCACATAAGCCCTCGACCATGATCTCTGTGACAGGCTGTGTATGACACACTATGGTGTATGGAGATAGACAGTATGGGATTTCACTTTCAAAGGCCAGCATGACATCTCTGTTGGAGGTGGGGGCTAAGAATGGCAGCTTATCTTGTCTTCTTCCCCGAGTCTTCATCTTTTTCTTTCTTCTTTCATAAAACCCTTCCTAACGTAACTTCATTCAGTTTGCTGCAAACTATGATCATTTAAACCTTTATTTAGCTTCTCCTATCTGACTGCTCATTTATTTCTCACAATAACCCTGTGAGAGTATTGTTCTTATATTTTCAAAACGATGAAACCGGAGCTAAGTGGGAGTGAGCTTGCCTGGGTTCGAGCAAGGTGGAGTTCCAGTCTGGGCTAGATAGCAGAACTTTCTGACTCCAAAACCTCCTAGAACCTCCTGCCTACAACCTGCTGCTTGTCTCACTAACCAAATGCTCTAACTAGTTTCGAAGTTTAGAGTGACTGAAAGGGTGATCTTGTCTACAGTTTTCAAGGAACTTTTATGGTCCTTTTGTACCGCACTGGCCTCTGTGCTTGTTACAGTAACATCTACAAAGAGAACACACACAGTTAGTGATCCCTGGAAAGCCACTCTTGTATATTAGAAGGGACACAAAATCTGTGCTCTCAATAATTTGAGGGCCCACCCATGGCTCCTTTCTTACCCGTTGACCTTTGAATGAGCCAACCTTTCTTTATCTTTAAAAAAATGAGAGTTATAAAATTATGCATAATGATACGTGCAAGAGAATTCTAGCACTTTCAAGGCTGAAGCAGAAGGATCAGGACTTCAAAGCCATCCTTGGCTACACAGCAACCTCGAGGCCAGCCTGGACTTCCTGAGGTGGTATTTTAAAAACACAGTAAATATAATTGCTAGGTGAAGCACTATAAAGACATTCCCAGCCGCTCTCAAATCCCCTCTCTGAGCATTTTATTCTCCAATCTGAAACAGATAAGTCACATATACTGACTTCAGAGGCCTGGGACAATAGTGTCCCCCAAAGTACTTTATGTCCCAGCAAAGCAGTCTCAAAGTAGCTTGGTGTTCTGGCCTGAGCTCCTA
Organism: Phyllotis vaccarum; assembly: GCA_033318265.1. Taxonomy (NCBI): domain Eukaryota; kingdom Metazoa; phylum Chordata; class Mammalia; order Rodentia; family Cricetidae; genus Phyllotis; species Phyllotis vaccarum. Next base: position 89,609,569 of record JARWLC010000012.1, read on the forward strand.
CTGGGTGAGAAGAGCCAATCAGCAACAGCCTAGAGCTGTTCCTCCCTTGAACAATGGAAATGTGGAATGGTGTGGCTGGCGTGGTGCCAGGCAGCTGTTCTTGGAGTCCTTGGAGGATAAGGAAGGTCTCATATTGCAGAGAGGGATTTAGCTAAACCTGAGGAAGTATTTCCTGAGTATAGGCACCGAGAGACTCTGGAATGTAAGGTTAAGAAAGGCTAGAATGCCTTTCTTCAGGAATATTGAAAAAAGAAGGGGGAAAAAAATCCTTCTCCCAATCAATCTGTGTGAGTGCTGTGCTGCCAAGAGCCAGAAGATGGATTCATCGCTCTGGGGGCAAGGAGTCGTCTGTATTGAGAAATGAGTCTGCTTCTTGTCTCCGCTCACCTTGAACAACAGAGAAGACCTCACCTGCTCCCATAATCACCCCAGGCCTCTTCCCTCCCTTCCCCAAACTTCTGCTTCAGCTCTTTATCAGCATCCTTTAAGTGTACTGTGTAGCCTCCAGTTTACTCCGGAAGTGGTGCTCCCAGTGGGAGAGACCAACCTCAGTGAAAACTTCAGGTGTCCAAACAGACCATGGAATGCACCATGGAAATGTTACTGGAGCTGTCTTCCCAGGCTTGCCTTTATAAGCAAGCAGCACTTAAAGATGGATTTTTCTTTACAACTTCATCCCCAGCATTCCATCTGTTCATTAACAGCAAATATACCGTATTGGCTTTGTGAGTAAGGATATACAAAGTCTTGTACTTCGTTGCCTTACTTCTGCCAACAGAGAATCCATGTAATTAAAAGTCATTGGGAAATCCTCCAAATGAACGATAAATGAAGCTTTTGAAAGGTTCAATATATGTGAGGCCTAGATCCACAGAATCATTAACCTTTAGAACTGCAAAAGTTGCCAACATGGCGATAAAGAGTATGGCGTTCTATAAACAATGTGGTGAGCATGTCGAAGAGATTTCCAACCCCACATAATCACTTACAGAAACTTTACTCTTTCAAGTGTTTGCAATCTTAGCATCCTGGAGACACAGTTGGTCCAGGCTAGTATGGAGAACAATGTGTCGAAGCTGCAACATAAGCCAAAACACTCAGTTTTCAAGGCTTGATCTTTATTTACCTCAAGGTCAGGATCACTTAATTGTAGTTTTAGTTTATGGAACAGTACTGCTTGTTGGTTTCTTCACAAGGGCATTAAAGTAGGGCTCTTGGTGTGGGATCTTTGGAAGGTTTCAGGAGCCTTCGAATCTGTGAAATTCATGCTCAAGCTAGAAGTCAAGAATCTATTTTTCAAAATGTCTGGAGCTAGGAGTGCTTCATATTTTAAAATTTTAAAAAAATTGTAATATGTGTGTGTGTGTGTGTGTGTGTATACAGATGTCTTTGGGACAGCAACCATGACTAGGCATACAATTATTTGTATGTATACCTTATAAACATAGTCTAAGGATAGCTTTATATGATACTTTCCATAATTTTGTATATGGAACACAGAATTTTCCATTGATAACCCCATGTCTATGCTCCAAATCCTTTGGATTTTGGGATATCCTAGATTTCATCTTTGGGTGAGAGATACTCAAGCTCCATTGTACTTAGATGCTTATTTCTAGAGAGTGTCCAAAGCTTTCTCCACCTTCTCTTGGTTTGGGCGAAAAGAGATTATAAAGCATTTCCTTAGAGGCAAACTGTGTTCAACTACACCCCCAAACACAAGTCTTTGAGCTATAGACATCTCCTTCTATTGGGCTGTTAAAAGCAGACCTTCATATTCCTGCTGTGGGCTAAGACTGGGTCGGACTGAGCTTTGGACACCAAGCCAGTCAGAGGCAGAAACAGAAGTACAGGGCAGATCTAAAGGAATACTTTCCAGGCCCTCTTGGCACCCCTCCAACTCCAAGTTTCTAGAATTCAGTAAACCATGACCCTGAAAGGGAAGTCACTGGCCATGTAATAGGCATGCCCTTCCTGTTTTCCTTTCAAGGGAAAATGTCATTCTTACTGTTTTCCTGCTTTAAGAATCCAGTTGGTAGAGCAGGACATACAGTGTGTTGGCTACAGAGTCCCCTAGCTGGGATCTGGCTCAGGACAGTTAGGTGGGAATGCCCAAAATTGGTCTTTGAAAATTCAGTTATCACTTTTGTGACATTTCTCTGCTGCAAAAGGCCTGTGTTCCATCCCTGCTGGGAAAGGCTTCCCGTTAGTTATTATTGCTGCTGATGTTGCTGCTGTGATAAAAACACCTGACCAAAAGAGACTTAGGAAAGGAAGAGTTTATTTTGGCTTGCAGTGCCGGAGGGAGAGTCCATAACAGTGGGCGGGTGGGCATAGAGGCAGGCAATTGGAGCAGAAGGTTGAGAGATCACATCTACAAAAGCCAGACACAAAGTAGAGAAGGAAATAGATGTTGGACAAGACTCTAAACTCTCGAAGCCCCACCCCCAACCTCCAGTGATTACGTCCTCCAGTAAGGTTCTATATCCTCATATAGTACCACCAACTGGGACCAAATGTTCTATAGGGACCATTTCCTATTCAAATGACCACAACTCTATGTGTCTTTTAAATTGACATCTCCATAACCACTATTTTTGTATTTTACATCTTCACCACAGTTTTCCCTCCCTGCTCTCTTCCCAGTACCTCCTTTCCCACCTCCTTTCTCCCCCGCCCCAGCTCTCCACTCATCCTTTTCAGTTTAGGAGAGGACAAGTCTCCCATGGATATTCACAAACATGGAATATCAGGTTGCAGTAAGACTAAACCCCTCCCCATGTATTAGGACTGGACAAGGTGACCCAGTGTGAGGATTAAGGTCCTAAAAGGCAGTGAAAGAGTCGGAGACAGCCCCTGCTCCCACTGTTAGGCGCCCACAAGACGGCCAAGCTACACAACTGTAACATATATGCAGAGGGCCTAGGTCAGTCCCATGCCTGCTCCCTGGTTGTCGGTTCAGTCTCTGAGAATTCCTATAAGCCCATGCATAATCACTTTTGGGGGGGGGGGAGTATGGAAAGAGGGTGAATCTCCAGGATTTTTAGTATTTGGGAATCCTATTGCCTTTTGTCTTCATCAAAGAGCTAAGAATGATTTGACCAGTCTCTCCACCTGCTGACTCTTGTCCCATTAGGCTTTGTTAGGGACAAAGATTCCATAGCAAAATTGTCACCAATAAGCTATTGTAGTGGGGGACACTCTGTCTGAATCCAAATCTTCTCTTCCCAAGGGCATCATGCTCCGCAGGGTGTCTAAGAAATGACAGAATCTGTAGTCACAGCTCAGAACCACAGGCACAGGAGATCAGCGAAAAGTTACAACCAACCCCTGTTGCTCACTAAAAGAAACTACAAAAGCCTAACAAGAGGGAGACATCAAATACAGTAACTTAATTATTAATTAGCTAATTTGTTCAAAAAAAAAAAAAACAGTTAACGTTCTTACCATGTAGACAGCTTCAAGGCGCCACATGAGCCACAGTGGGAGAATCTGTCCTCTAGGTATGCACGCAGGCCTTGGACACAATGCCTGAAAAGCTGAATTGCAAAAGTGCCCAAGGTTAGCTGGGTGCAAATAAGTAGCTGCCATAGGCATTTCAAAATGGGGAAGGTCTCTGGAAGTGGGTATGACCATGAAGAGTTTTACAGAGTTCTGAGAATAGAACAGTCTAGATAAACAAAATTGCAGAAGGGAGATGATTAAGAACAATCCTTAGCCAGGACAGGAAATGGACACAGCGGTGACATGGTGGGTAACCCTAATCAACCCAGAGTTGGTCCAGTCGGTGTGAAAGACAATGGCATACAGCGGGTTCAGATATTCTCATGTGGGCAAGAGCTTCCAAATCTCTCTAGTAGAAAGAATTCAAGTGCTTCCCACATTCCCTCCTTCCCCCGCCCCCTCTCATCATCACTTTCCTCCATTTTATTCATTATTCTTAGAAAATGGTAAGTTATTTCTAAGCTCTGAACAACTCGAAACACCACATGCATTCCATTCATGGCTGAACTATGAGGTAGACTCCACATCCACTTTCTCTTATGCCGTTCCATTCATCCTGCTTGGTGATTACAGCATTTCCCTATTTAAACCTGCCTACTACTTATTTACCTCCAGACTGTCCCAAAGGGCAGAATCTCCTCTGAGCTTTTGCACAAACTTGGCAAGGTTCTGTGTTGCATGTGTCCTTGAAAAACTTCCATAATGCCTGAAGCCTGTGCTGCTCAGATAACCTCTTCTAGGTCTGCTGTAGACATCTCAGCATTGGAAACTTCACCCGACTCCTCCAGCTCCTTTCTCTATTGGGCTGTGTAATTCTCAGCGTCTTATGTAGTCCTTTCAGTAGGGCACACACCCTCTGAAGGGTCAGTATAAAGAGATGGCCTTTTTGAGAGCTTTGTGATCTGGAAACTTTGGCTTTACTTGGATGCTCACTGACTGTGAGGAGAGAATCTCTGAGCACAAATCATCCTCTCTTAGGACTGGGAAGGGAGTTTCCTGACGACTCCAACCCTGCCGCTGTCGTGAGCTGTTCATGTGTGCTCTGTGGTGTCATCCTGGTTGTACCCCAAGAAGACCGTAGGATGTTTAGATGCTCTTTGAATGAGCTCACTAATTTCGATGGGTATTTACAGACACATCTGTCCGGAGAGTTGGGTCTTTCTGATCTGGAATATTTTTCTTGGACTCTTCTAGCTCACTTTTGTTTTATCCACTCTTTCTTCCTGAAATTTCGGAGTTTCCTAATGTTAGGCGGGCACAGAACCTTTGGTTTTTTTCTTCTAAATCTTCGTCCTCGCATCTAATCTTATTCAGGCTCTCGTCTGCTGTCCCTTTAACCTTCGGCAGCTCCTAATGATGGTCTACACTCCTCCTCTGTTCACTGTTCCTTTCGCTGCTCCTGGAAAAAAAGTGTCTGTTTCCTTTGAGTTTCTTTTCCAATTAATTATTTATTTTGGTCTGAATTTTCAGGTGGAGATATAGGACACACACACACACACACACACACACATATTTCCTAATATGAGGTGATATTTGATAATCTAGACAAAGGACCACATCATGGTCACCTCTTTCAAGTATGAAAGGAACTCATCCCCTGATGAGTTTCCTTGCAGGTTAATACAAAAATCTCCAAATCTATTATTCAATTCAAGAGTTAATAATCTGAATTCCTCCTCCATGGAGAGGACTTACCAAGCTCTCGGCTGGTGCAGGGTAGGGCGGTACAGGGCACAACTTATCTTGGAACACTGCATGAGCCTAATAGAAAAAGAAATAATGAGATCCTCATTGTCCCATGTGTGGCTTTTTATTTAATTCCCTCTGTTTTCAATAACATCCCCTACACCCACTCTTCTTGTAGAGTTCCCTGCTTCAGCCTCTCTGAGAAGATGACACAGAAACAGCTCTTCCTCGCTCAAGCTTTTAAGGTCTGTCCATCATTTCTGTTCTCTTTCTAGTCCTTAAACCCCAAGGGTGTAAGGCAGCTGTAACTCCGCAAGTCTTCAGGTTACCTCCTAACTCAGCCTCCATTGTCCTTCCAGCTTAGATATATTTGAGGCGGGTTTCCTCAATCTCACTGTAAGTTTTTGTTTGTTCGGATTTTTCTTTGTTTATCTGTTTGTCTTCTGCAGCTCAGGCTAGCCTTGAGCTCACCATGCAGCCAAGGATGGTCTCCATAAACTTCTCAGTGCTAGGATTAGAGGCGTGAGTGACCAGATTCAATTCCTGCAGCGCTGGAGATTGAACCTAGAGCTTCGTACAAGCTAGCTAGGAAGTACTCTACCAATGTAATTAGATCCCTCACTGCAGTGGAGAATTTGAACACTTTCCCATTCCAGTGCTATACTCTTATCACTTTGGACAAGAACTCAGGATTCTTATAAGCAAAAGCTTCCCATGTGAAAATTAATGGTTCATATAATACAGACATAATCTCTTTTCATCTGTGGCAAGGGAGGTGTCTTTGTGGATATGTGGACTTGTGTTATCATCAGGAAGTCCACAACATGACAATGGGGCAGCACCCTCATTCTGCTGTAAGTAACTAGGGACTCCTGAAGGTTTAGAAAGGAGACATGGGAAGAGCAGGAGTTTTAGAAAATGGATCTTTAGAAAATGGCGTAAGTGATAAATTGGACATAGGATGGGCTTCAGGAAAAAAAGAGACAAGAATAGAGGCTGTTTCAATGGCTGGGCATAAGATAATACAGTCTATAGAGGGAGATGAGGGTCATTCGTTCATTCAACCGTTTATATTTATAGAGAGACCATTAAGCGCCAGGCATTTTGCCAGATACTGGCAGGTTGTATTTTCTAAGCACGACCTCATGAATATACCCCATCCCACACACTCTTCTTGTTCTGTGATGCTAACCCTCTTCTATGAGGTTGAGAGTGGGGTCATGTTCCCTCCCCATCAGCTCTTGGGGCGTCTATGACAGATGGGGCACTGCGTGCCTGGGCTAGGTAGTGAAAGACAGCACAGAACTTACTCTGTTTCAGCATCTCCGGCGGAGACTGCTTTAGGCCCTCAAGGGGACATATAAGACATGCTCTACACTGAGACTACCAAGAGGGAGTAGCTGCAAGGAGAGGCAGCATGAAGAGATTGCCCAAAAGGCCTCAGGTGTTTGAGTTATTCCAGTTCTGATGATCATGTGTGAGCGATCAGGGTCTTGGATGATAACCCAGCCTCCTGACTGGGATCTGATAGTAGTAATGGGTGAGAAGTAGGTGGGCTCAGTTAAGCTCTACAATTAATTATGAGACATAACAATAGTAATAAGTACTGGTTGAAGAAGGTTTCCTGGGTGGCTTCTTATGTAGCCACAAGGAAGGCTAAACAAATGAATGGGGTTTGGAAGAATGAATCTCAGCTCACCTGTGCTGAAACTGTAATTGAAATTCTGTCAACATTGGGAAGAAAGGCAGGGGGAGCTCAGGAAGGTGTTTGTAGGAGAGGTGAAGGAGCAGATGCCTGAAGTGCTTGTCAACTGTGTCCTGGGACTGGAAAGAAAGGGATAAACAGACAAAGGCATCAGCAAACAAGAAAGGCTCAGTGACATTTGGAGACCACTTCACTGGAGGCACAGAACAAAGGAAGGAAGGCTATCTATCCATGGCACACACTATTCATTTATGGAAAGATGTCCTGGTGGCATGGCTACTGCCAGCATAGCCTCCTTTGCTTCAGATAAATTCACTTGAACTGAATTGAATCGACTTGGAAAGTGGTCGCTAAGAGTATTCATTGGTAGAGTTAAGGCAGAGCCTGGAACCTAGTGAAATGCCCTCTAATAACTAGCTCATGACCTTCCACCTTGGGTGACAGAAAAGGTCACTACTTGATAGCAAAGGTCCAGTAGAAGCTACTGTGGGATGACTTTAACAGTGATAGGAGCATAGGATACCCTCTGACACTACCCATGAGCTCAGGCCCTAATGTCTCCTCTGTTACATGTTTTCCCATATTAAGATCAAAGGGACTCATATCATAGCCTCTTGGTTTATTTACTTCTCTGCACTAGCTTACCAATGAGGGGGTGAGTAGGAAGGGCAGGGTGGATGTAGTTACTGTGAGAAAAAATAAGCTTTTTTCCTAGAAAGGGGCTTCTGGGTATGCTCTTCCGGTTGAGAGTAAGACAGTGAGTTAATTAAGAGAAAGCACCTAATGACAAGCAAGGAAAATGTCCCTGATTCCATGGGTCTCTTTCTGAGTGGAATCTTCCAGCTCACTCTGCCTAAGAGGTTTGACTATGACAGAAAACCTGTCACAGTGCCTGGCAGGCTAGGAGCATCCATCATGCAAGCATAGCCTGTAACCCTCTGACCATTTCCAATGGTGCTCTGCCATAGAAATGCACCCGTGGGCATGCATCCAGACATTCCTGGGAGACATGGGTGTTTGCAGGATGGCATGGCTTTTCATGTGCCTCTCCCTGCCACGTTGTACATGAGACACAACACATATCTTGTCTCCTGTGCTTACCCCATTCCTTCAGTCTGGCTTTCTCCAGACTTCCTCTTCCTTGGTTAGATGCTCCCCTCCTCTGTGACTTCAGTGCTGCTTCTAAAGTATTTTTCTAAAGTAGTGATAGGAACAGTAGATAGAGACTAGTGAAGTAGTTTTAGATTAAGAACCCTAAAAGCCGCTATAATTTGTGTCCTTGGCCAGAAGCAGGAAATGTCCTTGGTAGTGTCTTGCACAGAGTCCAAGAATGTTAGGAGGAGGATAAGGCTCCTAACCTGGTTTCTTGTTATTTTTTTATTATTATTCTTCCTACTATTTTTTAAAAAGCTTTTGAAATTTAGTATTGTCTGTGAAGGTCAAGGGGCATCTTTGTGGAGTTGGCTCTCTCCTTTTGCTTTTACAAGGGCTCCTTAGATCAAACTCAGGTCCTCAGCCTTGTACAGAAAGCATCTTCGCCCATCAGGGCATCTTGCTGGACCCCTTACTACCCATTTTACACAACGTAAGTGAGTATCCCTGCCTGCAAGCTATAACTGAGGGCAGGGCGGTAACGGCACTGGAACTCTGTGAATAGGCTGACTAGACTGACCAGCTCATCTCCCACTTCTGTGCCATATTAACCTGAAGTAGAGGCCCTCAGTGATATCCAGTTTTCCGGGAAACCCTCCTTCTGTAAGGGAGCTCACCCTTATTCTCTCTTTAACTCTAGAACAAAACTTTTCCAAAAATTCACTCTTACGTGGTCCGTGAATTTCTTCAAATCCACCAAACAAAACCCAGAGGCACTGACTCAATGAGACCTTTGTGTGACTGTGAGCTTTCAGCACCTCAGATCCGGAGTTAAAATCCACCTCAGACTAGGAAGCCTCTGTTGCACTCAGGAAACCCCACTTCTCGCTGTTTCAGTAGAACTGATTGCTTGCACTAGACCATGGGCAGTAAGAACTATGAGTAATGGGTATGTATTTTACAGTCAGATAGGAATGAGTCCATATCCCAGTGTATACGTTTGTTGACTCTGTGATTTGGGGGCAAGAAAATTATACTGTGATAAAAGATTTTATATAGGGATGATTTTAAAAAATGGGAACTTATGTTCTCACAGGCCTAGAATTATGAAATCAATGTGTCAGGAAGTTCCCTTTTTCTAGGAGGACGTTGATATTAATCCACCTACAGTCCTTGGCCTCTCTTGCCTTGTAGATGTGTGACTCTGATGTCTACATTCAACAGTTACCATCACACAACTGTCTTCTTATTTCTTGCTTTTGAAGATAAGGGTCCTGAGATAAGACCAATTCTAATGAACTGACTATACCTGCAAAGATCCTCTTTCTAAACAAGGTCACATGCTAATGCATCAAGGGTTAGGACCTCAACCCAGCTCAGGGATGAGGTGGAGAGGAAATAATTTAGACTCCTAGGGAAATTTATCCTTTCTGTGCTGATTCTCCTATCAGAGAAATTGATGAGAGTCACAGTAACGAAGTCAAGAACACACTGTACACTTTCAGTTAAATAACACATCAGAAGTGTTAGACATGATGGTTGACAAATAAAAAACATGCACGTCACCTGCACCATCAACCTTTATGCTTCAAAATACACCTCCAGTCTCAGGAAAGCCAGTGTGACCATTTGTATAGATGTACTTCCAAGACCCAGAAGAAGAGACAGCAATGACTTGCAATAAAGCATTACAATGGTAGTGACTCTCCTCTTTTCTACCTTGAATTTTGCCTTGGCTAATTTTATGGCAGTTTGACACAAGCTAGTGTCATTTTGGAAAAAAAGAACCTCAACTGAGAAAATTCCCCCACCAGACTGGCCTATGGGCAAGCCTCTGGGAGCATTTTTATGATTTTTATGGTGTTGGTGGTCTCCGACTATCTACCCCTGAGCTGATGATTCTCCATCATTTAAGAAAGAAAACTGGGCAAGTCATAAAAAGCACTGCACTCCTCTATGACTCTGTATCAGTTCCTGTCTCCAGGTTCCTGCTCTGAGTTCCTGCCCTGACTTCCATGGTTGATGAACCACAGCTATAAAATGAAATAAGCCCCTTCTTCTCCAGGTTGCTTTGGGACATGAGGTTTTATCACAGAAATAAAAAAGTCCCAATTAAGATCAACTATTATAGCCCAATTTAATTTTATGAATTAATCAGTCCGGTCTCTGTACGCAGAAAACAGTTATCATTTAAAGAAGAAATGTCTGGGTGCTTCCTGCTTGAGTGACTAATGAAGTCTGTTACTTGGAAGGCCTTTTGGAAGCATCTTGGTCCCTATCTTGAACTGTCACTCAGATAGGTTCCTTATAAGACTTCTCGTGCATGGACTTGAAGTTCATAGCATTTACCATCCCTTGGGATGTAGCTCAGTGATAGTTTGCTTGTTTCACATGCACAGGGCTATAGATTTGATCCCTACTATGAAAAAGAAAACAATAGAATTTGTAACTATTGAAATCAACCACATGGACAGCATACTCATGCTTAGCTTTTCCAGGCTAAGAAGCACCCCAAGTCCTACAATCCCTTTGCATCAGTGCTCAACAGAAAGCCATCAGCAAAACTTCATTTCATCTAAACCATTCCAACCCAGGCTCTGCTGCCTTTCTACATGATCATTCATTGGCCTTTGAAATCAATAATAGTCAAAGCAATAAAGGCTAATTTTATGCCCTTGAACTTGATGGTGAAAAGTATTTCAGATGATGATTTGTGATGACTTGATTTAGAAAACAGCAAAGCTGACAGCTGAATCACTACAGGAGCGGTGGGATGGTCATGTGCTCTGTCTTGCACAGTGTAAGGCAAATAAAACGCAGCTCAGCAGATCAAAAGCAACTGTTCTTGGCTCTTTTATAAAATAAAGACTTTAAACTATTCCCAGTATATCCCTTCATAGAGATCAAGTTTTCAAAAATATTTCCAGCAGTCAGGGTTTTCTTGAGAATAAGATGTAAATACAGAAAGAGATTTGCTATAAGGTATCAGCTCAGGAGATTAAATAAGTTGGCAACTCCAAAGATCTGTCACTAACAAGCCAGAAATCCAACAGGGCATGTAGGAGTCTATTCAAGTCTAGCTCTGAGCCCAGAATCCTTGAGAGCAGATAGGATAAGACCTATGACAGAGTCTGGCAGACTCGGTATCCAAGAAAACCTGGACCTGCAGCTTAACTGTGAAGGGCAGAGAAAACTAATGTCCTATCGCAAAGCAGTCTGAAGGAAGAGCTCCATCATATCCACAAGATGGTATGTGAGTTGATTTTAGTCATCAACTTGGTTAGATTGAAACACTCGGGGCACTAGTGAAGAAAATATCCCCCCCCCCCACCACCCGTGAGTGTGATATGAGTGCTTTCAAAAAGGGTAACCGAGGGAGCAAGATCTACTCCAAATGTTGATGTCACAATCTCAGAAGCTGAGGGTTCAGGTTGAGTATAGGGGAGAAGGAGGAAGGCAGCTGAGTGCCTGCATCCCCATCTCTGCTTCCTGATGTGTGGAGAGATAAACAAGCTACACATTCCTGCCACCAGGAAGCAGGCTGCTGCCTTGCCTCCCTCACCATTATGAACTACATTCTTTCCAACCACAAATGGAAATAAATCCTTCCTCGAAAGGTTTTTTTTATTTTTTTAATTTTTTTTTTCTATCAGTGTGAAGAAAGCTAATTAATATAGAGGGCTAGCCTTTTGAATGACTGATGGGACCCAGTCACATTAGAGACCCACCACGTTAGGCAGTGGTGGGCCCACTTTGTCAATCAAAATGCTCCTTTTCTTTAGAGACCACTTCACATATACTAAGAATAAAGTTTGGCCAAATGGCTTGGGTTCTTCACAGTCTGCTAAGTTGACACATTAAATTAATCATCATAATACCATAGTTGAGTTTGGTCAGTTACAAATATGGGCTTTTGGTTCTGAGTACAGCCATAAAACCCCTGTCTACTAACTGTGAGGCTTTGGGCAAGTCATTCGTTATATCAGTACCTTGGTTCTTCAGTTGTACAATAGAGATTAACAAAGTACACAGCTCATAGAGTATAGTGATCAACTCAAGAAAAAAGCACAGTATAGAGCCTGACCCAGAATACCTGCTCATGAGTTAACCACTGTCTCCCTCTCTTTTCTTCTCATCCATCTCTTATAGATATGAAGGAAGAGACATAAAGAAGAACCAGCTATGCCTCCTGCCATCAAGGGGTTTATGGTATAATATAGAAAGACAGGTGTATGACCATAACCATGTACATAAATCCCATCACAGAAGTCCTCTTGTTCCTGGAACGAGAGCTAGATCACAAATGTTAACAGTTCCAAATAGCTTGTATTCTCTTACAAGGCATGGGACAAAGTCCCTCTACAACATTTTCCTACTATATAGGTTTAAAAGCTCTGCTGAGCTAGCAGCCCATATTTCCCCCTCAACTTCCCCTTGGCTCTTTCCTCTCTTCATAATCAACCTTCTAGAAATGCTCCATATTCTGTGTTCATACCCACCCCTGGCCATCAAGCCCATAGTCTCAGCTTTACTCTAGTCAAGTTACAATCTCCATTCCTCCACAACTTCTGTTTGGGAGGCCAATGTTATGGTCTCTTTTAAATTGTCTTATTCTGCTTTGGGATCGACTGTGGTTTCTTTATTGAAATGGTTGTGTTTTAGTCTTTTGATACTATTCTTTCCTTCCCTTACTCTAACTCTGGTTTATGTTGTGGAATATTAGTTGAAGATGTGTTCATTTGTTGATGCTGTAGAACATCTGTTTAATGACACAAAGATGTGTTACATTCTTTTATGTTTTCTTTGTTTAAATCTGCGAAGCTGTGTGACTTCGCCTGTTTAAAACACCTGATGGTTTAATGAGAGAAGAATGGCTAATAGCTAGGCAGAGGAGAGGAATTGGTGGGGCTGCCAGGCAGAGAGAATAAACAGAAGAGGAAATTTAGGAGAGAAAAATAGGAGGAACAAGAAAAAAAGGATTGGAAGATGCCAGGGACCAACCACACAGCCACCCAGCCACACAGCCACCCAGCCACACAGCCACCCAGCCACACAGCCAGCCATGGAGTGAGCAGGGAAGAAATATACATACAATAAAGAAAGGTAAAAAAAAACCCAGAAGCAAATGTAGTTAAAGAGAAATGGGACTTAAGTTAGAAAAGCTGGCTAGAAACAAGCCAAGCTAAGGCCGGGCATTCATAAGTAAGAATAAAGTCTCCGTGTATTTATTTGGGAGCTGAGTGGTGAGCCCCAAAGAGAAAAAAACAAAAGCAACAACAAAAAACCCTACAGTTTAATTTTCCCTTTTGCGTCTGTCTTTTACATATTATGATCCGGAGTTTTATGTTTCTCCTTGGTCTGTGTATGGTTAAACTTTAACCTCAGCTGCCATGTGCATTCTATATTTTACGTTTAGTTATTTCTCTTGAATACAGGTCTACATCTCCTGAATGTTTCCAGATAGTAGTCCTGTGATAGACTCCAACTGGCTTCTGTTTTCTCTTTGAGTTTGAGATACTAATCTCATACAATCAGTTAGCTTAGATATCCATCTGAATAAAACATATCCTCACTTCTTCACTGTTTATCAGTTCAGATGAAAATCCAGATTCCTTAGTCCAGCTCTCAAAGTTCTTTATGGTCTGACTCTTAGATAGCTCTGCTGGTTCCAACTCCCTTACAGTTGTTCATGCAGATTGTCTGGCTGAGTAGGGGACACTTGGCTGCTAAAGAGGGTTGACAAATTAAGGGAGAGCAACATGTAACTAATATTACAGCATGGATGGCAGAATGTGGTGGGTCTTCCTTACCACAGCTCTTCCATTTCTGTTCCCCAGAGCAGGTTCAGCCTCCTTTGCCAAAGGAGGCAGGGGGTGGGGATATAGTTGGCCTCATGCCCACCTGAGTATCTGCTAGAAGAGTTTTGCACATGCTGCTAAGTGCCCAGTGGCACCCAGGGCTCCCTTTTACATTCTTAATTACCCTGAAATTCAGCCACATGGTCCCTCTGCCTTCCTGGACCAGGGCTCTGTGGCAGCTGGCATTAGAAAGCAACTGCTCTTCAAGAGCTCTCAAGTTCCCCCTTCCCTCTCAGGAAGGGGGTGAACTGAATATCTGTGTGTGTGCATGTGTGGAAATACCTATGTATGCACGGTGTCAAGCATGCATGTATAGGGATACTATGTATGCACGGTGTTAGGCATGCATGTGTCTTATGGCTCTAGGAAGTATAGATTAGATGTAGATGTGTGTGTACCTGCATGCATGTGTGTGTGTTCATGTGTGGGGATACCTATGTGTGCACAGTGTCAGGCATTCATGCATCTCATGGCACTAGAAAGTATAGATTAGATGTAGATGTGTATGTACCTGCGTGCATGTGTGTGTGTGCACATGTGTAGTGATACCTATGTATGCATGGTGTCAAGCATGCATGTGTCTGATGGCTCTAGAAAGTATAGATGAGATGCAGATGACCATGTGTGCATATGTGTGTGTGTGTGTGTGTGTGTGTGTGTGTGTGTGTGTGCGTGTATGTGTGGGAGCAATGATTTCTGAGGGTTTCTCTTGATTATTAATAATGATTTTAGAATGAATTTCTGAACTTGATGGATGGCATTTTAAGTTTCCATGGGAAACTAGGAAATTTCCACTGTTAGCACAAGGAGGCACAGAAATGATCTGGCAGTTGATTGATGATATTTTCTAAAGGAGGGAAGGTAGAGTTTCGGGAAGTTTTTTTTTTTGTTTTTTGGTTTTTTTTGTCTGGCTACTAAGACAAAGTAGAATGAGGTGGGGTTGGAGACATTTGGTTAACATTTTCAGTTGGGATCATCTTACCCTCTCTACACAAACTTCCCACACTGATCTTTTTTCTGAATTTTGTTGAAAGAGGCATGTTTTAACACAGATATTTTTGTGTGTTGCATAATTTTGCACATGCACGCACAAAATCACTATGTGCTAACATGCATAGACACATATACAGACATTCTTATTTGGTACACGCACTGTGAAGTATTTTGTTCAACACTGGGAAAAGTGCTTTTGTATTTCCCCTCAAGATATCCCAAGATCTCTTAATTACAGAAATGCAGGAGGAAGTAATGAGTGTTAGAAGCCTGATCTGTAAGCAGGGAAGACTTCTGAAGACATAGAATCTCTCCTTTATCAGTGATTAAGAAAAGCTGTTTGGAGGGGCTGGACATGAGCCCAAATTTGGAGTAAGAAGATGTGCTTACACATGTATAAGAAAGAGAACCTGAAGTTGTCCAGTAGAAACGAATTACAAGCTCTCCCTCCCCAAGGGACCATTATGTGACCATTGTTCCTGTGACTCACATTGTTCCTGTTAGAACAGTAGATGGCAACTCTTTGGAGACCAGATTGCACGTCTACAATCATAGGGAGATCTCATTATGACTTTATAGAAAGGTCTCATTGAACTGTTTTCTTCAGCTCTATTACTGAGAACCAATCAGAATGGAAGGATGAATTGATATTAGTTATTATTAATTTAAGATGATTGATTGATTCAATATTGTATCAGTTCGTCTCATTTAACAAACCTGAATTAACTATTTATAAATGGACTAGCATTGTGCTCAGCAGGGCCCACAAAATACTTCATAAAAGAGTGATCATATCAAATCAGCAGCACAGGGGGCAGGAGAGATGTCTCAGGGGTTTAGCACACTTTCTTTTTTTCAGAGAACCCAAGTTTAATTTCCAGAACCCATTTCGGGCAACTGACAAGCACATGCAATTTAAGCTCCAGGACACCTGACACATTTTCCGGGCAGGCTCTCCCACTCATGTAGTATGCACACGGAGACACAAATGTAAACATGGACAAAAATAAATTTTGAAACAGTGAAAATGGGCAAACATCAGGAGTGCACACAGTGACATGCCTGCACGCACACAGGGGACATGCAAATGTCCTGAGCAGAAATGGTTAAACACAACAAATTCAGAATGGTTTGATGAACAAGAGAAAGCACCGGCTGATTTTGGAGCAAAAGTGGAGTTTAACTGATCAAGTGAAAAACTGTGTCAAATATGGAGAATTGATATTTGTTAATATGATGTCAAGAAATCGTTGTCGCCACAGGCAGAGAACATATGCTTAGGAGAACAGTTATGGCTGCTTTCCTGTGGACACTGAACTTTCAAATCCAATACTGTAGTTCACCTCACCAAACAGCACGACACAAAAGTTATGCAAGAATTGTAAAGAACAATATGATCAATACTAGGTCTTTTAAGAAAACTGACAATTATTTGTGTTTAAATATCACTTCTAGAGAGAAAGACTTTGCATTATCATGTGCAATAAATTTGGGCACAAAACTGAAAATGCATACAAGAAATTGTTATTGAAACCTATTTGAAAAGTATTTATAAATTTTATATATTGTTAAGAAAGACTAAGAAGCTTATGCGAGAGTGCTGTGTTCATAGTTGGGGGGAAAGTGGTTCTCAAAGTCAGCCGGACCATCCTCAAGTGAGTAAACACGACATAAACCTACAGCCATAATCACAAAAATATTAATAAGGGATAACGATAAAAAACAGGAATAAAACTTATATGATGAAATCAAACTTGTAACTTGAGAGAAATTCGTCACTTCAAATGGCTTAGTTTGGGAAAGTAAATAGATAATTCTTCATCTCAAAAAGCCAGAAAAATAAAATCAAGCAATGAAGAGGGGAATAGATAGGAAGAAAACTGTAAAGATAAGAGCAGAAATATATTTGAAAATAAAATGAGCTGATTAACCAGGAAAGCTTCTGACAAATAAAAATTATGTCAGGAAATGAAAGAAAATCATAGTGTACTTGAAGTAAAATATTAGGAAAGGGCTTATGGGAGATGTCGACACACTATAAAAATCATCTCAGTGAAAAACTTTCAGCTACTCTGAAATTCATAATAAAATGGTAAATTTCTAGGACATTTACAATTATCCAAGGCTTCTAGGGGAAGAAGGAGGAATTTTGAGTGGATAAAATAGCATGACAAAAAGCTTGAAAAAAATATGAAATGGTTCTATCCATGATGTAAAAATTTCAGAAGAAAATAGTCTCACTGATGAATCTGTCAAAATATCAAAAGGGGTGTAACCTGTAAAGAAAAAATATTGAGATGTACTGATTCTTATAAGAAACTAATGTAACTGTAATGTAAAATCTTACCTATAATTTGTAAAATTAGTCTGTGAATGTAGATACAAAACTTAAATAACACACTATTATATAAAGTAAAGAGTGTGCTAGAGAGCAGATATTACCCTCACTGTTCTTCCTAGAAGAGAACATTCTTGAATAAAGAAATAAATGTTTGCATCTCTCAGACGATCAAAACAAGGACTGTGGGGACTGGAGATATGGATCAGCAGTTAAAAGCACTTTCTGCCCTTGCAGAAAAATTAGGTTCCTAGAACCCACATGGGACTGATCACAATTGCTTATGACTCCAGTTCCAAAGGATCGATGCCCTCTTCTGGACTCTTCAGACATCTGCACTCATATGCGCATACACACACATACACACACACACACACACACACACACACACACACACACACACACACTATAACTAAAGATAAAATAAGGAAGGCTACATGAGCACGGCAGTAACAGTATAAAATTTAACATCTACATTTTAAAAATTACAGTAAAATTGGGCAAGTAACATTCTTTCTTAATATGTAAAGGTATCTGTATCTTAAAACAATTCCAAATACCAAGCTCAACAAAGTTGGCACAGTTTGGGAGAGAAGATGCTGACATAATAAAACGGAATTAAGAAGCTGAATTATTTGGAAGGTAAAAATCAAACAGTCATAATTTCCATAATACTTTATTGTCTATTACAAATCCCTTCACAATGAACTGAAAATATTTAGCATGAATTAGCATTAAGTCAAGTGACGGATTACAAACCCCACATATGATACTCAATTACTTTCTACTATAAATACAATGGATCAGAATATTAGAATATAAAATAACATAAATATAACAAGTAAATGAGTAAGTCTACATTAAGCACAGAAAACATGTCAGTATAAAATATAATGAAAATTAAACCAAATTTGCAAATTATATAAATAGGCTGTCTGCCAAAGAAGAAATCATTTTTCCACCTCATTAGAAATCAAAGAAAACAGAAACAACAGAAATGTTCTTTTCTTTTCTTTTCTTCCCCCCCCCCCCCAAAATCAGGGAAGGTTTTCAAAGTCATCACATTTCTTTTTGCAAAGTATGTTGGAAAATACTTCCACGAATATGAATGGTAGGTACAAAACTCATTGTTTTCTAAGAAGAGACTGATAGTAGCTTTCAAGACCCATGGAGATTTGTGCAATTGGGTTTGGTAATTCCACTTGTAAAACTACATCCTCATAAAGTTATGAGAAATGCATAAAAAGATTATGTATGAGGACATTCATCATCAGTTATTCATAGTAGCCAAATTTTAAAAGCAATCAAAGTGTCTAGTAATAATGAGAGGTTTGGAAAATAATGACATGTCCACATTAGATTAGAACAAATAATGTTTGCACAGAGCAGTTAATGACATGGGAGAAAGAACATGTGATGATCAGCCTCAGAGAGGCTGAGGGAAGAAACACACTAAAAAGTTAACTGCCATAAATCTCTGTCTTTGGATGATGAATTATTCCTAAAGGACTCTTACATGTTTCTTCACTTTTTTTTTTCCAATTTGAAAAGCCACAGTCAGACATAAAGCATTATCTACTGTTCTCAATTTGCATTTCCTAATGTTTTGCTTCTTATGTGGGGCCTCTTCTCCATCAAGATCTATTCCAATCCTTGTAGAATGAGTCCAAGGGACTGTGTCAAAAAGCAGATAGGAATATGGAGCTCTGCTTGGTCATGGGTCAGCTGTCTTGAAGTCTTGACTTGCTGCAGCCCCAGATGTAACAGGGACAAGTGACCCTGAATGAAAGCTCTGAAACCTTTTTCTCTCCTTTAATTTTATCAGACATTTTGTCACGTGACTGAAGCTTGTGACTAAGCCATAGCTTACCCAAAGATGGCCAGGGGCCAGCGACGGATGGGTGAAACTCCCAGGAGCTGCAGCTATTTTCAATCATCTATGAGTATTAGTAAGAAACATGTTGAGAGTCAGTGAATGCATGGGCAAAGTCCACCAAGTTCTCACCCTCCTTTCCCAGGCTCAGAGCTATTCTTGAACTCTGAACATGCTTAATATTTAAGGAATTAAATATGGACTTTAAAAAATTTTTCTGAATCTCTTTAAACTCTATACTCAACTTTAGACTGATCACTTCTCCATGAAGTTTAGAAAACTAAATTTTAATGGAACATTCAAAAAGGTGCTTTGCAAATGACCTCAAATCTGCCCCTTTCTCCTGAGAATAAGAACAAATTAGTACATGAAAGACTTGGCCTCATGTTACTTTCGCATAGCTGAAGAAATGTGAGTTATAAGAGAGACACTCTCTCTACTCGGTGAACTATAGAGAATCTCTGTGCCGTTAACCCAGGAGTTGAGTATCTCAAGTTGTAGTCCATGGTGATTTTATAGCTCTATACCAACCGAAGGAACAGCTTATGGACATACAAGGAAGAACTGTATTGTGGGTATTGACTCTATTGGGTTGATAGGTGACAGTCAATTTCTGTACTACCTTTCTTGATCATAGAAAAAGTTAAGTATACTTGGAAACATACTAAGCACTTAATGGGGGTTGATAGTGGGGTTAATAAGCTGTACATCTGAAAATTGTTATTTTTTTACTTAGGAAGAGATGTGTTACTAAATTATAGATGAATAAAGGATAAGCTTATTTGGAAGACAGGAGCCATGCTTGGAATCAGTACTCAGGGAGAATTACTGACCCCATTTGTAACCACACTCACTAGAAGGTATAATGCCTGTATACATGTGGAATTTATTTGTTGTTATTTGAGCAAGGATGCCTAGAAATAATTCTTTCCACAAAAAGTAGGAATTGTATCTAACAAAGATGTCCTCCTCCTTCTGGCCATGATGTACTATTCTATTGGAAAGTACTCACGCATACTCTTGAACTCACTGCAAAATGCCTATATTCTATAATTATAACCTAAATGTATGTTTATTATAAATAAGATTTTAAAAGCAATATCAATCAATTAAATCCATACATATGACTAGAATATTGCTTCATGAGAGTAGAATTTATTTATTTTCTCCAGTGACTTGTCCTCTGGGCTTTTTTCCTTTCTAGTTACCAAAAGGAAAGTTTTCATTGGATGATTTTCTAATTTAAAAAAAATCTTCAAAACAGGATGAATTCAAAAACAATATTATAAAGTCCTTGGGACTCTTGAGAAAGCACTTTCCATCTGTATGGCTGCTGAACACACTGTTATTTCTATCAATATTTGCTACTGTAACAAATAAGCCCCAAACAACATGAACTGTTCTAACAAGAAAAAAAGGAGTTTCTTTCTTCCTTAGGTAAAGTCTGACACAGTTTGAAGGATCATCTTTTCCAACTTGTGGATCAAAGAGTCAATTCCTTCTCTACCTTTAGCGGTTGGTTTCTAACATGCCGTCATTCTACTGAAAAGTTATGGAAGAGGAGGGAGCACAGGGCATGGTTCATGGGTGATAACTCTGCTCTGAGCTTTGAAGTGAGGCTGTGGCTTATGTTAAAATTCCTCTGGCCAAGCTTGGTCATGTGGCCGCGGTCAAATAGGAAGAAAGTAGGGGAATCCTCTAGTTAGATGGGCAGGAAAAGAAGGTTCAGACTCAGTGAGCAGCTAGACATTCTCTGACACACACATGTTCAAGAATCAGAGTGTGACACAAGAGACTTTCTGACAACTGTTTTTGAGTTTTCTCGTCTGAAAAGCTTGCTTTGCTTCAAGCACTCTTGACAGTGTTTTGCTTTATGATCAAATATTCTGTCAGAATATTGAGATAAGATCCATCTACCTATAAAAGCGTAATTCAAAGCCCAGTTTCTTTACAACACGAGAGTATCTCAATAAGTAGAAATCTGTGTTTGTATCAGTTTAAGTAAAAATCAAAAAACAGAACCAAACAAACTAAGGCCATAATCACCAGACCTATGCTGAGTCCACAGTACCTACCTCTCATGGTAAATGTTCTAAAGACAGGCGTCTGGAAATAGGTGTGTGGGGACCAAAGCACTATTCATCTGAAGAGACCAGGAGGGTGAGTAAACCAAGCTGCCTTAGTCTGTTAGACAGTACACTGGCAATCTGGAGGCATGAAACATTCCATCCACTTTGCTAGATAAGATCTCTGCAGGCTGAGGACCATCACTGCCTTCCCCCCAACACACACTACACACACATAAATATAACAATGGCTGTAGCCTGGGAGGGGGGTAAATTTTGAAAGCCTGAACAAAGTTGCCTTTGTCCCGAAATCTGTATTATTTCTATCTATCACATTGCTTCAGCCGGACAAAGTTACAGTCTCTGAGTCTCGACTAATTTCACTTAGGGTACTTTCACAGTTGCAAAATAAATGTTTGGATTTAAGATGTTTCTTTTCTTTTTGAAACTGAATTGTGTGTTGCCTGGTTACTGGCTGTCCCTGGTGGTCCACATGACTACAGATAAGAGCATTGATCTGGCAAGGAAACAGTTTGGCTCTTAAAGGGGATGGGGGTGGTTTGGATTTGACAGCTGGAAGTAGTCAGGTATTTTCTAATACTCTGTGATCCCATCAAAGAAGTGAAAGATTTCAAACCCTACCTTTCACCTGCCCAGTCCTACAAAGAGTGGATGCCTGGATCTGCCAGCGTACCTTCAGTGCACAATAACTGAATGCAATGACATGGTATTTTGGTAGTTGCTGAGTCCACAGTACCTGGATCAGACTTTAAAATACTAGGAGGGGCCTTCTTGGATTAGTCAGGTAAGAAGTAAGCTTCATTTTGAGTATCAATTCCTAAGGGGCAACAGTCATAACAACCTCTGTCAAGTGTAGTAGAGACTTCCTGAGATTCTAAGCCATTAAGGGAGCTTCCTAGAGACCTCATTCCATGCAAAGAATCTCACTTTTATCACCTCAACTAGATGATATCTAACTGAGAGGTGATTCACACAGTACCTGCTTTGCTAGCTTCCAGGTACTTAGCTTTTTTTTTTTTTTTTTTTTTTTTTTTTTTTTTTTTTTTTTTTTTTTTTTTTTGAGAGTGACTTGTATCTAGCTCTACCCTGTGATCTCAATATAGTGATGGAATCACCTGCTTCCTTGTCATGAACACCAAGAGTTAGACCTCTGCACTTCTTCTGTAGCCTACCCAAGGTAGAAGCTCTTTGATGCATAGCCAACTAGGGACCCCAGCTGTCCCCCAGTGGAACCTAAATCTTAGTGTAGGTTCCTTTGATATTAAGAATCATCGACATGACTCCTTTAGTGCCAGATGATCTCACTGTAGAGTGTTCTCTGTTTCCAGGGGTGTAATGTGTGCAATATTCTCTTTAAGAGCTTGGGGTCAAGGTCCAGATCTCCTTTGTTCCAGTCCCAGGTACATCTAAAGAGGCGCTTCTATTTCAGGGTCAACCTTTGGATCATGCCACATTGGAAAGATAATAAAAAGCACTTTCAGTTGGATTTTATTCATCATTTACAATAATTGCTAAAATTACAGATGAAATAGGCCATTATGTCATCTGGCTCCCTTTCTAGTGTGTGTGTGTGTGTGTGTGTGTGTGTGTGTGTGTGTTTATTTATAACATCTATGAAAGAAGCCTTCACAAGGTTTGATCATAATTATCTCTTGACCATTTGTATCAAGTGTAAATTATTCCAAATGAGCTAGGTTTTTTTTTAATTATTATTAATTTTTTTATTTAGTTTTTGTCTGGAAGATTGTAGATGTTGTTAGGGCTGAATAGCTATGCCTTTGTTTTCATCACCTACGAGACTCCCATACTAGCATAGCTGACCATGCTTGAACAGTGGCATGGGATTGAATCCATGTGCCTATGTAGTAGCTAGAATATCATGTTGGAGCAGTGGATGTCAGGCAGAAGTATGCAGAGCCTTGATAGGACGGATTCCTTTTGAAAACTACTCTTGGAAAGTCATCATTTCCTAATGAAAATGTTCCAAGTAATGTTTCTACTCTCTGGGTTCTTCTAGGGCATGTGAAGGAACTTCTCACAGCATTACAATACACCATCAGTGTTCCAGTCTCACCTGCTTCTGAGGCAATGGACGACAGGTCTCCCACAATGAGAAGAGGGGGGGAAGCACAATTTATTGGCACTGCAGTGATGATGCTGATGAGCTGATGATTTCTTAGGCATTTGCTTGGAGAAGAACTCGAGGTTGGATGTAACTTCAGAGCATAGGATGGCATAGCAGAGCAAGCACAGAGAAAGTATATAATAATATCCTTGTGCTCATATTCTGACCAATGTTAAATAGTCTAGCTGATATACTGGCCAAGAGCCAGTAATTTGCAAACATCAGGTTGTCATATGTCATGTTAATTGATGATGATCACTCTAATAATAATTTATTGAATTTGTTTCTATTTAATTTACAAATAGTACATATGTATAAGGAGTTGAGGCTTAGTCTAATGGCTATGAATCTTTTTAAAAACATGAAATTGAAGAGCTAGAGAGATGACTCAGAGGTTAAGAACACTTGTTGGTCTTCCAGTGGACCTGGGTTCAATTCCCACCACCTACGTGGTGACACACTCATGGCTATGTTGATAAATTACCTTCTGAATACCCATGTTTTTCCCTATATGCCTGGGATGCTTTCAACCTTTGTCAGAGCTGCTCCACCCTGCAGTGGGCAGCAGTCAATGGACAGATGTATAGCTGTCAAAGTGCCGAGAACAAGAAAGTTAGCTCTCAGCTCTAAGGGAGACATCCTGCTTGATCCCACTGCCCATCACTAAGTGTCAGAGCCCGTTGTAGAAGAGGTAGAAAGAACATTAGAACTGGAGGGCAGGGAGGAGTGTTGTGAAATACGATCTTATGGACTTGGTATGACTATTGCATTAATGAACTTATAGCAACTATATTCCCTTGCACAAGATCCTTCAGCAAAAACTTACCTTAGATGAAAGGCGTTCTCCTCAGATTGCATCCCCTACTGAAGAGTTGTTGCCAGTTGATAGATGCTGAGAATGGAGAATACCTCCCTCCATATATATATATATTCTAATGTATAGACACTGGTATATTTCCCATGCTTGAGTGTAGGGCCCCACTGTCATACATATCGACAATGCTAATTTGGAGGGGTCCATGTTGAAAAATACCTGAGAGAGAGTTGGATGGGGAATGAGCAACAAAAAAGATCATGTCTCATTATATAGATATATTAAATTATCACTAAGAGAAAATTCAAGGCCATCTTTGACTACTTAATGAATTTGAAGGTAGATGGTGGCCCATGAAACCTTTTATTAAAATTCAAAACTAAACAAAAACATCAAATTTGAGTCACCACGGGGCCTCATGTTTTTGGTTTTTTGTTTCCTCTTATTCAAGTACTTACTTAGCCTGATCTTGCTCAGCTTCAAGATCAGGCAAGATCTGAAAGGTTCAAGATTTTATATCCACAGATAAGAGTTGTTTGTCTTTAAAATAGACATCTGTACATTATTAAAGCTGAAGGAAGACTGCACAGTATGATTACATCATTCCTACTTAATCCATCAACATCTGTATGCTCACTGAAGCACCATGGCTTAGTTCCAGTGGCTTACGAATGCCACATTTTGGTACATGCTTGACCAGTGTGAGGAGATGGAAACTTGATTACCTTTCACTTCCATTCATCTTTAGAGAATATTCATCTGGCTATACCACTAAAGTATAACTTCCTAAGGCCCTGTGAACAAATACTCCCAATGTTGTGACGTTATAAAACTATCCTAACATATTTACTGATGCTTATTACTGAGAAGAAGAAACTTTATATCTCATTAGCTTTATGTGTAAGAAATGTTGACACATGTCCACAAAAAGAAGTCATTAGCCATGGAATAGATATGAACAGTTGTTGGATTCAGATGGGAGTCTTTCAGAAGATTCTGTGGAAATGTCTCTGTATCCAATCTATGGTGTTCCCAGGAGTCCTGTGAGTAGTAAGCTCCTTTCTTCATACTATAGGAACAGAATCATTGTATTGAGTAGTCTCCTAGGCAAATGCTCAACTGTTTCTTGGTAGTAATCCCCTGACATATTGGAAGAGATGGGCTTAGATGGGGAAAACAACCTGGAAACGTACGTAGGCATAGAGAATAGAGACCCAAATGGGAAGGTATTAGAGGAGGTCTGGGGAAAATTATGTCTAGATATGAAAAAGTAGAAGAAGGAGGAAGGTGAGGTAAACAAGAGACTGTCAAAGTGAAAGATTTCATCCATCTTTACCTATATGTTCTCTGTTTTGGGTCTCAGCAGTGAACCAGGAAGGATTGGTTGAGACTAGGATGTCAGGAGCAGGCAATGCTCACTGAAGCTTTTTGTTAGTGATTGTATGAACAGTAACTATCTTCTTTCAAAACACTACCTCCTGCACATTCAACTTGAAATTATGAGATTCTCTTTAACTCATAGTCTGGGAAATATAAAAGCCCATGGTCAATGACGTGGTGTCTGTAATGGGTTTGGAGATCATTACAGCAGACCCTAAGAGGCTGTTCACCTCATAACCACAAAAGTAAAGAAGAAGGAAAAGAGACTGTGGTCCTGTTATTCCTGTTAAGGACATGTTACCAGTGGCCTGAAGACTTCTTACTAGACTCGCCTCTCATAGGTTCCACAATGTCCTACAGAATCACCTTGGAGAACAACCATTTTACACATGGACTCTTATGCAACATTTCATACCCAAGCTGTAGAACCATGGGTTATTTGTGAGGGCTCTATTGACTGGATTCTTAAATTGGGCAGAGCAGCCCTGTGAGATCTGGAAATAGATTTTTTGATGCTTGGAAATTAGGATATATACCTAGAGGTTTATAATGATAGATGATTTTTTTTATGGTGTTGTGTGTGTCTGATGCTAGGGATTGAATTCAGAGCCTTGCACATTCTAGACAAGAGATCTATTACTGAGCTACAGCCTTGGTTTGGTGTATAGCCTTTGATACATCTTTATTTGTAATCTGTACATAAATCCATGCTCAGCAGGTATAGAGTTTCAAAACAAAGATAAAACAAGTGAACAGGTATAACCATATAAAAAGTTAGTGTGGAAAAATATCTTCCAATCTATGAACTTGGATATAGTTGACTAATAATTCTGAGGAAGATCCAGAAGGCACTGAGGATTTTGACAAGCTTATCATTCCTGTGGGATTTGGCCTCTATGGCTTATAACATGAGCTACAACAAGAAACAAAACTTGCTCATCTTTGGCTAACTATCTTCTCTGGCAATCACCCAAAAGCATTGATTAGAGGTACTCCTCTTTAAAAGGCATAATTTCCACTAAAATTTGTTTTTCCACTTTTTTTGCAGACCTTTTCTGGTTGCCAAGTTTCTCTTTGTGTACCATGTGTGTTTCACAAGCCATCCTTGAATTTTCTTTTTCTTCCTGAACTGCTCATGCTGTTGCTGGGCCATGGATCCTTGGCATGTTCTGCCCCCTAACTCACTGCACTCTCCCAAGTATCCACAGTTCTCTCTCACAGCAGTTAGCACCCTTGACGTTTATCTGTTTTTCTTGTAGACACCAAGCTCTGTGAGGATGAAAACTAAGCCTAATTTGTGGTGTGCTGCATCTTGAAGCCTAGTGTAACTTCTGATACAAGGCAGGCACCGCCTAAAGATCTACCGAATAAAGGAGAACACTGGTTTTCACTGTAATCCTCTTGGGGATTCACAGTTGCACTGTGAAAAAGTAGGTCATTAGCTTGGCCTTGTGTCGCTGGTGGAGACAATTTTGATACCGAAGGAAATGAGCCAATAATTTAGGCTTCATTTTGAGTGTTCAATATGCTCTGCTGTTGACAAGAGCTTGTATTCTTTGTAACACTAAAAATCTTGATGCTGATTCCTGGATATGACGATTTCCCTTATAACTACGCATGGAGAAGGATTTCAATGAGTCAGGGTGTTTGTAGATGATTCAAAGAAAGAAAATAATATCATTCAACCTGAGCACACTGCCTATTCATTTTTTTTTCTTCAGGAAATGCTGTGGTACAGGGTAAGATGGTTTCCTGTGGGTTCTTGACACAAAACTGCTTTCAGCTGAGGCTGATGTAAAGTTGGTTCATCAAGGACAGACATTGCCTCTCTGATGTACTTGGTCTGTGTTCTGTGTAATTGTCTTCTACAGAGCTAAGCCAATGAGAAATTAGACCTGGTGGTATCCAGGTGTGTGTGTAGGTGTGGGGTTGCAGAGGGAAGGGGAGAGTAGGGAAGGAGGACAAGAGGCAGCACCAGTCATGGGTAAAGGAGCATGACAATCTGCCTAGGCCATGTGGCTGACAACCCGCCTGACGCTTGTTTTGACTTTGTTCTAACTGCACAACCGGTGCGTGCAGATGACTTTACATCTCAGAGCAAAATGTGCGACAGCAATGTGCTAAGCAAATGCAAACAAAAATATGCTTCCCCCACTCCAAACAAATCTCTCACATGTCGTGACAATGCCATGGCATGGCGAGAGACTGAAGACAGGGGCCACCAGGAACCAGATTTTCAGGGTGATTGAAGCCGTTCTCCAGTGCCTTTCAAAGCTATCTTCAGTGTGATTGGTATCTCCTATTATTCAGTATCACATACATTTCAATGGCACTCATGCATGTGCTCATGAGAACATCATCTATTCAATTTGTTCCATATGTGTTGAGTACCTATTGTGATTTAAGAAGATGCAGGGTTCCTTGGAAGGTAGCATGAAGGGTTCAGTGAAAACAGATGAGGAACCTTGGCTTTTCTGCTTTTGCTCATGCCTGTCCCTCAGCTCTAGGATCTCCTCCTCCTTACTTTATGTCCATGGAAAACTTCCCTGCATCTTAAGGACCAGAAGTATTTCTTTCCTTGTTTTCACAATCTCTCCCCGTAGTGAAACATATTCATTCTTTGTCCAGTGAGCCAATAGAAGGCTCCCTCTACTCAGAAGTTACAGTTGGAAGATGTTATGAGTCTCTGTAGCCAACTTGTTCTTTATACCTTGACTGTTCTCACCTTGACAAGGTTTGTACTGAGGTGAAAGTACATGAACAGGCAATCCTTATAAAAGCCAGCCTTGTGATTAAGCTTATAGCTTGCATTCAGAGCTTCTTGGCTCAAACATAGCTATAGGACTCCAATTTACCTCCCTGAAACATCTATAAAGCACTTGAATAGTAACAGAGAGAGAATCGTGTTGCATTCTTCTCTGGCATGCAGAGTACCAGTGTGGGATTTGAAGTCCAAATTTGGTTGAGTTCAAATCCTAGCTCTAACAGTTATATGCAAATATGATACTCTGGGAGAGGGATGGGGGGAATTAATACCTTTGTGCCCCATTTCTCCATCTTTAAAATGGAGACAATACACACACTTTACTAGGTCAGTGTGAGGACTAGAATCTATTAATATATGTACTTTCATCATGTTTGGAACACTGTAGGGCACTTGTTACATGTTCAAGAGAGTCCTATAATTAACTAATATTCTCCAAATAAAATTATTCCCATCAACTGTGGCTTTCTACTACTGTTAATGGTTCTTTCTAACCAGCTTTGTATTCTGAATGTTTTAAGTCCCAATTTTTACAAATGGCCACCTTTGGGAGTAAATATTTCGAATACTCATGGTGTTTTTGAAGAGTGAATCATCTGGAGTTTG
Organism: Phyllotis vaccarum; assembly: GCA_033318265.1. Lineage (NCBI taxonomy): Eukaryota > Metazoa > Chordata > Mammalia > Rodentia > Cricetidae > Phyllotis > Phyllotis vaccarum. The sequence goes on from JARWLC010000012.1 coordinate 89,638,394, forward strand.
ACCTTGGAGCTTGGCTTTCAGTGTTTTTACCAATAGCAATCATAATTTAAGGAGAAGCATAATCAGAGACCCTGTAGCTCACAGTCTTCCTGTAGTGACTTATTGAGTATTGTGGAGTGGAATTAAGTGAGTCACATATGGAAATGTCTGTCATCATACATGTTAGTCTTGGCAAGTGTTTGCTTCCTTTCACTAAAACACAACACAGCAAAACAAATCATCAACAACACAAAATATCTTTAAGGTCCTTGAACCTGAAATGTGAATCAACTGGATCAGCCTGGAGCCTTAATGGTGCATAACAAGAGAGGCTTATATGGCATCTGTATAGCATGATGAGCACTGGGCAACAAGTGTGATTTATGATACATACATGAGCACACGTGCACAGAAGTATCATCTATTACACTCATATATGCAGGTCTAAACATAGATAGATTTGGCCTGTTGGTACAGAAGTTCCATGGAAACCAACCACAAGGGAAGTGGATAAGAAGTGCACGGTACCAGAAGACATTTTTGTGTATTTGGTGAGCAGATTCTCCCCATTTATGAGTAATAAAATCCATATCTTTTGTTTAGAGTTGTTGAATCTCAGTCATGACCAATATGGGAGAAAGATAAAATTACTTTCTAACTCTAGAAAAATATGAGCACCAATGAGCAACTTTGACACAATGGTGGCAGGTATGTTTCCAGCATCCAACTGCTCACCCTAAGCCTCACCTTTGCCCTAGTGAGAGGCCCTTTCCCTGATGCAGAACAAGGGTCAGCACCCTGACCCAATCACTCCATGGCCTTTTGGCTGACCAGGGGGTGCCAATTAGGTCCCATTGTGACTGAGGTGGGAGGGAAGTTCCCCCCAATTCGCTGACCCTTGAAGGAACTTCGTCACTTTTGTTTTGAGGCTATGGGGAGTGAGGCTGGGCACAATCCCGTCAGTCATCGGCCCATAGTCAGCCCTGGCACAGTGACTGTGTCTGTCCTTGACTCATATCCTAAGAGTAGGGAGTATTTCAATACCTCCTCTACATATCTCAGTTTGTCATTTCACAGAGCAGGCGTTGGGATGGGAAGAGGACATGTGAAATACGCATACTAGCTACTGGCACAATGTCTGTTTGGTTTTAGAAATCACATTTGCAGTGGTAAAGCCCGGCAGATGTCAGCTCTACTGCCCACCACTCCTTGTCAGCTCCTCCCCTTCTCAGTGGGGAACACAATGAACTAATTCTGTAAGAAGCAATTCAGAGAAATGTGAAAATATAATTTACCAGAGTTCAGCCAGGATGCCCATCTTGTTCTAAATCCAACAAGTTGGCCACATGTTAGGGGCCCCAGTGTACCCTAAAATATATTCATTAATTTCCAGAGATTAAAATCAATGTGCTTAGGGGGGGGAAAATAAAACAACCACAGCAAAATTACCAGCTGCCTTTTGAAAACAAGGGCATTGGGAGATGAATGGATTTGCATGCTTCTGTTCTGTGTTCAAGAGCTTCCATGGCTACTGTGTTACATCAGGTAGGTAATGGAAAGCAACGGACACGGAATCTAAATAGAAGAGGGGTACTTGAGTAACTGTAGTTTTTATGTTCAGGGGAGCCTGAGAGAGAAAAGCTGCATTGTACCTCGGAATTAATGGAGCTGCAGGATTGCATTAATGACAGCTTTGCTTTTTAGCAAAAAGGAAGATAGTTAGGGCAGTCAAAGAGAACATGGCTAGAATGCGCTCTGCTAATTGGAAATGTATATTATTTTGATCCGATGTGTGTGCAGGGGAGGGGGCTGGAGAGCATGCAGGAGGGAGGCAGTGAGAGGGCTGCAAGAGAGACTGGACCCAAGATGCCCTGGATTGGGCCCTACCAGCAGGGCAGTTAAAGGGTCTTTTCTTGTTGATAGGAACGGCCAGTGCCTGGACCCCACCCTCCCCCACTCCCTTTTAATTCAATGGCTACGTGGGGGCTTCTTTGATGGAGGCTTTGAAGTCTGTGGCTTTGAGATTACTCTTCCTCTGTGACCTTGACCACCAGCCATGAGGTTAGTAGGGGAGGGGAGGAGGAAGGCTCCGGAGCTGGAGAAAGGGAGGGGAGGGGAGGGGAGGGGACCGCATTTCTGCAGCATTCCAGGACTTTTCTGATCACTCGGCAAAGTTGAAATATGATTGCAGCCTTTGCACCGGGAAGGAAAGAAACCATTTAAATGAAAAATTAGCTGCCTTAGCGGGTCAAGCACATAGTTACATTAATGTCGTGTAGAACAATAAATCACCTTCGATCTCCAATTGAAAAAATGCTAATTTAGCTCAGCGATTCACTGATTGTACTTTGCTCCGATAGAAATCTTTTATTTAATGCGAAGCCGTGATTTGACAGCCTCCTCTAATGGTGCTCGCAGCCTCTCAGCATCTCAGTGGAATTCTGATCATGGTTTTAATATTCCGTGCAGCTCTGCTCCCTCTGATTTCACGCTCACACATTAACGAGAGCTGACACTGGAGATTAGACCAGACAGCTGGAATGCCAGGGCTTTGTTGCGGCATGGACTGCAGCCAACGTCGTTCAACCACAGCCAAGAGGGACCTGGGAAAGTCTTCTTAAGAAGGAGGGAAAGGCGGGGTGCGGGGCTGGAGGGAGGGTGGGAGCGGGGGATGGGAGTCCAAAGAAAGGCAAGGTACTTTCTGAAGGGCATAGGAAGATGGAGATTTTCGGGGAGCCCTTTCCTCGTGGAAATTCACATTTGAATCGGTTCTGGTGTGTGTCAGAGGAAGTCGGTCATTACGGGGAAATCCCAAACCGGTTCGGTATCTTTCTGTAAACGCCTCTGAAATTACAATGGAAGGCAGCGAACAGAGGATGGAAATGGCTCCCAGCCTCAGCCAGCCAGCCGCTTGCCGGCTTGTCTGAGAAACAATGGTGATTAGGAACTGTAGGAAGACTGCTTACATAAGGAAATGTGCTCACCCTTCGCCTTGAAAAAAATCACTTAGTTCCAGGTGAATAAACCGGGAAATAAAACTAGATCTCTGAGCCCGAGCGGCTTGCACAGACAAGTGACTACCTAGGGGAGAAAGGAAGTCCTCTAGTGTAACTGCCTTGATCTTAATACAGTGTTTCCTGAGACCAGAAATCAAATAAAGACCCACAGTTTCATCTACCGGCAACCAGGGCTCAGACCGTGCAGTACAGCCGAGGGAAGGGAGTGAATGGCATGGCCTTAGTCTGTGACCCAACTTTCTCCAGAAGGAAAGAGTATGAAAATAGCCAAGATGTCCCATTAACACCCCGTCAAAAAGAAGTGGGGGGGGGGGGGGTCTGCTCCCAGGGGAAAGCAATTGAGTAGAAATAACAAATGTCTTCCTTGCTAACTGTATTATCATTAATAATAATTGTACTTTGCATTTTTATGGGATCCTAGGATTCTTGAGGTCTTTATAAATATGCATAGGGGAGGCTGAAGGAGAGGCATGAATAGAGATGAATGCACCCATTCAGGACCGCAGGATGGAGTGACTGAGGCTTGCCACCACGGGGACTTACCTGGAGTGAAAGGAACAGCAAACAACTCACATGCTGTGCCTGGCCTGGTGCCTACTAGAGTATTCCTCCTCTGAGATCTACTACTGCTCAGACCTATGAAGCTGGCTTTCCTTGGGAGAAGGTAGAGGAGCCGAGCTATATTCAGAAACTTTCTCCTATTGTTCGACTTAAGCCCTCCTTTGTCCTTGTGGGGCCACTGTCACCAATATAGTTCACAATTTGTGTTATTGAGCATGGAGCTAGACAATGCTCTCATTGAAAGAAACATGAGTTGGTACCTATTATATATACACATGAAACAAAGATATATAATAAATATTATATATATGAATGCCTACAAATATCTGTATCTATTTGTACACATATGCATACCTACATATATCAATATATGTATATATCTATATCTACATATATATGTATGCGAATATGTAATTCATTAAGCCAGGGGAAGGAGAGTTTAGCAGATAAGAGAACTGATTGCTCTTCCAGAGGACCTAGGTTTAATTCTCGACATCCACAGGCAGCTCACAACCATCTGTAACTCTAGCTTTACCCAGAGGATTCAACACCTCTCTTCTCAGAGGACACCTGCACTCATGTGCACATACCCATACACACACACACACACACACACACACACACACACACACACACACAATTAAAAATGATTAATAAATGCTTAAAAAAATCACAGGGTCATATTAAAGTGGTTGAGGGCCTGTAGCTTATACCACAGTATATACAGTATATACATCCAAATAATTAAGATCAAGCCAGATAAATTTGCCCCCAAATCTCACTTCTCTTGATGTCTTAGCAAGATGTCTCTTGTGTGGTCTTAGCAAGATTCTTGGAATTGTTTTTTAAAGGCTCATTTTTGTGTGTAAAATACAGATCTCAGTGAAATACCCTTAGTAGAGTCCCTAATGGATACACACAAGTGAACATTGCCTAACAGACTCCTTAGTGTTCATTGGAACTGCTCGTTCCTGCTAAGGAGCATGTGAGAAAAGGCTATTGTTCTCACTGCCATCTTCCTAATAGATTTACACTTACTCTCAAGATTCTGAAACAGTACTCAAAGCTGCTTTGGAGCTGTCCCTTTAGAATGATAAATGGAGAGCTGGGGAGATAGTCCAGCTGGTAAAATGCTAGCTCACCTGGTCAAAACAAACAAACAAACAAACCAGACAAACAACAGCAATAACAAACAGGCATGGTAGCACACCATTGGAATTCCCATGCTGTGGAGGGAGGCAGAGTTAGGGAGGTTCTGGGGCTTCCTAGCCAGCCAGCCTTACCTAATATGGGAGCTTCAGGCCAGCAAGAGACCCTGTCTCAAAAAATAGCTTGGTGCTTGAGAAATAATACTTGAGACATGCATGCTCTCTCTCTCTGTCTCTCTCTGTCTCTCTGTCTCTCTGTCTCTCTCTGTCTCTCTGTCTCTCTGTCTCTCTCTCTCTCTCTCTCTCTCTCTCTCTCTCTCTCTCTCTCTCTCTCTCTCTCACACACACACACACACACACACACACACACACATTACCGGTACTCTTGGTAAACTGTGTCTTACACATCTTTAATAATGGCACATTTTCATCCTTGGAGGATGAGTTTGCCATTGGGAGCTACTAAGAGCTGCCCAGAAGTTGTGTCCTATGAATCTGGTTGAAATTCAAATTGAGAAAATGCTTTTTCAGAAATAAGTGCCTATATACAAATTAGATTTGCTTTTTGTAAACAAAATCTAACCCTAGTTCCAAGAAAGGTTTATTGAGAAATGTAGCCATTTTAGAATATGCCCATGATTTCCTAAAAAGAGAATATATAGAAAGGACCACAGTTCCTGTTACATCTGTAGGGGGGGAAACAGATGCTCATTATTTCATGGTCAGAGCTTATAAACAGACTTCCCAGAAAAAGCTTAGAGTTCCAGGTTGCAGAAAAAGGTCTGCGCTGGAGTGTTCTAGTTCACGTTCTGTTACTGTGTTAAAAAAAAAAAATACCATAACATCATAACCAAAAGCAACTTATGGAAGAAACAAGTTAACTTTAGTTTATACTTCCAGGTCATAGTCCATCATGGAGGAACATCTAGTAGGAATTGAAACAGAAAAGCACAGAGAAACACTGTTTTCTGGCTTACTCACTTTCCTGCTCAGCTAGCTTTCTTATATAACATAGACCCACCTACCTAGGGGATGACACCACCCATCCTGGGATGAGCCTCCCAAATAATCTCTCATAGAAGTTGACACAGGTCAGTCTGATTGAGGCAGTTCTTAACTGTGGTTCTCTCTCCTCAAGGGATTCTAGGTGTATCATGTTGACAGTGAAAACAACCAAAACAATGAGCTCTTAGGACTTTTCTCAACCTGAGGTTTCCTGTTCTTGGCTTTGCCTTCTGGGCTTGTGTATAGATTTCATGTAGAGTCAGTTTGTTCGTATTTCAGAATCCATGGTTCACCTTCTGGGTTTCTGGTGTTTCCTAAGGATTAGAGTTTGCTAAGCCCTCATCAGGAAGGCACACACACCGTAATAGTGCAGTGCAGTGCTCTTGAGAGCTCACGAACATGGCCAGATCTTGAAGATGCTATGCCTCATGCTTAAGTGTATGAACTTGATCTTAGAACTGGAAGGTAAATGTTGGCCTTTATGGCTGGAGAGGATAACACTCTGTGGTTCCTTATCATTTGCTTCTGTGATGGCTATTCTTGGCTGTCAACTTGCCTATATCTGGAATGAACTGCAATTCAGAAATGAAGGGCACATTTGTGATCTGAATCCTGAGGCTTGAAGACAAAGAGTTTTGACCCAGATCTTGAGGCAGGAAGTCACACATGTTTAATCCAGATGTTAAGGTGGAGTTACACACACTTTTAATCTGGGCCACACCTTCTGCTGGAAGCCTGTATACAGACAATGGAAGAAAGAAAGTTCATTTGCTCTTTCTTTGATTGCTTGCCCTGAGCTTGTCAGCGCACCAATTCCTTTACTGGCATTGAAGTCTCACTCTTCAGGACTTCAGCATATACAGAAGTCCAGCTGAGATATATCCTCATGGGGTGCAGCAACTACTAGATTCTTAGACTTTCCATTCTTGGCTAATCATTGTTGGAGTCAGTCTGTAAGTCATTCCAATAGTATCCCACAGATAGGCAAGCAGGCAGGCAGAGAGACAGAAAGACAGACAGACAGACAGACAGACAGACAGACAGACAGATAGATAGATAGATAGATAGATAGATAGATAGATAGATAGATATTCATTCTTTAAGTTCTGTTACTCAAGGGAACCCCAAAGGGACCAGGGTATTGCTGTGAAAGGCCTGACCATGCTTCTCTTTGGAAGAATTTTGACTTTAGTTTGGGTTAGAAAAACAGTGGACTGCTTTAAGAACTGCTTAATGGGCCATACCAGTAGGAACATGGACAGCAGTAGTGCTGAGTGTGACTTGAACTGTGGATGCCTGGATGAAGATGTTTCAGAAGAATGGTAATATGTGGCCTAGAGATCTGTCTTGTGATATTTTGGTGAAGAATGTGGCTGCTTTTTGTCCATGTCCAAAAAAGGCTGCCTGGGGCTAAATTGAAGAGATTGCGATTAACTCCATTGGCAGAAAAAAATCTCAAAACAGCCTAGTGTAGACTCTGTTGTGTGGTTGTTAGAGGTAACTTTGATGAAAATTTATAATGAAAAGAAGCAACCTAAGAAAATAAATATACAAAATGTACAGATTGAGAAAGGGGGCACCAGGAAGTGAAACAGAGCTAAATCCTGTAAGAGATAAATGGATTAAGATATGGAGTAAACGGTGTGGTGACCTCAGGGCAAGATCCCACTCAGCTAGATTTCCAATTTGTGAAAAGGAATTAGAGGAAAGCTTCCAGGCAGGTGTGGTGGTGCATGCCTTTAAAACCAGCACTCCAGAGGCAGAGGGTGGCAGATTTCTGAGAGTCAGGCCAGCCTGGTCCACAGAGCAAGTTTCAGGACAGCCGAGCTTGGGCAGTGAAGGAAACTGGAAAGCAGAAAGCTGGGGAAGATGGGGGTGAACAAGGGATCATGTTCCAGCCCCAGGAAGCAGCAGAACTTGGCAGCTTCAGCCACATGGTTCTGTTTTTAGAGTTAAGGACAGAAGAAACCAGTTACAGAATTTGCCTCTGAGACTAAGGAAAGCTGAGGCCAGGTATGTGTCAAGGGTGTCCCTTAATGGAGGCCTAGAGAGAACATTGCTTAAAGCTGTGAAATTGAAGTCTGGATTGCCTTGGAGACCCCCAAGTGTTGGAGATGCTAGAACTGTGGGATACTAAGCTAACAGGGGGAAGAAGCAGCCCAAGAGAGAAAAGTATGTTGCCATCAACACAGCTGATGGAGATCTGAAAAGCATTTGACATCAGACATGGAGATGCAGAGTTTGAGGTTTTGCAGCTGGTTTTCAGTCTTGCTTTGGTTCAGTATTTTCTATGTTCCCTTCCCGACATTTTGGAATGGTAGCATATATCCTGCGCCATTATATGTTGGAAGCATGTGATCTGCTTTTTGATTTTGATTTTTACAGGGGATTACAGTTAAGAGATTTTATGAATCTCAGGAAGTTTGAGACTGTTATAGACTATGGGAACTTTTGAAGTCGGATTGAATGTGTTTTTGTATTTGTAGTATGGCTACAAGCCTTTGGGGGCCAGGGAGTGGAATGTGGTGGTTTCTAAGAAAATTGGCCCCCAAAGGGAGTGGCACTATTAGGAGATATGGAGGAGGTGTGGTGTTGTTGGAGAAAGTGCATCACTGTGGAGGGAGGCTTTGAGGTCTTGTATATGCTTAAGCCACACCCAGTAAGACAATCTACTTCCTGTTGCCTGCACACCAACATGTAACAGCTCCATTTCCAGCGCCATGTCTGACTGCACACTGCCATGCTCCCCTGCCTTGATGATAATGGACTAAACCTCTGAAAATGTGAGCAGCCACCTCAATTAAATGTTTTCCTCTAAAGGAGTTGCTGTGGTCATGGTGTCTCCTCACAACAAAATAAACCCCCGACTAAGATGGCCTCTATCTCATTCTGGATTTAAATTTCTATGTCATAAGAATAAACCAAATCTTGTGCTCCTTCCATTGACCATGAGCACAACCAAACTGAAAATTACCCTTGGTCCAGAATAGGCTCTCTTATTTGGGAGAGAGGAAACATGTCCTGAATCCCACTCCAGGAAGATTCACAAGCCATGAAGTAATTGCAGGTGTACAGATTTGAACTTGAAGAGCTTTAGCTAATAACATGGGCATCTACCCCAGAACTGTGAACAGTGGTAGGTTTCTGATCCTCAGTGGCATCTCCATAGCCACACTACTCACAACTGATTTTTTAAAAAAGCTTTGAGCACAGAGATGAGAGGAACTGACTAATACAAGTTTGAAGATGTTGGAGGAGAATGCTTCTGTTGAGACAGAAATGATCATACTGAGAGCAGTATTGCACCTATAGTAGATGTTGGAAGACAGGAAGCAGGAAGCCTGGAGTCATTTTATCCATCTCTCATTCAGAGGCAAGGATACCATTGTTAACACCGTGGTGGAAGTAGATTCATTTGTTCATAGTATACAGAAAAGAAATGATTGAATCTTCATTGTGGGTCAGAGCTCCCAGAACCCTGTGCCTAAGGTAATGGAGATTGTAAATGTCCCAGATATACATTGCGTAGTGGCATTATGGTTTCTAGCCATTTAGACAATTGATTGCAGTATCACATGCCTCCGAAGAGTGAGTGTCTATGCAGGTATTGCACCACACACACATTTCAGGTGTGGTACAGGCAGGGCAGGGGCCGATGATTTGCTAATATCTATAGCTCTTGGAGAACAATTTGGGACCTTATCACTGTAAAGTCACCTTTATCATGCCCTTCTCTCAAGGTTTTCTAGAATGGGAGAAAAAGGGGGAACCTACAGGGAACTAGGGAAGTGTCTGACTAGCCCCCCATACAGTGTCACCTATGCTAATTTATGTTAATGTTATGTGTGTCCCCCATTGGAAAAGAGAATGAGAAGAGCTGCTTTGGAAAATGACATTTGATGTAAACACAGGCAGATCATGTGTAGAATTCAAATGGAGCTCGGTTATTTTAAGATGAGAAAAGACAACATTCTAAGACAGCTTTCCGCTGAGTTTAACCTACATTCCTTGAGACAGGTTCTGCTGTTGACTATAAAAGAGTAAACGACTTGCAAAAGTGCCTATTTCTGTCCCATTATTGTTTGGTTCTGGTCACCTTCGTGAAGTCCACAGGCTGTCTCATTATTTTGGCTCATTCCTCAACAGTTGCTGGGATCATGAGGGGATAGAGAAAAGGTACTGGAGAGAAATATCATTCAGTGAACATCTATTGTGCTAATAGTATGCTCTGAGTGTGTGTGTGTGTGTGTGTGTGTGTGTGTGTGTGTGTGAGAGAGAGAGAGAGAGAGAGAGAGAGAGAGAGAGAGAGAGAGAGAGAGATTCATTGCCTACAGCACATACTTTAACCCTTAAACTAGTTCTAATTTTCTCCTGCCTGGTGAGGCTTGGTCTGGGTTGGGAGAAGGCAGCCATGGACCTGCCCAGCACTACAAGATGCACCATTATAGTGTGTGAACACAGAGTGGGGAAATGGGGGGGTGGTGGCAGAGTGGTTCATGTGCTATGGAGAGAGGTAGATCTAAAGAGATGAAGGTTGTGAGGAACCAACTGATGTGGGTGGCCTGCTTGCCACCCAGGGCATTGGTGATGCCCAGGCTTGAGCTGCAGCCAAGGGCCGTGTTGGGTCTGTGACCCTACTGCAGCCAGGGACATGCTGATATCCATGGCTCCTGTTAATATTGAAGGCCACTTGGATGCCTAGGGTTTGCACCACCACTTGGTGCCCTGTTAGAATCTGAGGACCACATCACCTGGGCCTGTGCCCATTTGAGTGGCCTACATTGGCACCTGGTGTCATGTGACATCTGACTGAAGCTGCTGCAGAGGGCTTGGGTCTGTGGTTCTGATGCAGCTGAGATCTATGTTGATGTCTGTTGTCTGAGTTACTACAGGGGCCGTGCGAACCATGCCTGTTCAAGTCTGAGGGCATTGCTCAGCCATTCCCTCTCTGGCACTGGGAGAGCTGGCCCCACCCCTCAACAGCCCTGAAATAGTGGACACAAAAAATCTCAGCATGAGATAGCTAGCCTTGCCCCTCATAGACTGCCCCCTCTCACTTGGGAAAGCTGGCTCCACCCCTCACCACAGGTGTGGAAGAGCTGGCTTTGTCCCTCACCTGAGGTGGGTGGTCCCAGTGGCCCAGACTGACCAACTCAGCTACCACACAGGCAGGGATCCTGGGCCTTGCCTTGTTCCCCTCCTCCCAACATCTATCCTATCTATGCTAGACCATGTGAAGAGACTGGTCCTGCCAAACCATAGCCACAGGATATCCCAGAGGAGTTTTGGTGAAGGTTCAGTATTGATGGTGTCCCAGAACCCAGAGGCCTTGAACCAGACCTTTTAGAGACACTCATTGCAAGGAACATTTGCAAGTAAAGCTGTTTGGACAAAAGGGCCTACCTACTGTGACACACTGCAGCTCCCAAGGCCACCGGGGTGAATAAAGAAACCTAGGGAGGAGGGAAAGAAGAGTGAGGTGTTAAGTTATTTTTTGTCTTTGTTTTGCTTTATTTTATATTATTTTCATCTTTATTACTTTAATTTTATTTCTTTTTAAATTTTTCTTTGGTGGGGGAATGCTACAAGGGTGAGGGTGGCCATGGAGAGACTAGGAAATAAGTAGGATTGGGGTACATGATGTGAAATTCTAAAAGAATCAATAAAATCATGTCAAAAATAAGAATCCTGCATTTTGTTACCAATTAACAAAGGAAGGTTTGATATACAAACGAGACTAACTTCTTAAATACCTACTAACCTATGGAAATATTAAATAATTTGAATCTAAGTACTCAAAACTCTTCTGAGTCCACACATGTGTGGTGGTTACTGGGCATGGAAGGGTATGTCAGACCCCCAGAACATCTCGGTAGAACCTAAGGGCAGTAGCTGGACAGTGGAAGTTTTGAAATCCTGGGACCACTTTGAAGAATTAAAGCTAAGTATAAGTCTTTGTGGCCACACCTTATGAAGTGTACAGGTCAAGTCCTATGAAATTGCCAACATTTGACCAATTTCAATTTATAAAAACGAGAATTCCAGTGATTTAACCTAAGGAAAGTTGTTTAATCAGTGCTGAGTTTCAATATGAGGATGGAATCAAGATCTGGTGATTAAAATAAAAACAGAGAGGGGTCATTTCCCTTGGCTCCAAAAGCTATGCATTCCACAGTCTGAGATAACTGAATGGGTAGCCCCGAGCAACTTTTGTCTTATGTAGTGCTACTTATTGAATCCGAAGCTTCATGAATACTAGGTAGGCATGCTACTAACTGAGCTACATCCCTGGGCTCTGAGAATGCCCTCTCCAGGGAAGAAGGAGGAGGCATCCCTAGCTCATTTGCAGTCTCACTGGTACTAGAATGTGAAGTTCAGACTTCTCCAACTAAAACCTCTGCCTGGCTCTCAGCCCTCTGTCCCAGGTCCCAGAGAAGGCCTATTACCCATTGTTATAGACTGAGTCACACACACACACACACACACACAGAGAGAGAGAGAGAGAGAGAGAGAGAGAGAGAGAGAGAGAGAGAGAGAGAGAGAGACAGGCAGGCAGACAGACAGACAGAAATAGAAAGACAGAGATATACACACAGAGGCAGAGAGACATATGACACACAGAGAAAGATACACACAAACACACACACACAAACACACACACACACACACACACACACACAGAGAGAGAGAGAGAGAAGACATACTGAGTGCCTAGCCTTGGATATATCAGAATATGATCATATTTAGAAACAGAGTGATTACAAACGTATTAGCTAAGATAAAGACATAAAGGAAGATGAAAATAACATCCAATGTGATCAATGTGCTTCAGAAAGCAGTGGGAGACAGAGATGCCCAGGGAAGAGACAGTCATTTGATGACATGGGCAGAGGTTGGAGTGAGGTGCCTGTCAACCAAGGAAAGTCAAAGGGCAGCCACTCACAGATGGTAAGGGAGTACACTTCGGGGAACTCCACTGCTTTGAAAAGAATGCAATGTGTGCTTTCAGGTGTCCCAGTGAGATCACCACTGAGCTTCCTTCCCAGGAAGCATGGTCTTGCTGACATCTTGATTTCAGATGTCAGCTGCCACAACAGTGAGGTAATAAACTCTCCTACTCAAAGTTGCCTATATATTGACACTCCGTCATGGCAGCCTGAGGAATGAATCTACCCACCTTACAGACTCCATACCAACCTCATGATCCTGACTTTCATCAGGATGCTTATGGAAATAAAGCTGTCATGGGAAAAGATAGGTATTGTATTTCAGAAAGCGTAATTGACTAGACCAACTCATTTTAGAATGTTCTAGAGAGTCTGAAGATTTTTCTTCCTAGGACTTTGAGTTTAGGGGTTATGCATGCACTCTATCCCAGCACGAGTTTTATTAAACAAGTGATGGTTACTCATATGTTCAATTTACTCTGAGCTTCAGCCACACTTATGGACTATTGAGCAAATACACTGGCTTCCCTGGAAGCAGCAAGGTCAGGCTGGGTGGGTCCTCTATACTAGCCATAACTGGTCTATTGTAAGTCATTACTGAAGTTCTGTTACGCTGTAAATGTTATTGTGGAGGTATTTAGTAATAAGTTTTTGGCCTGTCTGGACTGTGGTCCAGACCCGCAGACCTGCAGACCCACAGTCCCACAGAAACACACAGACATTTGTATTCATTTTATGCTGATCAGTCTATGACTCTGGCATACTGCTAGCTAGCTCTTGCTCTTAAACTAACCCACGATTCTTATCCTGTTCAGCCATGCAGCTCAATACCTTTTCTAAGAGTAGCATAGTTGTCCTCTGCTTCTGCTGGCTTCTCTGGTGTCTCTGTGGCATCTCTGCCCTGTTCTTCCTGTTCCTACAGTTTTCTTAGTCTAGTAGCCACATTTCCTGTCTGCCTTCAGCCAATCAGCGTTTTTATTAAACCAGTAGGTGGGAGAATTATTTACAATATAACAACACAATCCCATTATAGAGATACAATATTTTATGTCATTATCATAATTGGTAACTAATCCAGGATGCATTCAGCAGTTATATATATGATCACTAGGCATACTAGGGCATGTCTGCCACAGGTATATTCACAGTACCTACCGAGTAACTGCCCTAGATCCAATAAGGGCTGAAAGACTTCCAAGGTTTGACCTTGATGGCTGTGCTCTATAACTCAAACACACAACTTGACAGCTACTAAAATCAATTTATATGTATAGCTATTTTGCCTGCATGCATGTCTGTGTACCATGTGTGTGTCCAGTACCTGAGAAGGCCATAAGCAGGCATCAGATCCCCTGGGATGGAGTTAATGATGTTTATGAAGTGTCTGTCATGTGCTAGGAACTGAACTTAAGTCCTCTTAAATACTCTTGACAACTGAGTCATTTCTCCAGCCTCCATAACAGTTGGTTTTAATGCCAACTTACCACAAATTAGAATGTCCCGAGTAGGGAACTTCAACTAAGGAATTGTCCCAATTTTCTTCATTGACTTAGAGAGATCGACCCTAAAAACATTCCTTTCCTTTGCTGCTGAGGATGCATATGCCTGTGTTTCCATGTACTGAGGACCAGTAGCTCTCCAGGAACTCTTGAGGTTTGAGGAACCATATTGAGACTCCTAAAGCACCTAGTCTTGTGGACTAAGCAACCACTATGCTGGAGGCCTCTCCCATTTGAGACGCCACTATGGGACTTCTCCAGTTGCCTTGCAGAAGTCCCAAGGACTGAAGTTCTCAGCCTCTTGGGTATGAGGAAACCCTTGTTACTACGAGAACCTGTGGGTTCTGTTCCCCTAGATCAGCAGTTCTCAACCTTTGGATCAGAGCTCCTTTGGGAACCACACGACAGATATCCTGCATATTAGGTATTTACTTTACAATTCACATCAGTAGAAAACTATAGTTATGAAGAAGCAATGAAATAATTTTATGGTTGAGGGGGTCACCACAGCGTGAGAAAGTGCGTTAAATGGTCTGGTCAGGGCATTAGAAAGGTTGAGAACTGCTATTCTAGAGAACTCTGGCCAATATCTCTGTTTCCCTTGAGTTTAAAGTTACAAAAGTGAAATTTCGGATAAAGTTAAATGTCATACTAGGAAGGTCATGCCAAGTTTGAACCTGCTGTCCTTCCTACCCACCCCTCTGTCCTTCCTCCCTCTCTCCTCCTCTTCTCCTGTTCACCTTTGCTCTTTCTGAAATACGGTCCCTCTGTGTAACCTAAGCTTGAACTTGAAACCCTCCTGCCTCAGCCTCTGAGTGCTAAGCTTACAGGCAGGCACAGCCATGCCTTTCATGCCCAGCTTTGGATCTAGTTCATTTGCCTTGAAGTTGAGCACCGAGAAGGTGAAAGGGACATCTTCAGCCAAGTGTCACCCTGGGATGACAAGGATAAAAGAAGCCTCACTGGGCCCTAGAAATAGGAGGGTCATACATAAACTCCAAACACAGCTGGGGACAATGGAAAAACCTGGCGAAGGAGTGAATTTGAGGTTCGTGGGTGATGGGAACAGGAGCTCTAGCATCTACTGGTCTGTGTTCGTGGAGAGAAGCTACATTTCTCTGTGCCGTGTTGTCTTCAGTGGATACATGGGCCTGACACTATTTCTCACATTGAGTTAATGTAATGGTTACCCTGCATGTATACATGCATCGCAGATGTTATCTTATAAATACAGAAGAGCTTTGTATTTTCTGGCCCAGTTCTATTTTAAACTAAGTCCTATCTTCCCAGGAAACTCCCATACTTTGACCAGAATGAAAATATATCCTCTTACAAACTTAAAATTCAAAATCATCCACTTCATTTTTAAAACTTGATTTGTTTCTGGACTTATGATGTGTGTACATGCATGTGTGTTCTCAGAGGCCAGAAGAAGGTGCTAGATTCCTGGGAGCTAGAGTTGCAAGATGTATTGAACTGCCTGGCGTGAACACTGGGAACTGAACTTAGGTCTTCTACAAGAGCAGCAGGTACTTTAAACAGCCAAACGCCCCTTCCATCATCTCCTCCCATTTCATTAAGAAAAAAAAAATAGATGAACAGAACATTTTCAAAAGCATCTAGAATCCATCCACTTAGTCATGGGATATTGTTTGGATGCTGCATATGTCATGCCTGCTTCAACTGCATCCACAAAGGATGCAATGATGCTTTCCCCCCAACAAGCAACCAGTCCCTATCCCTCCAGTGATGCGTTACTAGGATTTCCAGTTTTCAGTATCTTCTCGGATCAAAATCTCTATGGGTACACCGTCATGGAGAAGGAAGCTTTGTGTTTTAGCCACTTTCTTACCATACGCTTTTCTTTCCCTTGCCTGTCCAGTTATTTTGGTTTCTATCCCAGGGCATCTGTGTGTTCTCCCACTTAACGTAGCTCACCTGCCTGTTCCTCGACTTTCCCCAAGACTCTAATCAAATGCCACCTCATGCATTTGGAGGGAAAGGGACCCCTCCAAACCTTATTTACCACAGCACACTGTCCGTACATTAATCTCTTCTTCCTTCACTTGGCAGGAAATTGACTGAGACCCAGAATTATATCATAGGCTTTTTATTCAGTTATATGCCAACCATTGATTTTCTCTGTATCCACCTGCCCTACACTCTGCCTTGTCTGGAAAGTGTGGGCGGTATGAAGACCAGCTCTTTATATTATTTATATCCCAAGCCCCACATGGTGCTGGGAACACAGCAGGCCCATAGCCGAGAAATGTTTACTTCTAATCAAATGGTTTCACCTGGGATGTGTGAGGACATGACACAAAACCTTTGCTTATGGCCCTCCCAGCATGCCTCACTCTGTATTCTCTGTAATCGGTATATGACACATTCTATTCCCCTTGCTCTGTTTGATAAAGATTACTACATTGTCTGCCTTTACTCCCACCATGGGCAGGGTCCCTTATGTCTCCTGAAGCAGGGACATTTGTCCCCGCATCTCGTCATGGATGGACATTAATGCCAGACATTTGAATGGGTCTGAGGGTCGTTTTGCTGACTGCCTTAGATTTGCGGTGCTGCTCAATCTCTCCCTAATGGTTATAAATGTGCCAAGGAACAAGAAGTGAAAAGTCCAGTGTATAATGAGTCAAAAGGGACTTGGTCTGCTGGAACCCTCCCAGGGACATTCCTGAGATACCCCCAACCCACCCACCATCATTACTTCTGTTTAGAAAGGCCTCCAAAGCATTAACTGGGGATATTGAGTCTGTGATAGCAAGTGCATGTCTTGCCCTGCTTTTCTCTAGCAGCCCCAACAGGTTAGGTTCCATTAGATTTTGTCAGGCCACCATCCCCCAGTTTGCCAATTAAAGAGCCCACTAATGGCTAGGCATGGCGTTGCAGGCCTTTAATCCAGCAGACGCAAAGACAGTTGATCCTATGTGAATTCGAAGCCAGCATGGTCTATGAAGTGAGTTTCAGGTCAATCAGGGCTGCTACACAGTAGTGCCCTGTGTGTGTGTGTGTGTGTGTGTGTGTGTGAGAGAGAGAGAGAGAGAGAGAGAGAGAGAGAGAGAGAGAGAGAGAGAGAGAGAGAGAGAGAGAGAGAGTTATGCATGAAAGCTGAGAAAGAGGGGTTTATTTAATTCAGACACATCGGGAAAACGAACAAATTAAGGGGTCCGAGATTCCTTAAGTCTCTCATTGTGGTCCAGGCACAGGTGTAGACTTAAATGGATGGCAAGATGACAAATCTTCAGAATTAAGCAGCTCTGGTCAAGATGTGATCCCACCCACCATTAACCAATAGGCTCTAATTGTCCCTCAGGAAGTTGTCAATTGCTGGAGGCCCTGCCTCACTTTCACTGCTAATCATCCTCATCTGGGAAGTGGAGGAAGGACACATGTTCTTCTGCAGTTCAAGGTGTCAAAAAAGAACAGGTAAGGACAGTAAGGTAGATCAGAGCTTTCAGACCAAGTCCAGACACAAAACGAGGGTAGAGGTGCCAGGCCTCCATCTTGACTCTAGATGCTCCGAGGACCTAAAGTAACTTCTAAGTGCCTGCTATATTTCCAGTTTCTTCTCCCAGGGCTTTCTACTTATAAATAAGCCGTGGGCATAGTATTCCTCTGACTTCTGTGAAAACCAGCTCACACAGTATTCCTCACGCTATTGTGTGTAATCTGTCCTGGGGACCATTGCTCAGTGAGCATAGAAAGATAGCTCCATCTAAAAACCACTGCCTAGCATTCAATACAAGGGTGCTTCATATTTTATGTAAGATTCTTATCAAAGGGTATTTAATCTGTTTCAAACTTTAATAACTACAAATAAATCATTCCATGTGCGTGCAGACATATCCATAGGGAAGAGGTCTAGAGATGGAATTTGGAAGTCAAAGGATGTGAACGCAGCATTTTCAACGGTGGTTACTTACTCCCTCCTCAGATAGCCTGACAATACACACTCCTGTGCTTGACAACACTACACGGGCATGTTGCCTCCTCACCCTCACCAGGGTTCATGCCATGGAGAAACTAATGCACAAGTATATTGTACAGTTTCTCCTTGCCTTCCCACACCCCTTCACCCCTCCTTAATCCCCTCTCCCTCCTTCCCCTTCTTGTCTGTGTATGGTGTATGTGTGTGCACTCACATACTTTCCCGTGTGAATGAGGATGTACATATATCTCAACACATATGTAGGGGTCAGAGGCCAAGCCTGGGTGTCATCCTCACTGTCCATCTTAAGACAAGGTCTCGTTGTCTTTCCACTGTGTACACTAGGCTGGCTGGCCATTAACCCTCCTGAGAACAAGAGTACCAGGCTTACAGATGGTGGCTCTACTTGCTCAAATCTTGCTTTTTTTGGTAGGTTTTGGGACTAAAACTCAGTTTCTAACACTCGAGCCACAAACACTGTTATTAGAGCCATCTCCCCGGTTTGTGTTTCTCATATATATTTAATGTGCTATGTATATTGCTTTGGGCTGTCAGTTTGTGAGTTACACTGTTATTGTTCTGGATTATTGGCCCTATGACTTAAAACAAGGACTTCTCATGTCTTAAAGGCATCAGTCCTTTAAACTATGAAAACAATTTTCCCAATTTTGATTCGTCCTTATGTTTTATTCATATTTAATTTACCATGCCAAAAATGTAGTTAAATTGGTCACTTTTCCACTGAGAGATGATTTTAAATCTTAGGTATTTCAGCTTTTTCTCATATTGTAATCTTAAATGATATATTTTTTCATTACATTTTCTTTAGAATATTTTATTACGAGATATATTATGAAGTGGCACTTAGAAAGTATAAAAAATAATTTTTAAAAATGCATGCACATCCATAAGTTAGCTTAAAGAAAGCATTACTCGCAAAGTTGAAACCTTCACCTGCTTCCTTCTACCACATTCCATCATGGCAGTGTAGGTGTGGTGGCTGATGGCTTCATGGTGGCTGGTGCCTTCGGTAGCAAGAAATACATCAGGTTAAACAGGAATCAGAAAGGACAGAAATTAGGAGAGCTGTAAACTTTCGGGTCTCTCTTCTAATGAGCCACTTCTTCCAGTGAGGCCCAGTCATCAAGTGTTCCATATTTCCCCTAAATATCAGCATCAACTTGGCTTGGGTGCTCAGCACCCTTAAAAGGACATGGCACATTCAAAAGACTTTAAGGACATGGGTATATGTTTCTAGACAAGGCCTAGAATTGTCTAGTGTGCTTTCCTCTGTAGCTTGCTTTGTCCTTCAGTATTTGTAAGGTTTTGTCCATACCCACGTATTAGTTCCAATTTATTACAATGGCTGTTTCACAGTTACCCATGTGACTTTCTGGAAGCGAACAATCGGATGTCCCTATTGTCTTTTGTTTATTAGAAACAAAGAGGCGAGGAAGTCCTTGTTGGAATATTGAACAGTAGCGCTTCCCTAGCACAAAATTAAAAGGTATGGCTTAATTTACTGTGCATTATTCCAGCCCATGTCATACTAGTTCAAGAAAGACCGGGTTCCAAAAGCTAGACTTGAGAAGTCCCTGACTTTTTAATCCCTAGGTGCTTTTAAGAGTTGTGAAACTCTAATATTTTTCCAATCTGAGACAGTACAAAAGTGGACCCTATTCTGCTCCATTCATTTGAGGAAAGGAGGATCTGAGCATTCTTCCTTTTGTTATTTATTTGTTTGTTTGTTTTGGTTTTTTCTGTTGGAGATTGAGCTGAGGGCTACATGCACACAGGTAAGCATTCTACCTTTGACCTATGGAAACAGACTGAGCATCATTCATGTGCTCACTAACAAGGTTTCTTTCGCATTTAAATGAGTGAACTGTGCAGTTGGAGAGATGGCTGAGTAGTTAAAAGCATGTATTGCTTTCCTAGAAGACTTGAGTTCAGTTTCCAGGGCCAGAATCAGTCAGCTCACAACTTGTAACTCCAGCTACAGGAGATCTGATGCCTTTTTCTGGCCCAGTGGTCACCTGCACTCACATGGCATAGTATACATATATACATAAATACAAACAAATCTTTAAAATAAGTACAAAGCTTTTCAAAATATTTGCTTGTTCATCTCTTTTGTCTGTTTGTCTTTAAATTTTTTTCCTATATTTCAAATGTAATTTTCATAAGAATACTATTGCACTGGTTTTTGAGTATGAGTTATACATCGTATTTCAGAGGGATGTGTGATGGGGTACACTCCTTAATACTTGAAGTAGTGCTCAGAACTGCTTCTCTTGACAGTGGACTTGTCTGAGCATCTCTTCTAATGAAACAGTGATGGTATACTTCTTCATAAATGAGGTCACAAAGCAGGTCTGGCTTTCTACAGGTTTCTACTTCACTTCGTGTGCTTGTCCAGGGGTAAACCAGCTGCTATGCTGTAGGAACATCTAGACAGCTCTGGAGAGGGGCTCACTTGGTCAGGAGCCAAGGTCAGCAGCAAGGGCAACATTGAAGCTTCCCTTTCTACAGTCACATGAGTGTGTTGTTTTACATGTGAATCCTGGAACACTTCCCTGTCAGTCTTCAGGTGGCAATGGCCCCAGTCAAAAGCTGAGAGGTAGCCGAGAGAGACCTTGAACAAGAACCACCCAGTCAGTCTGCTTGTGGAGCCCCAGAAGACCTGTGTGTAATACTTAACATTTGTTGTTCTAAGCATCATAGTATATATTGCTCGCTATAATAGAATATCAAGAATAAGGGCACTCCTGGATAAATGGGTTTCTCATAGTCTAAAGCTTGGAACAGCAAGACTTGGGCCCTGGTGTACAGGCCTGTTATGATCACACTCTCAAGTGTGTCCTCACATGGTTGTAGGGCCGGGCAGATCTGAACCTCTTTTTAGAGGGACACTAACTTTATCCCTGAAACCTCTATCAAGATGACCTAATTGTTCTACTTCCAAACATTGGCGCTACATGTCAACCAACATACAAACTGTAGATGGAAGCAGGTCTAAAACAACCAAGTTCTGAGTTAACAAAGGTTATGGGTTAAGAATCTAAAGCAGTAGCTAATATCAAGGTTTGAGATATTTTGTCAAGCAGTAATCTATAGTTAATACATACAACTTACTGAATTATGTTCTAGTTTTTCATATTTTACCACTATTTTATTTTGCAAGATTACAATTTTTTCTATGTCTGCAATGAATCTGATTCTAGCCAAAATCACCTTTTTATTTGATTAGTAACCTGGTAGGTAGTGTGGGGCTGAATGAAATTCGTAACTGTTCACTCATTTTGCTGGGTGTTTAATTTTGGATTTTCCCAAGCATCTAAAAATTTATAATGTGAACCTTTGTCAATTTCTTTCAGGATACTTCAGAGAAAATTTCCTAGTTTCTTTTCTTGTCTTAAACTTAAGATTCTCCTTTGAGTGCAGGATTATAGGTATGTGCAAGCACTCCTGGTTGTTTTAGTATTTTCCTGCTGACTTTCTATTTTGTTCAGATGTTTGTAAGAATGGCATTAAATTGCCATTGTTTGTGAAATCTAGGCTAAGTATGAATGGTTCATAAGCTTTGATATCTGATAACGTGTATAATCAGGGTTAACCTTGTGTCACAACAGAAACGAGACACTTCTTGCTTGTTCCCTTCATATCAGAGCAGAATAAATCCAAGTGGGAAAATTTTTCCCTTGTCATGGACAAATAGTAAATATTTTAGCCTTTGTGGAATACATGATCACAGTCCCATGGACCCAGCTTTGCTACCGTAGTGTAATCAGCCATAAAAACATACAAATAAATAGTCTAGTTATGTGCCGATGTGATTTTATGTATGAAGAGGGGTTTAAACAATGGGGTATTGTTTGTGGAACTTTGAAATAAGTCTCCTTTCACAGACTTTAACTTGCACATAGGCTGTTGGGAATCTTGTTGGAGTCAGGTCCTCATTGTTGGGTTTGAAGAGAGCCTCTTCGTTTCTCTCCAGCTCCTGGCTGATGACTACCTGCTGGTTTCCAATCACCCTCTCAATATTGGAGTTAAGATGAATTGAAATCTTCCCTCTCCCCCTTCTCCTCCCCCGACTGGGTGAGCTCATTTGTGAACAAGGGTAGGTATAGCTCTTTTAAGTTCTTCTGACCTTCCTTAGTTACTTGTTTTTAAATTTTTGATCTCTTCCAGGCTTGGTTTTAGAAAGTACAGTTTCCTAGAAAAGTTCATATTTATCTCCAAAGTGCTACACAGAGCAATTATTAAGATTCTTCTTTATCTGTGGTTATTTCTCCAGTCTCATGTAATGGGTTTCTGCTGCACTTTGGTGAATCTTATCTATCCATTACTTTTATTTCTTTTAAAGGTCTATTTCTTGAGAACATCCTTTAACTTTTTTTCCTGTTGGGTTTTCTTAATGGTTTCTATTTTTGCTTTTATTCTCTTTCCTTTTGGGTTACATTTTTCCCTACTTTTTTGCATTTCACACTCACATTTTGAGTTTTAATCTTTTGGTTTGCAAATCTAAAAAAATTTTAAGACCATGGATTATTTTCCACTGAAGTTTGCTTTTATTTAGAACATAGAATCTGAGGTTAAACGTTATTATTGTTTTCTTCATAGGCACCTTTGACTTAAGGGTTATGAAAGAGCTTCTACTTCTCTTTAGAAGAGTTTAGTTCATCCTCATTGCATCTTGATCTGAGAATATTGTCTACAATACCTTCTCTTGATCCAATCCCCTACTAACGGGTTTCTTCTGATTTCTGGAGGTTTTGCTTCACGAGTTTGAAAACTATGGTACTGGGTACCCTGAGTCATGAGTATTCCTCATTGTAAGTTATATTTTCTATCATTTTGACATGCCCTCTTTGACTTACTTAAAGCTTTCGGATCACTCTGTGACCACTTTCCCCCTTTCTGTCTCTCAGATCTTTGTTTCCATATTCATTATTGACGATGCCTTTCTGTAAACCCAAGGCAGTCTGCCACCAGGCAGAGTGAATGAAGGCCCTCCTTTTGGACAGGCATTCGCTAACTTGCTATGGTAGAGGACTCATTGATGTCTCTTTCCTACTTCCTTACTTCAACAATTTCACTTGTCTCACACAAGAGAACTGCTCTGTGTCTTGTTTTCCCTTCTAATACCATTGCCGAGTTTGTTCTTTCTCAAACTGTACCTGGTCTCTAGGTCTTGACAGTTTGCTTATCAGCCTGACCTGTTTGGATGAAAGGTCCAACGCAATGGAGACTCTGCTTGAATTATTTCTGTGCCAGTGTTAGAGCAGAACATTTTGTCTGGGCAACATGGCACCTGCATGCTGCAGCCTAAGCTCTCCATCATCCATGAATATGTGGTACCTATCAGCTAATTTCTGGGGGCCCACCTGGGACAGTCAAGTCAGCAGTCTTAAGGTTCTGGCCATTACCTTCTACTTTTTATATACATTACCGGAGCTTCATACTTAGGGAAGCAGCCATTTCAAGGGACAAGCTAAGTGATAAAAATATCTAAGCGACTCTATTTAGTTTATGCTGGAAGTTAGATTTTTTGCCTCATAACATATGTGCTTTCAATAGTTGTTTCCTGTGGCTTTCTAAAAAGTTATCCTACTGCAGTAAAGTCTCCTGCTGGGGTTTGTAGGAGATTATTTCAGTGAATCTTAGTAAAGGGCCTTCATGGACCCATGAGATGGCTCATCAGGCAGCAATACTTACTGACAAGCTTGACACCTCAAGTTTAATCCCTGGAAACCACATGGTGGAAGTAGAGAATAAAGTCTCAAAAGTTGTTTCTGACCTCCTCACACATACAATAAAGGTGTACTCATACACAAGAATATGCACACACAAATAAAAAAAACTTGAAGACTCAAATTAAGAAATTCCCTCCTCAAGATAGTAAATATTGCAACAAAGAAACAATACTTAAAACACAACGTGTAGCTTGTATATATATTTTAATGTATCTCAGTGAAACCTATTTTACAATCTTAGGTGAATGATGTCATTATTATTATCATCACAATAGCTTTGTAGATTAGAAAAGTTGGACTCAGGGATGTTGTATTAAAAGCATAAAGTGATATAAGTTGTACTGTGAAAGAACCACAGCCCTGTATAACTCAAAGATCACACCATTATCTATGGCACTTACTGATTAATTTTCCCAGAAGTAAACAGATTGTGTGTATTTAATTGATTAATGAACTTATCTAAAATGATTTATATCATAATCTGTAAAAGTCTTAGAAAACATTCTGTGAACCTGAGTAACACCAGGAACAAATCAGCCATGAGGCACAGCTTCTAGATGATAATTTTCCAAGTTATTCTCGAATTTCTTTAATCTCAGTAATGCTCAGAATAGCCTAAATCAATGGTTCTCATCCTGTGGGTCACAAGCATTTCTCTTAACACCAGATAGCCTATATATCAGATATTTACATTATGATTCATAACAGTAGAAAAACTACAGTTATGAAGTAGAAATGGAAATCATTTTATGGTTGGAAAGTCATACAACATGAGGAGCTGTATTAAATGGTTGCAGCATCAGGGAGGGTAAGAACCACTGGTCTATAGACTTGACATTATTTAATCTGCATATTCTTCTAACTTGGGTTTAGAAAGTCTTCCAAAGATTCCAGAGTTAGAGGCTTGGTTCTCATAGTGGGATATTGAAAAGAGATGATGTATTTAGGATGCAAGCTCTTAAGAGAGGTCTTTAAGTCATTGAGTGTGTCTGAGAAGGTGGTTGTCGGATCCCAGATCCTTCCTCTTTCTCTCTCCTCCTGGCTTTCCTTTGTCCCATGTTCCCACAGTGATTTTCTGCTTTGCCTTAGGATCAAAGCAATGTAGTCAATAAATTGTGTTTGGGGACATCTATGAACTACAATAAACTTCTCTTCTTTATAAGTTAATTATTCCAAGTATTTCATTCTAGTAATGAGGTGCTAGCACTGACTCCCATAAAAGGTGGTAAATTGGTTAGAATAAATCAGAGTAGTTGCTATAACAAACACACCCCAGTCCCCAGTGATTAAAACAATAAAAGATTGTCTTGCTTATGTTCACTCACATTAGCTGCTGCTGCTCTGGCAAAATTCCAGCTACTCATTGTGAAACTTGGATTCCTTTTCTTTACGACTACACCCTTACTGGGTCCTGAAGTCTTTTTAAGGAAGTAATAGTATTTTAGTATAATAATTAGTATTTATATTAGTAGTATAGTATTTATATTAATAAATTAGCATTTATAATAGTAATAATATTAGTATTTCAGTATAGTAATTAGTATTTCCATTCATCAAAGGAAAATAGATAGGGAAGATTTTTTTTTGGTCATTCTATTTTGGTTTCTGAGACAGAGTCTCAAATCCATTGTGTAACCAACGCTAACTTTGAATTCTTGGTGAACTTACCTCTACCTCCTGAGCATTAGGAGTACAGTGGAGGACCTCTGTGGCTAACCTTGAATTCTTGGTGAACTTAACTGTGCCTTCTGAAAACTGGAAGTACACTGGAGGATTTCTGGGGATTAAAAGCCTCATCATACTTCCAGGTTGCTCTCTCTGCTTTGTGTTTGAAGTAAAAGATGTAATCTCTAAGTTCACACACAGCTCTTCTGCCATGCCTCCTACCTCAGTAAACTCAGCCTTCTAGAACAGTAAGCCAAAATAAGCTCTACCATCAGTCACTTTGGGTTGTGATGTTTTAGAGGAGTGACCAGGATAGATGGGGAATGTGGAGCACTTGAGGTAGGCAGAATTTTATCCCAGGTAAGTGACTCCAAATCCTAAGTTCTACTATGATCTCTTCCAGATTTTGATGAACCTTGAGCTCTTTATTCCTTGGCAAGAAAGGCACTATACACTCCAGAAGTAAATGCTCTTCTAATTCAAACTCAAGCAGTGACGTCAGAGGGGCAGAACACAGACTTCTGCAAAGCCATTAGCAGAGCTGAAACAACTTGAACTTGGTAATTTTTTTCAATGCCTGCACAATCATCTTGTATATGGCTGTTTATGAATCTCGGTTTGGTCTGAGAAAACATTTCAAAGATGGTTTCCTTGTAGGTTACAGGTAGTTCACTGATTGCCCAGTCTGACTTTGTGGCTGAAGAATCATCCCTTCTTCAAGTCACGTAGACCTGGGACATGCTTTTCCTCCTGAGAGCTGCCTGAGGGGCTGATGTGCTGTAAGGAGAATCAAATGGGGGCATATGGAAGCATGCACTTCTTTTCATTCCTTAGATCAGGCATGCTGCATGATGGCACATTCCAAATGCTACTGCTTCCGTTAGCTTAACCCAGTGTGGTTTGGCGCACAGCCTTAGATTACCCTGGCATTAGGGTAGCATATAAACCCAATTCAACAGCAACGTATTCCACTGAGAGGTTTCTCAAGCGCTTTGCTTGACGGGCTCAGTTCAAAGTTCACTGGATCCTCATTCTGAGATGCAAGACTGAATTTCATCCAACATCTCCTACTTGGGGGGCATGTTTATCCAACCTAATTACAACCGTCCTTTTTTCTAACAAGCTTTAGCCTTTCATTTCTTATATTTTAACCTTTATTATCATGTTACATGTATGGGTGTTTTTACCTTCAAGTGCACCTTGTGTGTGCAATGACCACAGAGGCCAGAAAAAGGGCACCAGGCCTTCTGGAACTAGAGTTGTGAATAGTTGTGAGCTGCTATGTGGGTGCTGGGAATTGAACCTGGGACCTCTGGAGGAGTAGCCAATGCTATTAAGTAATGAGCTGTCTTTTCAGCTCAGCTCTCCATCTTTAATACTCATTCTCTTGTAGAACAGACTTAGAATAGTTTTAAATATGAATAAAAATAACGAACACATTTTTAATGAAGTTCAATAGGGATAAGAATATTAGTATTGACTTTTAAAGGAAACAGTCATTGTTTTCAAACTCCAGCTCTGAAGGCTGTATTGACTACCAGCTGCAGAGGGTTTCTTTGGTCTCAATGAAATCAAGTTCTAAAATCCTTATCCCGGAAGAAGATTCCCAAAGTGGTTTTCTTGAAGGAACACTCTGCTAAATTCAAAACAAAAGGTAAGTCTAAAGAAAGGATGGGGCGCAGATAGGCTTAGCCTTTGAATGGGGCTAGAAGACCTGGGAAGGTCTCAGAAGAGTCTTCAACCTCGAGCTGCAATTCCCATGCACAGAAGTGAACAGGGTCTCCTGTTTAAGAAGCATCTTCCAACCTTAAGGCTAGACCACGAATTGACAGATTGTCAGATTGTGCCTGCGAGGTCTCTCTCTCTCTCTCTCTCTCTCTCTCTCTCTCTGTGTGTGTGTGTGTGTGTGTGTGTGTGTGTGTGTGTGTGTGTGTGTGCCTGTAAGCTTTGTTGTAATTCTAAAGACAATATTCAATAAAGACTGCAAGACTGCAAGAGGAGCAGTGGCGTGATTGATGGCCTTAGATGACGACAGGGTCAGATGGGTGACCATGTTTTGTTTTGCTCTCCCTTGTCTTTCATGATGTCGAGTTTTAACAACACATTCCTAAAAATGCATGAGGAAACCTGTACATGCTCAAACCCACTAGGCGGAAAGGTGGTGAGGTCTTTAGAAATGACCTCAGTGTATACTTTCACTTGCTCTTGTTTTAACTTGTCTTTATTCTGAGGTACCAGGCTCAGATTGTCTCCTCTGCTACATTTGCCTTGTGGCAAAAAAAAAAAAAGAAAAGAAAAAAATGCTCCTTCCTTCCTTCAGGAGAATCTCTGCAAGGTGTGTGGCTTGGCTAACGGTGCCCAGGTGCTATCCTTTTAGATCTGGGGCTGAGACCCTGCTCCCTAAGAGTTTTCTAAAGCAATGACAGACGAACGAGGTCATGAAGCTTCCTCTTCCTACCTGGAGCAGGGCTCTTGGGAAGCCTGTGCTGAGCTCCCCATTACACAGTGCAGTGCCGGCTTTTGTAAAGTTGTGCAAATGGCCTAATCAGTTTTCACTATGGCTTTTTTCTCTTTACACGGGTCTCTCCAGCTCCTATTCTTTCTTTCCTTGACCATTTCCTAGGATTTTTCCAGCCCATTGAAGGTTTGCCTCTGCCTTGACTTTTGCTTCCTGTGGGACCTGTGCTAATGAAACTCCTTTCTCAAGTCACTGCTCTCTGGGTATTTTCTGCTGTGCTAGAAAACCTTCCATCATTAGAATAAATACCCTGATCATCAATTTATGAAAAAAAAGATTAAGTTGATGTTGGCTCACTGTTTTTGAGGTGTCCTCAGTTTGTGATTCGTTTCTCTTGTCTCTTTGGGCCTGTGGAAAGGAAACACGTAATAGTGTGAGGGTGCAGTAGAGGCGAACTTATAGCCAGCGCGCTGGTTTCATTTAGGTTGCTGCAATAAAATACTCTGACAGAAAGCAACTCAAGGAAGAAAGGATTTATTTGGCTTTCAAGTCCAGGTTACAATTTACAAAGCAAGAACTCAAGGGTGCGGGTAGTCACATCATATCTATGGTCAAAAGCAGTGAGAAATGAGTGCATAATGCTTACTTTTGCTCAACTTGATTCCCTTCTTATACAAGTTAAAACCTCAGCCTAGGGAATGGTGCTGCCTACAGTGGTAAGGGTCTTTCCATGTCAGTTAATTTAATTAAACAATCTCCATAGACATGCTCACAGGCTAATTTGATATACCTCATTTCTCATCAAGACTGGCTTCCCAGGCTGCTTCATAGTTGACAATTAAAGTAACAAGAGCAAATAATAAGGAGTCTGTGTCTGGGGTCCCATAATCTGCTTCAAGGCTGGGCTTCACCTCTTAAAAGGCTCTATTGCTTCTCACTAGTGCTGCACAGGGACAAAGTCTTCAACACATAACCTTTTGGGGGGTGAGGGGGACACTCATTCAACCCACAGCCCTTGCTTTCTCTAGCATGTAAAACTCACTTCTCATCAAAATAACTTATCCATGTCCCTGTAGTTAGTCGCCTTTCCAGTTTTTGTGTTCATTATCTGACAAGAGGCGACTTGACGGAAGAAAGGTTCATGGAGGAGGTCAGAGCAGCAAAAGTGAGTCCAAGCCATAGTGGTAGGAACATGCTCCGGATCAGGACAGATCAGGAAGCAAAGCAAGGGGATGGTCAATGCTCAGCTCATTGTCTCCTTCTCCTCATTTCTTTTATTTATCCAGCCTATGGAAGGATGACATCTATATTCAACCCTAGTCTTATCCACTAAGTTCATACCCTCTAGAAAAGTCCCCACAAAGTGTACCTCACTGTTTCTTAGTCTTAGCAGGATGACCACCGAAGTTGACCGGGACACTATAGCCAGCTCTCTGCCGATTGTTTTCTCAGTTTCCACTCCCCCAGGACTCCAGAACTCTACAGTGTCCAGCTCAATAAGCTAGCTCTAGGAGGTCAAGGAATGTGACTACCTAAAGAAGGTGGCCTTTAAAAAACACCGGTGCCTCCCTTTTACTGATGCTAGAACACCTGTGTGTGAATACATGGCCCTTGGCTCATATCCTCATGGAGAGCTTTATTCAGAATGTTTTGGCTTGGTTTTTTTTTATGTGTGTGTCTGTGTGTGTGTATTTTATATATATATACACGTGCAATATACAAATTTTTCACAATAAATATACATATATACATACATATATACTCCATATATATTTACATATATATGGTGTATATATATTGTGTGTGTTTGGTGTATGTGTGTGTGTGAGAGAGAGAGAGAAAGAAGGAGAGAGAGAGAACATTTACATGACACAGCATGTATATGAGTCCAGAGGGGAACTTGCAGGATTCTGTTTTCTCTATCTACCATATGGGTCCTCAGGACTGAAATCAGGAGGCCAATCTTAGGGAGAGATTCCTTTACCTACCGACCAATCTGCCTAGCCTGGTGGTGAATTGCATACATTGAATATAATGTCAGTTACTTACATTGAATATCATTTTAGCTCATCTGGAGGGAGCTTTACAGGCAAAACAACAGTAATAATTCTCTAGAAGAAAATCTAGAAATATTGATGCTCAGTCTCATACATAGAATTTTACAAAGTTCTCCTAAGAAATGCAAGATTAGCTTCTGATCCATTTAGACTGGGCTCTCCCATAAGTTGCTTGAGTTGTTTTAATCTTCAGAACTTTGCTTGTGTTTGAAGAAGGCTTTGTGTCCTTTCAGCAAAAGAAGGACCCCCACTTACTAATCCTTTGCCTATAGTGTCTATAGACCTCAAACACTACACATGTGTTTCTTTACTCTGTTTCTCCAGCATCACAGGTAGACTTCAGAGCTCAGTTTACATGTGAGAAAAATGTATTTCAATTAAAAGTCTGTCCAAGACCCAGAAAATAGCTAAAAGGCAAATCTTAAGATTTTTTTGGATTAATTTTGTCTGCCTCAAAAGTTATTTTTCCTAACCACTATATCACATTGCCTGACTGTGTATGATGTTACATAGTCCTGACCACACACAATGTGATGCAATGGGACAAATGCGGCCTACAAGTCAGGAGTTAGTACAGGTTCCAGCCCTTAGAGTTTGGCCTCTTTGAAATTCTAGATCCGCATACATAAAATGAGCTTATCTCAACATAATTCACACAATGGATTAAATAAAAAACTATATGCAAGAAGACATTTTATGATCACACTTTGATGAGCAGAGTGATGATATACTGGTGGTGATAGTGAAGAGTCATATGATCACTGGTGTTCTAGAAAAGTCTTAGGGCTGTCAGTAATTGCTCCCTTGACAATGAACTGGGTACATACTTCATCTTCCTTGGGCATCTTGGTGCAGGAACTCCAGGGAAGGCACGAGGCAAGGAAAATGATGGAGGACAACAGACCACTGTACCATTGACCTTTGAACTTAGGAAGGAGGAGCTGTTAGTTCTGCATGTGAATGTTTCTCTGAAGATCCCATTTGCTTGTTCAAATAGATAGTTGTACAGACAGGCATGTACAACATGTATACACACACACACACATACACTGGGTATATTAGTCAGGGTTCTCTAGAGTAGCAGAAGTTATGAATAGAATAAATCTCTTTATATATTCATTTCAATAAATAATACATCTTTATTTATACAATTTACTAAATTGTATTTATTAGACTTACTAAATTTTTACTTTTAGTAATTTTTACATTTACTAAAATTTTATTTATTAGATTTATTACAATCACTTACAGGCTAAGGTCCAATTAATCCAACAATGGAAGGGTATGAATGGAAAGCCCAAGATTTCAGAAGTTGCTTAGTCCTTAAGGCTGGGTTTCTCAACTCCTCTTCCATAGATACTTAAATTCCAAAGAAGTAGGCTCTAATGCCAGTGAAGGAGTCGATTTTCTAGTAAGATGAGAGAAGGCCATCAAAGATAGAAAGCTTTCTTTTTCCATGTCCTTATATAGGCTTCCAGCAGAAGGAGTGGTCCAGACTAAAGGTATGTCTTCCCACCTCAAGATCTAGAACAAAGATGTGTGTCTTCCTACCTCAAAGTTCTGAACTAGAAATGGATTCATCCACTTGAAACCAAACAAAAATAATCTCTCAAAGATTTTCCCTCTGTTTCTAGCTGTAGTCAAAATAGCCGTGACACCAGGAAAAACTGAATCCTTGGGACTTAAATGGCTACAATTCTTGGAAGTGAAACTATAGTCTTTTGGGCTCAGTGTTTCTTACAACTATGGGTCAAAGTGTCTACTTCTCATATGTAGTTTTATTTCTCCTCACAACACCGTCTAGATCCTGTCATTAGTCTCTGGGCCAGTAAGGGGCACTTGATGAAAGAGAGAAAGGTTTCTGTATCATGACGGGTATGTTGCTGGGGCTGTAGGACAGAGGCCTTGCTGAGAAGTGAGAATTCAAGTAAAAAGAGGTTCTGGGTGATCCTCTGATTTCAGAGATGAGGCTGGAGTCAACACTTTTACTTTCAGTCAAACTAGAGAAAGAGTTATAAAACTTACATGAGGCTATGGAGAGTCAGGATCTGCATCACACTGAACAGAACAGGCTGAATCTAAGCCCAGAAGCAGTAGATGGCATCCAGGGTGGGAACTCAGTGAAAGGAGGCTAGGACATGAAAATATATATTTGTTGATGGGAAACAACATCCCTATCCCTAAATCTTGAATAGAGAGTCGAGGTATATATATATATACCAACTTGCAGACCTAAGCAAGACATGGGAATTGGTTTCACCTCATTTGGAAACTAAGCTCTTCCATTTAAATCATTGTGCAGCAGAAAACAAACCCCTCCCACTGTAGGGGCCTTGTGAGTTGTATAACGTATTAGACAATGTGTCTAAAAGTGGTCCATGCTTCATAAAGGTCGATGATGATAACAAACTGTCCTATTAGCCTTTATAATCTCAGAACAGGGACTATCTTTTCCTCTAGATATCATTCATCTGAAAGAGAATAATGTGTCTTTAGGGGCAGGTGCCTTCCAGAGAAATAGGCAAAGTTAGTGTACTAGTTTCTTTTCTCATTGCTGTGACCAAATACCCAATGAGAAACAACATTAAGGGGGCAAAAGGTTAATTTTACTTCCCAGCTAGAGAAGTAGAGTCCATCACGTGAGGTAAGGTGTGGTAGTGAGAGCCTTAGGCACGAAGTAGAGAGGGATGAACGAGTGTTGGGGCTTCTCTCTAGATGTGTCTTACTTTATTTCTTTCTTTTCATCCAGTTTATGTCTCCAGCCTGTGGTATGGTACTGCCAACATTTAGGATGGGCTACTCAACCTCCTTGGAAACACCTCAGAGGTTGTCTACTAGCTCTTTATAAAATCCATCAAATTGACACTGGAAATTGTTTTTGTTAGTCTAGTTGTGAACTTGATACAGCCTACAGTTACCTTAGAGGATGTCTTAATTGTGGAGTTTCTTGGATCAGACTTGTCTGTAGGCACATCTGTGGGGACTGTCTTGCTTAATTGATGAAGGGAAGATCAACCCTACAGTGGAAAACACATATTTTTCCACCTATGATTTTTGGGTACCAGCCCCTAAGGTACCATGGCCTTTGGGGTAGATTAAAATCTGGGACACCTATAAAAGCCCCCTTCTCTCTCACACACATACCTGGATGATAAGAATTGCATCAGGCAGCATGAAGCCCCATCAGATCAACCTGATCCTCAGCTTTCCATGGACTCTGAAACTGAATTTGTCTTGTTCTGTATCTGTGAATTAATTTCCCTGTAGAATTTCTTAATAAATAATTTATTCCTCAGCAATTTGTGGTATTTCAACAATACAACCCACTATGGGCAACACCATTTCTAGGCAAATGGTACTGGTCTGCCATGGTGGGGCTCATGGTTGGGGTAGTATACATACTGTGGAGGCTCCTCACATCATGGTGGCTCATGAAGTGAGTTCAGAGCCAGGGGTTGAGTTATAGATTTTAATTTTCTACCAACTGGATTCTGCCTTATCAAGGAGCCACAGCCCACCAAAAATAACACCAACATGTCATAGCTAGGGTTCAAGCATTTAAAATATAAGCCCACTGGGGGAAATTGGGGTTTCCATTTGTAGATTCCTGGTCTTGTTAATAAAAGAAATAAGAAATGGACATGGAAGGAAGCTTGAGAACAATTCTATTGGAGTTTGAGAGAAACAACAGGACAGGCAAGCAAGCTGTAACTCTTGGCTCAGGGAAGCAGAGAAGACAAGAGCAAGCCATTTCTTTTGCTGTGGAGGTTGGCAAACAGCACCAGGGCGGAAGGAAGGCTGGGCTGAGCTTAAGAGAATTTGTTAGAAGGCCAAGACCATCAATGTCAGAAAGAGAAAGGGATGGAACAGTGAAGTTTTTCAGAATTAGGATTCAGAAAAGCAGGCATGTCAGAACGGGTAGGGATGGGGTGTCTCCACAGCAGTTACAGAAGCTTTGCGAGTAGTTGTCCTGAAGGAGAGGTTTCTGGGAAGGAATGATCCTGTGGAAGAGGCTAATTAATTTTCTCTGGTCTATAGTATTGATTCCTGGTGAGTGGAATCATAAGGTATGCCAGTTGGGGTAACCCCCAATGGGCTGTATAAGAGACCTTGAAAGAACATTGGTGATGCTTCCATTTGTAGAACATCCAGGTATGGGAAGAAAAGGGAGGAGCCTTTGGTTGGCACCTAGATGAAGACGTGAGGGAGGAAAGAATAAAAGCAGAAATGGTTAAAGAGAAATAGACATTAAATAAGTTGGGAGTGCAGGGGCTTGGGAGCCCCACCATTGGAGACTCTCAGGCCTAGAAGAATGATCAGTGGTACTCCGTAAGTGGCATTAGATTTCTAAGGACTATTTGAGTGTTGGTTGACTGTAAATGGGAGATAAAATAAAATCAGCAGTTAATTACACAAGGTCCAAGATTAACAGGATCACTGTTAATATTATTATAAATATAATCCACTTTTACTCTAGATCCCAGAGAAATAATTCTAAAGCTGTTGACTCATAGCATAGTGGTATTGATCTTGGTCTGCAGAAATGTAGGACATAGGAAAGCAGCATTTTGTTTATAGCGAGGAACAGAACAGGAATCCTTTAACCTGACTACTACTGGTGATTGCCTTACCTGGCATGTCAGCAGTCCACAGTTGGGGTACAATGGAGAAGCCTTCGAGGGACTGGAACACCATCTTTTGTTTTTTAAAAAAATTCTAGGTAAGTTTTCTAAAAATACACTATTTGCAATCATTTTAATATTTTGGTTACATTTTCCTACTCAGTGTTTGAGAACATGATTGTGTGTGTGTGTGTGTGTGTGTGTGTGTGTGTGTGTGTGTGTGTGTGTGTGTGTGTGTGAAGGCCAGTTGAGGTTCTGATCCTTGGGTCATTTGGACTCGGGAGGAGTCTTTGAGTCCTTTAGTCTTCCTTTGTGACTAGCTGTGTCATGTTGGGATGAGTCAACACCTTGCTCCCTGTAGCTCCGCTTTTGTCTCTTCACTCACCTCTGCTGAACGTACACTAATTGGAGTTCACTGTCAGCATCTTCATACTCTCTGATCAAGAGAATGGCTGACCTTCCAGAGCATCAGGACCCCCTTGAGAGATGTCTTGCTGTCTCCTGATCTAACTGACACTGGAGAGCAAGGGCCAACACACTGGTCTTCTTGACTCCTATTGCCACATTATTAGCCTTGACCTCCAAGTATGCTTACTGAAGCCAGAAGGCCACTTACACCAGAATTGAACAGTTTAGCTATAAAAAACAGTTGAGTTATAATACTTTGATAAAGCTGGTCAGAAATAGATTTTTAATAAACCTCACTTACGACTTAGTTTCTTAGTTGGAAGTGGACACTCAGAAACTATAAATGGGAATTTATGAAAAAAAACTAAGTTATTTTAAAAGATTTTTAGGTTCTAAAATTAGCAGAGCCTAGAGCAACAGTTTTCAACCTGTAGGTTGTGACCCCTTTGGGGGTAGAGTGACCCTTTCACAGGGGTCACTTAAGACCATTGAAAAACACAGATATTTACATTATGATTCATAACAGCATCAAAATCACTGTTATAAACTAGCAACAAAATAATTTTATGGTTGGGGGGGGGGGTCACCACAACATGAGGAACGGTATTAAAGGGTCACAGCATTAGGAAGGTTGGGATCCACTGGCCAAGGATCCTCCCAGATGAGGACAATAGTCCAAGAGGGTGAAGGTACACCATGGAGCAGAAGCCATCAGGTTCTAAGAGTCACTTTATCTTTCAAGTAATAGGGATTTTTAAAACCACTTCATAGGATCAGAGTTGAGGCAACGATTCACCCACTAATCATTTGACTGGAGCTGTTTATCTGACTGTTGTTTTAAACCTTGAGTTACACTACAAACTACCATGGATTTGGGCTAACTTGGCAATTGTAATTAATGCGACCATTTATGTATTTACCTCTTTGTACCATAGGAACAATATAAAATATAAGCAGACAATATATGTGCACAAATACATATACTACATAATACGTGTAAATATACATGACATGGAAATATTTTTACATTGTTTATACATATGACTATATACAAAGAGACTTTTACATTTTAGTTTTAGAGTGTTCACAGACCACATAATAACAGCATTAACAGCCCTTAACACAAAACCAGAATTTTTAGAAATAATTTTTAATATAAAGTAGGAGACCTTAGATCTTAAAGACATTGAGCTTGACCAGATTTTTGGTAAGGCTTTAAGCAGGGCAAGCAGAAACTGCTTCTTTGTTTTCAAATGATATTTTCCCTCTTTAAGTTAAAGTATAATCCTGGAAAGTCAGTCTTTGAGTGGTGAGAGCACAGACAATTGTTTTTGCCTCTTAACATTACAACCCTAAGTTAACTTTTACCTTAGAAATGTAAGGTATTAGTCACTATATTATCTTAATACTAATACTTAATACATATACAGTGTATTTGTTAGATTTTGAATTTTACTGTTTATTGGTATAGTATAGACTCTAACCCTCAATATGATCTGGAAATTTAACAGAGACATTTGACAAATACATACATCCATTATCTTACACGTATTACAGCTATTTATAAAAACCTCATACTTAATAATTACATACTAAGAATATTCTTGCAAAAGAAATAAGACATAGCAATTAGTCCAAAAGGGTTTACTATATATTACACAGAGGCATGCCAGCTAACATCAAAACCTTTATGTCCCATTACTTTTGTTACTCATGAATGCTATATGTGAAAACTAATTAAAAATGAAATTAAGAAGTAATAATTTTAAGATCATGTTTGGGAAAGGAATCATCATTCAACCTGTGTCCAATGTCAAATCTTATAATCTAATAAAACTTTTATCTTATTACTTCAGTGAATTTTGTTTTATATAAACAAATAGCAGTTTAAGATTTTTATGAAACATTTAATAGACTTACAAATCCATTTTCATAGGCCTTAGGAAGGTAAATGGGTCTCTCTGTGTCTAAGTATATGCTGAGAAGCTTTTAAATGTATTACAAAGCATTCCTGTTCATACATGCTCTTTTTCACATGCATTTAAAATAGGCACATCAAAGCAATAAACTTTTTATAATATTAAAGCATAGAGTAAATAAGTGAAAAAAACAACAGTGGGTTCAGCTTTGTTTCTCAGTTACTTTGGAAAATTCTAGGGGGATTTGAATTCCATTTCACATTATCCCAACATAGAATGACATACAAGAAGTTATATGAAAATACATATTGTAATGGGTGTTTTGGGTGTCCAATCGTCTACATCTGAAATGAACTAAAACACAAATACCTGAGTATGCCTGAGAGAGATTTTTTTTTTCTTAATTAAATCATTTGAAGTGGAAACATTCACTTTTAACCTAGATCATTTGAGGTGGGAAGATACAACTTTAACCAGATATTTTCAGGTAGAAGAATCCATCTTAAATCTGGGCTGCTCCTTCAGTTGGCAGCCTATATAAAGGACATGGAAGGAGGAAGCTTGCCCTTTTTGCCTGCTTACCCTCATTCTTGCTAGGAAGCCGATTCCTTCACTGGCATTAGAACCTACTTCTTCATGATTTCACAATATATTGAAGACCAGTTGAGACATCCAGCCTCTTGGGCTGAACAATTACTAGATTCTTGGACTTGCCATTGGTAGATAGCCATATTGGATTAGCAATATCACTGCCTATAAGGCATTCCAACAAATACCCTTTATATATACACACATATACACATACATACATTGTACATTCTATAAGTTCTGATCTACACACAATGCAATTACATCAATGAGGGGAAAATTCCATCTCCAATTATCTTCAGAGATATTAGTTCTTGGGGGTTCTGTAAAGCTGAAATCTGTTTGCCAGTCTGTCTTGAGTAGCTTCAGTGCCTTGATGTGGTTATGTCAGGAGTGAGTTCTTCTGGGCTCAGTTGTTTAACATGGAGAAGAAAGACAGTGTTTAGCAGTCAAGTCTATGGGGCTTAAGGTTCCATCCTGTGTTACTGAAAGTTCCTGAGATAACATAGTTATTTGAGTTAGCAACTTTTAGAAATAGTCTTTTGTAGTAAAAAGGGGAAAGGGAGGTTAAAGCAAAGAAAAGAGTATAGGCTTAACATGAGGAGAAGTTTTACCCGTTTGAGAAAGCACAAAGAACGTGGGAAAGTGCTTTAGAATGGGACGTCAAACTATCTCAGATAAGACTAGAGAGAGTCTAAATAGGAGACACAAAGAGATTGTTGGCCCAGTGCTCTTAGAGAATCAGAGACTCTGCCTGCCTATCTACCTCTCTATCTATCTATCTATCTATCTATCTATCTATCTATCTATCTATCTACCTACCTACCTACCTACCTACCTACCTACCTACCTCTCTATCTCTATATCTCTCTATATATCTTTGCATCTATTAGGATCTGTGGTTGAAAAGGAACATGGAGACTAACTGAGTTTGAGGGCTCAGACATTTTTCTTAGGGAGAGTACTGTAGCCATGGGGTACAGGAACCTCTATTCCTGGTGTATCCTATAGAGATTTGAAAATATGTGCATATAATATGATTTCAAATCTATCCATATTCTTTCCTTTTTGATCCCTCCTATACCACCCATTTCTTTTCTCAAAATCAAATATTCTTTTTAAAAAACTACTGAGTTCAGTTAGTGCTGGCAGTTTATACATGGGCATAGGACCAACCACTGGGTCTTGGACAACCTATTAGGGGATGTATCATTTCCTTAGGAGCTAAAACTCAAGAGCAATGTCTTATATTATGAGTCATGTCTATGTGGACATAACTGTCTACAGTAAAACAAAGAGCAAAGGACTGAAAAGTAGTTAGAATACACTAATTCTGAGAAACTAAAGAACCATTGTTTTATCGTGATGTGAATCCTTTATTTCTCAGAGAGAGTTTAACCTTCAGGCAGAGGAACAGGGCATCACTCAGTCTAGCTTTCCTGTTTCTGTGATCCCAGTAGGTATCTCAGAATGCAAAGAAAAACAAAGGAAAAATTAAGAAATGACTGGGATGTATGAATGAAGGCTAGTGTCACAGTAAACTCTGGGGCTATTTTGAGACACTGAGGATTCTGCAGCATCAGGAAACTTAGGCAGTTGTGTGAGTATACTAGTTCTCTTTATTTCAATGTGATAAAATACCCGCCCCCCAAAAAGCAACTTAGCGGAGAAAGGAATTTATTTGGGCTTACAATTTCAAAGAGATGAAATCCATCATGGCAGGAAAGTCATGACAACAGGATGATGGGAACATCCTAGAAGCCAGGAAGCAGGGAGATCACACTGTATCTCCATAAAGGAAGCAGACAGAAAGAAAAGGAATAAAACCAAAAGTCCTGACCCTATTGCATACTTTCTGATTCAAGGTTCCACTTTCTAAAAGGCCCATCAAATGAAGACCAAATTCTGAAACACATGAACCTACAGGGGACATTTCTCATTCAATCACCAGAGTGTGCATTGCCATTT
Organism: Phyllotis vaccarum; assembly: GCA_033318265.1. Taxonomy (NCBI): domain Eukaryota; kingdom Metazoa; phylum Chordata; class Mammalia; order Rodentia; family Cricetidae; genus Phyllotis; species Phyllotis vaccarum. The sequence goes on from JARWLC010000012.1 coordinate 89,677,934, forward strand.
GGCTAGTCACATAATTGCATCTATCTTGGCTAGTGATATCATCATTTGTATCTCAGTTAGTAGTGCCAGGGTCAACATTTTGGCTAGTCATGTGCTCCTTGCCATTTTGGCTAGTTACAAATTTTTCTATCTCAGGAGATGCTAACTACTAGGTAGCACAGTCTTATCCATCATCAGGGCATAAGTCTCCATGGATGTATGAGGAAGTTTCTGTCCTGCCCAGCAACTGCATCTCAAATGATCACACAGAGGTGTATATAAATTATAAATGCTCAGTCATTAGCTCAGGCTTGTTACTAGTTAACTCAGACTTAAATTAACTCATGTTTCTATTTATGCTTTGCCACGTGGCTCATGGCTTGTTAACCTCATTTTTATACTCCCTGCTTGCTTGGTGGCTGGCTGGCATCTCCTGACTCCATCCTTCTCCTTCTCAGCACTCTCAGTTTGACTGCCTCACCTATACTTCCTGCCTGGCTACCAGCCAGTGGTTTATTTGAATGACAAATTTGAAACCAATTTGAATGACAAATCTTTACAGTATACAAAAGGGTTATTCTATAGCATATGGGATCCATGCACCTCACAGATTAAATTAATACACTCATTTCTTGTAAGAAAATAGGCAGCTGATTTAGGTTAGCATAAATAAATATATCCGGAGATGTTACATGAGTGGCCAGATAAAATGGCCTGAGTTATGCAGGCACAAAATAGCTAAACAAGGAGACAATTGCAAGGGATTTCATGGCCCCAGTCCAAAAGAAGGGTTTCCGTTAGTCATACCACTCATGGTAACCCGGGACAGCAAACTTCTATCTGGATCTCATTTTGATCTTCTGTGGCCCATAGGTCTAAGGCCCTGGCAATGGTTAGCCTTTCTGTATTCTCAAAGGAGTTTCTTTACTAGCTCTTTGTAGTTACCATAGGTTGTGAGGAAGGTCAGGGTTCTCTCTCATATATCCTTAGCCTTGATAATAAAAGAATTTAGAAATTGACATAGAAAGCTCAAGGACAATGTTATTAGAATTTGGGAGACAAATAAAGTAGGCATTTTGTAAATCTCCTCCATAGCTTCACAGAATGGGGAACTTGAGGAGGAGAGAGAAAGCTGTACCTTTTGCAATGGAGGTTACTGTGCTGCAGTATGGTGGAGCATGGCGGGGGTGAGGCGCAGCGCTTCAGATGAACAAGAAAGTATCCTCAGACTTCAGTCAGTGTCTGAAATGAAAAACAGAGAGAAAAGAGCAAAGGGAAAAGATGTCTTTCTGAGGATGGCTCTTAAGAGCAGGCAGACCACACGGCAGATTCCATGATGCCAGTTGAGGGGAAGCTCTGCAAGAACACGTGTCTCTGGCGAGGAAAAGCATTAACTCATTAAGAGGGCAATTAGTCTTCCCTCTCCTCAGCAAGTCTTCAGGTGGCTTGGAGTTTCGACAAAGCAAGGATTCCCATCCAGGTAATTGATTGGTGCAGTTGTGTTAACCATTAGAAAGGAAACAAGCATAATAATTTAGGTCACCATGCAGGGCCAGAGGTTAAACATAGATTCAACCTTTGGACAGGAAGGATATGGCCTTGAGCATGATGCTTTGTCTTAACGGGCCTCAAGGAAGCTCAGATACCTTCACTTTTTCCTATAGTAATTTAAACTCCAAAGAGTTATTACAGAAACAAGGTGGAATCCAAAGCTCTAGCCTCTAAAACCTTTGTAAACAGCCCAAAGGGAACCATTTCAGATTCAAGACAAAATATTCTGCCGCTTCTCTCAAAGTCTCTTGCCCATCTCACATGAAAACCAAAAACAAACCTGCATTTCGCCAAACTTCAAAAATCCCTGTGGTCTGAACAGTTCTAACGCTGTTCAAGAGTTCAGATTTGGGAGTCTGTTCTGAGACTGGCAAACTCTTGGCTGTGAGTCTCTGCAAGATAAAAATCAAAGTTATATACTTCCATTATTCGATGGCAAAGTGTAAACATTCCCATTCCAAAAGGAAAGAACCAGAAGGTAGGCAGAGAAAATTAGAAGGAAGTCAAAATAGAAACGATCAGGACAAACAGAACCTCCTGGAGTTCTTGTCTAGTATCTGGGACACATGGCAGCACCAGCTGAATTTGAATGGCTTTGTGCAGCCCTGTCCCTACAGTCTTGTCATGTGTAGCCAGCTCCTGCCTATTGGCTCAGCAGATGTTCCACTTTGCTGGCATCCTCAGCATTCTGAGATGGCCAGTGTAATTTATTTAGGCCTTATTCATGGAAGCTCAGCATTGTCCTGTGAGTGTCAGTGTCTCTCCAAAAAACCCCCAAAAAACAAACAAACAAAAAAACCCTTCTGCTATACACTCCCTGGATTCCCAGATCTTCCTCACAAATCTGAGAGCAAGTTTTAATGATCCCTTAACTCCTGTATTCATCTTACCTTAGTATTCAACACCAGGTAGATATCATTGGTTTCTACTGTGAGTTCTTTGGACCATGGCTGCAGAAGCTTATGAATGCCTGGATAAAGTGACTAACCTGGGTAGATAGCTTTCTGGATGACCTTGTACCACAAACCAGACAAGCTTCATGCTCCCTCTTCCTAGTGTGCTTTCACTGGAACCTGTAATGAATGTGGTGGTACTGTTACCCAAAATACCCCCAACTCATCTTTCTTACTCCTCAGATGGTAATTACTTGGCATTATAGAAAAATGACGTTAATTTTCTTAACAATTATGACTTTTTAGCCTTTAAAATTGCTGGAACTTCTGTCTTGGTCAGGCTGCACACTTGCCATGTCTTTCTGCTCTAGCTTTTGCTCAGGATTCTCACTACGATCCCATTACTATTGCTAAGATTAATCAGCAATAACCAGCCCAGTGCCTTAATACTCTGCTGTCTTGACATTTTCTCCACCCAATTAATTCTTCATTTTTTACTTCAACCTTACTTGAATTTTTAGAACATGGGTGAAATACAAACAAATTATTTGCCAGATTGTAGCACCGGTGACCCTTCATTCCAGTCACTTTTAGACTAGTTATTTCCACCCGAAATCTCATAAACCTGCTTTTCATTGTCAGCCTTATTAATCATTTTCTTGTCTTCAAAAAGTTTGCTGAAACTGCCCATTAATCTGCTTAAAACATTCTAAGACTTCTCTAGCCTATATCTCTAAACTCTTCCAAGTTCTTCCCGCAAATCAGTTTCAAAGGCTTACGAATCGCTCAGTCAGATTTAGTCAAAGCAATGATGACATTTCTCTGAAACCAGTTTTGTCTATTAATTAATTTTGCATTGGAATGACCAAGTACACAATAGAAACAACTTCCAAGGGGCATTTTGCAGTTTCAGAGCATTCTAGTCCATTATGGAGGGCAAAGACAGCAGAGTGGGGGAAGCATGGTAGAGGTTCCTTACATAGTATGGTCAGCTAAGGAGAAAATGACCCCGAAGCAGGGAATGTACCCCTGGTTGACAAAGGCTCATTCATAGTGACCTACTTCTACCAACTGGGTTCTGACTCCTTAATTTTGTGTAGCTTACCAAAGAAAAGCTAGAGAATAAGACTTCAAATGCGAACCTCCATGGGACATTCAAATTCAAATAAGAATGATAGTCCAAATTTTGAATATTTATATCTGGAGAGATTAGTGAATTTTTTTTTTTTTTTTTTTTTTTTGTATCTTCTTAAGTTTTCCGAAGTCATGGGCGATATTTACGAGTGAGTAAATGGGTGAGTGGATGAATGGGAAGTAAGTAAAGTTAGAAACAAAAAGATGCTTCTCAAATGCTTGGAAGTGGACCCGGTACAGGAGTGTCTACTTATTACCTGTTGTGGCTTTTCGCTGCTCAGAACTTGGGAGTTTCTATCTTCTATTTCTCTGTATGTTTCTCCTTTCTAAATGGGATGTCAGAGCTGGTATGCAGGGAAAGGATATATTGATTCTGAAATGAGAGAAGAATATGCCTGTGGAAATGTTAAGATAAAGAGGAATGAAGAACATGGATGGCTCAGCCAAGAAGTCAAAATACCAGGTGCAGATTTGGGATCATCTGAAAGCAGTGATGTCAGAGGCGTAAGAAAGACTGAGGGTGCTGATCTGGAAACGTAAATCAGAGCTCAGGATGGAACTCTGGGGAGCATTTGAGAGAGTGACAATCAGGCGAAGGTGGTCAGTGAAAAAGTTGGAACTTCTGATGGAAGTTCCATGGAAAAGATGCTTGAGCTGAGTGACAATTAGCCAGGTCCTATGTTAGGAAGAAGTCGGGAGGGATGAGGCCAGAAGGAAGCAGCCTGACTTGAGGCTTTGATGAGTATCTAGGAAGCTATGCTGCTTGGGGTCTTTGTGTGACTACAAAGATTTGGGTAATAGAAACACGAAGCAAGCAAATGTAGAACCTTTAAAAACACATATTTACCTATGGAAGACAAGACCTGGACATTTACATAATCTGGAAAGGAGAAACCTGAGCTGATAAAGAGTGGTAAGGGGGGGGGGGGGTGAGGGTGGGACTAAGCATAAAAGAATTAGAGACCTGAGTACAGCAAGGTCTCACAGACATGGAGAGGGTGCAATTGCCCAAAATGGAGGAGGGGACACTCCTTAGACAGAGGGCTGAGGGTACAGGGACCACTCTAGTCTGTAGACAATTAGCCCCATGACGGTCAAACAAAGTATATCATTTTAAGTCACTTCCGGCTGAGCTAAGAGCAGCCTTTCAGCACAGCTCCCCTGTTGATAATCTCTAATTCAGATCCATTCCTATGGAGGAGAAAGAATTACAAAACGACTAAGACTCTTATCCAAAAAATATAAAGGCAGCATATTTTTTGTTCATCAACTCAGATTTAAAATTTAATTTCATGGTACAGTGAGCCCACACACAGTTATATCTATTAAGGTCACCCACCTGAGTTCACAAGCTCACTCTGGTCATTGATGACTGTAAGACTCTTTAGGAGATAAGAATCATGGTTTCCTCTTTCTTGGTAGTTACGTTTCCATGGGTCTCCAGACTTTCTGATGCTGACATATCTGTGGTGAGGTGTATCAGCTCACACAGTGGTCCTGTCACTGCCTTTATACCAACACCTTAACAAAGCAAGCACAACCATTCTACAAGAGCATCTCTAAGCTTTGAAGCAAGGAGACTCAGAAGGGAACAGTTGAGTCTGGCTTTGTTTCAGAAGGAGGCACATGGACTCTGCATTATTTGCCCCGTTCTTCATTTATCTTCCTAAAAATCACCATTTCCTCTTTGTGCTTCTCATAACACAATAGCCAGAAACCACTTAGCTTTTATAGTACTTATTGTTACTGCAATAATGGATGGTTAATTGGTTACATTCTTTTTTGTCTTCTACCCAATGTGAGTCTAGAATTTTCCTTGAGGGCAGTGTAGTAATTATAAGGTTGAATTTTAATTGACCTGAAAATGCATTCACATTTGAAGTTAGATGAATATGGGCACACACATATACAAATGATACCAATATAATATTATATTGCATATATATATACATACCATACATATATGAAATATCACAGATATCTACTAGTCTTTGTGATATATACATATTTATAATATTCGTATAAGAATGGTGATGCAGAAACTGTACTCACCCCTTGCAACGTGCACCTGTAATTCAGTTATCTAAAATTCAGCACTTGCAGGGACTTGATTAACAGAGTAGGAGGGAAGCTGGAACTGGGAAAGTTCTAAAAGCATCCATGAATGCAAGCGAACTGGGCAGCTGTTGAGAACTGATCATCCTCTCATCCTGCTTCCTCTGCACCTGAGCTCTCTCGGGCTAGCTGGCCTTTCTTCTCTGCAACAGCATGGTGTACGTGCATGTGGACGTGTGTGTATGTGTGTGTGTGTGTGTGTGTGCAAACACATATGCAAGTGTGTGTGCATGCATGTGTGTGTATCTGTGTCTGTGCCTGTCTGTCTGTCTGTGTCTCTGTGTGTCTATCTGTCTGTGTCTGTGTGTGTCTGTGTCTATGTGTATGATGTGTTCACACGAGTGCACACTGGCAGAGGTCTGAAGCTAGTCTGGTGACTTCATCAATTTCTCCCCACATTCAGCTTATTCATTTACAGTCTGGGAACTGAACTTGGGGGCCTCATGCAGGCTAGGCAAGCACTCTACCACTGAGCTTACAGCTCTGCCTTTTATTTATTTTTGAGACAAGAGTTTCTTATTGAATATGAAGTTTCTTGGTAAGCTAGTCCAACTGGCCAGTGTTCAATGCTCTACTTGTCTCTGATACCCACATTGTGGGGTTACACATACGGGCCACTATATGTCTGTTTGTTTAAACATGGGTTCTAGAGATCAGATCCACACTCAGGTCCTCATGCTTGCACAGATAAGCAATCTTCTCAGCCTTACCAGTATCCTTCTATATTTAAAAAAAAAAACTCATTTGAAAAAGGAAAACAAAAAACCCTAATTTTGATGTTTTTGTTGTACATTAAACTTTGAGTTCCACTACCCCAGTGCAAATCATTTATATTTTTCTTCATATATTGTAGAAAAGATATGTAGATACTGTGGTGATATATATTTAATAAAATAGTCTGGACTATCAAAGAATAGAGACATCTCTCCAGCCTTTTTTGTTTTGTTTTTTGAGACAGGGTTTACTGTGTAACCATTCCAGCTGTCCTGGAACTTGCTTTGTAGACTAGGCTGGTCTCAAACTCACAGAGATCCTTCTGCCTCTGCCTCCCACATGCTGGCACTAACAGTCTTGCACCACCACTGCCTGGCTCTTAGGCCTTGAACTCACAGAGATCCAGAGGATCTCTATCTCCTGAGTGGGTGATGGGATTAAAAGCATGGGTCACCGCTCCCTGACCTTCGTGGCTTGGCTGTGTGTGATTCTGTTCTGTGATATTCCAGACTAGTTTTATTAAATATAGGACATATCAACATAAGATACAGTGAAGATATAACAAAATTGTAGGGTTAGAATGGCTGAGATTCTGCAACGTCATTTAGCCATGTCAAAGCTTAACTACTTATTCAGCCAATCAATAGGGACTGGAAACCCGGTGGTGAGATAGAACTAAGAACCAACAAAGCCTATTCTCTGTTCAATGTACTGGGGATTACCTTTCACACAAAAATCTGTAATGTCAAGAAGTAAATGCTCACACAGTGTACACATGGCCCAGTGGGAACATGGAGGCAAAGTGTGTATCTGGAGAGGAACCAGCGGAAAGAAGCTTTCAGAAGAAGTGGGTGATGGGCTCAGAATGAAACTCTGCAGAGCTGGAGAGCTACACTTACAAAGGAGCAGAAGCAGGGCATGCTTCCGGAGTGAGTAGTGATTTAGTTCGGAGGCAGAGACATTAAAACAATAAGAAGCAAGAAGAAGAGCCTAGTTATGCGTATTGAAGATGTTCCAAAAGCAGAGTTTAAAATTCCTCCTTCTTATCAGCTACAAATAAGCGACTAAGTCCGTTTTGTGGCAAAGAAAAGGATTAAGTGTCAGTGACAAAAGTGGGTGACTGGGGAAATGTTGGACCCTTTGGCTGCAACTTTCTTATTTTCTTGAAAGAGAAATGTCTTGTTTGGATGACTGTGTGCTGTGGTTTAACTTGGCAAGGGGAAGTCTGACGAAGGAAATGGAAGCCATGTTTGGAGGATTTTTGATTGACGCCAAGAGTGAAAAGACATTTGTCCTGGGTGGCTCACTACATCCTCAAAGAAAGCACACAATTTCTTCCTTTGAGGGGCTTTAGGCAAGAGAGCCTTTTACTTGAGAAGGAAAAATATGATTTCAAGAGTTTGAACATCAAGTGATTCATTCCAGCCATATTTTGATGAGGTAAGTTTGCCAAAATTAGAAACACATGGATCCATTTCCCTGAAGATCCTTACAGATTTCCAATTAGGGAGCAAAGAGCTAGGGGCAAATCATGCCTTGGACTTAATCCAAATGTAAATGTTTGAGAAATTGTTTGGCATTTCCATAAATCTGTGTGGAAATCCAGTTACAGATTTCTTTTATACATTCTGGGAAGTTCTCATAATCAGGATCTTTTGCTTGTTTGGGTTTATGTGTGCATTTTTGTATGTGTATTCAGGTGTGCTGCATGTGTGTGAAAATCAGAAGAAAACCACCCATTTATTTCCTCAGACATTTTTCTTGTCTTCTTTTTTCTTAAAGTCAAAATTTCACTGGCCTCAAACTAGCTAAGAAGACAAGCCTGGCTGGCTGGGAGCCCCAGAGGTCCACCCATCTCTGCTTTGCCAGCACTGTAAATTCAAGTACACACCACCATGCTTATTCTTTGTTTTAACATGGGATTGAACACAGGTCCTTCCTTGGGTTTGCAAGGCCATTGCTTCATCCAGAATCTGACTCTTTTGTGAACAGCCAGTTGTAGAAAAGCAACCCAAACAGGTTTGCTGAAACTTAACCATGGTGAATACACAATGACCTCACCGGGCGCATTAAAAATGTCAGCTCCACAAACTCTCAAAGAGTCCCTGAAAATCCTCTTTTATCCCCTGAGACAACATTTAATCACACATATGTGAGTCGGGTCTCCTTAGGCTATGTTGTTCCAAGGGTTAGTGGTTTATAAGAAAAAAAGGGTTATTTTTTATTTGTATCTTATTGCAGTGGCTGTAAAGAGTCTGAGATCTTCTCTACTTAGGTAGGATACAGGGAAGAATAAAAGCGTCTATCCAGGCCACTTCATCCTCAAGGCAAAGGGAAAGAAATCACTCACAACAATTTCACCTTGTGGCTCCCAACTTCTGCCTACAAGTAGTATGAGCAACATCTACTTATAGTTAGTTGATCAAAGAAAGTCATGTGCCTAAGTCTGGAGTTCAAGAAGAAAATAATTCTGACAGGGTGTGAGTTATATCAGGTTAGCTCTGTATATACAAAGATTCTATCTCGTTTATAAAATAGTAAGTGGTGGAATTTAGTAGACATGCAGTAGATATTGACTAAACGGATAATAAGTACATTTTATGCTCTTCTTTTGGAAGAATAGGTCTGTGGATATTAGTTCTTTATAGGGATTTTAAAGATATCAAATATTAATTAGCTGTTTAATCATTACATATTATATTAAGATCATTGATATATACCTCATTGATCCTATAAATACATGCAAACAAAATTTCTCAACAAGAAAATAGAAGAAGGTCAAATGAGACAGTGGGCTTGCCCACCTCATGATCATTACTGATTTGGGGTTTTGAGGCAGTGCCTTAGGTAGGTCAGGCTGCTCTGTAGATAGCCATAGATGACTTTGAACTCCTGAAGCTCCTTTCTTCATCTCTGAAATGCTGGGATTAGAGGTGGCTCACCATACCCAGCTTCTTCTATTGTTATTTTGGCAAGAGAATGAAAGTTTTGCCGGAGTCATTCTGTGAGCAGTCTCCGGACTGGTCAGGAAAGCTCACACCCTAGCAAGGATGCCTCAGACTCTTCCCTAACTTCTGGTTCCCTCTGCCATCTGCTCACTCATCCACAGTGCCTGATCTCTTCCTGCATGTTCTCCTGAGGTGAACTTCTTCTGGGATATCCAGTTGCATAGATCCAGGGTGACTTATCAACGCTCCAAGCTTCTGTTAGCAGGACAAGGATATTCTTTGCCTACAGCCTTTAGATACCTCAACTGTAGACAATAATGCAACTGTGTTATCTGAAAATACCTCTCTGGGAGCCAGACTTGGTGGAGCAACCCTGAAATCCCAGCTCAGTGGAAGTGGAGCCAGGAGGATTGTTTGAGGCCAGCCTGAGCTACACAGAGAGATGGTGTTACAAACAAATCTCTATGGAAGCGTCCCCTAATTTAAGTGGCTAATCAGCCCCATGAGGACATCTGACCAGTTTCTGGAGACTCAAGAATTTTCCAATAACTGTTTGCAGATAGGAGATACCAAAGGCAACCCATGCCATTTTCTCAGATTTCTCAGGAAAACAACACACTATCAAGCAGCTCTAAGGCAGGGAGCTCAGAAGTATCTGCAGTCCATTTAGTTACCATTCTGCTTCTTCCCATTCTGGAGTTTGAAAGGGACGCTCATTGTTAATCAGTCATCTTAGTCATCACTCTGTTAGCTCAACACAATGACTCATTTGGAAGCCTTTCTGAGTCTCTTACGTTTCTGGGCATTCTCATTACAATTACACATTTTTGTCTTGATGCCTTTTTTTTTCTCCTTCCTTGCTGGATATAGATCACACATATTTGTTTTTCTACTTCCCAAACACAGACTCTGGAGTAGATCCTTTACTAATTAGGCTACTTGAAGGTCCTCATTGTATCCAAAGTTCTTGGGAAACACAGACATTTACCAGCTGCCACCGACTTGTTCTGCCCTGCTGATCTCCTGGGGAACCTCTTCCAGAGGAACACAGAGTGCTTTGACCAGCTGCTATAGGATGGGTAAGGTCATATCCCTGCCTCACAGAACAGGAGGGTGAAATTCACTCGGGACTGCGAATGTGTCTACATCCCTAGGCTGGCTCTCTCTCTCTCTCTCTCTCTCTCTCTCTCTCTCTCTCTCTCTCTCTCTCTCACTCTCCCTCCCTCCCTCCCTCCCTCCTTCCCTCCCTCTCTCTCTTTTACTTCACCACCACTGAGCACATCCTGCAGAAGAAGGAGTATCCCTGTGCCTTGATTGCAAAGACCACCATGTGTGACTTTACTGATCCTTTCCTGATAGTGGCAAAGAGCAAGCCAGTGGCCCTCACCTCAGCAGGTTATATTCAGGAAGACAGCTGAGATGAGGGCAGGAGAGGAAGAAAATACACTTCTTTCTCATGCCTCCTACTCTCCCAGTAGGAGAGACATTTTTGGGAATTACTCAGTGTTGACACTTCCACTGCTATAGGGGTTTTCTTCGTGATCTCTGGGAGGCCTTAGGATTCTCTATGTGTCTGTATTTTGTCATTGCCTCAAGTTCAGCCCATATATCCTTCCCCACCTCTGGGCTTCTTCCTCTGAGTGTTCTGGCAGTTACTTCAGACATAACATGTCCAACTCGGCATTGCTGGTTGAACTTGAGTCGGCTTCACTTTCTCTGTGCTCTTTTCTAGAGAAGTAAAAGAATAATGTTTTCCTTGTCACAACCTCGTTTCCTTATAGCATCTCTTCTCATTGCTTCTTCTACTGACCATGAGCTCTTCAAAGCAGAGTTTATTGTTCATCTCTATGGCCCTTAAGGATGGAGCTAGGAGGCAGCCAGCTTGTTGGTGCTTACAGAAGAGAGAAGGCTGGAAAGGCCTGAACATGGGACTGGACCTTATTTGAGGGGAACAATAATTATGAAAATGTTTAGTTCAGGACCTAGAATACAAAGTATGGAGGTTATAATGTCAATGGGCCTTGTTCCCAGTGAGTAGTGAGTGCTGGTGAGGTCTGGTATGATGCTGCAGAAGATAAGGCTAGGTAAAAAGTTTTAAGCTTCAGGTACTCATTTAGCTTCAGAAATTCATATTTGGAAGCAAAAGGAACTAGATAGAACTCCTGAGAAGTTCTAGAAAGCGCCAACAAAAGGTATGGCTTACAGCCTAAGTCAAGAGATAAACCCATAGTTTTCATGTGTCCCCATCCAGGCACACAGGGGACACTTCCCCCGGTGTACATTCTCAACATAGAATGGCCCAGATCCACAGACTAGCTAGGCTATCTATAGGGAAACTTGAATGACAGCCAGAATATGACCCTAGATCTCCTGAGTTCCCTCCCACACTGTTCTGAGAATTCCTGAAGCAGGAAGGCATAAGGTACTGGGTGGGAGATAAGAGGGGATCCAACATTAGACAGCACTAATTTGCTCTAAAAGCTTGGTATGGCCTTATTTAAAACATTGGTCAAAATCAGCCAGGTAGTAGAACTGACCTGGAAACTAGGTAATTGTTATATGGAAACTCTACTCGCTGTTGCAACTTTTCTACAAATCTAAACTATTCCTAAATTAAATACAAAACTAAAGCTCCATTTGTATTGGTTATTAGTACAGAGGACATCAAGCTTCCTGAGTTTGGAGGAGAGAAAAAAAGAATTGTTTACTGACTAGGTGACTAGTATCCAATCCCAGGTCCTCATCTTGGGGCATAGTCAGAAGATGCTTCTCCTAACTCTTCTAATCCCACCCTAGCACCAGGCTGTGATGAGAGACAGGGGTGAGTGTTATCTACAGAGAAGAAAGGGGGTGGGAGTTGGGATAATGTTGGCTGTGGAGTTGATGTCAACCCTTTCCTTGCTTCCCTCCTTTTAAACTTGTCATCCTCTGCCTGTCCTCTCATGACTCAGAGAGCCTCTTTCTTGGGGCTGTCAGTTGACAACTAAGGTTGCCAACAGAACTTACAACCTGCCATCTTTTGTTGTCTGTGGTGCTGAGAACATGGCCAAGCCAGCAGGGAGAGTCTGCCAGTGAAGTATAGATCTCATTGAAATGACATCATGTATTCACACACGAGAAGGAAGAGTCATGAATCCTTATCACTGCTACCCTTGCTTGACTCCCAAATAGCCAAGGAAAATCACAGGGGCAGGGACAGAGGAACGACCTAAGGCACTGTTTGCTTTCCCCTAGGTCGAAATCCAAACAAAGAAACGGAGAACAGTGGCCACAAAGTGGGCTATTGGTCCATCTGCACATTTCGCAGCATCCTTAACATCACGCATTGGCTTAGGGGAAAGCCAAGCCCCTAAATATACCGAAAGTGAGGTACAAGAAAGTGATTGATTGAGAAGGTTACAAACAACTTGATGTGCAGAGGGAGTTCCAAGAATGCAATAGAGAAGGGATGAATGAAAAAGAAAATCCAGAGAAAACCAAGTACAAATTGCAAACCCCCCTGGAGAGTTGCTGCGTCAACACTAGACTGCATGGCCAACAAATAAACCAGGGAACTCAGCAAGGAAGTTTGAATTATCCTAAACTGGGGTGAGCTGAACAATTGCCTGGAATTCCAGTGTACATGTGTTTAGGCAGCTTCCCGGTTACTTCCTTCTTCTCACCTTCTGTCTGTGAGCTTTCCTTTGACTGGGCGGTGACTAGAGACTCTAAGTGGCATCAATTGGAGATGCTTGGAGACCTGCCAGGACCACAGGATACACAATCATTCAAGAAAGCCTTGGAGAGTGTGCTGACTTAAGGGTAAGGTCAGGAATCACGCCATTGAGGAGGGACCTGGGAAAAGAAGATGCCCTGAAGGGCAAGGACAGGATAGAACAACTGCTGAGGTCTCCATGAAATCTGCAGAGAGAGAGTGGGATAGCAAGACAATCTGCTTCCGGAAGAATAAGCCAGGATTACACCTGTATACTTGTAGGAATCATACACCGTGGGACCCTGAGTACCAACTCTCACAGGAAAGGAACATTCCCTGATTGTCTGTCATATAGGAGTGTTTTGAGGCTTGCTTGCAATGGCATACCAAAGCTCTGATCATAACTGATGGCCAGGTAAGATAGCTCTGACTTCTGCCAAAAACAATTTCATCTTTCTTTGACCTCTGAGACCGATCTCTTCAGGTGTGAGAGTAAGCACACTAGGGTTTTGTTTTCATTGTTATATTTGAAGATCCTTCTTCCTCTTTTAATTTTCTCAGATTCCAGTCACTCAGGTGCCTAGTGAGACTGTGGCAATGGCGTCTTCACAGCCAATCCCTATCGATGAGTCTCCATCGATCTCTCTTCCCACATCCATCACAATTGCTTTAAAGTACCTACAAATTGACCCAAACTCCCAGCTCAACAGTTCTCTTTACCCATAATTCATTTCTTTCAGTGTCAGTGTCTTGAAACAGCCAATGAAGGATTATCACTATATCTACCTTTGTCTGCACACATATATGCACACAGTACCTGCCTCCATGGAATACCAAACCTTCTGGAAATAATGCACAATTAATTCTCTTGGCTGCACTTCAAAAAAGCACAAAGGGGATATTTCCCGTTTTATGGATGAAAGGCAGAGGCCTGTTCGCTCACTGACTGAACACTACAAGAATTTACACTGATTTCTCTGGCAGCCCAGGCATCTTACATGTTACAGTGCGGTCTTTCTTACTCCCCTATGAAAGAATTAACCACATCTTCTGCTTTCTACAATCGACTGTGGAAAGCTAAAATCTCTGTTTGTGCTAAAGACAGTATACAACGGGGCTCTGGGAATTGAGGAAGACAGAGAAGAATCTTAATCTACTGCAGGTCTCAGGCTTACCCTGTCTCAAGCTGGCTTATTTGGCTAGTAAACTGACACAGTGCAGATCCCCATTCCCTGCATTTGAGCTGTGACACCCCAGTCGCTAGAGAAGGAACCTAGTGCTTGGCAATTTTATCATCTACCTTGCAGGCATGGTACTAGGCTGGAAGAACATATTTGAAGAGCTCAGGGAAAGATATTGTGCCTGCAACCTGCTTTCAGCCCAAGAGTCAGAGGTAGATGATTAGATGTCATTAGAAGAGACTCTCTAAGCCCCGGGACATAATTAACAGAATGGTGGCCACCTGCTGTCAGGTGCCAGCATTGGGGGTAATTAGTAAACCTGGTACCTAAGGATCACAAGGTCTAAAAAAGAAACGAAATGGGGGTGGGGGGGGGAGCATTCAAAAAGGCAGAGGGAAATCTCTGAAAAAGAACTTGCGAGTTTAGAATGGGAATCATGGGAATAGGGGTGTGTTGTGGGGGGAGGGGGGCAATCGCGGAATCAATTGGTTCCTTTAGCAGCTGCTGATGTCACACCAGCCAAGCCCGGTGAAGTAGCACTGGACCCGTGTGCCTAGGGACACTGGCTGACCTACTCACTGCCCAAAGCCACTGTCACTGTGCGGCAGGGTCTGTCCTTTAGCATCTTACAAATAAAGGAAAGGAGAGCAATCGATATCTGACATGACGAAAGCCTGGGAGAGTCAGACCCAGTTGGCAGGTCACGGGCAGAGAGAGGCGGGAGAGACAGAAAGGGCCCGGACATGTCAGCCTCAGATTTCTCAAGCAACACAAAAGCTGTCGGCTTTCAATGCACACTGCTTGCCTCTGTTCACGGGAGAAAAGGGAACAAGGTGGTCAGTGTTAAAGGAAAGAGGGGGACAAACGGCTGACGACAGTCTTGGAGCTGAATTTAAAAACATCAAATTAGAGGCATGTGTACTGAAATGAGGCTCTGTGGCCTGGGAATGCACCGTGCCCCCCCACCCCCAAAACACATGCTGCAATTACTGTGGCTGGTGCTTTGGCTTCAGGGTAGCACATTGAACACTGATGGAGGCCAGGGAGCCCACTCATTTCCCAAATCGCCCCTTTTATAACATCTCCACAGGAAAGTTAAGCCTGTCAGCTCACTGCTTTGATGACCACTAATATGACACCACTCTAGAAGGACAAAAGCTTAGTGTGTCTTTCAACAGTGTTCACCTAGCATATTCCATAGCAAGAGTCACTAACAGACATCTTCACTCTGTCTTTCACGTTTTACATTTTAAAGGCCCAGATCACCTTACTCATATTACTGTCTTTACAATAGGATCAATGAATGAACAAATGAATACGTAAATGAATGAACCCATCACTATATACAGATATTCCTAAGAGTTGTGCCAAATGGTGATTCTTCGTCCATCCTTACCAGCCCACATTTTCTTGAAATTCGGAACGACCTCTGTCCCAAGCACTTACTCACAGGGCACTGGAGTTGGAACTGTAACTACTAGACTAGAATCTTAACTTTCTTCCTAACTTGAGGTTTTCACAGACTCTGTCTTAACTTGTTTCTGGATATCTCTCTCTCTCTCTCTCTCTCTCTCTCTCTCTCTCTCTCTCTCTCTCTCTCTCTCTCTCTCTCTCTCTCTCTCACAGCTTCTAAGAGCCCGGAGTCTGCCTTACTTCTGCCCTGCTCTGATTCAATGTCTTCTGGTTTGTCTTATCTCCTCAGTCAAGGCTTGTAACTGCCTTTTGTAAGCGTTCATTGTTCGGGATCTTGCTGTGACCTGGATATATCAGGAAGATGGCAGGAGATCAGGGAAAGAGAAGAGAAAACAGCACGGCAGAAACTGCTCTCTGAGCAGGGCCTTTCCCAGTAGAAAGCTTGATTTCTTCTGACTTTAACAATGATGGAGTTTGTTAGGTGATTTTTAAAATGTTCTATCCTTAGCTTCTTGTTTCAAAAGACTTCAAATCCAACATAATTAAGGCTACTCTAAAACTAATTCTTCTAATATTTGCTCCTTTCAATAACAGAGATGCTTTTCTCGGAGGAGACCTGGGTTATAGTTCTGGTTTCATCACTAGCAAAATTCCCAGCCTTATCTATCATGAATACTATTTTTCATACTAAAAACAAAGAAAAATATCCCTGATAATCCATCAAGGATAGAGGAAAGAAGCCTTGTAGGCACTAGTAAAAGATCAGAAGGCTGGGAGTTATGGAGAAAAAAACCAGAACAACAGAAACAGGCCCAGAAGTAGATTCGTAGAAATGTGTGTAAGAACAAATATGTCTCTGCTACCTTCCAGTGGTCCCAATATGACCAGATGCCTTATATGTTCCTGCTACTAGACACCCCCTACCAACATGGACTGTATCCACCCCCCCCCCAAAAACTGTAAGCCCAAATAAACTCTTCCTCCCTTAAAAAAAAAAAAAAAAAAAAAAAAAAAAAGGTAAGGATTGGGGAGATTGGGGAGATGGCTCAGCAATTAAGAGCACTTACACATGGTTCTTACCACTAACATGGTGGATCACAACCATCTGTGACTCTAATTCCAAGGCATCTGATGTCCTGTTCTGACCTCCATAGGCATCTACACACAACTATTAGGCAATAAATATTTTTAAGGGAAATAAGTAACAGCAAACAGGGAAGCATTACATCTTACAGATAAACATCACAAACCTTCTTATGAATGGAGAAGCATGCCACATTGGACAATTAGAAGACTCCAGTAATCTCCCTGGGCTGCTTGTAAATGAAGCATGAGCTGATTAAAAAGACCCCAATAGTATTATTTTGTGGGTGGAAATCAGATTCTAAAATTAATACATAAATGCAAGGAACCACAGAGAGCCACATACATTTCAAAATAAGAAAAATATTGATGTGCAGTACTGTTTGGCACCATTTGGACTTACTAAAGATCAGTCATGATGATACTGCAGGAGATACAGAAGACAGTGGGGAATTGCAGGATCCAGAAACAGACCCGCAGATGCATGACAGGGGGCTTGTTTTGTTTAGTTTGGGCAGTTCTAAGGCAACTCAGTAGATGCAAAGGAAGTCTTGTTAACAAATGGCGTTGTTTTATGAGAAAGCCTATGCCAAAGAAAGACAATAAAGAAAGAAATCAGATCTTTCCATTGTGCTATATTAAAAATTAAATTTGAGAGAGATCGTGTAAACCACAACAGAAATACAACTATGTACAGACGAGAATAATGGAAGACAATGAGACAGAGAAGGTGAAGAACGGTGTCCTTGGACCAGGAAGATGCCTTAGCAATCTAAAACTCGTGTCACACAAACCTGACAAGCTGGAACCAGTTCCCAGATCCCATGCCGAAGGAAAGAACTGATTCATAAAAAGCTGTCCTCTGGCTTTCACTTATGCACATTTTGGCATGCATGCCCATACTCACTCATACACACACATCATATACACAGATAGACACATATCAATAATAATTTTTAAAAGAGTATGTCCATGAATTAAAAGAGATGAACCAATTAAAACAAACTATTGTACTCACTCAACAAGAGGGAAGTTATGCTTGGTACTGGAAACTAGCCAGCTACACAGGGCTAGTGAAGCCAAGATCTTGAAGCAGAAACTACAACGGGCATTTCACTAAACCATAATAATCTCCAACGACATTTTAAATATTTATCCTCATACCCACAGGTAACTGCAGTTCTCACTCTTCAGCCAGGAAACTTCTCTTTGTAACAGACAAAAATCATTATAGTGGATCAAAATGCAGAGTTGTGGGGCACCGTCCAAACGGATACATCTACAACCCCAGCACCTAAGGCCCAGGAATCATTTCAGGAGAGGAGGCTGAAAAACCGTAAGATCCCAGAGGAACAAGAAGATGCTGTAAGATTGTGTCTCCTGGAATGTGAGAGATGCTACACTTACAAGGTCTCACCAACATGGCTGCCTGAACAAAATTTGAAAAGGGATAAAAATAACAAGCATGACAGCATGGGAGCACCAGAGCCCAAGGAACCTCGACTGTTGACAAAGAGCTACAGTCAACTAAGGAAAAGTGAGAGGAGGAAAAATAGTCTCCCCAAGAAAGATCACCACAACTGGTCAGCCCTGGAAACATACACACAGCCGGTTGTGATTATACCCTCATGTTACATATTTAACAACAATTAAAGAGAAAGCGGCCATGGATTTGAAAGAGAACCAGAGTGAGGTGTGGAGGGTTTAGAGGAATAAAAAGGAAGGAAAAAATGATGTAATTCTATTTTAATCTCAAAAGATAGAAAATTATTATTTTGTGGGTACATTAAGTGACAGTTTCTCTGCGTAGTCCTAGCTGTCCTGGAGCTCACTCTGTAGACCAGGCTGCCTTTTTAATTTAGAGAACTGCTTTCCTCTGCCTCCTGCATACTGGGATTAAAGGCATTCATCACCACTGCCTACTAGAAAAGTTATTTTTTAAAAAGAACTATTATGACATCCTTTCCGCCCCTCCCCATATAAGCCAGAAATACACAAATCAAGAAAAGAAACACAAAGGAACGAACACAGACCTACAGACATGGGATTCACGACACATTAAGGGGGAAACTCTTCACAAAAATCAAAATTTAAAATCTAAGAAACACAATAAAAAAATGCTACTCCTATAATATAAATAAGAAGTGTAGAATAGAAAATTCAACATGAAAATAAACCATGTATCCAAGCAGATCATTCAAATGCCACAGGATAGGTCAAGGCAAGCAGAAGAGTACAATTTTATGAGAAAAGTGGGTTTTAAGGGGAGTTGATAATTTAGGAAGCACGACCACAGAAAAACAAATTAATAAAAAAAAATGAACACATTGGAAAGAAGATCTGCACGATTGATAACTCTAAGTCAGTTCAGTTAGTGGAAATGGGAGAATGTAAAAACAGACCAAAGGTGTGTGCCAACTGCAATAGATGCAACATACTCTCATGAATAGTAATACACACACTCTGATTAAAAGGGTCTGTTTCACTTTAAGTGACTTTGATATATCTAGTGAAAAGAAATTATTGTGGAGATCTGTGACATTGATACTAGTCCTAACATTAAAATTAAAATAATCTAAAGGGATCACTGAAAAGACACACCAATGTAAAAAGTGCTAAGTCCCACAAGTTTTATGGGTGGATAGTATCAAATCTTTGAGTGACATGTAATTCCAATATTATTTAAACTGTTTCAAAGAACGTTCAAATGAAGCTCAATATCTATTCTACCAACTTACTCTTAAGATATCTGTGTTGGAAAATGATGATGAAATCACATAATTTCTAAAATATTTGCAAGTGGATGCTGGCATAAATAATGAAAACTGACCAGGTAGATTTAGTACATAAGTGAGACATGCTCCATAATAGAAAGTTCTCTGGTATATTTAATTATATTCATAGCTTCCAGGAGAAGAGAATAGAACCTTGTGGACATGCTCATTGCTGCTTCAACAGCAGGTATAGCCAGAATTGAGGAACAGCTCCCTGCCCTGACATGTCTCCAACGGACAAGGGTGTGGAAGGAGATTTCTTTTACATTACATCCATAAATGGCTAAAATGTAAAGAAGAAATTAGGTGAAAAGACCCACCCACATATTCCAGAAGGTACTAGAGGCCCACAGCTGGAGGATTATACTTGAAAGCATAAACTTAATCCAGGTCTTGGGTGATGTTTGACTCAATTTCTATAGTTTAGGAAATGAAGCTTCATCTCTGCTTCCCTAGGAGCAAGGATCATGGTTGGAGATAGAGTCTGTGCTGGATAGTTTTCTGTCAGTTAGACACAAAATAAAGTCATACGAGAGGAGGGAATCTCAATTAAAAGATGTCTTCATAAGAGCAGGCAAACCTGTAGGGCATTTTCTTAATTAATTAGTGATTAGTAGGGGGGGGCAGCCCACTGAGGGTAGTGCCACTCCTGGACTGATGATCTTGGGTTCTATAAAAAAATGCATGCTGAGCAAACCGTTAGTGAACAAGGCAGTAAGCAGAACTCTGCATCCACTCCTGCCTCTAGGCCCCTACCCTGTTTAAGCACCTGTCCTAACGTCCTCTGGTGATGAACTGTGATGTGGAAGAGCAGCCAGTACTCTTAAACCCCGAGCCAACTCTCCAGCCTTCAAAAGATGATTTTAAGATCGAAATATGAATTACCAGTATTTAGCAAAATTCTGAAGCAAAGATCAAGAAAAGTAGAGCATTCAGTTTCCAAGTCTTAACAATGGAAAGAGGGTGACCCTGTGTATGAAGAGCTCATCAAATTCCTAGAGAAAAAAAAAAAAAAAAAGAACATTCAGAGAGAGAATGAAATAAATATATCAACAGCACTCCCTCAAACCAGAGGAGAAAGGTT
Organism: Phyllotis vaccarum; assembly: GCA_033318265.1. Lineage (NCBI taxonomy): Eukaryota > Metazoa > Chordata > Mammalia > Rodentia > Cricetidae > Phyllotis > Phyllotis vaccarum. The sequence continues at coordinate 89,698,497 of JARWLC010000012.1, forward strand.
AAGTTATTAAATAAAATTCATTAGATCTAGCAGGCCCGTTCTCCAGGTCTTAAGCCAGGATAAATTCCAAATAGATCAAAGCTTAGACATAAAGCATAAAACCATAAAAACACTGAAAGAAAATATGGAAAGATTCTATTACAAGCTTGGAGAGGAAGAAAGGTCGCTAACATAGTTCCAAATTTTAAAATGGTTACGCTTGAGTACATGAAACTCAAAGAAACATGAGGATATTCAACAAAGAAAAAATATAAAAGTTAAATTACATTTAAATCCTTGCAATGAGTATCCAGAAGAGGAACTTCTTTTTCCAAAGAAAATGATAGAGGCCTAAAATTTTTATAAAACCAAGCATGAAAATAAGCAAAGAATATTTTTGAAAATTCAAAAAAAAGAAAAAGAAAAAGAAAATGTAAAATGAGAGCCTTAAACAAAACGGATACAGTTGATGAAGGAAGGAAGGACATAAGTTTGGTGGCATCACTGACAAGGTGTGAATGTTTCTGCAAACAAACTGTCACTAACAACACAGTGGCCAATCCAAGAGAAACTCCTTGGGACATACTGAGAGTCGAAGGGAGGGCAGCTGGGAAGAGTAATGGTCAGCTGATCAACGTCAGTGGGTATGGGTCAAGAGCAGGCTGAGGAATGAATATGATCGAATTACATGCATAAAATGCCATAATGAAACCCATTATTATACACAATTAATACTTGCCAACAAAAGCATTAAAATGGTATACCAATACCTCCAGGATCTCAGAGCACATTATAATCTGACAGTGATTCTTTTTCCTGAACAGTCACTTTTATATACTGCTGGTGGGAATATTAATTGTTACAGTCCCGGAGGAAGGCAATCTGGTAATAAGTATTAAAATTACAAATGCGTACAGCCTTTTCCCCAGCTCTTACTTCTATTAATGCATCCTGGAGTGACATTAGGATGCATGCAAAATGATATATACGAATATCTATCATAGTATTGTTAGCAACACCAAAGGATGGGAAGCAACCCAGTCCTTCCATAGACAGGAGGCCACATTTTCTTTTCACTTATTTTTATAGCCTCATAGTGGAAAATAAAGCATGAGCCTTGTTTCTCAGCCCCGCACAGAGCACTCACACCATAGATATACTCCAGTCTTCCTTCTGCCAAACCACCCTGCTGAGAGTCTGGAATCCTTACCGTGGAGAAATGGCTTTAGGTAGTTTGGGGACATCCACACAAACCACTGAAATGCGCAGAAGAGGAAGCAATGTAAAGCACAGTGTCCCTGTTAGCCAGTAAAGCAGAACTTGTCTCGGCTGCATAATGCCTAGAAAAAGGGTGAAGATACTGTGAACTTTCCCTAGATGCAGAAGGCATCATGCATCAGCTGCTCATTTCATTTCATATTCTTGTTTTAATTGGGGCAAGACATTGCTGATTTACCCTTGCCTATCTTAACAAATCATCCCTTCTGCTAAAACTATATAATCAGGATGATAATTTTGCTGAGATACCAACATTTATGGGCACTCTGTGAGACCATCAACAGTGATAATGCCCTTCCACCGGCAGCTAGCTACCCTCAGATGTAATAGTTAGAAGCTACAGTGTTCTGACTGAGGGCTATAAAAACTGAAACTATGCAATGATGAGAAAGACCAACCCTAGTTGGTCTTCATTTCCGTGTACACCTAAGCTTCCTTTGAAAGTACACAATCAATTTTAGTGCATCGGCTGTTGATGAAAATCTTTTGAGCCTGAATTTTTGTTAAACACCAACTCTTCAAATGTCATCCATAGACAAAGAGGAGTCTTACTGGACAGTAGACTCTTACTGGACACGAATTCTGAAGAATGGTACCGGTTTAAAATCCACTTTGTGTGAGAAGGCTCACATTAAGTGGGTCAATCTGGGCTAGTTGCACCACTTGAAGCTCTGAAGATACACTTTGGCAAATCCTGTATTTGGAGACCTTTGGGGACACACTATATTTATACTCTGTTAAACTAGGTCAACTCCTTTTGTTGGGACAATCCCAATGGGAGCTCTCCATTTCACCTAAAGATCGCAAGAAGAGCATGGGTATTTTCTAACTCAACTCATTCCAATAAAATCCAGTCTAGTTCTGCCCTCTGTCCAAAGGAATGACCTCTGCAGTATTCATGTGATAATGGTTGTTTAGTGCCTAGTGTAAATTCCCCATTGTGCTAGGTGTCATGGACATGTGAATCCCTGCTGCCAGAGGAGTCAAAGAAGAGAGGCTCTTGCATGTATGTTGTGAACACAAGAGTGGGTGGGTGTAGGGCTTTGAGATGGTGTCACGGAAGCCAGAAGAAAGCTTTCTATAGACACGAAGAATCTGAGACTTACAATGGAATAAACTCAGGGCACCTGCTGGGACATTTTTAACTTGCAATTGCAGCAATGTTCCTTCCAAAAAAGCTAAGATATGGCTCAGACATCTTTTTTCATGATTAAAACAAATGTACAACGCAAAGGTAGTGGGGTTTTCTTATGTGTGTGTGCGTGTGTTTTTATTTGGTTTTTTTTGGGTTTTTTTTTTTGTTTTTTTTTACCCTTTGGGGGCCCACCACCCAGCTCCCAAATAAATACATGGAGACTTATTCTTATTTATGAGTGCTTGACCTTAGATTGGTTTGTTCCTAGCTAGTTTTTCTAACTGAAATTATTTCTTCTCTTTAACTACATTTTGCCTTTAGGATTTTTACCTTTCTTTTCTTCTTACTTCATGGGTGGCTGTGTGGCTGTGTGGCTGTGTGGCTGTGTGGCTGGGTAGCTTTGTTACTGTGTGGCTGGGTGGTTAGGTGGCTGTGTGGCTGGGTGGTTAGGTGGCTGGGTGACTGGGTGGCTGGCCCCTGGTCCCTGGGTCTCCTCTCCTCCTTTTCTAACCCCTCTGTCTTCTCTAGAGCCTGGATTTCTCCTATTTACTCTCTCTTCCTGGCAGCCTGCCTATACCTCTCTCCGGCCTAGCTGTTAGCCAGTCAGCTCTTTATTAGACCAATCAGGTGTTTTAGACAGGCAAATGACAGATTAACAGAGTTAAACAATGCAACATAAAGGGATGCAACATTAAACAAAGATTCCATAGCCTAAAGAAATATAACACATCTTAAACTAATATTCTGAAACAAGTGGTTGGCTAGTTTTACAACACTAGGTATGTCATAGTCCCTCCAAGTTCAGTAGACAGCTGGTGGTTAATCCAAAGATGTAGGTACCACCGTTGTACCGTTGCAAATATCTTGCTATGCTGGTTTTTGTTGTAGCTCTTAGTTTTAAGGCCAGGTATAATTATTGATTGCTTTTTTATTTTGGCAGCTTGTATAGCACCTTTGACCTTACCAGCTAGACTTCAGGAGGAGGTGTCTAGGTCAATTCCAAATCAACACCAACAAATCCTGTGTCTGAAGGGTGTGGTGTCTTGAGTAATAGGGCTTTACTTTTAAGCTCTGGAGACAAGGGCACTGGAAGTAGCCTGTATTATTTTGGGAGTTTCTTAAATTTCTCTAATAAAAATCTCAAAAGGATGTTTCCCATGCTTGGTACTGGGATTTTGTTGGGTACTCCATAGCTCTTGGAGGGTGTATTATCATCCCAAGTAACAGTGTAGTTTAAACTCTCTCTATATATAACTATATATATATACATACATATATATACACATATACATATATTACTAAGTAAACATGTGCTTCTTATGGCTTTTACAAGCCCATGGCTGGCAAGGTCTCCTAGGGGAGAATCTACTACTGTTACTTTTCTAAATCAGTATAATTTCTCACTGCATTATAAATACTTATTCTTATACTATAGATAAGCACAACTCTCACCCCTCATCAAAGAAGTTTCCTTTTGAAGCAGGTAGAATTACAAAAATCCAAAACTGGTCAAAATGCAGATACCTCTGACTGTGCAGTGTTCAGCAAACATTGTGGAAAAGAGGGGCAGAAGGATTACAAGAACTAGAGGACCAGGATGTCTGCTGCAAGATAGTGTCTTCTCTATGTGACAGAAAAGCGGCACTCACAAGATCTCAACAATATGGGCACCTAAACATGACAGCACAATGACAATATCAGCTGGCATTTGAACATGATGTTTCATGAGATTCTACCCCAGATGAAGAGCTTCAAGCAACTAAAAACTGCCAAGAAAGGGAGGAAGGAGGATTAGTGTTCTTTAGGGACATGCCTTCTGAGAGGTACATAATCCCAAGTAGTCACCTCTAAACACATGTATGTATGTACAACATTATGGACTCAGCAGGGAGTATGTGTGTGTGAAGGAATAATAATTAAAGAAGTCATGAATTTGACAAAGCATGGGGATAGAAGGAGTTGGGGGGGGAGACAGAGAGGAGGAAACTATGTAAATACAATACTCAGGTATGAAAATCACTAAAGGTTTTTTGAAGTGCAACGGGGAATGTATTATAAGCAATCCTGTCAGCAAGCTGAGACTGAGGGATCACTTGAGCTCAGGACATTGAGATCAGCCTGGTAACCATAGTAAAACCTCAGTTCCTCAAATAAAATATATCGATTAACAGGTTGTTATGTCTGTTATCAAATAATTTTAATGTGACTTAAATGGTTTAGAAATGGATTTGATAATATTTAAATAAAATGATGCTAATGATGAGAATAACATCAAAACCACGGTGATGAACCATTTAAATGTAATGTGTCGTATATGAAAGAAGTTAGAATCTGCTCTGTGGGGGAATCTAGTGATGTTCACTCAGTAAATATAATATTGCAAATTTGTATTCTAATCAGGATATTCACAGTTTAGTATGCATTAAAGAAAGACGAAATCTCTGAAAATTGAAGTATGTGAAGAATGCCAATTACATTAGTCACTCTCCTTTGAAAAGAGAAGGCTGAGAACCATGATCCAGTACTTAGAGTGAATCACTGTATTAATCAGCTTCCTCATCACTGTGACAAAAACCTTGAACAAAACAGCTTAAAAAACAGAAGGATTACTTGGACTCACAGCCCAGAGTGTTCAATCACTAGGCTCTGTTGTCTCTGAGTCTACACGGAGGCAATACCTGCGGCCAAGGACATGCAGAGGAGAGCTGCTCCCCTTGCAGCAATGAGAAAGAGCAGTGGAGCCGGGAACAAAATGGGCTCTTCCAGGCACAGTCTCAGGACTAACTTCCGCTTACCAGGTCTCACATCCTTTTGTTTAAAAAAAAAACCCTTAAAAATTTTATTTACTTATTTACATACCAACCAACCACCACAGTTCCTCCTCTCTCTCCTCCCTCCTCCCACGGATTCCCCCTCCCCCAATCCACTCCTCAAAGAGGACTAAGACCTCCTATGGGGGAGTCAACAAAATCTGGCATATCAAATTGAGGCAGGACCAAGCCCCTCCCCTTGTATCAAGGCTCAGCAAGGTATCCCTCTACAGGGAATGGGCTCCAAAAAGCCAGTTCATGCACTAAGAAGAAATCCTGGTCCCAGTGCCAGAGGCCCCACCAACTGCTCAAGCAGCACAACTGTCATTCACGTTCAGAGGGCCTCGTCTGGTACCATGCAGGTTTCTCAGCTATTGGACAAGAGTCAGAAAGCTCCCAGGAACTCCAGTCAGCTGTCTCTGTGAGTTTCCTCCTAATGATCCTGACCCCTTTGCTCATATAATCCCTCCTTCCTCTCTTCAGCTGGACTGGGAGCTTCATCCAGTATTTAGCTGTGAATCTCTGCATCTGCTTCTAACAGTTGCTGGGTAAAGGTTCTATAATGACACTTAGGGTGGTCACAATTTGATTACAGGAGAAGGCCAGTTCTGGCACCCTCTCCACCATTGCTTGGAGTCTTAGCCGGGGTCATCCTTGAGGATTCCTGGGAATTTCCCTAACACCACATTTCTCCCTACCCCCAAATGGCTCCCTCGGTCAAGATATCTATTTGCTGTTCTCTCTCCCAACTCTCCATCTTCTATCCTCCTGTTCTCTTCCCGCCTCCCCTTACCTCCACCATGATCCCAATTTACTAAGTAGATCTTATCTACTTCCTCTTCCCAGGAGGGTTGATGAATGTCTCTCTTAGGTTCCTCCTTACATAGCTTCTCTGGAGTTGTGTGTTGTAGCCTGGTTATCCTTTGCTTTCCATCTAATATTATATTACAAGGACATTTGCTCAGCTATGCTCATAGCAACATTGTTCATAATAGCCAGAGCCTGGAAACAACCTAAATGTTCCTCAACTGAAGAATGGATTAAAAAAATAAAGTACTATATTTGCACAATGAAGTATTATGCAGCAGTAAAAATAATAAAAAAAAAAAAATGACATCTTGAAATTTACAGGCAAATGGATGGAAATAGAAATCAACTTGAGTGAGGTAACCTAGGCCCAGAAAGACAAACACTCATAAGTAGATATCAGGTCTCACAGCCTTCTCTTACTCACCTATTGAGCCATGAATCCTCCAGTAGATTAATTAATTATATATAAAGTGAAAACTCTTACCATATAATCACCTGTAACTATTACCTCACTGGAGACCAAGCTCCAGGAGGCTGTTCTCAATCAAAATTCTGTCAATCAGTATGATTTGTAATTATTCTACAGACTACAGGTAGAGAAAATTCCTCACAAAAGAAAAACAATTTTTGTCTTATTAATGGAATAACTTGCTGACTATTCTATCTATACCAGAACTGTTTATGGTGTTTTGTGTATTTGTGAGCAGTGTAGACAACTGTTGACAAGCATTTGATTAGAGTAGTCCCAAATTTTAAGGTGCGTTGAATCACCTGGGGTCTTTTTAAATGCTGTTGGTTGTTACTTTTGTTGTTCTTTTCTCACTCTTTTGCTATTTGGGAGCTGCCACCCAGCTCTGCAATCACACAAAGCCTTATTCTTTCTTATAAATGCCCATCCCATAGCTTGGCTTGTTTCTTGCCAGCCTTTAACTTAAATTATCCCAGCTATCTTTTACTTCTGGGTTTTTACCTTCCTCTATTTCTGCATATCTTTCTTTCTCATTCTGTGTCTGGCTGTGTAGGTTGGTGGCTGTGTAGCTGGGTGGCTGTGTAGCTGGGTAGCTGGGTGGCTGTGTAGCTGAGTAGCTGTGTGGCTGGGTAGCTGGGTGGCTGGGTAGCTGGGGGCTGGCCCCTGGAGTCCTCCTCTCCTTCTTTTGCTCCCTGATATGTCTCTCCCCAGATTTCTTCTCCTATTTCTTCTCTCTGCCTGCCAGCCCCATCTATCCTTTTTCCTGCCTTGCTACTGGCCATTCAGCTCTTTATTTGACCAGTCAGGTGTTTTAGAAAGGCAAAGTAACACAGATTCACAGACTTAAACAAATGCAACATAAAAGAATGCAACATATCTTTGCATCATTAAACAAATGTTCTATAGTACAAACAAATGTAACACATCTTAAAATAATGTTTAACAACAGTTAATTGTCAATCATGCTTGAATATTGTGATGGTAAACAATGATTATCAACTTGATAAGATCTAGAAACATCCAGGAGACAACCCTACAGGCATACCGGTAAAGGATTATCTAAGTTAGTAGTTGTGCATGATGTAAAGGATTTTTCCCACTAGGTGAATTGAGATGGAAAGATCTACTCCACAGTGGGCAGCATCATTCCCTAGGCTGGGATCCTGAACTCTATAAATGCAAAAAGTGGGCTCGGCTCTAGTATCTGCCGCTTTTTGCTTCTTGATTGACTGCCATGTGAGCATCTGTCTCAAGCTCCTGCTGCTACAACTTCCCTGTTATGAAGACTCTAATCTTGAACTGTGAGCCAAAGTAAACCTTTTCGCCCTTAATTTGCTTTTGTCGGAGTATTTTTCTCCACCACAATAGAATAAGTACCTAAGGCAAATATCAAGGACAGAAAGTGTTTTCATTGTATAGAAACTTAGGTTAACAGAAAATTTTAATTCCCTTCCATCTTGAAAATATATTTAGTTAAGTCCCAGCGCAAAGTGTTTGCTAGATAGTCTGGGATAATTGAAAATCACAGCACCGGGAAACTGTGGTAAATTTTAGAACCAAGAAAATACTTAGCACATTTGGATAGTATTAACTTGATTAGAGAAATGTTTCTGGACAAGGAAAAGCTGTAACAATAGCCTTAGAAGCAGATGGAATTTCTATTGTAAACATCAAGTTGGGAACTTCAGGCAGCCTCCTGTGGACATGTGCACAGTTGGCAACAGACCAGACTTGCCATTGTCTGAACTAATATCCCTTCGGGATAATGGTTTGGCCATACAAATGTTTATTTCTCTATGCAAATATAAACAGTGCCTAATTGGAAAGCCCAGGGAGAATCACGGGGACATATTCTCCTATCTTCCAGGTTTATCTTCCTCAGAGCTTCCACCCCCAAGTTCATCTCTGATTCAGAGCTCTTATGGGAGCTCCCCCACATTCAGGGCTTGGCAGAAGGAGACGATGAAGCAATTCCCCTTTATTTTCAGAGAAACCATTCACAAGACAACTGTTGCTTACATCCTATTGGTTAGAGCTTAATCACAAACATTGAATGTGGCTGCAAAGGAACCTGGGAACGAAGGTTTTTTTTTAGCTAAACAGATTGCCTGTGGTTGCTTTTCTAATCAAGAAACAGTGGATTAATGAACTTTTGGAATCATCTAATAATCCTACCATTAATTATTAGTCAAAATGAATTTATAATTGGAAGGAACTATGTACACAAGACTGGTTTTTGAAAGATGAATGTGGAAGAAATATAAAGAATATAATTGCATGCCGGGAGAGTTTGTGATCAAGATGAATCGTTTCTCAACATTAAGAAATTGCGAGGATGTTGGACTAGGCAAGCATAGTAACAGATTAAGTGAAAATAGAGGAGGTTCCAGGATGGCCAGGAGTATTATTGGCAGAACCTGACAGACAGGGAAAGGGACAATCCTAACATATCTATGAGATGTGCTAGTTTGTTCTAAAGACTCACTGTGTTTCTGATATATGGCTGTGTTCATTGCCATGGCAGGTTTTTCAGGAGATTTGGAAGCATCTGAGCATTTCCTGGGTAAGACTGTAGAGCAGTAGTTCTTAAGCCTGGGTCACAACCCCTTGAGGGGTTGAAAAACCCTTTCACAGGGGTCGCCTAAGACTATTGGAAAACATAAATATTTACATTTTGATTTATAACAATAGCAAAATTACAGTTGTGAAGGAACAAAGAAAATAATTTTATGGTGGGGTCACACAACATGAGGAGCTGTATTAAAGAGTCACAGCATTAGGAAGGTGGAGAACCACTGTCGTAGAGTTTGGGGGCCTCATTGACTTTCTCCTCACTGACACTTAGAGAAACGTTAGTCACCTCACATCTTGAGCTTGCAAAATGACCCCCCACCTACCCCACCCTAGTTTATTTGTTGAGGTTCCAGAAAACATCGGTTCATTTTAATCTTAATCCAGACAAAACACTAAAGCATTAACAAACACTCTACCGAGATGGGTCAGGACATATCTGTAAGCTAGATATAAATTATTTGTCATTGTGTAATATTCAAAAATATTCTCCTCTGAACTTTGAATTATTTTCTGTAGCCCACTGTTTGAATACCTTCCAGTTCAACTTAGCTCAGTGCTCAAAAGGTGTTAGAACCCACACACCACCATAGCCCTATCTAACCAGCTTCCACAGCACTCTTCTTAAGACAGACTCCATTTCCAAAGACAGATCCTATGTTCACTTATTAATCAAACTGTAGATAAACTTTCTTATATTTTCTCTGAGTTATTAATCAATTTTTTCCTTGACAGCATGCTCCCAGTGCCAGGGGTCAAACTTTTATTAACCCGTTCCAAATCCACCCTCAAGTGTTCAAATCATCTCTCTATTGTTCTCTACCTCAAAACAGTTCGTGGACCAACTCTCTGGGACTTTCCTGTTCACATTCACTGAGGAAAGGCAACCTATCCTGGTGCGTGGGGGAAATTCCTTTGCTATCACATGATGAGAAAAAGGTTCCCATTCCATATTCATAGTGCTGCCCCAAGTACAAGACATCCCTCAGGCACCTAAGTAAATGCTGGAGAATCCTCTATTGAGAATTCTGGCCTTTGGATGAAGGACGACAGTCTGCTGCTAAACAAGATATCTTGGGAAGTTTTAAGGTAAGAATGATTATGAAACTGTAATGAGTGTATACGTTTTCTTCTTGGCATTGAACAGAGTCTTGTGACTAGCAGGTTGTCACCCACATACTCCCACTATGCTGTGTTCATCACAGAGAGCAGGATGCTGAAAGATCTTAAGGGATTATTCAACACTGCACAGCTCACTTCCCAAGGCTAAATGTCTCCCTGGATTTATTTTCTTTTTCTTCTAGTAAAATCATCAGCTCCCATTTACTTACCCAATAAGTGGGGCCACATAAAAATCTGTGACGAGTCAAGTGCTTGATCCATAGAATGAAACCGCATGCCCAAACCCATTTTTCTCCTTCCTCCCGTCACACTGGTGGACTCTGCTAAGATTTTGCCAGGCTATCCCCAAACATAAAAGGCATTTTGCGTGGACTCTGTTCATGGCATTCTTTTCCCTGAACTGTTTCTCCTGACTTCCTCTATCTGGTCTCAAGCCCATTTTGCTCCATTTGTGCCATTAAAGATTGTACTCCTGATTCCAGCGCTCATCGTGTAACATTGGATCATACCCGTAAATGCTTATATCAGTGACATAATGACCTTAAAGGGCAGGCAGAGCTGGAGACACTGTGTCCTCAGGGCCCACTATTGATGGCAAAGATGATCATGGTGCAGATGGTGACAGCTATCTCTTCTATTTTTGTACTTAGCACAATGTATGACATATTGTAATAAATCAATAGATATTTTAACTACCATGATTTATCTGAAGAGGTATGATATAGATAAGAAAGTCTTTAACAGACAGTGGTGAAGTAGATACAAATAACTGTTAAAAAAAAAAAAAAAAACCACTGTAAAGCAGTGTAGTTGAACCATAAACTTGAACATCTGGTCCAGTAGTTTCCGAAGCATGTATGTCACCTACCCGTAGCACCACCCAAAAGTTAGAGATGCTGTGTAGATGATGTAGAGATACTCTACAGAAAGGTTAAGATAGCTACAGGCCCCAGGGAGGATGCTGACTACAGACAAGTGAAACATCTGCATGCTACTCTAGCTTTGAATCAGTCAGTTTATTAGTCTTATTTACAGAAGCATGGACAAAACGGACACTTGCATCACTAAAATGACCTCTGGTACAACTGACAGTTCACAAAGGCTGCGTATCCCAGCCCATGAATTCCTGCATTACTTCTGAGCAGCTGGGCCTGTCAGAGAGGTGTTCTTCACAGATTTTTTTTTAAATAAAACATTGGTGGGGATGCTGAGGTTCAGAAGTGGGAGGTGAGGGTAAGGGTATGGGGCGTGTGAATCCTGTAATCTTCCTGAGATTTCTCAGATGTTGATTTTCTGGATCCTTCGTCTTTAGTTACTTTCTGGTTTTGCAGGATGGAATGTTCCAGTTGGAGGGAAATTGCTATACAACCAGCTCACTCAGGATTGAGCCAGAAGCTAGGCTTTGTAAAGACAGAAATCCCTGTCTTCCCAGGCATTCTATGCAGTGTGGTAACATTTAGAATGGCTGAACAAATCCAATAACCACCTAATATATGGAAGAGAAGAACTCATGGGCAGAGGTTGAAGTGACTCTGATAAGTTCCTGTAGCCTGTCGAAAACAGACACAAGTTTGTAACTCTGCTGTGGGATTATATGCTCTTGTACATTGTAAACTTTTGTCCTTCCTACTGGTTTAATAAAATGCCGATTGGCTGAAGGCAGACAGGAAGTGTGGGTGGGGCCACCAGACTAAGAAAACTCTGGGAAAAGGAAGAGCTGAGCAGAGATGCCAGGGGGACACAGAGGAAAGAAGACAAAATGCTGCTCTGAGAAAGGGCACTGAGCCACTTTTCTGATCATGGGTTAGTTTAAGAGTGAATGTTAGCAAATAATATGCCTGAGTCATAGGCCAAACAGCACATAACCAATGTAAGACTTTGTGTGATTGTTTGGGATTGCTGGTCTGGATCTTGGGGCTAGGCCAGGCAGGAAACCTGTTACTACATAACTCTGAGTTCCTGGATGTATTAACTTTTTTGGGTTTTTCCTGTTGTATTTTAAAATTCCTTTAAAATATCATTCTTTACTCAGTTTGGCTACATTTGCTACAGCCAGCACACAACCTGGAGGAACAGACAGTCTTGGCACCACAATATGGGACTCTGTGCATGTATTCATCAAGAGACTGTAGGGATGTAGTCTGACAAATCCACTATACATTGAAAATTCATAAACCAATAGTGCATTTGGTATGCTAACTTACTGACCACCATATCTTAGCAACACAGTACTGCTGAGGAATAATCCTTTTGTACACTGTGAAGATGTGTTGTTATCATTGGTTTAAGAAAGAGCTACGTGGCCAATAGTGAGGCTGGAAGAGGTTGGCGGGAATGCCAGGCTAAGAGAACACTGAGAAAAAGGCAGAGTCACCAACCAGAAGCAGAGAAATACAATGACCTATAGAAGATGAGGTAATAAGCCATGTGGCAACAAGTAAATTAATAAATATGGATTAATTTAAGTTCTAAGAGCTAGTTAGTAATATGCCTAAGCTAGCAGCCAAACATTTGTAATTAATAATAAATCTCCATGTCATTTATTGGTGATCCAAAAGTACCAATGAAAAACTTTGCCACATAGTATAGCACAGAACAATAGTGTGTATCTTTGTGATTGCATGGCTGATGAGAAGCTGTGGCTGGCCATCATCTCAAGAGATGCTACTATCCCTGGAAAGAGTCTGAGTTTAAAATTTCAAGTCTGGCTTCCACTGAATGTATATCACTTTCACAACAGCCATCATAAAGCCCAAAACTCAAGAGTCAAACCATTATATGTTGGGGAACTACTGTATTCTCACCCCTACTTCCTCTCTGTTGTATTGTTGCAAAACAAAGCCTAATGGAATAAAAAGCAATCAGCCAACAACCTCAGGAAACATCTTAGGAATCTGTGTTGATGTGAGAGCCAAACGCATGTCATCAGAGCCAGTGATGGAACCATGCAAGGGCACCAGTATATGGGAAACAGTGTATGAGGATCAGTGCCTGGGTACCACTGAATCAATACCATAACACTGGTACCAGTGCATGGTCATTTTTAAATGTGAGGCTCTTCTGGTATGGTATCTTTCCTTTATGCTCTGTTGGGCTGGTATCTTTTTAGAGCTGCTCAATAGTCACAGGCTGGCTCTTCATTTACCTTATCCTTTCAATGTGGTGCCTTGGTGTAGAGTCAGTCTGTGTTTACCTTCACTCACTGCCCTGAACTTCTCAGGGGGGCTGCCCCCAATTAATCTGTTCTAGCTCTCACTGCAGCACAGCAGCTGCTCTAAAATGACTATAAGTGACATACTACCCTCCAGGAGCATCGGTTTTCATATGAACAACACAGATCTCAAGAGTCCATTCCTGGTACACAGCTGGAAGTGACAAATGGCTGCTATACAGTTATTAGTAAGATTATAAATATGCCAATGCTATTATACATAAAGTGGGCAGAGACATCTGTTGCTACAGGAACATCCAAGTGATCCCTCATCTTTCTAGCCTGGGTGGGACCATGTGACAAATTCAGACCAGATTACAAGAAGTGGAAGTGAAGTGAAGAAGTAAAGTTTCCAACCCAGCAGCAACAGAGAGTAAATGTCTTTTTATGGTGGGTGCAGCTTGTGTTTAGGATGAAAGAGTCTCAGCCAGGTGTGGGCCACACCCCTTTAATCTCAGTACTCAGGAAGCAGAGGAAGACAGATTTCTGTGAGTTCAAGGCTAGCCTACTGTCTCAAAAAACCAAAATCAACCAAACAAAAACAACAACAGATGAAAGGGTTTCCGTAGATCATGATTTGTGTGTTAATGTGGAAGCCAGACCAGGCTAACTCATGCTAAAAATGCTATATGACAGGACACCACACCAAATTTTCTACAAATAACTGATTTTTGTCTCTTTTAAATGTGAGGGTTTTATTTCTGGCCCAGGTTTTCTTTTTCTTCCTTCTTTGAAATATGACTTCATCTTTGTGTTGATGCATGTAATTAAGAAGACCATTACAGATCCAAAGAGATGTTTTGGTGGCTAAAGCACATGCTGTCCTAGCCTGAGGCCTGAGAAGCTCAGATCCTCAGGATCCACACAAAAAGTTGTATTTAGGCATGCAGACCAGAGAATTAATTTGTTATCGTGGATAAACGATTAACTTTCTTTACTAAAACATTATGTTCCATAAATTCAATAGCTTCGTTAAAGCCTGAGGTACTTCCAATTTTGCACTTTGTTTTTTTTTTGTTGTTGGTTTTTTTTTTTTTTTTTTTTTTAAGCAGTCTTAGGCAGTCTTAGGTTTTTTATTTATTATTTTGTGTAGGATGGGATATTGTAGAATATTATTTTAAGGTGTGTTACGTTTGTGTATGTTGCATTTGTTTAACTCTGTGAAGCTGTGTTACTGTGCCCATCGAAAACACCTGGTGGTCTACTAAAGAGCTGAATGACCAATAGTGAGGCAGGAGAAAGGATAGGCAGGGCTGGCAGGCAGAGAGAATATATAGAACGAGAAATCTGGGAAGAAAAGAGAGCTAGCCAGAGAAGAAGAATCTGGGAAGAAAAGAGAGGTAGCCAGCGGCCAGTAACCCCACTACAGAGCAAGCCATGGAGTAAGAAACAAAGAAAGGTATGCAGGAATAGAAAAGGAAAAGCCCAGAGGCGAAAGGTAGATGGATAATTTAGGTTAAGGGAAGCTGGCAAGAAACAAGCCAAGCTAAGGCAGAGCATTTATAAGTAAGAATAAGCCTTCATGTGTGTTTATTTGGGAACTGTGTGGTGGACCCTACCCAAAAAAGCCAAAGAGTAAGACCCCAGAACAATATTTTGGCACCCCCCACAAAATAAAATTCTACAACATTGGGGGAGGGGTACGGAGGTGGAAGCCAGAGTTCGATGCTGGGTAGCCATCTTCCCTGGTTGTCTCTCACAGCATGTTGCTTCATTCACTGAGCCATTTCCCTAGACTCATTGCGGTCTTCCCTAATTATATGTATCAGCACAGAGATAAAACCGTATTCCAAACACAGGCAAAAATCAATCATTTGGAGTAAAACTTGACTCAGAACTTTTCACCTAGAACAAACAAAAACTACAATTTTACTTCTGTGACTGCAGGCACAAAAGCTGTGTAAGGTCGAGGCAGGCAAAATAATCCCCACATGGATGGGGGATGGGCTCTTGGAATCCCAGGGGAAAGTGGTAGGGAGGGTAGAAGAGGAATTGGAAGGGATGGAGAGTGGATTTGATCAAAACACATTATATGTGTATAAAATTAAACAAACAACAAAGGAAGTAAGTCCAGAGCGGAGTATTGTACTCAGACTTCTAGCCCTCCATGAACTAGACAACTGACCTACATAGCAGGAGGGAGGTTGCCTGATAGTAGTCTGCACAGAGCCATAGTTGAGTTGGTCCATTTCCTTGTTTTGTTGTTGCAGTCAACTCAGAGCAGGGCACTTCTACTGAGCGGCTCTGTGCTTCCTTTCACACACACACACTGGGGGCAACTTGGAACACAGCTGTGGTGAAAACTGGCTTGTGCTGACTTTTTTAATATTGGCATGCTGGTTAACTGAAGTCTTTTCTTCCAGCTCTTAGCACACAACCAACCTGCAGAAGGGGCTGGCCAGTGGCCAGTCAGCCAAAGCAGGAAATAGCGAAAGGTCAAAACAGAAGCAGACATGAGCCCAGATTTCACAGCCCAGATAACACTGAAAATTTCATTGCTGTCAGGCAAATGGCAAGGCAGGATTGGTCCAAGAGCTGTCTTTTCAGGGATGGAGCTCTGCCAGAAGTACCTTGCAGAGAGCTAACACCTTGAATTTGAAAATTCAGAAGGGAATGCCTCTGTGTCTTTGTATGGAATGGAAGCAGAATCAAAATCGGCACAACTTGAGGCTTCTCCATGACACTACTTGGCAATGTTTTCTACAGGTCCTTCCTTTTAACTGCTCCTGGGTGCTCTTAACTCAACAGTGCAGTCGGGAACACGCAGTCTTCCCTTGTGCTCTGTCCTAAATTAAGAAATGAGCTACAGCATTTTTTATGAGGGAAAATGGAGAAATGCTCAACTCAAGAGCCTTGAAAGCAGACGGGAACACAAAGGATTTAGCCAAACGAGATGTGAGCACAGATTTTACACAATAAATGACAGTAGGACCGGGTGATTTAAGTCCATCGTTTTATTGTTGCAAGTCTACCCTTGATCTAGTTTCCTTGCTGGCATCTAGCAGTCTCATATAAAATGCGTGGCATCTCCTCTGGAGACACGATGCTCCATAGTATTATGTTTTAGGACACAATGCTCTTAGCATCCCTCCCCCTTCTCCTTTCCCTCCCTCACCTTCTTTTGATACTTTCTTCCTTCATGCAGAAAGGATCAGTCTGCACAGTTATTTTACTGATACATTTCTGTCTTAATAAATTAATTTGGTCAAGCGACAAAAACTGGGTATTTTAGTTAAGTTAGAAAACTGGATGGTGGTAGATTTTGCTGTTATTGAGACACAACCAAACAAAAAAGTGAACAAACTTAAAAGCTAATAACTTGTTCTGTGTTTTTATTTGTGACAGTTGGTGCTAATGATACTAACCTTCAAAGCTAGAAAACTCTGACCACATTTCCTTCCATGAATGTTCTGGATAACCGGGCTTTGAGATAACTAAAAATCACTAGGCATGTTCTACGTCTATATGCCAGGCACTTTTCCTAACACTGTTTGATTCCATTGTTATTGTGGGAGCCTGAATTAGAACGGTCCCATAGACTCATATGTTTGGTCCCCAGTTAGTAAAACTGTTTGATAAAAAAGTTTAGGAGCCGTGACCTTCTTGGAGAAAGTGTGTTGCTGGTTGAGGACTTTGAGGTTTCAAATGATGCATTTTATTCTCCTGATGGGAGCCATTTCTCCCGCTATGCATTCGCTCCATCATCATCATGGACTCTGACCCTCTGGAACTTTACGTTCAATTCAGTACTTTCTTTTAAGTTGCCTTGGTTATGGTGTTTTATCCACAGCAAAAGAAGAGTAACTTTTTTTTTTTTTAAGTGTCACAGCTATTTAAAGTTGAAGACACTAGAACAACCTTGTGCCCTGGTTTCCCAGGACAGCCTTAATATCACTCCCCACTGCCTGCTGAGTTGATGATTCCTTAACTTTGCAAGGTGTCTTAATTTGGAGAAATGGATGACAAAGTCACGGCACAGAGAAAAGGGATGATTGTAACGTTTACCTGAATCTTTGTTTCCTCACTGATAAAAATGGGCTGCTTATACCAGCGTGTTGCCATGCTTATGATTCTAGCACTCTGGAAGCTGACACAGGAGAATCGCCATGAGTTTCAGGTTAACCTAGGCTACAGAGCAAGAGTCTGTGGGGCCAGGGGGAGAAAACAAGATACTTGGGTAAATAATCATAACAATTTCTCATACTTCTAATATCTATGATTTTTTACACACTTCCAGAATGCTTTACAATCAAACCTGCTTTACAAGGACTGCCCTGTTGTGCCACTAGCAATCTGTTAACACTGAAAGGAAAAAAGTGAGTCGATTATTCTGTTACAAGAAGGAGAATTTCTAAGGCAAAAAGGAGAGTGAAAGAATGGCCATTGGGTTTATAGGTAGGTACTCGTGACGCAAAGCTGTCTGTTCGCACACTGACAGTTTGCAAGATACACAATGCAGAGAAAGCAGACAAGGACCACAAAGCAACGTGTGCAGGAGATAAATTGTTGATACCTGCTTAGCAATAAAATGGCAAGTTACAAAACACTGCATTTTGAATCTTTGCATAAATGAAGAATTATGAACTACTTCCATTGCAGCATATTCCTTTTGTATTCTGTTTTTCTTTGTGTGTACAAATGTGTTTGTAAATGCTATATCTAGAATATGGTTTTCACTTCCCACGGGCAACCTTCTGGGAGGCATGTTGTGATAGAAAAGCTGTGGGCTTTTGGGCTAAATGGGTCCAGTACTCATTCTTGTTCTGACAGTTATTAAGAGCATGAGCTATCTCATCTTTCTCTGAACCCATTCCCTCATTCACAAAGCGATGCTAACAATGTGCATTTACAGGAAAAATTTGAAGATTTAGTGAGGTAGTAAGAGCACATCGTAGGTCCCCTCCTCAATCTGCTCCTGAAATTAGCTATAAAGGGCCGTGGTGCTCCATTGGTGGCAGTAATGCTTACCTGGCTTTCACAAGGCTCTCAGCTCAACACCCAGAACTTCTCTAGGAAATGGGCTGAAGACATACTGCAGGATAAACATTGTCATTATGAACTACATCTCTCATACGTCCCAGCCATAGCAATAGCAGGTTTACCAGGTGATGGAGTCATGATTGGTAAGCAGTGGTTACTTGATTTTTTTAAACATTTCTTTTTTATTTATTATTTGTGTCTTTCACATTATGCCTCCCAATACCACCAATTTCCCCTCTCGCAAACAAAACAAAATTTAAGAGGAAAGGCGGGGGAGGGGAGGATGAGGAAAATCTCTTCACGGAAGCTGCAATGTGGCACAGTGAGTCGCGCAGTAAACCCGGTGTTCATCACTATGTGTCCTTGGTTTGAAGCCCCTGGTCTCTGCTACACCATTGATGCTGGGCCCTCACTGGAATTCTTTCTGGATATCCCGTAGTTGTCCTGTGTCATGGAGATCTTGCAGACCTGGGTCTGCAGGACTCACACCCGAAGCCCTTCTGTGCTCCAGCAGATCACAGATGGGGTGGGTCAACACATAACTCTGGTTCTGGGCCTGGATAGTAGCAGGACTGGTCAGCCCACCAGCTCTCTCCTGTCCTCACCACTAGGGTGAGCTCTCCTGCATTTCCCTGGCTAGTTCACCCCTCCAAGAGATGAGCAAGAGGTGGGGCCTGTTCTCTGGTTCTCTTACACCTTTATCTTCAGGGTCAGCTTTACTGTGCTGCCCAGGTAAGAGGCAGGGTCAACTTTTCTAAATGTTGCAGCTGGTAAGGCAGAGGGTCAACTCTCTTGCCCACTACAGGTGGCAGAGACGAAGTTGGGGGCAGGGGGTAGGGTGACTTGATTCTTGATTCTACCATGCATTAATGTTTTCTAGTAAGAGGCTTTGTCCTCTGTTAAATGAGCTGAAAGTTTGTTAATCCTCCAAGCTTGAACATAGTGTTCTTTTCAGGTGATGCTTAATCAAGAGATCTGTCACCAGTTTTAAAGTCTAAGGCACCGTCTCCCAACACACAAACACACACACACACACACACACACACACACCACATACTGGGATTTATACATAGTCCATGCTAATAGCTAGAGTCACTCTCTCACCTATAAGATGGGTTCTGTTCTCGATTCCACACTTTAAACATCACTTGTGTAGTCTTGTGAACTCTGAAATGACCAGACAAGGAAATTCTGAGCAGCTATAGCCAGGTAGAATGCTTAGCAGCATTTTGGATTAATGTCTTTGATTGGAGCACATTTTTGTTTTAAGTCTGGAAATGATGCTGTTTGACCAAATGAGAACATTCTTTCCTTCTGGAAACACAATATAGATAAAGCATATTATAGATAGACATAGAGACAGTGCAATTCAGAAACACGTAGGGTAAACAGACATGAGGAGAATAAAAGGCTATTGATAGAAGCCACTTCACAGCAACATATCGCTGAGGGCATGGTGTGAGTTTACTGCTGGCTCCTCTGCTCTGTCCCATTGGCCTACATGTATTTGCTTACTCCGGCACCGCTAGCATCCAGCATTTGTTACTATGGTTCTGTACTCCTGTCTCCAGCATTGGACTTTCTGCTTACTCCTTTCCTTAAAATCTTTAGATTTAAAGCTATTTGAGGTCTTTTATATTTCCATATGAATTTGGGCCGCTAGTTTATTAATAAGTATTTGAGTATCAACTCTGGAAGAGACACTGAACTTGGTACTGAGTACATCTGTTCTGTGACATCAAAAATTTTCATTGCCAATTTAATGAAAAATAGTATATTTACTCTATTCTGGTCTAAGTCCTGTTTAATATAACTTATACTCTTCTAAAGCTCTTTTAAATTGAAAAAAAAATCTGTTAAAGACCCTCACATAGTCTTCATTATTCCAATACGAATTTAAATGTCTGTTGTGTGAACTATCCTAGACCAATGTGAACAAACCACCAAGGCAGGAACCTGTAGGCAGGAACTAAAGCAGAGACCATGGAGGAGCCCTTCTGACTGTCTTGTTTCCAGGAAGGTGCTCACCTATCTCTCATCTACAGCCCAGGCCCACCAGCCTAAGCCCACAGAGGACTGGGTGTTAGGATTCTGTCCTGGCCCCTGAAGCGGGCCCAGTGTTCTGATGTCAAGCTCCATTTTAAAAAGCTCACCACCTTTGACCATTCTATTTTTCCCTCTCCCTACCCTGACAAAGATCGAGTGTCTCTGATCCCCCCTGTCTGTTCCTATCTTTATCTCTCTCACACTTTTATGATAAAGACGCTCCGGTATCTCTCACAACACTGCCTTCTACTATGCTGCATGGGGCAAGGGGTCGCCATCCGCCACCAGCCTCACCATATAAACAATATCATAACACAACACTGGGCACACTCACATCAATTAGGAATCAAGAAAATTTCCCACCAATATGTCCACAGGCCGATCTGATGAAGGCCATTTGTCTCTTCACAGGCTGTGTTGAGCTGATCAGTAATGCCAGCAATGATAACCCAAAGTGACAGAAGCTGGAGAAGTTATCAGGCTTAAAGAATAAAATCCCTGAAACTGCAAGAGGGTCTTCTGGAGAATCAACAATCACATACAAAAGTGAAGGATAAAGTTCTTAATGAACAAGGCCAATCAGGGGGCAAAAAGCCCAGTCCCTGTCATTATATATAAACTAAAGGGAATTTAGCACTAAACAAGATATATAAATAGCAGCCAAGTAATATAAAAGCTGAATATTTCAGTATGTCTGCCCATTTATCCAAAAATATTATGGCATAGGTGTCACATGGGTTGACAGAAGCTATTTCCAAAAATAGGGAGATGAGTCCTTTTGAAATATCAACAGAAGCATTATGGCCGATAACAGTTCCATCTAAGATAGATCATGTAGATCCTGTGAAATCAACATATACAAAGAGAAACCAGAGTGCAGACTAGAGTATCATAGTATATATTGACATTTTTCCCTCCTAAGTTTTTCTATGATTTTATTTGGCTTGGTGATAAGGCTTCAACTCAGGACTTCAAACTTATGTGCTATCCTAGGAACATATTTTGGCCTTCCCTTCAGGTTTTTTGATGTTAGCAAATAATTTACATTCTTCAACACCAAGTAGAGTAACAAATTTCTGCTTTTTGAATAAAGGTGAGGTGTACAGAGTTCTCTTCCCTATGTTCTAGCTTGGTGTGAAACAATGGCTAAATTAAAAAGTGAAGTGAGCCTGTATTTGATGCCTGGAGTTAGAATGGAGTTATTGTTACTATCTTATGGGCAGTCTTAGGCAAGGTTATTCAGCTTTTTTTTTTTTCTGGTTCAGCACAATTTAAGTTTTGTGTTGTAAGTTTTCATAAGTGCCTTAAAGAAGCAAGACATCTTTCCCATTCTCCAGTGATTTCATCAACAGAACGATATTACTAAGGATGTAGCTTTGTGTTAGAGTATAGGAGGCCATGGATCCAACCCTCAACACACACACACACACACACACACACACACACACACACACACACACACACACACACAAATGGGAAGGAGCAAGAATTTACTGAAATGCTCCACTTTCCATAGGCTAACAGCAAACAACGAGTTAAATTCCTCACTTCGAAACTCTCATGTAGATTTCAGGCAATCTGAAGCTAGGAAAATCATCTTTAAACATCATGCCTTTTATTCCAAGAATCGTCTACTTGAAATAGAAAATAACTTTTTCACTTCCTGACTTGAAATGCAGAAGTGCCAGGGCCTAGAAGATTCCAAACACAGTGCAGAGAACAGATGGGGATGTAAGCAGCGCTGGAAACCCGGAGAAAAGGAGCAGGAGAAAACGCTAGAGATCACTGACATCCTTACCAAAATGAAGACTGTCTGTGATGGGCTCATCTGTAGACTGAATATGGCCAAGAAAAGCAGCAGCGAGTGTCAGCCCTGAGAGGGCCACTTGTATCCCCACCTTCCAGGCTCAGGGAACACCAAGGAAGAATGTAAGAGCCCGAGGGCAAGAAGCTTAATGAAATGCTGTGTTCTGGACATGACATGGCTGTTGCACGATGGACTCATAAAAATACAGGTACAAGATCATCCATTCAACATTCCAGCACTAACTAGGAAGGAACTCATGGAGCTCCAGCCTTAACTGAGGGGTGTTGCCAATGCTGAATTTCTTCTCTGCATAACTCCACAGACATGGCATGCCCAGCATGAGCTATGATAAGAGCTAATGTTTGCTAAAGACCCTACTATGTGTTAGACATTTTAGTGGGTACTATGAATTTTCTAAACTGAAGTACTGGTATTTAAGATCGATGCTAACATTTCATACCACTATTGAGGAAAACTAGAAATTAAGTATCTACATTATTCCTCTCATCATTGGAAATAACTTGGTATATGATGCTTTCCTTACATAATATTCTTGGTTGTATATGGAAGGAAATTACTGGTATAGAATAAGGAAATGAGTACTTTAAGATAAGAAAATGAGCAAAGTATTCAAATAATAAAAGATAAAGATATACTGAATATAGTTGAGTTTTGTTGTTGTTTTGATTTTTTGAGACAGGGTTTCTCTCTGTAGCCCTGGCTGTCCTGGGATTTGCTCTGTAGACCAGGCTGGCCTCGAACTCACAGACACCCACCTGCCTCTGCCTCCTGAGGACTGTAAATAAAGGCCTGCACCACCACCACTCTGCTGCTGCATTTTAATAAGCAAGATGGGATTGAAATCTTGACTGTTGATCATTAGGACTAGAGAAGCTGGGCTTTTGCCTGCTTCTCTCCTCACTGGTTCTATTTAGTGCAGAACCTTGACCAAATCCTATTACATTTTCTATTATGACCAGCACATCCACAAAAAGACCTCACCCATTTCTTGTGTAGATATGAAATACTAGATGGGAAGGAACGTAAAGATGTTGTGAATAA
Organism: Phyllotis vaccarum; assembly: GCA_033318265.1. Classification (NCBI taxonomy): domain Eukaryota; kingdom Metazoa; phylum Chordata; class Mammalia; order Rodentia; family Cricetidae; genus Phyllotis; species Phyllotis vaccarum. Next base: position 89,721,777 of record JARWLC010000012.1, read on the forward strand.
GAAAGCTGGAGTCCAGAAAGTAAGTCTTGTGCATACGAGGTGATAGGATGCAAATGACATATGGTCCCAGCAAGTTCTCCGGGAGCTACTAGTTAGCATAATGGATACCTAAGCAAGGAAAACCATTGCAAGCATGTCATATACTTTCAGGAAATGCCTGAGAGAGTAGAGCTCACTGTTCTCCTTCAGACATGGCCCATTAATAAAGGCACAGTGTCCATTCTGTGTACCATCTCCCATTAATTGTCAGCAGCCTGGGCTGGGTCTTGTTTGGAGGTGTCTGTGGTACTGTATAGGCTAAGAAGGAAAGAAACCTGTAATTGCTGTCTAAAATGGAGGTAGGATCCAAAGGGCAAGGGCATAGGTAAAGCAGTCCTTCAAATTCCAAAACTCTTTGGAGTTTCTAAGAACTGTATTAAAAATCTTCCTTTGTTTCTGGATCGTATGACCATGGAAAACCAAAGTCTTTGTCTTCTTTGTGTACAACAAACACTCTCAGCACCTTGTGTTTGCTGTTACAGGGATGTCCTCATTGAGGGCAACTATCTTAGTGTCTGACAAATGGTAGTTATTCAAAATAGCTGTACACTGCAAAATAACGCTTCTATTAGAATTGAACTCATGTGTGATGGTGGTCTCATAATATGACACGGTCTAGTGATACCATAGTCATCTTAAGTTTTAAGGCTTCTCTGTACAATAAAAAGGCCTAAGACACATTTTTTCAGAAGCAATGGGTAATAGGATATTTTAGCCTCCTTCATTGGCAATCCCATCTTTTCAGACACTTACATGGTAGAAGGGTATTTTGTCATAGCTGTGACTGAAAATCACATGCCAGTGAGTACCGCGTGGATCTCGGTGAGGACCTCCACTTACCGCGTCCGGTTTCCTTGTGGGCCGAGTTTTTCCCAGGCAAGGGGCGTCGAGGTTAAACAATCTGCACTGAGGAGTCATTTAGGTTCCATCATTCGGGGGCTCTCCACACACTGAGAGACCCGAGCTTTATTCAGTACATCTTATCTCTTAGACCTGTCTGTCCCTTAGCCATGCTCCTCTCTTGCCACTGCATCTCGCCTAGCTTTTTCCCCTCTAGCTTCCCGCCATGCTGGATTCCTTCTGCCCCTTCCACTCACACTGACTCTAATCCATGCTTGTCCCCAGCTTCTACTGCTTCTGCCACTTATAAAGGAGCTGTTTTGGGCCATGGCAGGCACCATAGAAGAAGTAGGAGGAGAAATCAAAGCATAGGTAGGAGAAGCAGGGCGGAGTCAGAGGCAGAGGAGCTGAAGCCTCCCAAGGAGCAACATGTAAGGAGGCACGGGTGAGCCACAGGCCACGTGGCCAACAGATTAATAGAAATAGGTTGATTTAAGATGTAAGAGCTAGCTAGCAATGTGCCTGAGCCATAGGCCAAACAGCATGAAGTTAATAGAAGCATCTGAGTCGTTTCTGGGGGCCTGGGCAGCGGTGGACAGCTAAGCGGTCTCGGGCGCCAGGTTTGTGGGTCTCGGATCTCTGGCTGCCCGGGACCCGAGAAACCTCACTACTACAAGTGAGGACTCCAGACTCCCCTCATCCCTGAAGACACTCCTTGATTCTTACACTTAACTTTATCATTTCTTTTGCAACTCTACACTTTCAGTCTGTCTGTGTTCTTATGATTTCCCTCTGTCTCTCTTCCTGCTAGTTTCTTTTGCTCTTGACTCACTCACAATGGTGACCAGCATCTACATTTATCTAGGCACTCTCAAAACTTGGGACAAAGGATGCCTTCCAAACTGCCGTCTTGATTAAAGACCATGGTGACTATAGAGTAAAGAAGAAAAAATTGCTGTGAGGTGGCAGACTGGAGATACATCTCATTCTCTGGAGACTCCATGTCTACACTCCTATAGTTGAGCTAGTTGCGACACTCAAATCAACATGAATGTCTCTGGGGAACCTCAGAACAGCCACTTTCTGGTTTAGTGTATGACAAAAAAGAAAATGGAAACCACCACATGTCTCTTTGCCTTTCTTTTGTATGATGCTTTCCCTAGACTTCCTGGCCTCTCTGCGACCTTTGCTGCGTTCATGAAAAGAAACTGCTTCCAAGGACAGGTCTGCAAAGGATTGTTCTGAGTGAGGCAGCTGTGCTCATACCTATGGTCTAAAAGAATGGGGAGCTTGAAAGACAGATATCTCGCTTGGACCCACCAAGCTCCTCTCAGACATTTTAGCTGAACACCAACCATAACTGATATAAGAAAGAACAAAGGCATTTCCCAAATCCGCCTCCCTCCCTTCCCCTCTCTCACCCAGTATGCCATGCTTCCTGTTTCCCTAGTTATGAAAATGTGTTCATCTGTCAAGGGGAAAGCTGCCCCACTGTCTTAGGTGCAGAGAACTCCAATCACAGCAGCTGCTGGGACCAGACCGAGAGCCAAGCTCCTCATTTGTTTTGGCTAACACTAAAGAATCAGTTTAGGCATCCCCTAGAACAAAATGGTGCATGGGAACAAAGCCAAGCCATGGAAGAGAAGCAGCAAAGTTGCAACAGATTATTTGTCTGCTAAAACAGAAGGAGAAAGAGAGCTAAACCTGGATCCATTTGAGTCCAGCCTCCCTAACATATTCTCTGCTTGCAACACAGATGATTTCCTCTAATATCGCTCAACAGGTGCTAAACTGTAGCTTTGCTAAAGATTAATCATGCAGTCTTGGAAATGGAATTGGAAAAATAACAAGGCAGCTCCCTGGATTTGTAGGCTATTTCTACAGAGTATTCAGCATGGAGTATATATAAACAACATGCATATTATTACATATATGTATACTGAATGCTTGCCAATGGCAATCCTAAGGAAAATATCATTGCCCTCTATATCCTTAAGCATTCTGCATGTATGAAGTATACTAGATACCAATAAGAAATTATGCTTGCATTTTTGACTCCTCTTAGGCTTTGAGTTCTTTAGGTTTTATCTTTTACTGAGCTCTCATTTTCCGAAATGTGCACTGCATTTGCTGACTCAAGCTGCTCCAGTTTGTAAAGTGTCAATGTCTCAATGTCTTTAAAAAGGATGAATTAAGCGTGGTCATTCTATTGAGAATTTACTAGCATAAAATGCTATGTTTTCATACATTACAAACAAAATCCATGCAGTTTAAAATTATTTAGACAGTTCATTAAGCCCAAGTCCATGCTGTGGTTCATTTGGCTAAGTGATCAATGAAGAAAGTAGAACCTAGGACTAAGATATGATTTAGTTTTTCCCTGAATTTGCCAGCGTATGGTTAACCTTAAACTACGGTTGAGTTCTGAGAATCTGATCAGAGAGAGGGAAATATGAAGGACAACTCTAGACAAGCAGAGAGACAGAGATATCTTAGGAACCTTAAATGGCTAGACTTTACATGATTGCCCTCATGGCAGCAAATACGGTATGTGTGGCCCTTTGTCTCAAGAAATACCTAAATTAGGTACTTTTGTTGAACCAATAAGTCAGAACCCATAAGCAGTGGATTGTGGGAGTTGGAGGGGTAAACAGTCTGAATTTTGAAGTTTTGGAGCAAGGTTGTGATCTCAAAAGAAAGCAAGACCTACCAATTGTGTGGAGAGTCCACTCTGAAGCCCAGCCTGGGGAACAGGGAGGAGAGAGTCTATCCCAGACATCCTTCATGGTAGGGTCTTCCATCGTGAACGCCTGCCTTCCAGAACCACAGTGCTGTCCTAGATGAAGCTCTTTCAACAGCAAGCTCATGTTGTAAGGAAAAGTGCTTTTCTGCCCATGGCTGAAGAGAGCCGATCCCGCCACCAAAAGAGAAAAGAGACCATCATTTTATCTTCAGCGTCCCCTATGTATCTCCCTATTTCCCTAGACTGGGTTATTTGACATTATTTCAATAGTAAAAAGTGAGCTATTTCTTTTGCTTGGTACTTTGTATTCTAGCCACAAAGTGGTCTGATCTCATTTGGTTGGAGTTACTAAATTAGGTAAAAATAGTGGAATAGGATTGCATTATTTCTGGGTTTTTTTTTCCTACCATACTATGACATCTCAGTACTGATGAAAATAGTTCAATACTCAGGTCGCCAAACCCCATTTTTCTAAATAGCAGATTCGGAAGCAGGACACTTGTTATTTCAAGATGGCCACTTGGCACTCTGTTGTCAGAGCCTGTCTGGGATGACATCTCAAAGATCAGCATTACTGGAACAAAAAAAAAAAAAAAAAAAAAAAAAACAGAACTATGATAGCATTATTCAGCATAAATGTGACATTTATGTCAAACAAGCATGGATTGAAATAAACTAATTCATTTACAAGAATCCCATCGCATTTACCACAAGATTCTGCATAATGCATGCAAACCTGTGCCATCGCCCCAGAAGCCAAGCTCCAAATTACCACCAAAGGGTTCAACCCAACCCAACCAAACCAAATGCATTCTAAATGCATGTATAATTTATAAATCCATGCATGTGTAAAAACCCCGAGTCTCCAAGACAAAAGACCTTAAATAACATGGCAGGTGTCAGTTGTACCAAGGTAATGATGGGAACCCAGTCAGAATGTTGCCTGCTTAAAACCAATTTGTTCCACTGATGTGCTCAAATATCAAATGCTTGCTTTTGCAAAACATTGCCTGTTTGTTTTCCTTGCTTTATGTATGTCCTTGTAGCTCTGAGTGTTTCCTGGAGGCTGAAATTTAGCCCTCTGTGATGAGATTTGGAAGGACCTTGTTGCATCAGGAATGAGTTTTGAAACTTCTGAAAACATATTTAAAGTGGCTATTAACGGGATAATTCTTGCTTGACATTGGAGACTGAAACTGGGTTAGGAATCAATTTGGGCTTTGAAACAAGAACTTGAGTTAACCCCAGGTCCTTTGTCTTGGTCACCAAGCAACATTGTATGAATTTCATACTGCAACAATGGGTCACTTAGGATAAAACTTAAGAAAATGTCTGCTTGCCTTGAAAACCATGATAAGAGGGGAGTTTTTTTTTTAAAAGATCTTTTGATATAGGGCCACATAGCAGGGCCAAATGTTTAAAGAGAGTTCTGACCACTGGCCCCACCCTCATATGAATGTGCCAAGGCTCTTGAGGAAGGGTTCTTACAGTGCCCACTGGGTCTGTTACAAACCTTGAGGTGACCACAGTTCTTAGTTGGCTAAGACAGTTCCTGAACTTTGCTGCCTCAGTACCCATCCTTACTCTCGTTTCCAGTGAACTTCTGTAGATTATCTTTGTTTGTATTTTCCACAATAGAAATGAAAATTAATTGTTTGTTTAAAAATATTGCCAATATACTCCAAAAACTTGTGGAATACATACACATGCAGGGTAGTTGAATCAGGACCTCACCATAACACAGGCTGGCTTTCAACTTGCTATGTATCTGAGTATGACCTTGACCTTCTAAACCTCCTGTGTCTACCTCCCAAGTTTGGAATTATTGGTATGCACTAACACATTCAGCTTATGGGGCACATTTATATATATATATATATATAAAGTGTGCTTTTTAAAACATTAGAGAGGAACATTGGGCCACATTTTTTTTTGACAAACCTTTCAAAAGAAACTGTAGTGAGGCTATGCTCCCTTTGTATTAACACCACATTCATAAATCTGCCATAGTGACAAAGTGACCCAAAACTTGAGGGTATTAAGAAAAATAATTCTTGTCCCCATAAACTACCCAAGGAAGAGGCCACATAGGGTTTCACAACACACTTGGAGAACTGTTTTTAGACATAAAACAGAGGCTCAAACAAGCAATTATTCCATTGTGATAAATGTTTACTGTGATGTATGATCTAGATATCCTGATTTGATTATTATACAGTGTAGGCATGTCTTAGAATATTCCATAAACATGTGCAAAGAGCACATGCTAACTGAAACTAAAGAGACTGGAGTTGTCTGAGCAGGTAAGGATGCCTACTGCTTAGCCTGATGTCCTGAGCTTCATCCCCAGAACCCACACAGAAGAAGGAGAAAATTCATTTCCACAGATTGTTCTCTGGCTTCTACATATGTTCTGTGGCATATGCACATGCAACACACACACACACAAACACACACACACACATGTAAAAAATATAAGAATAATTAGAGTTAGTGTCCCTGATTTATAGAAGATTGCTAGACAGACAGAGAGACAGATAGACAGATGGTAAAACAGCATAGATAGATGAATAGACTGTAGACATAAAGGATTGACAGGTAAATAGAAAATAAATAAGTAGACAGATAAGTAGATGGTAGATAGAATAGAGGTTGAAGATAGATGCATAATATAGCACATAGTATTATCTTTGCTTTCCAACTAGGAATGAGGAAAATGACTTTCCCACAGTTGTACAGACTACAAATGAAAGGTGGTTTTGAACCCTACATGCAGCCTTGTTAGGGACTGTATACTATCTATGGCAGAGATGATGGCAGTGACTGTAACAGCAGGATGCCATTTAACACTTAGAAAACAGGATATGTAAAGCTGTGGGTCTATGATACTCTTCACATCACCATCGGCAGCAGCAGGGGCACTCGTTTGAGAAGGAGCCTGTCTTGCTTAGAATTGTCATAAATGTCTAACCTCTTAATTATAAAGTTGTACCATTTCAGTAATGGAATATGAAATATGATACAGAGCATGATGTGGTCTGATATGTCACTTTACTGGCATGATGACCAAAGAAGTCACAATGGCTTTTGCAGAAGAAATCTTTCCAGAGTAGCTCATTTTTACTACTTTGTGACCCAGGTATTAAAAGTAAAACTGCTCTTGAAGGGTGTGAGCATTGGGAATCTCAGTGTGAACACTGTGGCTCACTCTGAGAATGCCTTCAGGACTGTGGAAGCGAGTCAGCCTGCTTCCTTATTAAATAATTCAGCCATACTCCGTATTTGGTTTTTTTTTCATGGTTTGTGGAATTTTCTTTCATATGTTTTCTATCTACTCTGTATAAACCAACAGAATCTTTGTTTCTCAGAAAAATGTTATGCCCTTAAAACTTATATTCCAATCTGTTCTTTCAGGCCACCCCAATGCCATGCACTGTGCGTGAAATAAGACCAGATCCTATCTGAGTCTATGGACTGTGGACAGATGCGGTGTCTGCTGTGTCTGGACAGCTCACTTCCATCTGAGCAGCCTTAACCATGTCGGTGAGGAGGACAAGCAAGTACTGACCCTCCAAGCAACGTTGCTAAGAGAAACAAGCTTTGAATAGTCTGAAAGCCTAGATTCCAGGGACCAGGAAGATGACCGGCTTGACCCTCATTCTCCATGTTTTTGCATTCCAGAGCTCTGCTTTTAACTATACTTTGAAAACTCCTTTGTAGGAAACCAAATAAACTTTGTTCCATGGTTGCTTTGAATGTTTTGAGCTTATAGCCATGGTTGACATGACCTAACTCAAAACGTATTGGAAGCACAGTGGCACCAAACCTGGTAGCCTCAATATTTTCTTGAATGAGTTCACTTACTTTCTTTTTTGCTGTATTTTTTTTTCTCTAAATTCACATCCAGTGTTTATGACCTATATCTGAGATATAGCTTCAAAGAAAAATTGGAATGCTACCGAATTTATACTGAAGGGGGTAAAGAGAGAAAAAAGAAAAAGATCAAGAGAAAGGGGGGAAAAAGAGAGGGAGAGAATAAAATTCAACCAGAGAAGAGGGGTCAGTGAGAAGGGCCAGCAGAGGAAGGGCTTGCTATGCAAACCTGGAGACCTGAGTTCAATACCTGGAACCCAAGTAAGGAGTAAAGAGTCGAGGCTGCAGAGCTGTCCTCTGACTTCCACATGCCAGCTGTGGTGTGCATGACCACACACGGTCATTAAACACACACACACACACACACACACACACACGAAGAAAAATGCACAAACCATGAGTTTACCAGACTAAAATTGATCCAAGAAACATTTTTCGGTGCTGCCCAAAAGCATTGATAGACAAGCAAAGCCTTTCATTTGCGTTCATAAGGCCCCCAAGATGGTAGATCTGGCTCTGTGTGTCTGTCCTGTATCATTGCAGGACACCATGCAAAATAGTCAGGTCTGTAATCGTCTTTGAAATAGTCAGGTCTTTGAAAGTAGAATTGCCATGTAATCCCCCAAATTTCATTTTGGGATATATATCTAGAATATTTGAAAACAACGTTATGTGGACCAATGTTCAAAGAAGTGTTCTTCACAATAGCTAAAAGGTAAACACAAGCTGAGTCCATCAAGAAATGAGTGGATAAGTAAAATACAGTACATATGGACGTTGGACAACTATTCAGCCTTACAAAAGAAGGAAGGTTTGGAGCATGCTAAGGTCTGAATGAATGTTAAGTGGGATCAACAATGACCAAATGGTAAATGCCATAGGTCCACGTATGTGAAATACTTAGACTAGTCAAATCCCTAAGACAGAGAGAAGAGGGAAAGACAGCTAGCATTCACTGGGCACAGTTTCTGTTTTGCAAGATGAAAAGTTTTGGAGCTGCATGGTGATGCAAACCCATGACACTAAACATCATGCTACAGCCTTATACAATTGACATTGCTCGGCTCATTTTCTGCTATAAACATTTCGATACAATCCTAGGAAATTGTTTAAAATCAGGCAAATTAAGGAGCTACCAGCTCCCTAGACTGTGTTAAGCAGGGCAGAATGTGAGCACTCAGCTTACAAGTCTAGAGGTTTGTTGTCAAAGCTCAGTGCAAAGCCCTAGTGCCCTGGCTCCTGGCTCTGGGCAAACACTCTGCCCTTTAAGACAATTTCCTCAGGCAAGCCTGAGACAGGAAAAGGGCAGACTCAGGGACGAGCTTGAACACATTGCTGTCCTCAGAGAAAGAACTTCTGTGCTATGCCTGGCCATGGCGGTGGCTCTTGGGCTCACAGTGGGTCATCTGCACTTCTTGTTTGCCTTTGAACAGTTTTAATTCTACACACAAGGAAAGATCAATCCATCTGGCTATGAAGGGTTTCCCCTACCCACCTGGCCACCTCCATCTGCTTTCTTGGTTTACCCAAGAATGAGAGTTGACTGCTCTATGGCTCCTCTCCTGCCACCATCCTTCTTGGAGTGACTGCCAACCCCAGAGAGAATTTGAGAGGAGCTTGTATATAGTGGGGTGAAGGATGTCTCTGATTCAGGCCTGACCCCACCCCCTTTTCTACATACTAATTTACTATTATATCGGGTGGTAAGAAAGGCTCTTTTGGAAGGGCAGAATCAATTAGGCTTTGTAGTTCTTCTCACAAGGCAAAATGGAACAGAAGATAAATAAAGGAACAGAGGTGTTAATGTTCTGATAAAACTTTATTGATAGGCACAAGAATTTTAACTTCATATAATTGTTACACATCTCAAAATATTAGGTTGGGATTTTTCTTCATCCAATAAAAGTACAGCATTATTCTTAGCTTGCAGACTACACAGAAAACAGGCCAGACCAGGCCAAGGAACCATTAATTGCTGATCTCTGGCACAATCTACACGGCTTAAAAATGTACCTCCCTCACTCTTAAGAAGAAAGGAAGTACATTCATAAATGATTTATTCAACAAACTTTAGCAGAGCACAGGAATCAAGTCCTTAACTTCTGTGAGTGGTGGTAGTGGGTGCTGGGCTTAAAGCCCACATATCCCTCATAAACTATATGACCTTGAACAGGAGCCTGCAGTAGATTTATGATGTTACTTTGTAAATAATTGTTCCACCTATGAGTTTAATAAAAAGCACTGATTGGCCAAAGGCAGACAGGAAGTATGGGTGGAGCTACCAGACTAAGAAAACTCTGGGAACAGGAAGAATAGAGCAGGATGCCACAGAGACTCCAGAGTTGCCAGACAAGCCAGAAGGTGCAGAGGACAACTATACTGCTCTGAGAAAAGGTATTGAGCCGCATGGCTGAACAGGATAAGAATCATGGGTTGGTTTGAGGGTAAAGAGTTAGCAAGTTATATGCCTAGGCCTTAGGCTGATCAGCATAAAGTTAATGTAAGCATCTGTGTGTCTCTGTGGGACTGTGGGACTGTGGGTCTGTGGGTCTGAACCTTGAGGCTAGGCCAGAAAGTCCAGTACAGAAACCTCGTATAACAGGAGCCTGCATCTGTCCATCTGCATATAAGCTGACTCTGACATGAGCTACCTAACAGTTGCTGCATGGATTAAATGCCTTAATACTGTTGAGTGGGATGGTTATCATCAGAGACCTTATACTGCTGGTTGTTGTTGGGGTCTTCAGACCCTTATCCCATTGGGTCCTGCCAAATTTGATAAATAGATTGCAGCTACTTTAGACATCTTATTTGTTAGGGATAGGAAAATACTTCAAAGTACTTTGAAGTGAAATAGATGAAGAAGGGTTCAGAAGCAAGAAGATCAATCTGGCTTTCCCTTCCCCTATGCATGTAAGAATTACACCCAGAAGGAAGTTAGTTCTTTGATAGCCTTCACGAGACTTCCTAGGGATGGGCATCATGCTCTACTAACCTACAGAAGAAAAAGAAAGTGACGTAAAGAGGACAAGAGCAAATGGATCCTTCCTGAGTTCCCTCCCACTTCCAGATAAGAGTATTTTTAAAATAGGGGAGGAGGACATTGGTGGGTTGGAGTATGGTTCCCCACTTTGGGTAAGGGACACATGCCATACAAACATGGCAGGTGGGAGAAACAGGGAAAGACACACCATGCAGACAGCACTTAAGAGTTGTATTATGTGTCTGGCCCATACTTTTGGGCCTAGCCTCAAGGTTCGGACCCACAGACCCGCAGTCCTACAGTCCCACAGAGACACACAGATGCTTACAGTAGTTTTATGCTGATCGGCCTAAGGCCCAGGCATATAACTTGCTAACTCTTTACCCTAAACTAATCTATGTTTCTTATCCTGTTCAGCCATGTGGCTCGATACCTTTACTCAGAGCAGCATAGTTTCCTCTGCATCTGCTGGCTTGTCTAATGTCTCTGTGGCATTCTGCTCTGCTCTTCCTGTTCCCAGAGTTTTCTTAGTCTGGTACCTGCACCCACACATCCTGTCTGCCTTTAGCCAATCAGCTTTTTTATTAAACTAGTAGGTAGGGCAATTATTTACAATGCAACAACATAATTCCACTACATATCCCCCTTTTTTTCTTTTTAAAACAAGAACCCCAAATCTAATATCTTTTTTTCCTTCTATTACCTACAACAACTTATAACCAACACTGTAAGCAAACAAAAACATCCATAATCCATTTTGAGGAAATGTGGGCATAGTTCTCTAGGCTACTTCCTGCTGAATGGGGGGGGGGCAGCACTGGCAATTCCATGGGGATCCAAAAAAAATTGGGATTATGGAAAAGTCTTTAGTGGAGTAGTCTCTCTAAGACTGGGTAATGTCAGCCAATCTCCTTGAAGTATTTTTGGATACAGAGTTCAGAGGAAACTTCAACAGAGATGCTCTGAAATGCTGGGGGGGGGGTCTTTCTCCATCAAATCTTATTTTCTTTAACCAGGAGCAAATCCATAGCTTCTCGTTTTCTGTGGAAATAAAAGAAAACCTCTTCTCTGAAGTAGACTATCTTTTGATTTCAGTTTTAAAGTCAAATCATTTATAAAGTATATAAATTGGGTTAATCCAACAGCATTTATAATCGAATGTCTTTTAGCAGCTTTTATTTCTTCATTTTCAGTCAGAAAACTTAAAGACAAGACAATAACACACACGGTATCTAGACACTCCTTGTAATTTCCATTTTTATGTGGCTTTTTTTACTCTATTTTTTAAGAACTTTCTCTACCCTTTTTCTTTTTTCTTTTCTCTCTCAAGTCAACGTATATTTTTGTAACACACTCTAAACCATTCAGACTTTTTTTTTTTTTTGAAATTTTCTTTAAAGTATATCTTTTATTTCTTATCTTTTTCTATTTCTGACCACACCTTTGCTTGGTTAGGGTGACTGACTCCACCCAGATCCCTCTATTTCTTTCTGTTTCTGACCACACCTTTAATCTGACATGGTATGGCTAAGGGTTAAAGGCTTCATTAGGGTGACTGACTCCACCCAGATCCCTCTATTTCTTTCTGTTTCTGACCACTCCTTTAATCTGACATGGTATGACTAAGGCTTAAAGGCTTCACTAGAATGACTGACTGGTTCCACCCAGCTCCTAGTCTAGCTTCATAGGATTTATTGTTTTAGCAGAAGTACAGGTAGAACCCACAATTACCACTCTGGAAAATTTTAGGGTCTATGTAACCACCAAGTAAAGCACTGCCATCTGTTCCTCATTAACTCCATTTAAGTAGTTGGCAGCAGGGCCTCTTAAAAGACTCACAAGTGTTTTGCCTCTAAGGCTGAATCAGGAAGGCTCTCTTTAAAAAACTGTACCTCTGCTTGCCTCCATCAAACAGAGCTGATCCTAGAAAATACCACCATGAAGAAGCCATCTTTGACTGTGTTCCCTTTTTGTCCTTATTAACAGAAACTTTAATTCCACCACATGTAGCTCCTTGCTCACATCTATACTCCTGTGAAACTTCAGGAGGGTCTTTTTGCAGCTCAGGCTATACTCTGAAAGCCCGCCATTTTGAAATTCAAACCCACATGCCGCTCCAGGGCATCTCTGAACCAAGGCTCACGTGAGAGACACAACTTGTTTTTGGCTCCAATTCTGTGCTCTAGAACCCTTTTTAATCTTTCTCCAGCTTTATGCAGGTTTATGTCACCCAGATTAGGCTTCCATTTTTGTATTATATTTCTGGTCTGGACTTTCCAGCCTAGCCTCCTGGCCCAGACTTTCTGGTCTAGTCTCGATGTTCAGACTTGCATACCTGCAGACCCACAGTCCCACAGAGACACACAGATGCTTACAGTAAATTTATTCTGGCCAACCTAGGGCCCAGGCATATAACTTGCTAACTCTTTACCATTAAACTAACCCATGATTCTTATCCTGTTCAGCCATGCGGCTCGGTACCTTTTCTCAGAGCAGTATAGTTGTCCTCTGCTTCTTCTGGCTTCTCTCTGGCCTTCTGTTCTGTTCCACCTGTTCCTAGAGTCTTCATAGTCTGGTAGCCCCGCCCACACTTACGTGCAAAGTTTTATTAAGGAGGAAGGAAAAAGGGGAGGGAGGGAAGAAGGAAGGGGGAGAGAGAAGGGAGATGTATGATATTTCATGGCAAGAGAGAGAAGGGAGGACTTTTCTCAAAGGGGGCTTTACATAGGATAATGTCATCAGGATGCTCATGCCAGACGGGACAAGGTATTACCTGCTTATTGGCCAGGACTCCAGGAAGTGAGTTAAATACTAACAGAGCTCATTTAATATATATGCCAATCCTTCCCTTCCTTTCCAGTTGTCATTTATTTGTGTATTTATTTATTTGGATTGTGCATGTGTGTGTGTTTGTGGTGTGTGTGTGTATGTGTGGTGTGTTTGTGGTGTGTGTGTGTGTGCGCGCGCGCGTGCGCGCACGCGCTCGCGCGCGCACACGTGCATGATTGAGCACGTGAAAGCCACAGCATGTGTATGATAGTCAAAGAACAATATGTAGGGAGTCAGTGTCTCCATCCATCATATAGGTTCCTAAGATTGAAACTGAGGCTTGCTGACCAGAGTCTATCCCAGCTGAACACGCTTTTTCTCTACAATAGCTTTCTACCATCAGATGACAGAGACATAGTTTCCCTGGTCTACAGATCTTTACTTCTGAGGCATCTGGACTATGTAAAATTTTTCTGTATAGAACTTCTGTCCTTCCCTTTTATCCATCTCTGGTTATGGGATGGTCAGCATTGTCCTTCACAAGAGTGAAGGAGAGGTACTACATTCCCTTCTATTGCTTTGGTGCCCAAGGGGAGGAGCAGGCTGGCTCTAGGCCAGGACCATTATCTGTGCTCCACACTCTTTCCTCCCCCTCACTCAGTGTTGCCTCTCTGCCTCCTGTGAGGAATGAGGAACTTCCTACAGCTTCTCATGGTGTCAATAACACATTCCTGACAAGACTCCTGTCTGGTTTTCCTCTCCTTTCCTTGCAGCATTTCCTTCCTGGACTTATCTCTAAAATGTTAGCATTATCTATTGTGGAGGTCAAGGACATCCATATTTTTTTGTTATTCTGCATTCCTCTGCTTTCTCACTCACAGCTATAGCTCTGATTGGGAACAATCACCTCACACAGTGAAGTCCCTCAGCCATATCTCTGATCCTAGTAACTTACCTACAAGACAGGAGGAAAGATGGAAAATTAAGTGAGGAAGAGCGGTATGTAGAAAGACAGAGGAGCCCCTTAATCTGGAGCCTGGTTGACATCTCATCTGAAAGTTATGAGTTTTGATAGTTAACAAAATTCACTGTGAAGATACCCTATATGGGAAAAAATATTATAAAGCTATTTCAAATAAGAAAATTAAACATGGAAATCATGCTTATAGCCAAAGCATACATGACTTGTGAGTATCCGTCTCTTTTCCAGCTGTAAGCCTGTGGTTTTTCTGAGACTCTCACAAATTTTAAACCATGTTTACATTAAAAGCTTACCTTCACTTCATTGCAGCCTATCTACTCTGAGGATTCGCCTGACCCTGTGAACCTTTGTATTTTTATCTTATCAGACTGTGCTCTGGCCCAACCTCTGCAGAAAGCACACTATGATCTCATTTTTGCTGAAGAACAAGCCAACCCTTGAAAACCCTTTGCGCAATGGAAAATGGAGAAGCCACCGAAACTGTCCATACAGCCTTGGTAAGTTATTTAAAGGTGACTCACTTTTATGTTGAATACTGTTTTTTACTTAAGAAACCTCCTCTCCATTAATGCCTGTTCTTATAACTGTTAAAGCCTTCTCTTAGGGCTGGCAACATAGTTTAGGAGATTGCTTAGTCAGTAATGTGATCACTACCAGTAAAAATATTAAATATTACTCTTTTCTATCAAATACTAAAACTTGTAATTTTTTTTTCATTGTGGATACAGTGAACTTTATTGATGGTATTCAGGAGAATAGAACTCCTTAAGTCCCTCCCCTATTATGGGTGTGGAGGTGGAAACTGAGGAGGGATGCTTAGTGTTGAAGGTAGATTCAGGACAGGAATTTCTCAGCAGCTGAGGGCCTCTCATTGCGCTAGTGTGCTTGTTGGGATAGGTGGTCCACAAGTTCTTACTCTTTGGAGGCCATGTAAGCCATGTAGGCCATGAGGTCCACCACCCTGTTGTTGTAGCCATATTTATTGTCATACCAAGAAATGAGCTTTACAGGTTTGTCATTGAGAGTAATGCCAGCCCAGGCATCACATGGAAGAGTGAGCATCACTATTACAGTTGCAGGAGAAAACCTGGTCCCAAGTGTAGCCCAGAATGTCTTTCAGATGCCTGTTTCACCACCTAACATCATCATACATGGCAGCTTTCTCCGGGTGAAATGTCAGATCTATAGTGGGCACATTAGGAATAAGAACACAGAAGACCATGTCAATGAGCTTCTAGTTTATCTCTGTGATGACCTTGTCCACAGCCTTGGTAGAAGAACTAGTGGATTCATGGATGATGTTTAGGCAGGTCCACAGACATTATGCCACAGCTTCCCAAAGGGGCCATTCACAATCTTCTGGGTGGCAGTGATGACATGGACTGTGGTCATGAGTTCTTCCCCAATACCAAAGTTGTCATGGATGACCTTGGCCAAGGGGGCTAAGCAGCTGGTGGTTCAGGAAGCATTGCTAACAATCTTGAGTGAATTGTCATACTTCTCACAGTTCACACTCATCACTCATCAAAAACATGGGGCATCAGCAACAAGAGGCAGAGATTATGACCCTTTTTTCTTGTCTTTAAAGTGGGCCCAGCCTTCTCCATGGTGGTGAAAACACCAGTAAACTCTATAATATACTTGGTACCAGCATCACTCCATTTGATGTCTGTGGGATCTTGCTCCTGGAAAAAAGTGACAGCCTTCCCACTGATAACAAGTTACCCCTTCTCAGCCTTGACTGTGCCCATTGAACTTATCACTTTATTAGAGTCATACTAAACCATGTAGACCATGTAGACCATGTAGTTATGTCAATGAAGGAGTCATTGATAGCAACAATATCCATTTTGCCAGACGTTGTTGCACAAATAAATGAGATTCAGGGATAGATCTCTGAGAAAGTTGGAGATATTAGAGAGAATGAACACCATAGTCAGATCTTACCCAGCTGTCTTCCAGCTTCCTCAGTCTGGCTTCTCTTGGCTTCCTCTTCTCCCTTTCTACGCCTGCCTTAAATACTCTCTTTGTAAATTAAGGTGTGGCCCCACCACTGCCTGCTTGGGAGCCTGGAATTCCTTTGGTAAACTAAAATAAGCTAAAACTCAGTTTGGATTAAGAGCAAAGGTCACCACTCCCAGGATATTCCCTGTGCTGGGATTAAAGGTGTGAATCACCACTCTCTGATCCTCCTAGACTAACTATGGTGAGATCTCCGAGAAACTTCTGGAGCTTTTGTTAAATACCCACATAGACTGTGGGTAGATTCCCTCTGATATCTCTGAAACTTTTGGAGCTTTTATTAAATAAATCCCCACAAGACGTGAAGGAAGTACGAGTAATCAGGTGCCCAATATGGCTAACTCTGTTCACTCCAACCTTTACCATGTAGTCTCAGGGATAAGGCTGGTACTGCACAGAAAGATACCACTATCTCTAGAATTGGGAGGATCCAGAGAGTCAAAACTGTATTTTTTACAAAGGAATTCAAATATTTTTATTGACTTTAAACTACCTTGTAAGAACTTTTATGCAAATGGTTTAATCCACCCCCTCACCCCCCAACCTCCACCCCCCCACCCCCCTACCCTCTCCACCCCCAGTGCACACACACATTCCAACACCACCAACATCACCACTTTGTTTACATAAAGGTCCTGCTGCTTCTTGAAACTTAAGTTACTAAAGTGGCCTGGATGACTTCCAGCTTTCCTTCATTTTCTTTATGCCAGTTCCTTTAAAACTAGTCAATCTTGGATGACTGTGAGGTCAGACAGATCCCAGCCAAAGAGGAAAGTTATAGTTACCACCTCTGCTAGTATTCTCTAGTCTGTGTGCCTGTTCTTCCTAGTGCTCCCCTATGTCCAGACTGCAGTTCTACTATTCTTTCCTGAAACATTGATAGTATTCCCAAAGCACACAAGCATGAGTACCAAGTATGATTCCTAGCAAGCATACAAATAGATAGCTACACAAACAGGCGGGAGTATATGTACATACATGGGTGGGGGGGAGGGAGAAGAAGGAGGAGAAGAAGTAGAGGAAGAGCTAAGCATGGTGGCACATGCAACTAGAAATAAGAAGATCCCTGTTGAGCACTGGCCACGAATCCAGCAAAATCAGGTGAGAATGTCCCCATAAAGACTCTGTCTCAACAAAGTAGATTACTTTGAGAAACAGCACATAAGGTTGACATTTGACCTCTACCCCCCCCCCACCCACACACACACAACTTCTACACAACACCTTTTAATAAACTCCTACATTGCTTCATCCTGATTTGTCTTAAAATTCTTTTCTTTGGTGAAGCCAGGAACTCCAACTTCACTCAACAGAGAAGTTGCTAAATCTGCAGGAGGCAGCAATGTTGGACTCTTGCCTCCACTGGCCCTGATACTCACAGGTGCACTCCAATATATGTATTGTACTATTGGATGTTTAGAAGACAGCATGATGGAAGGATTTCTACGTCAGGCTGACCCAGCTCTGTGTTCTGGGGCTTCCACTGGCATTATTGCCTGTGGGATGCTGAGAGAATGATGCTGATACAACCGCCTTGACTCTTTGCTTACAAATCAGGAAAAAGGATAGCCTTGGTGCTTCCACTTAGATACTGAGAGGTAGGTTTTTTGTGTGCTTGGTTTTTGTTTTAAATTATTGACTTCTCATTTTGGGTCAACAGGTGACTAAAAGTAGTAGAAAGTAAGCCTTGAGCATCTTCTTTCTTTGGGCTGAAGGTAGACTTAAGTTGTTACCTTAACCTTTTCCATTGAGCCATCTTAGATTCCCAGACAGTAGAGCATGCCCCCTACACCAAATTATGGCAATTATCCAAGGGAAAGACACCCTCCTGACAAAAGTGACCATTTCTCAAGAATCATCTCGTCCCCTCAAGCAGTAAGAACTTCTGGGGACACCTTGTAGGACCTGCACTAAGATAATGATAAACAAAACTTCACGTAGACCAGAACTTCTTAACCAAAAGCACACGCCTCTGTCCCTGTCCCAATTCTTCTATTTAAGACCAAAGCGCATGTCGATGACCTGAAAATGGACTTGTGGTCACTGGACTCCTTCATCTGTTACACTTCTCAGTGTGACCACATTGAGTAAAATCCCTTTCTTTTGCTTTATACCAACACTCATCCTCGGTCATTTATATATTAGGTACAGAGGTTGTTGAGGCTGCTGGTATCCAGAGCCCAAGAATTGTTCTATAAACAAATTATAGGGCTGTGATATATATAAAAAAATAACAAAACAAAACCAATATGGACTGATACCTGTAATGAAAATGCTAGGCTTGCTCACTCATATGTTCACTCAAATGTCCAACAGACACCCACTGAGCACTTCTCTGTTCCATGAGGTGCATGCCAGACAGCATGCCTCCTGAGAGAGTCCCATTTTCCTGCTCTGCTCACCTGCTCTTCCTCCACATTTACCTCTCACTATCCTTCCAGTCTTCCTGGCCCAGTCCATAGTCCTCAGTAATACCAACTTCTCTACTCCCCTACATTCGAAACACCAGCTCTTACTTGGACTTTAATGTTTTCCCATTCTGGGATGAAGCCCACATCATCTCTGTCTTAGTTCCATTTCTGTTGCTGGGATAAAATAGCCTGATGAAAGTAACTTAATGGGGGGGGGGGATTTATAAAGTCAAAGTAGCAGGAGCTTTAAACAGCTAATGATATTGTATCTGAACTCAAGAAGCAGTAGGCCAGGGTGCAAGTCCTCGACTCAGTTCTCTCCTCCTCCTCCTCCTCCTCCTCCTCCTCCTCCTCCTCCTCCTCCTCCTCCTCCTCCTCCTTCTCCTCCTTTTTCCTCTATTAATCCCAGTACCGGAGGCCATGGAGGGCATCTCCTTTGGACTGAGTTCTTCCATTTCAATTAATAAGATCAAGACGACCCCCCACTAGCATACCTACAGATGAGCTAATCTAAATAATCCCTCCTGGATGTACCTGGAGGCTTGTCTCCTAGGTGATCCCAGATTCCGTTGAGATGACAATCACCACAGCAACCTCAACCGTATTCTATTTTCAAGTCACGTATCAGGTTTTCAGTTTCAGAAATGAGCATCCTGGAAGGGTTGTACACCAGGAAGGAAGTGATCTAAGCAGTGCTTCCAGAGTTTTAATATGTGCTCTTGGGAGTCCAGTCACAGGAGAAAGGGGCCTTGGGCAGAAAACAAGTGAAGAATTAAAAAAAAAAATTAAATACAAATGAATAAAAACAAAATAAGGTAATGCCATTAGTCAGGAGAAGAAAAAGAGCCCATGAGAAGTATTTTGAAGGAGACTGTAGGAGTGAAGTGGGCGCATGATTTGAGGGATAATGCCCCAAGTCATCATCTCCATAACCAAGAGTCTAGGTGCTTATATGTGTCTGTTTTATGAATAACCACATGATATTGGATAGCCATTTAGAGATCATATCTCTGGGGAAGACCGAGTCTCCCTCTTTGAGCAGTCATTAGTTGCCTATAGCTCTTCATCTAGGTGTGAACCCCCATGCAGCTTCGCCAATCCCTTCTGGCATGTCACACAGTGTTGTCATTATTCAGGTCTTCTTTAGGCAAGCATTCTGTCGGGAGTTCATGAGTGAAAGTACCCTGACGGTTACAGAAAAGTACACTGGTCAAAATACATCGAACCGATGACTGTGAGGTGCCAGCCCTAGTTGGTACATTTACAACACATCCCCTACATCTAAGGTTTGGGGAACATCTCAGAAGGGAGAATGTGATCACTGTAAGAGCCAGAGAACTACATCGGCTACAAGATCATATTATCCACCTATGCCAGACAGGCCTTTCACCTCTTGTTGTGGATGTGATGTTGTGGGGTGTGACTTCCTTTTCACTGACTGCTGTCTCCTTCCCCAGCTTAGTGATGATCTTCACAAGCATGGCCTATGTCCCATCATTCTTTGTATTTCAAAATGTGTTTCTATAGAAAGTGGGAAAAAAAATTCCATTGGCCTGTGCTAAATGTTGGTACTATGTCCATTCTTCCTATGAACATATAGACGTTGCTTCGGAAATTGAAGGTGAAAGCTCCTTATCATGACGGAATGGGCTTCTCTTTGCTGCCTTTCCTGTTTGATACAGACAGAACCTAATGAGAAGAGAATGAGAAGGCTAGAGGTGATGAGTCACTACATTGAATTCTAATTGCTGAGAGCTATGTAGAATGGTATAGCCAGCCATATAGCAAGTAGTTACAGGGATAATATCGTTAGATGTTTTAAAATCCAGTGAAAATACTACCAATAGTTAAGTGCTTAATTGAATTAATTAGGGGGCAGCATTTTGTTGATATAGATTGAAATTGAAAAGCAAGGTTGTTCCAGAGGTGCAAAGAAAATAATTGGAGTACTACAGACCTTCTTAATTAGAAAACAAACAGGTACCACATGGAAAAGAGGTCATTCCTTGCTTCATTTCCCACAAGGAAAGGTCAGTTTTATACTGCGTTTAGGTTCAGTAGTTGGGCTCAGGAAATGTTTTTCTATAATTTCTTGAAGAGCAGCTTTATGCAATGTAGCACATGTATGAAGTGCCTGGGGACAGTGGCAGGAGCTAGAGCAGGCTGGCCTGTAGCAGGATTCGGGGGAGGGAATTTCTGAGCAGTAAATGGTTAATATAAAGTAATCCCTCTTTATGAAAACTGAACATAATTCTTCACAACTTTAAAGCCTGTTACTTCTGGAGCAACATCTCAAAATGGTTTCTGCCTTCCCTTTTTCATATAGGAAACAGACAAAGAAACAAAAATAAAACAAACAAACAAAAAAAAACAGGGTGATAGGCAGGACCAAGAAGGCCACGGCTAAGCAATGAGAATGACATTGGCTGGAGGTTAAGAAGACCAAAAGGGGAAGGCAGAAAGAGAAGAAGACAGGATTTTAAGAAAACAGAGACCTCCTGTTGAGCTGGGAACTAGGGATGCATCTAAGAAAAGAGCTGTGAAAACTCATGGAGCAGATAATTGAGTGGTAGAACAACTTATTTCATCCTTGGTAGCATGTCAAGACATCAGTCTTAGACAGCCCACCTTCTCAGTACCTGCAAAGGGCTGAGTTTCCAGGAAACCTCTCAACACGTAGGCTTTCATTAAATCTTGGACCCTGTGTGTGACCCCAGAATGCCACTTCACCTTTAGGGCCTAGGCCTCCTTATCTGTTTTTGAGAAGGTAGGATGACATATTCTCCCAGGGCTGTCCTGAGAACTAAACAGATAACGAATGGCCAGCACATCTCTGCAGACAAAGAACATTCAGGAAAAGCTTGATGTTTCTCCCTCACTTTTTTAAAAAATTTCCTCAGCGGTAGGGCTCACTCAATCCCAGAAAGGCTGAATTGTTTCACAAGAAAGATGCATTTAGTCCAAAAGGACAGAACTTTGTCAAGAACTGTTAAAAACTTGAAGCTAGTAATATAACCACATGGCTTCACAGATGTCAACAGACCCAAGACAACTAGGTCTGAGATGATGCTGAATTACTCAGTGCTGCAAACAAGATGAACATCAATACTCTTACTGCTTCTCTGGCCCCAGTTCCTGCAGCATAATGAGGAGAGAATCAGTGATGTTCCTAATCACTGGTGAGGTGTGTGATTAGATAGGGGCCCTGGATTTAGGAACTACGAAATTTGTATATAAAACAGAAAATATATCTGGCCCCCCACTTCAGCCTAGCTTCCCCCACCCCACCCCAAGCCTATTCACTATGGAACATCCTTGAAAGGGAAGCCCAGAACAAAGGCATCCAGTGCCTCTGCTTGCTAGACACACAAATGGAAGCCACATGGAAAGTTGGCCTCAAAAAGACAGAGCAGAAGCAGTCCATTTCTTTCCTATCCTCTTCCCAATCTGATAACTAGTAAGGGCTTTTTGTTCTAGTGCCTCAACCCATAAAGATGGCTATGCGCACATCCCACATCCTCTGAATCTTCCTTCTTCTCATCTTTTCCTGCCTTATTGATGTTCTAGGCCCTCGACAGAAATTTGATATCCTTGTTTTTATCTGTTTAGAGAGGTGTCACAGCTCACAGTTGTGGAGGCTGCTGGACTGATCATGGAACAGGGTTTGTCTCTTGGGAATCCCATGTAAGCTAAGCCTCCATGAAAACTATTAGACAGGATGATGCAAGAAGACAGACACAGCACCATTATTGTTTCTTTTACAGTTGGGAAAAATTTGGTCCCAGCTTGGAAACTTGAGCCAAACTGGTGTCACTAAGATGGATTAGGAAATATAGTATTTCAGATGTGAAACTTCAGGTGTGTGGGCCCAGGACCAGCTGGATGCCTGGAGAGAATAATAGGTCACCTACATAGAGCTATTTGACGTGTGCCAAACTATCTTTCCACTCCTAACATTTCCATTATCATCTCTTCTTTAGTAAAGACATGGTCTAAAAAGGATGCCCTTCCAATATAAATATGTCATGTTGAAACTACCACTACTATTTACAAATGCTTCCAGAGGCAGCTCATTCATTCCATATCTATCAGTTCTAGACATTGCAATAAATACTGAGCTTTAGAGGTGAGCATCTATAGTCTTTGTCATCCAGGACATTTTAATGGGACTCCGAAAGTAAGAAATTAGGATGCAATGTTTTAAGCTTTATGATAAAGGAATAATAGACTGACACTGTGTAGGTCATGGGATCCTATTTTAGAAGATTGAGACATTTACTGGTTTCCTTATAGAAATTAAATATGAGCTGAAACTCTATAAATTAGTCATTTTTATCTGTATTTAAGAGGTAAAGGAATCAAAGCTTAAAAAGTCTAAATTTTTTTACCAGATGCTAAATGGCCTGAAATGAGAAAACCAAGCCTTAAACATATTTTATGTTTAAATTTCCCCATAAATGCCTTTACTGTGATGTCTCTAAGCAAGCAGGATTTTAGAAAACATGATCTATGGGAAATAAATCTTAGAGTATTGGAGTGGGGTAGTTCCAGGGTTCAGTATGAACGTATGTATATGGACTTTCTAAAGCAAGGGTGGAAATACACAGCATATAACTGCTTTAAAAAGGCTAGAAGTAGAAGATTGGGATAGATGTAGATTTTGGAGAAACATCAAATAAGGCTTGAAAATAGTACAAATGGTACCATAACTTCTTAGGAGGTGTAGTAGTTTGACTAAGAATGTGCCTCATAGGTTATGTATTTGAATGCTTAGTCACTAGAGGGTGGAACTATTTGAAATGATTAGAAGGATGAGGAGGCCTGGCCTTGTAGGAAGTGTGTAAGTCGGAGTAGGTTTTGAGGTTTCAAAAGCCCATGCCAGGCCCAGTCTCCCTTCCCACAGAACAATACAGGCCATGTTGGCTGCCCTGTCCCCACTGATGATAATGGGCTAAGCCTCTGAAACTGGAAGCAAGTTCACAACCAAATGCTTTCTTCTGTAAAGGTTGGCTTGGTCATAATGTCCCTTCACAGTGATCAGTGACTAAGACAGTGGGTAACAAAGGTGACAAGGAGCAAGAGGAGAAAGAAAGAGGAGGAGGAGGAGGAAGGAAGGAACAGGAAGGAGTATGCTATTTGGCTTGCCACTGATGTGAAAAATACCTGATGTGATCAACTTACAGAGTGAGATTATTTGAGACCATGGTTTAAGAGTTTTCAGGCCATGGTTAATTGGCTTCAGTGTTTTAGAACTTTGGCATAAAGAACATCACAGTGGAGAGTAGAGGATGTGTCTGTGTTGCTCATTCCTTGGTAGTTGAGAACTGAATGAGTGAAGCAATTCCTCTAAGACATGTTCTCAATGACCTAACTTATTCCCACTGTCACCCTCATCTCCTGAAGCTTCCATTACCTTCTAAGAATCCTTCAGACTAATGACAGAGCCTTCAGTATAAGGGCGTTAGAGCATATTATCCAACGCCATAGAGATGGGGAAGGATACAGGTTAAAAAGAAAGAATAATAGCTTAAGAACTCATGTAAAGAACTTTATAAAGTAGCAAAACTTAACTCGCTCTATTCTGTAATTATACCTAACCCAGAGACAAAGCCATTGCTTCTGAAAGAAGTCAACACATTCTTTAGACCCTGAGTGAAGAGAGAGAGAGAGAGAGAGAGAGAGAGAGAGAGAGAGAGAGAGAGAGAGAGAGAGATTTCAACCTGAGCACTGATCCCCAGAGATCCTGCTTATTGGGTTCTTCACAGGGTCCAGACTAGTGGGCTCTTCTAGCCTTTATCAAATACTAGAGCTAATATTTTGTGTAAGGGATATTGAAGTAACAGACAATAAGAAATGGCTTCCCTTCTTTACTCTAGCCCTATAGGAGTCCATAGTTTCTTCCAAGTGACCTTGACATCTGGAATAAGTATAGTGTGCAGGAGTTGAGTCAGATACAATACTGAAACAATCACCCACAAAATTAAGAACTGTTTTGAATTGGGCCAAGGCTTAAATCTTATGCTGTGGTTCGAACCTTTCCTCCTAGCCCTAAAGCAAAGCCAAACTCCTTTGAGTTTCAAATATCACTACACTCTCTTCTCTTCTGACTGAACTCTCAGGCAACATTTGGATCCGATTTGATAAAAAAAAAATTGGGTGAGTTCCTTGCCAAATTCCTATGAATCTGTGTCAAACTTGGGATTTAGGCTAAGATTTGGGGTGGGGCTAAGTCCCCAGAGGAATTCAGTGGTTTCATAGTCCACAAAATGATAAGCAAAGGCCTTGAGTGGAGCTACCCCCAAGGAAGAAGTCTCATCTATGGGACTCTAGATGAAGAGGTTTTAACCACAGAATTTGTGTTCTCATAATGTTCTGTTGTCATTTAGGAAAGCTCAACTTCTGTCCATTTTCCTTTCCCATCGTATCATCGTGTACCCCGTTATCCAAGTCCAGAAGCAGAGGAGTGCAGAGAAAGATCAAGTCAGCCAAGGTCAGGAAGTAATCAGCTCGAATATGTGACTTCTTCTGTGCCCAGAATCTAGACCTTGGATGCTTTCAAAGTCTCATAATTTTCTTCTGTGATAAGATAGCCTTCTATATCAACAACATATAAAGTACAACAGATTCAGTTTCTAGGAAGTTTCCTATAAGATGGAGATTTGTATGCAGGGGCTGACTAAGAATGCTTTTAGGAGTGCCATGATAGATAACAAGAGAAGCAGAACAAACCAAAAAGAGAGAATTCATGAGAGGGGTAAAATGATCGCTGGGGAAGCTTTGGCAATGTAGTCATAGGTTGGGACAGTCTTTTGTGGGAACTACATCTTAGAGGTATAAATTACCTTGGGAAGAAATGTTTCCTTTAATAGAAAGCAATTTCCAAGGAAGGTCTTCAGAGAGCTTAGAAGTCAATATTCCTGGGAACCAGAAAACTTTGCTCCAGAAATAGGTAATGTACCCCAGGTCCGCATCATGACGAATAGTATAGTTCTATTGAGAACTCACAATACTATTGCCAAAGTCAAAGGTGATGATCATAGTGATATGATGTTATTCATAGGACCATAGAGTAGAACTCAAGGATACCTAAGGCTCAAACAGTAAGAAGAGACCATCCCAGAAGTTAGAAAGCATACATAGAGGTGAATAACTCTGTCTCCTGCAATATATATTGCCACACATATATATGGGTTATATGTCATAGGTAAAATCAGGTTTGAGATGGTGACAGATGGTTGTAGAGAAGGAAGTAGTCAAGGTAAGACAAAAATGGCCTACATGTAAAAGAAATGTAATATTGCTCAAATGGCTGTGGAATTTTCCAGAACTAACTGAAATTTATAACCTTTGAGTTGTGTCTAGTATCTAACATAAGCATTCTAGTATTCTTAGTTTCTATTCAAATGCTAATCTGAATCTTCTCCAAATCCTGCTGCCTTAGAGATAACATGTCCCAGGAGCAGGTTGACTAGCAGTAGGTCACCAAGACAGCAGACATGAATAGCAGTATCCACTTCCAATGAAGTAATCTGAATCTAATCAGTTCTATGTATCTATTCTGATCTCCTTTCAGGACTCAAATCATTCATTGCCCTGAGATGCATGACAATGTGAGCATCTGTGCTTCCTAAACTGTAATAACATGAAGAGTTCTTTTATTCCTCCCATCAGTCCTGGAGATAGAGCCTAGGACTTTGCACATGCTAAACAGGAGCTCTGCCACTGAGCTACAAGGATGGATGCATTCTAATGACTTTCTTTTCTTATTTCTCACTTCTCATAGTTCCCCAAACGTGGTGGTCTCTTTTATGTCAAATACAGGGCAAAAGACACCTTTGCTGCTGTAATTATCTTAATTCTTTCTTGTATTTACTCTTGTTGAGCAAATCCATTTTCAGAGCATTTCATGGTTCTCTGAGCATATCTAAAGTTCTCTGTGGTTTTCATGACATGTGGAATTCTGTTTGTGAGAGTTTAGTTTTAATTGTTAACTTGACACAATCTAGAACCACCCAGGAAGGGAATCATCTCAACAGGGGTTTTCTGGACAACGTTGACCTGTGGGAATGTCTTGTGAGGGAGTTATCTTCATTATAACTGATCTGGAGGGGAGGGACCACCCACTCTGTGTAGCAATAGAGACTAAAAGCTGGGCTCTAGTGTTGACACATGAATCCTTTGTTTTCTGTTCCTGGTTAGAAGCATGGTGTAATCAGCTGTTTCAGCTTCCTGCCACCTGACTCCTCTGCACTGTTGGGATGAAACCTGGAGTTATGAACCAGATAGGCCCTTTCTCCCATAACTTGCTTCTGTCAGGGCATTTGTTCTCTTGTAATTTAGTTTTTTAATTAAGTCTGTTCTTTGACATCTTTATGCACGCGTACAATGCATTCTGATTACTGTCGCCATCTACCCTCCATTTCCTCTCATCCCTGCCAACCCCACCTTCTTTATACAAGGTCCTTTCCCCCATATTTAATTTCTTATTTTGCTTTATTTTCCATGCAAC
Organism: Phyllotis vaccarum; assembly: GCA_033318265.1. Lineage (NCBI taxonomy): Eukaryota > Metazoa > Chordata > Mammalia > Rodentia > Cricetidae > Phyllotis > Phyllotis vaccarum. The sequence goes on from JARWLC010000012.1 coordinate 89,748,948, forward strand.
TACAGGTCTGGAACTCACCATTGGAGCCTGATGGGCTCATCGGTGAATTGGCAGTGACCAGTTCCTAGAATCTATTGGTGTCCATTACTTCAGGTGGAGCACATGGAGTGGGACATTACTTCTTTTACCAATCATTCCCCACCCATGGTTAGCTATTGATGGGCTCATTCTTTTGCAGGCTCAGTGTCCATTGGCAAACACAGCTGCATTGAGTTTATGATTGGAATGGCTGTATCCTGGCCAGAAAATAGCATTCCTGTTATCTTTCCCCCCTTCTGTTTCTTACAGTCTTTTTTCCTCCTCTTCCTCAATTTTCTATCATTGCATTTCATCACAGAAACTTGGAATTAAGATAGCATCCAATCCCACCCACATCAGAGGCCATGAGAAGATGGTCTCTAGTTGGTACAGCCTATTTCAATTGCACTGTATGTTCAGTAACTGTAGAAACGTCATACACATGACATTCTAACTGCCCACTGACCTGCATTTGTTCACTTATTCCCCCCCCCACACACACCCTTTGAAGTCCTTTCTGCTTTTGCCCCATCCCAGTGGGGCCTGACTCCCCCTGCTTCTTCTTGTTTCTTACGATCTTATGCTGCTTTTCTTCTCTCTTCCACCTCTGCTGTCTTCCCTTTCCCTTCCCTCCCCTTCTCACCCATTTTTCTGCTTCCATTCTTGTTCCCTCTCTTCCTCTCCCTTCCCCTTTGTCTCCCTATTTTATGTCATTTTATCCAACCCTGTTCTCTACTGAAATCTCCCAGATGAAAGATAGTATATGTAAGCATTATTAAGTTTTGGGTCATAATACAATATTGGTAATATCCATCATCTAGCTCACTAGTTCATCAACCTATTTCTCTGAGCAACCTATTTAGAGCTAATAAAATTATTTGGTTGATTTACCTTCCTAAAAACATTGAGGAGAGAACCAGATAAACAATCAAAACAGTGATTAAAATTTGAATAAAAGTTTCATGCTGATCAGAACAATGGAGCTTATTAACTTTTGACTCATAACTTAGGTACCCAAATCAGAAAAATTATTCTAACTTCAAAAAGTTAACATCTCTAGCTTTATGAACTTAGGTGCGTGTGTGTGTGTGTATTAGTTTTCTCATAGGAGTGGATAAGACAATGATACATGATAAAGCTACACACTTGTAAATGCAGAAGGTTGTATAGTGGAAGTAGACTGTGCTGGCTGTGGACCGACCCCAAGGCCTTAGTGATGGGTCCTGACTCCACAGAGCACCAGCATCAGTGGTCTGTGGGAAGTCAAGAACTTTGAGATCATTTCCCTACCAGTTCTAAAGAAGATAACCTAATGTTTTAAGTAACATGGGCTACAAAAATGCCCTTCACTAATTTACAGGGCTGGTTTACATTTCAGTTAGCACTTAATTATTCATATAGGCATTTTATTATTATTATTATTATTATTATTATTATTATTATTATTATTATTTTTACATTTTCAGTCTCAATGAAATGCTTTCCCTCAGATTCAGCCTGTCTTCTCCCTGCCACCCAGAATGTGGCTGCCCCACATCCCCCCTTAGCTATTTGCTGTGGACTTAGGGAATGCAAACTCATTTTGGCTTTTTTCCTGAGCACGGCATCACTGGGAAAGAAAGCCTGAATCCCCAAACCATACAAAGCATTCCAGAGTAAATGTAAGAAGCCTTTTGATTGTTTTTCTGTTCTGGATTATCTATGCTACTGCTCATTTCCTCTTTATAGATAATCAAGAACTGCCTGTATTATGCTTAACAAGCCTTTAAACTCATGGAGAACTTTGAAGGACATTGAAACATTTGGGGGGTAAGACTCATAGCTCCCAATATTTGCACCTGATGAGACGGCCTTGGGGAAAGGACTTAGACTAGGTGAAGGTATTTCAACAACTTCAGTTTAGGATAGGGGTTTGAAAGGGAAATTTAGCGTCAGCTGTTTTGAATATTGTCAGATCAATGCTGATTAAAATCAGATAGAGCCTCCAAGGCCAGAGCAAACAGAAAGTGTATCTTGCATTGAAAAGATGATTGATTGTTTAAGATCAATTTATACAAACTTTAAAAGAAGAGCGATTCTCCTTTTCAGCTAAGACATTTGTTCACTACATTTAGCCAAATGTAGCCTCCTACTCTTTGTTCCTTATACCTCCAGCCATCAGAATGTCCTGATAGAACTGTAGAACTGAGCGAAATGGAATATTTATATTCTCATTTCCTAGTGATTAAAAAAAAAAATCTCCCAAGACCTTGAGAAATTGCATAATTTTTATTTCCATTAATTTGTTTCATTGAAAGAAACATAAAACTCCTAAGATTGTAGACATGCCATACAACCAACTCTTGCATAAAGACAAATATATTGTTTGTAATAGTACCCTTTCCTTCTACTCATGTGAGCCTCAGGTAGCTTGCCATTCCAGTTCCAACTTCTGTGAAATTGACCCTTAAAAGAAGATACATTTATTTTTATGGATATGAGTATCTTGCCTGCATATGCATAGCATGTGTGCTTGGTGCATGTGGTAGCAAGAAAGAGGCAGTAGACCTCTTGTTTTGGACCACCAGATGGGTGCTGGAACCTGATCCTGGGTCCTCTGAAAGAGCAGCAAGTGCTCTTATCACTGAATCATCTCTGCAGCCCTGAGACCAACCTTCTTATTTACCATATACAAATAAGACTTTACAAAACTTTTCTTCCTGGCTTATTTCATTTTTCATGATACATGCTGTATATAGTGAAAGGATTTTATTCTTTTCCTGGCTGAATCATATTCTATTGCACATAAGCATTGTGTTTTATCTACTGTTTAGTTAATAGTTACTTGCACCATTTTATAGCTGGTGTGAACAGTGCTGCACCAAACTGGGGTGCGGATGTTTCTTCAATATAGGGATTTCCCTGACTTTTTAACCTATAAACAGGAGTGTGGTTCCTGGAAGTTCTATTTTTAATTTGCATTAGTGTACCAATTTGTTACATGGGATGTCTTTCTGTATGCTGTGAATATGGCTTATTACCATTGGGTAATAAAGAAACCATTTTGGCCTGTGGCAAGGCAGCTTAGAGGCAGGTGGGAATTTCAAGCAGAGATAAAAGAGAAGGGCGGAGTCAGAGACCTGCTACAGGCTGTTGCCCAGAAAGTAAATTGTAATGGAACACAGGTAAAGCCATAGAACACATGGCAATACAGTAGATTAATAGAAATGGGTTAAGTTATAAGAGCTAGTCGGTAATGAGCCTGAGCCATAGGCCAAAGAGTTTGTGATTAATATAAGACTCTGGATTATTTTATAAGTGGCAGTGGGATCAAGGGTAGGAGAGATTCCTCCAGACTGTGAGCCAGATGGGTCAAAATACTTCCGGCTACAAATTTGTATTCCTGAGACAGCATGCAAGCCTTTCCTGTGTTCCCTTCCCTGTCAGAGTCATTGTCTCTGATAATATTCACTCTTGTCAGAAGAGGAGAAGCAAGGTGCCTCAGTGTGGTTTTGATCTGTACTTTCTGGATGATTAGCAACATTAAGACCAGTTTTTATCAACCAATTAGCTATTTCCCTGTTTGTTTTTTATTTTTTTTGTTTTTGAGCACTGTCTTTTAGGTTTATTGCCCATTTCAAAATTGGGCGTATTTGACATTTTTGCTCTTGAACTTTTAGAGTGCCTTGTATATTCCACATATTGACCTCTTGTCGGATATTAGCTTGTGAGCTTTCTATCTCCCACGTCAGGCAGTATCCTCACCCTGACAAAGGTCCCATTTATGAGCTCTCTCTCTGCCACCGCAGGTTGTTCCCTGTGTTTTGGAGAGTGAATTTGCCTACTTCAGGGTCCTGTGGTATTTCTTCTATTTTGTTTTACTTTTAGGACTTTTATAGCTTTAGGTCTAGTCCTTAATTTTAATCCAGTTCGAGTCGATTTCTGTAACTGGTGAGTAACAGAGGTCTGCTTTACCCAATTTTCCCAGCACCACTTCTGTTCACTCTGCAGCACCTTTGTATTTTACACATTCGCCAAAATTAGTTTCCTATGTGTTTATAGCTTTTGCTCCTACGATAACTGTTTCTGCTTCAGTTTTCTTTGTGACTGTTTTCAATGCCATTTGCCAGACTGTTCTCATGATTCTAGTTTCACAGCATTATTGAAGGTAGGCAGACTACTACTTCCTGTCTCATTCTTTTGCCAAAATGGCTTTTGGCTATTGACAAATGTTGTTGTTATTATTCTACATAAACTTAGCATTGTTTTTCTTATTGTCTGAAAAATGTCACTGATATTTTAACAGGGATTACGTGGAATTTAATAGGGTTCTCTGGACACTGTCATACTCATTTTAACAGCATTGGTTTTTCCAAGGCCATAAACATGGGGTGTATTGTCATCTATGTGTGTCTTCCTCAGTTTCTCTAATTTGTGGTTTTCACTTCCCATAGTAGAGATTTCTCACTTGTTCAGTAAATCTGCTTCCCTGAACTTCGTTTATTTTTTTATAGTTATTGAATCTAAATAGCAAACAAGTAAGCCTGTGTTTGCTTTGGTGAAGAACGCCCACCCACATCTAGACGGAACCTGGTAAGTCCTGTTCATCATTCAGGTTTCTGCTAGCCTTGTGTGTCTCATCCTTATCTTCCAGCCCAATGCAATGCAGAAGCACCTGAGTCCTTACAAGAAAAGGTCAGAAGGGTGTTAGCATCCTTGTGGCTTCAGTTCTTCTCTACTTTAAAGGTGTGTCAAGGCATCATATTTGAAGGTAGACTTTCCTTCTCCAAATGGAAAGGCAGGAATAAACAGGATGAATGGTGGGTGACCGATGGGGTCCCACGAGGCATGAAGAGTATGAGAAGTGCATGGAGAGGAACAAGGACACAGTGAGAACCAGAGGCTAATAAAGGGGACAGAGAGGAGGGACAGAAGGAGAGGAAGTTAGCGCTTCCTTTAATTCTTCTTCCTGCCCCAATACTTTCTTCATTAGAATTTCCTTGTGATGAAATTATTGTATAAAGAGGGCTCTCTCTCTCTCTCTCTCTCTCTCTCTCTCTCTCTCTCTCTCTCTCTCTGTCTGTCTGGAACACGCACACAGAAAAACACACACACACATAAAAACATACAGACATACTAAGACAGGGTGGGTAATTTTTTAAAATTAGGACAGATGGGCATTAAAGAATACAACTACATGGGGAAGAATCTAAAAGTTACACAGGAGCCAATGCTGTGTTTGCAATCTGTACTTTTCCTCACACTGTCATCAGCAGCCATTCTGCTACCACACATCGAATGTCCATTGACCCAGGATTGTGCCTCAACTTCCCTTCACAGGCTTTTCAACCCAAAATGTCACTTGCTCTTCAATACTAGTGAGATAAATGTTAATCTCAGAAACACTGCCCAAGTACATCCTTCTCCCCTGTATTTTCTCATTAAGGGCCATCTCACTATTGTGTATTTTACTATTGAATATTTATAAAATCATTCATTGAAATAACTGTATAAAATGTTCCTTGTAAGCAATTCCCAGCTGGGAAGCAGACAAGTTTATAGGGTCCATCATGAGGATGAAGAAAAAGACAGCGATGACCGTGACCAGGATTGTAGGTGATAGAGAGGATGGCCAGAATGAAGCTACTTCTTATAGTTCAAGTTAGATGTGGTAGATCCAGGAAAGACTGTGCTAGGGAATAGGCAGCTGCCTTGAATTCTGGCTGTTCCCAGCCCAGAGCTACAGAGCTTCTGCAGAACTCTTTTTCCCCACCGACTTGGGAGAGGATAGCTGGGACATCGCTTTAAACAACACACAGAAACCAGACTTCTATTATTCAATGTGAGATCTTTCTAACAAAAGTGTTCCAGGCTCGCCCTATCCACGGCACATTTTCTGAAAATCAATCAAGTCCTCTCATTCAGCCCAAGTCCAACGGCACTGTCGGTCCCTTCCTTCAGGAGCTGATCTCTGCCAGGTAGAAAATTAAGTTTCCTTCACTCTCCTTTCTCGATGCAATACTTCACCATCACAGAACCCTTGCTCGGTGTGGGAAACCGACTTCCTGTCTCAATAAACAAGCACACACAGGCTTTTTCTGGACACATAATGGGGCCTTTTTTATTTTATACAAAAATCATTCCACACTTAACACATCAATGAAGCCACTTAAGCTCTACTGCATTTGAATAAAAGAGGAATTGTGTGATCAAAGAGTGTGAAAAGAACCACACAGGGTGTTCTTCAGATCCTCGACTTTTGTTACATTTGATACATAACAAGCTCAATAAATATGCTTATCCCAGGAACTAGGTTCATTATCTCATATCCTTAAGCCCGGAGAACGACTACCATATTTCTCTTCATCCTGGTGTTCTTTGGCCTATTTTGCTGGATTTGGATGAAGAAATGAAAAATATGTGCATGTTTTAAGGGGCTGTGAGTGCAGTTGAGGGATGAAGCAATTTTCTCTTGGGATTTTTATTGTTATTTTACTAAATAAAAAATGTATAAAGACATTTATATAGACATGCGTATCTCTTCCCATTGATAAATATACATACAATTAAATAATATTTGTATTTCAGATCTGTGCACTACTAGAGTTACTCTCATATACACACAAACAATAACTTGGGGAATTTCCTTTTCTTGTCAAGTGATAAACCAACAAAAAACAAAACAAAACAAAACAAAAAACCATGAAATTCTCAAATGTTTAGAATTGGGTTGGTGGAAGGGACATTTATACCTTTGATGAGCATAGCTTCTGGGAATGTTACTAAGGATTTAACATTTGCTGTGATCTTTTTGGTACAATGCATTCTAGAGAGATTCCGAAATGTTCTACAGAGAATTTAGGCACCCTCACAAGTTGGGTGTCACGGCTACACATGTATAGAAATGTGGTTTTTGAAACATAACCAAAGTATCAGGAAAATATGTGTCTTATACAACTTCGTAAAACCCAAAATGTGAACTATGAGACCAATGGATTTGGGTTGACAGAGTAAATTCATGCAATCCAGTCAACATTGGGATGAGATAAATTCCTTTAACTATTACTTATATGAACATTGGATAAGAACCCTGAATTCTTAAGATAAAGAGAAAAAACAAAAACAAAACAAAAAACCCAAATCTTCTTATCCAGGAAGTTTAAATTAGAGTTAATTAACTCAAATATAGTAGAAGAGCAATTACAAGCCAATCATTATTTTCTGTGCAAGGAAGTAAAAGCTGTTAAAGACCACCTTCTGTTCTGTCACAGAAGAAAGGTGGGGACAAATGATGTCAATGTGGGTGTGGGAACAAATCTCAAATAGTACCTGCAAGAGGAACGTGAACTCCAGGCCCCCTCCCCCACCCCGGTGGCACAGAGGATTTGCAGAGCACCCTAAAGAGTTTATTTTTTAACATAGTCTCAGAAGCTGAACCGGAGAAGTTTATCAGACACAAGAGCTAGGGAAAAAGCCAGATAAAACGGATAGAAGCGACGTGTGGTTGATGTTGGGAAAACCTGCCAAGTGTCCTTGAATCCTCAAATGATGAATGTGATCACCAGTGGGATGGCCCACCACACGAAGGGTAGTCTCAGCTGAGGCACGGGTGACAGGCTATGCAAGGGCCTGATTGGGGCTTTAATAAACCCAAGGGACTTCAGTTGTCCCACTGAGTTGTCTATCCTAGCCATCTTCTGGTGAGTACTCCCACCTGGTGACGTTTATAGCTTGAAATAGCTCAACTTGTTGCACGTTGCCTTCCTAACTTTTGACTTTTTACTATTGTGTGCTAGCCGTGTGGATGATGGAGTGAAAGATTTGTTTATATCCAGATGTTTTCATTGCTGTGTAGACAGACAATCACAAACCCTGAACCAAACTCCTTGAGGCTGAAAGTCTCTATGCCATGCCTCCTACATAAATAGCTGTTGATGGTGTCACTAATGGCAGCCCAGCTCTGTTTAAACACTGTTATTAAGATCAGATGACCGTCTGTTTCTGCTACAGTTTGGGTCAGGCCAACCTTTCCCATGGAGCCTATGGACTTTTCTCTGTAGCAGAAATGACCGAAACTCCATGAAGAACCATAAAAACAGTAACGGGCAATGCAATTGTCCATTTCTTCTTAGTTAATTCTGTGCACATATAAATCCAAGGTTCTAGTGTCATATTGCTTCCCATTTGGCCTTGTCTGTATTGTCTGAAAAAGAATAATTTACAAGACCTCTTTCCTCTTGCACAGAAGAGGTTCCACATAAACTCTCAGAAAAAAGAGATGCTCCCCTCTGCTTTGGGATGAGGTATAGAGCTCCATTCCCCCTTGCTTTCATTTAGTGTTTATTTATTCTTGAGTTGTATGGTGGCCTGTGCTTGATGCTATGTATGACTGAGATGAGGCCCGCAGTGAGTGCTTTCACTCAATAGTGCACAAAATTTGACAATATGAAGAATGTAACTTTTGAGTAAAAAATGCCTATCAATGTGCTGTTTTGATATAATAAGCATAGAAAAGAAATAGGAAGGGAGGAAGGGGGAATGAATGAAGGGATGCATTTATATTGAACAAGGATAAAATGTACAAAATGAAATAAAATGTGTCTATTGTTCACCTTAAAAATATGACCCCATCCTAGATTTTTTTCAAGTTCTGAGCATGAAGAAGTCTGTACATTCATTTTAATGCACACATTTAAAGAACAGAATGAGAAAAGAAAGGATTTTCAGAGGGAGAGAAAAACATGAAAGCAAAGATATTGGAAGTTATGTCATCTTAGGAAAAGCATAAAAGTCTTCATAAAAGTTTTTGACCAGGGAAAAGGATGACAGAACTCTTCACATCTGGGTCCTATAACTCACAGTGCTGTGAGCTAAAAGAATTCAACTTCTTGTGGGTACCTGTGATCAGAAGACAGAAGAAAGTAGGGGACAATGTTGATTCAATGTAACAAGTGAAGCTTGCACAGTCAGAGCCCTCTTGTACAATGGCTGTTTGAAAAGGCCGAGTCTCATGTGTCCTGAAGTGTTGGAGTAATGTTGGCATGCCCTGCTGGAGAGTTAGGTGAGTCTTAGAGTCCCAGAGATCATATGATAAAATCTGCACATATCTCAATTCCCATCTTCCTCTGGGTCATCACATTATGAACTGTAGTGTGTTCTCTCCTTGTGGGAGATTATGTCCCACCCACTGGTTTAATAAAAAGTGCTGATTGGCCAAAGGCAGGCAGGAAGTGTGGGCAGGGCTGCCAGACTAATAGAACTCTGAGAACAGGAAGCACAGAGAAGAATGCCAGAGAGAAGCTGGAAGAAGCAGGGGACAACTATGCTGCTCTAAGAAAACGCACCGAGCCTCATGGCTGAACAGGATGAGTCATGGGTTAGATGAAGGGTAGAGAGTTAGCAAGTGATATGCCTGGGCCTGAGGCCGATCAGCCTAAAACTATCGTACGTATCTGTGTGTCTCTGTGAGTCTGTGGGTCTATTGGTCCTAAACCTTGAGGTTAGGCCTGAAAGAACAGGCCAGAAATCTCGTACTACATCTCCTACTACGGTTTAATGTCTATGCCCATCCCAACATGTATGGGCTGAAACTGAAACTCCAAGATGATGATATTCATGAGTCAGGAGAGGCCAGGTCATAGAATCTCTATTCTTCATGAGGGAGGTTTGAGACCTTATAAAAAGTTTGTGATGAACTAGCTAGACAGTCCTTGCCGCTCCTCCCCTCCCTCCCCACTCCTACACCATGACAAAGCACCACCTGAGAAGCCCTGGTCCAACCCAGGCACTCACAAACAACTCTCTTGGATTTCTCAGCCTTTGCAAGTAGGACGTAGGAAGCTTCATGGACTAATGAGCCTGGCTTGCTCTGCTCCCGAGTTGATGAGCCCTATAAGTCACTTAAGGAAGTCATAGTCACTTTGTAAGTCTTGGCCCTATTCTAGAGTCTTGTGTTTGGCTGATTTTTGTGTTACTTTGGGTTTTCTGGTCCAGACTGGCAATCTGACACCAGCTTCTTCATGTTTCATCTTGAACTATATGCTACAAAGAGACGAAAAAAAAAGTGCCCAGCTGCTCCCTGTTACAGAGTCATTACAGGACATTACCATTTTAGCAGAAAAGAGTTGTACATGCTCATAAAATGCTGGTGATGATTAAACATTATGAATATATTTAATATCACTGGCCTGTACATTTAAAAGTAGATAAGATGCTAAATTTCATGTGTAATTTCGTGTGTGTGTGTGTGTGTGTGTGTGATCTACATTCACCATATACAAACAAGAACGCAAAGAGGCCAGAAGAAAGTGTTAATTACCTAGAACTGAAGTCTTGGGGTGATTGTAAGGCACCATGTGGGTGCTGAAAGCTAAACTCTAGTCCTCTGTACAAGCAGCAAAAGCCTTTAACCTCTGAGCCATCTCTCTAGCCCTGGCATCTTATTTTATTTATACGTCCATCAGTTTTGTTTTGTTTTTTTTTTTTTTTTAATGGAAGACACAAAAGTTTATCATTAGAATTTTACATAGATAACACAATTCATTCCACTCAGCCATGCCTATAAGCTCCAGTCCTTCAAAGGAGCTGAGGGCCTAGTGAGGAAGGTTGACATGGGAGCAGGTAATGGGAGCCGTTTGAGATGTGAGGTGCTGTCTTAGCTTCTTTTCTGTTGCTATGGGAAAACACTATAGGAACAGAGCCGTAAGGGAGAATGGCTTGTTTGTCTCACAGTTCCAGATTACAGTCGGTCACTGCAGGGAACAGGAACTTGGAGCAGCCAGTCCCACTATATGCACAGTCAGCAGCAAAGAGCAATGAATCGGTGTATGTGTGCTAGTATTCAGCTCATAGTCACCATTTTTATATACTCCAACACCCAAGCCAAAGGAATGGCACTGCCCACAGTGGATGAATCTTCATATCTTAACATTATTAAGACAATTCCCCACAGACATGTTCACAGGCCAAACTCATCCAGACAATCCCCCATGCAGACTCCCCTTACAGATGATTATAGACTGATAGCTGCCAATAAGAATTGACCATCATAGATATTCTCTATGACGATAATAGTCATCTCATACTAGGTACTATAAGGGGGATGAAGAACAGATGAAAAGTTTTCCTGGAGCAATGGATGCTTGAACCAAAATTAAGCGAGAAAGGAAAGTGTTGAAGTTAATGCAGGGTTGGAGAGAGTTTAGTAAAAATGTGACTTGAGGTTTCAGTTTTCACTTGGGGAGTAGTGAGCCAGATAACACTGGCAAAGTTTGGCGGGACTGGGTCACAAAGGGTCATGCATGCCAAGTTAAGAAGCAGAGGGTGGACACTGGCTTTAGTGCACACTTTGACTTCTGTTGGTATAGCAGCAGCTAAATTTGAGCACAGTTAGCTTAATAAAGTCCTCATACATGTGTGTTTTTCTCCCACCTGTGCACACTTCTTAAAAATAAACTCACGCATTCTACAGGAAATTAGGGACAGGAAAGGGGGTGGTAAAGATTTACTACTCAGTTTGGAGTCCTGATGTTAGCATTTAATGTTACATTCTTCATTGCTTACCCGGTGCTGCTCAGTCATTGTGTTTTCCTAGGCCCTTGTCCTCCATCTGCAAGTGAGAGCATGGTGATCTGTTTCAGATGTGTGGCTCATCATTTGGAGACAAGCTACTTGACTACAAATACTCTTCAGTGTCCTCATCAGATTGTCTGAATAATTCATGGTGAACCTCATGTGGTACTGGATTCTATTTGGATATTTAATGTTGATCATTCTTTAGGCAGGCTGCTGTGACTCATCACAACCTTTGGTGACACTTTTCAAGGGTGAAGAACATGAAACGGGAGGACTCATTTGAAAGAAAATAAAAGAAAAGAAAGGCAGCATTAGGGAACTGAAGACACAGACCAAAATCACAGTGGTTGGTCCCATATGTGTTTAAAGATCATTAGTCATAAAACGGAGTCTGGAACAAATAGAGAGAAAGAATTTTGATTTTAATCCCCCTCCCCAAGTCCCTAGTAACCACTATTCTACTTTGCTTGCATGAGTTGGACTTTTCTATATTTTTGCATAGAAGTGAAATTTATACTGTATTTGTTACTCTGTGTTACTTATTTCACTTAGCACGATGTTCTCCAGATCCATCAGTGTAGTCAATGACACTGTGATTTCCCTCTTTTGTAGAGTCTGAATAGCATTTTATTGTGTGTTTGCAGTACATCTTCCGTATCCCTTCATCTGCTGATTAAACACTCAGGTCAACTCAGGGTCTTGGCTACTGTGAGGCGTGCTGAAGAAGATCTTGGAGGGTATGTATCTCTTGGATACTCTGATTTCAATTTCCTTTAGATATTCATTACATAGTAACATTGTTAAATCATATGGTAGAATTATTTTTAATTGTTCAGGCCTCTACAATTTTTTGAAAAACATAATGGTATTTGTTTACATTTCCACCAACAAAATTTTTATGCAGCCTTTTCTGCCTACATTTTCTGCTCGAATCACAATCTTAATGAATATATGTTAACAAAAATTGAATATTTTCTGCAAAATGGGTGGTCTATGGCTTGATGAAGTCAATACCACACCTCTCCAGCAGGTATATGGTTAAAAACATTAAGGCTTAAGAGTGTTAGTTACACTGAGCATTTTGGCTAAGACCTTAATCCTAACACTTAGGAAGCAGAGGCAGGCAGATATTTGTGCATTTGAGGTCAGCTTAGTGAGTTCGAGGCTCACATGGGCTATATATTAAGATCCAGCTGAAAGAAGGAAAGAGAGAAAGAAAGAAAGAAAGGAAGGAAGGAAGGAAGGAAGGAAGGAAGGAAGGAAGGAAGGAAGGAAGGAAGGAAGGAAGGATTGTTAAATGATAGACAAGAACCTACAGCTATTGGATGGCACAGCAGGAATTTATTATTTCACCTTGCTAGCTCCAAACACTAACACACCAACTTTTCTCAATGGGGAATAGAAGGCACTTAGTATAATGTCCTGGTCATGAGTGAACACACATGTGAGCTTCAGTGAAGCTTCTATGTCATCCAGCCCTGCTCACCAGCCATCTTCCATGATGCCTAAGTGCTGCAAGGCAAATCTGACCCTGTGCCAGTTTCTGGGTCTGTGATCACTCTTACCTATTGAAATTGGAGAAGCAGACAAAGAATAAAAGAGACCATCTTACTCACTTGCGTTTTAAGAGAGGAAAAGCAAAGATACTTCAAAAGAAAAAATTTCATTAGAAGACCCCCTGCAACATACATCCATTTTACAAATGAGAAATGCAAAAATACAAACAAACAATAGCAATAATAAAAACCAGCCACTAGGGAACTGTTTAACTGGCTATTAAGTCATTCTCAGAACAAGTGCAAGCTGAAAATGATGCACACTTAAAGACCTGAGTTCCTTTTGTTCTATTTTTTTTTTAAATTGTGGTGAAATCCATATTACATGTAGCAATTCTCATGTATAGCTCGGTGGCATTAAGTGCATCTTAACTGCTGTCCTTCACCATCTCCAAAATTCCTCTCATCTGTAGCCACAATTCAGTTACCCCAGAATCAATAACCTCATATGTCCTCATCTTTCAGTGGTTGGTTTCACCTTGTCCCAATGAACTTGTCCAAGACAAGCAACTCATGTAAATGGTGCCATACAGTATCTGTCTCTTATAGTACATAGAATAATGTCACTCAGGTTCATTCATGTCTGTGTCAGAATTTCCTTCTATGCTGAGTCATATTTCATTGTGTATTTAGCCAAGTGATGGAAGCACCAAATGAACCATAAAGGGAAACGTGATGTATATCCAGTATGTGTTTATTAAAGCATAAAGAAGAATCGAATTATGTCATCATGACAATGGACAGAATCAGAGATAATTTCTTTAAGCAAATGAGCCAGACTCAGAAAGGCAAATATTATGTTTTCTTTTATATATGGTGCCCATTGCCAAACCTTCCTTTTTGATTAGATAGAAAAGGGGAAGTGATGTGGGATGTCTTTCTGTATGCTGTGAATTATCATTGGATAATAAAAACTATTTGGCCTATGGCAAAGCAGCTTAGAGGCAGGTGGGAAATCTGATAAAGGGGGAAGAGGGCAGAGTCAAAAGATATACTGTTAATTGCCACAAAGAGAACAAGATTAAAAAAAAAAACTTTAATTAAAATACAAAAACTATCTAACAATAAGCCTAAGCCATAGGCCAAATAACATATAATTAATATAAGACTTTATGTGATTGAGACCAAGCAGTTATAGACAGTCTATTTGAGACTATGAGTCTAGCGCACAACAGCTAAAAACTTCTTACTACAATACAGTCAACAAACATGATGTCCCTGATCAGAAATGCCTTTTTGAAATTCATTGTGTGCAATGAGTATATGCCAATCAGAGTATTCCACTACATCTGTCATATTTTATGTATTCATTCATTACATTCTTTGGGTTTTTTTGTTTTTTGTAGTTTAACCTAGAAACTATCAGTCCTCTGGTTGAGTATTTACATCACAATTCATAACAGTAGTAAAAAAATACTTATGAAGTAGCAGGGAAAATAATCTTAGGGTAGGAGGTCATCAGAACAAGAGGAACTTCACTGAAGAGTCACAGCGTTAGGAAGGTTGAGAACCACTCCTGTAGAATAATTCATAACCCATAGCATCAGGCCCTAGGCTTTCAAGCTAAAGCATGAGCCCGGGCTAGGTCTCTGGGGGAAGCTGAACCGCAGAGGAGCCAGCCTAACTCCAGAAGCTCGGGGCCTGTGCACAGCAGCACAAGCACTTCTGCCCTCTGCCCCTCTTCTCCTCGACTTCTGCTGCACTTTTCATCATTTACAAATCTCACTTCCAGGACTCAGTGAACCTGAGCTCCCCGCCCCCATCCGCCCGTGTCATTTCCTCAGAAAGACGCAACACAAAGAATAAAACACACGGTTGGGATTTTGTCTTTCTCCACCCACATTCAGAGGGCCTAGTTAGATCTCATTCAGGTTCCCCAGCTGTCACTCCAAAGTCGGTGAGCTTCCACTACCTGGGGTCAGTTGTCTTTGTAGATTTCATCATCACGATCTTGACTTTCTGGCTCATATAGTCTCTGCTCTCTTTTCTTCAACTGGACTCCAGGAGCTTGGTCCAGTGTTTGGCTGTGGATCTCTGCATCTGTTCCCATCAATTATTAGATGAAGGCTTTATGATGACAGTTTGAGTAGTCACCAGTCTGTTTACAGGGGAAGGCTAGTTCAGGTACCTTCTCCACTATTTCTAGGAGTCTTAGCTGAGGTCATTCTTGGAAATTTCCCTAGCACTAGGTTTCTTTCAATGGCTCCGTCTAGCAAGATATCTCTTTCATTGCTCATCATATCCTTCCCTCCTTCCTCCTCCAACTCAACCGTCCCATTCTATTCCCTCATGTTCTCATCCCCTCCCCCCTCCTAGGAGATTTTACTGAAGGATTTATTTTACAAGTAGATCTATCTTTCTTTCATGCCCTCAGATAAGGGCATCAAATGTCCTGAAGCTGGAGGCAGAGATAGTTGTGAACCTCCCAGCCTAAGCACTGGAAATTGAATTCAGGTCCTCTGCAAAATTAACAAAGACTCTTAACCTCTGAATCATCTCTCCTCCCATCTTAACTTCATAAGCATAGTCAATTCCACTGGAGCAAAGAGGTGTTCTTACGAGGGCTGGTTCTTCCCTTTGACAACAGTTATCCTTAACTCTTGCCTTTCTCTCACTTATCAAGCCTGTCATAAGATGATGCTACATGGGCTGTATTATAGAAGAATTTAAGACAAACACAAATGTACTAAAAGGACATATATTTTGGCTTATTCAATATATACTTGTTAGCTAAGTCTGCATTACATTAGCTAAGCCTAACATCTGAGCACTCAGTAAGCATGACTTCATCTGTATCACAGACTGCAGGTAGATCCTTCCACTCAGGACTATCCACTCCCTCTCCATCTTGATTTAAGAACCTATTAGATGTCACACTCCAAGTCGCACATACAGAAGATTTCTCAATTCCGGCCACATATGGATGACTAGTCATCCTTCACTGTTTGTGAATATCCACATAGACTGAAAGTAATCACTATATTTTAACACTGTTGAGTAGCTCCTAAAAGTGAGACAGTAGAAATTAATTGAAAACTATTATTTATAGATACTGTCTGTGGGATAGTAGCAAGTAAAATATTTAAGTTGAGCCAGGGATATATTTGCTGTAGACTGTGGATGAAGGAAAAGGACCTCAATAATATGTCTTCATGGCTTCTATGTGAATTAAGATGTTATGCCAGTTAACATATTATTCGTGATAAGTAATTCTTTTAAGTGTTTTTGTGTGTGTGTCTCTGTATGTGTATGCTACATGTATATCCCTGTGCGTATGTTCCTGTATGTGCATGTTACATGTATACAGATACTCTCAAAGGCGAGAAGAGGGTGTCAGATCCCCTACAGTTGGAGTAACAGCAAGTGGGGAGGACCCAATGAGGGCAATGGGACTCAGATCTTCTGGAAGAGCAAGAAGTGTTATTAACCACCAAGCCACTGACCCAGTCTAAGGAGTAATACTTTTTAACATCAAAGAATATTATCAAAATGTTCATTTTTAAAGGAAGTAAAGAAAATCAAAATTGACATAATGTGCCCCCCCCCCCCCGTGTGTGTGTGTGTGTGTGTGTGTGTGTGTGTGTGTGTGTGTGTGTGTGTGTGTTGTGTGTACACTGTTTTAGTGTGAGCCACTCTAGAAGTTATGCCCAGGTGTTTTCAAAGATGTTTGTATTTTCCTGTCAGCTTCCTCCTTTCATTTTATTGGGAATACCTTAATTTTTCTGAATAAAATATCCCCAAAGGGAAATGTTATACTTATGATTTCAGTGTTTTTACACAGCTCTAACCTACTCAGGATCTATGGGACTTTTTGAATCTCAGGGATTTTCTCTTCTGTACATCAAGCTGGAGTAATTCTGTTGCTCATTGTCCTAAAGACCTGCTACCATTTTGCTCTGGCTGATTTCAGTAAGTCCTTATGTGACAGCAGCCTGCATAACTTTGCAAGTTGTCTTTTAGGAGTCCAGAATTTTTTAAACATAAAATTAACATATGTTACTTACAAAGTTAATCACTTAACAATTATAAGCAAACACATTTCTTCAAAATGTCTATTTGATGTCAAAACAATTGGTCAGTTTTATGAAAAAAAATAGCTAAATGAAATCATACAAATGAAGCTGTCTCCTAAAACTTCTATATTTCACTTAACTGTGTATTTTTCATTTTGTGATAACATATTCGGGATATATGGAGCTTCAGAGACAATCAAATATTTAGCAGAATTTAAAAACGCATCTATTTTCATGCATGTATGCATTAACTTTAATTATATGTGTGTGTATTATATACACACATATTCAGAGATCTTCAGACATCATGGACTTATTTCAGAAAGAACATATATTTGTTCTTAAAGTTGTTATATTTGATATAAAAGGAAATAATGTATTACATCTATTGTTTTATTTACCCACCATAAAAGGGAAGGATATAAATTTCATTTATACTTGTTATATACAACATACTTACGACTATATTTGAAAAATCTGGATATAATTTTCCATAAATTGTTAAATACCAAAGACACATGTTCGTTTTGCCTGTAATATGCCAGCTATTGAAAGTTTCCTTTAGACTAGACATACACGCAACTTGAGGAGATCTGGGTTTTTTGCCACAATGTTAGATGAAGGAAGATGCTTGCATAGAGAACACTACTTGATCCCAACTTGGATGTGTTTAGTTTTGCAAGGATCACAGACAATGGCCAGCTTTTGCTCATCACTTGAATTTCAGGGGCTCTGTCAGGGAGGCCTATGACTCATACTTCCTGTCAAAAGGAAGACAGAGGTTCCAGTGCTGATGAGAACTTTGTTCTCTTTTAATTTTGAGAATGCCTTAAACATGTTGAGAACCTGACAGATGCTTCTGATAAGAAATCTTCAGTGTCTTGTAGACTGCTGTTTTGGTCTTTAAGTGTATGTGGTGATACACTACACACTGAAGTGGAAAATTAACCATGTGCCTGACAAGGAATCTTAGGAGCTATGTACTGACTGAGAGTCAATGTATGTGTTATTAAGGGAAAATATTCCTGAGAATAAAACTCCTTCAACCATTACATACGTAGAAGTTAGGTCTGGAGGGGAAAGAGGGAGACAAGAAGAAGGATAAAGAGGGGAATAAGGAGGGAGATGAGAAAGAGAAGGGGAATATTGAAGAGGAGGAGGAGAAGGGTTGGAACAAACCCAAAGTATTCACTAACAGCCAAGGCTGACTTTAAGGCCAGAGGCATAATATGCAGCAACACTACTGTTAAGCTTAATTACTTGTCTCTATGCTGATACTTGAGTCCCAAGCTTGGAATCTTTTAGGAAAGCACTACTGAGCCACATCCCCAGCCCTAGTTTCACGTTTGGAGGAAAATGTTTCCTAATTGTCCAGGTGATAGATTCTATGGGGTGAGTAATTGCTTCCATGTTTCTAGACTAGAAGATTGAAAAGCAGATTCTCAAACTCTTCATGTATGCACTGTCTAACAAATACAGTTGTTTATATTTACATCATAGCAAGGCATAGATGTTCCCAAAATAATACTCCATCTGTGCCTAGTATAGTTCACCTAACATATTATTTGGTCCTGAAACACAGTTGGGCTGCAGGTATAGCTCAGTAGTAGAGTGCTTACTTATGTCCAAGGCACTGGCTTTAATTTACCAAAAATAAAAATGCATCAGTTGCCTGCCTAGAAAAATTAACAATTCTAAATAAATGTTTATATTTATTATGAGGAAAGTCACATGTCGGGAATCTTGATTTTGAGTATAGATTCTACAAAATCTAGGCTACTACTAGGCACTCAACACATTTAAAGCTTAAGAGCAAACTCTACCAAGCAAACCCGTAAGACACACTGTTAAACAGTTCTGTTGATTTAATGTATTTGTCTAGACTCATTTATAATAGAAATCAGGTTCAAAAAGAGTACCAGGTTATATGTGGTTCAAAACAAAGGCCCTTGTCATTGTTCTAGTTGCTTACAAGTTAATTATTCAGCAACATGAATGAATACAGGTGAATAAAAGAGATTCACTTGCTCCATTGATCTGGATACTCCAGCTGGTGTCTCAAATACTGAAAACAGGGTCCTATCTAAATCAACCCTCTGAATTCAAAGAGAAAACTCAAATCACATTGTGTTTCATGTAAAGCCTGTCTGGTTTATTAGAGTCTAATTGACTCTACTTAGTCCTTTTATTTACAGAATTTTTTTTCCACCTCAGGTGAGTAATAACCTTCTGAAGAGAAAGGAAGTTCCATGTTGAGAGAAAATAGCAAAGACTAAATTATGACTAAGAGAAACCTCATTTTTACCTACATGCATGCATATGTTTGTGTTCTTACCTCAAACTAGGCTACCTATCACGAATAAGACTGGACAAAATATATTAAACAAGTATTTTAAGATTTTTGAACAATAGGTGGGATAGGAAGGTGATTACAGGGTGTGGAAAAGCAAAATAGGGTCTGTTCTATCATCTTCTGGGGGACCCTTTCTAAAGTACAGAGGGGGAAACCATATCATGGTCATCCTTGACTAAAGAGATAGAGGCCAGTATGCAATTGCTGGATAGATGAGAATTTATGGGTCAGCATGGCAAATTACAGAAAAGGTTAAGAAATCTATAGAGGGATACTTAAGTCTTTGATTGAACACGTGACTTCACCAGTGTAGAATCAGAAGTCAAAGCCTAGCTCAAAACAAAACAAAACAACAAAAATGAACACAGATGATTGGAATGTAAAAATAAAAACTAGTGAGGGGCTGTGAACAGAAGATGTGCAGGAGGTGGAATCGGAGTGGGGGGCACATTCATCTGTCCACAGAGTACAGGGCTCAGGAAGCCCCCACAGCATTAATTAGAGAACTCAGAAAAGCCATTCCTTAGGGGCAAATTATTTCTAAAGAAGATTCTAATATAATTTCAAAAACAAGACTCAGAATCAAGATGACTATCTTCACTGCCTTCCAGAATACAACTCAACACTGTTTAAGAGAGTAGCAAAATCCAGACACTGAGCAACATTCAGATAGATGACCCTAGCATCAAATCGGAAATTATTCTACATGTACAGACGGTGGCCCTAAGGGACAAAAAAAAAAAAAAAATGAAATCAAGAGACTTGAACATTAGAACACCTGTTGTCAGTATGCTCAGGCATCAAGAAAAACACAAAATAAAATAACAAGTAGAGAAACATACTGCAGAATGAAAGTAATATAAAATAATATGAAGGACTCAGAGACAAAGCCTAGATCTTCTGCCGAAGTGGAAGCGTGAAAACGTGAAATGGGAAAGTTGCCAGAGGAGGGTCAACATCAGAAAAAGAGATTTGAATACACAAAAATTAGAAACTACCCAAACCGAGAAGTGGGGACAGGGTAGGGAAAGCTAAAGTGTTAGGCTTCACTGGCCTCTGCAAGGATTTAATTTTACTCTTAAGTTGCATCACTGGGAAGGGGGATGTTTTTTCAAAGCAAATTCACCGAGAGTTCTCAGTTTGAGAAAAATATCAATTCCGAGATCTTCGAAGCGTAATTAATCCCAAAGAGGATAATTCCAGGGAAATCTACTTTAAGACCCATCATCATACAACAGCAAAGATCAGTAATAATAAAAATGTCTAAAAGGCCAAAGAAAATGACTACATCCTGAGAAAAGCTAGTGACTTCATGCCCAGTTGAAGCCAGAATATGAGAGATTGAGGAATCCTGAGCATCTCCAGAGATAGACATGACTTGGGTAGCCAAGGTAAGGAAGACGAAACAGACAGATGAACATATAGAAAAGCTCTCATTAGGTGAAGTCAGAGAAGAAATCTCAGCACCCTAGAAATTCAAATTTGGTGTGTTTATAGAGGCTAGGCTATTGCATACCGATGAACAAAAGCATATGGTTATTGCATACAGATAAATGGAGAGGCAGGGCTTGTGGTATACAGCTGGATCAAGAAGACAGGTTTAGTTAATCTCTTTAGGTTGTCAATATCCAGAGAGGAGAAAGCTGTGGTGGAGTCTTCTGTACATACTGTCAACACTCACAAGTGTCCTCGGAGAAAGACTTTGCTATTTATCCCCAAGCATCACCCCAAGGGGAGGAATTTCCCATTTTCTCTATGTGTCTGAGTCTATGGGGCCCTTGACATCCCCACACCTATGTCCATAGCATTCACTCAGGATTTGACTTACTTAGGGCTTCCTACACTTCCTAAAAGTGACAGATTTTAAATGACAGAGGAAAAACAGCCAACAGAGTTCTATAAAAAAATGCAAAATATTTAAGACTACAGATAAGCTAATTCTAGACTTGACAAAAAGCTAAGAATGCCTCACTAGCACACCTATTCTACAGTAGAAAAAAATGATAAAGAGAGCTTTTAAGCTTTAACAAAATAAACATCAATTTCATAATAAAATTCAGATTTACACAAAGAAATGATATCTCTGAGAATAGACATGGGTAAGTATAAGCCATGCTTTGTTCTTTAATTTCTTATAAGAAATCATGCATTGTTTAAAGAAAAAAAAACAGTAACAATAAATTGAATTTTTTATAACATGCAGAGATGAAACCTGTGAGGATTAGGAGTCAAAAACATGATAAATATTTGTGTTCCTTGTGATAGGATGGGCTGATTATAATTTAAGAGAGCCTGTACTAAGGTAGAGTACCTGAAGAGGCACAATGACTAGGAGGACCAGGGCATCTCCTGTGAGACTGTGTCTTCTATATATGACAGGAAAGCTGTAGCACAAAACCTTAAATATCCAAAGAAGACCTAACTAAACAAGCTCTAAAGAAACAGCCATTTCAGTTGGAATGCCAACCTCAGTGGGAGAAATCTCAAAGGGCCCCACCCCTAAACGAAGAGCTCCTAACAATTAATTAATGGCTGCTGAGAGAGAGAGAACCAGTATTTAGGGATGAGTCCCCTGGTAGGTTATGAAATCCCAACTGGTCAGCCCTCAAAACATACATATGAGCAATAGGAAAAAAAAATGTACTCAGAGGAGTGTGTGTGCGCGCGCATATATGTGTGTGTGTGCATATATGTGTGTGTGCATGCATGCGTGTGTGTGCATGTGTTTTTGTGTCTGTGCATGCATGCGTGTGTGTGTGCATGCATGTGTGTGTGTGCATGTGTGTATGCACACGCGCATGCATGCAAACACAATCATTAAAGAAGAAGAAATCATAAATTTGAGGGGGTAGGAGACAACATAGGAGTTGGAGGGAGGAGGTTGAAGTAAAATGACTAGTACAGTACTAATGTGCACAATTATTAAAAAATGTGAAATAAAGGCTGGCTTAAACTTTTCAAACCTCTCCATAAAGACTCCAAACAAGGATGGCTTCACTGGTAAATTCCATAAAATAATTAAGGAAAAAAACAGTTGTATATACAGTGAACTTTTTCAGACATACCACAGATGGGGACATTTCTAAATATAGGTACCATTTTGATACCAAACCATTCAAAAATAGTATGAACACTACCAATTAATATCTCTCATTAACACTAACACAGATAAAAATAACCAACTCAAATTCAGCAATACATAAACAAATCAATGCAACAAGGGGTTCTCCCAGAAATGTGTTTTTTTTTAACATAAATAAAATCTATGTTTATCTAAAGACTGAAACGATAAAATGCAAATCATTTCATTACCTTGTCAGTTGAGTTAGCATTGTACTGAATTCAGTTCTGGGCTTTTATAAGAACCTCAACTGTCAGGGAATCAGACACGGATACAAACTTCAACCCAATGAAGAACGTTTGTTTTCAAAACTACAGGTGACATTACATTTAATCAAAATACCGAACCGAACGATTTTCCTCTCCATAGAACTCAGCACCATAGCTGCTCACATTCTCTCGTTCTTTCCACCATCTTTGTGCTGGTGATCCTAGCTAGAGCAGGAAAACAACGTCAAGAAATGAAGGGCGCCCAAGGTGGGGGTGCACGTCTTGAGCCTGAGCATTTGAGGGGGAGGCAAGTGAATCTCTGTGAGTTGGAGGTCCGCGTGGTCTACATAGTGAGTTCCAGGGCCCCTAGGGCTACAGAGAGACACATTTCAAACAAAGCGAAAGAAAGAAAAGGAAAGAAAGAAAGGTCATAGGAACTGACTGAAAAAGACAAAAGAAAACTGTGTGCACAGAGAATCCTAAGGAATTAAAAATATAGTTAATAAGTTATTATAAAATACACAAAATCAATTGAATTTCTAATGTTAGCGGTCAAAGGTTGAAAGACTAACAAATACATTGAAATGAACCCATTTTTGCATGATTTCATTTAAAATAAAGAGTCAAAATAATTTAATAGAAAATGACATTATTTTCAACAAGTAATACCACAATAACTGGCTGTCTGTATGAGGAGGAGGAAGGGGGAGGAACCCAAACTCAAGCCCTTTTATTATATATAAAAGTTAATAAGAGTCATTAAGACCAAACAACACAACTCCGTTAAGACTTTACAAAGGATGGCTCAGGCAATGAAGCACTTCCTGTGTTCCAATCTCTAGAAATCACATAAAGCTGAATAGAGAGGCATCTTATGATAAATGGGAAACAGAGAGCAGAGGTAGGAGAATCCACAGATACTTATGAACCAGTTAGCATGGCATACACAGTATGAGCATTGAGACTCTCTCTCTCTCTCTCTCTCTCTCTCTCTCTCTCTCTCTCTCTCTCTCTCTCTCACACACACACACACACACACACACACACACACACACACACACACACAAGTACATTCATGATTTGGGGATATGCATATATTTCTTAAAAGAAACTAGAAAAGTATGAAATACAAAGAAATGGTGTTAAACAACCAATAAAATGAATACAAGGCACTTTACAAAGGGAACCAGATAAATGGGTGTTTGGCACAAGAAAGGCACCCAATAACACTATTACCCAAGAGTGTAATACCAAAGCGTGTTACCAAAGCGCACCTAGTAGGAGACCTGAAAGCCCAATCAAAGCGGGTATTGCTGGGTAGTGGAGCAACTGTTGATAGAAGTATAAAGAGATGTATGTTCTTCTGAAACCTGTCTGGCCATTTTTTTTTACATAAAATTACCCATACACTTCCTCTGTAATTCGACACCTTCCCTTCAATATATTTACTGAAGGAAAATGAAAACATATTACACAGACAGAAAGCCTTCACTGGAGCTCTTAATAGAAGAGTCCCAAACTGAAGACCACCATAATGAGCGCCAGTGAGAAATACGGGAACACAAATTATTGTGTATTCCTATAGCAGAATCTCCTTAGCTGTCAAAGGAATAACTAAAGACAGCAGTAGGAAGGAACCTCAATGACACAAGAGTAAAAGAAGCCAGGTACACATTGTGTAAGATTGCATGACTCCATGAAGCATAGGAAGTCCCAGAAAGGGCAATAGTAGAAACCAGAGCAGCTGTTGTTTTTGGAATTAAGACTTATGGATGGAGACAGAAGCGAGAGCATCTTTGAGGAGCAATAGAAGTGCGCTATGTGGATCCCCCCGCTGTTGCATCAGCTGTGTAATGTCAACCTGCTCTATGCAGCTGATAGAAATTTGACCCTGATGTAGGGTTTTTCATTTGCTCAAACACAATTTTATCTGCAAGAAGTGTTAGGAGACATTGGAAACTGCACCCAGTTGAATACAACCTCATAGGAATATGAAATCTCTTTCATGCACAGTACCTCAAATCTGAGCTAGAACTGCACATGAATGTGCTCAGTTGGTAGAGTGTTTGAAGCCCTGGATTTGGCTCCCCAGAACCACATAAAACTATGTATGACAGTGCATGTCAGTAATCCAAGCACTTAGGAGATGGAACCCAGGAGGAACAGAAGTTGAAGATCATTCCTGGCTATACAGCAAGTCCCAGGAAAGCCTGGGCTATGTGAAACTCTGAATCAAAATAAATTAAAGCATCCCCTCCACAAAATGCATAATCACCTTAAAGCAAGCTTATGGACCTTGTTTAGATGAATGAGTTTGTCAAATTTAGTAATTTTTTTTCCACTGTATCCCTAAAGTCTGCATTTTATGACAGTAAACGATGTTGGTGGTAACATTAAGCCAGCGTTAACACTGATTTTCTAGAGCTCATTCCTCATCCATATGTAGGCATTAAGCTTCTGGAGCATCTCATTCTGCTTCCCAGTGAATCCCAAACTACTCACAATTCTCTGGCTATGTCAAGTTTGTTCGTGACTCACTGACCTTGACATTACATATGTTTACAACATTACATCTCCCATCTTTGTCAGAGTAATCATTAACAGTCATTAAATTTTAGTTAAAATATCACTCCCCTTGGGACTTTTCCTGCCTGCCTCCTCCTCAGACTGATTAAACACCCCTTGTTTAAGCCTTTACAGCCTTTGTGCTTACTTTTAATTGTAGATTTTTGACTCATTCTGAAGATGCTAACTATTAGTCATTTGAGATAATACCTTACAAGTTGAAGGCTGGGTGTTTAGCCTAGAGTCTCCACTCCAAGTTCGGTGCCTGGCATGTATGAACCATACAGCATAATGTTTTCTGAAAACTAGCTGACCAGTAGAGTGAATGTATTATTTATTGAGCTCATTCACTAGCTTCCTATTATAGATGAATAGTCTAACAAGCACGGTGGCCTAGAAGAATCCATATTTACCACCTTACACTCTAGGACTCAGAAGGCTCACATGGATCTCGAGGGCTCAGTCGAGGTAGCTTCAGGGCTGTACTTCTGTGTAAATGCTGGTTGGAATGTCTTCTTCATTACTCACACTGGCCTTTCAAGTCTCATGTCTCTGTTTGCATTCCATCTCCAAAGATAATGGCCACATCTCTTCGGTTTCCTTAATGTTTCTCCTGTCTCCTCACATCTTCCTCTGGACACATAAGGCCTGAGGCCCAGTGGTTTTTATCTGGAGGAAAGTGGGATGGGGTAGGAAGACCTGAAATTTAGCAGTAAGAAGAAATCCTGTGTTGTCCTGTCCAGAATCTGTAGTTTTTAGCCACTGCCCATGATAAATGGCTGCGTTACTGTGGTCTTAATAAAATTTGTCTTCCTTAGCATAAGGATGCCTGTAATGACTTTGGATCCAGAGTGATCTTCCCAGTGGTCTTTAACCTGATCCTATCTCGGTGTCCCTCTTATAGGGTAAAGTAATCTATTCACAGGACCCAGGAATTAGCATATAGGCCTACAAAAATGCTCACTTTCCTCTGTGCTTTGCAGTGGCTATTCCAGCTTCCTGGAATATCCTTTCCATATATTCAAATGTCAGACTTCCTCTCTGACCTCAAGTCTTCGCATAAAAGTTCTGCTAATGAGATTATCTCTACGGATCTTATTTTAAGTCCCAATAGATTATATGAGCCAGTTATCTTTGCTTTCTGCAACCATATGCCCCAAGCATCTAAAATAAAACATGGAGTGCAGTAGTGAGCCAAGAGGCACCTGATGCATGCCTGTGAAGGAGGGACTGTGACACCACCTCTAAGGTGTGCAGACATGATCCTTACTGCACATATAGCCAGAGAAGATATTCTATAGCAAAAGAAGAATCATAACTATATCCATTTTGCAGAGGCCATTATAGAAAGTAAATTCCTCAAAAATCACACATTATAACATCGTTTATATAAAATCTGACATATTACATCGAAATATCGAAGACCCAAAGGTTGAAGCTTCTCAGAAAGGCTCCAATCAGAGGTTTACCCATGCACAGGCTGTTCCATGTAGGCGGAGTTTACCCACAAGAACACCAATACTAGAAAAATATTTATTAGAATATAATCCAGAACTCACGGTACAGGTAACCAAGCACAGTAGGGACCGAAGTCTGCAGACGGACGGACGAAGAGGTCCTTCCTCCAGCAGCCAGGAACCAGGAAGAGAGCCCCCCAGCGTCCCAGCAGCCCCTTATCAAAGGGGTTGGCCACACCCCCTCCAGGAGCCCGGGACCCTGGATAAGCTTCTTTGGACCTTATCAGCTGACACCTGAATCCCACAACAGTTCCAGACCAAGATTATCAAGGAACATTGAAGAAAAGAATCATTAATAAAAGCAAAATACTTCAGAGTTAGGCAAGGGGTGGTAGGGTTGCAGTGCAAGATGTTTGTCATGTCAAAAGTTGGAAAGATTTGGAATTTAATAATCAAATTCATAGATGGAAATAGTCATGATATTTTGGGGAATACAATAGTCTCAATTCCTTTTTCGCTTGAATATCCTCTCATATACAACATCGTGTACATGTCAACCTTTCCCTCTGTTGGCTGCATTCACAAAGTCCATTGATAAAGAAAACTGGTAGTGAGCTGTTCCTACAAATGCAGGAACTAATCTCACATGCAAACTAATTATTCACAGGCTATGAGAATGGGCCTTTCAAATGCATACTCTCTTTATAGCAATACCACGTATTATAAGTGATGTGTGTGTACAGTTATGCATTTGTACAGCTTACATATAATGTGTGTGTGTCTGTCTGTATCTCTCTCTTTCTCCGTGTGTGTGTGTGTCCATGTCCTCATTTCTGATCATGGAATTTTGAAGAAACAGGATCTTTTCTGGTCTACTGCAATCTGAAAGTATAGTTGATCTTATCGAGACGTTAAGATGTAAACACTGAGCACCATGTTGATATTATAGAGTTTAAAAAATGAGCTGTATCATAGCTGCCATGCACAGTGGGGGTTGCTCTTATTTGGACCAACTCTGGCTTGCAGAAGGTATACCTTTTTTTTTTTTTTTTCTTTTTCTTCACTACAAAACTGAGCCGAGTCCCTTTCCAAATATCGTTACATAATGAGAGAAAGCAAAAGGAAAATAAACAGTGTGGTGGTAGAGGAGGGGAGAGGGTTACAAGGAATCAGCTTCAAAATTAAAGGGCTCTGGTCCCACCATGGTTTCTTCGCCTGTGTTCTAAATGCAGTCTCAAAATAATTGTGTCCCCTAAGTTTGGGAACAAGCAGTAGAATGCAGACACTTCACTGATTCCCTCACCTCTCCAATCCCAATCTATTGCTTTGGACTTAAAAAATATCTTTATCCCGTATCACTATCAAACCTAAAGTCCAACATTATTATCAGTTCTAAGGGTGACAATTTTTTTTTTTTATTTGAGTGACACCTTCCAAATTAGACCTCATTTTATATCCACAGAAATGGGGACAGATTCTGTAAAGTAACAAAGAAGCACTAATCTGGTAGCTGAGTAACCTAAATTCCTGTCCTGGTTTTCTCAGGAGCTTAAAACTTGAAATCTTGTGAAAATGAGGCAACTGACCCTGCCTGTCCACCCAAACTGTCTGCATTTCTCATCATCCCTGATAGACCTTGCTGAGAGACTTCTAGATGCAGGCTATTTACCAAACAACAGCCCCATCTTTACTTCTTCTTTTTATTTCTGATCCATCTTTATCTTGAGACCAAGTCCCATATAGCCTGATCTGGACTAAAAGTCTCTGTTTTTTCTTCTGGACTTGGATTCATAACTCTCTTGCCTTAGCCTCACGGATGCTAGGTTTACAAGATCACATCCACGTCTGCTTTATTTGTTGTTGTTGATTTGTTGTTCAGTCCTGGGAATTGAACCTAAGAACCTCACACATCTTGGCAAACACCAGCAGTGAGCTGAGCTATACACCCGGTCATTTCTCTTATCACTTTGTAAAAAATAAGGTAAAGGAACTTTGCAAGGCCTTGTCACTTCCACCCATAAAATGGCAGCTCAGGCTGCCTTGCAAATCTTCTCTCAACAATGCTGTGCCAATGTCCTGGAGAAAGACAGCTCTGTATTTCCAGATGGAAGATAACCCAATTGATGGACAGCTGGTACCCCTCACATCCACTGCTCACCAGCTCTTCTCAGGAACGGTCATATAAGATCTTGGTGGCTTCATTTTAGCTGATTAATTTTCATGTAGACATGACCCCATTGGCATTGTAGAACCCTTCCGTGAGGACTGTAAATATGGGTGGGGATACACCCTTAGGAAGTAACAGAAACTGTAAAATGGAAAACTCAGAGGCTCACAGAGGGAAGAAGTTGGTTTTTTATCAGAGTTGGTGAAGTAGATAGAGAGGAAGGGGATGATATAGCTAAAACTGGTCCCTGAATTTTGGTTTTCGATGAAATCTACTCCCTTCTAAGAGTTCAGTCCCTCTGTCTTTCCTTAAATTCTGTTTGTTAATGTGCCTCTCTCTCTCTCTCTCTCTCTCTCTCTCTCTCTCTCTCTCTCTCTCTCTCTCTCTCTCTCTCTCTCTCTCTTTTAACCCTTATTGTCAAGTATTGCTTTCCTGGGGCTTTTGTAACCAATTACCACAAATGTGTGTCTTAAAATAAGAGTAATTCATTGCCACACAGTTTTGAAAGTACTAAGTCTAAAATTAAGGTGGTTTCTGCTGGAGGTACTCGCAGTGAACCCATTCTGTGTGTCTCTCCTAACCTCTGTGGCTAATAGCAATTCCTGTCTCTGTACCCACATGCCACCCCCTCACTGTGGCAGGCCTATCCCTTTGTGGTCTCCTATAAGGAATTATGTTATAGAACTTGGGACACATTGTTATCAGTGACGCCCCTCTCTTAAGAGTTCTTTAGCATTATTAAATCCATAAAGATCTTCATTCTGGGTTCCACATAGATCTTTAGGGGAGCCACTGTGGATTCACCAGCTCCATGAAATCCACTCCAGTAGAATTATTTTTCCCCAATATATTATGATCTCACACTTACACATGTAATTGTGACATTACAGGCATCTTCAATAGGTTCTGTCACAGATGTGATGACCCTTTGCCTACTGCCACCTTGTCCTATCTCTTACTCTTTTGTTTCTGTCTGGCCATTTAGGTCTTTAATGTTATGGTGAAATATCCATTCAGAGACATTTTAGATTTTCCCCTTCTGTGTGTGTTGACAAGATAAGCGTGATGATCAAGTGACCTCAATCTACCTGGTAGAAAAATCCCATTTTGTTCAAGTCCTCCATAGACAGCCTAAAACTCATTTATTTAACTGCTTCTGGACTGGTTTATAAATTCTGAAGGAACGCTTTGCTGTGGAGCTTTGTATCTCCACAGTCCTTAGGCACTTTATTTGTAGGTTTTTAAAAAGCAAATAACCAAGAGGAGGAAGTGTGTCTATATTTGGTCTTTTGAGTGGTACAACGTGCCTGCTTTTCTGGGGATATGTTTCCTGTTGATGTGAAGTCAATTTCCAGGGAACCAGTCATTTGATGGAGTGAGAAATTTGCCTCCTCCTGGAATCTCAAATTTAAAACCAAACAAGCAAACAAAGCATCGTAATGCCAGCAGATAGCTGTCTTTATGTCTCCCAGCAGCTGTCTTCAGCTTCCTGCTATTGCCGAGTCAAGCTATTCCATGGCATTAAAAATATATCCCCCTCACAACAACAGCAAAAATGCAAAGAGCATGTTTCATTAAAAAATATATAAAAGATGGATCCAATTTAAAAAAAAAAAATAGAAAAGAGAGCCATGCCTTCCACTCAGTTTAATCTTATGGATGCCTCCCTCCCACCTTCCTCATTCAGGATGGAGGTGTAGCATTGCTTTACAGAGGATGTCTGCCAGGTTTAAGCTTAAGGGGACTTGTATTCTGAGTCTATCATAGACGCCCCCCCCCCTCCGCGCATCTATATAAAAGCTTGAATTCAGACTGAAACAGTCCCTCAGGTCTCCTCTCAGATAATGACCATCTTCTGACATGTACACCAGAAAACTCCATCCTTAGCACCATCACCTTACAGAGGTGTAGCCAGTCTTCCGTATCACAGCCCAACATCTGAACAAAGTAAACCATGCTGAGCTCCTGCCACATAAAATCTCTCAGTATGGCAAAAGAGAGAGAGAGAGAGAGAGAGCTCTCATAGAGCAACAGGGTTGCCACCAATGTGTGCTAGCAGATCTGTTTGGGAGAGTTAATTACTGCCTTGTTAATTCCTAGGAGAACTTTGAAGGCTCTTAAGCAGATTACTTTTTGACTTTTGGTTCTTAAAATATCTTTGAATATCAAGACTTATATGTTATTATTTTTAGAAAAAAAAAATACAAAACAAAATAAAAAACCTGTGGATAACAGTCCTGATTTTCACAATTTTCCGTCCCTAAAACTGACCAGATCCTTTTTAATGGCACTCATGCCGTCAATCAGGGCTGTGTAAACAATTCTTATTACAAATTTCAGAAGACACATGTGAACATTTAACAGGCTTTGGGAGACATTCAGAGTTTAAAATGTCTAGGTGGATTTTCTTTCTTGGAGATTATCCGGTCCTAGTAACAGGCAGAGAAAATATTTCCCATGCCTGCGAGTATTTAGGCCTTTCTTTGTATGCCTAGATCTTTTTCTTCCATAAAGGGGAAGTGGTGTGCATGGGTGGGGGGGATGACTGACTAGGAAGGTGAGAACTCTGCGGCTGGAGGATCAGATTCCAAGCAGAATTCCTTCATACACTTCCAGTTGTGTGAAAGCGCCAGGCGGTGTTCATTTTCACTGTATCTGCTCGCTTAATTGTTTCTGCCTGTTCATTTCATTCTTCAGTGAAAACATTAGCCTAAGGGACATTTGAAAATCAAAAGGTAGGTTTGAAGTTCAACAGGAAATGAACAGTGGCGTTACTGCAGCATTAAAGGAAAAGTTGGGAGCCAGAAAGAAATGGGCACCGTTCTAAACCAACATATCTGTTCTCTTTTTATTGTTGTTCATGCTGTTTAGTCTCTAAAAGTCAAGATCAAACAAACAAGCAAAACAAAACATTCAATGGGCCTTGCATTTTTTTTGCAAGGCTGGGTATCCAACAGATGCTGTGAGGTATTCACTAATGGACTTAGCTTATATGAAATAAAAATCAAGAGACTTTTTTTTTTAAATCTATTATGAAGGAATTTATAAAATCCTGGATGGATTTCCCGATGGCTATAATTATTTAATTCTTTCAGAATTATCCCTCTCCACCCCCAAACCACTTCTTGCCAAAATTATCAAGATAATTAAGGAAGCCATGGGAAGGCTAGAATCTGAACCGTCTCAAATACCAAACTGGCCAAATAATCACGCACATCTCAGCTTTATTTGCAACGGAATAGTGCTTCTGCTCGGCGACTTGTATGCCCTGGCTGCCTTCGACCTCTAGCAGGGAAATTTGTCTTCAGACGGAACAGAATTGAAGCTTGAGACACCAGTGTTTCTCACTTCAGCCGTCCATGCACACTCAAGGCAGTGTGGCTTTATTCTTCACCAGCACTGGTTATGCTAACTGCTGAGGTGTTACAAACTCGAGATTATGTATAGACATTGTCCATCTTCTCCCTGACCACACACAAAAGAGATGTTCAAACGCCACCCTTAGAGGTCCCAACTTAGAATACTGCGTGTTTTACAACATTCCTCACCTTAACAAGCTCCCAAAGAGCAAAGCCCACCATCAGCAAACTTGTTTAAAATGGCCCAGCCGGATACAGACGGTTTTTTTTTTTAAGAGTTGAATAATGAGGTGGAAAATATCAGACTTAAAAAAATAAACAAAAGCTTAGGTGTTTCAACATACAAAAGTCATGAGACCATTTATTTTTGGAATTACTTTGGATTCATTCAGGTGGCCATAATGAAGACCAGTCAAATAATAAGAGCCCTTTCCTGCCTTTGAAGAACAATAGATTCCATGTAGATTCAAATTTGTAAAAGAAACAACCATGATTTTATATGTGATTATCTCATGAAAAGACAGGCAGAGTTTACGATTCTTTTGCTGGCACAGTATTTCATAAACATGGCGCACCTGGAGAAATAATTTAATCAGTAGTTAGATTCAATTATTCATTGGTCATGCACTGTGCTCATCAGTTTTAGGACCAGCAAGATGCAGGAACTGTTGATTATGAAAGTGGGAAAGCTGGCTCTGTTGGCTACCTTCACAGCGACCATTCTCCGTGGAGAATGTAATCCTTCGGCGGTTTCTATTCCTGGAATGGACTCGGTATTTGTGGTGTAAGGGGGGGGGGGTATGCAACACTAGTTATGGGTCTGAAATGGGAAAAGCAAAGCAAAACAAATGGACAAATTGCACGTTAAATACGCTGAAGGGAGGGGTTGTATTTTTACAGGTATCAATTATCAGCGTTACAAGTAATAAATAATGCTAAATAAAACATGTAACTAAACGGGCATTAAAGGGCCTTTACGTATATAGAAGACAAGAAAAGCTTCCCCCCCCTCCCCATGCTGCAGACTGCAGGCATTTCCCTCTGCCTCCGTCAAGTGTAATTCTTTCTTGATGAATGACAAGGAAGGATAATAGGCTGTGGTCACCATGGCAACCAGACAGCAGCCCTGTGTGCCTAGCATTTTTTCATCTGAAAATGAAACCAGAAGCAAAGAAAAGCTGAAAATGTAACCAACAGATTAACTGATACAAAAAAAAGAAGAAGAAAAGAAAGAAAGGAAGAAAAAAGGAACAAAAGGCGAGATAGATTACAAGCTATTAAATTACAGTGCCCTGGTCCTCTTCATACCCCTCAACTCTCACACATAGCTAGAAATTTTGTTTGATAAACATTAAAAAAAAAAAGTCTTTTATCTCTTTTCTCCAAAAGGCTCCATTTCTTTTTAAAATCTAGAAATCACTGGGTTTTTGTTGTTCCTGTTACTGTTTTGAAGACAGTTAAGTCCGTTAAATATGGCAGTTCATTGTGCTTCCTGTGTTGTTTGTTCTGGAATTTCTAAATTCCTCTCCACAGTCCCTTCTCTGGACTCATCAGAAACCATAGGCTTCCTGTGCAACAGTTTTATCTGGGGCCACCCTGGACGCTGTAGATTTTGAACACTGGGATGCTGACTAAGAGTGTTAGTCAGGGTTAGTCAGATCTGCGCCTCTTCTGCTCCAGCTCCGTTGCTTCGTAGGGGGAGGTGGCTGAGCTCCAAAGGGTTATACGTTCTAACCATTTGCTTCATCTCAAAAAAATCTTCATTGCAGTTTTTCCTCAGAGATGGTTCCAGTCTCTACTAGACAGCAATAAACAAGAGCAGACCTAAAGGAATATGTCCTCAGAATGATTGACGTTGCACTGGATATTTGGTACAGGCAAAGAATTTTCCCGCTGGTGCTTAGAGGACAAATACCCCATCAGGAGCTCAGTCCTGCAACTCCAGGAAGACAAAGCACAAATTAAACCTGTCTCAGGGCCAAGATGCCTAGTGTGAATCTTATCTCAGCTTAGCTCTGTCCTTTGCTAAAATGATAATGCATATCAACATCTAGTGTCAAGGAACCAGTTGCTAACCTCTCTGATCAACAGCGTTTTAAAGTCTCGAAATTGGGCAGTCTCACCTAATTTCCAGGAATGAGAGGATTTCTGAGGTCATATGGCAAGAATCAGTCAGAAATTCTCCCCTCTTATGATCAGAACATAGAAATGCCCATGTAGCATATGTGTATGCTGCCTGTAAGACAGATAATTAAGAGATTATGCATGCATAACCACCTGTTTCAGAAGGGTATAGATCCAATAGGTTTTCTCACATGGGGTGCTTTGAAATATGAGGTCCATTGAGAGAAGCCAAGTGGATCACCCAGAGATGGAGCAAAACTTTATAGGAGAGCCCTAAGACCTGGCACTAACACCTGTCCTAACTCCCAGGAAAGGATCGATGAGCTCTGGACTCTCTTTTGGGAACTTGCCCTTGAAGGGAAGGAAAGAAGGCCGAGAAAAAGAAAGGGGCCTTCAGAGTAGTTGACAGATGTTATTGAAAGCACCAGGCATCCGGATACTGACAAGTGGCCAAAATGTGCCGGTACAGAATCCTCCCAAATTTCCTTCTTACATGCCCAGTGGTTGCACTGGCCACCCACAGCAGGACCTAATAAATCCTTCCTTTGTCCCCATTTCCCCAACACACACACAAATGCAAAGTAAACAGTTGGATCAAAGCTTTTAACGTGCTCTGTACTGTTTTATTTGAAAAGATCAGGTCTGATATTTGAGAGGAAGAGTCCATCTGGCTTGGCTGAGCTAGAGAAGCCTCAGACAAATTGTAAATAAGACCAGGGCACAAAGTCTTGCCGGCCCACAGCTTGCTGCTGCCCCACTAGAGCTTGTGAGCTAAATTTCCGGACATCTCATGCAAAGGGAACTCAGAAGGCTTGAATATGACCCTCACAAAACTTCCTCTAGAAGTCTCTGGCTCATATACTGATGACTACTTTTTTCTAAGCTGCTATAGGCCTAAGATGGTAGCTAGCAATAATTTCCGAGTTTGTAGTCAGAACAATTATATGGTTTACACACCATTAAAAACCTTAGTTGTTCAAATAAGCTCCTTAATAATGAGAGTTATAAAAGATGGGGGATGACAATGAAAGAGGGAATAATTGCTTCATTAAGGGTGATATATATTTCTAAAGAAGGTTTTATAATTTACCACTTTTGGAACACAGGAGAGTACACTTACCTCATCTTTTTTATTTTTCTGGACATTTATCACACTTTGTGTTCTCACTAATCATGTGTCTTTCTGCAGAGATAGGTCATGGTCATCTTATTGCACTGACATATCCTTAGGTCTTTACAGAATGCTTGGATCATAGGTGGCACTTAAAAATATCTGTTAATAAAACAGATGAGCATTGAAGTCATACTACAGAGTCTGCCTTGACAATGTAGGATTCCACAAATCTCTGATTGTGGCAAACTTCACTTTTTGAGCCTGTGTTCTTCTTTATAAAATGAGGAGAAAACTACTCCACCCTTCCACACAGAAAGGGGTGTGTGTGTGTGTGTGTGTGTGTGTGTGTGTGTGTGTGTATGTGTGTGTGTACAGTTACACACCTGTGTCGGTGCATGTATGTTGGTCAAGGGATGTCCTACATTTGAGCATCTGGTAAATAAGCCGTACATAGCAAATTGAGATATACAGTATATAGGTATATAGGTGACATTTGAACATTTATTTATCAGCTGTGGTACATGGAACACTGAAAATGTGTGTGTGTGTGACATAGTACATCACATGCTCTAGTGAGATTGTCAGGGTTTCTGCCCAGATTCTTTTGCTTATTGACTCCATGAAAAGACATACTACTTAAATTTTTTTGTGGCTATTTCCTCATCTATAACCAAGAAGGCAGTAACTTTTTATGGTTATGGTTATGGAGCTGTTCAGTATGCACAATAACACTTGGAAGGCTGGGGAGATAATGTAGTGGCTATAAGCACTTGATGTGAAAACAGGAGGACCTGAGTTCCACCCCCAGCATTCATGTTAAGCTACACATGACTGCATATCCCCGCAACTCCAGCATTTGGGGAACTGGCACAGGTGTGGGGAGCTTGCTAGCTAGCTAGCTACTGGCATAGTGATAGACTCTGTCTCGAAAACTCAGGTGTGTTGCGGAATTATTATTTTAACTATGTAAAGATGTGTTAGGTTTATGCTGCTGGGTATCACTTTAACTTTGTAAAAGTATGCTACATTTGTTTAATTTTATAAAGATGTGCTACATCTGTTTCACTTTGCCTGCCTAAGCACCTAATTGGTCTAATAAAGAACTGAATGGCCAATAGCTAGGCCTGGAGAAGGATAGGTGGGGCTGGTGGAACGAGAGAAGAAGGGAGGAAAAAATGAGGAAGAAAGAGAACGAGATGCCCAGGGCCGGTCAGGCAGCCGCCAGCCAGCAGACACAAAGTATGACACACAGAAAGAAAGGTAGAAAGCTCCCAGCAAAATGTAGAGAAGTAGTTTAATTTAAGTTGAAGAAAAACTGCTAGCCAGAAATGAGCATAAGGTAAGGTCGAGCATTCATAACTAATAATAGGTCCCCGTGTCATGATTTAGGAGCTGGTTGGTGGCCCAAAGAGAAAAATCCTGTTACAAATGTAGAAAACAATAGAAGCAGACTCCTTACAGCCTCTGCATGCAGGAGCAGGGGTGTTCACACCTGCATACAAACAGACATGTACATCACACACACACACACACACACACACACACATACACACACATGCACGCATGCACTGTCATGAGGCATGTATACGTGGTAAGGACTCATTGGATTTTACTGCTGTAGTGAAATTTTGCACTTACTCTTTTTAAAAGTAAAAGAGACAAGGAACCAAATGCCAGTTCCATCTTTGACAGAAAACAGTGAGGTTTGGAAATCGATTCTGTCACTCACATGTTTTATTGGTCCCATCTGAAAATAGAAGTAGGAAGTCTCAGCTCCAAAAGATGTGTGATGAGCCCCCTCCATTCATTTCAAGAGATCAAGACTAAGTATCAACTGTGACCATGCAAATGCCAAATCTCTAACCGTAGGCAATGAGAATCTAGGAGACTCAGCAGCTAATGCCAAGCCAGAGGTTAAGGTTCCTATTCTGGAAAATGACAAACAGCATGGATCTATCTGAGTCCATAAAGTAGTTGTAATATAAACACAAGGACCCAGTCATACCACCCCTAACAATGGCTCTCCCCAGAAACAGGGATCATTGAAAATATTGGCTGGAAATCACATGGTCAACACAGTGGACAATTTCTACTGAAACTCAGGAACACTGAACGAATCTTTCGGATGAACTATTTCTACAGGCCACCAAGGACCACACTGACCTAAGAATAAAATCCCCAAGCTTTTGCAGCCAATATCTACCTCCTATTACTCTGTTTTCATCTTTCCCTCTTTACACTATCCAGTCACATGTGTGTGACACTCTGGGGAGAACACTGTTTCCTCCACTTCCGCCTGGCAAATCCTCTCTCATCTGCATGCCAGCTACAGGCTACCTCCTCTGTGGAGACTCCCTCACCTCACCCTCCCACCCCCAGGCTGTAAGATAACTCCACCTCTCTTGGGCAGCAGACAGTTTCTGCTTTGAATTAGAATCATGTACTATCTGCCTTTTGTCCTCCACGTAGTGATACATTTCTTTAATGAGATCATAGTTTCATTTCTCTCCTATTTTCCTTTTCCAATCACTATCATTGTGTGTTGTTATTGTGATTGTTGACAGATGTGTAGAATAAAAATGCATGCTTGAAGGAAGGAAGAAATAAAAAGTTCATTTATAAGCATCTTACCTGTAGGCAGGCTTGGTTTTCTAATAAAGGCAGAGCTAATCATAATGTTAGCATTAGTAATAGTGAGTATGAATTAGCACTTATAAGTACTTTGAGCCAAGAATGAACTAAAACCTAGCAGTGGTGAATGAAAGACTCATATCTGCACCCACCCCCAGCTGGTATAGCCAGGGCACAGGACATGCATCTGTCAAAACCCAGCCCAAATATGTAATTGCAAACCATGAATGATAGAGGGAAAGACATCACAGTAAGTTGTGAGAATGCAAACAAAGGACAAGATCTAATTGGGGCCAGGTCATGGAAGGCTTCCTCGGGAACTGATGTTTCAATTCAGATTTGAAAAGATGATAGCCGTGGCTCACAGACAGTGCTGAGACTTGATGGCAGGGAACTGAACAGAGTGGCCATTAATGGCATCTTGCCCTGCAATCAGTTTCTAGGACTGTGTGTGGATGAGCAGTGGCCTGCCATCCGTGCTAATAATTATAAGTGCGTGTGGAAAAAAAAAGGAGGCAAACCATAAGAAGAATGGTTGAGAGAAGAATGTGATAAAGGAGGAGGGAGATAAGACTCCAGGGTGGGGCTGGAAAATAGCTCAATGAATTAATAATAAACCTGAGTATGTAGAGAAAAAAAAATTCACAAGTTAAAATGAAGTGATGTTGAGGGTACCAGTAGTCTCTGTTGTAGACAGGGCAAATAAATCCTTTAAACCTTTCACCAACGCTATTTTGATTTTTACAGTTAAACTTTCTGCATTTGAACTTGAAGCTAAAAGAAAATCCTACTGTTCCTTACATGAGACTAAGCATCTGTGTATTTGCATCTGGAGCCAGTGTGACATGATTGCCCATCAGGTGAATGGAATATCAGAAGTCCGGTGAGTAATGAGGTCAAAGGTGCGGAGGTGAGAGGTGAGGCCAATGCCTTGATGTCTTGGGCTCAGGCTAGATTCTGTTGATAAGCACAGTCATCGTTGCACTTGTGAAAATAACTGGGATGGTAGGTTGTACCTGGACGAGGAGAAGTCAGGTGGTGTTGTATTGATGGTTTCTAGGGTCCTTTTCCAATGGTTAATAGCTTGAGGGGGAAAAAAAAAAGCCAGAGACGGCATAACAAGATTTCTAAGACAATGTACTAAGGGTTTGATATGTATGGTGAGCATATGTATATGATATATGTATGTTTACAGAGTGGCGTCCTGGGCTCCAGAGGACACCAGGTAAAAGACCTGGTTAATCACTGCATTTCCCCATGGTCCTATTGACCTTGTCTACCTTTGCTGGTGTGATAACATGGAGATGCCTACAGCAGCTTGGGTACACAGTGCATTTAGACTCCAGTGGGTCTGGACCTGAAGATCTGGGGAATAAAGAGGAGGGTGCTGAGTGTCTAGACCAAAGAGAACACAGGGTAGAGAAAGTAGAAGCTTCATGAACAAAAGGGGAACATTGTCTGCTCAACAGTTTCTCAGAGCTAAATGGTGTTAGGAAACATGAATAAAAGCGATTTATCCAGGTGCCTTCTTTTGCCTTCACATGTCTTCCACTATGTCAAAAGATCTGTCTTGGGAGAATCCTTTTCTAAGCTGTTAAGTCTTTACAGTCTATAAGGCTCCTTTATTGAAGCACTAATACCCGTGGGAGGAACCCACCTTATTAAATAATATCTCAAAGAAGGATTAATCCATCAGTTAGTCTCATAGGTACAGAGAGGAATCCTGAGGCCCTAAAGGGAGGAGATGTGGGAGAGCTGAAGGTTGGGCAGAAGCTCTAAGGTGAGGAGTGGGAAATCCCCTTCAAGTTCATTGCTGTGGGAGAGCATCTGTTGGCTCCAGAAAAGCCACTGGTCTCATCCTGACACAAAAGTGCCATGGATGCAAATGTTTTACCACAAAGGAGTTGTGTACATCAATTGCGCAATCAAAATATACCATATTAAGGGCATCTGTTCTTAGTATCCCTGGAACTTAATATGGTTGGATATCTAGCCAGAGGCAAGAAAAGAAAAATCTTCTAACTGAATGAAGAGGGTGCCAGAGATCTGCTTAGTGCATGCATAGCTGCCCCACCTCCTGTTTGCTACAGTGAACGGGTTCTGCTGACTGGCATTGGAACCAGATGCAGATTGATAAATCCAAAGTCAGTAATGCTTTGATTCCAATCTTGGCCTCTCTGGCTCTGTGCCTCTTTCTCTGTCTCTGTTTGCATGTCCTTCTCTCCTTCTCATTGCTCTCATATATGTCCAAAACACATACATAACTCACATATATTCTAGGATTCACATAACTTTATAAACAACTGCAATAAATATACGGTTGGCAAGAAGACTTGTTTTTTTCATGAAGAAGAAGCCTGTCATCACTACAAAGCATTCTAGGAGGGATGGATATAGAGACCAGCTCTCATATCATAAAAAAAATACAGGACTGGTTATAACCTGTTTTTGTATGACTTTTAAAGCTTTGGAAACCTACCTTCAAGTGTTGTGTGGCAGTGAGTCAATGGGAATTATTTGACCCATTCAGGGGATGCATTTAACAAATCATGGGCTACATCCTCTGTGGTGTCTTAAATGGGAAATGTCCCCAGTAGCCTCAGGCACTTGAACATTGGGCCTCCAGTTGGTGGTGGTGTTTGGAAAGGCACAGCTGTGCTGGAGGAAGTACATCATTAGGGGCGGGCACTGAGGGTGGAAGCTTTGCTCCACTTCCAGTTTGCTTTTTGCTTCTTGTTTGTGGTAAAAAGATGTGATCTGTTAGCTTCCTGCTCCCACCGCCATGCCTGATTCTTGACGTCATGATTCCCCATTCCCTGTGATGGACTCTTACTCCTCTAGAACCATATGTCTAAATAAACTGCTCTCAGAGTGTTCTTCTTGGTCACGGTGTAAGAAAGAATTAATAAAAACAGACCCTATTCTCCAAAGGACTGAAGAAGGCTTCTGTGATTTACCTTGGAAGAGGTATCTCAAAATTAATTCAATATGTTGGGTTTGTTGTATGCCTTTTGTTCATTTACAATTAGGTGAGTTTTTTTTTGGTTTTTGTTTTTTTGTTTTTTTTTAATTAAGACCAATCTCTCTATGTTGCATAAGCTTAAATTCAGGGCAATCCTCCTGCCTCGACCTCACAAAAACTAAGATTACAGGCATGAGTCACACAACTGGAATGATGTGTGTGTCTTTTTTAAAAGACAGAGAAAAATTTCAAACCATGAAGTCACCCTTTTCTGTCATCAGAGGACTTTATGGTCGACTAATAGGACCTTGGCATCCATGAGGTCAAGTTTGACCCCTGTAGAAGCCAAAGAATTGCTACTGCACAGACACTTGTCTGTCCTCGTTATATACTGTGATATTAACTAGGAGCCTCTGATAAATGCCATTATTTGAGAGAAATGAGGGTCCTATGCATAGGTGCCCATTGCATTTCAATGTGCGCATGTTTGACATATCTATTTGGCTAGATGGCTCAACAGCAAAGCATCCTGCTATATCAAGAATTGAA
This sequence comes from Phyllotis vaccarum, assembly GCA_033318265.1. Taxonomy (NCBI): domain Eukaryota; kingdom Metazoa; phylum Chordata; class Mammalia; order Rodentia; family Cricetidae; genus Phyllotis; species Phyllotis vaccarum. The sequence continues at coordinate 89,790,699 of JARWLC010000012.1, forward strand.
CATTCTCCTGAAGTGAATGCATTTTGTTGGGAATAAAAGACACTCAAAGATTGTGAATGTTTTCTCCACCCAGTTACCCCTTTGCAAATGTGTTTTAATGCACTAGACATAATTATGTACAAGAACAGATGGAATGGAGTCAGAGGTAACATAGTCTCGTAGAGCATCCGAGGGCCATTTTGATTTGACTTTGGAATGCAAAATTCCCCATCTATGCTGGCTCACCACGTTCATTATGTTCACTTACTAGAGAAAGCACTGGGCAGCCACCCTTCAGCAGAATCTCTCAAATCCATCTTTAACCATTCTTTAGATATTTCTTCTCTTTTTAGTCAGGTAGAAACCTACACTACTAATTTTCCTGGCACTGTATGTTCCTTAGGACCTGCATGTCTTTACATACCTGCTTCCTCTTGCTGGGTAAGCAGTTTGGGAGTTGGTTATGTATTATTCATTGTTTTAGTCCCAGGATATAGTAAGTCCTCACTTAATTAATGTTTACTGGGTAAGTTAAATAAATAATTTAAATATTATAAACTGCTGGTTTGGGCATAAACAGTTGTATTGCTTTGTGTAAGCAGGTTAGTAGCTATTTACAAAACAGACTTATAAATATAATTCTGTGCATTGTATTACAATGATATGAATTGATCAAATTAGCCAAATTTGGATGAAGGACATCGAGGCCATTGGTGATATTTATGTTCTTAATGATATTCTTTGAAATACTTTGCATGTCAGTCAAATACTTAAAGCCTTAACTTTTATAACAGTGGTTCAGGGACCAAACAATAGGACCCATAATAAATTATCCAATCCAGCTTTGAAGTTTCATAAGCTGTTAAGACTATTGATTTGCTCTGTCATATGACATGACAAGATAGGATGTGACAAAGCAGAGAGAGGACCATGGAAGCAAAAGAGCAAGACACATTGAAAGTATATAAATAGTAAAATTGGGGGAAATTCTTGTCCGTGAACCTTTGTTGTATTCATTTCTGGAAATGTGCATAAAATCTCAACTCCTGTTCCACAAATTCCAAATCATCATTATGCATAGTAAATATGTAAAAAAAAAACTTATCAATTTGTAGAATGAAGTAGAAATTGTCTTACTACAGGAGGTAACATCTGGGGACAAACTATACTCTTATTAATACATATAGTGGAAGGGTCCTCATTAAAATAATATTTTGCAAATACAGGATAGAAGCCAAAGGGAAGCTTTTACATCTTTAGTTTTATTCCTGTGAAATTCTAAATTCACCTTAATTTTATGTACACAACCATTAGCAAGCTGAACTCAAAATTAAGCAACTATGACTTTAAAACAATTTTGTGTGCACGTATATGGTAGGCATGTGTTTCATGGGTGTTTGTGTTTATATGTGACCCAGCACACGTGTGTGCACATGCACACGCTTATCTGTGCTTTTCTATGTGGTGCTAGAAGTTGTCACTGATGTCTTCCTTAAATGACTCTACTCTACTCCATGAGGCAGGCTCTCTCCCTGAACCCACATCTAGGTGTTTGTTTCTGCTAGTCAGGATGGACTCTTGTCCCTGTGGAGTAGCGTTCAGGTGGGCTGTCACACCTATCTGGCTTTCTTGAGAAGCTGGTAATCTGAACATCAGCCCTCAGGCTTGCTCAGCAAGCTTTTTATCCACTGAGATATCCCCCTGCCCTCAGATTTGTTTTTCTTTATCTTATTCTTTTTTTTTTCTTTTTTATGGGGCGTAGGGGGGTGGGGGGAGTGTTAAAAGATCAACACTTCACCTTAATTCTCCACCTGCACTCAACTTAAGACTCAGAAAATTAAAAACAAATTCTCCAAGATCTCTGCTAGAGCCTTGATGTGAGAATGCCTTTCTGTATGCTGTGAATCTCAATCTTTAAATAAAGGAGCTGTTTTGGCCCTTGACTGACACTGTAGAAAAATTGGCGGAGGAATCAGAATAGGAAGGAGGAGCAGGGTGGAGTCAGAGAGAGACAGAGCTAAAGCCCAAAGGAGCAACATGTAGGAGCACAGGTGAGCCAAGGGCCACGTGGCAGACAGATTAATAGAAATGGGTTGATTTAAGATGTAAGAGCTAGCTAGCAATGTGCCTGAGCCATAGGCCAAGCAGCATAAAGTTAATATAAGCTTCTAAATCATTTCTGGGGGCCTGAGAGGCAGCGGCGGGTGGCTAAGAGGTCTGGGGCTACAAGACTGTGGGTCTGGGCCTCTGGCTGCTCAGAACCAAGAAACCTCATTGTAACAGAGCTTTGAACTCAGAGTCAAAAGAGCAGAGTTCTAATGATGCCTGTTTCTTCCTCCAGTATCCCTTTTATCAAAACGACACAGTATCTCATAGCTGTTGTGTACACAAGGTCACCCTGACTTTTGGAAGTCAATCATAGGGGATATTTTGTGTGTGTGTGTGTGTGTGTGTGTGTGTGTGTGTCTTAGAATTAGCCACAGATTCATACCGGCTTTAGCACTCCAGATGCACATAGGCTTAGAAAAATTCATAGAATTCTTGATGACTGATGATTATGCATCCGGGAGTGGTGGCTCATGCATTTGATCCCAGTGTGTGAGAGGTTGAGGCAGGATTGCTGTGAGTTTATTCCAGCTTCTGTCAGAACCGCCCCCCCCCCCCAAAAAAAACAAACAAACAAGAGTCCTAGAAATTTGTGTCATTATCCTACTGAAGAGAAATTCAGAGAGGATGAAATGATGGTTTTGAAGTGGAACAGCAGTTCCCAGCATGCTCTCCCAGGATCTGCAGCAGCTGCCTGGCAACCTGTGAAAAACACCAACTCTGGTCTTGCTCCCACAGGAACTCAATGAAAAGGTCTGGGTGGGGCCAGACAGTGTCTAGCTGCCCTTCGAGGTGGAGTCTTGAACCCAGAGGTGGTTGTGAGGAAAACAGTAGTAGTGTGGCAGTGAGCAGTACTGACCTTTGGAACAGAGAAACCGACTGCATAGGTTGACTGTGTTTATACTTCCGGTTCTTAGGTACCCGGAGCAAAAGAAAAAAAAAAGCAAAGGAATTCAGACAAAAAGACAGTTTAGGACTTTCTCTTCTCTTCTCTCCCTCCCTTCTTTCCCTTCCCTCTTTTTTTTTCTTTTTTCTGTTTTCCTCTCAAATAAACTACAGATGGAGTCAGATGATACTTCTACATGTGCTTGTGACTTGATATGACGTGTATACTTGTTACAAAGGTGAACTACTCATGGGAGTCACGGTAGAATAAGAAACGAAGCCACACAGACACTACAGGCAAACGGTTGTAGCTTTCTGTCTATTATTCTTCATTTCTGGAGATCTCGTCAGTAACTACAGCTCCAGGGGACCTGATGCCTTCTTCTGGCTTCTGCAGGCACTGGACATGCACACAGTGCAAACATAATTGCAGGCATTCAGACATTAAAAAAAAAATCAATCTTTTAAAAAGAGAGAGAAAGAGAAAATAAGGGGAGAAAAGAGAGGGAGCAAGGGAAATGGAAGAGGGGAGGAGAGAAAGAGGGAGAGAGGGGGAAGAGAGGGGCAGGGGGAATAAAGATCACTAGCAAATGGAAGAGATGAAGCAAGTCGCCAAGTTTCAACGCAGGAAGATCAAGAGAAACATGGAAAAGGGGTTTCTAGACACCACAGGTACCTGAGAGCGTAGACAGACCTCTTGGAGCGTCACAAGAATTCCATGCTCTGGGGCCAGACTGTAACAGCTTTTTCATGGAGTTCAAATTATTTGGAGAATCTGAGGTGAGTTTAAATGCCTTCTCCTGAGTTCCTTTAGGCACTTTGTAACTAAATCACTTGGGTCAGTACCAGGCCATCGCCACCTCCCATTATTCTCTCTTCTCACATGGAGAATCATTACTCAAAGAGAAGCCAGAAAGATGTGCTCTGAAGTCTTATTTACACATTGTTTTTGGAGGGCACAAGAAGCCCAGTGCCAGTTGCCCTAAAATGTTTCTTTCTCTACCTGAAAAAGAACAAGAAGAAGGGGCAGGCACAGTTACCAGAGACATCAGTGCATGCAGAGGCCATCTCCTTTCCTCAAGGATGGAATTTCCCCTCTTCTGGTTAACTGAAGCAAGTTCTGGTCCAACCAACTTTCCCTAGTCACTGTCAGTGACCTAGATGTCTGCTTCCCAACCTGACCGATGGAGTATGCTGGAAGGGACATTATCTTTTCCTTTTACTATTTGAAGGATGCATATGTAATTGCGTGTGTGTGTGTGTGTGTGTGTGTGTGTGTGTGTGTGTGTGTGTGATATTGACAAGAGCTATTCTAGTATAATTTTGTTGCAGGATAATACCTGGAATTTTAACTTCCACAAGTCACTTAATATTTTGCTTCTTTATGGTAAGTGTGAGCAAATTAGAAATTTGGTACATTAGAAAACTTTGAGAACTATTTAACAAATATAATATACTTATTTTTGTGGGGGGAAAAAAAAAGAAGATTTGAGTTTAATCCGCATGACACACAGCTTAAAAGTCAGGCATGGCGATGAATGCTTCTAATGCCAGCTCTGGGGAGAGGGAGAAAGTTGAATGCTTAAAGTTTTCTGGCCAGTCAGTCTAGCCAAGTTGGCAAGCTTCAGACCAGTGAGCGACCACCTCTAAAAAAGAAGAGAAGGAGATAGTGACTGAGAAATCATGCCCAAAGTTGTCCTCTGGCCTCCACACATGGACTGTGCATGGGTACCCTCACACACCCAAACATGTTGCACACACACAATCAAGTTAAAATAAAATATTTTAAAAAGAGACTGGGATCTGGCCTGAATCTAAGGATAAAGAAATGGGTATTTGGCAGGGCTATATGTAAAATATAAAACAGACTCATATAGTAAGGTTATGTGGACTGACCCTGCTAAATGTTTTGTAAGAAGAATATTAATCTTTGTTCATAGAAATTAAAGACTCATTATTTTCCCCGTTCTATTTGTGAGCGCATTTCTACAAAACTGTATTCAATCCAGGGATGCATATTTAGGGGCAGGTAGACATATAGGTGTGCAGCCCACAAGGGTGATGGAGGACTTTGTTTTAGTGCTGTGCAGCCTGATGAAGGGAAGACATCAGAAGAGACATCCTTTTACTCTTTATCTGAAAGACTCATGAACAGAGAGAAGATGAGACACTATGTATTGCAAGGGCATATTGAGGAGTCCTCTATGGTTTAGCTGAGGGAACATTTATTTAAACCATCTGAATCAGCCTTTCCAAACAAGGTGGTGAGTGTGGGTGACTTCCTCACCTCGGAAAGACTGTGAACCTGGAATTAAAAAAGGGAATTTGACCAAAACATCTGCAGTGTATTCTAAATGTTATGTCCCCCTTTGTACTGTCTGCATCCATTAACTGGGTATCTAAAGCCAGGGCATGTGTATTCTAAGGGTCTTCTCAAAAATCCAGCTCTGCTTACTTCTAAAATTTTTGCAAGATAAATATGTTAACAACTGCATTTCTCGTTTTATGTAAAATCCAAGTCAAGTCTAGAATACTTTGAAAAAAAAAAGAGTTAGTTACAGATCGGTGCATTAGTCTATTTTTAGAAATTATGACAGCACAATATTTAAAGTAGGTAAACTTTAGAAACGAAAGTGATGTATTTGCCTCCCAGGTTTGGAGGCTAAAGGTTCCTTCCAACTCCACACTACAGTCTCTTATGGGGACCTTGTCTTGGCTACATCACTCTCTGGCAGAAGCAAGTGAGGGAGGAAGAGATGAACATCTGAAACTGGGAAGATTAGGCAGGCCCAGACTCAAGCTTTTTTTTTTTTTTTTTTTTTTTTTTTTTTTTTTTTTTTTTTTTTTTTTTTTAAATAATCTTTTGAAACTAATCAGGCTTCCACAAGAAATACCTTCATGCTTCTGGGCACACCCCAAATAGCTTAAGGATATTCAAATAGGCCCACATCTTTAAAGTTCCAAACCACCTCCCCACAGAGTCACCTTGGAGAACACATGAGCCCTGGGGCTAACAAGCCATACTCAAACCACAGCAGCAGAGCTGGGTCTAGAACCTGTGGCCTGTCAGGTTTTCAGTGCGTCTCTTAACCTTCATGCATGCCTGGCACAGGACTCGAAACTCTCCCAATGAGGGGTAAGGTAGTCCGTTTATTCACATTAACCCGCTGTCTTATAATAAACGTGGTAGGTTTTTTTGTTTGTTTTGTTTTGTTTTAGTTCCTGTATTGATGACACTTCAGGTAGAGTAGGAAGGTGAAGAGGATTCCTGCTCTCAGGGTCTACATGATACTGTGGTTATTCTGTTGTTAGTTGGGTCATACTCTCTACTAATTACCACACTCTGGTACAAGTAAAAGCATCTGCAGGAGCTAAGAAATACCCATGAGCTTGTGTACGTAGTGTAGTGTAACTGGCTTTTTGTTTTCTTCCTACTGGTGATAGTTCGCTATGGTAGAGTCCCCACCCCTTCCACATAGCATTGGACTTCCATGGGAAAAGCATTTTAACCAATCCAAGCATCAGTAAGATAATGGACTCTTTCAAGGGTCCCTTTAGTGCTTGAATTTATTTCAAGTTCAAAATTGAGTAGATTCACTGATGTTAGAAGTAACATGCATCTTTGGGCAATTATTACTCCAAATAGTAATCAGAAAGTTGAGAGGAAAAGCCTATTGTGAGTTTTCTGGTGTGCAAGATTAAACAACTTAGCTAATTAAAGACAAAAAGTACAACCAAAACTGGGCTTAAATCTGATGCCCAAGATGCGACACATATATATGTGTGTGTGTGTGTATGTGTATGTATATATGTGAAACTATATATAATGTATATAACATATATTATATCTAGTAATATATAACTAGTATATAATGTATGTTGTACCTAGTAATATGTAACATATATTACTATAATGTATAATATGTATAGTACTAGTATATAATATATAACTAGTATATAATATATTACTATGTATTATATATAATTCTACTCTAATATCTATATTAGATAATAACATAGAGTTGTATAGTATATATGGAAATATTTTTCAATATACCATGTGATGTATATTAACATATATGTCATGTATAATTACATATAACATGTGATATAGCTATAATTAATATGGAATATATTATTAATGTATTACTATATGTAGTAATATATCACAATAAGTATATATTATCATCTAATATATAGATTAAAAATAATTCTAGAGTTCTTTCTTCAGACATTTCTTCTCTCTCAGATCAAATATGCCACTTGACAATCTTCAACATGCTGAGGTTCACTCCAACACCATATTTCTGCTGCATCATAAAAATTCACCAGGCTCTGTTCAGCCAGGAAAACAAATGTCTCAAAGCATTGAAGCATCTGGTGGCCAATATATGCATGAACTAAGTTATGTATATAGATTAATAAAAGTAATTATACAAAAACACATACATACACACATCTGTTAAGGCTGGGTTGCCTGGCATTTTGGCAGTGTAGAATATGAGATGATTTTAAAATGTAGTTATATGAGCTCCCTTGGTGAACAGAAAGGAAGCTGGCAGAGAAATGGGTATGTGTCTTCCTTCCTTCCTTCTTCTTTCCTTTCTTCCTTCCTTTATTCCTCCCTCCCTTCCTTTATTTATTTTATTTTGTTTTTGCCATCTGTTCAGTCTTTCTTGGAATTCACAGGTGCTAGGATTCTTTCCCACAGCTTCCTTTACTTAAAGAATCTGAATATACTAGTGAGATGCTGGTGGATAACAGCAAATACATCTAAAAATATTAATTTTTCACTTGGGAGTGTATGGAAAAATATATGTGAAGCAAATGTTGACACATTATAGAAGTCACATGTTCAGATTCCCTGGCAGTGTATGGTAAACTACACGTGGTTAGCCACACTTGTGCAACTCAGGGTGGCTTAATATATTCTGGGATTTATTAAAATGTCCATGACAAGGAGAGAAGAATGCTCAGACAATTGGATTACTCCATTGACCAAATGCTCTGTACTGTATCTATTTTTGTCTAAGCAATGGTGGCCCCTGCTGTGGAAGGAATGTGGAGCGGAATATTCCACTGTAGGGCTTGGGATGGGGGGAACTCCCTTTAAGGAAACTGAAGTCTGATCATTTAGTTTTTAATTTGCCTCTCCCAAAGCAGCAGCTTGTCAATACTTTGTACAAGAAAAATATAATAAATTTTAGCCTGTGATGATTAGAAGACAATTGTTCTCAACTATTTATTCAGAGTCTATTATTGGACCTGTAACTTCATTCATGAAAATAATAATTCATCTGCTTGTTTTTGTGCTGGGCCTTGGCTTGTTGGAAATAAGAACATTATGCAATGTGCATGCATATGCGTGACATGACAGTGGGAATGTACAATCCTAGAGATGATTTCCTGATGGGAAATTATTATTCATTCCAGAAAATAGAGGGCAGAGAGGTAGGTGTCTTTATGAAGAGATTGAATTTAGAAAGAATGGGAGCCAGCTGCTTTTTCTCTCCATGGGGAACAAGGGAAAATGCGATTAGACAGCAGCATGAGAAATCTGGACAGAAATACGAATTTCCAAACTCTAGAGATGCTCAGACACCAAAATGTGCGTCGAAGGAAGTGTGTAAACACTGATTTGATTTTTGATGGTTCGAGAATAGTGGTTCTCAGCAAGTGGGTTGGGTTGTATGCCCTTAAGGGCCAAGCAAACCTTTCTTAAGGGTCACCGAAGACTATGGGAAAACACATATATTTACATTATAATTTGTAACAGTAAGAAAATTAGAGTTAGGATGCAGAAATGAAAATAATTTTAGAGTTGGGAGTCATCACAACAGGAGCAATGGTCACACAGTCTTAGGAAGGTTGAGAATCACTGGACTAGACTACAGGAAGGCACATTTTCCCTGTGTGGTCTTGCACACTGTGAAAATGAGAGGTAGAGGACAGCGCTCCAGGATTCTCTTCATCCATAAGAAGAATCTGAAAGTCAGGCATGATCACAGAAGCTATTTTTAAAATAGTAGTTATTTGTTAATGCCATCTTTTCTCTTGGGGACAGACGGACAAATTTCACCTGTACTGTACAACCTTAAACTGAGCGGAATGTCATGAAATAAGGTGCGTGGGAACAAAGGCTGCTGGAGCATAATGCGCTCTCGTTTATTCTCTTCCTGCTGTCCCTTTTCCTATTCCAAGGCAGAATGTCCTTCCTAGCTAAGAGTGGAGCTAAACACAGGTACATTGACCTTTGTGACAATGTCCTGGGGGCCCAATCTCCCTCTTCCTGGTGTGTGTGTATGTGTGTGTGTGTGTGTGTATGTGTGTGTGTGTGTGTGTGTGTGTGTGTATTATACATATGTACATGTGTGAATTTTGTTTAACAATGGGAATTTACATTGTGCACATTTGATTATTGACTTTTAAAAGCTATAATCACAGTGGGTACTGGTTCTTTTCCGGTTTGAAGATAATTTTATTTCCTGGGGCAGATTACAAAAGCAAAAAGAGTATTTGCTAAAATTAGAAACTAAGTTTGGTGCATATCTGAGTCATTATCTTGCTGCTCTGGTCAACTCAGTGACGAAGTATTGATTTGTGAGGTAATTTGACAAATTTAAAAAATGAAGTGAAGATAAGTTAAACTGATAATTTTCAATTTTCTCTTTTTCGCTCTAATCTGACATTAACTGCTAATACCAAATTCTTAGTTTTCTTATAATGTTTGATTTATTTACTCATTGTACAGAAGACTGAAGCACATGCTACAAGAGCGTTTTTACCATAAAGCTTCATCCATCCCTGGCCTTTCTAAATGTCTCCTTTTGAGAGGGAGTTCTCACTTATTTCCTAAGCTGAGCCTGAATTCACTTTACTCCAGCTATCTCTCGTCTTTGCGATTGCCCCACCTCGGTCTTCAGGCCCAACATCAGAGCTCATTTTAATATTATATTCCCATAGGTCAAAAGTTTTCAGCTTTATCTACCTATTCAAAGCTCTACAAGAGCTTTAAAAGATATATATAAAAAAAAAAAACAACAAAAAACAAAACTCAATTCCCAGAATATTTTTATAAGAGACCTGGGTGTCAGTATTTAAACACCCTAAGCAGTTACTAAGGGCAACTGAGTGTAAGAACTTATAGATTGGGTGCTGCTAAAGAAATAAAATAATTAGGTTCATATTATTCACTATAGATGTAAGGACCACATTTGTCTTATTTCCTTCTGCATCCCTTAGATCCAATAAGTACATACCCAGTATATGCTATACATACAATAAACATACCCCAATAAATAATATTTTAATAAAAATCTGGCTAATCCTTCACTAAATGAGACTCATCAGATCTATTGTCTACAGAGTCATTTTCAGTTGGCTTCACTAAGAGCAAGGGTTCAGTTTTCTTCCTTTGTTTGCCTGTGGATAAAACAAAGTCATTGGTAATCTTATTGCATAATACCACTCAGCTATCCTTGGGATGAAAGACTATGGATCCTCAAAACAAGGAGTCCTTACATATCTAAAGACATAGCTCCTACACAGCACCGTGGCTCAGGTGAGGAAGACATCGGACAACACCTTGTTAGGGATCCAGACGAGCCAGCCATTCATTCAGTAGATATTCTGAGAGAACTAACATTACACTGTGAATGACCGTTGCAGACTTTCTCAATCATGTTTCTAGGTGAGTGCCCCAGGTATCTTTACATATAGTGAGTTAATGTTCTTAGTCCTCTATTTGTTATATTTCAATCATGGGATAATTCAGAGCATAGTCATGCAGGTCATATTTCTGTGCTCATGGTTCAGATAAAAAGCCCTAATTTTAAAATCATCACTCATAGAGGGTGGGCTCAGAGTGCTCATCCTCTAGAACTGGCCTGGACAGGAAATCTGTATCAGTGAAAAGCGTGTAGCCAGGCTGCATATGGGGGGTATAGTCACTGGGCACATGTGGCCACTCAGAACTTTAGATGTCGTCAATACAGATAGGAACTAAAATTAATTTAGTATTAATTAAGTTGAAAGAACTGCATATGCTGGAAGGCTCCCATGCTGGACACGACAGTTTGTTTAGGATCTCTTACAGAGAGAGGCGGCTGTCATAGAAGGCCATCATAATCCTAGATGGACCGTCTAATAAGATGCTAGGAAAGCACCATGGTGTGAAAGCCAGCATACCATTGGTGGTGTTTGGGATGAAGTCTTCTGGGAAGAAATGGCTGCCGGAGTAAGACTTGAAGGGGAGATGATAGAATTTGAAAGAGATGGCGGAGGGGTACAGACAGTAGGTTACACTTGTGAAAAACTGAGATGAGGGAATGAGAGAAGACAGAGGTGACGGTCTGTGCCATGAAGGGAAAGGTAGATAGGGACTTGATGATTCCAGAGAGCTATGCTGGAGGAAGAAGCCAGAACATCAAGCTCCCTTGGTGCCATGGTATCTCAAGGCCAATGGTAATTATAAGTAGTTTTAAACCCTGGAGAATGATGTGTTGTGATTTTGAGAACTCTCTGAATTCCACTTGACACTCTGCAGGAAATCCTGGTAGAATGAGGGAGTACTTCAGGTAGGAAAGGTAATATTTTTCTTACTCCATTAGCATAGGAAATGGGAAGAAGCACACTTATCTAAGATAAATACAGGGAAAAAGCTGAAGGGGAACAGTGAAGTCCCAGACATAGTATGTGCAAAGCAAAGCCTGAATCTGGATTTCTTCTGACTTGCGTAGATGACCATAGCATTTAAAGACATTTAGAAATTGTCTCTAACTTAACAACTATTTTTATCTCATTAGATATTTGTTCCTTACGGATTACAAAATCGTTTCGATTTATACATATACAAGGGACAGCAAGCTATGAGAGCTGTCTTTTCCAATAAATCAACACAAGTTCACAGTTAATGAAACATTTCTTTTATTGGGACTCAAGAACCAAGGAAAGTCTCATAAAACGTCAACAAAGTCACACTTTGTTCTTGGGCTACTCGTTAACAACAAACCTGTTTACTTATGACCTCAGTGAGAACAGTGTAGGACAGTTCTGACAAGTACTTAGAAAAAACTAGACAGTCGAGCCCTGATGGGAACTATATATGACAGTGTCAAATAGCTAAGTTTCAACCTTCATCAGCTACATCAGTTAAATATCCAGGTATCTCAAAAAGTTACACATCTCTCCCTTAGTAGATCCAGCTTAACTGTCTCCTCTAAGACAAAAATCACAATTTGGACATTGTTATTACCTAGATGGTCACTTCATTAACCACTGCTAAATGCCAGTCAAATGCAGAGTGGCTAGAAGAAAAAACGGGATTTTTAGTTGTAGATTTTTACAGCCAAAGTATTCTTGAATTAGTTATATGAATAAAGAAGGATTACAACACAAAATGCCTGGTGGCTATTGTTAAGTCATAAGTGTTACTGAGACAGTCATGGATAAGCATTCACAGCATCTGTGAAAGCTGGCCATTGGTCAAGCGAGTTGAGAAAACGTACAGTGGGAAGGAGATTGGATCTGTATGGGTGAATCAATGATTTCAGGATTGGAAATATCACAGAGACAGTATACATACAACTGTGCCTATTTTGCATTCTTTGGGAACAGATCATTGACAACTTCTTGACCCAAATATACTGTTTCATATTGATATAGTATGTCAAAGAAAAAAGGCTCTCCATGAGGCATTCCTTGATCACATAGACAAAATACCTCCTTTAATCAAATAGAAGTTCGTGCTTCTTTAGGACAGGGTAGAGTATTTTAAAAGCCATTGAAATATAACTGGGAGTCTAGTTTCTGGTCTTTGCTGGGACACTTCCAAATATATGTCTGCTTGTTTGTTTGGGTTAGTTGGTTGGGTTAGTTTTTTGTTTTGTTTTTTTTTCCTAAGTTACTCTGCTTACAGACTATATATTTATATTTCTGTCAAAAAAATTATTGTAACAGATAACTTAAGGCCCCCTGCTCTTAAAACTCTGAGATTTCTTGCAGAACTAAGTCAAAAATTTCATGACATCTGACTAAAATCAAAAGGAAATGTATAAATGGCTGGCAGGCTCTCCTCCACTAAAATCTCATTTTCTGTTGTGAAAATACATTTTTATCATTCTGGTGTAATTCAGATACAAAAGTGAAGATCATTGAGGCCATAGGCAATCAGAAGAGCTATTTGTTTCCATAGACATTAAGGGCTCTGAGAAAAAAGACAAGACTGTTAGTCTAATGACAGATTCTGACTTCAGGCTTCATCTCATGAGCTTTGTGTTCACATCCCTAAATGTTCATGGCCACACATAGCACCTTACCAAGCACTTAACCTCATCAAAATCAGCTTCATCGCCTGGGAATAATGTGTAATTTTCATAGTTGTCATGAGGTGTATTACATAAAATACTTCTTATATGAAATAACCAGCAATTGTGAACAGAAGAACCATAAGTTCTACATAGGTACCACCAATCACCTTCACCTTTCTAGTGACTACAACCTTTAGCTCTAATTTGACTTAAGTGGCTTCTGGGGTGACAGAGGCTAGATGCTTGTGTACATCATCTTCACAAGATAGGCATAGTGGGGGCTGAGTACTGGGCAGAATCAAGTTGGCATGAGTATTTGCAATTTCCAAAACTCACCATGTAGATTTCCTCTGTCACGCCCTTGCATACTATTATGTCCACCTTAAAAACTCTGTTTTCTCATTTCTTCCCATTTATCTTTTTTTTTTTTTTACATTCTTTAAAGTTTATTTCATATTTTCTCTTTAGGGTAACTTTCTCCTTTAGGAAAACAAATGTTGCCTCTTCTAAGCACATTGTCTTTGGTCTTGTGTCTGTTCTTATTGTCTACTGACTCAATTTATCACTACATTTTAGGAAGCTTATGTTCCCTTGACCAGTTCAATTTCCACCCTTGAAAGCAGCTGCCCTCTGTCATAGAGCTAAGCTTGCAGCCTAGGGTCTGGGGGCGTGATGTGATGTTTCTGCGTGGTGGCACAAAGGTCTCTGTGGATCACCTGCGATGGCACTGTTTTTCATTTTCTAGATCTTTCTCAGGAACAAATAGATGTTGACAAAAATCAGTCTCCACAGATAGTTTAGTCTCTTCATACATTAACACTCTTGTGCAAAGCCTTTGCACAACTACACTAACAAGCATATCCATGCTAGGATCAAAAAAAAAAAATGGCATGTGAATCTGAACACAGACAGACAAATACACACAAGGAAGGGCAAGTCTTTTGACTCATGAAAGTTCTGGGATTTTCTGTTTCTTGCCAAGATTACTATTGGCTGCAACTGCACCACATGGGTGGCTGCTGGGCAGGAAGGGGTCTTCAGGTGATCACTTGCTTTGTTCCAACTTCACAGTTGGCATGACATCCATCCTTCTAACAGTCTCCACTGTCTTTGTGCTTTCACTGGGGAGACATTCCTGCGGAAAAGGGCTAGAGGACCAGCTGAAGGGAACATCTGTACAACTAAAAAGATAATAGAACATGTCACAGATAGTTATCACATTGACTGTTTAATGGAAATGCGCTTGTGATGCCTTAGAGACAATGCTGTTTCTAACTACAGCTGAAATGCTATGGAACTTGAACAACAAAAAGTGTCTCTCTCTTATTGTTGCCCTTCCTCAAGGATCAGTCACGTCCCAGTGTGGACAAGAGAGCCCCACTGAGAAGAAAGCTTTAAGTGTACTCTCACGGAAACAGAACACATAGGCAGAGAGCAAAACACGACAGGACACAGGACACATTCAAAGAAGTCGGAGGAATAAAGATAAAATAAATTGGTTGTAGATGCCTAGCTGTTTAGCAGTGCAGGAGTGAGTGAACGCAGTAGAGCTAATTGACTGTTAATTACTGACCGCTTGAAATTATCTTGGTATTTCCAGTACCTGGCATAGAATTTGGCAGATAGTACTAAGAGAGAGAGAGAGAGAAGGAGGGAGAGAAGGGGGAGTGGGCAGAGTAGTACAGAGAAAGGAAAAGGAGAGAGAAAGAAGGAGGCAAAGAAGGAGAGAGAGGAAGGGAGGGGAGGGGGAAGGAGGGCAGAGGAGAGGAAGTGGGAGAGGAGGAGGAGGGAGGGAGGAAGGAGGGCGGGAGTTACTGAAATACTGGGGCCCACAGTAATAAAATTAGTCAGATGTCAGCATATTGAAGGTGTTGAGACTAGGGAATCACGTTTGGTTCAGGAAGGAGTTCTACATTCTGCATGGTTTGAGAAAAGAAGGTGGTGTTGACTGCATCCGTGTTTCATTTGGGAAGTGTGTTGTGGCCAAGTGACCATTGTAGGCTCCTGAAGGGAACATTACCACAATTCAAATGAAGCACAAACCTTAAAGACATCAATCCCATGGAGAACATAGACCGTATTACAAGTAATGACGGGAGAAGCAGAAGGCCTGGGGGGTCAGGCGTGGCCTAAGACAGGAAGGCGGGTGTCTGCCTGGGGTATCATCTAAGTCAACATTGAAGGATGTGGCTTTATAACTGGGATGAAGGAATTCACTTCTCCCACTGGATAGCTTTATTTGTACTTTCCTTTTTGTTTTGCTTTTCTCCTAGGCTCTTGCTTTTCCAGCCACCATCCCTTCTTGAGAGTGAACTCCAGTCTTTAGTGCTTTCTCAACGGGGCAAAACAGATTGGTAATCCTGAACCTGGGGGTAAAATCTGATGGAAGTTTAAAAGGCAACTGCTGGTACCAACAGACTCTGGGTTTGTGGATTCTGGTCTTGGTCCTATTGCACCCATACTGTAAAATAGTTCCAACAACTCTGAGAGCCCTAAGAACTGAGAACCTACCGAGTGTGACCCGCTGGCTTCACAGATAAGGATATTTGAGAAGAGAGGTATTAATGTTATGCTCTCTTACTCTGCAGAAGTAGTTGTGAATGAGATGTACTTTGCAGGTGGTTTAAATTTAACTAAAACCTTTGACATCAGCCTCTCCATTATGTTCACACAATGAAAATGCATCAATGAGCTAACAAGCACACTGAATGGGATGTACCAGGACACATTATTGCACAAAATACTCAGTACATGGAGGATGCTGGTTCTCCAGAGGTGAGATCTAGCTGGTTGAATGAATGACTTAGTTTTAAATACTGTGAATGGGCAATGTGTTTTATAAACAACGATATTGAGAATGGGGTACTAAGCCTTTGGCATACATGCAGTATTCATTTGTGGATAAATTAGTATGATATTGTATTAAGGAAGGACATTGTATATACTACTTTTATGATTCATAGAGATAGTAAATAATGTAAAGTCCAAGAATATATGAGAAGATAAAAAAAAAAAAAAAAACCAAACCAATAACCTTGCTTTGGAGTTACATAGATCCAACCCATTCAAAAGTGCTTTTATGTACTATAAAAACTATTAAAAGAAATTTTGAGGAAGGAATATGCAGCAGACAGGAAGAGAATGAACAGATTTCACATGTTTGCTCTGAGTTAAAAAATCTGATTTTACAGACCAGCTTTGGTTTTTTTGGTTCTATACCTACCAAATTGCATTGAGTAGTGGAGTAGGGTCTTCTACACAACATAAGGGTCTCTTGGGATCCTTTCTGTAATCTGAATGCAGAAGCAAAACATGAGACCCTCACATTGTCTTGCTCAGTAATAATTCTCCAAGTTTATCTTGACAATCTCATCACCTCCTGCATGTAGCCAAGTGCCAGGATGACCAGCCAACTCACTGTGCCTCTGTCTGGGTGTTCTCTTAACAGGTAGATCTTCAGGGGGCAGCTTGCTTGATGGCACTCCTCACTGGAGCCATCAGCAGTTCTCTGGAATCACCTTGAGGCCCCAAAAGGGAACTAAAGTTAGTGCATAAGAGGAGTTTTAGTTACTCATCACATGACATGCAAAATGGAGGAGAAAAACAGAAAAGGAACTGCTTATTATTGTTACTGCTTTAATTATTTTAAGTAAATTAAAATCCATCATCTCTGCCTGATGTCATCTCTCTATTTCCAACAAAGGAAATGTAGTCCTTATGAGTAATATTTACTACTCTGATGTTCTCTCTGCTTCCAAGTTATCCAAAGTCTGGAAAAAGAACAAATCCACAAAGAATTGCAAATATTTTGCAAAAAATTTAAGTATCTCTATTGACAACCCTTCAAGGAATCATTAGTTTTCAACATCTAGGTTTTTGTTTGCATTCTCATACAACCACACAGGCTACAGAGTCCATTTATTCTTATATTAATTAACAAGGAATTAAAAAAAAAATAAGCTGGCTTAAAAAGCATCTACTCAGGAGCAATTTTAAGTGATGAGACATGGCCAAGGGTGGGGGTGGGTGATAAACTCAAGTAGGCTACATGTAAAGCTGCTTGCAGCTATATGCACATTAGTGTAATTACAGATTGCAAATTATATCGGATGTATCTAATATCTAATTTTTTGAAAGCTGATTCCACTTGAGACTTCAATAACACCATCAACATTTTGCAGGTGGCTCCTTCTGTACAGTATCCAAGGGGAATTATTCTTCTAATGTGCTTATAGCCCGCAAGTTAAAACTGGAGCTCCTGATTAAAGGGCCAAAGAACAATGAACACTGAGAATTACACCTTGACAAAGGAAATGGGGAGGGGGTGTTACCCTGAATAACACCGAGTACAGTTACTTATTCCATCTGTGGTGAACATGATCCTTGCTTTAAGTAATAAGGAACTTCAACATGCGTCATTAGAAAATGTGGGAGAGGCTACATACACATTGAGGAAGACAACAGAAAAGCTAAAGGTTGGTCATCTATTAGATCTATCGATAAAAGAGACACGTGTATCTGAGTGGCTTGTTATACTTTTGATTGCAAATGGAAAGTCTTATATTAAAATCAGATCATCTAGTACAGACATCCAGTTTGTGTGTCTATAGAAGATCTAAGCTCGGCTTTGAAGAAGTGGCTTTTGTCCTCACGCTCTACACGAATCAATCTCCAAACAACTAAAATATATTTGAGATCTCGGAGAATGAGACATATTCTTCAAGTTGATTGGATCCATTTTCTTGATTCCTCTTTAAAGATCTCTCTGCTAATTAGCCGTGGTTGCTATTGAATTATTTAATTATCTGCACTTTTGTGCAGTGAAATATCTTGTCATAGCACACACTTTCCAGTGTAGTGGCTGTTCACATTTAATGATGCCTCTATAGTTAGTACTTTCCTTTGTTCTGCTCATTAGAAAAAGGGGTGGGCCCTGAAGGAGGAGCCTTGGGGTTTATAAAATAAAGTCATACATTCCTGGTGTATGTGCAACATTTGATACATGTATATGAAATCCATCTTAGAGATCAAGTTGCAGTGCCATTCTGAATAGGCATGGCATGTGTCGGTGACTTCAAATGCAGCCACGGGCTCTGAGAGTACCTTGAACATCTTTCTAGTGAATATTCAATGTGATGCCATGGGGAAGGGATGACTTTTTTTTTTTTTAATCTGCAAGGAATGTCTTTAACAAGGAAGAAGTAAATTATGATAATTACTCTGAATGGTCGGATCCTTGAGCATTACTAATTAGCATTTATTGCCTGGATTATAGAACAATACAAGTGAAACCAAATTGTGATTGCTCTTTTACCTTGAAGACTTGAAAAGGCAATGGAGGAAGAAGTCGGCAGCCACCTCCCTGGTGCAGACTGTAGCCAGCCCACCTCTCCACAGCCTGGAGACTACTTCCTCGTGGAAACACACCCATATGGTCCTCAGCATTTCTGCCCCATTCATCTTGTTGTGTTAGGTTTGAATGGGCTTATCATAGTTTCAGGAGACTGATGACAGGCAAAACATTTCGGCTAGAATACCATCTGAGGACAATATTATCAGTTGGGAGAGCTTAGCCATAAAGAGCTGAAACGCCATGCTCCATAAAAATATGGAATTCTTCCAGAGACTTAAAAATAGAACAAAGGACTCCGCTCTTGGTGAATAAAATTTTACATTCCTTTCCTCACTTGCCCTTAGGACTGAGGTTTAAAAAACAAAAAACAAAAAAACTGAGAAAAGGTGATGGAGTTTTGGTATAAGAAACATTATTTTTGATTTATTTATTTTCCATTAGAAATCTGTGATAGCATGGGTTCTGAAAATAGAAAACAAAAATTAGATGTTGAAGAACAGGTGATAGCACAGAATAAATGCCATTCATATAATTTGGCAACTGAAATTTTTAAATAAGCCAGCAAGTAGGGAGAGAGAAGGGAAAAATCCCCAGAACCATTTATCATTCTCCAAGTCCCGATGCTCTCCACACCTCATTACAGCAAATGCAGAGAAAAGACCATGTGCGGCCAGAAAATGGGCCCTAAATACAGTCACTAGGTCTCCCAAATACCTTCCATGGTTCCCCCACCCCGCTCCCTTCCAGTCTGTAGGAATAAGTTTGACTAAATCTGCGAGGAGATTTAATAGACTGGTGGTAGGAATTAATTCTGCCGAATGAGCAAATGCATTCGAGTTGCCCAGATGCAAATAAGAAAGATAATACTTTTCTTTGCCTTTGACATGCTAGGCGGATTAGTTTAGAATGTTAAATCTGATTTTATTAGAATATATTAGCAGTGTTTTAATTAATACCAATCAAACGTTTTTCTTACCCTGGGGCTTGATATGTTCTTAACACTTTCTAAATTATCTGTTCCCCCCATCCCCAGTAAAGAAGGGAAGAAACATACACACACACACACACACACAAAACCTACCAAGTCCCCAAAGCCTTTTGTTACATTCTTTTTACTTTACTGTATTCAATGGAAAACTGTAAACTTTTGTTATAAAGGTGTTTTGCCAATAAAATTGGCTCCAGGTGCCAGATTTTAAAATGACTACTCTTCTCTAGCACTGTTCCTTAAAACAAAACAAAACAATTTCTTTTATATTAAAGATATGAAAATTAAGCATTTTCTGTATGTTTCTCTGGGGGTAAATATTGCAAAGGTTTTTCAGCTGCCTGCTCTTGTTATCAGCGGGGCTTCTTAAAGCTGCTAGATTTCAACTGCATTGGTTTTGAGCTGGCAAAAAAGAAGGACTTTCTTTAAAGGAGGTGGTAGTGTCAATGAAGAGTGTGTGTGCGTGTGTCTGTCTGTGTGTGTCTGTGTGTCTGTGTGTGTATGTGAGCCTGTGTGTGTATGTCTGTGTGTGTGTATGTGTGTGTATGTGTGTGTGTGTATGTCTGTGTGTGTGTGTGTCTGTGTGTGTATGTCTGTGTGTGTGTGTGTGTGTGTGTGTCTGTGTGTGTGTGCTCGCGATAGTTAAAATTACGAACAGCCACTATGCCCTGTGAACTGAATCATAACTGTGCTCCAAGGAGGTACAGGACTGCATTCCACTCATTATCCATCTCTTTCTTCCCAGCTTCCTGTCCTTCTGCACCCTGAGCTCCAGTCCCCTCGATCGGTCTCTTTTCTTCCTCCGGTGCACCCCCACTGCAACTATTTTTTTTTTTTTTTTTTTTATCTGCCAGGCTGGATTTTCGCTTTTAAAGATCAGTATCAATAATGGCCTGCTTGTTTCGGTTACACTTCTCCCTTTAAAAGACAGTCCCCTCTAATTGATGCGTCTGGGCTAGTCTAGACTGGTAGTGATTGAACCAACCACCAATTATGTTATTCATTTCACTGAACTTCACTGATGGGCTCCATGAGGAAGAGGGGGTGTTGAGAAACCTGCCCTTGCACTGAAGCAGTTGCCTGCTGAAATATAAAAATCTGTTGTGCCCCACACACTGCTGAATGCCTGGGCAACCAGCTTTACAGTAGCAGCCTGAGAACAGAAGCAATCCACTTGAAAACATGGGAAAAGCGGGAGTACCTCCTAGTACAAACTGAGACGTTTGCATTGAATTATGTCTCTCCATCATTTGGAATCACAGAGAAATTACATCTATTTTATCTTCATTGGTCCACGCACACATTTCTATCATGTCGGCTGCATACACATTTTGCCTTCAAAAAGCACCAAATGTTTGCCAATCTTTCATATGTATGATGTGATCAAATATTACCTATAAGCTTAACTGGTACACCACCATAATTTCCATATATCTATGCATGCACATTAGTTGAAATGTAATGGGGAATCATTAATCATTTTATTAAAAACTAATGGAAAATCTCTTAAATAACTGTAAGCTTTGGAGCACATTCCACCAAAGGCTGCCAAGTAATAGTTAAATTCCAGCCGCTGTACAAGAGGCTTCAACAAAAGATATAGCACAATTGTTGCACACTTCTCAATTCAGCATTCTCATACAAAATGCTTTCTTGACTACAATTTAAAGTAAGTGAGTAAAATTATGATAGGCAGTTAAAAATAGGTCCTGGGCATTTTCCTTTATCTTCCATTCCATGTGTACGATGAGGTTACAACCATTACAAAATCTTTCAAAGATGAAAGCATCTGGGGTCTGAGTTGTTATAGATATTTTCCAAAAAATGGAGAGAAAGATTGGGCTGAAAGGAGAGAAGCTGTTTAAAGGAAACTGTACGCCTGGATTTCTGCAACAAAGGGAAGAAGATGAGATGTGTCTTTTCCCCCGCAATGAAAGTGAGGCAGACCCGAATCACTGAAATTACCCTGCCACGAGAAGTTCTAATCCCAGAAAACTACAAACTAGAAATGCTAACAATTGCCTTAAGAGAGGATCATATTTAAATGTGGTTTGGTATTACCAGTAACTTTGTTGAATTGAATTAAAATCCTGATAAAAATCTTCCCAGTTTCTAAAGGAGAGTCCTAAGCATTGATTCCCCCTAAGAATGTAATACCAAATGCATCCAGTGTTCTTTTTATTTCATAATGTCTAGAAAATCCATTTCTATCCTTATCACCTTTATATTCATCAAGCATAATATTTTTAAAGAGGTACCAAACCAGGAGGTGGTATTCCTCCTTCCATTTTGTTTTTAAAAAAAATCTTACAAAGTCTACATATTTTACCCTCCCTTAATTTCCTTCCTTTTATTGAATACAAGAGTTGAATATTTAGCTTATTAATTGATTCCAAACCAATGGTTCCAGCATACCTATGTCAGTGAAACCACTGTCTAGCCACATACTACACATGTGTGGACAATGCAGATAAAATATATTCTCATGCCCATTTTAATTGAGCACATTTTTTAGATTAACTGTTGAATTTAAAAGTTGGAGGCATGAGGCATGCTGGGATTTCAGCTGAGATGTTCTGAGGTCAACCACCAGGTACTGAGCTGTTGGTGTTACGCTCTGGTAGTACTGCGTGTTGCTCTCAAGGAATAGACCCTTCCGATGAGTTTCCCTCAGCCTCGGTGCTAGCCATATACACAGGCATCCATAGCAGCCAACACAGGATGCTAACCTAACAGTCTATGTCTACTTCAACAGAAGCCAGGAGCTGCCACACTCTGGTCACCTGATCCCATCTAACAATGGAAGCCTCAGAGGTGTACTCTCGTCACTTCTGACAAACTTTTTTCTTTTCTTTTCTTTTTCTCAAAAGACAAAAAGTTCCTTCAGAGACGCAAAGGCACGACTCGCAGCTCCCAAGAGCCTAACCCGTGGATTTAAACGGTAAACATCACAAGTTAGGGTCTCAGGGACTGAGGGGAGCGCAGCACAATTTCTTTCTTTCTTTCTTTCTTGAGACAAAACAAAGCAAAACAAGAATGACAGGCAATTTCGGCTCCAGACTGGGGACTAAAATGCAGCAAACAGGTGGCCCACTGTGGCGACATCTTGGCTTTTTAAGTCTCTTCCCTTCACAAAATTTAGATCCATGTCTGACTCCATACAGCTCTGCACACGCTATATACATATATATATGAATATGTAAATGCAAGTATATATATCATATACATATGAATATGCAGATGCCAGTTATAGCGAAGAAAACTTTTAAGCTTTGGGCAGAGTAATTTACTAAATTGGGAAATAATATGAATAGACACAGAAATGTCCATTTCTATTTGGTTAATAAAACAAAAACACGTAATCTACAATCAGGATTAAATACATCTTCAAAGCTTTCATTTGTAACTAACACGAATGACTGAAGAAGAAAATAACTCTCTGCCTTCCCCCAGGGCAAGCGTGCTACATGCAGCAATCCTAAGAGATGGGATTTCGGAGGTTAGAAAGGTTTTTGAACTCACCCATTTGAAGTGGAGCCCGGCTGCAGAGCTTCCAGGAGCGCCATCCGGAGCCGGGGGGGAGAATGTGAGCTCGCAGTGCGCTAGGCAGGGCGAGGTGTTCAATAGGACAGAGAACGGGGCGGGGAGGGAAGGCGGGGGCAGGAAGCGATACTCCAAAATCCAGAGAAGACCGTAACTCTGTGGTTTATGCTTTGACCGGGAGTGGGGGTGGGGGAAGAGGCAGTTGGGTGGGAGTGGAGGGAGGGGCTGGGGCTGATCAAATTTGGAAAACAGTCGGTTAAAAAATTAAAAATAAATGAATCGGGAGAGAACAAGAAAATTTCCCAAAGACTGCTTAGAGAAAAAAAAATTTTTTTTTTCCTTTTTCTTCTTTTGCAGAGTTCTGTCAGTCTTGCAAACCGGGCCCTCCTCTGCATCAGCTGCTTGGACGAGGCCAAGGCCAAAATCACCCAGAGCAAGCGAGCACCAGCCTGTCATTTGGTAGACGCAAAGTGGGAAGGGGTGGGTGCGAGCTTGGGAGATGCTCCCCCACCCTCGCCTCCCGCTGCGGATCCTTTGAAGCCTTTCGCCAATATTTCAGAGGAATCTGAAGCATAATCCCCCTCCATCTTCACAGACAGCTACTAGTGCTGTACCTGATAGAGTCGTCGCCTTCCCCAACCTCATCTGCCTGGAAGCTGAGCTTTCCTGTGCAGACTCAGACCCAAAAAAAAAAAAGAAAGAAAGAAAGAAAAAACCGAAAGGGAGGGGAAGCCGACGGGAAGATGCTTCTTTAAAAAAAAAAAAAATTCTTACCCCCTCACCCCTCCTTTCTTTTATCCCAGGCCTGAGCAAAGTAGATGGCTGGCTGGGCACACAGAATAACAAAGCACCGGCCCTAAGGAAGACACTGAAGGGGGCCCTTCTACTCGGAGGGGAAAAAAGAAAGAAAGGGGGGAGCTATTTTTAATATACTTTCATATACAACTAGGAACAGTGAAGAGCTCCCGGCTTGCCTCCTCCCCACCAGAAGAACTCGAATCATGCCAGCCAGCCCTCTAAACCGCGTCTCCCTCTATACAGGGTCTGTTTAGAACACCCACACACACAACTTTTTTTTTTTTCTCACCTCTGTAGATTCTGCTCATACACAGTCCTCCGTTCCGCTCACCACCATCTCTCCTTTTTTCTCCGTTCCCTTTTCCTCCCCAAAGAGCCAGTCCATCATCATACCTAGTCTCTCTCTCTCTCTCTCTCTCTCTCTCTCTCTCTCTCTCTCTCTCTCTCTCTCTCTCTCATATTATTATTAATAATAGCCCTTTCGACATGGCAGCATGAAGCGACTGCCTTTGAGAAAGCACATTTAATCTTTACTGACTCCCCTAGGCTTCACTGGAGAAGAAGACAAGGGGAGAAAAAAGGAGAGAGGTAAAAGGCATGTAAGGGAGGCTGCTGACGGACAGCAAGCATCAGGCACAAATCAGCGACAAGTTGAATTTTCCTAGACCACACTGCCCCCTTTCTTCTCGGCTCTCTCCCTGGGCTCCTGGAAAGCCCCACTGTCTGGTTACAGGAGGCAATGGGTCTCTTTCTGCCAACCATGGTGCAGATTCCTCACATGCCTGCTTAAACCTCTGGCAGAGTAAGGAATCGATACCGCCTCTAATCACCTTTAGCTCTTTGATGGCTCCCCCCTTTTCTGAGAATCCACTTGGCTTCCTTTGCCTCTCCCCCACCCTGCCAGTCTCCTGCATACAAAGCCTGCAGCACTGCGGTCTCTCACTTCTTCCATATCTTGAAGAAAAGCCTCTTCTAATATTCTCTGGAACTTGCTCTCTGTGCTGTATGTGTCTCCTCCCGGACCAGCAACACCGGATGCATGGAGACATCTCCCTGACTACTAATGTGCTCAAAAATACACCATCAGATCAGGAAGAACTAGACACTGTACTCTACAGATTCAAACATGTGCGTGTGTGTGTGTGTGTGTGTGTGTGTGTGTGTGTGTGTGTGTGTGTGTGTGTGTGTTCTTTTTGCTAGACCTACAGTTCAGGTGGCTCATTTTCTAAAGTGGGGGCGGGGATCAAGGTGGAGATTATGAAGAAGTAAAACCTCCGGTGCAACGTGGTTCTTTGGCCAATTGTCTGGCATCTGCAAACATTTGTGAATGAGCGAAAGGGAGGCTTCTTGTGAAATTTTCCTTTCTTTTTTTCTTTCTTTTTTTTTTTAATGGACAGATAGTCAACAATGCCCAAATATTTCTTTAAGATTGTTGTGTGAAAGCATAAAAGAGCAACGGCTCAAGTCTATATTTAAGATACATAGACACTCTTCAGGCACATCATGATCACAATGCTAAGCCTCATGCCTTTCAATGCCTGGGTTTTGCTGGTTGTCTCGGTTTCAATGTGAACTAATTTGCCACTACATTCGTGAGATTCGGAAAGCCACTCAATCAGTCTCCTCTGCTCAGTCTAACCCTTGGCTTCCACTGCAGGCATTTTCCTGATTCCTGAAGCGTTTGTAGCTTCCCATGTCCATCAGATACATGCACACTATATAGATCAGCCTAATGTCCCTCCGTAATGATAAGCAATACTTCAGATGCCAAAAACAGAAAGAAAGAAAGGAGAGGGAGAGGGAGGGAGAAGCACACAAAAAAAGAAAGTCATCCCCCAAAGATGGAGGGAGCTGCGTGCAGTTTCTGTTGTCACCCATTTTAAATGCTTGCCTTCCATGCAGTGTCCTCTCAAAGAAGGTACCACCTCCTCAAATTAGGGTCTCTGCCTATCTATAAACACAGTGCATATATTGCTGTCTTAACCCAGTTTTCCCAATGAGGCTAGAATCCTGCAGACAACAGACAGCCCTGTGTTATAATAGAATATGGTGTTCTACAAATAGCAAGAAAGGAAGGGAAGACAGTCAAGGACGCACGCAGGTTCCCTGCAAGTGGGTGCTTTAAAAGGTAGTTTCTTTGTGCTCATCACAGACATTCATTGTGCTTAGAAGCGTGGCTGGATGCCAAAGGAAGGAGAAGGAAGAGAGGGAAAGTGGGGAAGGAAAAGAGAGAAGGGAGGGAGGAAGGGAAGAGGAAGGGGAGGAGGGAGGGGAGGAGGGAGGAAACAGTCGGCAGAGAAGAAAAGTAGAAACCGAACGTCGGAGGATCTTCAGGACATTTTTTTTTTTTCTTATTGTCATGACTGGGAAGGAGGAAGTCATGTGCCAGGAGTTGGTGACTGGTCAGAATCTTTTTCAGATTTGGCATATAGTGTGTTTGCACTAGACTGATGGAGAGAGAGAGAGAGAGAGAGAGAGAGAGAGAGAGAGAGAGAGAGAGAGAGAGAGAGAGATGCTAAAATAAAAAGGGTGTAGCTGTCAAAAAAAAAATCTTTGACTCATTGGGTACCTCCCTAAGATGAATCATTTCTAAGGAGAGCCCTTGATCACCTCAGTGGATGTGTATATATGAGGGTTTGAGAACAGGCCACTGTACCCAACTGGAAAGGAAAGATAGACGGAGAATAAAATTCTCCTACCCTCTCTGATGTGCAGTAACCGTTTAGCATGACTTCCACACACTAAGCTAATTCACACTTGTCTGTGCTCACTCTGCTTACAAAGATACACAAATATGTGACTTATCAAAGTTCTGCTAAGGAACACATCATTTTCTCCATACAACTCAGTGAAGGTCTTTGGAGGATACTTATTTGAAGCAGTTAACACCTGACCCCAATTTCTGTGGGTAATTAGTGAGCTAGATAACCACACAAAGTGGGTAATTATTTAGTACCCAAGGGTACGCTAGAAGTGGGTAGTGGCTTTGTTAACAAAAGCATATCTCTAATTATTGTATCTATGATTGCTGTTTTTAAAGTACCAGTTATCTATCAAGTGAACCATGATAAGTAACTGTTTTACTGTCCTCAGCATATACATGTGTGTCTTCCATCATGGCTCAGAATATTTACCTCTAATGTACCGAGTATAGTGAAGATTAATTAGTGAACGTCTGTAAGACTCAGAAGGTGAGATCAACTAGAGAGCTTCTAAATACAACATTAGTACTGTTATCAGTACTTTGGCTACATTATCCCAGGCTGAGAGAAGCTAGGGGAGTAGATGGCATTGTTTAGCCTATGCCTTGGTCTGGTAGTAATGCAGAGATCACAGGCGTAATGATTGTGATCATGAGAAGTGGTCGGCTGTCTGACAGTCCAATCCCGCTCTAGGCAGACAGTACTGTACTGACAGCTGACTCAGATTAGGTCTAAGGAGCTGGGCTGAGAGGTGGGTAAAGGGAGGAGCAGCCAAGTCCAAAGGAAGTTGAATCAGCTGAACCACACCCTCTTTCTAAAGTCTTCCTATTATCCCCCTTTGAGAGAGCAGAAATGCATCCAGAAATCCCTCAAAGAAGACATCTGTGCAAGTTCTGGGATAAACTTAGCATAATGACATCAGTTATTCGGTATTTATTGTGGAAAAGAATGTCTGTATACATCTCGTAAGCAAAGGCATTTTAAAATATTACTGTGTTGAGGATAGGCACATGTAGATCAACCTCAGACATCCTCAGCCCAGGATTGGAACAGTGAGGAAGAAGCAGTTTGTTGCTTTTATAAAGCATTCCTAGGATGAGACGGGTACTATTTATTTTTTTTCTGAGAAGGAAAAAGAAGGGGGCAGGGGAAGAGAGGAAAGAAGAAAAAGAGAGAGAGAGAGAACGAATGCATACTTTGGGGACCCCGCTCCTAGAGATCAACTATGCCTTGAAAATAATAAACAAGAATACCAAAAGTGACAACTTACTACTTTCTCTGTGAATGGCCGTCACATTGAGGTCTGTGACTAGCAGAGGGAGCGCAGAGACCCCTGGAGTCCACATCTTCAAGTAGGAGACCCATATTTTTTCTTTCAGAAAGATCAACTTGGAGATCAACCCTAGGGACCTGGGAGATGCAATTATGTGGAAAGGGTAAAACAAAATACTCAAAGATGTTGTATTCCGTGCAATGGATGCATCTAGGGATCTGGGGAGAGAATCAACCCCATCCTTCAGCCAACAGGTACCACTGCCGAAAATCTTCCCTGGCCACTGATCCCAGGACACATGTTGAGGCTGTGATTGGAAGCTAACTTTGGGGTAAATATATTTGAAGAGTCGAGAGGAAATTTCTCCAAAAGCCATCCAAGCCAGTCTTGTGACCAGAAGCCCAGTCAGTGTTTGTCACCCTGTCTGAGCTCAGAACTACAAAGGCTAACTGGCATTCTCCAACCCGCCTGCTCTTTTCAAACCCACAGACTGTGCCAGACTTGGCCCCACCTCCCCCGGCAACAGATTCTGTAGCCCTTGCTCCACACTATGCTGGAGGGAGCCAGATTTCCATTTTAATTGTCCTACCTGGCTAGTCCCCTCTGTCACTAGTCCTGGTTCTTGGTTCTTGGCAAGATTTCAAAGGCCCAATCAATTGTTTTGTCTCCCACAATCTTAATCTTCAATACCTCCGGTTCTTACTACCCCAAATGTGATCCTTTCAAACACAGAACCATGATCTCTTCTGCAATTTCTTGCAATAGGAATAGCACTGCCTCCTTTCTTTGCCCCCCCTCACTCCTGTTTAACTTTATTTTTTTTTTTCTGCTTTTTCTGCCTCATGTAACAGAAGAGCCTGAAGGAAAGCCAGGGCTAGCATTTCCCCTTTGCTCCTCCTTGTCCTAAAGCACATCAGATAACCCCAAACAACCCAGGGCATGCCCTAAAAGCTTACCTCAAAAGAGCTGAAGCCAGCAGAGAAAATGTGTGTGTGTGTGTGTGTGTGTGTGTGTGTGTGTGTGTGTGTGTGTGTGTATGTGTGTGTGTGTGTT
Source organism: Phyllotis vaccarum (assembly GCA_033318265.1). Taxonomy (NCBI): domain Eukaryota; kingdom Metazoa; phylum Chordata; class Mammalia; order Rodentia; family Cricetidae; genus Phyllotis; species Phyllotis vaccarum. The sequence continues at coordinate 89,819,686 of JARWLC010000012.1, forward strand.
GGGGTGGAGGGAGTGCAGAGACACATACAGAGAGATACAGGCAGAAACACATTTAGAGAAAACTGCCTTAACTATAAGAAGGCAGTAGGAAAGTCCCTCAGATGAGTGGCAAGAGTTAATTGTGGCAAGAGATCTCACTCTCTCTCTCTCTCTCTCTCTCTCTCTCTCTCTCTCTCTCTCTCTCACACACACACACACACACACACACACACACACACACACACACAGGGAGACAGACAGAGAGAGAGGGAGAGGGAGAGAGAGAGAGAATGGAGCACCTAGGGTGAGGGGCCCTGTCACCATCATCATTCCCTCACATTGGATGACTGTGCTAAAGTATTTGCCTTTCTGTGGACTGGTGGGTCCAGCTAGAACTGAGCCACAGCAGCCTCTGGGATGGATTGGAATAGAAAAGGAAGGCAAATTTCTTTAATTCAGCACCTTTCTCTCCTTCTTTCTGGGCTATGGGGCTAAGACTAGAATAGCACCCCTACGTATTTCCAAGACGTTATGAGCCTGGCAATTGCTCTTTCTTCCTTGGGTTCCTGCCTACTTTCACCACTTAAGTATTTACTTCAATGTTGCAATCATTTGGTGTTCGCTCTAATAGCGATCACTGTGAGTCTTCTGCATTCCAGATGTAGAAAGCTTATATCTCAGTCCTTGCCTTTAAAGACGTTGTGAGTGTTTTGTAGATGCAGAGAATAGGGTTCAGAATAGACAGCTCTGCCCAGATAGTTCAGGCCAATGTCAGGATTTGAACCAGGTACATTTGTTTGGTATAGTTTTGCCTTTGCATTGCCACAGCCTCTTGTGCTGTTAGTGAACTCAAACTTTCTGATTGGTGTCCCCAGACTCCCTCGCTTTCTCCTGTGTATTTTCCACTTTCCTCTGTCCTGGCATCCAGTTCATTGTTGGCTTGTACTTAAGAATGTGCCAGGCATTGTGCTGGGCCTTGTCATCCTCGTAGCTGGGAGACAGGCAATGGCCTCTCCGCCCCATTGTCTTCATCTCTGAATGCTAGGGCCATGAAGGAAGAGGCTGTGACAAGTTCCCAATGTGCTCCCGGGAAAAATGCATAATACCTAGATGAAGCAGGAGTTTCCTGTGGAGTGGGGTATATGCTAAGCACATAAGCTAATGTCAGGGAACATCTTGAAAGTTGTTTCATTCTACCCTATAGGTTCTAGGAACTGAACGAAGCTCATCAGGCTTGCCAGCAAATGCCTATAACCACTGAGCCATCTGGTCAGCCACATCATGGTTTTATTGTTTAGTTTTTTTCAAAGAATGGGGTTCTTGTTTAAAATAACCTTAAAAAAAAAAAAAACCCAAAAGACAACTTAGAAAGCTATCAAACAAAACTAGCATGTGAGTCTCAGCCTGGATTTTTAAAGACTAGCCGATGTCCCACGTAGAGTCACATTTATAATTCCTTCTAAAAATTCTGAGGCTGTGTGGTTTCTTGTGTGAAGCCACTGAACTGTGGCTTAGGAGGTCTTTTCAAGTGATAATTTGTGCAGGGTGATTCGGTAGTAAAGGAATATTCTGGGCTGCTTGGGAAGAGGGAAGGGGCCTGTACAAGAGTGTGTGCCAGAGTCCAGGTCTGAGGGATCAATCCCACCACGATGCCCTCATTTCAGAAAAAGGGTGAGGAACTCCAAGTGTTCATGGCCATCTGGCCTGAACATCTCAGGGTTTCATAATGTGCACTCTGAAGAGAAATCAGACAATTTCTTATTTTACTGAAGGAAAGAATATTTTAAGTACATATAATTGCTATCTTTGCAGGCTAAATTCTATTTCGGTCTTAAAACAAAACAAAAGGTTTCACGTATTTTTCTCTTGAATCCATCTACTAGGACAGAGCACATAGAGAAAACCCAAAATTCCCTCCCCCCAAAAATCTAGGCAGTGAAGACATCATCAGGTTAGTACGGCTTGCTGACTCAGATCTTGATAAAGAACACACAGGTGAGGTCCCTTAGGCTCAGTCCCTTATAACCCCTTCTTGGTCTTTGCCAATGTCCCCCCCTGGAGTTTTTCTTCTTACTCTATTTACCGTTTTCCCTCTTAATCCAGTGAGCTCTTATTGTTTCTTGTCCGTGATAGTGTTCGGAAAAGATGTGATGAGGTCTAGAGTCAAGTGCATAGACCACCATGGCAGGTAAGTGAAGAGATGAAAATGGGCAGGAAAACATGATTACCAGGTGTTGCTGAGCAGTGGGGGGGATCTAGCCTATCCACCCACATCGTCTGCCTCTGAATAGGGGGGCAGGGGAGTGTGTGACAAGGATGGTGTTTACTCTATCTTTATCATACTGAGGACTCTGACGCCATTGAATTTGGTTGCAAGTATGTTGCTATCTTTACCGACTGGGAAAATTTTCATGCTATCAATCCAGAACGTAGTTTGTGAAGTTGTATCCACTGGGCTGCTGCTGAAGCTCCTCGAGTGAGAGCTGAGAGAGATGCCACCATCATTCTATCCCAAATGCACTCATGATACAGACTGTGCAAATCTTCCCCCACGAGAATTGGCTGCTCTTCACAGAAAGAGGAAGAATAGGAATGTGTTTACATATTGCATGGTCAGCAGAGTCCTTTTCCTTAAGAAGTGAGGCTGAGCCAATAGGGAGTGGCATGCGGCACAGGTTGCATGTGGCTCAATGTCCTTAAGGCCTGTCATTTTCAACTCAAAGCTGTACATCAGTTCCAAGTGTCAGGTTAGGTGTTGTTAGAATGGAAAAATGGGGGGGTTTCTTCACGAGGAAATCTTAACTTTCTTTTGTTTGGGGGCATGCTATGGTTTAATAGAAGGTATTCCCCTAAAAGGCTTGTGTTTTGAAGACTTGGTCCCCAGTCAATGGTACTGTTGAGTGACAATTGGGTCATGCTTTCCTCATCAAGAAAGCCATAGGCTGAATGGCCTACTAGGAGGTGGGGCTGGATAGAGGAAGTAAGCCATGGTGTGTGTGTGGGAGGGGGTGCTTGAAGAATCTGCCATGTCCCTTATCCCTTCCCATCTGTCTCAGTTTGATTTCAGTAGTTTTGTTCCAATATTCTCCTTACCCTCAAGGACCATAAACCAAAACCTCTGAACTCTTGAGCCAGTATCTCCTCCTTTAAAATGGTTTCCCTCTGGTAGTTTGGCACAGAGACTGAAAAACCAACACACTGGGTATTAAGAAAAATCAACACTCCCCCAGTATATGCATGTCATAGCGTTTGTTCCTATGAATTTAGAAAATGATTCTGTTGTCCCCTTCGGCCTTAGTCTTTGGGGTTGGAAGACTTGCTACCTTCCAACCTAACCCCACAGAAGGCCTGCTGTTTCTCACATCACCACATGGAGCCTGAAGCTTCTGGGATGTGATGTACAATCAGTCCATGGATTACACTGGGCTCCAGTGAGACCTGCTTAGACAAAAAAAAAAAAAAAAAAAAAAAAAGGTGAGTGAGAAAATGTCTCCATCTCCATAATAACAAGGAGAAAGAAAAGCGAGTGCCTTCCCAAAGTTGGATGTCTATTACCTATACACCAAGAGGAAGATGTGTGACATAAAACCCATTATTCTTGGCCAAAGGGTGCCATCTGGGAGCCAAGTTCTATTTCTGCCCAGCTTTTCTGCCATTCATTCAGTCGTTAGGTTCAAGCTGCCAAGCCAAGAGATGCAGATCCACCCTGGGGCTCTGTAAGGTAGAGCTTACTGGGCCAACATCCCAGAGAGGATAGCCAAATAAGAAAAGCAGCCCAAAGCTTTGGTCTGGAGTGATTCCTATACTTCTGAAATTGCCACACACAGCCAGGGGGTGGAGGTCGGGGGAATAAGAGGAAGGGGAAGCCTGGACGAGCTAAGAGCATTCACATCTCAGATTAAGCTTATGGCCAGTGTGGTTCCTATAGAGAATCTGACTGACTGAAATAATGCTCCTTAGAAAACCGCCCCCTTTATGCTGGCCACCATCCTTGGCTCTGTAAACACCTTTTTGTAGTGGATTTATGATGTTACATTGTAAATAATTGTCCCGCCTATGAGTTTAATAAAAAGCGCTGATTGGCCAAAGGCAGACAGGAAATGTGGGTGGGGCTACCAGACTAAGAAAACTCTAGGAACAGGAAGAACAGAGCAGAATGCCAGAGAGAATCCAGAAGATGCTGAGGACAACTATGCTCTGAGAAAAGGTACCGAGCCTCATGGCTGAATAGGATAAGAGTCATGGGTTAGATTAAGGGTAGAGAGTTAGCAAGTTATATGCCTGGGCTTAGGCCGATCAGCCTAAAACTATTGTAAGCATCTGTGTATCTCTGCAGGTCTGCAGGTCTGCAGGTCTAAACCTTGAGGCTAGGCCCGAAAGTCCCAGCCAGAAACCTCCTACTACACCTTTTAACAGAGGCAGGGAAAGAGGAAGAGGTGAGCTTATGACTGCTCTTCAAAGTTTCAAATCAGATTCTCAATATTGTCTTTCACAGCAGCTGTTCATATTAAAGAGTCAAGGTAGGGGCTAAGGAGATGGATTGATGGGTAACATATTGGTTGTGCAAGGATGAGGACCTGAATTTGGATCCAACACTTTCATAAACCCCAGGGTTTGTGGTGTGTGACTGTAACTGCCGTGTGGTAGAGACAAGTGGGTGTGGGTCTGTCTGGCCATCTGGCTGTCCAGATAGTGCAGCAGAAGAAGGATGTTCAGGGGGTTAGTAGGAGTTATTTTCTCAAATAAATAAATAAATAATGTGCAGACTGAGAAAGGACAGTACCTGGGGCTTACCGCTGCTTTCCACATGTATATGCATGAGCAATACCCACCCTCTCCACACACATTCACTCCCAACATACACAGTAATTTCCTCATGTACATATTTGATGTTGTCCAGCCTTGGCAGGTCTTGCTCTTCCTATTCAGCCATTTACATTCTAACGGTGTAGGTAGGAAGAGATGGAAGTCAGTGTCCCCATGTCACCACTCCTGTCCCATTGGTGGGAAGCAAGACAATTAATGACTAAGTCTTTTCGCAATAGGGTTGTAAGAGCCCTGACTGTCAAATATAGGTCTCACCCCAGCTCTTGTGAACTTCTATGCATAAGATGCACCAAATTCATTCGAAGAGTGGGTTTGCACAAATCCAAGGTATCTTTAATAATAATTATACCCTGTGCATCTTGGTTTCCCCTGTTATTAATGGGTGATGGTGTAGTAAGGAAGGACTTTCAATAAGACACAATTAAATTTACTCAAGCATTTGTAAAATAGATGAGTCTTTTAGTGCTGAGCATGCAGAACTTGGAAAAATTTAAAAAAAAATACAGAATCATAATTTGAGATACATTCTTGGGTCCAAGGTGCTATAGCGGACTCAGAAATCCTACAAAGATTCAAATGGTAAGAGATTAATAGGAAGCACTCAGGGGCGGGTGGTGGGGGGAGAAGATGAGGAATATTTTAAAGACAGAAGCTACTACCTTGGAAATTTTTAATTTAGCACATTCAACACTTCTCAAGGAGTCTCTCTCTGCTACAAATAACAGGAACATGAATACCAAAGAGAACTGTCACAGGAGCCAGGATTGTTTTCTGGGGTCCAATGCTTTGAGCTCCTTGGAGGCTGGACTCCACTCCAGCACAGGACAGTACATAGACCTAGCTTGTGACACCACGCCCTCTAAAATCTGTGGAAGGTGAACTCATTTTTTTTCTCTTTGTTTCAATTCTAAAGTCTTTAAAGGCTTCTGGACATTTTGATTGTCCTAAGTCTGGACAGCTCAGTTAGGTCTGTATGTTAGCTGGAGTGTGTGTGTGTGTGTGTGTGTGTGTGTGTGTGTGTGTGTGTGTGTGTGTGTGTGTGTGTGTGTGAGGGAGGGAGGAGGCCAGAGAAGGGCATCAGTGTCCTGCTCTATCATGTTTATACTTCTTTGCTTGAGACAGGATCCCTTCTGTGATGCTCAGGAGCTTTCAGCTCCGCTTCCCCAACAGTCAATACTGAGCTGTTGTTTCATCTCTACAACCTCATCCAAGGGATGCTGTGATTACTGTACACAGCCATACCCAGCATTTTGATGTGGGTTCGGGGTATCTGAACTTATGTCTTCATGTTTGTGCAACAAGCACCATAGCACCTGAGATGGTTCCAGTACCTTGGCAGGATTCTTGTGTGTTTGGGATGAGGGTGTAAAATGTTAAGTTTTGGTCTTACTAAGGTATGGCACTGTGCAAGCCTTCCAATAAGAATTTTGTAGGTGACTTTTTTTTTTTTTTAATTCTGTACTTTTCTGGGATGTTGGCAAAATCCAGAGTCATAAAGTGCAGAAAAAATACTGACCAGATGTTGATTAAATACAGATTAGCCTTCTTTTCTTGTTCTTCTGATTTAAATTTTCTTGGGGGTTTTGTTTGACTCTCTTTGGTTGTTTGTATAGTTTTTTGTTTTGTTTTGTTTTTAACCAAATCTTTCCATTCAGTCCAAGCTAGCCAGAACTTGATGTATAGCCCAGGCTGACAAGCTAGCCTTGGACTTGCACCCTTCTTCCCCAGTGCCAGGATTAAGGCGTGGGCTGCTATTTCCCATCCAGACTGATAATTTCCTTTCCAGTAATGTTCTCAATTACCCCAAATCTATATTTCAAAATTTATAAAACATAGAGAGAGAGAAAGAGAGAGAGAGAATGTAAAGAAGGAAGCAAGAACTTTGAAGATAAAATAGGTAGGTCTGCGGACATTCAAATTCTCTTTAGAACATTAGCAGCATGTTGGATGACTCCAAGACACTACCTATCAATAGTTTTAAAGACAAATTAACTTGAAAGTTATTGGACAGCTCAGTTAGGTCTGTGTGTCTGTAAGCTTAGCTGGAGTGTAAGATAAACAAACAAACAGGTAACGAGCAAATGACAACCCCCCTCCCCAATGTTCATGCACATGTATGTCTGTGCTCAGATGGCTTGCTTTCCAAGGTGGTTAAGAACTCATCAAAATGCCAGGAAGTCCATTTTGATCAAAGGATTCATGGAAAACTGCTGACGTCTATACAGTCTGAGTAGAGGGTATGGAGGTAGGGGAAGAATCCTGTAGACTGTTTTAATGAAACAGAGTTGAGTTGTTTTTATGAACTTTTAAATGTATTCATTCATACAATATATTTTTATCATATTCTTGCCCCAGACAACTCCTCCAAGATCTTCCCCACCTAATAATGAACATATTCAGCATGGGATGAAGCAGAAAGGTTGAGAACTGAAGAAAGCAAGAGACACCTGGAATCATGGGTGTGAGATTCACTGACTCACAGAAGCAAGACATATTCAAGTGTGGGAATGGGCTTCTCAAGGAAGAGCTGCCAGCATCCTACACAGGATGTCTCTTTGTTTGGAAACAAGTAGAGATTATAGTGGAAAATACTCATGCATAAGATAAGCTTCTTTCTGATGCTTAGGACAGGGCAGAGAGAAAAACAGAGGAAATATCATAAGATCTTTAGAGTCTTTCCTCTGTGACCCCAGTCTCTTCACACTGATAGCCTGCCTTAAGCATGATATGTGGCACCAGGACAGATCACAGTCAACTAAGTCAACTTTCAGATACATTGACAACTGGGAGATGAAGTTCAACCATTTCCAAGATGAACAAAGTAAAGTGGCGGTTCAGTCAGATCTAGATAGGGATCCAAGTCTCCAAAGGAGAAAGGAGCTTCAGCAAGCATCCATCTTCCTTCTTCTATGAAGATGCCAAAAGCTGGTCTGCTGAGTTGTGTGCACTTGGTGCCTGACCCTGGGGAACACCGAAGGCTGACATATCCTTGTCAGATCTGCTTGCTTCAACTGGTTCTATTTCAGTCCCTAGTAGTCCCCAGACACATGACCCAGAGGAAGAAATAACTGAAATTTAAGAGATTCGAGTTCTCGGCTTAGTTTGTCATGTGACCTTGGATAAGACATCTCACCTTTAAGATCATGAACAACCTCAATAACCATAAAATGGCAGAACTGAACTAGACAAACTCCATGCTTCTATGTCTTCTTCCTACAAAGACATTTTCTGAGCTGCTGTGATACAGGTAGGGTTTGTATTTTAAAACTAGAAATAGCTCAGTGGTTAAGAGTGTCACTGTAAAGTGTGAGGACCTGAGGTGGAATCCTCAGAACCTTTCTGCAAATGCAGGATGTAACTACCTGTGTGCTTTTAACTCCAGAGTTGGGGAAGGGGGTAGGGCTTGACACAGGTAAATCTCAGGGGCATCTGGCTACTCAACCTACTTGAAATGAAGAGCTTTACGTTGGGTGAAGGGCCCTGTCTCAAGGGAATAATGCAGAGAATAGAGGCACACATGAAGTATCCTTCCCCCAGTTCCACTTGTGTGCACAGAGGTGCACATACACCTGAACACACATGTGTACACACTCCACACGTGCAAATATAAATATAATAAATAAAGTATATTATCTGATATTCAAAACAATTTAAGGTCTTAATATACTAACCAAGAGGTGAAAGATGCTTAGATTATCAGTCTGGTGGAATTCATCATAGAAGACGGGGGGGGGGGGGGTAAAAAGGAACAGTTTGACTGTCTATGAGTGGACCAAAAAAAAAAAAAAATCTTACTAAGAAAGAACAAGCATTGTCATTTATAAAACTGAAGTCTAGAAAGAATAGCTGACCAGTCAAGAATGTGCTGTGAGGATGAAGTCTGGCCACACGCGCCCTTGTCTGCCTGACTCCTGTTTAAGTGAGTGTCTGCTTTTGTCAGTGAAGGGAAGAGCATTGCTCTGTGGGAGCACAACACCACTGCCCACTGTGAATGGGAGCACAACACCACTGCCCACTGTAAATGGGAGCACCATATCACTGCCCACTGTAACTGCCCACTGTGAATGGGAGTACAACACCACTGCACACTGTGAATGGGAGCACCATACCACTGCCCACTGTGAATGGGAGCACAACATCACTGCCCACTGTGAATGGGAGCACGACACCACTGCCCACTGTGAATGGGAGCACAACATCACTGCCCACTGTGAATGGGAGCACCATACCACTGCCCACTGTGAAGCCCTGACCCAGGTTCATTATCATGATCTCAGCTGAAATCACACCTGCTCAAGATGTTGGTTATGTCAACTATTATAGAACGCAAGCAGAGCTATGACTCACATAGCCTTCCTAGAAAATACCCAGTGACCAGACACTTGTAGTGGCCATGTGTCAGAGAACTTGCCTTTCATTTTAGCTTTTCTAATCTATTCTGCCTGTCAATTTCCTTCTTTGGGAACTAAACATTGTATAAAACTTAAAAATGCAAAATTATCCCAGGTCAATGTATGAAATTTTATCACAAAAGTCTTTATCTAACATTTCTAATCACCCAAGGAAATTGCTCTTACCTAACTCTTGAGTATGCACATGTGTGCTTCTATACTTTATTTTGAAAGTTAACATATAAAATGATAGGTTTTGTTACAATATTTTCATGGATATGTCATTATATTTTGTTCTTATTTATCTCCCTTTCCTACTATGTCCCCACCACTGATACTTTAAAATACATCCTTATGAGTCTACTATCATTGCAAAATTATCTAACTATGTGCATATATATATAGGTGTATATATATATATATATACATGTATGTATGGGACTACATAATTATTTATGTATATGCTAGATATGCCTGTCTCCTCCTCCTTCTCTTCCAATCCACCTAGGAAATCTGTTTGGAGATCAGTGCCATTCTCTTCTTGGACTTGATATATGGCCTAGCAAGCCATCCGCGATTAACAGAGCTCTCTCCCGGGAAAAGCCACAGAATAACTTTATTGATTTCCCCTTCTCCACATTTCTCTGCTGAAACATTGCCTTAACTCTTAGACAGTAGACCACAAGGAAACGAGAGGGGAAAAAAAAAAGAAAAGAAAAGAAAAAAAGAGAAACCTTTGGCTCTTTAGGATGAGGTTGCTTTTCTTATACTCTTATTTGAAAAAAAAATGTGAAAATAATAATAATAAACAGGTAGCCCTGTGTAACAAGGAGATGGTGCTGAATTTCCTGGGTGTTCTGTTTTGTTTGTTTTTTACACAGAAACCTATGTTTTGCTCACACTGCTTAATAGAGTTCCACACCTCATCCCCTGTGAATGCACCACCATCTTTGAAAAAGGCCATGACTTTTACAAACAACACCATTTTCTCCCACACTTCCAGGCACACACCCATCACACCAGAATATAGGGAATCAGAATATGTTTCCACTGGTCATTTTTTTCCCTATTCTTGGAGCATATTAAGAGCTCTTTTTTAAATTTTTAATTGTTGGATTTTGTTGTCCTTAAACACAGAAAATATCTTTATGCACAAAGGCTTCAGGATCCCTGGTGCAGTTTAGAAGTTTCTCCCATATAATATTACTTAGGTTTCTAAATTATCTTGCCATTTTTCAGTGCTGGGGAATAAACTTCAGGCCTAGACAAACACACTACCACTAACCACCCTGATGCAGTTTTAAAAATACAGAAAGGAGGTTGCCAGTAATATCCTCTGCCTTCAGTTCATTAGCTAACTGGAAGAATGGCCCAGCTTCTCTTTCTTCCTCACCTTCTGTTTCTGAGCCATCCTGTGGGATCTGTTTTGAGCGGCTGCAGGGAAGGGTCAAGACCACGGAGAGAGGCAAAGAACTGGAACACTTGAAAGGGCAAAGCAAAATCTCTAAAAAACATCCCCTCTGGCCCTTCATTTTCTTCTACTTCCTCTAATAACAGAGTTCATAAAAAGCTAATGCAGTTTCTGTGTCTACCAAGTTCAACACTTTCAGCACCCACGGGTTTTTATTTGTTTCTGTTTTTGTTGATTTGTTTTAGGTTGTTTTGCTCCCATAATTTATAATAAGTCACAATATGCAAATAAAAATGCCAAGTCATGCAGATTCTGTCGTTTAAAATTGAAAGCTCGGCTGGGCCAGATACTTGAGAGGCTGAAGCAGCAGGACAGCAAGTTCAAGACCAGCTTTATTGACTTAGTAAGGCCCAGTCTCAAAATAAAAAGCAAAAGGGATGGGCTTCACAATGGTCGTGCATGTGCAAGACCCCGGATTTGATCCTCAGTTGCTGCAAAAACCAAATCAAAACACACCACACAAGCTACTCACTACTCAGAAACATGCTTAATGTTGGATGTAAATTTTAGTTCTAAAAATATGGCACCTGCCTCTTTTCCTATGCAAGTAGACAACACTCAGAGCAAGGACAGAGCTCACCATGCCACCCAAGGTATGGGCTTCATTTCTTCCTAGATTTATAAGCTTAGTTTTAATTATATGCTATACGGATTTTAGTTAACTGGTTTCTACAATTTGAATGAAAATACAGCCATATAGACGTACTATGGGAAAAATGAGTGGGAAAACAGGCTAAGAGTGAAACCATCTTGTGGAAATCGACTTCTAGTCTGTGATGTGGAGTAGGCAGAATGTGGGGAGTCTGTTCTAACATCCTGCTGCATCTGCCTTGGCTCTTTTTGTAACATGAATGAATGGTAGGAGCTCCAGAGCACACTTGCAAGGATCCTTCGTATTAGAGGAGTCGAGACTGTCATTTTCTGGGCAACAACCATCGTTGATCAGACTTTCCAAGCATATTCAAGTTGCAACATCCATTTGCCATAGGGGTCATGGAACTGCCAGGCATTCATCTTCCCAAGAAGACAAGAGCACTTACTCAGCTTTTAATGAAAGGTCTTTCAGGGCCTTCTATGGCACAGTGAAGGAACACAACAACCCTACCATCCTTTGAAGCTACTGTGTGAAAAAAAATCCAGAAGTTCCATGTGCCTATTCATCTCATTAACCCATCATTTTTATAAGGTAACTCTCACATTCTCTATATCAGCCTAGCCTCATTGCTAGGTGCTTTGTGGTCTGAATAAAATGTTTCCCCATAGGCTCATGTTTGGAATGCTTAGTCCACAGTTTGTAGCATCATTTGAAAGCTACGGAGCCTATAGGAGGTACAACATGGCTGTCAAAGTGGGTTCTTAGAGGCAGGATTCTGAAGATTATGTTGTCCTTTGGTTCTGCTCTTTCTTTTTCCTCCCCCCTCTCCTCTTCCTGATTTGTCACACTGTGAAGGTCTACCATCACATACTATAGGTGCACAAAAAGAGCTCTAGCCAGCCTTTGATTTCTATCACATGGATCTGGAGAGATGTTTCAGTGATTACAAGCACATACTTGTTCAGACTGAGGACCTGAATTTCATCCCTAGTAGCTCACAACTACTTATAATTCAGATCCAGGGGATCTGACACCCTTTCTGAGTGCAACTATGTACACATGCACATACCACCACAGAGACACACATGCTTTCACATAATGAAAAGTAAAAGTGAATATTCTTTAAAAATTAAGAATTACAAAATAAAATATTCAGTAATCTTCAACAATACAGCTCTCCAGGGGTTGTATATTTAGTCTATTCTGTCTTCTGATTAAACTTGCCTAATTAACATTATCAAGTAGCAGTAAATCTCAGCAATGTTTTTCTCTTACAAGATTGATGTGGACACCCCAATGAAGTGGTGCCTACCATATACACTAGAAAAAAATTCCAATGTTATTTCCTGAAACTGAAAAAGCAAGGATGATTTTTAGATTTTCTTTTTTCTCTAATGTGGGTGAACATGAGAGTATTTGCTTTGTTTCCTAGACATCTTTGGATCCTAAGACAGTGTATTCCAGTGGAGACTACCATATTCAGGGAAAGATTAAGGCTTTGATCCAGCCCTTTCTTGCTTGATGTCCAGACTATTAAATATAACCCTTTCTGCAGAAGGTCACAAGAATGACCACTATAAGCTCTAAAATCGTCCTTCCAATGATGTCTAAGAAACAATGGAGAAGCACCAGGTTCCCAACCACATTGTAAGCAAATAAACAAACATAATCCAACTACTTTTTTTTTTTCACATCAGGAAGACTTCAGGGACGTGTGTTTAATTGAGTCTGCCTTCGCTGTAAGACTTTGGGCTTGTGTTTCTTTCCTGGTGTTTGGTCTACAATATAATGGGAAGATGGTGAAGCAGTCTCATTATCAATTGGGAGAAGCCTACTAAATATATGAAATAGATACCTAGAGGGCATGAAATACTGTTGTGCCAATAGAGAGAGGAGACCAAGGGTAGAAGCTTTTTAGCAGCCTCAGAGGCTATGACAGACTCTGGCATATGACAAGGCTCATGTCAAGCCAGAAAAAGAAGGAATGTATCTCATATAAATTAGCTCACCGGCACTTCCTTCCAAATAGGATTGATACATAACATATACAAAGTTAAGATGTTTCCTTTCACACAAAGGCATGGAGATGCTTGAGTCAACATAGCCATGTCTTGGGGTTTTTCCTTTTGTGATTTTTTGATCTCAGTGGTGTTTCAAACTGCCCATGACTATGACAGTAGCATCTGACAGTCAGCCACTAGGGTTGTAGACAAAAGGCTGATGTGAAACAGGAAATAGAGTAATACAGTATAACTGGAGATCAGCATCTGTCTCTATGTTATTTTCTGCTAAGGGCAGAACTGCCTAGGGAATGCATTGGGACATTCCTGAGCCCACAGAAATTCCAAGACTCAATTAGAGGGAAGCTAGAAGGCTTCAGGCTTGCAAGCTTAAAGATAACTTGGAAAAATCCACTAAGTGGGTTCTAGGAAACCAAATGAACAAAGCAGAATTGAAAGAAAAGAAGTGGGTGATGATTGGGCTGCTGCTGAGTTGGATCAGCTGGGAAAAGAGCTTGCTGCCAAGCCCAGCACCCTGAGTCCAGTCCCTACACCCACATGATTGGAGAGAGCGAACCAACTCTTCCAAGTTGTCCTCTGACCACAACACGTGTGATGTGGCATGTAAGTGCCCACACATACACAGACAGACATATATACAAACACAAAAATTAGTGTAGAAACATATAAAGATGAAAACAACTGGGCATGGGTTGGGAATCTGAGCCTGACACACTTAATAACTTTGTGACCTGGGAAAACTACTTATTATGACTGAATCTCTGATACTTGATCTATAAAACAGATATAATACTGTCTATGCTAGTTACTGTTTTATGTTTATTTATGTTGTATGTGTGTATGTATAGGGGTGTACACATACAGTAATGCAGCTGTACCTGTGAGAAACATGTTGGAGCTGATCCTCTAATTTCTCTGTGTGGATCTTGAGATCAAAATAAAGTCAGCAGGCTTGGAGGCAAGCACCCTTACCCACTGAGCCGTCTTGCTGACCCTTCTGTCCATTTTACCTCTCTTCTATGAGTTAAAAAGGTACACTTTTTTTGTACTGCTTGGCAAATCTTTTAAATACATTGTTTTAAAAGTTACTCTAACTGAAACATAAAAGGAATATGAACCTTGAATGATACCAGCCATTTTGTCTTTTGTTATGGATATGCTTTGAACCTACTATAGAAGTTAGAAAGATTCTTGATGTTATAATAAACTACATGAATTATTACATGAAATGATTTAGTGATTTAAACATCTGGAGAGACTGTTGTCCATTCCACAGCAGACACTTTTTTTAAAGTACATACTTAAAATTGTATAGTGTTTTGTCCATTGAACTTTAGTCTTCAGATGAAGGCCTATCAATGAACTTCATCAGGAGAGAGAGTAACACTGACAAACAGGAAACACAAAGATTAAGAAATCACTTGTGTTGAAAGTGTTGGGAAAGGTTCCATAGAAGAGAGGCTATCTTGGCTGGGTATACAAAAGGAAGTAGATTAGTGACAGAGAAAATGAACCAATTTCCTGAAAAATTCAAGTTTACTAAAAGTGACACCACTGCAACAAAAATATAAGCAGGCCTACATTTCTTAGATCAATGGATTATCTACATCTTACCATTGGGAAAACTATATAGTTTATATAAACCTTATTGGGAAAAATTACAAACTTTCTATGTAGTATTGCTAATTTCTAGCAAACAGTCAAGTAATCAGTGGTACTGATCAAATATCAAAAAATTTTAGACAATAAGGAAGCAGGAAGAATGGCTGGAAAGATGACTCATTGGTTAAGAGTACTTCCAATCCTATTCCTGTCTGAATTCAGATGCTAGCTCCCTCATCACAAATACATATTACTGCAGTTCCCAGGGATCCAATGTCCTCTTCTGGCCTGCATGGCTCCTCCATGTACATGAAGCACATCCGCACAGGTAAATCATATATACATAAATTTAAAAAGAGAGAAAGAGAGCAAGAAAATACTTCTAACTTAATGTTTTTCCACATTTCCTTCTTGGGCATAACATAAATGGAAGCAACTCCCTTTTATTTACAAAGCAAAAATATCTATGCCAATAGAATGAATTCTTAATTGTTAAAGAGTGTTCAGTTCCAGACCTTTCTAAAGTGTACCGAGGTCTTCTCATAGCAAGGTGTGGTCCCCTGGCTTTGGAAGGAGAGGGCAGGGTACTGTCACCCTAGGCATGAGACGTTGCGTGATGGGAAGATGTCTAACCTCTCATGCTCATGGCTTTCTCATCTGTTGAGTGAATGCAGACAGCATGGTTTTTTGTTGTTTTCAGTAGTTGGAGGAGCCCAGCATGGAGCAAACAAACCAGGATAGTGACTCAACAGACTTGATCCCTTCGCCACCATCACCGTGGTGGTGACATTAGCTGAGACTGATTTTATTTCAACATCACCAGGAGGTAGTGATTGCTGCTTCTCTCTAATAAGTATTTTGAGTTTGTTTATTTTGTGGAAGAAATAAATTGATTTCTAGTTTTGGCTTTAATTGCTTTGATAGTTAGAACCTCTCCAAACAAAGGGCATGGTGCTTCTCTGCACTAGCAAATGCCTACGGCGTTTCTCCACAGCTTGATATTTCTTATACATTTGTTTTCAAAGTTAACTTAGAAACCATTTGTCGCAAGGAAAAGTTTATGCAAGTGTCCTTTCCCATGATGTTGTCAGAATCCTGGTTAGAGAACTTAATTTCCCTATCTTTCTTGAAACCTTTTTTCCCCCCAATACATAAGGAAAGGGCCTCTCAAATTCTGCAACACATTTCATAACCTTATGGGAAAAATTGTGCAATGCATTTAGAAATAATACTTCAGTTTCTGAATGTCATTTCAATAGGCTCAGTGATGAAACCATTCTTGTATCTCTGTTCTTGCCTCATTGAGTGCCATGGCCTATTTTTAGATTTCTGTGCATTTGGATAATCCTGAGGTCCACAGCCATTTGTACCAGCAAACAGCAGAAATCTAAGTGGAGGAAAGTTCTGTCATTAACACTGTTATCCACTGCTGCCTGCCCCAGTATACCCATCTTCACCTGGCCTGTAGAACCCTGGACCTTATCTACTTGTGTGGCTTCTCTTGAAAATTGATGCTCTGCACTGCAGTTTTAGACTGTTACCACAAAACTGCTCCTTAATTACACTTCTGATCTTGTTTCACCCAGACCTCTCCAGCCTGTTTCTGTCTATATCCCACTGAGCCCATGGTTCTGTCCAGGTTCTAGTTGAGCCACATTTGTAATGGGAATGTTGGGTTCTCCAGGACTCTGCAAAGACACACTAAAGACACTTGAAAGGGAATACAGACATGACTCAAGTGTTTAAGCACAACATGGTCTCATTGTTGTTATTAAAACAGGAAGCCTAAGTGGTTTCTTAGGTAATGTAATTCCATCTCATGTGTGGAGTGGATGGAACAAATTCTTACTTCATCTACTGGCTCAAAAATTCTACTCAATATATCATCCTCAGACAGAGGACATGCCAGCTATTAAAACAATAAAATAAATACTGACTTGACCTCAGCCTAAATGGCAATTTTAGTAGAGTAGGTTCTATATCATTTTAAACTAGTAAATCTAGAGGTTATTGTAGACTTAAAATCCTGAAACACATTTCCTTTAAAATAATGCATGCCTTGCAGAAGCAAAAGATTCCAGGTGAGCATACGTAAAAGAAGCGAGTAATAACAAATGTAGAACAGAAAGCTATACATCACCAGATATGCGACAGAGCCCACCAGCATACTGATAGGGACTCACAGGTATCCATCAAAAAGCAATGACAGAAGGTCTGAAGCTCAGAGCCAATCATGGCTCTTCTTGATCTTCAGGACCCCTTTTCTGTACCTCCCACACAGGCCTGGGTAGCTTCCCTCCCACGCTGGGCTCCTGCGAGTGCTCTTTTGTAATTCATTGGGAGCAGATATTTTCTAAAGCCTTGAAAGTGAGAGTTGCCAGTTCCCTGAAATGAACACTGATTTACTCTAAGAACGTGGCTTCCACTCTCATGAACACTATCTGTACACACACGCATTTCAGAGACCGTGTTTGTGAGAGTCAGTTCCGTAATCACAATGACAAAAATACCAAGAAAATCAATTTAACAGAGAGGAAGGATTTACTTGGATCATGGCTGTAACCCACAGTCCATGCTTTCCACTACTCTGGGCAGCACAGCATTCCAGAACAAAGTAGCTCATCTCACCAGAGCCAGGAAGCAGAGAAAGCCAGTGACAAAGACCCAGGGAGCAGACACATCCTTCAAAAGTATCCTTCCAGTTACCTACTTCCTCAGTTAGGCCACACCTCCTCACAGCCCATTTAGTTCTGAACTCATCACTGGATTGATCACCGATAAAGTTAGTATACTCGGGAACAATCCTTACCAGCAAGGACCAAGCCTTCAACATGTGAGTCTTTGGGTAGATATTTCCTGTTTAAACCATAACAGCATTTAAAACAACAGTGGCTATCTTTATATTTACACTGTGAGGTTAAAAATTTTGCCTGATTAAGCAAATGTATATAATTTTTATCCTTACGAGACATTAGACTTTGCTTCCTGCCCCTAAACTAGGGACTAATGTATAACCTAATAATCTTTAGTATGAGTATATTTAAAAAAACAAAAAACAAAACAAAACAAAAAAAACCTTTCCTACCCAGAAGTCAATGCTTTATCAGCCTTTACTTCCTGAAGCCCAGTCTATAGAGCAAATCAATTAGAGCTCAGTATCCATGCAATGATGCTTTCTCTTCAGATTCTGTTATCATAATTCTGGTTACTTTCCTCATGTCTGATTATGTTTTGGAACAGTCAACTACAAGTGATGTGCATAAAAAGACTCAAAAAGGCAGCCATTGCTGCGAAACACAGGAATAATCGAAAAGCCAGCATCAGAGAAAGACGTCATGTGCACAGATAGGAGTCATCGGCAATATTCACAAGGATAATCCTTGGCACCATCCCCAGGAATGACTTGTAGCAGTATTCACAAGGGTAACTTCTAGCGTTACTCGCGAGGGTAACCCTTAACACCATTCATAAGGATGACCCTTATCTTGATTCAGAAGAGTGACTTGCAGCACTATTCACAGAGATGCTCCATAGTCTTTAAGGAGGTGAGATGCTGGAAACTATTTAAAGAGAGGGAATCTGGGCTCCTGTGGCACATACCTTTAATTTCAGCGCCCAGGACGCAGAGGCAGGTGAATCTCCAAGAGTTCGAAATCCACCTGGTCTACATAGTAAGTTTCAGGCCAGACAGGGCTACATAGTGTAAGTCCGTCTCAAGAGTTTAAGAACAGAGGGAAAGGAGGTCAGAGAGATGGTCCCATGGGTTAAAGTGCTAGCCCTAGAACACTAAGAACATGAACTTGATCCTTGGGACACATTAAAAAGCAGCACGAGGTGGCTCACATCTGGAAGCCCAGCATTCCCATGGCAAGACAGGGGGCACATACAGGAAAATTTCCTAAAAGCATGCAAGCCAGCTAGCTAGCCTCGTGTATACAGCGGGTGAAATAAAGAAGACTGTCTCAATAAAGTGTAAGGCAAGAACTGTCTCGTGACAAGCCTGTCCTATGGATTCCATGCATGTGCTCCACTCATACCTACACACCAAACAATTTAAAACGCTGTTATTAAAACAAAAAACAAACAAACAAAAATGAGGGAAAGGAAGAGCCTGGTGTAATGCTTAGACATTCAAGCTTTTGTTTTTAGAAAATGAGAAGTTTACACATACAAGAAGGGTTAACTGTGTGGTTTAATAGCTGGTGATTTTGCTTATGTAACTGAAGAAGCATCATTTAAGCATCCATCCAACCACCCTCTTCATGCTTTTCTCGTTCAGGTAGGGTCTGTATGCCCAGTGAAGACAACTCATGTAGCATTTGCCTTGTGAGTGCATATAATTTGCATAAGTACAAGCAGATGCCTCATGTATAAATAAGTGAAGGATTGGACAAACCCTTAGTAATAATAATAATGGCCTTCTCCACAGGCTGCTCAATGGAGCTTTAAGCTGATATCCTTATATGCCCTCCTTGTTTTCATTGTTTCTGTATGGAGTGGAAGGGTTACACATTGAGTTTCCATTGAAAGAAAACAGCAACAGTTTTCTACTCAGAAGTAGGAAGCTTTGGCAGGAAAATTGCTGATGGGATATCCAAAATTTTACTCCAATGACTCATCCTTCGATTTGGACATATTTCATCTTAGCCAATCTCCCTTTCCAAGATTTTCCCAACCACATTTACTGTTTGCAACATCTGAAATGGATCTACCAAGGAAACAGTCCCCAGTTCACCAGGAAGAATGCACTCTTGCAATCACCCACCTTTGGACTGGAAAATACAGGGGTGCTGGCAGCTGCTGGGACCCTACAGTTCTGCTATGGCAAACTGGAGGTTACTGAAGTTTCTACTTGACTTTTACGCCACAGAAAAGCTTTCTTTCATGCTGAGTGGAGACTCTTCAATCTCAGGCTCACATTTTCCCCTTACTCTCATCTCTAACTGCCATCAAGTAAGCAGGAAAAGAACCAAAGATGCCTTATTTCCACTCACTTGCCTCCAGACTTCCAGATTGTTAAGGTGGCAGGTTGGCTTCCCTCTTTCTCTCCCTCCCAAATCCACTTATACAAAGTCCCATTCACTGCCTCTCTGTGCTTCTCTCATCTTTTATCCATCCCTTCCTCTTGTCCTCTGTCATCTCCCCTCAAGCTCTTAGGCTTCACTTCTTGGCTAACTCCAGAAGGCAACCACCAACCCTCTTGCCACTTCATCTACCGGTCCACCCAGAATTTCAACAACAGAACCATTTTTAAATTATGCTTTTGTTTTGTTGTGCCCATGTCCTGTCCCAAATCTTACTTGGCAATTTATCTGGCGCTATTTTATATCTACGAGACCGTGAGTTTGAGGGAACCCCATCAGCTGTAATCCACTGAAGACCTGTCATTCACAGGAATGACTCTTTCTGAATACAACACAAGTATAACCTGATCGGAAGCTCCCGACTAACATGCTTCAGTAAAGAGGTCAGTCTCATCACTGCTGGTGAGTAGGTCCTGTTCCCCCTGACCCTTGTTCCTTCCAGCGAAAAGTGCCAAGACTACCTGAAAAGCAGGAAAATCCTTTTTATACTATGAACTGAGAAGATATCCATGGCTTGCTGAAGAGTTCTGTTCTGGGCCCCCTGTCGTGTTCATTTTATTAGAGTCAAGAATGAAAATAGATCACAGTCTTGTCTGCAGATGTTAAAAGGGGGAAATACAAATGATGAGATTAAAGTGCATGGAGAACTTCAGAGTGATTTTTTAAAAAAAGAGTTATAGAATGTGACATAAATTAGTAAGTTTTGAACGTGAGGTTCCAGATTCTAAAGGAATGGGATGAGGAAGACCCCACATGATTATTATACTAAACACATTCCAGGATAGAAGGTCAGGATGGGGGGGAGGTCATAAATATTTATAAGGAAAATATTAACTGTCCGCAATTTTCTTCCAAGCCAGCAAAAGCATACTCAAGTTGGATTAATGAACCCACATTGTCTAGAAAAGATGATGAGCTGGTTACATGGTGATCACTGGTCTGAGAACCCAAGGATATTTTCATTTCTTGTTACCATATCAAATGAAAAACCAATCATGAAGACTATGATGGAGCTAGAAATCACATGCAATTCATAGACTTACTAATGTTTAGCTTGAAAAGGTAGACATTAAGAAAATACAGTATATGGTTTAGAATTTATTTGTTTGATTTTTTTTTTTTTACAAGCTCTCAGTATTTAGCCCAGGCTGGCCTGGGCTTTGCTATGTAGTCCAAGTTGAGAGTGAACTCAGTGTCTTCTTGCCTAAGCCTCCTGAGTGCTGGGGTTCTAGGAGTACATTGCCATGTCTGGGTGCAATGTATATTTTAAGGACAACCATGAGTTATTTATTCTCTGTACTAAGAAGAAAACAACAAATATTGATGGAAGTTTCTGGAAGAGGTAAATCAGTAGAAAACAATTAATCCCTTTTGGTATGAAATGAAGAAATGGAACAGTGACTTGAGAAATAAACTTTCTGTGACTAGAGATGGCAGAGTATAAATTGAGTGGCATTATCACAGGAGGTTTTTGTGTGAGGGTAATTCTTAGAGTAGATTATGTGAGGCTACCTTCCATTCAGTTCCCCAGGAGCACTTCTTCCCAGCCCTTGTAATCCTGTCTCCCTGCTACCTCTGTAGATGCTGGTTATGTTTGATCTACTGGCAGATGCCCTTTCAGACTGTATGTTCTCTTAGAGTAGAGAGACTTGGTGCTGTCTTTATATACATCAGCTTCTAGCACACTTCCTTTAGGAAGTAGGGCACAAAGTATATTTCAGATCACTAAGGAAATTATAAATTTCTATTTAGAAAGACCGTATCTGTTCTTGAAAGTCCAGAGCAAGGTTTTCAAACCCTTCCCTGAGTTTTGAATAGCTTGTGCTTGGCCCCACATGATTTGACAAGGCATGATTGTTCTCTTGTACAATAATGCTTAATATATGTCCCTGTAAGCTCCCTAACTAGACTGTAAGTTCTGAATGAACAAAAGAATAGATAGCCTTTGACAAATTATGCCAATGGCACCATCAAATTTAGCACAGAATAGGATGTTAATGGGCTTACTGGTTGGGAATAGTAATATATTTTAGCATGAAAAATCACCTTTGAGCTGGAGAGATGACTTGGTCTATAAAGTGCCAACCGTGCAAGTGTAAGGACCTGACTGAAAATTCCTAGCACCCATGTAAAACTGTGGCATGGCTGCGTGTGTGTTTGTAACCCTAGTAAAGGACTCATAGGACAGCAGATGGGTTCACAAAGTTCACTAGTCAGCCAGTCTAGTCAACTGGTCAGCACTGAATTCAGTGAGAGATCTGTCTCAAGATAAGATGAAGGGCACTTGAGGAAGATACTTGACATCAACCCTCCCATTTCCATACATATGTATGCTGTACCTATGACTCTGATTGCACATACATACACACATACATACAATACAACACACACAATACCACACACACACACACACACACACACACACACACACACACACACAAGACACTAGTAAACTTTTAGTGAAATAAAAATGTCAGCTTAACCAAGAGATGGAAACACATACCATATGTTTGAAAACAAGTTGACTGATTCGGGAGCAATGCTCTACAAAGGGTCCAACTTCATTTCCATAGTACTCTGGATGCAAATAAATAACCTTCACCTAAATGTGAGGAGTCATCACATAAACCCAAATTGAGGGAATTTCTACAAGAGGCAATACTGGGAACAGGACAAAGAGAGAATCAGGAGCCCCCCCGAACTGAGCAAACATGTCCCTACACGCAATGAGTGGGATCTTGAGTGAAAAGGTGAGAAATTCTAACAACAAATGTAGATTAGTTAGTGGCATTATTATGCCAACATTGATTTCTTTTTAAATCTTTGGTATGGTTATGGAGGTTATGACAATGCCAAAGTTAAGGAGAGCTAAGTAAAAATCTTAGGGGATAGTACGGTATTTTTGAATATATTTTTGTCTATGACTCTAAAATGACATGGGAACAAAAGCTGAAAAGCCCCATTTGGGTTTTCACCTGTACTAGGTGATCGTGATAGCTACCTTCCACTAACACAAACAAGGGTGCTCAGTTCTCACGCTCTCTAGTGCTTATGTTCTGCACGCTTGCTATGGAGACTGAATTAGTAAATACTGGAGAATTGCTCTCCAAGAACACAGCCTTAATTTTCTTAAAGCCCCGATCACATAGCTTCGTGTAAAAGACCCACCTAACCGTGCGTGAAGCCCGAAGTTCAATCATTTTTATCACTAAAGAATAAAGGTTGTAACTTCTATTTTAGTTCTCAGACTTGTTCGCCATCCTGGCTATTCCAAGGACATTTGAGGTTCCCTTGTTTCTCCCATTTCAATACCAGCCTCCGCATGAACTTCCTCAATGGCAGGAAACTTCTTAATCATCACACATTCTATACTATGTTTCTGTTACATATACTTATTTTCAACTTATGATAGAGAAATTTTAATATTCCAGTCTCCTCTTGTCCCTGGCTTTCTACCAATCTCTCTCTCCCAGTGGTACCTAAGAACCCTGTCTAGTGGGTCAGTAGCCCTTGGAAAGTCATGCTAATGATGTTTTCACTATTCCTCTGGGATTTAGTATCTATCTTTTGGCGTTTTTCCCCCATATCTTTCATTTTTCTCAAATGATGATCTTAATTGCTGCTTCCATTGCTACTTTGTCGATCACTTTTGCAAACATGCACAAAACTGCTGAACGATACACAAATTAACTTGCCTAATCATCCTTGATCACGTCTCACCCGCTCTCATTCCTACGCATAGCTGCTGAGATGCGCTCACCCAGACAGGCGCTGTCAGGCACTCTGTCTGCACAGTGCCAGTGCTATGGTTTAGAATGGCATATAGATCACCTGAGTCTATGGTAATAAGTTCTTTGCTCATCTTTCCACATCTTGTCCTGTCCACTTTATAAGCTAATTAATCATATAAAGCAGACAGTTAATCAGCCTAGATGCTCCCTGTTGCTGCCTGGCAAAACTCCAAACACCTTCACATAGTATGCAAAGTCCCTCTATGGATATTATTTATAAACACTTCCTCTTCTAAACCAATTTACAAACTATGACTAAGCCCGATGGACGACTTGTTTTCTTGATTATGGTCCTACTCCTCTCTAATTAAGTCCCTTGTTTACATTTTCCCTTCTTCAGGAATATTTTGCCCCCTAAGTTGGTCCATCAAAATCTTATCCATTCTCCATGCTGAAAGTTCATCTTTTCCACTAAGACTTTGCTGACCCCGTGACTGGGAATAGCCTACATCTCAGACCCATCACAATACTTGAGAATCACAGCCCATATATTTGTATTGATGTGAAATTATTTTATACTCTCCCTATATTTAGAGATCTTTGAGGAAAA
The DNA here is from genome assembly GCA_033318265.1 of Phyllotis vaccarum. Lineage (NCBI taxonomy): Eukaryota > Metazoa > Chordata > Mammalia > Rodentia > Cricetidae > Phyllotis > Phyllotis vaccarum. Next base: position 89,843,997 of record JARWLC010000012.1, read on the forward strand.
AAATATCAACTCTACTTTGCATTCACTACAACACCTCACATAAATGCTCAGTAAAGTGATATTTAACAAACTGAATAATAACAAGGCTCACATAATTACTATGTAAATGCATAGAATATAATTTGCATATAATCTATGGAAAACAGAAGAATAACTAAGGTATAATACATTGTTAATGAGTCATGCTATCAGATTAAAATTATAAATAGGCAACAAAGAATAGTGTAATTGTGTATTAATAATAGATATTATTAATACAATTATTGGCAATTGATAATTAAATTATCATTAGCAATTAGTTATTATTAGCAATGTTAATAGTATTCTACTGATTCATAAAAATAATTAGTGAAAATTATCAATCAATCAATAAATATATACATTGAAAAATCAAATATGAGGTAAATGTAGCTAACTATTGTAACATTAACTTTTTGGAAACAATGATCATGAATTATTCCTAAGGACAGCGATATATAGACTTCATTCGGGAAATCTCAAAACAACACATTTGAGAAATGTATTCAATAAATGTATAAATTTCATGGGCATTGTTAGTCACTGCACTTTAATGGTACATTACCTAATCTGAAAGGCTTTTCACTGTTGACTAAGTAAACAAAGCACCTTGGTGTTTGTTCTCTGTTCCATTGGCACAATGAATGCTAATGAAATAAATCACCCTCATTACCAGTGCCAGAACCACTGTCATATTCCTTAGTTTAAAAAACAAGTTCAAAAATGACACGGAGAAACCTGGCTCAGAGGGCATCTGCAACTGTGGGACTGTCCTGACATCAAAGGACGGCCATCCCTCATCATCGTAGCCTTGATGCTTTTACTAACCACCAATGAACAACACAGAAAAGGGAACATTGGGTCCTGAGCATTGTTGTAGGGTATTTCTCCCCAAGAGTGTCCTATCTTGTTTTGGAGAAATTTCATCTAGTCCTCTACAATAGGGTAAAATTTCAGGTAATGGGAGCATGTCAGTACTGTACTGATAAGCCCTAAACACAATTTCTTCTCCTCCTTCTTTCTTCGATTCATGTTCTAATTGATCTTTAATTTTTTGGCAATATTCAAAAGCTCCAGATCTTAGCTGAATCCTGTTCTTCACTTGACTGCTTAATTTGAGGTGCGATCCTGTTCAAGGCAAAAAACAAACAAAAACAAAAAACAACCCCCCTCCCCCCAAAAAAAACAGTCTTTACTACACAAACTGAACCAACCTGCGCACATGTGAAGGCGGCCTGAGTTTCCATTTTCTGGATCAAAAGCCTCTTTAAAGTCACTCACTGAAAAGAGTGTAAGGGCCCAAGGACCAGGAAGACTGCAGCCGGATAGCATCTTGTCCATACGACAGGGAAGCTGTACCCAGAAAAGCTCAGCAGTGTGGGTGCCTACACAAGACCTTCATGATGATTCCACCAGGCAATGTGCCAGCCTGAACAGAGGAAATTTCACAAGCCTCACTCCTAGATAGTTACAGGCACTCAGTGGCTGGTGATAAAGAGAGCATAAGTTTTGTTCAGGGCCAAGTTCACTCATAGGTTATTCAATCACAAACAGTCAACCCTAATCATATGTCTATATGAGCAACACTAAATGGCTCAGTAGAATAAATACGTATGTTAGTGTATATACACTATAGATAGAGAAATGTATAGATAGATGGACAAATGATAGGGATATACTGATATATCAGTAATAATTTAAGAATAGGCCATGGATCTGAGATGGAGACATGGGAAAAGTAAGAGGGCACAGGGAAAGATGGATACGACCGATGTAAATACAGTACTGATGTGTAACAGTCTCAAAGAAAATTTAAGTTAAAAATATTTTTCAAATGCTCTCATTCCAAAAGAAAAACTACTTACTGAGAGAATATTTGGTGTAATAAAACAAACACTTACTGGGTACCTATTGTATGTCATCCTAGGATTTAACAGATGATTACAATAGTGTCCATACAGTAGATGTCACAAAACCTAACAGGCGTCAGTCCCAGTGAGCATCATTTAATAAAATATGCTAATTGAGGAAAACAGAATGACAGAGAGGGTGGTCTGGGAGGTTATAAATAACAGAAAAGACAGCTTTTTAGCTAGGATTTGGAAGACAAAACAGTTAAACAAATCTTCAGTCACAAATGTCAGCTCTCAGCTGAGGTAGTTTTAGGATCATTTCAAAGCATGATCTATGTGACTGACAGCCACAGGTGGAATATATACTGACATTAAACTGAGATGTGCCCTATGCATGAATGTGACATTCTTCTTAATAAAGCATACAAGTCTAGGGGGTGAGGAACACACTGAGCTGTGATGTTCCCTGTGCATGAGGGTGGCATTCTTCTAAATAAACCATACAAATCTAGGGTGAGGAACACACACTACATTCCACATTGATTGCATTATTGGAAGTGACCTTGAAAGATCTCTGCACTTGATAAGCAGGATGGGGAGACTTGCTGGCACTTTTAGCGTATAGTGCACAGAGCCTGGGAGAACAATTACTTTTGTTAGTTTTAGTTGTGTGTAGTTGCATCAGAATGTTTGCGTAAGTGCAGACATTCTAAGAGACCAGCAGCACTGGGTGTCCTGGAGCTGGAGTTACAGGTGGTTGCCAACCACCTGACACTGGTACTAGGAGCAAACCTGGATCCTCTGGAGGAGCAGCAAGTGTTTTAACCACTGAACCATCTCTCCAGCCCCAAATCAAATTTTAAAACCCGTGCTTTGGTTTAATGACAAGTAACAAAATCAATTTGGCAGTAAGTCATAGGCAATACATCATAGGGTGTCAGTAATATATATACATATATATTATATCATATTGTTGAAATATATATCAGTGTTGAATAAATCAAGTCTTTAAGTGAAGAGGACACATGGTACAGATCAGTCACAAAGCCATTCAACAGAATCCCTCATAATTATTATTTTCACCTGAAACAAACACCATTCAGTATAGTGACCCCATTGTTAGTCTTCTACTTAACCATTTGTTTATCATGATTTCTAATTGCTAACCTATTTCCCCCTTTTATTGTGCAACACTTATGAATTAACAAAAATCATTTAGCCACAAACTGGTGAACAGCTAATCACAAAAAGATAAACATTGAGCCTCTAAAACAAAGACTTATAACCAAGAAACATTATACACATGTATGAAAATATCATAATGAAGCCCAATTATTCTACATAAGTGATATATATTAGACAAACAAATATAAACAATTTAAAGCATAATATATATAAATTGAGATTATATGTGTGTTATATAGAATGTGCATACATTTATATAGTTATAAGACACGTGCACCCATTCTGCATGAAGAAACAGAGAAGGGCTTATAGTTTTATCCAATGGTCATAGTAACATGACCTAGAGTTGATGCTAGCACTTATTTTCATATTCCTTCTCCATGACCTATCTTGACTCCATTTTATCACCCCTGAATCCCAAAGTTAAACTAACTAAGCAATCCTAAGACTCCCTGAAGCAAGATCCCTTGATTTTGCCTATACTCTTATCTAAGGGGACTAATGCCAGCTTTGGGTATATTTTTAAAAATACAGCCTATCAACAGCAACAGTATAAATAGCTGAGATTTTTTTTTTAATCCCAGAGAGAGCATTCAAAGTATTAGCTGATAGGGAAATCACAAGATGTTTCTAGAACACAGAGGAATGAGAGTCCTCTAAGAAATGATTTTGCCAACTTAGTTGTAGGAAAATAGTCTTTTACTAAAAATGTTATTTCTCCTAAAGTTTCATTTGTCTAGATAAATGTGGCCCATGGCACAAAAACAAATCCTTAATAAGGTGGAAATGCATGGTGGTTATGATTTATTTATAGTAGGCTCATGTTTCTCTGGTAATTTTTAATTTTCCTTCCATCCCAACATTTTTAATTTCCCAAGTGTCTGGGATAAAACTTGAAAGTAAAACAATTAAACCAAATCACCATTGGGGGGGGGGGCTTGATAAGGAACAGCAAACATTCACTAGTTTCACGGGACGACATATTTACAATTTGCTTGTGGTAGAAAACACTGAAGCATTCTGGTCCCCTAGCTCTACATATGCTGGCTGGAAGCTAGAAAGAAGGGCTGTGCTCTTAATTTACTTATCCTATTTAGAAAGAAGGCCACTTGAGTCACCCTGGCTCTCTTGCCTTAGTATTCGTCATCCTGCATTTCCTCCAGCCTCTGAGTGTGGTTCTATCTAAACAAACTACAGAGTTCACTTGGGGATAGAAGTCAGAGTATTTGAGATTACAAAGACCTATTAGATCATTCGGTCTGGCCCATGACAGATAGTCTCAAGATAGAGAACACAACCATTGGTTTCTGCTAAGAGGTCAAGAAGAAAGAGTTGGCAAAAAAAAAAGTATTTTCCATGCTCTTTTGGTTTTTAACTTATCTAACAGTGCTCTGGTCACTTCCCAAGTGGGCTAGTAAAGTTATCATTAAGCAGATGTGCTTATCTAGATTGATAACCTTCACACCTCCTCCATGTGTTGAAGAAATGATCTTGTTTGCAAAATATGAAGAGTGAAGACTCTGCTCTTTGAACATCCCAAACACTCTGCTTTCAGAGAAGCTGAAGGGTAAGTTCCTGTCTGCTGTTTTCCCTCAGCTCTTTTCACTGATGTCAGGGAAGCCTGACATTCCACCATCGGCTTGAACAAAGTGGGAGTAGAGGTAATAGAATACAGTGTGGTTATGGCTTTACAAATCAAAGTCATATCCATTTATTTCCATTCACCATTCTTCATGTAGAAAGGAATTTGACATTGTGGTAAATGACAGTGTGACACATAAGGGACCCTAAATAACTAAAGGCAGCACTCATTCAGATAACTACCTTATTTGTTCTGAGTTCCTCTGCCTCATTTTACATATGGTTGACACATCCCACTCATCTAAGTTACATTCAGAAAATTATCAATATTATTAAAAAAGTAAGAACCACATATGAGATAGACAGACACATGTATATGCAGGCACATATGTACAGAGGAAATACTAACATGGAGTAGGGAATGATCTGGTGACATAAAAGATAAATTAGAAAAAATTAGCAAATCCAAACACTTACACATAATAATTCCCCATTTACTGTACTCAAATCAACCTAGACCTGGAAGGAGATATTTTTCCTTGAGTTGGAACTTTCAGTACCAGCAATGAGTGACATTATTTTTTTTTAGAATTGCTATGGGGAGAAAATTGTAGTCCTTGACTTCCATGAGTTTACATTCTACAAAAAAGTTTACATTCCATTTTAGCATATAACAAATTCGAGGGTTTGTGCTGTGAACTAAGCCATTTGTCAGGGTTTCTGTAAAATGAGAAAGGAGGCAACAGATAGTCTCTGCCCTTTCTGGTCCCATGGTTTTATGTAAAAGACAATCATCTATTCCCACACCCCTCTTTGCCTTCAGGATGGAAAATAGCTTTGCTTCTACAATGAAACACTTTTGTCAACCTGCCTATGTTGACTTTAGAAGAGTGAACTGGAGTTTGGAGAGAAACTAACTTCCCTCAGTTTCCCCTATCTGAATGTATTGACATGAGGTTTACTTTATAAAAATTGGGTAGAGATAAGAGAAGTCCATAAGGATGGTAAAGGGTCCTCAGGTTTGGACAAACAGGAAATCCCCAGACTCTTGGGCCTGAGGGAGTAAAAAAGGAGTTGATAGTTAGAAGCTGAAGAACTCAAAGCTGGAGTTCTCAGGTATAGCCATTGTCAATGAGGTCCTGTTGCATCCCATGGCCTTCCAGAAGACAGCCATGGGGACTCAGAGCCCTAACTTTATTTTAGTTTCCCTCCAACTTTCTTCTGGTGACTTCCATGGTTAAATGGGTTGAGAGGCAATGGGCAAAGGCACTGTTGAGTCTCTACATGAAGGAGCCTCTGAGGCACAGGACTGCGTAGGGGAGAAGACCGGGCAAGGAAATACAGAGCCCACAGAGCCAGCTAAACTTAGAACCATGCACAGTCACAGGACAATGCGTGTGCTGTATTCACAACGAAACACGTTGGTTGATTGAATAAGAGTAATGTTCCATTTGCAGAATAATGTTTTGGCACTTTACTGTTAGAAAACATCAAAACCATATCCATGTGCATTTCCAACTCAAGCCATAGAACATAAATGGTAAAGTTGAGCAGAGCCAGTATTCTGCCAAGCTGAGGTCTGTAATTGGCACTTTTACATGTCAAACAATTTCACAGGATAAATTTAGCTTTATAATGCTGACCTCAGAACACACAGGGTTCAAAATAGCTTACAAACCTTAAGAAATGTTAAACTGGGTTCAGAGCAGTTTTACCTTTAATCAAAATATATTCTTCATTTTAATAGGTATTGTCCTAGTTAGGGTTATTATCATTATTATGATGAAACATTGTGACCATAAGCAAGTAGAGGAGGAAAGAGTTTATTTGGCTAGGCTTCTACCTCACAGTCTATTATTGGAGGATGTCAAGACTGGAACTCAAACAGGGCAGGAATCTGGAGGCAGGAGTCAACGCAGAGGCCATGGAGGGGGTGCTGCTTCCTGACATGCTTTTCGGGGCTTTCTCAGTCTGCTTTCTGATAAAAACTAGGGCTACCAGCCAAGGGATGGCACCGCCCACAATGGGCTGGGCCCTCCTCCATGGAACCTGAATTACGAAAATGCCTTCCAGCTGCAACGTACAGAGGCATTTCTATAACAGAAGCTCCCTCCTCTCTGACGACTCCAGCTTGTCAAGTTGACATACGTCTGGCCAGTACAGATAGTTTGTTCATATATGTCATCTAGGGACATCATAGTGAAATGATCAGCTTAAAAACTTTGGTTCTTAGGCATAGCGCATGAGAAAAGTTTATTTTCCAGGAAGTCATCTTCTTTTACTTTTCTGTTCAGTGTTTAGGGTTATACTTTCCTTAATTAAAGATTATTATTATTATTATTATTATTATTTGTGCTTGTACATGTATGTGCATTGTGTGAGAGACAGACAGAGAACGATACCGTCTCACAGGAGTCACAGTTCTGTCCTTCCATTGTGAGATCAGGGGATCAGACTCAGATTGTTTGGTTTGTGCAACTAGAGTTTTGGACCCACTGAAACACCTCACTGTCTCTGACTTCCTTTAATTATGCTTGATGTAATATGTTTCGTATATAGATTTCACCATATCAGCAGCACCTAATTATATAATATTAAAAAGCTACCAATAGGTTAAGACTCTCTATCTCTTAAAAAAATTTGTAGAACATGCATTTGAGAACACCATCATGTCTCCATGCAGCTTTCCACAATGGACAGGAGCAGCACATGACTCAGTGTAGCCTGATCACCGAGCACGAGGAGTTACCCAGTTTGGAATTCCACTTATGATTTGAATTCTATACATTTTATTCAAATTTACAAGTGGCAACCACAGAACACTTGGGGCCTTATTCATCAAACAATGAGACATTTTAGAGTTCTTGGACCTGATGAACATGTGGTCTGGCTGCCCTTGATGCTAAGGGACCAATGTCTAGTGTGGTGGTGCAGTGTATTGGCCCGGTGTGGAAACGTCTCTGTAAATTTCCAATTCAAAGTCGAAGCCGAATCTCCAGCCAAGTTCCTCTGCCCCCGTTTCCACCAAATCCAGCAGTACAGTTAACTCATAGGTACCACCAGAAAGAACTAACCTCCAATGTTTCAAAAACTAATGTACAGAAAATTTGACGATTGTTTCATAAATCTAAACTGGGCAGATAATTCTGTAGACAGGTTCCTAATCCAGAATTTACCACTAAACAAAAATTCTTTAAGTCCTAAAGAAAAGGAGAATCTTAAATTTTTTACCACTACCTATAAATGATAAAACTCTTTTTAAAGTCCTCTGGGAACAAGAAGAGATCTTGACTAAGAATTCTGCCCCCAGGGTCGACCACCGAGTGAGCAAATAGCAAAAGCACAGAATATGTTATCATGTGATCTTTCTGCCATCATGCAGATTACAGAGTCACTTGCAGGCAATTTTAGGAGTGAAACATCTCAGCAGAACCATAATTTATTGGTCCTTTCTTTCTGACTTAATTTCTTTCCATAAACATATCAATTTGTGGTCCTTCTGCCTAAAGCAGACAGCGGAGAAAAGCGAGATGCACCTACACAGCCTAAGAAGGAAAGAGCTGGCTATGAAATGGATACCTTTTCAGGCCACATTAAAAAAAAAAAAAAAAAAAATACCGCACAGAGCTTTTCACTGTGTTTGCCCATAATCCTCTTTCTCCGAGTTACATTTGTAAAGGTTGCATCTGCTTCCCCTGCTAGAACCGGAGCATTTATTAAGCAATACAGAGAAAATGGAGAAGACCAAACCTTCTCAATAGACAATGCTCAAGCCTTATCAGACACCATATTAGATGAACTTCCCCCTTCTCTGCCCTGCCTTAATGCACCATATAGAGAGGGCTCTCATGTTGTAAAGATGTCACATACATTTTCTCTTCACTCAGAGCTTCCTGAATAAAGAAAGATCATTCATCTCCACGGTGTTTTGCCATTAACAGTATCAGAGCTGCTGGAACACAATGGGAGATGTGTTTTCCCTTAACCTCTTGACTCAGAGATGTCCTGATGCTAAACGTTATTGCATTTTGCATTAGCCCAGAACAGTGGGAGATCAGCGCCGATGGAAAGGGGCTGAGAAGAGCTAAAGCAGCTCTCATGTGTGCCACACTGCAGTTAGTGAC